>CM047392.1:20774833-22058166 GCA_026123125.1 Chironomus striatipennis
TTAATTTTATCGGATTTTTCCATTTAAACCTCAATTTAGAACATAAAAGGATATTAAAGAAGAAACAAAACCATAACAAAAATTTAATACCACAGCGTAAAAGAAACAATAAGAGTGATAAGTTTTTATTTGAGCTGTCAATCAATTTGAACACAATTGCTCATCACTCTCGCAAAATAAAAAGGAAAAAATCCATTTGAGAGAAAAAAATAACGAAGGCAATAACTCAATACATTACTTACCTTGACATATCGATATCAGAACCCACATAAAGAAGGTTTTATATGAAAGCGATCTTCCTTTTGCCAAATCTTTATAAAGCTCGGGAAATCTTAATGCTACTTTTTCATTTATGTCCTGATCCAGAACGAGTGAAAATACGGGGAACTGGAAAGGATATAAATGAGTTTTATTTACGGATAAAATCCATAGAATTTAGGAACTCACCATTGTATAAATTGTTGCATATCCAACCATTAGAAAACCTTGATAAACAGAAACTGATGACATGTAGAAAACAGCTGAGAATATAGCTTGCATTGTAGTAATAATTAGACCTCGATGAATGACAAATTGTGATAGCTGTGCTGATCTCTTGTAGGATCTTCGTCCATGCAACACGAGGAGCTTTGCAATGTATTTAAATTGTGGAATACTAAAATCACCTGCCAACGATGCCTGCTTGCCTTCACGTCCTTCAATACCAATTCCTGCATCCGATTGTTGAATCATACTCACATCATTTCCACCATCACCAACTGCACATGTACGCTTGCCTGTATGTTTCTGAATTAATCTTACAACTTCAGCTTTTTGTGTCGGACTACAGCGACAACATACGACAGCAGGACATTGTGTAGCTAATTCCATAAATTCATACTGATAGTATTGAAGGCAAATTTCAAGGCTTTCTCCCGACACAACTAATGCACAATCTTGTTTGCGTCTAAATTGATTTAACTCTAAATGTGCATCGGTTCGGGTCTGAACACTTTTAAGAATATGAAGATTTTGATTACGACCAACTAAATGTGATGATTTTGCAATACATGTTGCCGTTTCCAATTTATCGCCAGTCAACATCCAAATTTTAACGCCTGCATTTCTAATCAATTCTAATGTTGGTCTAACTTGCTCTTGAAGACGGTCCTCGACTCCTGTTAAGCATAAAAGTTCCAATTCCCTCTCAAGTGACTCAATGACTGTCTGTACTCTTTGAATTCGATCCGTTATACTTAATCGTGCTGCATTATATTTTGTCTCAAAATCATAATATTGTTCTGTTGTTAAAACTTTCTTGGCAACAACCAATGTTCTTAAACCTTCACGTGCCATATTTCCACTCTCCTCACTCAACCAATCATTATATTGTACAATCGATTGCATTACTACATCTGCACCTTTTAAATAGAATGTAATTTCACCGTTGACTGTATCTTGTACAATAATTCCCATTCGTTTACTCTCACTTGTAAATGGAAATATTTGAAGGATCTTATACTTGAGGAGTTTCTCTTGTGACATTGAATGTGAAATTGAACTTAAATCGGTTGTTGTTGTAAGAATTGAGGCATTATCAGATGATGATGATTTGACAATTCCTGTCAATTGTAATGTTATGGAACTTAAATCACGTTCGACTAATGCTAGACCAACATTTTCTGTCCATTTGACTAATGCAATTTCGTCAGGTGATGATGCTTGATAAACTCGTTCAGCTTGAATTTCCACAGATACAGATTTTGCGATTGCCTCTGAATCACTTTCCTCATAGACTGGCGTAACATTGTGACATAATGCCAATGCCTTTACAGCTTCCCATACTCTCCATCCTTCGGGACGTCGTAAAATTGCAGATTTTGTTGACAATTCTGCTTGTTGTTCATTATTCAAATGAATTGTATTACTTAATGATTGAATTGTCGATGCAACGAGCTCAAATGAATCATTTCCATACGCGACAGTACCAAGATGAATTTTCTTAAAGACCATTTCATTTTGTGTTAATGTCCCCGTCTTGTCTGTCAATAAATATGAAATTCTGCCAAGTTCTTCAGGTATTGTTGTTGAACGAACAACTGTTCCTTGTATTTCTGGATCATTTTGCATTTGCCATGAATAAAATGCTTTTCCCATATCCAAATTGACACGTAAACTAATTGGAATGATGTATGAGAATAAAAGTACGAAACGGAACATGTAACGATACCAAGGTCCACTAAATCCTTTCATACACATCATCACAAATGCAAGTCCAATAACTGCACAAAATAGAACTTTTGTAATTCCATTAATTTCCATATCCAAAAGTCCAATTTTTGATCGTGGCTGTGAATTATTCATAACAGATCGTGTCTCATTGCCTGTATAGACGATAATTCCAGTGGCAGTTCCAGCAGCTACAACTGTATTTGCCCATAATGTATTTTGCAGATCCAATGACTCTTCTTCGCCTCCTTCACGACTAAATGTTCCAATAAATGAATGAATATCACGTTGTGGCTTCTCAATATAGATACTTGCATCCATATTTAGTAATTCTGAATCACAATTAACTTTTTGAGTTGCAGGAACTGCCAATCTTAATTTCCAATCCGTTTCACCATCCAATTGATCAGTTCGAATAAAAACAGCACCAGATTTATCACTCGTACGGAGTAAGACAAGATCAGCGGGAATTCTTTCATCCTTTTCGACAATAATTATATCACCGACTTTAAGCTTTGACGATGGAATATATTCCAAATTTCCTGATTGCATTAATCGACGATATTTTTGTGAATTAACTTCACGATCACGCTGATAACGACGAAAATCATCAATAGCCTCTCGAAATATAGTCACAGTCAATACGAAGCCTAAAGGTCCCCAATATGTATACAAATATCCAATTTTAACTGATGGAATAAATTGAGATAGAGCCATCACAAGAAAGTAAAGATTTAGAAAAAATCTAAATTGTTCAAATAGAACTAATGGTAAGAATGTAATGATATTGTATTTCTGGAAGTAGATAATAATAAAATTATATGTCACGGAAATTAATAATTTTAGAGATTAATGGAAATTATGTCAAGCTTCTTACCTGATTTCTAATTTCATTTTTAACTTGATTTTTCTGTTTATCAAATCCTTGATATCGATGTCCTATATATACAGTACGGGATTTTAATTCTCGTGGAGAAAACCATCGTCTCCATGCCCAGCACCAACATCTGCAATGATTCATGGATGAATTGTGTTGATTTATGTCAAATTACGAAAGTATTACGCCATTGATCAAAACAAAAACAAAGAATATTAAATTTTTACAAATATTACCCATTGAATATGCTCCGTTGTGGCTTATTAATTAATGGAATGGTCTCTTTCATCACCACATGCGTTGGTGTGGCATTTGAAAGCGGTTCCATAGCTACAAACTCAATTTTGATTAAAAATTTATTTTTTTCAATAGTTTTTTAGTGAAAAAAAAGTTTTAATTTCAAATTAGGAGTTGTACGAAAGTTTTGTCACAGCTTCATAATTTGTATATGTGACAGTTGAGTTTAGTAGACAAAATTTCAATAGATGTCATTTATAAAAAGCCCTTAAAAGTCGTCGAATGTGCTGAATTCAGCGTTCTCAAAAAAACAATAACAAATCGGAAAATTTCAGACATAAAATTTTAATTAAGAGTTAAAAATGGGATTATGTTCATATTTTATCAATGGCAACTGCCGATTTGGATCTAAATGTGTAAATGATCACATAGATTTGAAGTAAGTTTCATTAAATTATGAAATTCCAAATTATTACTGGATCTTTTTGTAACTTTTAAGAACCATGCTAAAGAATGAAGCAGATGCAGTCATAAATGGAAAACAATGGCTATTATCATCCTTTGGACCATTTAAAGAGAGTGTAGTCGTTCCAAACTTTATTCCTGATCAATCTTTTGAGGAAATTCGAATTGGATTTTTGGAAAACAGCAAGAATGGAAATTTGCAGAGTTTCTTGAATAACTTAATGATGGAATATAATAATGCTATGAGAAAAATGAATGAATTAAAGACTCCGTCAAGTGACTTGCTACAACTTATTGCTTCAATTTATAATACGTCAAATACTAGCGATCAAAAAGCAAAACCTGCTCAATCTCAAGCACCAAATCCCTTCCAATCAAGTAATATTCTTGGAGGAACTACACAACAACAGACATTACCTAGTTCCAGCATATTTGGTGCTTCCACTACACAAAATAATCCATTTCAACAAGCGACAACACAACAGCCATCAAGTTCCCTTTTTGGAGCTTCCAATAATAATCCTCAAACGTCCGCTTTCTCATTTAATCAATCTGTACAAGATCCTCAAAAATCATCAATTTTTGGACAGTCATCTGTATTTAATTCCTCACAAACTCAGCCTCAAAATGCTGGTTCCATTTTTTCGAATAATCAATCAAGCATATTTGGACAGCAAGCAAGTACTTTTGCGATGCCTGCAACTCAACCAGGAACTTCAGTTTTCGGAACAACAGCTGTCCAACAACCATCACAGTCTATATTTGGATCAACAAGTGTCCAACAGCCTACTCAAAATATTTTTGCAGCTTCTTCTGTTCCACAATCTTCACAGTCTACTTTTGGAGCCACTGCTGTTCCACAACCGTCACAAAATATTTTCGCAGCGGCTCCAATAACACAGCAACAACCAGTATCAAATATCTTTGGAGGAAATACTGTTCAAAATCCACCTGTTCAAAATATTTTTGGAGGAACTACAGCTGTCCAAAGTCAGCCAGTCACTCAAAATGTATTTGGTGGATCGACAGTCGCACAACAACCATCACAAAATTTATTTTCACAAGCTACAAATTCACAAAATGTATTTGCTCAAAATCAGCCACAAACTCAAACATTTGGACAGTCAACGTCAGTTTTTGGAACTAATCAACAGCCACAACAACAAAGTGACAGTATGAGTGGGAATATATTTAATATACAGGCACCACAAACAAGTCAAGCATCAAATGCATTTGGTGGAAATCCCTTCCAACAAACTGTAGCAATTAATGACGAACATTTTTATAGTAAGGATGAGAATTTATCGCCAGAATATATTCAGGCATTTCAAGCTGACACGTTTATACCTGGTAAAATTCCGATTTTGCCTCCATCGAGAAGTCTGGCTTTATCTTAAGCATAGAATTTGTTATTATGACTGATCAGACAACTGAATAAATAAACAAACACAAATGTATATAGCAAGTCTCAGTTATTCCAGTTTTTTGAGAAAATCAGTAACTTCTCCGAATAAACAAGGAGTATGCTCTGAGTACGCACAATTTTTTGCTGAGTATACTCAAATTATCATTAAAATTTTTTTAAAATTAATTTATTTTAGGATTTTTTTTTAATTTTTTACTGTAGAATAAATTTTATTTATTATAGTATACTCAGATTATACTTAAAAGTATACTTAACACATTTAACACAAACTCAAGAGTATACTCAAAATGAGCATATTTGATTTTGCAAAAATTGAGTATACTCTTGAGCATACTCTCTCTAACATATCCTTTTGATTTTTTAAAAAAAATTAAGAGCATACTCATAAGTATACACTTCTGAGTATACTTTTCTGAGCATACTCACGAGTATACTCCAAGTATACTCTCCTGAGAATGTAAACGAGTATACTCAATAACTAGCTCAAAAAATTATTCAATGTTTATTCGAGTTTCTCAAAAATTCAAAAAACTTTTTATTGATGATTAATAGCAAGTAGCTTGTAGCGTTATAATGCTTTAAGGAAAAAATGCTTTAATTTACTGGGAAATGGATAACATTAAATTATAATAGAAAAATCGTAAAATTTATGTCTCATATTTGTGTGCATTTATGCTGCATCTTTCTTTCCTTTCTTTGCCTTTTTCTTCTCTTCTTCCTCAATTGGAGCTGGCTTAACGAATGGAATTTCAATCTTGTACTTCTCTGGCATGTATTTTTGCAATACTTCAGGAACCTAAAATGACATCAAAATTAATATCTTTCAAAAACAGTCATGATTATTAAGCTATGACATACTTTAACGCCAGTTTCAGTTTGATGAGTTTCGAGAATAGCACAAATGACTCTCGTTGTAGCACACATAGTAGCATTAAGCATGTGTACGAAGTCGATATTAGCATTCATCTTCTTTGTCATTCCATAACGAACGAGCAATCGACGTGCTTGATAATCTAAGCAGTTACTGCATGATACCAATTCTCTAAAAGCTCCAGAGCCACCAAACCAAGCTTCCAAATCAAGTTTCTTTGATGCAGCATGATTTAAAGCGCCTGAAACAATGTTAACAACGCGATAAGGAATTCCAAGTGATTGACAAAAGTTTTCAGCATTTCCAATCATTTCATCCATCATTTCCCACGACTTATTGTCGTGTGGTGATGTCAGCACAAATTGTTCGACCTTTTCAAACTGATGGACACGGAATATGCCACGTGTATCACGTCCATGAGAACCGACCTCTTGACGGAAGCAAGTTGAAATGCCAGCATATTTAATTGGAAGTGATGCTTCTGGAATCCATTCGTCGCGATGATAAGCTGCAATTGGCTGTTCTGATGTTGCAATCAAATACTTTTCATCACTCTCGTCCGTTTTTTCCTGTCCTTTTCCAACAACTTTGTAAAGTTCCTCATCAAATTGTGACAATTGTGCGACTTCCTGCATAACTTCTTTACGCATAAAGAATGGTGTATAGAGAGGTGTATATCCTTTATCGAATAAAAGATGAAGTGCATGCTGAATGAGTGCATGTTCTAAAAATACAGCTGGTCCAGTAAGGAAATATCCTCGACCACCACTAACTACAGCTCCTTTTTCACCATTCATTCCATCAATCATATGAATTAAGTCAACATGAGAGTATTTACGTTTTGCCTCACAATCTCCCCATGTCCTTTCAACGCCATTTTCATCCTCATCATTACTAACTGGAACTGATTCATGTAACCAATTTCCAACTTCCCTTAATGCACTATTACGTGTCGATTCGTGTTGAACTAATTCCTTTTCATTCTGAACAATTGCATCATCAATAAATTGACGTACTTTCTTAATTTGAGCGACAGTCAATGGCTTTAAGTCATCAATCTTGAGATTCTCTAATTTTTCGACCAATTCTTTTGATACCGGGTCATCTTCATTTCCTGCAGCTTCCTTCTTCTTCATACGTTCACCAATTTCTTTACTGCATAAATTTTTCAACTTATTATAAAGATCACCTTTGAATCGACTTTGTCTCCATGCAGCATCTAGAATATGGACATTTTATGAGTCATAATTGTGAAATTTAACTTATTCCAATGAATTTTTTTCATCAATACCTTCATCGATTACTGTCTCGACTAATTTCAAGTCTTTAAAACGCTTTTCTTGATTCTCTCGTACTTTTTGAGGATCATGGCCTTTATCACTACGGAAAAACTCAATGTCTAGGACCATTTTAATGCAATTAATTCACTTTTTTAACAAAATTAAAATCTGATGAAATGTGCCACGATTTTCTTCAAAGATTTTTTTTAGACGACTTTTATTCGACGACTTTTGTGTCCAATTCAGCTGTAAATGCCATTCGTTTGATTGTGTTTGTGTAACTTTAAAAAAATCTCGCAAATACAATTAAATTTAATTTTTTGCATTAAAAAGGCATTAAATTGTGTTGATCTTATTGGCAAAAGGAAGTACAAGACACAAATCATGGCTGGGGTATTAAAGAAGGTAAGGATTTAACGTATATCATGAATTTATTAGCTTACGCAATTTTTGTTCTATCACAAAAAATGAAAACAACGAAAAATTTTCTTATTTTAGGCTACTGGATTAACAGGATTGGCAGTTAGTCCAAATCCTCATTACACATTGACTGCTCTTTATGGTAAGATCCTTCGTGCACTCGCCAAAATGCCTCAGGATGCTGCATATCGTAAATATACAGAACAAATTGTCAATGACCGTCTTAAAGCTGTTCAGACTGTAAGTAACTTACTTTCCATAGCACTTAAAACTTGTCACTAAAAATAATAAAATTTAATTCCAGTACAAAAACGTAGAAGCACTTGAAAATGCTGTTGGATGTGGACAAGCTGAAGAAATGATTTTACAAGCTGAGAAGGAATTAGTTTTAGCAAGAAAAATGTTGGGATGGAAGCCATGGGAACCATTAATTCGTGAACCATCAGCTACTCAATGGCAATGGCCACCAGCTGAGAGAAAATAGATTTATTAATGTTTCAAAATTTTAGTTGATTTGTGTGATATCCACATAAAGCTTGAATAAAAATATGTATTACACATAAAGTTACTAATCACTTAATTGTCAATTGATTTTAAAGTCATAGACTGATAGATATTCAAAAATATGATTCATAGGTAATATTCGTAAAGATTTTTACGTAAACACTTTCATTCTCATTGCCATTTATTTAATGGTGAAATACTGACTGTCACTATTTTTTTTGTGTGTACAACTCACCCACAAAAGCATCTCTTAATTGCATCCATTGAATTATATCTTCGATTAAATCGTGGATTAATTGGATCTCTTTCAATACAATCGTATTTATGCTTATTATTGAGCACTAATAATTCAGTTTCCTGATCTTCGTCGTCAGAATCAAAATACATTTGGTTCCACCAATTTTCCTAATTATTTTCACTTAATCTATAAATTTTCTATGTTTCTAAGCACTTTTTAATGGTATTACATCAACTGTCATTGTAATCATTACTACTAAGGCTACTAAAATAATATTTTTATTCAACACATATATTTTTATTTCTAGGGAAATTTCAAGACTACTAAGACATTCGAGTTTGGAAATATTTTGAGATGCTCACAGACAGATAAAGCATTTTGCATAATTCACAGCTGACTTTGTGTGTGACGTATGCTTTAAATTCATTATTGATTATCAATAATTAAATTATTTTTGTGTTACATGCTGTACATGATAAATATGTCCCTTAAATTAATCATTAAAAATTCCCACCATCTTTAGTCTTAACTTAACATTTCAGATTAAATGACCTTCCTGCATAATTTTTGCATTAAAAGAAATTTTGTCGCACCACATGTCACATTCATGTTGCATGTCACATACCACGTGTTGTGCAACAAAATTTTCTTTTTAAAAATGTGATCTCATAAAAAATGCAAATTTAGTCAAAATGCTGTGACTAACTGCATACTTCTTGGAAACTAAAGCTGCATGACTGCAAAAATTCAAAACTTTAAAAATCGTTGAGACGAAATTTTGAATTTTTCAAATGTTAAGAAAATTTATAAAAAATTTTATTAATAATTTTCGTTGATGTACAGCATGTCCAAAATAATAACAGGTGTTTGAACTAATTTATGATGATTTGTTTTTTATTAAAAAAATCTTTTTCTTTTGAAAAGCTTGAAAATGAGCTTTTTGATTTGAAAATTTAACAATCGTTAAGTATTAGAACTTGGTGAACTTTTATAGTTAGTTATCTTCTTAAGATTAAGATCGAGATAAGTGATTGTCAAAATTGGTTAAAAAATCCATACAGGGTCCTCGAGTTGAAGAATTGTTTTGTTGCAAAATTTTTCTATTCAAATTAAAACGTATGAAAAATGACCCTTAAAAAATTTAAATTTGAAATTTTTTAGATCGTTTTTTTTGCACAACAAATGGCGCGGAAGTTTGTATCTTTCTAGGGCTCGTTCACTTATTACGTAACGCAGGGGGGGGGGGGGGGTCGAGAGGAGAACAATAGAATTTCTGAGAATTCCATTGTTCTTTTTTGAAATATGACCGTTATTTTGTTATTTTGTTACGTAATAAATGAACGATACCCTACGTAAATCATGTTTTTGAGATCTATATTGATTTCATTGCCAACAGCTGATCCAGCAAGCAATATCTAGTTAACTGTACCTAAATTTCGAATGTCAAAATATTAAATAGGTCAATAGCTACGAAAACTTATCACAAAACGAAATTAGAAGATGAGAACGGGTCCATGTGAAAGAGAAAAGAATAACTCAAGACTGCATTTCTATCTTTCACCTCGAGAGAAAGACATCAGTTAGGAATTTAGTGGTTAAAAAAGTATTAAATTAAATTAAAGTCATTAACATGAAGTGGATCATAATTTTTCTTACGTTATTTGCAAGTGCTTATTGCTTCAATAATTTAACATTTACACAATGGAGATTAAAATACAGAGTCACATTTCCGACTATAAAGGAACGAAGAGAACGCGAAAAATTATTTATTGAGATGAAAAATGATATTATAGCTCATAACTTGAACTCTAACATGAGTTATGAAAAGGATCTTAATCCATTTACGCATTTAAGCAGCGACGAATTCATATCAACACGATGTGGTGCCAAACTTCCAGATCGTCTGAGATTTAATTCGGAAGTAGTTACTGAAGATATTTTAGACGCACGTGTTGCATATCCTTTTGGAAATTACACATCATTAGATGCACCCGACTATACAGACTTCTCAAGTTTAATGCAACCAGTTCAAAATCAATTGTCATGTGCTGCATGTTGGGCATTCTCTGTTATGAGTCAACTTGGTAATGTTAATTGGGTCATTTAAGATTTTCTCTATCAAACTTTACCTTAGTGATTTGTTTTATGTTGTTTGGACTTATGTAAATGGCCTAAATTTCTAACAAAAACTATTTTCTAATTTCAATTTGCAGAAGGCTTATTAAAAATCAAGGATTCAACATTTAATACAGTTTTGGCACCACAATTTTTACTTGATTGTAATACAGCACAAGGTGGATGTTTGGGAGGTTGGCCGACAGATGCAATTAGTAATTATACTCAATTTTTTAAGGTTATATTTGAATAATACAATCTATTTCTAATTTTAAAGCATATTTGAAGACGAAATTAGGTGCCAATAATAAAGCACCACCACAAGTTCTTTATCCCTACAGAGCAGTAGCAAGAACTTGTAGAAAGACACTTTCAACTGTTAATTTAAATATTGATGATGTTAAAGAAAGATTTTTGCGTGGAAATGAAGATGCTATGAAAGCGCAAATTGCTAATTTGGGTCCAACAATTGTTGCAGTCCAAGTTACAAGAAGTTTTCAGTTTTATGGCAGCGGGGTATTTTATGATCCGAAATGTCCAACTGGAAATAAATGTACAGAGATGAATCATGCAGTAGTTATTGTCGGCTATGGAACTGATCCGACGAATGGAGATTTCTGGTAATTTTGAAAAGATTCTTGTAATTTAAAGCGAATTGATCAATTTGAAATTCTTTCATATTAGGTTGGTTAAAAATTCTTGGGGGTCAGATTGGGGTGAGAACGGATACATCAGAATGGCAAGAAACAGAAATAATACTTGTAACATTGCATGCTATGCTATGTATGCTCAGTAATATTCTTTAAATGTTTGAATAAGAGACTCAACATTTGAATTACTATTTATTTAAATTATTTTGCTATTGTCTAAAAGTATTTAAGACGTAACTAATCAGAAATTTTAGTAGGTACCTATAGAATTAATATAATAAATTAATTTTACTCATATTTAATACGATTTCTAATCCAAGGTAGAACATAAGATATTTTACTATAAATTCCAGGATATTCTTTCATAGCACATCCAATTCCAAAAGATACAACTCCAGTAAGAATTCCATTGCATACTAGTGGACCACCCTAAAAATGATCATTAGGTAACAAAATTCCTTTAAGAACCAGAAATCCATTCTATCCCTACCGAATCTCCCAAACAAGCATCGCGAGATCCATCAGGCACCGATGCACATAACATGCGATCAGTAAGACTTGAAACATCTTTATATTGTAACATACAATTAGTAAAATTACTTATTTCAATGTCTGCCATTAAAAGGTGAGTTGGAGGATAAGAAAGTTCATCGAAGCGTTCATATCCCCATCCAGAAACTGTACATTCTGTTCCAACACTGATATTTTGATTACCTTTTGGTAATAACGCCGGCTGAATTGTACTTGAATAATTGACAGGACTGCTGAGCTTTAAGATCGCAAAATCATAGTCATAAGTTTTGTAATTGTAGGCAGGATGGACATAATGTTTGGTGACATTTAGTAAAATTCCACCATCTTCACGATTTGAGGAACCAAGTCGTACAGTTATTTGTCCTGAATAAAAATGTGTACAATGTGCTATAAAGTGTGATTAGAATTAATAGTCAATGCCTGATTTAAATTTTATGGTATGCTTACCTGCAGTGAGAATATATGATCTTGCGATAAGACTTCCTGAACATACAAAATCATTCTTGTTGTAGTAAACAACTTGAAAGGGAAATTGTAGAATACTTGCAGCATGTCCACCAACAATTTGAAATTTCTTACATTCAACAAAATAAATTGAAGTAAAAATTAGGAAAATTAGTTTTGGCACATCCAACTTGAGCCTCATTTTGAAAAATGAAAATAATTTAGCTGCAAATTTCAAATTATATGCACTTAAAATTTATTGTCACGTTCTGTAATATTTAATGCACGATTTTAATTTTTATTTGATTTTTAAATGTAATCTAGTTTTGGACTTTATAATTATTTGTTAGCTTTGCAGTCATGCTTTATCATGCACATATTGTAGTTACAAAATTTCCGGATCATTTTTCATTAAAAAAGGTTAAATCAATTCTTCCATAGTCATTGAACTTTTACGCTGAAATAAGAAATGTTTATGAAAAATTGTCACAGTGTGTAGCACCAGTTATGAACTATAAATACAATGTAAAAGGTAACAAATGAACATTTATTTATTTTATATTGGTTGTATATTCTCCATCTCTCTTACAATTGCAATTGCTTGATATTATTTATTCTTTGTGCATTGCCACTTAAGTATTTAATATTACTTAATTGATAGAATACAGAAAGATTCAATTGTATGCAGTGTTCTTATTGCATTCGAAGAAAAATCAATTCAGAATCCCTCAAATCGAATCAATTATAATTTTGGTACTTTGTAGCGATGTTGCAAAATAGAGAAGAATTTTTTGGAGGTTAAATATTTTACTTCATTTGAGATTTATCCCTTTGGATCCAGTTACAATTTGACAGTAGATGTTGTATTGTTAAAGTTGTAACTTTTGAAAAAATTAAAGTTTTCCTGTGGATTGAAAGTTTCGAAGTCCCCTCATGCACCTACATGGTTAAGTTCAAATCAAAAGAAAAAAATACTTGTTGATTTTCAATGACATGCAAAAAAATTTTTCTTAAGTTTTCTTCTTTTCAGAATGAACACAAAAAAAGAGAGAGAGAGAGAAAAAAATCAATTTGAATAAATTTCTCGTCCTTTTTTTCATTTGAAAAGTTTTCCTTTACTCTTTTTTTTTCAATAAAATTAAATAAAATATTTTTATTTGCAGCATAACCTTCCAAATTCTTTTCCTTAAATGTTAATCAATAAGAAATTTTTCAATTGAACGATGACATTTGCAAATCAGTAACATAAAGGAAAAAGAATTTGAGCTTTTTTGGGATGGATACATTCTTGATGGAGAAAATGTGTTAAGAAGTAAATGTAAATGGTTTACCATTGGATGTCTATGGAGTAAATAAACACAAGTCTAAGATCAAAACGTGACAGAAATAATAATTTAGATTTATACACTAAGAAATTGCAGAATTGAACTACAATACTTACCTTGAAAAATTTTCATAAGGTAAAAAATTATGAAATTTTTGTTTTTGGACTAAATTTTTTCAAAATAATTACTTTATTAGAATAACTTTATAATTCCAATTCAAATTATTAGGTTCTAACTCTGTGAATCAAAGTAGCTCGGTGGTGGAATTTTTTAGTTTTCGATACCTAATTATTGCAAAACCGACCCTGCGATCATGGGTTCGAGACTCGGTATGAGAAATTTTTCATATGTCCTTTTCGAATCATTTGCACTGCGAACGCGACTCACAACCTCCCTTTGAAGGCTAAAGGTGTTTGTGCTAAAAATGTTATCACAATCGAGACGAAATCCGGCACCAAGCCGGAGTGAGGCCAGCACCAAGCTGGCATACAATTCAAGCCGGAGCGGTGCTTTTCTCACTCCGGCTTGGTGCCGGATTTCGTCTCGATTATCCGACTTGTGCCTTTCGGGTAACCTTAAATTATTATTTTTCCATTTTTTTAAATTCACATTACAAAGTTAAAAGCTTTTACACAACAGATAATCGATCATTACTGTTCAGAAAATATTTAAAAATAAAAGAACAACAAAAGAAACCTTCATGGTGATAAAAGTTTTTAATCCTTTTTGCGGTTTTGCTTTCCATTATGTTAAAATCTCTTTCTTTCATTAAATATTTTCTTGTTTCTGTTTCCTTCAATGAACTTTTAATAATACAAAAAGTTAAAACTTTGAAATTGATCAATGAAATTATCCAAAACAAGAGAACGATCTTTTTTATTTGTTTTTAAAAATGCCTTCAAATTTCTCACCTTTCTTGGGTCTCTGATTTCATCAAAGATAAAATTTTAAGTAATCTCATTAAAAGCTTTGATATAGAAATGAACTTGAAAAAATGATTAAATGAGTGTTTTATCTATGGGAACCTTCTAAATGCGATTAAAATCTTTATTAGCACCCTTATTTCACACCTAATAATTCAATTTCTTATTTGATATTTTTTTGCTGTAAAGTTATAAGAAAATTGATCTGAAAGATTTACACAATTTCATAATGTGAGGTTTTTCAATTTTCTTCTGTGAAAAGGCTTCACTTTTTTTAAAATTTAAAAAAGCAAAATATTCTTAAAAATAAAATTCTACAAAGTTTGATTTGAAAATTTCATGATAATCAAGTTCAATTGAATTTATCATTTATTTATGAACTCAAGTGGGAAAAAATCGCTTCAACTTAAAAGCACTTGCGTTGCTTGTTCACTTCTATTTTTCTCAAAATGAAAATTCTTTGAATCATTTTCAAGCAATTTAGATTTCTTCAAACAAAAGTTTTGAAGATTTTTTAAGAATCGGCAAAGGTAGTGAAATTGAAAAATAATTGAAATGTTTTTGTCCTTTTTAGAAACAAAGTTTTTTATTTTACCAAATATTTGAAGACTCAACAAAAAAAAAATTCTTTTATTTTTAAAACGAAAAAAAACCTAATTTAGAAAATTGAAGCTCTAAACAATTCCAAATTGAATTTTCACTCCCACTCATGTAAATTTTATTTTAAATATATTTAATCAATTTTATTCTGTTAAATTTAATTCACTTAATTCTTATCTATTATTTAAATGAATTCTATTTAAATGAAACATTTTGTAATCCATTGTCTGTATTAATTTGTAGTTCATGTGTTACTAGGACAATCAACTTAGATCCGTATTGTCTTCAACTTCAACTTTATTTTCATGTGAAAATCTGTAAACAGAATTTATCAAGATCTGTAATTAAATTAATTAAATTAAAAATTAATTTATTAATCATTAAAATTCTCATTTTTACTTTTTTAATTTTTCTGTTATCTAAAAAATAACCTTTTTTCTTTATTCCTTAATCATTATTTTTATCAATTAGTTTACAATTTTTCCATTTTGCATTCAGTTATGATTTCACTTTTTTTTTTCGTTTAATTATAATGAACTAGATTCCTATCAAGTCTAATTTCATTTTTCTTGTCTTATTCGATAAAAATTTATTAATTTCAATTAGTAATATAATTTAATTAGTTTGTCTCTTTGAAACTAAAGTCATATTGAGAAGATGTTGTCCTTGTTACGGTTTCTGATTAATATTTTGCATCAATTGATTTCAAATTAGAAATAATTATTACTAAGGAATAAATGTTTGAAGTTTGAAGTATTTTGATCTACTTAGAATAATTAATACCAATTTTCGCTTCTATTAAAATAATTTAATTGAAATTTCATGGAATTTAACAAAATCCTTTTTAAAATAATTTTTCAATACCTAATTATTAAAGTCAAGATTTTGAACAAAATTTAATTTTTTCTAAAATCATTAATTCAGAACACACAAAAGCACCGACCACTCTCAATTTGACTTTAGTTAAACATGATCATGTCATTTGCCATTGAAATTAATGACATAATTTATTATTATATACTAGTTATTAAAACTATTCAGAACGACTCTCGTTATCGAATGGTTCTGTTTTTGACACGACTTCATTTGTTGCGAAGGTCATACTGTGTGTTATTCTTCATACAATTTGTTTTTGGTGTTTCTTACAGTAACTTTTTTTACATGTCTCGTAAGGATTTATTAACAAAATAAAATAAAGACGATAAAATGGAACAAAAAAAAGTTTAGTTTAACATGAAAGTCTTCATATTTATTAATTTTTTATTATGCATTCAATTAATAAATTGAATTAATTATAAAAGTTTTTCTTCTATGATCTCTCTAATAAAATATGAAAGTTTTAATTACGTTGCGAAGAAGTTGTAAACAGAGCATAATGAGCATTCATGCTTTGTTTGTTTTCATTTTTTTATTGTATTTATGTATCTTCATCTCGTAAAAATAGAGTTATAGGATATGTTTAAAAAACTGTGAAAATATTTTCCTTTCCTTTAATTCCAACATATTTCATCTGTTCCATTTTTTATTAAATTTAATTTTATTTAATTTTCTTTTTTTTTTGTTAAAACAATTAGACTCGTTTAAAAATTTTAATCTTAATATTTCGTATCAATAAATATGAAAATGAATTTTCATGTAATTAGTTATTGATTATTAGGCACATTATTATTTATAAATATTTTTCTCATCTCAACATTTATCTTTAGTTAAAGCCAAAAGATATTTTTGAATGCAGTTTGTTAAAGTTTTCAAATTTAGATCGTTAGTTAAAAATTGAAAACCTACAAAATTAATTTTTTTAAAAAAAAAATGAACCAAATAATTTATGATGAAGAATATGATAAACTGTTAAGAATCAGAATTTCATAAAAAAATGAATTTTAAAAAAAAAATTTAATTCATAAAAAATTAAAAATCTGGGATTTTAATTGAATAACTTTTAAGTTGTTTTTAAAATTTTTTATAATTCCTAAAAATTTATCATTAATAGCACCAAATGTGAAATAAATACTAAAATAATAATTTTTATAATTAAGTTCAATGGAACTGCTGAGTCACTACATCCAAAAATAATCTATTGGCACACTCTTATTCCTTCCACTAAACAACATTTCAATTTCACCACAGAAATTTATTAAAGTTAATTAACCATTCCAATAAAAATTACGACATGAATTAATTTGCATGCAAAAAGCTTGAAAATTTGTGGGTGCTAAATTCAATTATCTCTTTATTAAACCACAATTAACCATCCTCCATATTTTCCATCGTAATAACATTTCGTAAAATATTTTAATATCTCTGTCTAATCACATTTTACATTCCTGAGTCATTATAAATTCTGTTAAATTCACTCGAAACCCGCAATTTAATTTTCCCACTCACTTCAAGTCTTTATTAATTCATGTCGTTATCCTTATCATCATCATCACTAGACTTATAGATAGTTTCAGCTTTAAATTCTCTTAAAATAATCATTTCATTTTTTATAAAGTTTTCGTAATCTTTGTAAAATGTTGAATAACTTTTTTTGGGGTTTATTGGATGTAAATGAAAAAGGTGTTAATTGAATCAATGTAAATCCGTATGGATTGAAAAATTTCTTGTTTTTTCTTTTCTTTAATATTAAAGTAAAAATAAAAACAAATGAGATTAGTTTCTCGTTTATCGAATACACTACTTACTTTTTAGTGCATTTTCCCCTTGGGAAAAGGACGCTATTGTCCGCACTTTGTCCGTCTGTCTGTCCGTCTGTCTGTCTGTCCGTCTGTCTGTCATCGCATCTCCTCCTCAGGGTTAAGCTTTTTTGATGCGGTTTTTGGCTTAAAATGTGTGTAGTATATCTGGCTAGAGCTGGCGAAAAAATCAGCACGAATGGTCACTTCCTCTACTGAAACCAGTGTAAAAAGTACCAAAAATGCATTTCTTTATATGTGTTAGTGTGGTCGAATGCACTAAAATGTTGACTTTTCAAAACCTTAGCTGTCCTAGGTTCGAATCCCACCGATGACAATATTCTTTTTTTGCTTTTTTTGGTACTTTTTTGATTTCTGATGACATCTAATATTGAATCATATCATAATTTTCCATTTTCACAATTTTCCCGAGTTTTTCCGACGATTTTTGTTAAAATTTTCAATATTTTCATACAATTTTCATAGATAATTACTCTTTTTTATATTTTTTTGATATTTTAGTTGTTTAGTTTTCTATTTTCATGAATTTTTCATAGTTTTTCCGGAAAATTTTGTGAAAATTATAAAAACTTTCAATTATATAAAAGAAATCATCAATATAAATAATCAAATTGTCACATGAACATTTCATAAAAAGAGCGTCAGTGGCGTAATTGGTAGAGCGCACGACCACTAATGTGGAGGTCAAGGGTTCGATCCTAGCCCCCGGCAAGTTATTTTTTTTGCTTTTTTTACGCTTTTTTAGATTCTATGTCGCATAATTTTTTTATCGGTTTTTTTGCTGTCAATTTTAAATTTTCGGTAAATAATGAATGGTTATAGTTAAATATTTGGCTTTGTACTTTTGGGGTTTTAGTTCTTTGTTTATTTACTGATCGCGGAAAATGCGCTTTCGTCGGTCACGAGTGACCACGTTGATACTAGTTTTTTTTTTGTATGAAAACTTTTCAACTACTTTTTTTTTCTTCTTAAGTAATTCGTACAGAAAACGTTTCGATGTTTTTATTTCGTATAAATTTTACTTTTATTGATGAAAACTTTTCTTTTTGTCGATTTTTTTTTGTGTTTCGTTACAAAAACTTAGGGAGGGATTAGTAGAAAATTTTATTTAAATTTTTAAGACTTTGGCGCATTTTTTATTGATTAAGAATTTTCAAAATTATTATCAGCAGATTTGATGATTGGAAAGCTTTTCGAAAAAGCTCAAAATTAAAATTTTTGAAATGAGTTTTTGGAAATTTGTTTTCCAAAAAATTCATCTTTTAGGTTTAACTTAAAATTTAAAGTTGAAATATTTTTAACGTCCGACATTTTGTAACTACTAATTATTTTTACAAAAAGTCACCATTTTGAATTTTGTTCTAAAATAAGGAGACATTTATTTAGTTTTAGTTATCATTGAGAATTTTGACTATCAATTTAAATTTGATTTTAACCAGATAAAACCGAAAGACAGAATGACATCAAACTTTCACCAAAAAAATCGTCCCATTAAGAAAAGTTTTCATTTACATTCATTAGTAAATGTTTCGTGTATTACTTGAAAAAGATTATAGATTAATGGACTAGTATAGAATGAGCGTTTGGAAGAAGAAGATAAAAGACTAAGAAAAAAAATGTAAGAAACTTGTAATCACAATTATTTCATTTAAAATGTATTTTGTCTTGACAGCAACTCCGCTGGTAATTCTAATTCATCCTCGCTGTCCAATTGCGGCTGTGTAGATAATTTCTTACCACGTCTATAACCTCTCGACTCATTTAATTGCAATGAGTATCGCCTTTGTCGCAATTCATCTTCATTTGTTTCATCATCATTGCCTTCGTTGCTCTTAAACGGTGTATCATACAATCTAAATCGAATAAGATAGATAGATAGATGAAAAAAATAGCAAAAAAAAGAGAAAAGAAAACGGTTTGGTCATTAAAAATGGAAAATTCTTTTCATTCATCTTCATTCATGTGCGCACAAGCGAATGATCGTGACAAGAAAAATAAATATTTGAAGTTGAGGGACTCAAAAAAAAAGAGAATGTTAGAATGAATTTCATCCACTTAACTCGATTAAGTTTATAATCTTGAGGGGTCAGAAAGTATATAGATTTCAATATTGGTTTGGAAAACGAACATTCTTTCGTGATAGATTTTTTTTTGTGGTATTGGTTGAATGAAAGGTAAAAAAAAAATAGCTATTTTTGTTTCGTATTTCAAGCTTTAGTGAGAAGCTAGGGTCGAATTAAAAAGCAATTATGTATAAAATGCGTTTTAATTAATTTCGTATTAATGATATTTTTTCTGTGGATTCGTAGCTATTTGTAGTTGTGGAGGGGAAATTAAAGGCAGCTTTTAGACATTTTATCATTATATATTTTTTACTCTAGTGGCTTTGCTAGGAATAAAATTGTCTTTGAAGAATTTTGATCAATTTAAAATTATTGATCCTGAGAAAAAATTATGAATGTGATTTTTTCAAGGCTTCCGCAGATTATAATCTTGAAAAAATCCCATACAAAGATTATAATCTTTAAAAATCTTTCATACAAAGATTATAATCTTTGATTTTTAAAGATTATATCTGCGGAAGCCTTGGATTTTTTAGCAATTTAAATAAGATAAAAGGAAATTCTGATTTTCGAATTCAAAATTTCCCAATCTATACTTTTTGAGGACATTAAATATGAATTTGGAGATGTGATTTTGGACTTTGTATCAAGTCAAACAAAAATAATTTTTTGCGTAATGTTTTAGATGAACATCCAGTAAAGGTTCGTTGACTTACAATGTTCGCTTTTTAGGAGGGAGGGGTCTAGAATTTTGTAACAGATCATACAAAAAACGTAACAAGGGGGATGAAGGTCTCAAAGTTTCGTTTTTTTTTGTAACGTACTAATTGAACGACCCCTAATGTAAAACATTAAAAAATTAAAAACTCTTGAAAAATTCTTAAAATGGAAGTTTAGGAAAATCAAGTTCATAGGATGTGAAAAAGGATCATTTCTACTGTGCGCTTTAAAAGTCTTCTCATTTTGTTAACAAAATGCAATTTTTCAAAAAAGTAATTTTATTAAGTACACAAAAAGTCAAATATTTTCAACAAAAATATATCATCCAATTTAATCTACATTAATTGTATCTAAAGCCTTTTCAATTATCATACTTTCATCATCTATAATTTCAACAGTAAGATTTTTCTCATTTTCATACTTCTCTTCTAATCTCGATATTCGTTGCTTAAGTTTTGCTTGTGATGATGCATATTCTCCTAATAATCGTGCTAATCTTAAATTTAAATTCTCAACAGTACATTCTAATTTTGTAACACCTAATTCCAACGTATCTTGCTGCTGCTGTGCATCTAAATTGATAATAAACAGAAATTCAATTTATTTAATAAAAAGATTCAATGTTAAGGATCGAATTAAAGATTATATTTACTTGCGAAAACCGTCTCATCAAGAAGACCATCCTTTCGTAATAATTGACAACCACGCTCTGTCAATGAGGCACGTGCCTCTGGATAGTCGGCTAATGTTTCCCACAAGTCACGTTTTGCGAGACAAAATAAATCAGAATATCCTACAAAAGGTCATGACATTTGAAATCAATATAAGAATGCGAATGTAATTTAATCAAGTTCATGAATAAATTTTACCTATTGATCTGACATTGGCTGTTCGTCGATTACCCGTTCGATTTCCAGCTATTTCTAATACCGAAACTTCACCGAAAACGGAACCAGCACCGAGTGTGGCAAGTACAGTCGTTCCGTCATCAGCTACAACTGAAAGTCTACCTCGTTTAACAATATACATCTCTTTACCGACATCACCCTTCCGACAGATGTAATCACCAGGACTAAAGACTTGTAGTCTCAATTTTAACACTAAAGCTTCTAACAAGCCAGGCTCACAATCTTGAAATATTCGTACTTGTTTTAATGTGTCCATGTGTACTCGAATGGCAATTTCTGCTTTAAGTTTGTCTGGTAATGCAGCCAATACCCGTTCTTCATCAAGTGCTCCACTTTGTGCCCATGTATATGCAAACCATCTAATGACCTGAGGAATAGAATAGAAAAAAAAAATAATTTTCATCTTCATCAGCACTTCTTTATTCTGTGTATCGACACTATTAATGACTTTTTCTTTAGCTCAATGCCCTTTCATTTTGTATTAATTACCAGCTACAATAATGACCAGTTCATGGGAAGGAAGAAAATAGATTTTGCAACCCTCAAAGAAACATTGATAAAAAAAGAACAATGTGATGGAAAGAAAGGCATTAAATTGAAAATGTTAATCGACCATGAGAATTGCTTCTTCTTCTTCCTTTGTTGTGTTCCATTTCCTTTATTTGTATATATTCAAAATATAAAATACTCATTCGGGCGTCAATGAAATCTTTTTCTTTGGTCTCATGAAAGCAATTTTCAGGAAAGAATTGTCATTTGTGTGTGTCCTGAAATGTTTGAATAAACCACAAAATTTTCTTATTTCCATTGAAATAAAGTTAGGCTTAGTAAATTTGTGGATTTCTCGGGCAAATTTTATAAGAATTTACAGAATAAGCAAGATTTTAAGAAAAATTTCTTCGATGATTTTGATTTTAATTTAAAATCAAATTTTAAGAAGTTTCTCAGATCAACTTACATCTCAAGTTCGTCAAGGGCTTATTGAAAATTCAATAATTCGATTTTTAATGTTGTTACTAGCTATTACCTTGAACTTCCTAAAGCAATAAATTAGCATTTATTAAATCGCAAAAAACTTTGAATTGCAAACTTTTAAATTTTCAATTCTCAAAAACATTTTTAAACTGAATTGAAAATTCACTTAAGTTAGCTTAATAAAAATTGTGGAAATTACAGCTGACAAGAAGGAAAAAAAATTCTCATTAAATTTCGCTACTGATGCTTCATAAGCCTTTTAATGATTTTACATTCTTAAATTACGTTAAATAATTTAATTTATCTTCAATTTTTGAATCTGAATCTCGTGTTGCCAATTTTATTTTTCTTCTTTTGCTGCACAGATAGAATGATACAAAAAATGGCAGACATTATGGAAACGCAGGAAGAAAATTATCTTCGAAACTTAAAAACTTTTTCGATGACGACTTTTATTTCATTTCATGGCAATTTACCAAACTCAATTACCTAAGTCAATTAGACGAGATTGCGAAATTCTTATGAAAAGTTTACAGAAAAAAATTGTGCAAGTCACGTCGCAATTAAAGGAACTTGTTGTATTCTTAGAATTGAGAGCGGTCGCTTTGTTTCTATGTGACTTTTAAGGGGCTAAAATTTTTTAGGAATTTTCAACAATCTGTGAAAAGCCATGATTCTTTGTGCATGAATAAATTTTCAAAAAAAAAAAACTTTTCAAACAATTCTTAAAGAAAATAATTTTCTAAACCTAAGAAAATATTTTGAGGATGTCTTGTCTAGTCTGTATTTTCAATCCTCTTAGAAGCATAAATTTTCTCACGTTCACCAATAATATTTTTTCAATAAGCTTGATGGAAATAAGTTATAAAGCAAATGGGTAGAGAGCATTTAAGAAAGGAATAAATAGGATGACTATCTGCTAGATTTTTGTTAGGAAGGACTTCATAGAGTGACTCTTCAAGGGAGAAGTCTAAAGAGTAAACATTTTTGGGGTCCTAATTCCCCTGATTTCTAATTTTTATTATTTATTGGATTAAAATGACTTTCTATGAAAAGGATTTATGAAAATTTTTGATTATGATTTGATTTGTTTTATATTAAATGAGAAGAGTTGACAATATCTTCTCAAGTCTGTCTTATAAAAATCTCGTTTGCCTTTTTCATTCAGTAAAACATCAAAAGCTGTACAAATTGAACGTACATATTCAATTGATCATGATCTGAACTGATAAACATCTTTCACATTTTCATCACCAAATGGCACCAACCAAATTGAAACCTTAAAAAAATTCACAAAGAAATATAAAAATAGCTTTGAAGAATTCAAATATTGAAAGCTTTGTGTGAATCCATTCTATTCAATAAATTCTTTCTCAATCCCATATGAGCAAATGAACAATATATTGCTCATATTCAATTTTATATGCTTCATGACATCATAATCACGATGTAGGATGTTATGTGTATGAATGAAATGGTAAGATGTAGGTCGATAAAGCAAAAAGGAGCTTTCGCCTTCGGTTATTTACTCAATAAATTCTCTTTCTTTCATCTATTATTCTTTGAAATATTTCTAAGGGCTAATCGATGAGAAAGTGTCAGTGATGAGGAAAATAATAAAAGCTAAGTCTTAATGCTAAAGGTTGGAGGATAGAGATATGAAGGTTGATGATTGGATTGAACTTTATTATGAGGTGGGTAGTGGCTTAACCGTTACCGTATTCATCATCCCATGAAACCAAAATGTTCTATTCATTTTCCTTTGACATCAATGGAAAACCGAATGTAGTATCCATAATTTCCATACAAAATTTTGATACATACAAGTAACAAAAATATTACATTCAAGGATAACTGAGGGAACGCATAAGTTCGAATCTCAAGAAAAATTAGAAATTTTGTTCTAAATTTGATTTTCTCATATACTTCACAAGAGCATTCAGCTAAATTTTTATGGAAAAATTTATAATACATCAATGGAAAACTCGATCTTCCATATTTTGTTCCATAGCTATGCGACAATATCTTCCTTAGGACGATACATGTATTATATAAACGTATCATCCATGGAAGATTCTTAGGGAATACGTCGATTTTCCATTTGGTTATATGGGATTCAAGTTTATTATCTCGTGACTGTAAAATATTCACTTTTTAAGTCCTATCTTGATTCATGAGTAAAAATTTAATTTTTTAAATAAACAGCTATGAATAAAGTAGATTTATAAATGTTTTTTGTATTTCTGTTCAAAAAAGTTTATCCGAGAATTTTTCATCACAATCTGTAAAATTTGCTGTATGCTTGATTTTTGCGTTATAAAATGAATTTCAATTATCTACACATGAATCGTTAAAAACGCAATTTCATAGCCCAGAGAGTGCAAAGAGAGTGTCCAAAAATTATCGCATGAATTATGTAATGTTAGTCATGAATGATATTCGTATACAAAAAAAAAAAAAAAAAAAAAATATGTCCATAAAAGCCATAAGTATTCGATACACAGCACCAAATATAAAAGTCATATAGTTAATGTGCGATAAAAACTTACTCGTGCTTCTAATTCACCACCAACTTTACGAAATGCCATATACTGTTTAACACCGTCCATACGATTTTGAAATTCAACACGTGCAACATTCATATTGGATATCATTGAACCTGACGAAAGAAAGAAAAGATGCAAAAAGAGACATGAATAAAAGGTTTATTTGAGATAATTTAAAAGGTACGCATAGATGAGGAAGGTACTAATGTGAATAAACATAGAATTTATATCAACTTACCTATATTACCGACGATGGTGGCAAAAATCAACACACCAGCCAGAAAGTCAGCAACAACAAACAAATATTCAGTTTCATTTTCAGGTGTTGGTGTTTCACCAATTGTCGTGAGTGTGAGGGTAGACCAATAAAAACTGTAAATGTATTGACGCGTAAGTGAAGCGTTTTGAGTGCCTAAAAGAATATGATTGACGGAATTTAGAATGAAAAATTTTCGATAATTTTTTATTTTTTCTTTGTCGTCACAAAATAGCAATAAATTACCATTTAGATTGTAGACCCAATTGTCACTGCCAAAACCTTGAGCGTAACTGATGGCGAAATAGAGGCAGGCATTCCAGTGTATTAAAACTAATATTGCTAGCACGACCTTAAAATTTGTTACAAAAGCAAGGAGAAAAGGAAAGAAAAATTATTCTTTGTTGGAAATGAGTAAATAGCACTGACATGGTTTCTTATTTCAAGATCTTCAGAGAATGAAGGATGTTTTTATATCTTTTGGGTGTAATTTTCACATTTAATGATGAGATTTATAACAACAACTTGATTTGAGGGCAGCGATAAAGAAACTGTTGCCATTTTTATGTGGTTTGACCTATATTGACATTTTATACTTGTCTGTATTTATGGTCTTGTCTTCTGATGAGTTTGAAGATTAGTTTGAAGGAGGAAGTGAGTGATTAAAAAGAAGATGTGCATGTGAATTCTTTAAACATTAATTTATTAGATTTTATTGATTTTTAAATGTTTATAATGTTGGAAAAATCTGTTGTCACAATGTTGCTCCTAATTGCTATGAACATCAAATTTGACAGTTGAAGAAGCATTTAAAAATTTCCCACAAGCTGTTACACCTCAAAAAGCAGCATAACAATTAATAACCTCACTTAAATGACTAATTTTAGTTTAAAATTTCATCGCATTGGAAATTCCCATTAATCATCTAATTGATGCTTTTATGAGTCAGTGAATGGAATTTAAATTGGAATTAATTTTCAAAAGATAGTATCACATGTCCTCCCTCCTAGTTTGTAAAAGCTCATCCATCAATTAGATTAAATTACATTTCAATTTTCAATATGAAAATTTGCATATGTCGACATTCATATGATTCATGTCCAATACACATGCAATAATTCAAAAAAAAAATTGCTAGTTTGACTTACTTTGCAAATTCGAAATGCATTTGGATATCCTGTAGCTGTTTCAGTTCGTTCAAACCATTCCCACATACGAGGCAGCCTTAATAAACGATTTATTCGTACGATAACAGCACATGGTACTCGTTCGTAACTACATTCGTTTGGACCCCACCAAAAGTAAAGAAAGTCTGTTGGTAGCATTGATAAGACATCTAAACGCCAATGACTCGTGCTGAAATAATGTTGGCGTAATTTTTTGGCATCACGTACGAGGAGACCTTGCTCGAGGTAGCCTAAAATACATTTAAATATAATAAAATAAAAAAAATAGATAAAAATACTGCTGATAAATATGAATGAATTCGATGAAAATGAAATTTAAATTTTATTAAATAATTTAAATATTGTAATTTATTTGTGACACATTTCCAATATTTTTTATGTATTTTCCATTTTTTTCAATGTTAAATTTAATCGCAAGTAAAAATCAATCGAACAATCCGATATACACGTACAAAAATTTCAAAGTCAAAACTTTTATGTTTTTTTGTTGGAATTTCATTTCTCTTGATTTTAATTTTTTCATAAAAAATAACACGTTAATTTATTTTTATAATAACTTTTAATAAATATGTAAAGTAAGTTTGTAGCCCTAAAGATATTTGTCGATAATTTTTCATATTAAATATTTACAATGCATAAAGTCATTGATACCAATTACATCAAAAATTCACAATAAAACAATATATTACCTAAGGCCTCACTTTTATGCATGATAAAGTCAATCATATTTATTGGAACTTTAAATATTGTCTACACATGCTTATGAGGGTTTTATTCCGTATTGAACAAGGTAGATGAGCAATTAAAGTAGAAAAAATGATTCATTTAATAAAGGTTTCAAAAATCATATTGCATTAAATCTTATTAAATTTTCTCGAAAGATTTGAAAATTTCCTCAAAAAATTTTTGTCTTTATTTTTAGGAACAATTTTTATTTTTTCTTATTTTCTACGATGATTGACTTCATCCTCATAATTTTTATTGACAACTTTTTCGTGATATTTAACTTTATTATATCTTTTGATGAAGATAGGCGTGGGATGTCTTATTTATCTTTTTCTAAGAGTTGTTCAGAAAGTGAAATGAAAATTTTATTTGATTTTATTTGACATAAAATTTTAAGATATTCTGAGAATTTGGTATGAAAGTTTCATTTAAATTTTTCACTTAATACGTTCGCTTTTTAGGGGGGAGGGGGTGGGTCTAGGATTTTGTAACAGGCCAAACAAAGGAAAACAATTTTTTTTATAAAAAAACGTAACAGAGCCCCCCCTCTGGGGGGTCAAAAAAGAAAAAAGTTGTTTTTTTGCGTAACGTCCTAAGTGAACGATCCTTTAATATTATTCAAATTTAAAATAAATTTAATTCTAAATTTCTTATGTAAATGTATAAAAAAGTTCAGTTCTATGATGAAAATTATAAATGATTTGAAGCATTTTGAATTAGTCTCGACTTAGGAGTCTAAAAAATTTTTAACATAATCTTTTGAAATGAGCTTTAAAATTTTTTTTCATCATACTTTTTATTTTAATAAATTCAAAAAAGTACACCAAAAAATTGATTGATTAACTCCCAAAAAGCATTTTTTTCGGTACTTCTAATTCCGTTTAATAATTTTCCTTAATCCATCAAATAAGCGTAAATAAAAAATGTTAATTGAAAATCGTTCGAGTTGGTTCCTTTGGTAAATTTATTTATTTTTGTTTTTTAAAAAGCTCCCCTGGAAATGATTAAATAACCTTTAAAAAAATCTGTAATTATTTCATTTTGTTGACATCATTATATTTAAATACATTTTCACTTGGACAAGCTTTCAGAACAGATGTTTGAAAAAATATTCCTTTATGAATGTTTCTGATGTTTTACAATGTGCTATTTTTTTAGTTGTAAAAAGCAGATTCAGACAAGCTTACGCAATTCTTATACAATTCAAAGTATATTTTGAGTATTTTGAAGCTTAGGAGTATTTTTTTGGACATAACCTTGAAGTTGTTAAAAGCTCTACAGTTTTGATAACATTTTATACATTTTGCGGACCACAAGATTAAAAATTCATGCTACATCAATTTAAAGGTTCCAATACAAATGTTTTTGATAGATTTGTGTTTTCTCAGCCTTAGTTTGTTTTAGAGTCTCAAGGGTTGAGGATTATTTGTATTCTTTGAACTAAAACTTTCCTTTACAAGCTGTCACGCAATATGAGATGATTTCTTTTCATTTCCTGTCCTTTATTTTCTATACCCTCACCCTCATATTTCTCAATGATCGATATTTTTCTTCTATTTCTTATATAAGAACCATTCAATGTTATCCGTCGTATACAGAATCAGAAATGATATGAGGAGGAAATTATATGAATTAAGGAAAAACATTTTTCAAGGACAAAAAGTTTTGCTTCTGCCATTTTTGGAAATAAGATAAAGAATAAATAGAAAGACTATCCAATTGTGAGGTCAGATATTTCACAACAGTTCAAAATTTATACTCATCCGTGGCTTTTTAGCGCATTTTTGAAAACTTGTTTTCAAAAAGGAAGCTCAATCATGCACTTTGATCGGTCGTTCGGTCGTTCGGTCGTTCGGTCGTTCGGTCGTTCGGGTCCCAATTATCTCTTGATCTAGACTTCGTAGCAAGCTCGGAATTGTTTTAATAGCTTCATTGAATGTTTTTATTCCCGCCGTTTATATTGAAAAGTCAAAAAACATTCATTAAATAGCTTAATTCATCGATTTTATATTTCAAAAAAAATATGTAAACAATGCAGGGTAAAGCTATGCTGATGATAAGTTTGAATTTTTTCTAACCGTTAAAAAATTTGAAATTTTTTTGACCGTTATTTCGGATTAAATTTTTTTCTTTTATACACCTTAATCAATTAACATTTAATTTTTTCATACAAAACAAATATAAGTGCGTTTAGAAATTTGAAAAATAATGGATGTGTTCAGAAATTTAAATTTTTCGCTAATGGAAAATTTTGAATTTCAAAAAACCGGTAAATCGTGAAGCTATTATTTGCATTGAACATTATAAAAATCAATTTTAAAGGAATTTTGATCTTTAGTTTTAAACTTTTTATTGAAATGCATTATGATTAAAGAAACAGCTTTAGAGTTTTAAAACTCGACATTCTTTTCTATTTAATCAATTGCTAATCGCTGCGTCAAAAATGCGCTGAAGTCCCTCGATATAAACGAGGACTTTTGTAATTTTTTGTCTGTTAGACGTCATTTATGGAATAATCTGAACATAAATAACACATTTGACACGTTTGTGATAGAATTTCTTATTGTTCATGATGAGAAAGGAAAAATAAGAAATATTTGATGACTGCTGATGCTAAAGATGAATTTTGAAAGATGCGTAAATTGATACTTGAATTATGATTAAATTCAAAATTTACAATTTCATTTAAAATAGCGTGGAAGTATTTTCAGTCTTTGCTACTACCTTTGACAAAATTGATTCTTATTTGCTAAATTAGAGGATAAATGGATGTTAAGAATTCTTATATGAGAATTTATGGCAACAAATTATTGTAATAGCCCACATTATATATTTAACTACAATTAGATATATACACAAAAAACAAGAAGACTCAATGTGCCTTGCCAATATCACATTTCCTACTTAACCCATCTCAAAACATCAACCGTGAATCCTTTACGATAAGAAATCTTGTAAAACGTGATATGAATTTCATTCTTCTTATCAAGTCTCAACATTTAATTAGAATGTCATATCCACTTCTTTACAGTCTTTTTTTTTGTTTACATCCATCCGCTTCCTGCCTTTTAGAGGAATCATTAAAGAGTTTAAGAGGATTTCATTCAAAAACAGTAACTTAGTATATTTTTAAAGATAAGACGAAATTAAATAAAAAAAAAAATCAATATCTCATCTGATGAGCAAGGAATTGTTTTGAAAGGCAATATAAAAATCATTAATGCTTCATTTATTTTCGATCATCATAAAATTCAGCCATATTGATGACTCTTCATATTTTTATGACTTTTCGAAATGAAAAAAAAAACAGAAAAGAAGCAAAAAAAATCAATCCATTGGAACAAATTTCGACTTACTTTTCTGACACTTTTTTTTCGAGAAAAGAAGTAGATTATTCTTGCAAATGTCATGAACTTTTTCCTCAAACAAAATTTCCTATTCAGTTCATAAATTTCCTCTTCTTTCATTGTTTAAAAAAAGTTCATTTCATAATGAGGGTCTAAAATTTTATTCATGCTATAAAAAGTTCTTTTTCGTAATTTATCCATTTTAATTCCTAAAAGAACCTTCTGACGTCGGTAGCAGTAGTCAATTAAACAACTTTTTATGATAAGTTGCAAAATGTTAAAATTTAAGTAGAGGCAGTTTTGTGACGTGCACAATATTTTAAGAGAGAATTATCCGAGAAACAAAATTTATGTCCATTTCCAAACATTTTCAATTGCTAAAGAATTTTTTTATCCAAATTGATGAAAAAAATTTACTCAAAACTGAACAAAATTAAATTTTTAAAAAATAATCTTGAAAATCTATAATTTTTGATGTTTTTCAGGAAGATCTTGTGACAAATTGGTGAATACAACATCAAAACATTTGTTGATCGGGTTTTGTCAAATTTCCTTAGAAAAATATATTAAGACACTTCTTCAATGTCATAAGCTTTTGATGACTTTTGATGATTTTCAAGGTTGCTCATCATATTTTTGATGTAACGACGCGTGTTACTGTGAGAAATTTGATTGACAAATTTTTCGTTGATTGACGTTGCATTTTAATATTTATCAAATTTCCTGTTGAGCACATCCATCAAAATTTAAATGATTCAGATTTTTATGTTTATACCGATTAAGTTTTATATTTTCACAATCTTAGTTTGGTTTTCATTTAAAATAACACTAAATATCGATATTTAAAAACTAGTTTCACTTAAAATAAACCACACAATTTAGAGCATTTCTTGCAGCAATTGCATATCAGATTGTAAATTTTCAAGCTTTATATTCTCAAATAAATTTCAAAGTTAAAAAAATAAGATAAAATTACTTACCTTCATGTACATGCACTAGTGTGTCGAGAAGATAAATGAAATCACATAAATAGTCGAGAAAGTACCACAGCAGCGTTGCTTTCTTATTAATTTCCCAGAATATCGCTCGTCCAACAACAAATATGATATTATAAAGAACCGCTAGGGAGACTACAGCTAACCACTATAAATGAAAATTTAAGGATTATAAATTTTTTTTTCACAAAATTGTGAAATTCTGATTATTCTTACCCGATAATATGAGGGCAAGGACGGATCGAAAGATAGTCGACTGACGATACCATCTGATGGATTGCCATTCAACGATTGTTGCTGCCCCATTGCGTTTTGATTTGCAATTGCAAATTTATCGGCACTAAATTTCTCTGGCGGTCTCGTTCGATGTCCTTTCTTCGATATTCTACGTCTTAATGCATTCAATGTTCGTCGAAACACGGAATAGGAATGATCATTCGATGAAGTCTGAAAGGTAATGAAAAGGAAAGGAAAAAGTCATGAGCAATGTAAAGAATAAAATTATTCATAAATCATCTTTTATGTATTTTTTTCCTTTTATTTTATGTAAAAGAATTTGTGTATTTTTGAAGGTTCTTTGGTGAAGAAGAATTAGTTGAAGAGACATTGACACGTAGGACACGGCATGGGAAGTTTGACTTTAATTAAAGCAAATATTTTTATATTTTCTTGGTTTCTTACATGTTTCGGATTTAAGATTTGAACATGAGACACGTTACATAAAATAAAATAAGATTCGAAACCATGTCTGATCCGAGATATTGAAAGCTGACTGCATTTATCTTTAATTGTAAGTCAAAGATTTTCAACTAAAAAGCTTTTATAAATCTATAAATAAGGACGTTACTAATTGAAACAAAAATTTCATAATTTTGCTCGTAATTTTTGAAACAAAAACAAGTTTTTTTGGGGGGTTTGAAATTTACTTTTTAACTAAAAAAAACATTTCGAGTCCCTCAAAAAAATTCTGTTTGTGTGCTTGAATCAAGCTTGAATAGCCCCAATAGTTAATTAAACGATTTTTTTACGCACTTATCTAATTTGATACCACGTGCATTTTACTATTTATTCAAATTATTTATAGAACCTTCAAAAACTGCACACTTGAAAAATGATAAAATTCATTGTACTTTAAATGTCGGAAGATCAACGTAGAATGTCAAAAAGAAAGAGAAGCAATTGAAATAATGAGGAAAATGGAGGAGACAAATGGATATATCCAATATTGGTAAATATTTACTGTTTTTCTTTTTCCATTCATTTTTTTATACATAAACATCCATAAACATGAAACAATAGTGGCAAATAAAAATGTATAAAGGATATTAATGGAAAAAATTGAAATGGACGATAAAAATAACAATATTTGTTGAATGGCTACGTAAACAAATGCAAAAAACAATTTTTACCAATTTTTCATCGCACTTTGCTTCATTTCCGCTTATGACAGCGATTTCAATTTTCTGTACCATAATTCATCACTTTGAAAAGCTCTCTTTGCTCACTTGCATGTATCAACTATTATTGCACTCTCTGTGTTATATTTTTTCACAATCATTAATTTTATTCCTTGCTTTTTATGACCTGCCACTAACATAACAGAACAACGTTTGAAATGATACTGAGTTATATCCTCTATATATATTCCTTTTTTGCATGTATCTTGTTAACGTTCTTGCAAAAAAATACTTCACGAGCATGTGAATAAAAAATAATAATTTATCAAATTAATATGCGCAACTATACACAGTCTTTATTCACATTTGTTCAGTAGGATGATGGATATATGCAATTCTGATTCTATTTGTTTTTTAAAATTCGTCAGCACATTTTTGATTTTTTTTTTTTTTTTTGAATTTTCAGAGTGGATTGTGTCTGATATTGATGAATTTTTATATATTTAAAAATTCAAACTTTTCAAAAAATTATAGAAATTTTCTGAAAATTTTCAAAAAAAATTGACTTGAGAATTAATAAGAATTTGTTTTAAATTTAATTTTTTTGGAAATCGATGAGATCCATCTCTGCAAAAATTCTTATTAATTCAAACTATTGTTGTGTTTGATTAAAAATCAAATTAAAATTTTTCTTTGAGTTCATTAGTGCCGAATATAATCAATAAATTCTATGGTCAAGTTCACTTTGAATTTAAAATATTCGATAATCAACAAGCCAAATTGTTTTGGTTCATAATCCAGATCCGACAATTTAATTCCGTTTTTGTTAATTGAAGTCAATATGCATTTTAATTGAATATATAATAAACTTAAGCTTGAAAACAATCCATGATAATCAATAGACTTCCGATTCTGATTAATTGTTATGTATAGTTCATTGTCACACAATTCTTTAAACTTAATTAATGTTATTTACATCCGAGAAAAAAAAATTCATCGATCTGTTTGGACACAAAAGCTAACAAGAACTGAATGTCAATTTCAAAAATTTCATACGAAAAAAAAATATAACAGCGAGAAAAATATGTAAATAAAAAAATTATTTAATTGTTCAATCGAAAAAAGAAAAATAAAAAGAAGAAGAAGTGCCAATAGCCATTGTAAAACTCGTGTACGCAGCAGAAATACATAAACAAGGGAAAAGAGAAATATAGACGGAAAGTGACATAACAATTATTACTAAGGCGCTATTTCTCTTGTTTATTAACAATACTCATTAGTTAGTTGCTTTCGTGCAAGCAAATTTAATGGGAGAATGTGGAAGACAAATGGTTTGCGATCAAATTGAGAGGGCGAGTCTGAAGTTATTAACTTCTTATCGATCCATTTTCTTCCTTGTTCATGCACAATACCTTTCATTCATCACGTAATTGTCACAAAGAGAAGTTTCTCCTGCTGTTTTTTGATATTTAATTAAAGATGGATAGGTCAAAAGGATTTGACCTTAGAGTGAGTTATTAACCGATTTTTGCAAAACACATGCTTCATAATATTGATTTTAGACAAAGGGTCATTTTGTTTTACTTTTAAATTGCTAACATATTAATTTAAAGTGCTGTTTTAGTAATAAAAAAGCATGTTGAAATGAATTTTTGGTTAAAATCAATATATCAATGTGTTTTGCAAAAATCGGTTAACAAATTTCAAATTTAAAATGTCCGGTTTTTGGGGGAACGTTCTTCAATCTGAACGTTCTTTTCTTCCAAATTTAATTAAAATTGAATTAAAATTGAATTTTTATGCCTTTTTTTTGAAATTATAAAACTTTGAAAAAAAAAGAACCAAACATAATCAGGACAAAAAGTGGCATAAACTAATTAGAATTCATGCTGATTTCAATAATTAGTCCACCAGATCTCTAACACTATAGAAGTTATAACAACCAACAATATAATGCTTTCAATTGCATAAAATTAATTAAAACTTTAACAAATAACAATGAATAACCTGCACCATGATGCATTAAAACTTGCTCAATTGCTTTATTAGCAACAAATTTTCACAACATGAGTTGTGCTAATTTTTTTTCTTCTCGTATCCCATTTGACACAATTATCATCCATAATTTGATTCAAACAGTTTTCTTTCTTGTTTTATAGCCTATCATTGACCACCCGTTGTTTACTGTTGTGTTGAATTACAAGAAAATAGGACATATTAATTTGCTAAACATTATGGGTAGGCATTGCAGATGGCAGTATTAATGAATGCTTGTTTTTATTTTGTTAAAGATGAAATTGAAGTAATGAAACTGGATGGAATTTAAGATTCATGTTTCTATGTGCAGAAATAAATTGTTGATTACTCTTCTCATTGGTTATGTGGTTTGGAGTAAGGAAACTAAATATCTAGCTTAATTAAAACAGAATGTCATCGACAATCATAACATGAAACTGATCTGTTGCATATCGAGTTTCGTATGTAATTTTATTTTATTGAGTAATAATAATGATATTTCATAGGTCTAGGATTGCATGTAGTAAGTCCTTTTGTGATTCTAAAGATACGTCTTTATCATTGATATCCGTCCTTTCAAATGATTACAAAAAGACTAATAATAGAGCAGAAAACATGCATTTTTTAAAAATAAAATAATAGAATTGAAATAAGACATTTTATGTCAACAGATGTTAGCTGTTTATTCCCAGTTGAATAAAAGATAAAAATAGAAAAATAACTTTAAAGAGTTTCATGACTAAAGAAAACTTAATAATGACATTAAATTAAAAAGATTCGCCTACATAAAAAACACGTTCAAAATTGATTGAAATTTTTTTAATTATTGAGAATTTTGCATGATTATGATAGAACGAGATGACTTATGACATAAACAAGTAGCATAATTTTTATGGTAACATCACACAAATTTTTTAGCAACAATATTAAATTTTTCTTAATTAACATCTATTAACATCAAAAGTTAAATTAAGGATAGTCTTGCTTGAAAAGTTTTCAGTAAAAAGTATTTATGTAGAAGTCGTAGAAGTTGTAGAGCCAAGAACAATTCAAACTGCCAAGAAGTTTAGTCAACAACAGACACATAATTGTTGTTTCACAGACACAATAAGTTTTAGTGTTTATGAAAATAAAGTTTTATCTCATGAATGGAAATTGTTTAAGTTTATAATGTAAATGAAAAACTGCGACAAAAGTAATTGGAGATTAACAGCAGATATTTTAATGTTTTGAAGCTTTATTAGTGCATTACCTTCCTTTAAGCTAAAATTTTAAGGAACTAATTTTTACGATTTTTTTACAGTCTTTTAAAGCATAAATCACAGTATAAAGTCTGTTTCATCTATCAAATTACGTCCCTCACTACACATGATGTATAAAAATCCACATAAAATATTTTTCATCAAACTTCATCTCCATTCTCACATATATTCAAGATTCTATCGATATATCATCTCTATTGGTCCATAAATTTTAATAAACATTTGTCGACTTGATTTATGAATTTCAGCAGTTTGCCAAAAAGTTTTAAAACTAAAATTTGATGTCTGAACTAAATGATAGGGCTATAAAGCTCCTCATAATATTTTTTTATGTGCTGAAAAAGCAGGTCAATAACATTCAGATCATGAATCAGTTTTCATGTCATACAAATGATTAATGATGTAGCCGAGATACAGAAAACTCTGAATATTGGATTATAGCCTAAAAGGATGTGCGCTTGTATCATTTGACTTGTATTTAATCCTCTTCTTCCTTCTCATCTACATCTACGGAAGGAAAAAAAAATTAATTTATATAACCGCAAACATCACCAGCAACAATGACATGGCATGATGATGAGATGTTTCAACATTTTCAGAGTCTAAGGAATACACATAAAAAATTGTCGAAGTTGATTAATGCTCAAGGATGTTTACGGATGAATTTTATACGTCTTTCATAAATGAAAGATAATTTTTGTTATGGAAACGAAAGAATTTTTTTTTTCATTCTACATTCTATGATTCGCAATTGAGAATGTAATTGAGTGGAAGTTTAATGAAATTTCTTATATTTTTTTCCAAGGCAAAATTACGTAGGAGAAGCAATAATAATTGTAGGAAAGTAAGCACTTTGTCTATTAAGGTTAATTGAATTCTTTAAGATATTGTTGTGGAATTAAAATTTAAGAAGTGTAGCTACATAAAATTTGACTTTATGCTACATTTTTCATGAAACAAAAATTCTGACAAGATAAAATCCATTAATCATGTTGTGATTAAACATTAAGCAACAAGTGAATAAATCAGTGATGAAAAATCTTTTCATTTCATAAGACATCAGTCACATTGATTGCGTCTGTTGAATCAAACTGATTTCATTTATTATCAGTGAACATATAAGCCCATGTGTGCGTCTGATCACATCATGTCTTTTTATAAGTACAAATCTAATTTTCATGAAAAGATATAAAAATAGATGAGACATAGAAAAATGAAGAAATGAATTGAAATGGTTTCCTTATGCTTTGTAAGGGATCAAATGTAGATATAAGAAAAATGAAATCATATTTCCGTTAGCATTCACATTGAATAATAGAATAAAATTTGATTCCTATTGTTAGATGCTTCCCTTCCGAGTCAGGTGAAATATGAATAGAATTGAATTTTAAAGTAGCTTCATGGATACATGGTAGCTTTACAGAAATATTCAAAATTTCAAAATTTGAAAAATTAATAAACTTTGAAGTTCAAATTTTGTAAGTTATTTAGAATTAGTGTACCCTCATGTTAGAATAATTTTTTAATCCTCCTATAAGATAAACTGTCTAGACGTCCTCGGTTTGCATAAATTTTGCGATCAGAAATAAAAAATTCGAACAAAATTTCTATTCATAGCTAAAATTTAAAAATTTATCTATGAATCAAAAATTTGCAAATTAAGGATCCCCTTTTTTGCATAGTTTTGAACTTTCTTGGACCTTTACATTTCGTTTTGAAATTATGCGTCTTAACTCTTAAGTCATTCATTCTGCTACTATTTTAAAATTGCACAAATGTACATCCGATTCCATAAATATATAATACTTAGATAGAAAGTCTATCTTGAATGTCATTTCATGTCAATCACCTCATCGCCTACAAAATCCCACTTCAAAACTGCAATGTTTACATTTAGAATGAATGAAAAGTAAAAATACGAAGCTAAATGATGACATAAAGCTTTGTGAGCATGTGAGCTCAATGAATGCTCTATTAAAAGTAATAATACTTAATTTTTTTGATTAAATTGCTGAGATGATGTCGAATGATTTTTGTGCGAGCAAAATTCACTTGTTTGTTATTTGAGATGCTATTTGCTGTTTATATCTTGAGTGGAAAGCATTTTAAAAGTGAAATTTGAGGAGTTTTTAAATTTTGATTAGGATTGTGATACTTAAGGATGAAAATAATAGTGTAAGGAGCTTGAAGGTGTGCAAAAATTATTTTTAATAAAATAAACTTTAAAAAATTCCAGCTTTCTAGTAATCATTGCAACATATTCGAAAACATCTTCATCTTTGGATATTGACTGCTCATATGTTCTCCATAACTATCCACATGTCCAAATAATTTCATGCTGTCATGTAATGAACAATTTCAATATAGAATTCCCCGATAAAGCATTAGTAAAATTCGTAAGTGGAACAGATATTGAAAAAGATGACGCGACCGGCTTCCGTATTTACAATAAAACTACTCTATACTTCCCACGTGGACTAGAAAAAATCTTTGGCAACCTTAAAGTAATTGAAATTTCTCATGGTCATTTGAGAGAGATTCGTCGTGAAGATTTATATCAATTTGAATTGTTGGAAGTTCTATACTTTTATTCAAATGATATTGAGATTCTTGAGGAAGGAATTTTTGAAAATAATGTAAATTTAAAGTTTATTACATTGTCGGAGAATAGACTCATCCATATAGACCAAAATGCGTTTAATAATCTTCATCAATTAGTAGATTTATATTTGAACAAAAATGAATGCATTGACATACAAGCTGATAATTTAAATCCAATTGAAAAAGTAATTGATTCTGTTAAAAAAGTTTGCGAGAATCAAAATTATGTAAATTTATACAAAATTCTTATTGAACTTGAAAACACAAAAATCAATCTGAAGTTAGACAATTTTTCAACATTCTACAAAAATATTACAAATCTTGAAAATTTGACAAAATCTTTGCACTTCAAAAATTCAGCAATCAAGAAAAGAATTCATAAATTGAAAGACTGGAGCTTTGAAGTATTATGGAGCGATGTCAGCAATTTCAATAAATTCTTATCAAGATTTAATGCTACTGTGCTCGAAAGGTTAGATAAATTGGAACAAAATCTTCTTAGACAAGAATCAGAAAGTCACAGAATCAATGACGATCATTTAAAAGATTTACAAAAGATTGAAAGCTCAAAATCAGCTTCAACTCAGTCAAAGGAAGTGCATTATAGTCGAATTAATGAATCAACTCCAACACAAAATCAAGTTGAAAAAGTAGAAGTTAACTCAAAATTATTAGAGGTTTTTTGTATAGGATTTTGTTGTGCTACAATGTTATTTTTGATGATTGTACTTATTAACCGATATTTTTTTAATGATCATGTTGTGAGTTATAAAGTTTCAAATTCTAATCAATTTGATAATTGAAAATATTGGAGAAGATTTGTTGAATTTTGTAGATTTCTGGATCTACATTATTTTTTGTATTCTATGACCTAAGTCATTAATGATATCATCAACAAAATTAAAAATTTTGCTATCTGTCTGTAAATAAATAAATTTATGATTCATCTTTACAAGATTACATCCAAATATTTATTTCTCTCAATTGATAAAATTTTTTTTGTATGTATGAGGTGGACATACAAATATTCTGATTATGTGCATCTCATCACATCATATGAATTCATGAATAATTTATGAGTCTTATAAACATGATTATGAAAAATTACTTTGCGTGAGCGATAATATTTTTGGAAGTTAAGTGACTTGTTATTTGTGATTCTTCAAGTGAGATGTAAACATTGTGTTTTTAGTTTTTGAAGGAATTTTGTGACTTTTTTTTTGAGATTTTTTATTTAAAATAATTTATTAAATAATAAAATATTCCTCGAATTCTAATGATTGAAAATATTTTGGAACTTTCTTAAAAGAAATGTTGTAAGTTTAAATTTTTTTAACAATTTTTCAAAGTAATTTTTTTAATTTATCATTTTTTTAAAAAAATTTTTTAGTCGTATTATCTGCATACTAGCATTAATAAAATTATCACAACCGTTAATCATCGAATGTTCTTTTACTCATCATACATATTCACATTTGAAAAATGTTTCATGCTGTCATGTCATCAACAATCTGAATATTATGTCTCAAAAAGAAGTAGTCATTACAGCGATGAGAGGAAAAAATGATAATTCAAGAATCAGCACTGTCGGATTTCGGGTTTTTAACATAATCTCTAGATATTTTCCTCAAGGGTTGGATAAAATTTTTACGAATTTAAAAATAATTGAAATTTCGCATGGACAATTGAAAGAAATTCATCAAGAAGATTTAAAATCATTCGTATTACTAGAAGTTCTTTATTTATATTCAAATGACATAGATATACTTGAAAGTGGACTTTTTGATTACAACACAAAATTAATTTGTGTGGTTTTCTCTAAAAATAAGCTTATTCACATTGATGGAAATGTATTTGAAAAATTGCATCATCTAAATTCTTTACATTTAAATGGAAATGAATGCATTGATACATTTGCAGAAAAAAGTACTTTAGCTGTTCAAAAAATCTATAAAAATTTAATTAATCAGTGCAAAAGTGCAGAATTTATTAATTTAAAAGAAAATTTAAAAAAATTTGAAGACAAAACAAAAGATATGAAAATAGAAGAATTTCCAACATTTTATAAAAATCTCACAGATTTAGAGGATGGAAGATTTTTCCAATATTCTACAATAATTAATAGAATAAAAGTTTTGAAAGATTGGAGCTTATTTATGCTTTGGAATAATACATTAAAACTTAATAGTCTGATGGAAAGTCAGAAAAAAACATTTTTAGAAAAATTAAATTCTAAATTGAATAATTCAAACAGTCTTGAAGATCTTTATTACAAAAATAAAATTCTAGAAATCGAGAAGCAAATTAACGAAAATAAATCAAAAATCCAAATTCATGAATTTAATAAAGAACAATTAAACATTTTGGATGAGTTGAGAAAAAATGTGAGTGAAATTTCTGCAATTCAAAGAAAAAATAAATCAGATGTTAAAGAATCGAATTTTTCCTGGGAACCATTTTGGATTGGTGTCTGTAGTGTGCTAGTGTTAATTCTTATGATTGTACTAATTAAAAATTATGTCACTGAAGATCGAATCATAAGTTACTCAATTTCTAATTCGAAACGTTTTAATCATGAAGGTCATCGAGTGTCTTATTTATGAACTTAAATGTCAAATTTTATTTTTAGCCAAATAAATTAAGGGATTTTTTCTTCATAAAATTTTGATAGCTTTTTTTACTAACATAAATGAAATTATCTTATGAGTTAGTTAAAAAAAAATAGTCATTTTTATTTTCAAGCTCCGAAATATTCATCAAAACTGATTCACAACATTTTGAATAAAATCACAAAAATTCAACATTTTTTTTTATTTCTGATCTAGATGTTTAGTATTCAACATCCAGTTTTGATGGTAAAATTTTGGAATAGTGTAGATTAAAAATTATTTTCTGGAGAAATAAGAAGTTTTGAGTCAGTGGGTGTTTGAGATGAATAAATTAATGCAAGTATAAATATACTTTAGATTTTTAAAAATCATAATGAAATTTAATTACAGTTTACTTATATCAACATTTGTTGCGATCATTGATCAATCATTATCACATGATATTTCATGTTTTCATTCTCAAAAGTTTTTTGAGACTGTTAATGCGTATTACTGTAATGTAGCAGATGAATTTAGTATAACATCATTTGAAGATGTTAACATTACATCAACAAATTCAACAGAAACTGAACTTCAACAAGCAAACGGAATACGATTCTTCGAAAAAACATGCCACTACTTCCCAAAGAATCTTGAATCTGTTTTTAGCAAGAAGAATCTTGAAGTGATTGAAATTTCTTATGGTCATTTAAAAGAAATTCACAGGACAGATTTGAAACCTTTTGGTGACTTACTAGTTCTTTATCTCGAGCAAAATGACATTGAGATTTTGGAAGATGGAATTTTCGACAATAATACAAAATTGAAGAGTATATTTTTGGAAAGAAATAGAATCAAACATATTGGATTGAATGTTTTTGATACGCTTAATCATTTGGATCGTCTTAATCTACACAAAAATGAATGTGTAAATATGAGTAGTTATACTAAGAAGGAAGTGACAAACATTAAAAATAAATTAAATTCAACTTGTAAGAATATAGAATATGTAGATTTATACGAGACTATAACACAACTTGAAGAGACAAGAAACGAACTTAGCTTTGATGATTTTCAAGAGTTTTATGATAACCTAACAATCGTTGAAAAACTGTTAATGAGTAAATTTTTGGGTTCATCATTAGCAATAAGAATTCATGTTTTAAAGGATTGGAGCTTTGAAATATTGTGGAAAAATGTTAGCAACATGAATTATCTCATAAAGACTTTGAATGGAACAATATTTAAAACAATTTATAAATTGGAAACCTTTGGCAATACAACTTATTATAACCTCACAACAATCAATCAATCGGTTAAAGATAACACAGATTTCATAAAAAGCATAGAGGGTCCATATTATGGACCATTCTGGATAGGCGTTTGCAGTTTATTAGTTGTGATTTTATTGGTAGTTCTTGTAAAAAACTACTTCCCTGAAAATCGAGTTATTAGTTACAACATTACTGATGCAAAACGATACGTGAAGAATGATCGTTATGATTCCCTTCTGTAAATCATGATGATTCAAAATTCAGATTACTAATGCTGAATAATTCTAAATTATTCATTTATATTTATCTCAAATTTGTTTTAACGAATGCTTAACAAGGAAAATATTTATTATGATATAATTATCTAAAATACTAATAGTGAATTAGATTTTATTTGATCTTATTCATAAAATTCGTTCATGATTTATAAAAGTTTAAATAAATCAGATAATATTCAACTTAACTGCTTCATTTCAAGTTTAATAATTAGGGAATAAAAATAGTTTTTAGTATTCTTTATTTTTCTAAGTTAACTAAAAAGGATGAAAAAATTAATGTAAGTAAGAAAACCTTAAAATAAATCTGTTATTATCTAATTTGTAAAAAATTAATTTCAGTTTTGTTGTAATAATGTTTTTTGTCATATTTGACCAATCATCGTCCTTTGAAATTCCATGCAAATTTGAAAAAAAGAATTTTGATGTGATGAATTTGGTTGATTGTTGCAATGTGGAAGGTGATTTTAGCATCAAATCTTTTAAAGAAGTTAACGTCACATCAACAAATTTAACAGAACCTGACCTTGAAAAAGTAAAAGGAATCCACATATTCAACAAAACTTGTCATTATTTTCCAAAGAATCTTGAATCCATTTTTAACAAGAATTTTACAGCTATAGAAATTTCTTACAGTCATTTGAAAGAAATTCATCAAGAAGAATTGAAACCATTTGTTGAGTTAAAGGTTTTATATCTAGAACAAAATGACATTGAGATTTTGAAAAATGATGTTTTTAACTACAACACAAAACTTAATTACATTAATTTAGCAAAAAATAAAATCAGACACATAGATTCAGATGTTTTTGCAAATCTAGTTGACTTGACTCACTTAAATTTACTTAAGAATTGTATACATATGAATAGTATAAACGCGTCAGAAGTTAAAGAGATTATAAATAATTTGAAAGTGAATTGCAAGAATATAGAATATGTGCATTTATATGAGGCTATAACAAAACTTGAAGAGACTAAAAATGATTTCGAGTTTGATGAATTTCAAAAATATTATGAAAATTTAACAGAAATCGAAAATTTGTTGATGAGTAAATTTTTGGGTTCATCATTAGCAGTAAGAGTTCATGTTTTAAAAGATTGGAGCTTTGAAATATTGTGGAAAAATTTTACCAACATGAATTATCTCATAATGACTTTGAATGAGTCAATTGCTGATAGAATTGATAAAATGGAAAACTTTAGTTATATAATTTTAGCAACAGTTGAAAAACATGAAAAATTCATAAAAAATATAGAGGGTCCATATCATGGACCATTCTGGATAGGCGTTTGTAGTTTATTAGTTGTGATTTTATTAGTAGTTCTTGTAAAAAACTATTTTCCTGGGAATCGGGTTATAAGTTACAATATTGCCGATGCAAAACAATACGTGAAGAATGATAGCTTTGATCCTCTTATGGTGACTCAAAATTCAGATTACTAACGCTGAATAATTTTAAATTATTCATGTATTTTTTTCTCAAATTTATTACGATGAAATTTATATGAAAAGAACATTATGATTCAATTATCTAAATAAATAAAAAAAAAACAAAATATTGAATTTTATTCGAGATTATTAAAAAAAAATTCGTTCATGAAAGATAAAAGTTTAAATAAAATCAGATGAAACTTAACTTTACTTCTTTATTTCAATTCTAATAATTAGGGAATCAAAATTCATTTGTGCTTTCATTAAAATAAATTTTCTTTTATAGTTTTAGTATTATTTTTCTAAGTTTATTTAAAACAATGATCAAATTAATGTAAGAACTTAAACCATATATTTTAAATATTTCTTTAATTGACTGATTTATAAAAAAAATGTTTACAGTTTTTCAATATCAATTTTTTTTGCGATCATTGATCAATCATTATCACATAATATTTCATGTTTTCATTCTCAAAAGTTTTTTGAGACTGTTAATTCGTATTACTGTAATGTAGCAGATGAATTCAGTATAACATCATTTGAAGATGTTAAAATTACATCAACAAATTCAACAGAATCTGAACTTCAACAAGCAAATGGAATACGATTCTTCGAAAAAACATGCCACTACTTCCCAAAGAATCTTGAATCTGTTTTTATCAAAAGTCTTGTGGTGATTGAAATTTCTTATGGTCATTTAAAAGAAATTCACAGGACAGATTTGAAACCTTTTGGAGACTTACTAGTTCTTTATCTCGAGCAAAATGACATTGAGATTTTGGAAGATGGAATTTTCGACAATAATACAAAATTGAAGAGCATATCTTTGGAAAGAAATAGAATCAAACATATTGGATTGAATGTTTTTGATACGCTTACTCATTTGACTCGTCTTAATCTACTCAAAAATGAATGTATAAATATAATTAGTGATACTAAGAATGGAATAACAAACATTAAAAATAAATTAAATTCAACTTGTAAGAATGCAGAATATGTGGAATTATACGAGGCTATAACACAACTTGAAGAGATAAGAAACAAACTTAGCTTTGATGATTTTCAAGAATATTATGATAACCTAACAATCGTTGAAAATATTTTAATGAGTAAATTTTTGGGTTCGTCATTAGCAATAAGAATTCATGTTTTAAAGGATTGGAGCTTTGAAATATTGTGGAAAAATGTAAGCAACATGAATCACTTTATGACTAATTTCAATCAAAAAGTTTTTTATAAACTGAATAACCACGAAAAACTTATAAATGATGAGTTGAAAGCAAATTCGTACAAACATAACATACAGATTATTTTTGTATCAATATGTGTCATACAAATATTAATTTTACTGGCAGTGCTTACTTCATATTCACTTAATGAGTGCGAGGATACAATTGAATAAATACAAAAGAAAAGTTAGGTCCGTGTATATATACACGATGAAGTCTTAAATCACCCGAAACCCATAACACCCGAATATTTTTTACCAAATTATCCGCTAAATGAAAATCACGGTATTCCAGAAACTCCGCTTGGAAATGTTAGCGGGTGTTTTAAAATACAGCAATTTTCAAAACACCCGCTAATATTTTCAAGCGGGTGAAAAAATCATACAATAAAATTCAGAACTCTGTTAAGTCAAGCGATTAAAATTATTCAACATGTTTATTTCATTTTCTTCTTTTCTTCAATATCATCTAAAATCTCAACTTCGAAAAATTGTCCATATCCAATTTTGACAGACAAATTATGATTGGGTTTTGAACCACTTTCAGAAAAACATAAAAAATTGTTAATAAAAATTAAATGCGGAATAATCTTTCATACTGGAACCTTTTTTGATAAATTTATAAATTTTAGACCTTTTATAAATTTTAGATGTCATCAGAGATTAAGGAATGGGATCTGTCCTCATTATAAATCGACTTAATTTTCCAAAAATAATTTGAATGTTTGAATTTAATGTCTTTGAATTGCAATTCATATAATATTATAAGTTAGTCCCAAATAATTAACTTTAGCACTTAAATTATTAGATTTTTATATGAAAATCAGAAAATACTAAAATGAAACTTAAAATGCCTTTAAGATAACAAGAATGCAAACAAAATATCTAAAGAAGCATCTAAAAATGCCAATGACAAAATAAAGAAGATTACGACAAAAATTGGGATAAAACTGATGATTGAAAAAAGAGCTTTGTTTTTTATGAACGTTGTCAGCAATATTTTCTTAATAAAATTTTGGCATTATGTTGAAAAACAAAAGATGAAGAAAAAAAACAACAACTTATTTTCGTGCAACTCGTGCTCTTCTTTCGAAAATTCAAATATCAATAAAAATATAAAATTGTTAATTTAATTAGATTTTATGGTTTTAATTTAAAATATAAAAGAATTTTAATTGCTAAACGTGCTTATTAACTTTTAAATGTCACGAAATGAATTAAATTTTCGGCTTTCTTTCCTTAATTTTTTTATTTGTACTGTCGTGATTTTCCGCCATAAATTGAATGACTCCAAACAAATCGAAGTTCAAAATTCAGTGACTTGCCATTTATTGTACGAAAAGCATCTCATCTATAAGCATGAAGAAGCGATTAAAAGAAATATTTTTCATCATTTTATTTTTCCTTATTAATTACTGTCAGTCTGGGAGAAAATTTCAGATTATTGGAGGAGAAGAAACCACGATAAAGCAATTTCCACATCAATGTGCTTTCCTTGCAAACAAAAGATTAAGATGTGGGTGTAGTGTTATATCCAATAATTGCTTTTTAACTGCAGGTAATTATTTATGACATTTATTAAGAATCTTAAGTGATTCTTAAGTTGATAAACTGCTAAAGTAATTCATTTAAGAAAATGTGGAATTAATTTAATGTTGGAAGTGTCTTGATTCTTTTTATTAACGTCATGGCTTTAGTGTTTTGTAAGTTTATAGATATTGTATTTTGATAGTTCATAAAATTTAAAAGTTAAACATAAATTCGAAATTTGGCGATTTAAGAAGCTTTGAAAAAAGCTCAAAATAATTTTTTTTTGAAAGCTTGTTTTCAAAGTTTGAGTTTTTGAAATTTTAATTTTCATTTAATTTTTGATTGAGTTATAGATGCTAAATTACTGATCTTTTGATAGTTAAAATTCTTAAATTAAGCATTAAACTTCTTCAAAAATATAAAAACTAATCAAAAGGTAAAAATTTGAGTTTTCAATATTTTTGACGTCAGGCATTTTGCACTTAAACAAAGGGTCGCCAAAAAGTCCCATTTTGAATTTTATTTGTTCCAAAATAAGGCATATTTCTTTTAAAAATAAGATAATCTGCTCCTTTTTGTTTTAAACAACACATCACTCTCTTACTTTAGGCCACTGCACATACCAATACAACACAAACATCACAGTTCGAGTTGGATCAACATTTAAAGAACTAGGTGGTGAAGTGTATGATATTAAAAGAATAGTTAATTATCCATCATTCGACATACTGAAATTGAACTACGATTATGCCATACTAATACCCGATCGTGAAATACAGTTTGATTATGTTAATGTACGACCCGTATCATTGCCAGAGCAAAATCAATTGATACCAGAGAATACAACATGCACAGTATCAGGATGGGGTGAGAGAAAAAAGGATGCAGATATGAAAATATAGGAAGGATTTTCATTTTCGATACTTTACGTTCATAAAATAAAGATTACGTGACGAGAATGAATATGTTTATGAGTCTATAAAAATGACGAGCTCTTATGTCTCTATCTTTCTATTATACATTAGGTAAAGCTGATAATGATACACGACCTGATAAATTACGTTTCGTTGATGTCAAGGTGGTGAACCAGGCAACTTGTCAAGCTTGTTATAATACTTCAAAAGTGAGGTTTAAAATCACTGATTATATGATGTGTGCTGGATATATGGAAGGTGGTCGTGATGCTTGCAGCGGTAAGATTAATTACATTTAATTAATTATTAATATTGATTTTATCGTTTATGTTCATTCATGGATTTTTGTTGTTGTTGTTTTAGGTGACTCTGTAAGTTTGATATGAAATTTGGCATCTTCAATTTTTTATATTTTATTAATTTGAATCTGCTTGTGTTATAATTTTTTTTCTAGGGAGGACCACTAATTTGTCCCTCAGATAATAAAATAGTTCAGGCTGGAGTAGTTTCGTCAGGTAAGAAACTTAAAATTTCAAATTTCTTTTTCTATAAGCTTAAAATATTTATTGTTGAAATTTAAGGTTACGGATGTGCAATTCAAAATTTCCCTGGTATTTATGCAGATGTTGGAAAAGTACGGTCATGGATTAAAGATTACTGCAATATAATTTGATCTAAAATTTTATTTTTTAAATAAAAAAAAAATTTGTAAAATAAAAAGCACGAATTTCATTCCAATTACTTCCAAAATTCATTATCACTTCATTAAAATTTTCTTTTTATTTCCTTCAATGGATTAACCGAAAACAGCTATTAAAATGTTTACGGTTTAAAAATAAAATCCTAGAAAATAAATCACGTAGGCTTGAACTAATTGAAAACATTTTTCATTGCTGTACAAATTTTTCATGACAATGGGACTATTGTGAGATTCGTAAATTAAAATCATGCTTTTGAGTGAAAGAAGTTTGTGTAAGAAATTCAATTTATAAATGTCAGATAATTTTGGTTTCTTTTTTAATTTCTGTGGAATTTAGAAGAAGTGAAAAATAATTAAATATGTTGTGTAAAGTTTTCTAGGGTACGTTTGGTATTAAGTTTGGCGGTAAATACAAATTATTCACGAATTGTAGCCGAATTCTGACGAAAAAATTGATTTTAGTTCATATAACCAGTGACTATAAAAAGTGGCTAATAAAAATATTTTCACTGTTGGAAATCAAAATTTGGTAATTAGGTAACTTTTGAAAAATATTTTAGGGAGGTTCCAAAAAGCTTTTTTTGGGAATTAAAAATGTTAAGGAGGTTCTAAATGATTTTTTCACCAAAAACTTTAGCAAATTGAGGAAATTTTTCCTCGAATGGGGGTCCGGACCCCCTTAAACTCTCCCCTGGCACTACTTTAACTTCTCTTTAAATTTTCAGATTCATTTCAATTGCCAACTGTCAACTACCTAATATGCAATTTATTTTACTAAAATTAAAATTTATAAAACACACATGAATAATGCACAATAATGAAAAAAATGATAAATTTTCTCTCACATATCAGTTCACAAATTTAAATATTTCCGAGACGACAAAAATTTATTTCAAAACTTCGCAGAGACGGATATTGACTTTAATGAATACCTCATAAATATTCATGAATGAAATTCAAAATTGTTGGTTGATTTTCGTCAAGGAAATGATTGTTGAAGACGAAGAAACAGAAATTTGTTGATTTATGTATTTCAATATTTATCTTTTAGTGCCAGATATGCTTTTTGCCTTCCTTCCCTCCTTCATTAATAACAGATTCATTAAATATGAAGAAAACAAAATAATTAAATAAAGAATGGAAGATGAAAACTTTCTGTCATTAGATTTGCATGAAATTCGACTTATAAAGCTCTTACTTGCCTTCCTTTGTTGTGTATAAATTTAATATTGGCTCTTGTGCTTTCATCTTCTCATAGAACTTAACAGAATGAATAAATTCATAATTTAGTAGTTGGAAATGGAAGCAAAATAGGAAAAAAATTACAAAAGTCCTCGTTTATATCGAGGGACTTCAGCGCATTTTTGACGCAGCGATTAGCAATTGATTAAATAGAAAAGAATGTCGAGTTTTAAAACTCTATTGCTGTTTCTTTAATCATAATGCATTTCAATAATAAGTTTAAAACTAAAGATCAAAATTCCTTTAAAATTGATTTTTAAAATGTTCAATGCAAATAATAGCTTACGATTTACCGGTTTTTTGAAATTCAAAATTTTCCATTAGCGAAAAATTTAAATTTCTGAACACATCCATTATTTTTCAAATTTCTAAACGCACTTATATTTGTTTTGTATGAAAAAATTAAATGTTAATTAATTAAGGTGTATAAAAGAAAAAAATTTAATCCGAAATAACGGTCAAAAAAATTTCAAATTTTTTAACGGTTAGAAAAAATTCAAACTTATCATCAGCATAGCTTTGCCCTGCATTGTTTACATATTTTTTTTGAAATATAAAATCGATGAATTAAGCTATTTAATGAGTGTTTTTTGACTTTTCAATAAAAACGGCGGGAATAAAAACATTCAATGAAGCTATTAAAACAATTCCGAGCTTGCTACGAAGTCTAGATCAAGAGATAATTGGGACCCGAACGACCGAACGACCGAACGACCGAACGACCGAACGACCGAACGACCGAACGACCGAACGACCGAACGACCGAACGACCGAACGACCGATCAAAGTGCATGATTGAGCTTCCTTTTTGAAAACAAGTTTTCAAAAATGCGCTAAAAATAAAATGAAAATCGATTTTCTTCTTGTTTAGTTTCAAAATTCTCTCGCTGACTGTACAGATTTAATGTAATATGATTTGACTGCCAATTAAGTTAATTTAATGGCTCGTTCGTTATTTATGCATGAAAAGTGCGACTTCTTTTTATTTTCACTCGCTCAATAGACTGTACAAAGAATTTTTTGGCATTGACATTTGGTGAATTAAAATTTATGCTGGCACCAGCAATTTTGGTTGAAAATTCTCGGACATTTGTGTATGATTTTTTTTTATCCATTGTACGCTTTTTTATTGGCGGTGTCAAGAACAAACGTATTTTTGGCATGAATGTTTATTTGCAAATTCAATTTATCTGATTGGATGTAGCGGTGTTCGTGCCATGAATTTGATTTGTTGATGACTTTAATTGTTGAATATTATTGTATTGTGAACTGTTGCTTGGGACTATTTTATCAAGATTTAAATTCTATTTTTACTTCAAACAGGCTCATTAAAAAACGTCAAACTGTCTTTGAATATTTTCAAGTCTATTAAAAGTTTAAAAATATGCTAAAACAGCTGTTAATTGAGTTAACATGTGCTCAAAAAACTATGAAGAACAACTTTTAAATGAAAATTTTTCAAGGATTTTCACATTCACTTGATCTACTTTTTCATAGAGCAGGTGTTTGATGTAAAACATGACAAAACTTTTTCTTACCGAAATTTACACCTCAAACGTCAAGTGAGAAGCTCCTGTGGATACAAAATTTTCATTATGGAATCTTCCATAAAAAAATTAAAAATGTGTTAGATTTTGTAGTTTTTGTCGTTTCTATTATTAGAGCCTTTATCAAAATCAGGGGCGTAGCCAGGGGGGAAGGGGGTTGGGGGTCAAACCCCCCCCCCCTATTTTCGCGAAGTTTATACTAGATATTATTAAATTTTTCAGGTCCGAACCCCAAAAAAAAACGTCGAAAAGTAGCAAAAACCCCTCCTTCAAAAAAATTCCTGGCTACGCCCCTGATCACAATAAATCATTATTTTGGGTACTTTTTTTAAAAATGGCTAAAAATATAACCAAAATGAAATACATATTTAAGCTTATTTAAGCTTTTTTACATTACAAATTCTTTTGGTAATTTAGTCAACTCAAAAACTAAAAACTCCCTAAAAAGTGTTAACTATAATTTCGATTTAACGGAAAATGTTCATTACAACCCTCCAGCTGCTTGCTCTAATGCATATTGTTCATACAAAAGAGACGAAAAATTAAACAAATTTTCAAAAGCTCACAATTTATATTCATTTCCTGTTCCGTTCCCGTCATATCTTCAGCATTCTCACTGAGTTTATAATAAATCAATTTTCAACAGATTTCAACACCATTTTGTTATTGTTAGATTTTGCATAATTTACTTTTATTTGTATATTTCCTGATATTTTTATGTTAAAATTAATGGAACGAATCAATATTGAGTTAAATTTAAATAAAATTTATTTTTCTAGGCGTATGAAGCTTTGCTGAATTTATTTCAGATAAAAGCATTGTTTGCTCGTACGAACAAACAAAAAATCAATATCGATGAAAAATAAACAAAAATTTTTAAGCTCAAAAATAGAGGTAAAGTACCTAAATAAGTATAGGGGATTTTAAAAAGTGAATGAATGAAGCAATATGAACAGAGTCCGCCCCAAAATCGCCCCAAACAAAACTAACACTATCAAAATTTTCCATTGTTTCCGGTGTAGAAAGTTTTGATGGTGTTAGTAAATTTTTCAAAATTTAACGGTCATTTTCTTATATGACCTCATATATATATATATTGGAATGAAGCATGTGACTGCATTTGAAAGCATCTATATGAAGGGTTTATGATATTAAATAAATTCTATAAATTGAAAACAAATCTTCCAAATACCCAACAGATTTTAACCCAAACTAAAAAAAATGTCCTTAAATTTATCAAATTGTATCGCATTGTTACATTTTCCATCAATTTAAAAGACACAAACCCAATTGATTCGCAAAATTAAATTTCTAAATGATGAAGCAAGAAAAAAGAAAGTCCATTTTGGCCTTCAACAAGTCATTTCATTCTCATTAAATTCTATTATCTAGCACAAAATTAATTATGCAAGAAAGTAACCGAAAAAAAAAGAAAAAAATAAAATGAAAATGAATAGATGGGAAAGACAGAAGAAGAAGAAGAGATTACATACTGAAACAATAATTAAATGAAAGAAAAACATGAAAGCGAGAAAGAGAAAAATGAATCTGGGAACTAATTGGAGCATAAAGTGAAATATCGCAAAAGAAAATGCCACAAAATTTTTCCCTTTGTATGTGAATGTTGAATATTGTAAATTACGTTAATTGAATAGAGCCACATGTCCTGTTATTATGCATGAAAACACAAATAGTATGCGGTAATTGAATGGACTTTCGAGATATACAAGGCTACACAAGTATATTTGCAGATATTTGTAAAATTAAAGCCGGAAAACATATCAATGTCGATAGCTGGGGTTAGTCATGAGCATTTTGCATTCAACACTAGTGTAATTTTGTCCTGCGTAATCAAATTTTGTAACGGGTCGTAATTTTTTTTTTCGAAAATCACACAGTACTTGCAAGGTACTTGTATTGTTTAGTATTTTTGAAGACCAATTCAACATTTTTAGATAGTTTATGTCAATTTTTGTATTGTGAGGTGATAATCGTAAAAATAAAGTATTTAATACCGCCAAATTTTAATTTTTTACTGGGGGTCCTTGATTTAAATAATTGTATTGTTCCATAAGAATTTTAATCAAATTGAAAACCCCGTTTTTTAGCGTTATGCAATAAGGGATCGTTCACTTAGTACGTTTGCTTTTTAGGGGGGAGGGGTCTAAGATTTTGTAACAGATTAAACAGAACAAAATAATTTTTATACAAAAAGCGTAACAAGGGGAGAGAGGGGTCTAAAAAGTCATTTTTTTGCGTAACGTACTTTGTGAACGGCCTCTAAGTGAATGGTCTTTAGATCATAAACCTCAAAACTAAAACTTTTTTCATTAATTACCCCCAAAAATTTCTCTAAAAGTTCAACACAATTTTGTCAAAACAAATCAAAATAAAATTCAAAAAATTTTTACTTACGTAAGAAAATAATGACAATATTCACATGAACATCAAGTGAGCAAAAAAGGAGCAAAAAAATTTCATATGAAAAGTAAAATCACAAGCGTCAATAAGCTTTTCACATTTATGAACATCAAGCACGTTTCGCTTTGCATGACTGATTTAAAAAATTGTCATTTGCCATATCAATCAGGAACAGTGAATGTATATGTTGACATGAAATGTATTTTCTTTAAAATGTATATATTAAATGTGTACCCAAAATTAAAGCCTCGTGGGATACGAAATCAAATCAGTATAATCCATATTTTAGAACGACTGAAATCATCCGACATTTAATTTGACTAATGAAGCGAAATATTTATTTATTTCCAATGAATTTTAGATTAAATTCCCCAAAAAAAGGTTCATAATAATTAAGGACTGTAGACTCACCTGAAGCAGTTCGACATCAAACGAATTTGGGAGAAAGCTTTTGCTATTTTGATCATTTTCACTACCAATGCCAACACTCTCTTTTATCACAGCCTTTTGAGCATCCCGCTTATGCTCCTTTGACATTTTTGATGCTTTTTGATTACGCTTTCCATTTTTACCTTCAAGTGAATATTCATTGCCATAAATATCGTCGGGTGAGTGAGGTGGTGATACGCCATATCGTTCTGCAAATGTTTGAGTACTGCGTGCTGATGGATCAATTGTAAATGGCGTTGTTTGATAGGGTGGTATTCTTGGTATGCGATGAGAATAATTTGTTTGTGGTAATCTGCAATGAATGGATTGAGAAACAGAACATCGATTGATGAGAATGGGAGATAATGTGCAAATTGATAATTAAATGAATTAATTAATTAAGCAAGGGAATGAAGGAAAGCATGATAATTTTAAATAAGAGTTGGTTATGTGGTAGGTAATGACTGGGAAATGGCTTCAGTCTCTTAATCTAATTTAGATAGGGGTTTGGATCAAGAAATTATGACATTTTTAACATCGAAATTCTGTATTATTCAATAAATTAAGTCTAACTAAAAATTTTTTAGTTTGCAATTTTTGATCAAATTTGTTATTTTTCTAATAGTACAACCCCCTTTTGATAATATTAAAAGTGTCATTACTTCATGATATATTTTTTCAATTTTTGTACAATTTTTCTTAAAAAATTTTTAATTCGAAAAATTATCAAAATTTGATAAATGTAGGCTAAATTTCATGAATAATTGGATCTTCAATAATTTTATTAAAAACAATAAATTTAAATAATACCTTGAGAGATTCGAGTCGTCATTCTGATGCCTGGCATTTTGTCGTGCCTGTAATATTGACGTTGCTCGATCACCTCGGGCTGCTGCCATCATGTACGTCCACATTTTGATAAATCATCGCATTCAGACCTGCCACCCGAATGAATAATTGAATTTTTTTTCCTCTTTTTCTTACTCCTGCTGCTCTTATTGATTGATTTCAATGTGCACAATATTTAACAACTTTTTTTTCTGTATAATTTTAATTAATTTTTTTTCTAACCGTTTACACCTCCTTGGGTTCACTTTTGATAATTATTTCTTTTCATTTTTTTAATTAAAACTGCATTTGACCAACCCATTCACAAATGTCACTTCCACTAAGTAATTTATTTTCTTTATTCACAATAATTCCTCTTCGTGCCTTATTCCTCTTGTGTTCTATTGAAACTGATTATGAAGTATGTACTTGTCATTGGCACTTAACTTAATTTACATATTTTACTGATGGGCATGCAAATGGCGCGTGCATTTGAATTTCAAAACCAAAATTTATTTGCTTAATTTTTTTTCTGCTATTTTTTTTGTCACTAGTGCTTAATACCCGCATCAGATGTTACATTTCACTTTAAAGATGTTAATTTTATTATTCATTAAAATGGGTCACGGATTTTTAAATACTTTAAACTCCACTTGTCTATTGTTTACACTATTTTTCTTCTTCTTGTTCTTCTTATTGCTGTGAGTTATGATAATTTTCCCTTCTGTTCACTGAAAAATGAAAATGAAATGTTGAGTGGTTAGATATTTTAATGAGGTTATGTCTGGGTGTTTTTTGTGTGTGGCACATGTTTGAGTTATGGAGATTTTTAAAGCTTGTTAAAGATTTGGTAAGGAATGTGATTGAATATTAAATTACCTAAATCGATGTTTTTAACTGAGTAAAACTAAATTTTGTAAAAAATTAATTTAAAAAAATAATAAGTATGCTGTGATCAAAATATTGTGAACGTAGTTAAATTAGGATTTTTTGGATTTAATTAAATAAGTTTTCTTTAATTTAGATTGGTTAAAAAAAAATTTTTAAGACAAGATGTTCTTCAAAATTTTATTGAATTTTGCAATATAAAACTAGCAATCAACTCTATTCAATCTCTCAAGAAAAGAAAAATCAATTTGGAATTCATTCAATTCCCAATTTTTTCACCATCAATTGTCACAGAACAACTTTATGCTCAATAAAATTTCCGTACTTTTTTTTGCAGCACAGAGTAACCATGTTTAAATTGCTCACACTTCCAATTTCAAAAGTAAATAATCGTCAAAGCATTTTCCCTCCTTTTGTAAATTTACATTGTGGATTACGACGGTTAAAGGAATGCGGTAAGAAAATATTTATCTGATTATTCTATAATTTACTAGATTCAGTAGAATTAGTCTCAAAATATTGGTTTACTAAAGGATTTTTATTTAATTAATAAGTAAGAATTATGTGGTATTGAATTTAGAATTATATTGGAAAATCAGTGAACAGCCTAAAGCTTGTCTAAAAATGAATAAAATTACCCATTTGTCATTCATAAAAATTTTTATCCGTCGTATTGAAACTTTTTACATAATAATCCAATTTAAAATTGATGAATCTTCCTTCCTTCCTACATCCAAAAAGAAAGAAGAAAACAAGGAACAAGAAAAAGGTTCACAAAAAAAAAGTTTTGTCAGAATCAAGTAATAAAATTAGAGACTACAGTAGATTTAATATTCATAAATCGGAATTTCACAGTTCATAAACTTTTCATCATAATAGAAAGTCCTTTAACCTTCAAAATGATTGTTCAATTTGTTGAACTTTGAGATGTGCTTTTATCTCGGATCAAAAGTTTCATGCTATCAAAACAATTTACTGTGGAAAGAGAGCTAATCTTCAAGCTTATTAAGAAATCATTCATTCTGTTGGTTTATGTGTAGGCTGAAATTTAAAGACTCAGATTTTGATGGATGTAGGACGTAAATGTAATTAATTGTGAGAGTATTTCATTCATATGTCTAAGAATTTTTTGGTTAATGAAGTTGTAACTTTTTGATGCTTATATTCATGCCTTATGAAGTCACATTAAAGTTTTATTTCACTTATTTTTGTGCTCCATAAAACAGAATTTTGTGTGTGGGATTTATAGACATGAATTACATTTGTAAATTACGTCTATCTTGACATGGACATCGAAACTAACATTTTTTGTACAACTTCCATAAACATTATTTATAATTTCACTTCCTACTTTTCAACATTTTTCCACAACAAACTCATCAGCTCTTTTTTGTATCCCAAAAACACGCAAGGCACAAGAAGAATAAAATTTAGTAATTTAACTTTATTGCTTCATCATAAAAAATGCTCAAACATTAAAATTTATATGGAAGGACATTAGGTATGAGTTCATGCGTTGAAAACATAATTCGATGTTCTATTACATTAAAAAAACAAAAAAACCGACATCCATCCACACATAAAAGAGCTCAAAGGATGTTTGATGATGAGTGAAGACCTCATTCAGAATTTTGGAACATGCCATATTAGAAATTAAGATGGGATATGGGAGATAATGTGCTACATATTTACAGATATGAGAAAGCTAATTTTGAGGAGGAAGTTATGGTCAGACCACTTAAAAGCTTAGTGGGCGACAAAGGATCGATGTAAATTTCCGCATTTTATTTTCAAAAGGATGACTTTGAGGATTCTTGGGGGATATTTAAATGTTTTTGAAGTTTATTATGTTGTTTACTTTCTTGTTATTTTGGATCCGATTTTTGTTAAAAGTTGATGGGATTTTTCGATTTAATTCATAATTTCAGTCAGTGGCTAATTGGTTGTTGGTGTTTAAATTTAAATTTTTTGCATGTTTTCAAATTTGTTTAAAATCAATTACAGTTTCCAAATAAAAGTGCAAAAATCGCATTTTTGTCTGCTTGCCATGCAAAATTCAAAAAAGTATATAAACTTAAATTAATTCATTAAGATTGTTGAACATGAATTGCGCAAATCAGAATTAAAACAACAAAATTTAAACTTCAATATTCCTAATAACTCTCAATAGCAATATTTTCCGTTATTCTGTCCAAAAATTTGAATTTGAATGCTTTGCGTGTACGAAAAATTCACACTAATACAAATGCAGAGAAAAAATATGAAAATTAGTTTACTATGGAAAAATTCATTTGGAAAATTATTTAAGAAATCAGAAATTAAGAATTTGTCAAATTTCTTTAGTAAAAATTAACGGACACTTTGTACTAAAATAAGGAATACTAAAAATTCCTTATTCAAATTTTGTACTAAAATAAGGAAAACCGTTACGTATTGAGAGATATTAGCAATATTCATAAAGCTTATGAAAGAATAAATAAATAAAATTGAAAAGCTCATGATTGTCTATCGATGACCTACTATATAAAATGAAAATTGCAAATACTCGCATCAAAAATTCATAATTTTTCCAATTTGCTATCCTTTCCCAATTCACAAACCACTTAAATGAATCTTCATAATATTTATTGCATTCAATCAATTACTCAAATTCAGTGCTTTTTATTCATGATAAATGATCTCAACAGATTTTTTTTGCAATCTCCTTTTCTTCTTGAGAAATTCAGTTTTTCTTCCATAAATTTTTAATTCGACTGGTTTTTGTGATGATTGTGCTTTTGAATTTTTTAAAGGATTCATAGAGGCATGAAAATATATTAAAAAAAATTTTCTTTAAAATTCTTTTAAATCCATTTTTATCAAGCACTTTTCTCCTTCCAATAAAGTAGCTCCAAATGCAATCCAAAAATATATTACCATCAAAAATTAATGTGAAAATATCAACAAAAAAAGATTCTTAAAAACACTCATCACAGCACTGAAAATACCTTCATCTTGCAATTTTTTCATCCGGAAAAGTCAAAAATAAACAACATTTAGTCTCTTTTTCAGTTTTCTTTTTCTAAAAGCCAATTCAACTCTCAAGTTAAAAACTTTATATTTTCTCATAAAAGAAAATTTAAAATTTTCTTTCCTTTTGAAAAAATCTTTTTCCTTGCTCATAAAAAATAAAAATCACTTCCAGATATTGCAATTATATTTTTTCTCTCTCTTCTCATCTCTTTTAATCGCTCATAAGGAAGAGAAAATTTTCAATGTTCCGTGATGTGCTTTGAATTAAAAATAATAATAAAAGAAAGAACATGCAGTATGGCATCAGAATGAAAATGTTCCAAGTACTTAATGGTGATAACGATAAAATTATATTCTTCATCGCAGAATTTTCTCTTATACGTTGTCATGTATTGTATGAGGAGCTTTTTATAATGTAATTAAAAGCATTTTATTTTCATTTCTTATGTGTTGTATATATTATCGCCATCATTATGCTCATTTTTCTTTACTCTTGTACTCATTTTATTCGTGAATAATGTTACAATTGGATGAGAGGAAAAATGAAAATTTTTAATCTTGGTTAACAAATTTTTAGCTACTTTCAAAATTTTGAAATTGCAGAATTTTAAAATTTTTTTGCTCAACTCAGTTTAATTTAAATAAAAAAATCCGTAAGATTTTAAAAATTTTTATTAAAAATCCACAAAAATCCCATAATGGTCGTTTATAAAATTCATTAAGTTAAAAATGACTGAGAATCTTAAAAAAATTTCATTTTTTGAATCTTAAAAAATTGTATAAAGCATTACAACTACTTTCCCCCCTCCTTATCTGTATCGTTACTAACCAAAACGTTACAAACCTTACCAACGCCTCCTTATGTATTACGGTACACAAAAGTGTCATTTTACTTTTACAAGTGTCAGGCAAATGACATGAATCATCATAAAATTGCACTTACGATGAGAAAATAAACAAACTTTAATTTTGTTTTCATAAAAAAATCTTTGAAGAAATACATTAGTGTTGCTACTTAAGAATATTTATGGTGAAGCCCAGGGTGTGAAAATGATCAAAAAAAAAATGATCAAATATGATCAAAAAAGATCAAAAATCAATTTGATCAGTTCCACAGCCTTGGAGTAAAAAAAAAATTTTTAATCATTCTCAAAAAAAAAAAAAAATATATATTTGGAAGAGCTCATAATAATTATTATCCATGAATTTTTAGGAGTATTCTCGGAAGTTTTAAGAGTCAAAACTGGTTAAACTCGTTTTTTGGAAAAAAAATCAATTTATTGGAATTTTTTGAGAAATAATCTAAAATTCCACTTAAAAAAATTTCTGACAATGAACCTACGATGACTTAATTTTTCAACCTTAACTAGCTCATAATGAATGACCGTATAATAAGCTAAGATCAAAAACCATCCCAAGACTTTCTCTTTCCACTCAATCTTCAAAACTCATCACAAAAATTAAACCCGACATTGTTCTCATCCAAATTTATGCTAAGCAGTGATCTCACAAACAATGAAAACCCGTCTCCTTCTTCTTTAATTCCCTCATCTCTTTTCAAAGCTTGCCATAAAGCTGACAGGATCTCTCAATGGCGATTTAATTGCCGTTTATTTGAATTTTATGCAAATTAACTTCTATCTTCGTCCCCAGACAATGAATACATTTAAATGACATGATTGACGTGGAAGGACAAATATGAATTAAATTTAATGACATAATCATGACTTGATCATAACAATTTGAAAATCTTTATTGTTTTGGGTTCAAAATAAAACATAAAATTGTGAATTTTGACAGCAACAATTTATAAAATTTAATCAATGTTGAATTAGGTATGTCGTTTATTTATTTTTATTGTTGCGCAGATAAAATATTTCTAGAAAAAAAATGTGGTACCATACAAAGCATGTTAGAATATATTGATTTTGGCCTCGTTTCTGTATTCATTGATCATCAAATTATTTGACGTATCACATATTATCACCAAACAGTTTTAAATTTTGCAATAATGGTAAATAATCCATTCACATGGAGCTAATAAAATAAGTTTTGCAATCATCTGGTTGGTTTGTTGATGTCACAATATTTTGAAAATATGCATAGAAAAATATATTTTTATACCTAACTTGCTAAACAAATTTTTATTAAATTTAAATTTGTAGTATTTTCAAAAGGGGTGCATCATCGTGAATTGGCTTATGTTGATCAAAAATTTTATTTATTTATTTTTTTTTTGAAAAAATTAATTTTTAAAAACGTTACATGACAAAAACTGCATTTTCTAATGTTTTCAATATTAAAAAAAAATCTCAATAAACCTAAGAATCCACAAGTTTAAAGTATAATAACGTGTTTCTCAAATCCTCATTTTTCATCCATTCTTCTATTAATCCACAATTGTTAATAAAGATATCAAATAATAAATTAAAATATCTCATAAAACTTTATATTTATGATTGATGCTATTATCTGTTGTGTCCTATCGGAGCTTAATATCGCTCAAATAAATAAATAATCTTATGCTCGGTCTTCTTACTTCAATACACTTTATTCTACTAAAAATCCGGTATATAAAGTCCGGTTTAAATTCAAATATAAAAGCCGTTAAGAAACCGTTACAATCATAATTCAATCCATGACATTCCTCCCTTCCTTTAAAGTAGATGATAGACTTCATACTCGTTCAGTTTAGTTGGTGCTTTCACTTGTCGTTTTGGTCTAGCTGGTGGCTCGGGAATGACTGGTGAGGCGTCTACTATGGCTGAAGCTGGTTTATCTTGGATGTTTACCTCTTGCTCTGGAATCTTGAAGAAAGGATTAGCAGAAGAGATTTTCTTTAAATGTCCCACATAGCGATCGTTAACAACTCCAGTTTCGATATTTTCCACTTTAACTTTTGTTCCACTTCTTTCAATCACTTGATGATGCTGTGGATCAAAATTGGTATCAATCTTGTTTTAATGTTTTAAAGCTTTTAAATTAAGGAATTTAATCATTTAAACTTTTCTAAAGCATGTTTTTTCACACAATTTTTTAATTTTCACTTTTCACTAATTTTATAAGTTTTAATAACTTACATTCATGTTTATTGTGCTGTAATTAAGTTCATCTCGTCCTCGTCGCCAATGTTGTGTCCTATCGGAGCTTAATATCGCTCAAATAAATAAATAATCTTATGCTCGGTCTTCTTACTTCAATACACTTTATTCTACTAAAAATCCGGTATATAAAGTCCGGTTTAAATTCAAATATAAAAGCCGTTAAGAAACCGTTACAATCATAATTCAATCCATGACATTATCAAATGCCTTCCTTATAGCAAAACAATGAGGATCAAGTTCCATGATTTACTAGTGGAAAAAAAATGCGAGAAATTTATTCAGATTTCCATTATAATTAATCTCAAATAAATTCATTTTTTATGAGCTTTCTTTAAACAGAAGCGATGGAATCAGGATGAGGAACAAAATAAACAAAATAAATTACTGTTTCTATGGAAATTTATGCAGTATAAAGAAAAAAAATTGCGAGCATTAAAGTGTATTTGTACTCAGCCCATCCATTTGAAATAGCAGTAAAAACACACAAATGTTTTACATTTCTTTTAATGGCATCAAACTTTTCTTTCCTCCTTTTTGTGTGTGCTTCTTTTAACTCATAAATTTTATTTGTAATGTCAACAGCATAGCAACGTAGAAAGGAAAATGCTGTATGGTTTTTTTTTGTTATAAATTTTATGCTTTGTTGGAATTCAAATAGTTATGAACATTTTGAACTTTTTAAGGGAAATTTTATAGCATTTTTAGCCAGTAATTGCATGGTGGTTGGATAATGAAATATTGTTCAATTTAACTGAAATTTTGTAGAATTTTAAAAAAAATATATTCTCAAGAATTATTTTTAAAAAAATTTTTCAACACCTCATTGCGAAAATTACTTTAAAAAAATTCTAATTTCAATCTTGGCATTAGATAAATTTGTAGATAAATTTTTCATCTCGTGACACCCTTGAAGGTAAATTCCCAAAAAATATTTAGCACAATAGAATACATTAAACTTTCCACAAGCCCCTAGGGTGCCGTGTACCCCAATTTGAGAAACACTGCATTAGACAATATAAATCACTTCAAGATAACTATAAACAGCTTATTCCATCACAACAGCCTTCATGTGAGGATTGAAAATTATTCTAACCTCATTCTACCTTTGTGAATATGTAAAGTAGCATTACAGTAGAGTATATAGACTTGTCATCAATTTATGTATGAATAAATTTAAAAGACTTGAAGATTTACAGACGTTGATGATAAAAATAGTTGGAAAATCTAATTGGATTTTATGCTTATGCTTAAATGATTGATTTGATTATGTGAGTCCCTGAAGCATGAAACCATTTCAATGTAAAGAAGATGATATTATTTTAGATTTTTATTGGCATGTTAAGTTTAGTTTGCGGATGAATTTTCAGTTCTTCTATTTATAGTTAATTAAATTTCAAGGAAAAACATGACTGAATAATTTGTTTATTTTTAGTGCATTGATGTTGAAACCTAAGACAGCGAAAATTTATAAACCTAATTAAGATTCTAGCATAAATTTTAATTCAAAATGAATCTTTATAATTAAGTTGCATCATTCATTAAAAGGTAAATTTCTCACATAAAAAGTTGATGCATAAATTATTATTGAAAGCATCATCATCATCATTTTATTTATCATGTTTCAAGTCATATTAAGGCTCAACACAGCTCTCGTAACTTAATTTATCATTTGAATACAAAATTCTATCGAAAAATTCTTTAAACCGATTTTCCCATATCAAAATCATGTAAGATAAATTCAATTTCAAGAGCACATGAAACAAAGGAAAATTGAATAAAAGCAGCGTCACAAAAGAAAAGACAGAATAAGGAAATTCTTTGAAGTAATTTACAATCACACAATATGTTTAACATAAATGCCGACACATAAAAAGCCATTATTTGAGCCTTCAAAAGAGCTTTTTTCGCTTTTGGAATAACTTTCAGCAATAAATTTACATAAAAAATGTAAATCACAGAATAGCGATAGGCATGTATGAAATACAGACAAAAATATTCTATTTGCTATACACGAAAACAGTGACAAAAGAAAAAAAATATACAGGGGGTCCTCGATTTGAACAATTGTTTTGCTGCAAAATTTTTCAATTCAAATCGAAACGTATGAAAAATGACCGTTAAAAATGAAAATTTAAATTTTTGTACCTATTTGAATGTGTTGGTTATTTTAATAGAAACAATTCAAATTGAGGACCCCCTTTACCGAAAAAAATATTCACTCGGCATCCTATTTCATTTCAATGATAAACTTTGTTGAACTTTTTCCTAATCTGAATAATTTTTTTTTTGCCGCAACTTGTTGTTTTCTCTTTTTCACAACTTTTTCAGTTTCGGTCCTGCAAATAAAGTCTTAATAATTTTTGTTTTGATTCGCAACGATAAAAATATAATTTTTCATTTGCGTCATTAACAAATTTGCTCATTGTACAGTTTGGTAGACATAAAGTATATCTGACTGTCGTTTGAAGTCTTTAAAAAATAAATTTATTGTGAATTTGAAGCGGAAAAAGTTAGGTTAGTTGAGCGCATTTTTGAAGGTTTATTGAAATTTTTTTTAATATTCATGTTTGTATTCTGAAACTTGTTGAGTTTCCTCTTAAAATGATTCCACAGCAAAAAATCCCTAAACATCTTTAAAGGACAATTTCATCATCAATCTTTCCTTGTTCATTCACACACACAAACCGAAAGAAATTAAGATTGGTAGGCATCACACCCAGATGACATATTCTCACTAGTATCATTCAAAAAAACTCAGTCAACACAAAATGAATACATTTGGTTTGGTAAATATCCGTACAAGACGACGGCCTCTTGAGAGAGAGAAAATATCTCTTAATACATATTTTTGACTTTATTTGTCATGCCATCGCCGATGAGAAAAAATAAACAACGCACAATAACAACAATGCTTATTATAACTATATAGAAATAATAATAAGGATGATAATAATAATGACGATGGAAAAAACGTTTTTTTTTTTCTTTGTGAGGTTGTTAATAAGTGATGTTATAGATTTTTGTCGGATTTTTTGGATTTAAAGCTTGATGGTAAATAATGACGTTTCTATTTTCAATAGATTTTAGTTCCCAAATTCAAATGAGGCTTAAAAGCTTTCATAATAAAAATTGACATAATTTATGAAGACCCCAAGGGGCCGTTCACTTAGTACGTTGTGTTTAACCTGTTATAAAATCTACTCTAAAAAGCGAACATACTAAGTGAACGGCCCCCAACGAAAAAATACAATAAATTCCTTTAAAACCTTGTTTACTCAAAATAAAAAGCGTCTTTTGTGATTTTATTTCCCTTCCTTCTTTCACATTCCGTAGCTCTACTTCGATGTTATTTTCTACACCCTCCTTCACCTCGATGGAGCATCAAAACATTATATGACGGCGCCATTCAGCGAGAATAAGAGAGCGATTCCATAAATTATTTCTTTTTTTATCGGGTCTGACAGAAACTAACAAAATAATCTGTGAGAATTTGAGATCCTTCATCGTCTCTTTAGAAAAAAAAAACTCTTGTAGATTGTTTTATTGCGCGCAAATTGTTAATTTTATGTCATTTGATGTCTTTGTGACTTTTTTCTTTTTCTTTGTTTGTTGCTTGGAAATTATGCTAATTAGGATGAAATTATATTATCGTTCAAGATGATAACGCTTGAATTAATTAGAAAGAAATTTCAATTAAAAACTACTTTAGAAGTGGAAACTGTAGAGTAGATTGCAATTTTTGAGGGGTTGGTGACTTGTTGCTTTATAGATTTCATATTTATTTTTTTAAAATCAAAAAACTGCAAAAACTAAGATTTGAGGTTAAGATTTAAGTTAAACAAACAGACAAAAAATAAGCAAATTAATAATCAATTATTGGTAAGTTGTAATTTAAATTCTCTTAAACAATGTCTCGTATCTTTAACTGATAGAAAATCAATTAATTTGTCAAACTAATCCTAATCAAATTTACAAAAAAATAGCAAGAAAATTAACAATCACTATTCATTTAATTAAAACACGCTGATAGCTTCAGTTAACGACCTTTTTCCATCATCAGCCATCCTTTTTACAACCTGTCAGACTTTTGTCTCTTTATTCCTCGCCATTATTTTAACAATAATTTTTATCTCACGTACACTTTTTTGCTCTTGCTTTAAAAGCGCAATAAAAAATTGATACAAAATTTTCCATCTTTTAATATTAAGCATTTAAGTACCAATGGGAAATAATTTTTGATTCTTCGAAATATTAAAAGTTTTTCCCCATTTTTTGCTTCTCTGTAGCATTTTATTGATAAATGAATAAACATTAAAAATTTATTTGAGATGAAAATCTTTTTGCTCGTCTGGGATGTACTAAGGGTCGATTATGAGTTACGGTTATAAGTTACAGATTGGAGATTTCCAACTGATTCCAATCAGGATCTTTTTCACTGAGAGTAAAGCTATCATACATCAACAACCCCAATATATTTTTTACACCCAAGCATTTTGTAATAAAATTTTTAGTCACATAGGTGTCATTAAGATGTTTTATGAGAGTACATCTAAAATACTCCCTTAAGAGGGCAAGAAGAGACAATGGATGTTAAAAAATCCAAATGGAATTAAGAGTCATTCTTCCCATTTTTTAAGCAACTTTTATCAACAGCAAAAACATTGCTTTAATAGCAATTTCAATGTAATTGTCCTCATTCTTCTTGAAATTTTACAATAAATTGATCCGAAAGGCTTTCGACTAAGCTCCTTCATTCATAAATTTGTGTAAAAATTGTGTCCGGTGTGGGTGAGAAAATTTTCCTCATGATTGATATTTTAAGAATTTTGTGTGCACATTAAGAGTACAAATGGTCGTTTACGATCATAAAAATAAAATATTCACAATTTGAAGATATTTATTGAGATTTTTGTGAAATTTATTTGTTTGAATGGATGTTTCATTGGGTCTTGGTAGAGCAGTCAAGCATCATTTTCTTTGGAAAATGGGAAATTTTTATACATTTGTCAAGAAAGAATTGAAAAAGAAGGCAATTTGAAGGTTTTATATATTTTTAAAGCTTTTGTATTCAAAATATAATAAAATATGAATGGGGGTTGTATGGAAGGGCCATTGACATAATTTCTAAGTCGTTATCGATAAAATCTCAAAACTATCAGGATAAAATCAACATCTCAATAATTTGTTAAATAATCATGATCCATGAATCAAACAAATGAAATGACTAAGTCATTAGCACTCAAATCCTTACCGCTTGATCTGAACAATCCATTATCCTTTCAAGAAAAAAAGGGAAATTTAAACATGATAAATGCAAATAAGATCCCAGAATCGAAGAAAAAAAGAGACCAACATTCTTCATTGAAAATCCATCCATTAGAATATGACAATCGTTTCCAATGACAACCTTAATCTCAACATTTCTCCTTTTTACTGAACCTTAACAATACAATTCGATCAAATTGATGACCTTAAAAATGGCGTAGTTTCTTTTTTCAAGTCAAATTATTTACTTTTTCTTCTATCTGCTTTACAATAACAAGATCCAATAACAATTTCAATTTTATTTCAGCAATGTCAACGCTCTCTTTATGCTTTACAATTACGTTGTCGCCATGGAAATGTCTTTCCTATTTATCTTACTACGTATATACGATAAGTCAACAACACATAACTTTGAAGGCTATGGAAGCATTTCTACTAGATTTTAAAAAGTTTTATTTCCTTATTTAAAGTTTAATTAGGAAGGCGTAACTCATACATAAATTATTTTTTTCTCCCGTTACATGGACTAAGTTAAGAATGCTTTTTATTTGAATGAAAAATATCATTTTAAGTTAGTTTTTGAGTATCTATTTCATAAAATTAATTTAGATAGAACATGTGCACACAAAGGGCCTAAAAGTATGAATTTTTTTATAGAAGGGTACAAAACTATGAATTTCCTTATAGAAGGGGTACGAAACTATGAATTTCTTTATAGAAGAGGAACAAAACTATGAATTCCCTTATAGAAAGAGCACGAAACTATTAATCAAACTACATTTTTTCATGAAATCTATGAAATTTGACTGAAAACATTTTCATCAAGGTCATGAAAGAAAATTTTCAATAATTTTAGATTTAATTAAATTCACTAAAAGCCACTAAAAATTAAGCTTCCAGTGAAACAAAATTTTACAGAAAAGAAATCAATACTTCAAAAACTGGGAAGTTAATAAATCTTTTCAGCAAAGCAGCTCATAACCTCAACAATTTTCACAAAAATCATGTAAAACATAAATTTAAAGGATGACGATGAAACCAATCTGGTTTGTAACTTGTCAAAAAGTATTTACTCATGTTGATGTAAGCAATATTGTTATCATCATTATTACTACATTGTAAATTAAAAAGAGAAAAACTTTCCTGTACCGCATGCGAAAAGCTTCAATACATAAAATATGGAAGAGATAAATATACCAAAAAACGAAAGAAATTCTTGAAAAAGAATTAAACATCAAAACTTTCATAGGCTTTAGAAAGTAAAACCTGACACGTAACATGGCCTTCAATTTAAAACTCATCAAAAAGGAAAATAATGATAAAAATTTGAAACTTTGTCGTTCCTTTCTACAAAAAAAAAAAAAATCTTTGGGTCTTCATTCTTCTTAAAGAAGATGAACTGGGCTTGGAAAAAGTTTTATTTTCTTTGTGCTGAATCAGTTTTTTTTTTGGAGATAAAAGTTATGATAGGAATGACTTGTATGGAGACAGGAAATGGACTGTGTAATAAAGATATTGAAAGTTTGTGAAGGTGATTTATTGAGTTTAAGGTATTAAAAAGCATAATCATGGGTTTTGAACTTTCAGGGTTGATATTAGTAAGTTTTTGATAAGCTTTAACTTTTTAAGAGTGCGTTCAGAAATTTTATTTATTTTCAGAAATTTGAAGATTTGAAAGTTAATTGATTATTAGCTATCAATTGTAAATAATTTAATTTCATGTAAAAAATCTCAATCAACCCCTAAAATTGTTGAATATTTTGAGATTGTTCGAAATTCAAAAGATAATCCACTAAAAATTAAAAATTTAAATCAAACATTTCGAAATTACTTCAATATTCAAAATCCCAATCACATGCTGATTATTAATAATCCAATAAATATGCAGATCAATATATGCATAAAACCACAATACCGGAAATTAATTCACATTGATGTGTGAAAATTGAATTCATTCACTGCTTGAATTCCGGTCAATAATTTTACCACATATGTAAGCGGATGTCATTTAATTTCAAGTGACCTAATTTCATTGTTAAACTCATTAGATAATAACTCCTACACATGATTAATTAATCATATCAAACAAACATTAAAAATCATAGCAAAGCGCAATGAAGACCAACTAGAATACATCATAATTATTTTTTGATAACCAGTTTGAACCTTCAACGCCCACATAATTCCCATAATGATGATTACAGCCTTCCGCAATTTTTTTGGGACATCTTCTTGTATTAATGTCGCCATTATCATTATTTTAGGGATTAGTTAGAGTAATGATGAGTAAGAATGTTTGCGTGACTTCCAAAATCACTGTATGAATTGCCAAAACGATAAAAAGTTTAGGTTGGAAGAATCAATCAAGGATGTATGAAGTTAATTAGTTATAATGAGGATTTTGGATAAAGATTGACTGGCAATCGTGATTAGATGCTTATTTACTATATTTTCTTATTTATGAAGCTATCTATGAATTGCATCCTGAACATCTAAAACTAATAAAACTTATTGCTAAGCATAAGTAGTGTAAATCATCAGAGATATAACTTTTCTCATTACTGAATGTTCATATTCCATCATTTATCCTTAAATTATCGTTACAGTTCGATAAAAGTGCAATTGAAGTCACTTCCACATATTTCTCATAATTTTTAAGTAACTCATTTTTTATAGGATTTCATTCTTTTTAGATCCCGCATTAGATCAAGTAATCGAAAATGGTAGAAAAAGATTCAGGGGCGTAGCCAGAAATTTTTTTGAGGGGGGTTTTTGCTACTTTTCGACGTTTTTTTTTTTTTTTTGGCTCGGATATGAAAACTTCAATAATATCTAGTATAAACTTCGCGAAAATAGGGGGGGATGGTTTTGACCCCCAAAACCCCTCCCCCTGGCTACGCCCCTGCAAAGATTCAACCTTCATCACTTTTATTTCTTTTTCTCATTCAGATTTTATGTATTTCATTCCATCTTTATTTCTTGCATTAGAATCCAGAGATGTCCAACTCATGTGTCGCGGCACACTAGTGTGAATTTGAGATATATCACAAGCCGTACAGCGTGTGTGCTTTTCTCCGATCATAAATTTTCAGTATACAGTATCATGGAACAAAAAAGATTGACAACCACTGCATTTGAAGCACTGAGAATTTCGCATTTGAAAGATGATAAAAAAATAAAAAAAAAGTTTCAAAAATAAGAAAAAATGTTTTATTTCATCTTCCATTAAACTGCACTTGATTACACATAATTTGCACGTTGTTGAGTCAGCAGTCATAAGAGAAATGTAAATTTTGTTCTTAAAAATTTTGAACACAAGAAATAATGATCACAAATCATGAGGTTGCTGAATAAATACACACTTTTTCTTTGTTAAAGACCATGTCGAAAGAATAATGAAGTTGTGAATAAGAAACTTGAAAAATGCAGTTGAATTTATCGCAGACATGATGATATCTATGGTTTAGTTGAAAAACTATGGCTTGCAATTCTTTGAAATTTAAAACTTTATTTACTATAGAAGCAGATTGTTTGTAATCAGTTTTGTATCAAGATTTAGTTGTAAGAATTCTTTTGTTTGAGTTTACATTTTCAGAGTGTTAAAAATCTTTTTTAAATAAAGTTTTGATGGTTATAGTCTGTGGCTCATAACAAAGAGATTTGAAAATTCAGAATAATTCTTTTGAAATATTGTACTGCGGGTTTCGATCTGGTTAATTGTTGGGTTTAAAATAGTTGAATCATCATGTTGAGAAACTTAATAATTTCTAATTTATAAGCATTTGCATTGAAAAAACAAAAATTAGGCTGGAATTCTTGACTATTCTTAAACATATTCAAAAATTAATTTCTAAACAAATAATTTCAAATTAATGAAGGTTAATAAATTCTTTTGGTTCCACGATTCTATTTTTAATTTAAATATTCAGATTAATAATTTCCATTTAAAATCTATTCAATATTTACTGCGAAACAAAATTCAAAAATAATGCGTAGCTTTCAAATAATTGGAAGTTCTACTTTAAATTTCGAACAAATTTTTGGCACGTGATAAAATCTTTCTCCATAGACTTTTAGAAACTTTTAACAAACTTTTTTTTCTTTCTTCAACAATTTTTTTTTACTCAAAATGTAGGTTAGCAAGATGAAGGCTTGATAATTAACTTCGCAAAATATTTTTTTTTTATCATTTCTTTAGAAATCCAAATGAGATTTCAAAATCAAAATTTATTCAAAGATTTCCTTTTTGAGTATTGATTTTGAGAAAATTCCAAGAAAATTCTAATTAAGGTTTGAAATAAAGATTTTTTTTTAAATTATTAATGAAACTTTCCTTTTAAATACCTTAAAAATTAGTTTTGGTGCATTCCTTTAAATTTAGAATATCATCTTCTCAAAATGCTTCAATCTACAAGATCCTATACATTCAAAATCTAATTTAAAGTTTGAAAACTTTTCAATCAAAATATTTGAAAACTAAATTTAGTTCATATGATATGATAAATTTATAACGAACATAGCAAAAATTGCTAGACACTGAAATTGCAGACGGAAATGACATAAAATTAAATAATTTTTGTCCCATTTGTTCACTGTCTGGATGAATATATAATTTTATTCAAATAGCAATTCCGTCAGCAAAATATGTATCCATATGATGATATTTTGTATATTTTAGAGTACACAACTTTAAGATCCGAATGCAAACTTTTTCAATTTATATAAAAAAAAACATACCTTAATAAACAAACCCCCCACAACAACCTTGCACATCCAACCAACCGAATCATCAAACAAAAACAAATTTTATTTGAGGTGCAAAAGTTTTTATCGCATTTTCAATGTTTGAAGAAGAGCATGCATACCATACAAGCTGATAATGATGAGAAGTCAAATGAGCCAAAGAGGAGGGAAAAAAAGGAATGAAAAAAAAGTATGAAGCTTTGACTTTACGTACATATGAGCAAATTGAACATATCTCGAGTGGAAATATCACATCAAACTTTGTGAGATGGAAAAATAAACAGAAAATTGGTTAATTAGATCTTATTTGACTTTCAATACATATGAGAATGTCTGTGCGATGTTGTGATAAAATTTTGTTGTTATTCCATGAACGCTCCAGCATTTCGACATGACACATGATGTGTACGAACTTATCAATTCAATCATATGCTTATCGATAAATTTGTTCAAGGCGTAGAATAATGAGGTAGACATAGTTTTAGGTAATTGACATGAATGAGATACAAATTATATTATGCTGAAAATATTTGCGGAAGCATAAGTTTAACATGTTTGTTTTAAGATTCATGATTAAGCCTAGAACGGTGTGTGGCATATTGAAAAGTTTAAATTAGATTTTATCATGAAACGTGATTTTGAGTTTGGAGCACTTTTTAGTCAAAATTATTTTTATGGATGTATGGGGAGGAAATAGACGATTTTTATAATCAGGTTAAAGTTTTTGAATTTTTAATAATGTAATTAAATCCTCAGAAGTTCATAAAATGTGGCATAATGATATTGATTATTTTTTAAATACTAATCTATATATGGATTAGAAAATATTTTGCATTAACGTACTAAACATTTTACAAAAGCTATGAACAACAGTTTTGGTTGATGAAGCTTCTGAAAAAGCTCAAAACTTAATTGGTTTTGATTTTAATTGTTAGATTTAAATTTTATTGTAGATTAGATTTTTCCAATCCATTCTGACTTATGAATTTTACTAAACTACTTTGATATGAAAAATCATCGCTCAACCCTTACGATTCAAAAATTTTGCATGACTTATCTCAACAAAAAAGTCATTCAATTCCTTTATTCGTCAAAATTAAGTGTCAATTCCATTCTATTTCACTCAATTTTTCCTTAATCAAGCAATTTATAATGATCACATTGATTTACCTTTTTTTCAGATGAAAGGAACAAAAAAGTCTTTTTTTTCTGATTAATGAAACAATTGGATTCTTTTTTTAAGGGTTCAAGCACACGCCATTCAGGCTAGAAGAATTTTATCGCTCTTCATTCAATAAAATTTGATGAAAATTTTTTTTCCATGCTTTTCATGTCAAATTCAATCATTTTTTGTTCTCCTCACTCCTCATAAATCTCATTTTTCTATTCACTCGCCAAGTGTCTATCCAATCCAACCTTCATTCATCCTTTATCATTTTTTATATTCTATGCATTATAATGAAAGCTATGTTGGGGAAAAATGAAGAGAAAAAAAAGTACCCGAACAGATTATTTGATATCTCCCTTCTGCCGTTGCCCTCATGGTTGTATAGAAAAAATAGCTGATCCTATTATTTCAGCCTAATTCAATAAAACTTTTTTCATCTATCTCTCCCACTCGCTTACATCCAAAAAAAATAATAAGAACTTTATTGACATGACCGATATTGAAGTTTTGTATTCCTCCTTCGGTGACTCACGCGTGTACGTATTTTGATCCAAATAATTTGTCCCATTTACTGCGAGAAATGGAAGGTAAATGACGCCATAAATGAAACTTTTTCACATAATTTGCGAGTAAATTAAATTGTAAGAAAAAAATTTTTTTTTCTTGTTAGACTTTAATGTTTAACAGAATTTCATTGGCTGACAAGTCTTGTGTCCTAAAGAAATAATGAATACTCTGAAAGATGCCCTTGTGACACCTTATTTCTTATCAAAAAGATTATGATGTTGATTTTATTTTCCTACAGTTTTATTAAAGCTTTGTACAGTCATAGCAACAGACTGAAGGTCAAATGGCATTATTTAAGAGATGTGGGCGTTCACAAATAATGTCGACTACAAAATTAGAATTTCAAAAATAACATTTAGACAAAAATTTTATGGTAGACGTGAAAGCTAGACATAAATTACATATGACCCCTCAAAAATGCTAGAAAATTCTTGAAAAAGCCACAAAAAAGTTCCTGCGGCTATTTTCACCGAAAACAGTCATCAAAATTTTTTATTACACAATTAGTCAACCGAAATAGCCACCAATGGAAGACATTTTTATCAATGGCGACAGCAAGTCGGTAACACATGATAGTCAATAACCTCCTGTAGTCAACAAGGTACATAAACAGCTTGTCAAAAAAGTGCTTGGAAGCAGAAAAAGAAATTAATGAAACTTTCTAAACCAGTTGGAATAATAATAATAAATAAAAAATCTTCTTAGATAGTTACTTCCGTTATTTGCTGTGTGTGTGCTGACATTTTCTTTAATTAATCTGATGAATGCTTCAATATGAATGAAAAAAGTTTTTTTTACTTCTTCTTATGCCTTGTTCTTCTATATGTTGATGAACTTTTATTACAATTCTTCAGCTTCCTGTATATATTGCTAATTGTTATCATTTCATTACATTTTATTAGACGCAACTTGAGGCAATAATATTTTTGTTTCCGCCTCATTTAATTGCTTTCATTTTGGTGGCTCATCTGGCAGTCTTTTGAGAATGAATTTAAATGCGATTTATGGAAGATTTTATTAGAGCAAAATTTGATTTGTTTTTGTATTGAAATTGTTCCTCGAGTATCAGAAAGATTTTATGTAAGCCCAACGAGTGCGAATAGACTATGAAGCAGTTGACTTCAAAAAATTTTAAAATTTTGGGACTTTTTATAACGAATTGCGAAAAATTTTCGAAAATTCTGTTAAATTTATTATTAAAGAAATCTTCATTTTAAAAACAATATACGTTTTGTTATTAGTCAATATTGATTGTTTTACATTCGTATAATATTAATCAACAATTTAAACTCTAATCCAAATGAAACTTAATCATATTTTGAATAATTTTTACTTTCGTATCAAATGTAAACAAACGTTTTTGTTTACGAAAATTTTCGAAAATAAATTTCAAGAATAAGTAAGTTTTGACAAAAAAATGATAAATGGTAGATTAAATATGATAGATAATGCAAAATATTTTCATTTCGTATTGAAATGAGCAATTAATGGTGCATAAATTCTTCAATAAATATCAATCAAGTTTTAACGGATTTTTTCGGTTTAAATTTTTTTTCCCGCGTTCGAAAAATAGTGTACCAAGTTCGAAAAATAAGTTCTTATTCGCATTTGTTGGATGTAAGCAATCGAGATTTTGTATCCTTTAAGCCTTGTATCAATCATTATGACAATTCCAAGGAATTATACAAGAATTATAGAAAGTACTCAATAAACAATTTTTCCAAGACAACATATTGATTTACAAATTAAGCCTAACATCTTTATTCTAGAATATATTTTTTTCTCTAGAATCTCTTTCATTAATTTATCAGTAAGCTTCTAAGCTTCATTGATTGAAAGTTTTTATGATTTTCTTGAGATTTTCGTGTTGTTTACTGGATCATTCGCAAATGACGTTTAAGTTAATTTTTCTAGTAAATTATGTTCAACTTTGCAGGAGTTACGAGGTTTGAGGTTCTGTGACAGTCTACTACATATGTAAAAGAACAATTGAGGGCGTTTTGTGGAAGAGGGGATGAAACCCAAATTTTGTTTTAGTGATTGACCTTGAGGGATTTTTTGGAGAATTGTAATAAAATTAATATCTTAAAATTATTAGGTTAAAAAAAATTAAAAAAAAAACGTCGATCCAGTTTAAATATTGCTATTTGTTTAAGAACGTAGAAAAAAATGTCCTGATATTCAGCTTTTAAGAATTTGAAGAAGGGCAACAATGAAAATTCTTTGAAACGAAAATTTATTGGAAAGGGGCTCGAAAGTATCAAGTTTTTATTTTATTAAGCATCCTTATTAAATGATGAACGCTTTAAGCAAAATTAATTTTAATCGACAATTTAATTTCCTCGATTTTCATTCCTCCTCCTTCAACTTCAAACATAAAATCTTTAAATTAGGCACATATAAAGTTACTCGTCAAATAATTTTTGACCGAAAATATTGAAACGAGAAAAGCGATTATGTTAACCGCATTAATTACAATATTTAATCTGTTTCAGGTGTTGTTCATCATTTTTAAGTGGAGTAATAAATTTATGAAATTTTATGCTAATCTCAAGGATAGTATAGAATGTTGGTTCACTTTTGATCCTTTATTTTATTAATTAATCTTTTAAAAATGCTTGATAGGTTTTATAATTATTTATGTCGATATTTCACTTTTGTGATTTAAAAATTTTGAAGGTTAAAAAAGTTCTTTAAAAAACTTAAAAATGTAATTTTTTTTCTTCATAAAGCATTCATAAAAAGTTTAAAATTTAGAGTTTTTGATATTTTTGTATACATTTTGTGATTTAAACTTTTCGAGGGTACTTTAAATTTTTTCGTGCGTTACATAAAAAAACAAACATTCAAAAATTCCATAAACTCAAACTCGGCCAAACTCGTAAAAATTGTTGATTTAATGATTCTTGTAAAATGATCACTTACACATCGATGGATATAAATTCAATCTTTAAAATTTCTTACCAAATATTTTCTTTTTTTTCTGTTTCGATTTTCGGCGCTAATATTATGACTTTTATTATTATATCCTCAAAAAAAAACTCTTGATTTATTGAACAATAACTTTGATATCTTCACATTTAATGATTATACAATAAATTTGGATTAAAAATCACTAAAGTTCATTTTTTTCTCATTTTATAGCACACATATATGCTGGATAATTTAAGATTTTCATTCAATAAACTTCTTTTTTATTATTTTCACAATGAGGAAGTTTTCTTTTCGTTTCATTCATAAAGTCTAACATACGCAATTTTATAGTATGTGTGGGTAGTTTAATATCCAATTATCGTAAGTTTTCACATAAAATTTTTCCTTATTATGGTTTTCTTTTTCCTGATTTCAGGTTTTTGTCACAATATTTTTATCTGGTAAGTTATATAATTAGAAAGATTTATTTAGTGAGGTTGAAAACTGATGACAACTGGTTTTTCTGGGAGCTTCCGAGTTTTCTTTGAATTTCTAACAATGTGCCTTAGATAATAGTCTACAGAATCATATGGATTGTATTACATAAGGACAACTTTTTAAATCTTATATCATAAATTTTAAATTTGGGATTTTGATAAATTACCTAAATAAATAATTATGAAATTTTAAAAATTTTTAACTTTCTGATCTTTTTTGATTCTGAATTTTCAGTCATTATATAATTTTTAAATTGTCATTTTAAATACCCAATTAAAATTGTTAAATCTCTAAAATTAATTTAAATTGATCAATTTTCAATGAAAAAAACTTCAAAATACTAAATCCATAGGAACAACCTAACACCTTGACAAAAAAATTTCAAAAAATCCCCAGTCATGTCTCTAATGTCAGTCATCAGATTCAACTCACATTCAATTATTTTCACTCCTTAACATTTTTATTATTCAAGATCAAATTCAACCAGTATATTACAATTTTTTTTATATTAAACAGACACATCAGTCATGGATGGAACATATAAATGAAAGCAACTCAATATATTGGAATATGTTCAGGCACTCGTCACTTTCAGTATACGTCAATAAATATCTTTCTATCTTTATCTTTCACTTTCACAAAAAAATATATACAATATATCTTCTCTTTTTGTTAACTTTATTAATTCCACTTGAACAGCTTTCACATTTTCATTCAATATTTATTCTACTTCATTCTTTTGTTATTCCAAATCCATAATCAATTCCAAAAGAATTATCGTTATTATTATTTAGAAGCAATAATATGAACATGTCCGGAATATATTATTATTATTTTTTTTGGCTTCGGTGTGCTTAATTTTCATCGATATTTGATGCTTAGTAAGTCATAAAATTTAGTTCCAATATTTTTTTATATCCACAATTTCACAAAAAAAAATATTTTCTTTTGCTGCATCCAATATGGAAAATTTTGCAAAGAATATCAAACTATAATTTATATGAGACACACCACTAACGACTGATGTCCTTATCGCAAACGATGTCAACGCGTTAATGTTTAATGTTGAACTGAAATAAAATTCAGACGAGAAAGAAAAAATCTTTGTTAAATCTTTTTTTTTTTTTTTGTTGCCTCTATCCTTCTTTTCTTTTTTCAGATTCTGCTGTTGCATGCTGTTGGTGTGGTGAAAAACAGCTTTTCATCTCACGGAAAATTATGTTGAGAGATACTTTTTTCTGTGTGTTGAGAGAGAAAAGTAAGTTAGAGAGGAAGGACGCTGGGAGATTTTTTTATTGTTTTGTTATTGAATGCGTATACTATCGTTGCTTAGTACTGTCTGGATTTTTCCTAGAAGGTTTAACAAATTATTTTTGGAAGGAATTCTTTTATTTACTACACTTGCCCACAAGCATGCTGTTAACTTTCCATCCTCATCTAACGTGACATTAACATCTGTGAAAAATACGTTATTCAAAATTTTAGAACAAAATTTAAAATTTTACTTTTTAGTGCTTTTTAGTACTCTCTATTTTGGTACAAAATGGCCGTCATAAAAATTGTTAAGTCTCAAAATATTGTGCTTTCTATATGTTTCAACACTGCTGAACGAATTCGATATTTAACTTTAGACTTCAATCTTTCAAATACTAAATAATAAGACAGTAAAAACTTAACCAAAGGACTTAATTTTTGGAAAAACAAAATTTAGAAAGCTCAAATTTTGCAAAAAAAAACTTCTGAAAATTTAAATTTTGAGCTTTTTTCAGCCTTTTTTTGAAAAAAAGTCAGCAACTGCCAAAACTTATATTCATAGCCATTAAGGCCCACCAAAATTTATTTTTAGATGCCATTCCCGAATAAACATTGAGCATGCTCAGTTTTTTGAGCACGTTACTGAGTATGCTCAAAAACACTGTTTTACGTGCTCAGCTGAGTACACTCACTTGAGCATACTCATAAGTATACTCTGAATATGCTCATAAAAAAATAAAAATTTATTGATGAGCATGTTCAACTGAGTATACTTATGAACATACTCAAAAATATGGCTTCACGTACTCAGCTGAGTACAATCACTTGAGCATACTCATGAGTATACTCTGAATGTGCTCAATAAATTGTTTCAAAAATTAAATGAGCACGTTCGATTGAGTATACTCATGAGCATGCTAAATTGTAGAAAATCGAGTATGCTCATCTTTAGTATACTCTTGAGTACGTGCTGAGTACACTCAAAAAAAAAATTCTCTCATTAGACTATTACGTGCTCATTTTGAGTATACTCTTGAGTATACTCTGAGCATACTCACTAGAATCCTTAAAAAATCTTTGATTTTTAAAATTTTCTCTAAGTTTTTGAGTATACTCATGAGCATGCTAAATTTTAGAAAATCGAGTATGCTCATCTTGAGTATACTCTGAGCATGCTCACTAGAATCCTTAAAAAATCTTTGATTTTTAAAATTTTCTCTAAGTTTTTGAGTATGCTCATGAGTATGCTCAAAAATTTTGTGATATTTTTATATACTTCACAAGTGAAAGATTCAATTAATATAAATATTTTTTTGGGAATTATGACTTTTAAGCATGTTAAAAGTCTAATAAGACAATATGAGACCCGTTTTAGAGTATTTTACATATATAATAATTTATATGTGCCTTTTGCCAAAAATTATTATATAGGTAAAAAGTAGCAGTGGTGCAACGGTTAAGGTGAAGGTCTCAACAGCAACAGAGCGGTCATGGGTTCGAATCCAGGTAAAATCAAAAATTTTCTAAGTTTCATTTCAGATTTACTAATAAATAAAATTTATCCTAAAACAGTACAAATGCTACAGATTAATAAAGAAAAATTCCAAAAATGTGAAAAAGTATAAAAAAAATATTTATTTTTTAAAATTTTGAACGATTATTTGAGTATACTCAGAGTGTACTTATGAGCATGCTCAATGAGTACACTCATGAGTATACTTATCAGCAAATTTTGTATGAATGAGCATGCTCAAGTGAGTATACTCAGCCAAAAGTTGAGCGTACTCTGAGCGTACTCTTTGTCTATTCGGGATTGGTCTTCTCTTGACATGCCATTGTAAGAAGATTTATAATTTGGATCCCACAAATCATTGTAGACTTGACTGTCAGTAAATTGTTTACCCTTTGACTGCCTTACAACATTCAGTCATAGAGTTTCTGAACAAAACTTTTCAATAAAATTGCAATAAATATCAACAACATGACAACTGCCATTCCTGCCAACAATCTTAAAGTGCCAGTCGTCCATCTTAAGTGTCGCAGTAATATCGACTCTGAATGAGCAATTACATTAACATAATTATGTTTGCATATTATAAAATAACATTAGTAATTCAAAAAAAGGGAGAATATCAAACATCCACGGTCATCCATCCGTTCATTTATTATGTATAAGTCTTTAAGAAATGACCGCCGTTAACTCGGGTGTGCCATTAAAAAAAAATAGAGTTATAAACACATTCATTCATTTTATGATGATGGACGGTATGAGGAAGGAATTCACGTTCTCTTCATCATTTAATACTCAATTTTTAATACCTTAATGTTCATTGCTGATCGTGATGTGACAGATGCTCAATGTTTTTCACCATAAATGTGAGAGTTTGCCGGGAAAATTGTGAGAGAACTTTAAAGGCTTTTATTATGATGAAATGACTTTCTTTGTACTTTATTTTTATGTCTAATTTCATTTAATTTTATGTCTTAATTAACTTTGTTCATGTCAAGCATGGGCATGAGGTTAAATTTAAATTATGTGGCAGTAAAAATTTTAATGAAAAATAATTTTTTTACATTTTGTAAAATTTTAAATTAGAAATTTTATAAAATTCATTGGAACTAATTAACTTTCAAATTAGAAATTTTCCTTTTACTTTGTGCGCATCGATATATATTTTTTTTTTTGCAAATATCAATTAAAATTCATTCTTTCTGGGGTTTTCAAATGCCATCAATTGATTTTCTTCTCGAGGTACTTGAGTGGAATACTGTGGAATAAAAGTTTATTTGCAAAATGTGTTTTTCTAAAATTGAATTTCAATGATTTCAAGTGAATCTGCCTACTTACGTTGGAAGTATTAAAGTAAATTAAATTTGTTGCTTAATATTAAAATTAATTTTTAAATATTAGAAATTTCATAAAATTGGCACCTTTAGAACTTGGGAATTGACTAAAAAATATTAAATTGAAAATTTCATTAAATGTTCAAAAGAGAATAAAGCAGGATAAAGGATACAATATCGCAACGAAATATGATAAAATGATGAATTGTTCATCTTCTTTGATTCGATTTCAAAATATTAAATATCAACATTTCTTTTTTCAGAGAAACTTTTTTAAATGTCAAAGCATCAATTTCCTATCAATAACAATTTTTTTGGTTCAAAGTGCCTACAATAAATCAACACAATTTTAAATAAATATTATTTTTTGTAGGTATTTACTTGATAAAAAAAATTCTTTAGGCTGTTCTTCAGGCTTTTTTGTTGTAAAATCAAGTTTATTTAACACTTTTCTTTCCGGCAGTAGGAGTTTCTGATTTAAAAATTTTTTTTCCATAAATTTATCATCGTGTTACAATGAATTTTTGTGTATTTACATTTAGGAATCTTAACGCCCTTCCCCCTTTGAACGTCATTTGTAAACGAACTCAAAGAGAATTTCAATTGAAATTTCATTTACTAATTTTTTAAATTTATTAATTTCTTTTGAGAAATTTTTATGGCATTTTAAAAGAGTAATTTTCAAACTTTAGGCTTTAAAATTGTGGTTCTTTTTTTCAAGACACCCAAAATCCATTCACGACTTTTTTTATAAAAAATATTAAAATCTCAAAATGTATAGTGCATGATGATTATTTGATATGCCTCTACCGTGTCAAGTACCCAAATTTGAAAAACACTAAAACGATGTTTTAATAAAATTTCTTCTTTAAAAGCATTTTTTAACCGTGTCATAGGTAAATGACTCCACATAATGCTTACTCTAAATTACTCTGTAAAATGGCGTTTTATTTAATTCACTTCATCAATCATCAGCTGGAGTTCATTATAAATGCAGAATAGAATTAAAATCGTACACACATAAGCACAAATGTTCAATTTCACATGTCAAGCTAAAGCTCTAAATGATAAGGTCTAAAAAGAAGAAAAAAATCAATGTAGACAAAATATAATCCACGTGACGAGCTTCAATTTCAGATGATTAATAAAAGCCACACTTATACATATGAGAATGACGATAAACTTTTTTTTTCCTTGCTAATAAATTGAATTTTGTCATCGACCGAATAAATCATATTCTTTTCCCTCATCGATTTTTTTCGCCCTTTCTTCGTTGATATCAAATTTTGTTTGTGCTTCCACCAGCACCAATTGTATCTTATTAAGGATATATAAAAATAGATACCTCGTAAGGCATGAATTACGAAAGAATATGTGCGTTGAGGCACAAGTGTTATTAAAAGGCACAAGAGACTGTGAGAAAAAAAAAATAAGATATCGTCCTCTTTATTTCCTCAAACTGATTGTAAGCCCTGAGAGATTTCTGTAATCTTTGGCGATTTGGTCAACTTAAACAGGATAAACTTGTGAATCTATTCCTTAAGCTCTTACCATGTATTTCTGTCTATAAGTCTTTGCTGTTTTCATGAAGGACAAATACACCTTGTTGACCTTACGTCAACTTGACTTTTATGCTTTATTTATCCAACAAATATTTTCTCATAACGGTATAGCCCCTTAATTACCTTTTTGAGATTGTTCAAATAATCATAAAAGAAAGGTAGCAGGTCATATATCCTTGAAGAATCAAACAGTCATAATTTAAAATTTATCTTTTTTTCTGCTTCCATTCCGTCTTTTGTTCTTGAAATGATTTAATGTTATTCGTTTTGGGAAGGAATGAAGGGAGTGAGAGGTTTTAGTTGAAGGTGAAATAAGGCTTAGTGGACTTAGCATTTTGGTGTCTGATACTTGAATTTCTTTAGGAATCAAACATCATAGAAGAGGATTTTTTAAAAAAAGGATGACTTAGCTTCTTTCAAGGCTTCCGCAGATTATAATCTTTAAAAAATCTTCATACAAAGATTATAATCTTTGATTTTTAAAGATTATAATCTGCGGAAGCCTTGGCTTCTTTTTAAAATCAGTAAAATTTCTTAAACAATATCAACTGCAAACGTCAAGAATATAGGGTACCTTTACCTGCTCATTAAACATGCATATTCAATTTTTTACAGTCCCAAAAACTTAAATCTCAGCTTTCAAAATGATAAAAAGTCGATTTACAGAGCAAATTCAGGAAACAAAAGAATCAAATAATCCCAGCTTGATCCCAGCTGTTAGCTTTACAATAATTTTCAAAAAACAATAAAAATCAACTTTTTGACCTTTATTGCTACGGAGTACTACAAATCATATCAAATTGATTGCGCTATCAGGAGAGGATTTATCCATTATTTAAGAGGATCGTGAGAGTAAAAGCCTACACGTTTTTCGCATAACACATGTATAAAAAGCATGTTGACCTACATCCAATACACATTCATGACAATGACTTTATCTTTTATTTTATTGAATACAGCTTTTGATTAAATTTCATTTACAGACGTGGAAATGAATACAAACGCTTAAATTGAAATACAAATGCTGAATAAATATCATAAAACTGATGACCGCATGTTGAGTCAAAATAAAAGGAAATTAAAAGAGAGATGAACAATAATTTTTATTGGAACAGAACATATGCTGATTGACTTTGAAGAGATGAGAGAATGTGTGCTAATAGAAATTATTTATGCATGTGTACACTTCTACCAATGATGCTTCAATGAATATTTGCATGTGCCTTCTCAAAAGTTTTTGAACAAGTTTTGTTATCTAATTTCTACGAAATTGTTCCTAGTGCACTAAAAGCTACTGAATTATTTATGATTGTTCAAATGAGACTGAATTATTGAAGGAAATAGATCGTGAATGATGAATTTGAGTCTGAAATGCAAATGGTAATTTTGCAGGCAGTGCTTCATCGTGGGAGAAATTTCTGAGAAAAATCATACGAAATGAAACGTACCAAAATTGATGTTTGCATATGAATCTTCTTGTTGTTATAATTTGGTCTGCTGGATATGAAGGCAAGGTCGATTGTCATCTCATTGATTGTATCTTTGAAAATTCATGTTTTTTTGAATGTTAAATTTTTTCTACAGCCACTCGACATCTTAACTGGTGACTTCAACGTGATTAACATCCAGTTGACTAGAAAAAGTACTCAAAAATAATCAAATTTTCAATGGAATCGAACCTGGATCTTTTCACATTCAAATCACTCCTACAAAGCTGCTTCCTCCTACTCCAACTTCAAAACAATTTTGTTTTGCATAAATTGAATATTTCCATCACATTTGCTCATCTTCGTCTCAATCGAGTAAGTATATTGCTTTTTCAGTATATAGCAATTCAGTCAATTGTATCCACGAGTTTGTTGAACTTTCAACATTTCCTTTGTTGTGTATCAACAAATTATTTTTTTTTTGTAAGTGGAAAATGAGATCACTCATCCATTATTGTTCGAGTAAATTTCATTTTACAATGGTTCATATCATTTTTCTTTTTTGTTCCAACAGCTCGTGTCTCTTCCTTATTTTCACAAAAAAAGAACACATCTTCCTTTGTGTTGTAAAGTGCTTAAATTCATCATTCCATTCAGGAATGTTCATCTTATGTCTTTTGTTTCATTGTTATAGAAACGAATTTGAAAATATTTCCACGAAATTATGTATGGAACATAGAATGACAGGAGAGTATGTTTTGAGTTTAGAATTATTCACAAAAATATTTCGTGGAATTGTTCATTTGATGCTACAATATAAGTCATGCTTAATATTGACATATACATGATATTGACATGATGTAAACAATTTAATGAGAAAATTTAATATCCATGAAAGTACTTTTGTAAGTTTGTAGAGTTAAGTTCAAAATAATTGACAAGGATGGATGCTGTTGTATTAGGTTTTTAAAAAGTTCCAAATTCGAGATTTATGTTTTTTCGCAATATTTTTCAAATGAAATGACAAAATAACAATTTAAGCAGCAATTAAAAACTTTTTATTCAATATTAGGAACTTTTATATGTAAACACTCGAATAACCAATTTCCATTTGGTGTTAAAACTTTCAATGACATTAAAATTGATAAAACTTTTCATATTCAGCATTTTACAATTTCAAACAAAGTGCTATTATTTCAGTCGAATAATTCAGTGATTGCCAACCCAAGCATCATGTTTCATGATACAAATTTACCAAAAAAAAAAAAAATCGTGAAATTCCAAACACCGTGTGCAGTAAGAGGTTTCGAACATGACTTGCGTCTATAAGGTGTGCCACGGAGTAAAAAAAGTTGAGTCACACTGCAATAATTCAATAGTATCAATGGTGTATTTAACCATAAGTTGAAATTCAATGTATTATTTTTATCAAAAACTGTCAGTCTGCATTTATTAACCATACAGCATAAAAAAGTTTAATCTCACAGTTCATTTGTTCCTTGCACAAATAATTCATGAATTTCATCAAGCAGACAAATTTTCTAAAAACAAAAAATAAACTAGATTGTATACATGCACACATGTCACACAAAAATGGATGTTCTGGTAAACTAGAGTCATACTGCATCTATCTACAAAACTCCAGTTACATTGTCAATCAAGTTCACAAACATGTAGTCAAAGTAATTTATGGTTGAAAAAACCCACAGCGTGGGTGAACAATGACGACGTTTGTTCTCATTATTTTAAATCCTATTAATTCTTTTTTTTATTGAAAAGGTTAAGTGCATGTATATTTCATTATGACAATGATATGAGCATATCTGATGACATTACATATCATATGAACTTTAATGTTTTTACAATGTAAGATTAAAAGTGTTTTGCGGTTTGTTTGACATACTTTTGAGTTTGAATTTTTGAATGATTGTTGAGCTTCATTTGTGCCAATTCATATAGCTCAAAACTAAAGGCGTGGGATTCAAACAGATAAACTTTGCTCTGATTAATTAAACAGAACTTAAATTTGAATGAAAAAATGTAAAATTTTTATTGGAACTGTAAAAGCTATTTATTTGTAATATATTCGCAGCTGAAATCATTCAACAATAGAAAATAGAAACAGATCTCTTATTTTCCCGTGGGAAATGTTCGCCTACATCTTTTCTCCATTCATTCATAATGGCTGTTGAAATCCCTCCACTGACTAAAAGCCTGCAATCCATTTTCAATCTATTAATAGAGGAGATTGATTGTTTTTGTCTCAAATCGATTTCGTTCTTCTTTAAGTCCAATTCCCACTCAAAAGTCTCAATTCTCATATTTCCTTCCTGTTAAGCTCAGAAATAAACTTTTACAACTTAAGCTTTCGAAAAAAAAGAATTATTTATTGATAATGGCATTATTTATTGAAATTGTTATTACTTATTGATATTGATTGATTTTGAGCTTTTGCGAAATGTCAATGAAATAAAGAGCTCAGCGGAGATTGTTTCATTTTACTTGTTCCTCCTTAATACATACATACATGAAGGAAATCTTATTACGAGGCTTTGTCTAAAAAATTGATGTTTTGATGGAATTGTGGACGAGAATTGAGCTTGTTGACTTTAGGCAATATTTTGACCTTATTTTGTAGATACTAATAGGTTTTAAATAAATATATGGCTATTAGATGTTGATTTGTGCTTTATAGAGCAAATACCAGTTGCAATTTGGATTTATTATGGATTGCAATAACTTATTTCATACTTTGTTAATAAATAAGATGTTTATTGAGGTTTATTGTAAGAGAGCTGAAACCAAACTAAATTTTAGTGAAAAGGGGCTAACAACTATAAAAAGGGGAAAATCCAAAAAGTGAAGCTGAAAATTTAATTTAAATACTGAGTGACCGTTAAATGAATATTCAAGAACATTTTCATTTATCATAAAACATATTAAAGTCTTGAAAGTGCGAGACAACAGAAATTCCTAAAATCCTCAGACAAAGCTTCAATTCCACACCGAAATGTCCTTACAAATATTTTAACATACCCAAAATACCTTTCCACAAAAAAAAAGTTCCAAATGAATATAAAAAGGTAAATTCTCGCTTTTGTAAATAGAAATTGATTGAATTACGTAGCAGATATGTGAGGAGATGGAAGGAAAAGATTTCATTGTTATGGGTGTATGTTTACCTTTTTCTGTGTAGATTATTGAATTCTTTTTTTTCATCAGATTATTTATCTCTGACTTTTTTGTAGCTTTCAGTAAAAGTTTCTCTTTGTGCTTTTCAACTTCTTTATCCAGAACAACATGTTTGTTGAATATGTCAAAGAGACTTTTTGCTTCAGCATATTTTAACAAACAAAACTTTGATTTTGTTGATCCGTCATTGAAAATAATTCAGATATCATTTTTTTGTCATCTTAAAAAGGATTTGAATCAGGAAGTTTGAAGTCTTTTTTGTAGAATTTAAAATTTTCAAGTCAATATTATCAAACTTCTTGTTCTTTTTTTTTATGGCTAGAGTGTGACGACAATGCCTCAATGCTCTTTAAAATAAGTAAACATCATCGTAAATTTTTTTTACTCCTTCCTAAAAGCTTTAAAAGCTGTGCTAAAACATTTCCACAAAAATTTTTTTAAAGCCACTTTTTGTGCTGGAAAATTACTTGCTTTTGGCAAAAGCAGTCTTGTAAATTTGTTTCCCCTTCATTAATTGAAATTTGATAACAAGGGAGTGTGGATGAGTAAAAAAATGTAATCAATCGACGTTGGTTGCTTCTTCCATGTGTTGATGAAAAAATTCTCAGTTGATGATCCTTCTTCCCCCCTTATTTTCATCAATCAAATTGTCTGTGCTTGTGTGTGGATTATAAAATTAGATTTTTTTTACTCATCTTGAGATCATATATGTCAGTGATGAAAAACATTTTTTATCCCACAAGATACCTTAGGGGTTGTTCATTACACCTAAAATGGCTGTTTTTGAGACCTCTTAAGAGTTTTTATTATTAGTCATGAACTAAACAGTACATGGTACATATACTGAAATTTATCGATTATTTTTTTCTCGGCACGTGGGTTGCTCATCACTGACATATATCAATATCAACGGAATGAAAAACATTTAAATTAATAAAGAGACGTGTGGAGTTAAATTTAGTTAGGGTTACGTCTTATATTTAAGGAAACATTTTTTTTTGAGTTACTTAAATCCTACGCGCTGATTTCAACGGAAAAAATTTTATCTTTTCGCAAATTAAGTTTCAAATCCAATGCCTCAAAAATCGTATAATTTCTAATCAATTCGAATTTGAAATTTGTGAAAATAATGAGCATTAAAATTCTTCTGACTTACGTGATATCTGAGAAGTCAAAAATTCGGTGCCCTGTAAAATCACAGAAACCTAATAATTCCGCTGCATGGAGGCAAAAAACCTCAGATCACAAGACCAAAATAAATCCTCTTTGAAATGTATGAGGAGTTATTTTTTCACGATGAATTATTAATTCCTCTTATTAAAACTAGGAGGAGTTATTTTGGCACCGTGAAATAATAAGTCCTCTTGGAACTCTAAGAGGACTTATTATTTTCACCGTGATTTTTAAATTCCAGAAATTATTTTGACTTCTAGTATTTTATTTCACCGTGCTAAAATAATTCCTCTTGTATTTTCAAGAGGAATTATTTTGGTCTTGTGCAATATATTTCAGATACCTATATTTTTATGAATATAGTATTTTATCATATTTTATAATTCTGAAGTTTAAATGAAATCAAAATTGTTTTTAAAAAACAGTCAAAAAATATTTAAAAATTTAACGGTTCAAATAAATTCAAATTCTCTTATAGCTAAGGGTGTTTCCAGACTACCGACATTTCATTTCAAATTTCTTCGACATTTGATTCGAATTCTTCGAAATTCCAAAACAAAAGAAATTTTAATAATCAAAATTTGACTCTTTAATGTGAGTTTAGCTTAAAGTTTTATACCTTAAACTAAACTTTGATAATTATTAAACGATTCTCTTTGCATTACACATTATATATGTTAATAGTGAAAGAGAAATTAGAGAATATATTTCAAAAAAATTTGGTTTCCAATACATTCATATTTTGTTTGTTATTGTTTACAAAATTTTAATTTAATCAAAAATAACACTTAAACTCATTTGAACAGATAAAAAATGATTAATAATACTAAATAAAGTGTCAATAAGCTAAACTGGATGGTTTCTAGTTTGATTTAAGGCATATTAACAAATTTAATTAAAAAATTTTAACGACTGTAATTTTTTTGAAAAATTTTGAATTTTGGTTTTAACGGGGATATTTGAAATGTCGGTAGTCTGGAAAATATTTTTCGAAAAAATGGTATGTTCGTAAAAATGAAGTTTCGAAAAATTGATTTTCGTTATTTTTATACCGACTCAATTAATGCATTTAGAAGGAAGATAATATGACTAAAAGGTAATGTTCATTGTCTTATACATGATTAATTGTTTATTTCATCGTCTAAATGTCTGAATTAAGAGAAAATTAATTTTTGGAAAAAATTCATTTATAGATGGGTCAATGCAAAGTATACTCGACTATTCGCGACCATCCGTTTTTCTTGAATGAACCGTTAAATTTTTAAATATTTTTTGACTGTTTTTTAAAAACAATTTTGATTTCATTTAAACTTCAGAATTATAAAATATGATAAAATACTATATTCATAAAAATATAGGTATCTGAAATATATTGCACAAGACCAAAATAATTCCTCTTGAAAATACAAGAGGAATTATTTTAGCACGGTGAAATAAAATACTAGAAGTCAAAATAATTTCTGGAATTTAAAAATCACGGTGAAAATAATAAGTCCTCTTAGAGTTCCAAGAGGACTTATTATTTCACGGAGCCAAAATAACTCCTCCTAGTTTTAATAAGAGGAATTAATAATTCATCGTGAAAAAATAACTCCTCATACATTTCAAAGAGGATTTATTTTGGTCTTGTGATCTGAGGTTTTTTGCCTCCATGCAGCGGAATTATTAGGTTTCTGTGATTTTACAGGGCACCAAAAATTCTCACAAAAAAAAAAAAAAAAAAATGATGAAATTATGCCTTTAAATTGTATGAAAGGTATTATCCACAGATTTCTAGGAAAATTAATAATAAAATATCTGTCGTGTGTTCATATTTTTTTTTCGAAAAATATTTTGGTTTAGAATTTCATTTTGATTTAAATATTGGGGGGATTTTAGAAATGACGACTGCGATTTAATATCGTAGTATTATACACATTCTTTAACTTTCCCTACAAATTTTTTGTTGCCAGTCAAATTTTGATCTAAGTTGACGAATTTTTAATATTGCGACCCCTTTGAATTTTTATTTAATTTGATTTTGTTATAATTTCTAATAGAATCAAACAATTACTACAGACAAGACCTCCAGTATACAGTAAATGTAAACAATGTCTCCATAATGAACCGTATTCACCAGGGTTACACGAGAAAAAAGGAAAAATTTTTTGTAAATCCTTTCTGCATCTACACATGAAATTTAATTCTCTTCATTTGACTTCCAAGATTTCAGATAATAAAGTCAGCAAACATGATGTATAACTTTTACATCTAATGAGCTTCTCATAGAACAAGTCACAGTGATTGCTGTATAATGATGGCAGTAATAATTATTTCTTTAAATTCTCAGATTTCATCAAGGTAAAATTTGCTGTATACATTACATCCAAACTACTGCTGCCAAGAACAAGTTTTTCTTTGCTTATGTAAATGAGTTGGAAAGTTTTCTAGTCAAGGATTCTCATAAAAATACCGTAGGATGTTAATTGTAATATAAATAAACAAAAAGTTTAATTTTTCCAAATTTTCCTCAAAATATTTTGAGTGCATTAAAATTCTCAGATTTTGGCTGCAAGTCATACGCATAAATTAATTTTATTCATTCCAGAAATTGAAGATTTTATTTAGCTACTAAATATAATTTTTAACGAAAAGAATTGATGCGATAGTGACGACCCAATGGTTCAACATTACTCGGATCATCTTCAACTTCCAGAATTGTCTCATCAAAATCATCGTTCATGTTTGCCATTGTTTCTTCAACTTCTCTTAAAGTATTCTTTTGTGACTGCTTTGCACGTTGAGATCTACTAAGTTTGCTTTTATTTGTATCCAATGTCTGATCATCATAGTCCATTCTTGCAATGCCACTTATGTCCATATCATTTCCCATATGATCCATATTGCAGGTGCAGCAACAGTCTTGATTATTTGGTGATGCTTTTTGCTGCATCATTACTGGTGGACCTTGAAAACATAAGCAGACCTCTCCATTATTGTTCATTGCAGGAGCCGTTTCGTAAGAACTTCTTGCAGTTGACATTGTTGTATCGTTATTTGCAGGATTTCTTCCTCTTCTTGATGTCGGTTTTCGTGTTGAATTATGTAAAGGTTCCATTTTTTAATGAAACTTGAAGAATTAATGCTTGAAAATTTAGAAATGTTTGACAAAATTAGAAAATATAGAAAAGTGTCCGACTTTGTCGAAGTTTGGAATAAAAATGAGAAATTTTTGTAAAATTTTGATTTTCAAAGTTAACTGCGATGATTTTTTTCACAAAATTATTCATGTTTTTCAGATTATATAGGTATTGGCAATAAATGGCATTGAGATTATTAACCTAAAGCTTTTACTGATTAACCTTCTCACTTAACCTCAAAATTCCTCAAAATCAGGACAATCTCATTAAAAATAAAATCCAGAACTGAGTTAATTCCATTTAAAATTTTAATTGACAAAAAATTCCTTGTCATTAACCGCATTTTCCCCGTTTGTTAAAAACTTTTTGCTGTATAAAAATGCTTTCATGTGCTGCTACGGAATGATTCACTTAAGCTTTCATTTAAAACAATTTTTTTGCAGTTTTTACGCATTCCGGTTCACTCACATTGTTTTTTGTTTCTGCTTCCTGCCTTTATATTTTTTTATCACAATTGAAAGCTTTTTATTGTAGATTTAATCTAGCACGAGGCAATCAGTCAACCAAACGCTTATTTCATCCATAAGGAAACATTTAATATTATTCAGCATATTTAAAAAAATATTCGAGTGCCATACATGCACACATGCATGATGATGGTAAAAGAAAAGTTTCTCCACGTCTGATTTTAAAGCCACAATGGATATGAGAAAAAAAAATAGTTATGATAAATATTATTAACTCATGCATGCAAATCTCATGCTATGCAACGTGGTTAAAAGTTAGTCATTCTTTTTCAGCATTCTGGATGTTGATTGAGGTAATCCATTGTGTTGAGGGATGTTTTTTATTGATGAATTTAAAGTAGTAGAAATTGCTGATGATAAAGAATTTTTAAGTTCGTGTCTGAAAACTCAGTTTTACTGATTTAAAGCTTGAGTTTGTGTAGCTTGATGGCTAAATGTTGGTGTAGCATTCATAAATGATGAATTAGATTTTTGAAGACGTTTATTATTTTCGTATTAACGTATTGTAGTATTAACGTATTGGGAAGGGGGGATTGGAGCTGGGGGAGGAAAATGGACAAAAATAATCGTTTTTGACGTTAAAAATTTAACGAAATACCTCAGCTGAGCTCAGGAAATAAATTTTTTGAAACTTAAACAGATTAGTTCATCAAAATTCTACTGCTTAAAACTCTTAATCTATCCTTTTTGACGTCATTTACACATGGAGCCGTTCATTTTCTGCGTAACGCTACCGTTTTTAATCTCTCCCAATGTTTAACATTTAAACAAAAGAATCACATGCGAGAACAATAAACTTTAAAAAGATCTTGGACCTCCCTCCCCCTTAAGCGTTACGTAATTAGTGAACAACTGCAAGATCTTTTGAAGATTGAGACTACATCAGCATCAATGTCATATTTTCATTCACAAAATCCTTTTCATTCTGTTTTGTAGCTCTTCAATAAATCCATTAAATCCATTCCCATGACTGTTAAAGCTGCTGTACTGTTATCTCATTAACTTTTCTCTTGAGTTTGACCTTGTTCTGAACTACAATACGTTCATGTTAGGTAATCCTCAACTCTTTAAGACTTAAAGCAAAACGTGCCTCTCAATATTTTTTTCCTTTCTTCTTCGTTCAAACTTGACTCAATTTTAATCAACAATGAAGATGAACGTCCATATTATGCCATTCGATCCTTTCAATATAAATTATCATCATGGAATTTCTTCCGCAACGTGTTCTTTTTTATTGTGAATCGGATTTACTTTCTTTTTTTAACTGCGCCATTGTTTCAACCTTTGTACATTCCAGAAAGAATCCCATTTGTCTAGTCTTATGTATACTTTGCTTCCTTTTCATGAATATTTACGTAAAAAAAAACTTTTTCAATAATATCATCTCCGTCTTTCTTTCCTATTATTATAACATTTTTGGAAATTTTTTTTACTCCGTCGTAAAGGTTGCATTCCTTAGTCAGAGATTTATATACCAAACTTACCAATAGAATATTTTAAGGAAAGAGGAAAGGCATGAAATGGCGTAGTAAAGATTTTTTGGGGTGAAATTTTGAGTTGAGTCCTTGGGATTGTTATGGTGATCAGGATTGTTTTTCTAGGTATAGGGTCGTTCACTTATAATGTACGATTTTAAAGGGGGAAGAGCCTTTGTGACAGTTTTTTAAAAAGTATTTATTTTTTTGAATGAAGATAATGTGACAGAGTCTAAAAATCCATGTTTTTGATAGACGTCATATGTAAGTGAACGGCCCCTATGGAAAAGGAATAAAAGATTTTTTGATGATATTTTATAAATGCCATCTAAAATTAAGTTTAACTTTTCAACAACATTCATTAATAACTAACTCGAAATTTTTAGCACCTTAATTTTCAAATTTCTAAAGGCACACCGCTGCCAGCACCACTGAACATTCCACATTTTCTCATGACATAACTGTTAATACGAGGACCAAAATGAATTTTTATGATAATAATTGTTAGTCATGCATGGCTATGTTATGATTTATTTTATTCTAACTGAAATTTCTAGTTATGCATGATTTATTTGCGGCATATCCAGTCTGCATAAAAATTTTCCTTTACCATAAAAATTGAATTTTTTTATTAATATAAAAGTGTGAGCTTTAATGCTATGCAAAGGTGCTGGCAGGGGCGTATTCGAAAATTAAATAAAAATTTATAGGGGTCCGAATGCTTTTTGCTCGAAAAACTCTAACAAATTAAAAGAATTTCCCATCAAGGGTGGGTTCAGACCAACTTGACCCTCCCTTGGTTATGTTCCTGATGCTGCTGCATTGAATAATGTTGATGTTCAAGGAAGAATATGTAAAATTGATTGTGTAAGCGTTCGTAGTTCATCTGTATTAAAGGAAGCTGCAATCTACTCTAAAAAAATATTCATGTGCTACGTCTCATGGCATTATTGTCTTTAAATAGGTCAAGGCTTCTCCTGCTTATACGTTTAGTTCTTTAAAAAATTCTTTCAGTTCCCACAAAAATTTTTTTTGGCATCTTGATGGAATTTTTCTTAAAAAGAAAAATCTAATTTCATTTTCTGTTCTGAGAATGACACTATGATGAAAAGCTAGAGAGGATGGATGCGAACGATAGAAAAAAGAAAATAACAAAAAAATTCTCAAGGAGCACTGATTTCATTTCAATTTTGGAAATCGAAAGTCAATTTCTATGTTCAAACCTATTATGATGTGCAAAATGTACTCCAAAAATAGAATTTGACTTTTCATTTAAAATGAAGGAAAATTCAATTTTGATTTTATCTCTTGTTAAATTGCTTTTTTTTTTTTTGAAATTTTATCTTTTGACATTTTTTTTAATAGACACGAAATTTCATTTTTGTTTTAGATAAAAAATTTGAGTTATTTTTGACATATCAGTTGCTAACGTAGGCATAAAATAAAGAATTTGTTGCTTTCTCAAAAGAAAAGTATTAAATTATATTTTGTTTTTTGCTCAGCTGTTCTCAGCCATTCAAAGCAACACCTCCATACCTGAAATGACTTTAAATTGAAGAAAAAAATTATTAAAGTTATCAAGGAAGGTTAGTAACGAAATATAACTAAAACGTGTTTTATATAATCAAATATTATATTTGTATGTATTCAGGGGCGTAGCCAGAAATTTTTTGAGGGGGGGGGGGTTAATTTTTTTTGAATGGAACGAAAAATTTAGAGGAGGGGGTTGGGATTTTTTTCTCATAAATCCCTAACAAATTGAAGAAATTTTCCAAAAAGAGGGGGGGTTAAAACCTCCAAAACCCCCCCTGGCTACGCCCCGTTAAGGGTGGTTTTTTTGGTGTACCATTAATAATAATGGTTTGAAAATTTAGAGATATTTTTGGGATTTTTTTTCTCTAAAAACCCAGCAAATTGAAGAAATTTTCCAAAAAGAGGGGGGGGGGGTGGGGTATTTCAATATTTGAAACTACAAAACCACAAATATCCAGTTAAAGTGAATAAACTTAATTAAGCAGTAAATTAGAAGTTAAAGATAACTTTTGAATTAATTACTACTAAGTATAGTGTAAAACATGGTTTAATTACTGCCAAAACGAAATAAAACATTTCTCATACAAATCCAAATCCAAATACTTCAATCTGTATGTCTTTATATAATAAATAACTTTATGGTAATGTCTCAACAAGCAGTACATACATTATCCTTGAATTTTATTTTTATGTCTTTAAATCGAAGCATAAAGCGTAAATTTGCATTGTTTAAAACTCATATAAAGCCATTTTACATCTTCTATTGACAATTTCAATTACATTGAATTTTGAATATGAGACCTACTTACACGTGTGGAGCTTCATATATTATTCCAATATTTATTCAATATTTTATCTTTTCTTTCACTCTAGAATAAATTGTAGAGTCATAAATTTTTGTTCCTTTACTTCTTTTTTTTCTATATACACTCTACCATTTCATGCATGAAATGGAAGAAAAAATCGACATTAATGATCTTCAAACAAAAGATTTTTTTCTTTTCTTTATTTTGCTCAATTTTTCTACAGAAACAACAGAAAGTAAAGAAAAAACCTTGGAAGCATTTTTTTCTCCCTCACATTTTTTTGCCGTTCATGTGTTTAGGAAAAGGATGCCAGTTTAATCAAGGCAAAAAAAAAAAATTAAAAAAAAATGAAGGAAAAACATTTTCATTTCTCTTCAATTATTTGCCAAAAAATTCTGTTTTATTTTTTGTGGTATTTACAATCGGAGCTTCACACGAAATTTTCTTTTTCTATTTTTATTTTTATCATTTTTATCTATGTATGTAGGGGTTCATTGAATGTTAAGTGATGTTTTAATAAAAAGCTTAGGGAAGAGATTTTTTTTGATAAAACTAGAAATAATTTTAAAGTTCTAAAATTATTTTTTCCTAAAACACAAATGAGTTTATAAAACAGTTCACAAATGAAGTCCAAAAAAAAGGTGGTTTGAGGTCGAGAACAATAGAATTTTTGGAATCTTATTGTTCTTTTTTGAAAATGGCCGTTAATTTTGGACGTCATTTGTGAATGGCCCTTCATAAAAAAAAAGCAGAAAGCGTTAAATTTTTAAAAAAATCCTTAAGTTGCAAAATATTCTTCATCAGAGAATAATTTTAAATGAGGTTAGAAACTGCTTAATTTCAAAAACAAACTTAATAAATGAACCATTCCTACACCAACCAACTCATTCACACATTCAAAAAGAAGCCATAAAAGCAATACAAACACAAAGTTTTTCACCCCAATTCATTGTTTTAAAAACGCGGTTTTGAGAATGATTTATGGATTCAAAACCATATGAAATGAAAATTCCCAATGTTCTTGTGCAACAAAACTTTATATTTTGCAGCAATTTGCATCATATGCTGCATATTCACGTTTTTCATGTCACTCGATAAGAGTCTATCTTCACATGCTTTTGATAAATAGTAAATAGGTATTATTCTCTAGACAAAAGATTAAATTTGCAATTTCAGTTTGATTGTTGATGTCCTCGAGCAGTGCGTTTTGTATCACGTGGTAATGTTTGATCTTTTAGGTCAGTTGTAGACTGTATTTTGCAAGTTGATTATGAGTTTGAAAGTTTCAGATACAAGTGAAACAATTTGGGTCATTAAATGCTGCAAGCTTGGTCAATGTAAGTTAAATACTCAATTCGTATGTCTTTAAACGAATTCCTAGATACTTATTAGAGCTGAATGATTACTAAAGGTTGTTGAACTAAATTTCAATACCAGGAAAAACTATACATGGGAATTAAACAAATTGCAACCACCATATATTTCCATAAAATCTCACAAAACCTGTATCTGCTCTTGCTCCAAAATACTTATAGCTTCAACTTAGGGTGCAAAAGCATGCAAATTCTGTTCCCAAATCTCTTTAAACAAATTTAATATTCCGGAAGCTTTTACAGCATTAAATTCAGATTGTTGAACTGTGTATCGTTGGAATGGGGGGTTGTAAATATTATTTTGCTATTTTAAGGAATTTGTTCTCATCATAAATTTTTGGTTCTTTTACAATAGCTGTTCAAAAAAAGGCATTCAAGGAAGTAACACAAAAAAATTCCTTTTCTTAATTTACCCTCCTTTTTCTCATCTCAAACTGACACAAATTCACTTTCGGATCAAATAACAAAAGAAAAACACAGTCTTATGATTTGATATCAAGTGATTCTGTGTGTATACACACTTATGCTTTATATTCTCTCTCAACTCTTCTTTATTGTTGCAAATATGATGACAGAAGAAGGGAAAATGAGGATTTTTTTTTGTACATTTTGAATTCAACACTTAACCCCACTTCGCATACTCAATGTCTGCTGCTGCTGCTTATCATCAGTGAAACATACTCGAACTTTATTGTATGGAGAATGAATATCACACGAAATCTTGTTTCTGTATTTACCATGACGTGGTGAATGAAAGGGCTTAAAAATGGGTACAAAAATTTTATACATGCATGAAGTATGGAAAATCACTTTACAATTTTTTTTTTCCTTTCACAGCTCTTATTGGGGGTTGGAATGTTTTTCTTTTGAATTGGGATTTACTTGTCTGTCTTTTTTGTACAGCTTGAATTCTCTGCAGACATAAAATATCTTTGAATGTTTACATAATGAATTAAAACAGTTTTCTTTTCTTCGTTTCTGACTGATTTTAATGACATAAGTGTGAAGATACTCTTGGTACTTGGATGACTAATTAGAATGGGGAGCATTCATAAATTATGTCAAATTTTTAGGTCAAAATCTGATATTTGTTCACAAATATATCCGACCTCAAAATTTTCTAACAAAACCGAATTGATGACATCCATAAATTAGGTCAAACGTCATGTATGAACAAATCCTAATTCCAAATCAATATACAGCTCCTTCAAACCCACAAAATCATCTCTTAATTCCCAATTTGTCACCAAAATGACATAAAAAGTAACCTCAATAATTTTTCAATCTTTATGTCCGGGTGTCGTATGTAGGATGAAGATTGAAAAGGGGATGAAAAATGTATTGCAAATACTATAAGAATCGTAACATAAGAGACTGATTGATAAGGTAGATGTCATGCATGTCACTTTACATCTTAGACATTTCACAGGATTTTGATTAAAAACTTTCTTGAAAACTTTTTATTCCAGTCTTACTGGTGATTTAATTATCCTTTGTCAGAAGTCATATTTTTTGAGTTTGAGGAAGGATTCAGGTATGACAAGGAGATTCTGTCAGTAAGTTTTACTTCTTCTAATGTTGTGTGTAAATATGTAATTTATCTGCTGTTACACGTCAAATATTTGTGTAAATAAATTTTAGTTAGGTAAATAAAGTTGGATGATGACATTTAGGGGATATTTGCAAATGATGTATACATGTGTATACTTCTTGCTCTTACAAAGTTTAGTGAAGGGTCATGTATCTTAGATTTTATGAACATCATAAGCTCAAGACCCCGACAAACATTTTTTTTTTGAAAACTGTCAAAAGTTTCACCTGCTGAGCTCACAAAAAAAATAAAATAATTCAATATTTGAGGAATGTGTAGCTACCACAACTAGTTTTATAAAATATCTAAATTTAAATTCAATTTGTATGAGAACCAAATGGCATCTAAGGATTTAAATCTACAAGCAGATGACGTTGAACTTGTCAACTATCTAAAAAAAATAAAATAAAACCTTTTTTATTTGTGGAATTCTTGAATGCCATCAAGTGACTAAATGTGTACCGAAAAACTCTTGATTCATGCAAATATTTCACATTTAAGGGCGAAAACCTTATTTTGTGGAAAATATTTCTTACTTTTTTCGATGTAAAAAGAAAACTCGATGTTCACTTTTTTGCCTTCATTTTTTTCAATAGTCCTCCATAAATCCCTTGAAAACACTTCTTGATGTATAGTAAAAAAATATATGCTAAAAAATACATGACAAGAAGAACTTACTTCACATATAAGCTCTACTTTTCCGCTTTTTTGTTATGCATGTATCAAAATGTCATGTTTTCTTAAAGAAGACTTTTTTGTGTTACTTACAACGAACCGTTCGTGCTATTTTTCGCAGTTTGTAAATTTAATCTATTTCTATCATCTGTATTCTTTGCTCTATTTAAAGTTTGTTCGCTTTTTTCAATACTTTTGTAAGGAAGATAAAAAGGTAGCAAAAAATGTAGAAATTAGAGAATGCTACAGCAATTTTGTTGTTCACATCCAGTTTGTTATATTTAGGGGTACAAAAAATTTTTTTTTACATAAAAAAAACTTCAAGGGGGATCTAGACCCCCTTGGACCCTCCTCTGACTATGCCCCTTTCAAAAATCATTGAGATCTCACTAAACAATCATCTCAAAAAAAAAAAAAAAAAAAAAAAATAAATCGCAGATCTGTAAAAGTCAAACAGCCAAAAACAAGTCAAATATCCATAAATATCAACTGCAATTAGGTTTTTTGTTTGTTTTCAAATCAAAATTATTTGTCAATTAAAGATACAGAAAAGTTAAACAAGGGAAATTCAAGCGAAATAATCAACAAACAACATATAGTATGCTGCTCAGATCTGAAAATAAGTTCAAAATAACGATAGATGGAAGAAAGGAAAAACAAAATAAAAGCAAATTTTCCACAGCATAAACGAAAGAAATTTGTTGACAAAAAAAGTTTTTATTTTTTTTTTTCTCGAACGGAAACAGGCAGTGATTTCGAGTTTAGCAATTTTTCCATGAGTTTCAATTGAATTTGTTCAAAATTGTTGGGAATTTTCTTGTTTTTCTGCGATTTGTGACTCGTTACGTAAGCTGTTGGATGTTTTAGATGAATTTCAAATGTTTGCCATACATTTGAATTTAATAAACCTCAAATTTTACAACGCATATTCATGGTAAAATTTCATCAAGATATCTATTCTGTAACGTTGTTCCTTTAAAAACATTTTTTTTTGACACGAAAATACCATTTTTGTGGAAATAAATCATGAGCAACATTGCTTTATTTTTCAAGACTATTATTTCCATCTCTTTTCTCATTATTTAAGTCGAATGATATTCCCACAAGTGCTATTTATAGAAATCTTGAGAGACGAGAAATTTTATTTATGTATCTAACATCCATGTATACACATAAAGTTCATGTAAAGCAATTCGTAACTCAATTTAGTGTTAAGTAGAACTGAAAGCAGCAAACTGACTTTGGATGAGACTTTAATCGACTTTTTTCTTAAATAAGGAGAAAGTTTTCTTTCTGTATGTCCCAACATTTCACTTATTGAAGCAGTTTTATTGACATTGGGAAATATGGTGAGAGAATCACTTTGTCGTGATGAATTATGGAGTATTAAGAAAGATTTCACACACTTCTTGATAGCTGGATTCAGGTCACACATTTGTAGATATGTTTAATAATAATAAAAAAAGTAATGATTTCTTTCATTTTTTTAAATTCTATGATTTTAGTTGTCGTAAGCAAAAACGGAATTTCAGGATCAATTAATTAGGATTATTGTCCTTGAACTTAACTATATTGCTAAAGAATTTAAACACTAAATTTTGCTGCAAAAATAGAAAATGATGTTTATTGTTTGAAAATTCAGAACAGACTGAATTTCGCATCAGAAAGGGCAAACAACTATGACGGAAATTAATAAAATTTAAATTTAAAATAACAGTTATTAAAATATTCAATATTGAACATGATTTTACAGCATTAGTTCATTCTTCAAATGTGTCTTTCTTTAAATTGCATCTTAACATCCTCAATAACGCATCAAAACTTTAATAACACGACAACATTTTCCAACTCGTATTCCTAATGCGTCATTTGAATTTTTTTCGAGGTCACAAGAGAATTTCCTACTAATTTAATTCTTCTTTGTAATCGTACCATTTCCTCTTGCGCTATCTCTAGTTATAATTCATTACGCGAAAGTAATTTGAGGAACAAAAAGTCTTTATTAAGACGAATTTGAATCTCAGTACAACAAAAAAAGACAATAAAACACGAAAACTTTTTCATGAAACCGAAATTTTAAGGATTTTTTTCACACCAATCTCATGAATGGAATGAAGTTATGAAAGAAAATGAAGAAAAGTGAGAAAAATTATAAAGAAATAAAGAACTTGAGAAAGCTTAAAACTTTTTTTTTCGTGTGTTGAGAATGTTGAATGTTTTTGGTGTGTTGAGTTTTTCGATGTTGAATGTTTCAATGTTTTACTCTCTATTAATGTTGCTCTCTTGAGAACAACTTTTATTCTCGCGAGAAAGCTTCTCTGTCTATACACAATATGCAAATGCATTGAAATCATGAACATAAACTATATCACTATTGTTTTGACATCAGTTATCGTGCATGTTTTGAAATAAAGCATATGGAATGAGTTCAATTAAAGGATAATGAGCTTATTGCATTGGAATTTATAAGTGTTTAGTGTAAAGCTGCTTATGATTTTTCAATAGCTGTTTATGATGTTTTTGTTTAATAATAAAATGCAACAAGTTTAAATTACTGCGAATTAGATGTTTACAAGTTTTAATTCCTTATAATTATGCTGAAGTGCTTCCATGATTCTGGAGGATTTAAGATGTTTTTAGAAATATTTAAGAAGCCTTAATTGGGGAGCAATAACATGGCAATAACTGATGACTTATTCATAATTAAAAGCAATTGAATTCAAAATAATTGCACATTTAGGGAAAATCATAACCTTAAAGTATATAACAGAAGAATTTAGTCTATTTGTCGCCAAGAGTACAAATTTAATTCTTGCATGCATGTTTTCCCCTCGTCAACATCAAGAATCAACAAAATTAAGATCCAATTTGTTTATAAGATGTTTTCTAATTTCTATTGCGTACAGCAAATTAGATGCTTAAAAATTCCTCCAGTGTAAATAACATCTAAAGAGCTTTTACGGTTTCTGCTAACGAGCATTAAGCTCAGAGCTTTCTTAATCCTCATAGAAAAATTTTTATAACTCAATAAAAGAATCTGAGGAAGTACAGACATCTTACCTTAAAGTTAATACTTCACGAAAGAACAAATATTATCTTTTCAACATTCTAAATTGACAAGCAACAGGTGCGATAAGCTTTCTTTCTTTCCTGTAGATTACATCATTTGAGGTACATAGAGATGTTATTACGTCGACGATGATTCATTTTCATGTTTATATCATAATAATGTAGACATACGAGAAGTCTGTCAATCTGATATTGTGACAACGTGAGATAAAAGCCTGAAAACTTTTATAAAAACCTTGAAATATTATGAATCAGCCATAAAAGAAGGCAAAGAAGAAGTTTGACTTCAAAGATCAAATTTCTTTATTTTTTGTCTATTATTAAATTTTTGATACAACTTTTTCATGTTCCGCTTCCTTTATAGATTCAATCAAAACTTTTGCAACTTTTTCTGCAACTTCGTCTGTCGCATTAATTCCCATTAGTCCAATTCTGAAAAGAAAGTTTACTTTCAATTAGCAAGAGAGTCAAAGTTAAGTTTTGTTTTGGTACGGAGTAAGGTTGAGTTTTGAGATCCTTCGATACATCATTCAAATTATCAAATTATGGAAGTACATAAATGGGTAGCTAACTTAGTATTTTTTTAATTTTCTAAGACGGGGTAAGGGTCTAAGATAAAAGTCTATCTTAAGATCAAATGGTCAGATACATCCTTCAAAACTTAAATACAAGCCCCCATTCCAACATACCTGAATATCTTCCCAACAGTCGGTCCAAGTCCACCACTTATCTCGACATAATAATTTTTCATTGCATAAGAAATTGCTTTCTGTGGATCGATATTCTCAGGCACCTTAATTGATACAACTGAAGGACATCGTTGCGTTGCATCATCGATAAACATTTCCAATCCATTTGATTCAAGCATTTTACAGAAATTACTGGTTACTCGAGAATGATTTTCCCATGACGATTCTAATCCGCCTCGTTCAAGAAATAGTGCAATAGCTTCACGTAATCCGTACAGTAATGTTGAGCATACAGTATGATGATAAATCCTTGGATGCTTTGGATAACAATTCCAATATTCACCAAGTAATATTGCATCATAATTATAGCTTTTCACGAGTGTCTTTCTGGCTGCAATTTTATCACTGAAAGTATGTACATATTGATTATAATGTGGTTGGGTTGTGATAAGAAAATAAAGCAAGTCGGAATTTCTGAGGTGATTCTTTTGGTATTTTGTGTGAGTTTAGGTTGGAATGATTATGGAGAGTGCTGATGATATAGCTAGGGGAGTTATGTGTTGCGAATTGTGCAAAAATAAAGGTAGATATTGGAGTTGGAAGAGAATGATTTTGGAAAAGTCCCTTTAGATCTTATACTAACCAACAAAGATCTAGACCTAATGTATGAAAGATTTAGATCAGATCTAGATTTTTGTGGATTAGGGTTAAATTTGGGGTCATTTTCTAAGGAAGTAAATAAGTGATATGTAAACTTTTGCATTAAGAGTCTAAAGTTACAAAATATGTAGAGTTTTAAAGAATCAAAGAAGTCAAGCATAAGAATCATTAGTTTAAGTTCTCTTTGTCTCATGATACCTGATCTAAACCTAACTTTCATGGACGTAGTTAGAAGGATAGGATCCCTTTGTGGGAAAATTTTAAGTCTTTCACTCGCTGCGGCTCAGAATTTCCCACGGAAGGCTCAAACCTTAGTTAACTACCCTTTCAAATCTGCCACAGATTCAAAAGCAACTTTAGTTTAAAAAAAACTTAGTTCTACATAAAGTCTTCCCTAATTCACACCCCGACCATCCCACACCTCAAAAATCACACTTTAAATTAATCAAACTCACAGCGCTCGTGTACTAAATGTTATTGGAGTGATTCCCGGAGGTGCATTGAGTACTTTTTGTGTTCCACTGTAAGCGACATCAATTTTAAATTTATCAACATAGATTGGCGTGCATCCAAGCGTGATGACACAATCAACAATAAACAGACAATCATATTCCCGACATAGATTACCAAAGTCCAATAAATTTTGGAGCATGCCTGTTGATGATTCACCATGTGCTAAGAAAAATATTTTTGGATGATACATGCGGAAGCAGTCACGAGCTTCCTTTATTGTGACTTGATCACCTGGATGTTTGTAAAGAACTTTTATGTCTGCATTTAATTTCTTCGACATCAGTTCTGCTCTTTGACCCCATATTCCACAGTTTGTAATTAAAATTGTGTCACCGTCCTCAATGAGATTTGTAAGGGCACATTCTAAGCCAGCATGTCCAGGACCAGATACACAAAATGTGTGTGAATTTTCTGTTTGAAACAAGTACTTGATGCCTTCCTTTATATCATCCATAATTTTTAATGTTTCCGCATGTAAATGTCCAAGAACTGGCAGTGACATTGACTTTCGAATTCTATCGGGATAATTTGACGGTCCAGCACCAGTCATTGTTTTTTCGACGACCTTTAATGGAACATCAAATACATCCGGTTTTTGTATGTCCAGCACCATTTTTTGAATCACACTTTGAATCAATAAACTTTAATCTTTTGCCTTTTTTTTTGGGTACGAAAAAATAATTAAGAACCAAATTTAATTTTTTTATTCCGTTTACTTTGAACGCTCGAGTATAAATGACAATCATTAAGACTGTAAACACAGAAGATGAAAATAAAATACAATATTTAAAATGATAAGAGAAAATATGAGAAACGAGCGTACAGTCCACACATGGTTGTGTTATCGCAATCACCGTTTCGCTTTGTTTTCTTAATACTAGAGATTTTAAGTGAAAAGTACCGAGATAATAGGGAATTTATGTGATTACTTTCTTTCATATTAAGCTTTATGATCCTAGCTATTAATTTGAAAACTTTGATCAAGAGTAGTGTGTTGCTAACGATTTTGGAAAACTGATACTGAAGTCAATCATATCTATGATATAGATGATAAAAAACCAAAAGTGGTTATTTACACACGATTTCTGTCTTACTATCATGAACCTCTCAAGTTTTTAATCAATAACTCAATAGTGGTGCGATTCTCACGTTTTTCGAAAAACGCCGATAACCGGTCAATCATTTATGCTAAGACAAAATATTCTTGCAACTCACTTGTGCATACATACTGCTATAGATTTTTAAAAATATCAAGGTCAAGCACTCAAATTCTTGTTATCATAATATACCCAAAAGCAGATTCTACAGGAAATATTTTGAATAATAATCTATGAGAATGTCAATAAAACTGCAGGCACACGTCGTTAGAATTTAATACTACGAAAATTAAGTGTATATTTGGAGGGGTTTATTCATCAATTTTGCCAATATTTACCAGTCATGATCTCTCTTAAAAGACAAGCATTGTTCATGGCTAAAATTCACAAATTCTGTGCCTTATTAAATCATAAACTTCCACAGTAGACATCAATTACATACAACACCCTCCTTATATGCCAGCATCTTATTTCTCATTATGGTGTTTTTGACTTTATATTATGAAAAACGAAAGTAAACAAGCTCCACGAGAGGCAAAAAGACGAAAAGAAACGTGCTGAAAAAAATATAAACAAAAAAAATTATCAGCAAAACATCCACGACGTCACACGAGATAATAAAAAAAATTACAAAAGTCCTCGTTTATATCGAGGGACTTCAGCGCATTTTTGACGCAGCGATTAGCAATTGATTAAATAGAAAAGAATGTCGAGTTTTAAAACTCTATTGCTGTTTCTTTAATCATAATGCATTTCAATAATAAGTTTAAAACTAAAGATCAAAATTCCTTTAAAATTGATTTTTATAATGTTCAATGCAAATAATAGCTTTACGATTTACCGGTTTTTTGAAATTCAAAATTTTCCATCAGCGAAAAATTTAAATTTCTGAACACATCCATTATTTTTCAAATTTCTAAACGCCTTATATTTGTTTTGTATGAAAAAATTAAATGTTAATTAATTAAGGTGTATAAAAGAAAAAAATTTAATCCGAAATAACGGTCAAAAAAATTTCAAATTTTTTAACGGTTAGAAAAAATTCAAACTTATCATCAGCATAGCTTTGCCCTGCATTGTTTACATATTTTTTTTGAAATAAAAAATCGATGAATTAAGCTATTTAATGAGTGTTTTTTGACTTTTCAATATAAACGGCGGGAATAAAAACATTCAATGAAGCTATTAAAACAATTCCGAGCTTGCTACGAAGTCTAGATCAAGAGATAATTGGGACCCGAACGACCGAACGACCGAACGACCGAACGACCGAACGACCGAACGACCGAACGACCGATCAAAGTGCATGATTGAGCTTCCTTTTTGAAAACAAGTTTTCAAAAATGCGCTAAAAATAAATAAAAGGCAGCCTTTATTGTGTCTATATTGAGACAATTCGATAGCCATCAACAGTCTTTAATAAAACTCCATCATTATTAAGTCGATAAAGAATATCCTCAAAATCTTTAAGTCCAATTTCAGTACCAAATTCCTTAAGTTCCGCTCTTGTAAATTCATTTCGATCTTCTTCCTCACACTTGTTACTTATAAAGTCAATAAATGCCTTCATTTGCTTCGGCTTACTTAATGCCGAGACATTTTCAGTCTTCTTTCTCTTAATCACTCCAAATGTCACAGATTCATTTGGATTTACTGCCTGCATGTCCTTTACAACTTCTGCACGCTCATAAATGTCGATTTGTGTGTACTTAAATAACTCAATTATTTCATGTGCATGCTCGACAGTTGCTTCTTTTAACATTTCAGCACGTGCTCGTGCTAATGTTAAACGAATGACTGACTCAATTGTTCTGGCTGGTCCTTGAGCATTTACTTGATCATTTCCACGACAAATTGCTGTGTATTCTTTGAAAAAGTCTTTAATTAATTGACATGCTTCTTCTGACAATGTTGGATGGAAGTTCTGTTGTGTAAATTCTATATATGATTTAAGTGCTGGAAGTGGAATTGTCTCGATATTGTCATCGTGATTTTTCTTCAGCCAATGACTCGATTGTGATGAATCTGCATTATTAAAGAATTCACATTCGACAGTCATCGATCGATTTCTAGATTCCATATAAAAAGGTAATTCCTGATTCGATACATCCATACTGTCTAAAAATGGCACAATCAAGTCGAAACGTGAAATTAATTGCGGTAAAAAGTTGATATTATGAATCATTGGCTTAGTCTCATCGTACGTATTGTCTATGGGATTTGCGGCAGCAATAATTGAGCATCTTGCAGGCATCGACGATACAGCACCACATTTCGAAAGACTTACTGTTTGCTGTTCCATTGGCTCGAGTAGAATTGCGTATGGATTTTTCATCTTGTCAATTTCATCGATACAGCACACGCCATTGTCTGATAAAATTAATGCACCAGCTTCAATAGTTCCCATACTCGATACACTTGCTGTCATACCTGCTTGAGTAGCTATAACGCCACTAACTAACATTCCTCTAGGTGACGCAGATGCCGCTGCAATCATAAGTGTTGACTTTGCAGTGCCCGGATTTCCAAGCAATAAAATGTGTGAATTTGATCGACGTGACTTTAACAAATCAAATCCAGAAAATAAGGCAAGTAATAAGGCAGCTTTTGCTTCTTCTCTTCCGTACACAATTGGACATAAAGAATTAATTAGAATTTTAAATAAATTAGGATCACCTTTAAGTATAGGAACAATGTCTGGCATTTTCTTCTTTTCAACACTCCTATACATTACACATCCAGGTCCAGTCTGATTAAATACACTAAATGTCTCAACAAATGGCACATAACTAGTTCCATCATTCTTTGACGTCTTATCAGCTCGATATTTTAAAACACCAGTCAATACAATCTCAGAACCGACATAAACTGTATCAACTTGTTCCTCATTTAATTGCACTTCCAATGATCGATTCCGTTCGTCAGTTTCATAACAAATCTCTTGGATTAAGACTGTTTGTGTTGGTGCAACAATTGTAAATTGTGATGAGATTAATGGATTAAAACCACCTTTAGCTTTACATCCTGCAATACATTTACTTGGTCTTGTTAAAACATGAATATTTGGATTTTGACGAACAAACAGCTCTGCTGAACATAACTTGCATTTATATGACATAAATCTGTAGACAATTTTAATTGGTTCCACTTTCTTGACAACTCCAATTGTGCTTACTAAAGTGTTTTTTGTGTCAAAGACATTAATTATGTCTGTAAGTGGTCTCCATCCAACTGGCCTGTAATGTTATAGCTGTATTAATATTGAATCATTTTTATGCCAATTTATGGACTTTACCTAATAAATAACTTCTTTAATTGATAATTCATGTGTTTCTTCTTCAAATCCTCATAAAGTACAGTATGTAAAGCTAGTCCAATTAATGAAAATGAGTCATAAGGATCATTTGTCAAGTCTTCATACCAATCTGGCCATTCATTCTCAAAATCCTCGTCCTCGACAAAGTTCTCTACTTTTAATTCCAACGAATATGAAGTCAGCACTTTGTCCATGTCATACCAATGTTTAAATCTCTTAAAATGATTCATTACTGCCTGTGTCTTGACACTTATTTTTGTGGATTGTGAAAATTCTGAAAATATTGGAAAATTAAAGATTTTGTCATTGGAATCAAGTCAGTCACTTACTCTTGTCTGGAAAGTACAATTTCCATGCATTATAAGGGCAGCCCATCTCGACATCAGCTGTAAATACATCAGCATATTCTCGTTCCTTTTCATCGTCTGAATCATATTGATTCATTCCACTTGTTCCTGCCAATGGACGTGCTTTTGAATTTGCTCGAAACTTAGCAAAACGATTGTAATTTGGCTTGAAGCCTCCATTTGATGTTCGTTTCATTGTAAAATCTTTTAATTTAATTAATTTTAATAATTTTTTAATTTCGCGGTTTTTGTTTATTTTGAAAAATTTACATCAGTGACCATTGATTGGTTTGTGATTTCAATTAAGTGGATGTGATTTACAGCGTTTGAATGATGAATTGATAGATAATTGTGTGGTTTATTGGTTTATTGAAAGAACAAATTAAGAATATTGTTAAATAAAGTGAAAATTGTTAAATATTCAATGTCATTTTTTCTTGGAATTTCGGTGAGTAATTTCAAATATTTTTTGACCGTTAAAAATTTTTCTAGGGATTAAGGATTCAAATTAATGTTAAGCATGGCAAATGCAGCATGATTGACTCAAATAGCATTTTAAAACAGGTAAAATGATTAAATACATAAAAATTATCAATTTTGTTAACTGAAACTTTATTTTTTCATCAATTTTTCATGCATTTTTATACAGTTTGGCAGTTATTAGCCTAAAATTTTAAAGATTTATTTCTATCATTACATAAAAATGGTTGTAATCATGATTATCCAAATATTGTTTAACAATTAATTCGATTAAGAAAATCACAATTTGGTAAAACTTCCTTAATCCATTCCGGCTCAATTCGCGTGACAGTCCTTAAATAAGTGTTGGATGTCTGGACGATTTCATTAAATATTACATAGTTTGGCTTTTGATTGTGATCACTTTTAATTTTTGAACTGATTGGTATTAATCCATTGCTGCCATTTGAACTACTTCGTCCATTAATGTTCGATGCATGAAAGCCAGAAAGTACGCTTGATGGATGGATCTGTGCTCGTTGGTTACTCGCTAGTACTTTATAGTTATTATCTCTAACTTGATATTCAGCTATGTTGCTGTAAAGTCCTTTGATCATGCACTTTCGAAGCTGAAATTGGATAAATTTGAATAAATCTGTTGATATTCATTATTGACTAAACTTACCTTGTCTATATCCAAATTTTCAGTTTTAGACAGAATTTTCAATTGTGAGCAAATGTCAGCTAGTTGCTTCCGTACATCGGAAGCATATAATAGATTCCTGTAGCTTAAAAAGTGCTCTTGGCACCACTGAAAAGGAATTAGAATGAATTAACGTTCAGGAAGAAAAATTTCCCAAAAAACTGTCATTTTAAATTTGAAAATTGTTGACTGATTTTTGCAAAACATTTAAAACATATTTTTCAAATTCAAAATGACAGTTTTTTTGTGGACATTCCATAAAAGTTCAATTTTAAAAATTCTGACATTTGGAACACTAAAAATTACATTAGAGGAACTAAATCCATGTCCACTTACCTTTCTCTTATCATTTGCATTCCTAAACTGCGAAAAGATCTTCAATAACGTTAAATGATCACCAAAAGCCATTTGAAACTTTGCATGCTGTGAATATGCAACATCCCTATTATTTTGATTTGGTTCCAAATAGACATTCTCAGTTGACAACATTGCTATTAAGTCTAGAATCTCATTAATACAACCAAATTCTGGTGCTGAAATTATGATTCGACTGAAAATTGGATCTAATGGAAAATGAGCCATGTTTCGTCCATCATCAGTTAATTGTGGACTTTGTGTTGATTTTATTGCCGATAATTGCTTGAGTTGCTTAAATGCAACTGAAATTGCCTCCTTTGATGGTCTGTCCATTAAGTCAAAGTTCTCAATATTCACGCCAATTGCTAGCAGCTGTAAAATCGTTGCTGACAAGTTGCAACGTAAAATTTCAGGTTTTGTCATTTTTTCAAGCAATTCCAATTCATTTTTCGTGTACGTCCTGTAACAAGCACCTTCCGATTCTCGTCCAGCACGTCCACTTCTTTGCCATGCTTGTGCTTGCGATATTTTTGTAACTTTAAGTGTTTCTAGTCCTGTCGTGGCTTCATAATTTTTCATCTTTACAACACCCGTATCAATGACATACTTAATCCCAGGCAATGTAATTGATGTCTCAGCTATATTTGTGGCAACAACCACACGTCTTGTATTCTCTGCGGATCTTGTAAATGCATCCATTTGTTTATTTTGAGGTAACGATGAGTGAAGTGGAAAGACTCGAAGTGGTATAGATCCTTGTAATTCTGGTGATTTCATGATTGTTCTAATTTGATGAACCATTGATTCAATTTCATCTTTGCCTGTTAGGAATATTAGAACGTCTTCTTGCGGTGGTGCATTTAAATGAATTTCAAAAAGTGTCGCAATTGCTGCAAACATGTAATCTTCTTGTTTCTGTTTTGTGTGATGAATTGATACTGGAAATGTTCTACCGGGTAAATAAAGTACTGGACAATTATCGAAATATTTTGAGAAATGATCGACATCCATTGTGGCTGACATGATGATAATTTTAAGCTCTGGCATATTAACATCTCTCCTAGCCTTTTGGACATTTTTGACTATGCCAAAAAGTACATCTGTATTGACTGTACGTTCGTGTGCCTCGTCGAGGATTATAACTTGATATTGTTTGAGATATTTGTCAGTGATTGCTTCACGCAGTAAAATTCCTTCTGTCATGTACTTAATTTTTGTATCTCTCGAGACTGCATTTTCAAATCGAATGGCGTAACTGGAAATGATGGAAATTTAATCAGTTACTCTATAATTTACTGGATCTTTCAAACTTACCCAACTAATTCACCAATATTTCTCCCCCGTTCCTTTGTGACTCTTAATGCTAATGTGATTGCAGCAACTCGTCTTGGTTGAGTTATTGCCACCATTCCTCGATGCAAAAGTCCACTTTCATAAATATATTGAGGAATTTGCGTCGACTTTCCGGATCCTGTTTCTCCTATTAATATTAATGTTGAATTTTGTTGGATACAATTGATTATGCTAAAATATAAATTATTTCATTAATATCCAACGATAATTTATGGTTGAATGACTACTTACTGTTGTCTATAAGTAAATGCAGGAAGTGACTTCCTTTGCTCTTCTAGTTGTACTGTTCTATTCATTGTTATTCTTTATTTCGCTGTAAAAGTACAAAAATCATTAATATCCACTAATCTAAATCATGGATTAATAAAATAAAAGTACTTACGCGATGATTCAATGATTTATCACACAAATATTCTCATCATATTCACTAGAATTTTAAATGAATTAATTTCAATGTGATAATGTTTACAATCGGATAATCGAATAGTCAGAAATTTTGCAATAATTTATTTATCCGATTTTAAATTTCAAAAAGTCGTTAGCTCTACGCGTAAATTTTACGTAGACGTAGAACGTGGTGCTGGCATGCAACAAGTTTCTTTTTCTATCCCACACACATTTTTTCATTATATTTTCATAACAATATGAGCGATTTTTCGCATTCATTGCTTCTTACTTGGAACTCATTGAAGGAAATATAATGCAATAATCTAGGTTTATGAGCGATATTAATGGGAAAAAGCTTAAAATAAATGGTCGTCATCAAATGATGTTTAAGTATAATTCAACACCATAAAATCATTAGATGAAAGGATTAATGTAATGAGCATTAATTTAATTTCCTCAAAATAGATTTAAATGACAATGTTTCATTAAAGAAAATTGATGTTTTGTATTGTTGACTGGATGTTCCTCAAACTGTCATAATAGATCACTGTTATCTAGTAAACTTGAATTAATTCAAGGTAATTTGTTGATTGGCGATAAGGTATCGAAGAAATTCATTCAATTTAAGTGATGTTATGCAGTTTGAAGTGGAATTTTATTAGAAAAAGATACAGGTATGTAGTCAGGAAGTCAGGGGTCGTTCGTAAAATTTGTAATACTTAAGGAGAGGGAGAGGTCTAAGATTTTATTATGCTCAATATTAAATTTTTAAAAGTCTCATACAAATCTTGTTCGACGGAAGAAGGGGGGTCAAAACTGGTCATTTTTAGCGTTACGCATTTTACGAACGACCGCTCATCTAATTATTACACCTTCAGATGATGTTAAAGTTTTTGGATAACTATTTTATCCAATTCTATTAGTAAATTAGGGTAGGTCAGTATATCAAAGATATATAAAGGTTTCCACTGTGGTCGGCAAATGGATCTTATTTTTAGTACATTCTGGTTTAGTACTATTTTTAGTAGTCCTTATTTTTAGAACTAAAGCCGTTAAAAAAATTTGTAAACAATAAAATATTTTATGAATTTTTGTTGCAAATGCAATAAGAAACTAATGAATAACATTGAAAATCATTAGTTTAATGTATATCGGATGTTTTTTACTTAATTCAGTTCTTTGTTTACTCTTTAATTTTGACATAATTTTCTTTTTTCTGAAATTTGACAATTGTAAACAAACATCCAGTGAGATCCAGTGAAAATAAGAATTTTTTAAATTCAACTTAATATCGGATTGTTTGTTAAATTTGATAATGCTAGACTTTAGATTTTGCTTAAATGTATAAAATTATTGCAAAACAATATGTTTATTCTAATAGTGAAGTTAAAAATTAGTCAAAAATTTTACGTATTAACTAACGTATTTTTCAGAATCAAATTTTTGGCTAAAAATACAACAAATTCAAATTTAAAATTTTTTTATTTCAACGGCTTTTCCGAGCTCTTTGCCGACTACAGGGTTTCCACTAAAATAAATCCCCTGACAATCAGATAAACATTTAGAAAAGTTTAAGATAACCTTAAAGTATAGATTTGAAGGCACTTGCTGAGTAGATAAAGTTGAGGCACAGTAGCCTTATAAATGTATCTCTGAAATTCAGCAAAGCTTCACTAGAGCAATATCCTAACTCCATCATAGACATAACTGTCATACCAACCCAAAACAAATCAAAAGTACAACAAGTTCAAACAAAAGACGCATTCAATCGCTCCATCCAAAGAATATTTTCTGCTAATTTCCTATGTTTATGTACTTAAGAGAAAAATCAAACAATCAATTAAGCTCGTGCAGCATGAGAAAGTACGAGGAGCTCGCCGAAAAAAAATTCAGCGTCAGTGACAGCATATTTTTTGAGTTTTTCTCTTTAAGTACGAAATAAAATCAAAAACTAATGATGAGGTTTGATAAAGATCGTTAAAATCTATAAATTGACATAAAAAGTATGATATGAAACACTGTAATTAAAGAGAAAAATCGATTTTAAGCACTGTCACTGACGCTTAATTTTTCGGAAATCAACACAAAAATTGAAAAATTTCTCTCAATTTGCATCAATAAAATGCAGCTAATGTCTTAAAACTTAGTTTAACTGCTGCTGCGACTTTTCACAACAAAAAATTACGCGAAAACACAATGGAAAACAGTTAAATTAACAAAATAAGTTTTTAACGGTTTCTTGAAATTCAAATTTTCTTAGTTCTGAAATAAATAAAATTTTCGAAATCATCAAAAATAAAGCAATAACAGCAGAATAAAAGCTGTTAAGCTATTTAAAGGCTTTATGAAAGAGAAATGAATGATTCAACATCATTAAATCATTCATAAAGTCCTTTAATAATGCAAAATTTGATTTTCGAAATTTCGATTTATGAAGAAAGAATTCAAAAAATTTTTGACCGTTGAATTTTATATCCGATTTTTTTCGGCGAGCTCCACGAATATATCAAAGTGTGTGAAAGGCAAATTAATGACTATACACATGAAGAAAATATAAAAAAAAACTCAGTCCGCTCAAATTTAATCGCACTGCGAGTGAGAATATTTTTTTGTTAGTTAGTTCAATGCGGTTCGTCAAAGCGATTGGAAGTAAAATGAAAATAATCCTGTAATTTTTTCCTATTGTGCTAAAAAAAAATTAAAAAAATTAGTGAAAAGTGCATCAGTTGTCTTCCAGCCTTTGAACTGTCCACATCCAACATCCAGTGAAAATGTATAGGAAGAAAATAGTTTTGTTATTACTTTCATTAATTTTTCATATTTCAAATGCACAGTTTAAAAAGTGCTGTCCAATTGGTGAAACTGTGCAGATTCGATCCTTTATGGACAATGATTTATCGTCCCATCCAATTTATAGCTGTGTGAAGAATTTTAATAGTGATATAAATAACAGCACAGATGATTATGATGAAGAATCTTCATTAGACCTAAAAATTAATTCAAATTCACATGATCGTGAATTTATTGCCTTTAATACACTTGCTGATAATCATTCACATTGGCCATCATGTAGAGCGGCTGTGCTGTCAAAAAATAAACTTAATGAGCCGATGAAAGTTAGTGCTGGCGCAAGCTGTGTTGATTTACTGGATAATTCCTATTATGTTTTTACATGTGATGAAAATATTGAAATTACACAAGACAAAATGGACATTTATAAGCTCAGAAAGTGTTGTCCATCTGATATGTCCTATGACATATTCGCTCGAAAGTGTGTAGAGAATAATGGTAGTGACCTTAATGAAAATTTCCGTGATATTCTTTTCGAGCGAATCGTTCTTTTTGAGTATGATAAGATAAAATGTGATGAGGGTGACGTACTTGTTGAATATCATTCGAATGTACATGATTTGAAAATGTTTGAGGGTTCACTTGTGATAACAAATTATGAGGGATATGGACCCGAAGTTTTTAACAGAAAATATTATTGTATTGAGAGTACATTGAATTCAGAAATTGAACAGCCAGAGTTCATGACTAGTGACCATTTTGAGAAGAGAGCATCATCGAAATGGATTGCAAAAGTTTGTCGAAATAAAGAAGTTTGTAAGGACATTCCGTGTGTTAAAAAGTGCTGTAAATTAGGTGAACGAATGGTTTATACAAATTCATCATCGCTATGTGAAGAACACGATCAAGGAATCGATGTTCCATTTTACTCATTTTCAATGCATCAAAGTGAGATGACAATGGAGCAAATGGAACCAAGAGGTAAGCATTAATGGAATCAAAATAAATCATGCGTATGAGAAAATAATCATAAATTACGAATGGAAATAAATATGTCGTGGAAGTTGACTCGAGGGTATTTATTTCTACGGTATTGACATTTCAAATGTTTATAGTACATATACCTCGCTACATAATCATTGTGATTTCGATTCAATGAACAGAAACGGAACTTTAAATGTGGATAAATATTTTTCTTCCGTTTTTATATATTAAATGTTTGTTGAGATTGAACACCTGGATGCTAGATGAAATCACTTATGTATTGTAGTGCAAGGGTCTTTTGTTAGACGATTGTCAGGTTTACAATTGCTAATTTTATGCTGATGTGATATCATTTTACTGATATTGCTGCTAAGTTAGTTCGAAATGGTAAGGAATATTAACCAACGGTCGTTTCAAATTCATATTTTCTGAGCTGATAGTTGATATTCCCCTATTTGAAAAAAAGAAAGCACCCTTTAAGAAAATAATTAGTCTGTTGTCAACTTTTAAACAATAAACATCAAATTAACTTATTTAAGAAGAACTGAGTAAATAGAATTTGGAAAAAAAAAAACATTTTAGATCCTTTCTAACTTAATTAGAATCTAATCTTAACAAAGCAATTTTAAATTTCCGTCAATTTAGAATTGTTTTACCGAAGATTTTCATCATTTTGTATACATCTATGTTTATCATTCTACCTTCAATATTTTTTTCCTTTTAACATATTCAAAGTATCCACAAATCTCATGAATCAGTGCATTGATAAATTAATAGTTAGACAATCATCAAAGAGTAGGTGGGAATTGTCAGAATAGTATTTTGAGAATGTTTACATATTTCTTCATTGTGAAGAGTAAGCGAGAGAGGATTAAACACGTTAACAAGCTTTTAAAATAGAACATATGACCATTACACATCTTCATTACTACACTCACTTCAACCACAATCTTTTGTGTTTCTCTTGCTCACATTTTTCTTCTCAAACTCACTTTTTTTTGTGTGAAATAAACAAACTCTTTCAGTGATTCGTAACTGGATACTTACGTATACTTATTTACAATAATATATTGTATTTTTCACTGTAAAGTGAGAAAAATTGTGTTTGCCTTTACTGTGAAGTTTATTTTTCAAGTCAACTCGCAATATACCATAGATTTTAATGACTGCTGTCATTTTATGGCTCCTTCGCACATGTTGTACATAAAAATACCCTATTGTTGACAAAATTTGCATATGGATTTTCTGGAAAATTGAATTTTAAATAGCTTTGATAAGAACTGTGACTAATTGTCTAGGGAATGCAAAATACCAGTTTGTCTGGCATTTGGGGACGTACGGTATTTTTGTTTGTAAATATTTTTTTAAGTTTTACATCAGAATTAAATGCATTGCAATGATAAGGTATTACACATTTGTAAACAGGCATTTCCAGCTATTTAGTTTTATAACATGAGTAACTTCAAAGCATCCTACGATTTGAAAACCCCTAGAAACATTAAACATTCTTTTTGAAGAAAAAAAAAATTGCAAACTAAGTGATTTCTGGCGATAAGAAACAGATACATATAAATTTTATATGCATACACAATGAAATTCCATTCATGTGATCTTAAATGAGAAACGAATGAGTAAGACCCAAAGAAGCAGCACACATACATTATTTACCCGAAAATGAGAAAAGAAGGGTAATTTTCAACAATATGTACTCACAAAATGTCAAGCTTAAGGTTTTTTCAATACAGCTATTTACTACTGTTGACAGTTTTGAGATAAGAGCACATACTTTATTTCCTCTTTTTCAACAGAATTTGGTATCTTGATGCCCCGGTATTGTGAGAAATTTAAATTGGAACCTGATGAGATTCACTATATATCCGGGATCGATGGAAGCCTTTACTATGATTATGAGAAGAAATTTTATCCCAACGAGGAATTTTGTGTTGATTACTTTTATGATCAGAGTTATGAACAGACTGAAGCTGATTTGGCTGTAAGTATGTCATGACAAGCTCGTTTATGCAGTGGTGTAATAAGGATGATTGACATGCTGAATTGAGTCTATATTTTTGAGGGTAGGCTTTGACAAGCTAATCTACTCCTTATTACATCTCTGCATTGGCAAAAATTTGTTTTTGCATAAAGTCTAAAATATTTCCGATGGAAAAGCTTTTAAGACTCTCATAATCAATATGCTTTTGGAATAAAACAAAGATGACGTTGAGTCTTCTTAGCTCTTTGAGATGTCATAATAACTCTTAATTTATTGACTTGTTTAACAAACTTTCCCCCAAAAATAATTACTATTCTTATTTTCCATTCTAGATGACATCATTTGTGTGCTTCGATGATGAAGAACAAAGCCGTCAAACAATTAAGTTCCATATTTACGCGACCCTTTTAGCGATTTCTGCGCTGTTTTTGGGTATCACGTTTCTCGTTTACATATTTTTGCCTAAGCTTTTAAATTTGCATGGCAAGACTGTTGTTTGTCATGTGCTAAGCCTCTTTCTTGGATATGCTTTTCTATCAGGCGTTCAATTTTCGACGACTGTGAAAACTGAAAAATGTGTACTGATTGGTAAATCAATATTTTCTTGACTAAAATGAATGGCATCTGAAGAGGGAAAATAGCTTTAATCACAACATTCTGTAGACTTGAGAGAAAACAAGTCTGGATTTCGATTTTTGAGTGAAATTTGATTGATTTTTGCAAGCTGAAATTGATATCTTTTTATTCAATTCTTATGCATTCAAGATTTTTGACAAAAGTCATTTTGTATTAAAAAATATACAGCAACTGTTGCGTGATAAAATTTAAGGTTGAAGGGGTTGATGAATGTGTGCATTTATCACTCACCTTCAGACCTTCAGTACCTTCAGTAGTGAAATTCTTTACGGCTAGGGTTTTTTTTTGAAAAATCCTCCGAAAATCCTACCCCCCCCCCTCCCTCCTTAATTTTTTAAACAAAAAATAATTCCATCACAACTCAAAATTTCTGGATATGCCACTGTACAGCATCCATCAGGGGCATAACCAGGGGTTTTCGGGGTCAAAACCATCCCTTATTTTCGCTTTACACTAGATATTGTTGAACGTTTTAGATCCAAACCAAAAAAAAACAAACGTCGAAAAGTAGCAAAAACCCCCCTTAAAAAATTTCTAGCTACGCCACTGTACAGACATTATCATTGCTATTAGCTTTTAAACTTGCAAATTTTATGCTGCTTTCCCTCTTCATTACAGCTTCAATGAAAAACACATTTTTTTCTTTTTAAACCATCCTTCTTTCATCCTCATTACTGCAGCATTCATTATTTATTTTGGACTGCTATCAGGTACGTTTCAACCTTCATATTTCGTGTATTATTCCGTTTTTGATTCAAAAGAAAAAAAAAAAAATAAATAATAAGGGAGAATTTTCATTTCACGATGATCCCAATCAGATTAAAGTGCTGGAAAATTTATTATCTTGAAATGAAAGTTAATGGTCCTTTAAAAAAAAGAGAGCAATAAATTTTTGTATGAATGACTTGTTCCTTCATTTCTGTTTTCTTTTTATTTCTTATTTTTCTCCTTATAATATCCATCATGGACAACACTCACACTTTAAATTCCTGACTATAAAACAACAAATAAAACAACGATGAAATTCACGTGCCGGACAATCCACAGCATTCTCATGGTTGAATATTATGTGCCTTGACATCTACTGGACATTTGGGTAAGTGCTTTTTAATAAATATTGACATCCATTGACATCAATCCAGCTCATTTCACAACAACGGTTCCTTTTCTCGGGTATGATCTCGCCATCCACCGCCAATTTTCTTTCCCATTTCTCTGACTGACTTTTTTTTTATTCTCTCATGAATTTCAAATAATGATTAATTTAAGTGGAATAAAATAAATGGAAGAAAGGTCAACGAGGGGAAATTTTTATTCCATGTCATATTCATCATCTTTCCGTATTTTAATTTTTTTTTTCGAGGGCTTTTCACAGCATTTCCTATTCCATGTCATATTTGCTGGGATTTATTTTAATTAATTGAAATGCTAATCGGTATCATTTTATTGCCATCGTTGTTCCTTGATTTTCATACCAATGAGACCTTTATCAAAATGTTAATTAACATTAAAGTTGATAAAGAATATATGCACATGAAAATTGGCTTGTATGTTCAATGATAACAGCCTTCGATACTGACTTAATCTATACATTATAATTTTCGCTAATTTCAATAATTGAATTGTTATTCAGAATGATGGGTTTGATCGTAAATAATGTCTATTAAATATTGTGAAAATTTTTCTCATTTTGACTTCTTTTGTTTGATTCTTCGTTTTGTTTGACGTCATATGTTCATCATCCCACTATCAATGAATCACGTCAGCAAATATTGCAAACTAAATTTTTTTTATTATTTGATTATCATGTTGATATTTGGAGGTAACTCGAACTTGATTTTATTATAAAAATTTTGTTTATTTTTGGCTCTGCTTATTGACAGCGATTGCATAAAACATATGTTTACCAATTTACTCAGCTTTATGGAAGTTCTTAATTAAACAAAATTGCTGAAATTGATAAAAAAATTACAAAAGTCCTCGTGTTTCATATCGAGGGACTTCAGCGCATTTTTGGCGCGGCGATCAGTAATCGAGCTACGAATTGAAAGTATATCAACTTTCAGGACAGACCTTGCAGTATTCTACATAAAAATAACGATAATTTTACAAAAATGTTACAACAACAATCAAAAACCCTTCAGTTTCTATTTCCTCACATTCATTGTGCATGAAAAGTGTGTTTTCATTATGCACAAACTAATGAAAACTGAACAAACTTGCAAAACTGAACAAAAAACTTTTCGTAAAAAATAACGGTCAAAAAATTTTCAAATGTCAACGGTTAAAAAATATTTGAAATTTCTATGACGTGAAGTTGCAGTCATGTGTTGATTATTTTTCTTTGTGAAATTAAAAATTAATTAATTAAGGTGTTTAAACACAAATTTGGGACTTTTAAATACATTTGCCGCCAATAACTCGATGAAACGAAGCTAATAAAACAAACCGGAGCTCTCTACGATGTCTAGATTAAAAGATAGTTTTTCGAAAATTTGCAGCCAGCCGAAAAAGTGTATGATTGAGCTTTCTTTTTGAAAACAAGTTTCCAAAAATGCGCTAAAAAAAATCTCAATTAAAATGTGCTTATGAAAATTATTTAAATTTTATGATGCTTTTGTAAATATTTGTAAGCTGTTGTAGAAAACCTAATATGAGCTTGCTCTGTCGATTTTATCAGAATTCTGAGTATAACAATGATTAAGAGATTTTAGAACTGAAAGAATCTTTTTTCCTAAATTTACTTCTAATTTCTTCATAATTTGGTTTAATATTTTTTCTAGGTATTTAGAAAGGAGTTACAAAAAATTTGAGACTTTATTCTAATTAAGAGATTTTAAATTTTTGAAAACGTTCTGTAAAGTTTTAAATCAAAATTATTGACCTTTTTTGTTATTGACCAATTATTGACCAGATTTTATTTTTTTTCCTTTTGTAAAAACTGTAAATTTTTAGGTGCTTTTAAAACTGATTCATAAAAATTAAATCCTTTCTGAAAATACTTAAACGCAAGCTTAAATTGGCTTAAATACACATGAAAAGTGCGTGAAGCAAAATCAAAACCGAGAATCTAAACTTCCCCTAAAATAGTAATGAAATCGAATTCCAGTAATTCAAAAAATTTATAAACAATTTCTCAAAATTCAATTTGTTTTATTCACCAAAAAAAAAAGTTTAAATTGTCTGAATTAATTCAAGATTCTTTTGTGTATCTTCGATCTGCTAGAATAACAGACCACTCAAATAAATTAGAAATTCTTTTTTTTTTTATTGAAAACAGCAATTGTAGGAGTCGTAAATCTTTTATTAAGTTAGCGAATTGATATCGTAAAGTCTATTAATAATCCATCTCCAATTGTATGTCGATACGAAGCCATGAATGAAATACTTTTACAATTCGAAAAGAATTAATGAATTGATAAGTTTGTTATCACGGTCATTATCTATTTTTTCGTAAAGGAAATCCTGATAAAAAAGAAATAGTCAACAAAAAATACAATATGATGCATATTGATAATTTAAAGGCTGGCTTATAGTATATAACTCATTAATCATTGATTCTTTTGCGTAAGCGGATTGCAAAGCTTATCTGGATTAATTTTAGATGAATGTATTTAATATGTATTAGCAAAGTATTACCAGTGCAAAAATGAAGTTTTGTTTGCTTAATACGATTAGGTTGACATATGACTACAGTCTAGTCATAATTGGTATCGTTTTGATAAAGGGGTTAGTCATACATTTGACAATATTAATAATGTCAAAATATTAAGACGGAGAAGGGGTCTGATGCAGTGTAATATGAAAGGATTCAGTCAAAAATTTGATGATCAAATTAATTTATCGACTCAAAGTTTTAATTTTTTGTAACTATTTTCGAGGCTGTAGATCAGTGTTGTCCAAACTATTTTGGGCCACGGCACACCTTGACTCAAAAAATTTTTTCGCGGCACACCAAAATTTGTCTGCGGCACACTTATAATTTAATTTAGCAAAAATAGTACTAATTGCATGAAAGATTTCATCCTTGATTAAATAAATCAAAATTTTTTAATAAATTATTGATATTTCGGTACTAAAAATGAGTTTTTTGTGTAAAAATACATGAAAATTTGAAAATTTTTGATAAACAGTATATTTTTGGGATTTTCAAAATTTTTCCACGGCACCCCTAAACATCTTCTACGGCACACCAGTGTGCCGCGGCACACAGTTTGGACAACACTGCTGTAGATCCTTAAAGACATTACCACAAAACAATCCCACACAGAGGCGAAGTCAGAAATTTTTTTTCTAGGGGGTTCAAAACTTTTTTTTATAGAAGAATTTTAGGAGGAGAAGGGAGGGGGTCTAAATGTTTTTTCTCTAGAATCCCTAGCAAAATTAAGAAATTTTTCCTTGAAGGGGGTCCGGACCCTCCCCTGATCTCACACTAGCTGACTATATTCCAACCCAAATGATTTTTTTACAAATTTTCCCACTGTCAATAAAACCATCACAAGGCAAAAATGTATATCCCTTATCTTAATTAATGAGACCGTTGAAAATAGCAACCGACAGCAGCTTATAAGCCTTTTCAGCACCAAAAACCCTTAATAAACAATTTTCTTTTTCAATACATGATTCTTTACACGATATTAACTTCACCATTAATCATCTCCAAAATTGATTCCAATTTTTGTTCATTTTGACTTCTTCGTTGTCATTTATTCGTATTATGTTATTGATATGCCAGATGTGTCGTTCATATACGAAAAAAAGTTATGAATGCTTGAAAGCAGCAGGAAAATAATTTTTTTCCTTAAGGTAAATATTTATCTAAAGGCATGATTGCTGGTTGTGTCATGAAAATCAGCGCCTTGTCACTTTTAATTTTCTTAACCATTGCGTAATTAATTTGTTCTCAACATTCAGTGATAAATAAACAAAATTTTGATGGGGACAGTATGCGCGAAAGAACCAAAAGCATAATTACAAACAACTTATCAAGGACTCTGTCAAAATGAGAATACAGCAGAAAGCGTATAATTACTGCTGTAACAGCTGTTGTCATCAACACTCAACCAAAAATGATACAACTGATAATTTTTATCTTCTTGTTGTTCTCTCGAATATTTAACTATGAATTCATACCGCATTGACGCAAGTTTGAATGGAAATTGAGAAAAGCTATTTTTTTTTCTTTCGTTTTTTCTCCGACATTTCAGATTTAACAACTTTTTTTTCGCTCTTTTTTTCGTTTATTTAAAATGAAATAAATTTTTCTTACTTTAAAATATTTTTCTAATTTTCTTTTGTCTGGAAATATGTGCATACGCATAGAAAGACTTGCGAAAAAAATTTTTTTAGGAAAAAGTTTGAAAATAAATGTTTAGAGCGCATTTTTTAATTTTTTAGTATGGATTTGTGGATAGGAAAGGATGGTATCAAAAAATGGGAGGTAAAGGCTCAGCCTTTTAGGCTGGAGATATTGTGATTCATTTTATGTGGTGTTTGTAATATATTCTTTTGAATTCACTTCACTAGTTTTTTTGATTAGTAACTAAAGTGTCTCCATTCAAATATTCAACCTCAGTAAATTTGAGTAGATTTAAGTTATTTTAAAAAAATAATATATGAGAAAACTTTTCACATTAAGCGTGTACTGAAATTAGTATACTTTTAAGGGTATACTACACTTATTAAAATTTAACACTAAGATGTTTTTAGGTTAGGAACTTAACCTTATACATGTTGGATACATAAAATTACACGCAAATTAGAAGAAGAAAAGATCCCAAAAAAATCCTTGAAAAATATCAAATTAGTTGTTAATGATTCCAACATGTAGGAAATATTCCATAGATTCACATGTTTCTAAATATTTGAAACGACCACTCCTGTAGTTTTTGTTAATTTCATTTCCAAAACACATGCTCTTTATTTTTCCTAACAGTTTATTGTTTTGACATAATTCAGAAGCTAGTAACTCTTTGAATTATTAGTCTTTGTATTCTTAACAGTTTATCAAACAGGTGTTTTTTCAAAAATGACATGTAGCTTCAATTTCACTCAACAATGACAGCGTGATTGAAGTGATAGCGAATTGACCGACAAGTTAAATTATAAATGTTTGGAAAATTTTTAAAACGTGATTTTTTTGCGGTTTACAAAGAAATTGTAAGTAAGTAGCTAAGATTGCCCCTCATAATGTTTAATTTATTAGATTTTAGTTTTTGTGCCATTGAAACAAATTTTTGACATTAAATTGCTCGAATTTGATTTTATTTATGAACTGATTAATAAATAATGTATTTTTCTCGTGATAGCATTTAATGTACAGAAATGACTTCAAAAAATTTTCGACACAGTAAACATCGGAAATTATGTAAAAATATTATTATTATGTAGGCAGTGTCGAAAATAAAGAAGGAAAAGAAAGGAAATATGATAATGTCGGAGAGTTGAATGAAAATTGGAAATTTAGATCATACGACAGTGATGTTGGTGAGATGTACATTAGACAAGGAACTTCACAACATTTTGATAATTTTTTGTGTCATTAAACTGAAATATGATATTTATTTCCACAAGCGAAAATGGAAGTGAACAAAAAATACAATTTTTATGAGCATCAAATGCTCATTTCCAAAAAAAATGTGTTTGTGATATGATGGACCATTAATTACGTCAGTATCCAAACAAAGATGGCGTACAGACAATTGGGAAGCTTTCACATTATCCTGAAATGTTTTTTCCTCCTCTCTCGCAGCTTTCTTCTTTTTATTTCATTTATCAAGTTGACACTTTAAGCTTTTCTCACTTTTAACTCAATGGGACGTGAAATTATGTCGGCTCTTTGAATGGAACGACTATAAGCCTAGCATTAAACAGTTGTAAGTTGTTTCGGTCAATTAAAACGGATAAAGAACAAGAACATCATTAAAATTTAATTTCTACTGCGTCGTATATCCAGTTTCTGTACATATAACATCCTTGTCCATAAAATATTATGCTGTAATAAATTTAATGGAAAAATATTCAGATATAGCCGTTGGTTAGGGGATTTTTTTACGATCTTCATCTCGATTCTTTTTTCGCTTTGAGCGATGGAAAATTTTTCCATTTTGGATAAAAAATCATGAAAATTTTGTTGCTATAAAAAATGAGCAGTGTAATTAAGAAGTCAAAAGGTTCATATTCTTTGGGGGTAGTTTAGATGTTATGGGGTATAAAAATTATTTTTGAATAATTTGTATTGATAATTAGCATGAACTTTTAAACATTAGCAACCCTAGAAGGGAATCTAGGAAAAAATTAGGTCTAAAGAAATGACATGAGGTACAATACTAATCACACCCGAAAAATGGTCCACATGATACCCAAACGACCCCTCAAAAAATATTTGAAGAATACTTGATAAGACACAGACAACATTCATTTTCCATTCAAAGAACTTGAGATGCTTTTGCTGCTCATTTTCTTATTCATAAATTTTTCATGCAATGCGCTTAAGAATATTTTATAGCTAATTGGACTAATCAAAGAATATATTCCGATTTTTATTAATCAGCAATGCTCGAATGTCAAGAACCTCTAAATCTCATCAAAAGTTAAATTATTAACGATTGGGGTTAGTAGATTCTAATTCTTGTATTACAAAGTAAATTACCATCAGTCAGTCATGATGAATTTCATTAGCTCTCTCATAAAAGAATAATGATGCCACTCGACAGCAAGCATACATAAAATTAAGAGACATTAACATGGATAAATGTGTGAAAAATCATCGACATATTGTTGAACTTATGCTGCTGCTTTTCATGCCAATGATTCTACTCCCTGATGAATGAATATTTCATTTCATTTTCTACAGCATTTATCGTCTAATGCCTTCCATATTCTTCCTTTTTTCTCATATCCTCTTTTTTATATTTTTTTCTCTTCATCTTTATTCTACAGTTGTTGTAAAGTAAATGAATGGATGCTCGTGAAGCAAGCAGGAAGAGAAATATTTTTTATTCAATTTTCTCGCTTTTCAATATTTTTTCTGCCTTTTTATTCTTTTTTTATAAGCATTATTTTTGCAAAAACGTGCTGGTGTCTGCATTTATTCTTGTTACTGAAAGTTTGTGTGAACGAAAAGAGTTTGAATGCGCTTGGATTTTTTGGAAGAATTAATATTAGATTGTATGATTTGTATTAGGTTTTTGAATTATAATTTTATTACTTGAGAGATTTAAAAATAAATTAAGGGTCTGAACTCCTGCCTCCAGCTATTCATGGTAGTTCACATTTTTTGTTTTACATTGGAATACGTTTTCGTGTTAAAAGATGTATTATTGGCCATATTGGAACCCTAATTGTGTATTATTATTTTTATTATTCGTTTAAATTTATTCTAAAAATCGAATCTTATTGTATGTTTTGATTATCAATGTCTTACGGTTGAATTTTGATGGCATTTCTTCATTTTGCGTGGGTTTTTCAAGACAAAAATCACTTGAACCCCTCTAAAATTTTTGGAACTACATATAAAAAATTTCTAGGCATCCCCCAGTATACCTTCCAGAGCAAAAGTACCTCATTCAAAAGTGATATCCTCAAAATTTTCAACATTTTCTCTAGCATTATTTCAATATCTAAGATCATACAGACCAACTTCCTTTATGTACTTTTTAGATAAGATCAATTTCTCTTTTGATTGCATTAAACTTGCAAAGCAGATCTCAAAACTTAAATCACTTTAAATTGAATTCACAACGTTTATAATAAATAAGTTTAACCCATTTTACCAGATTTTTTTCCCCAACTTATTCTTTTCTTCACTCAACGGAACCGATTATGCCACAGAAATATTTTTTTAGTTTTTTTATTATTTTGTGTTTCTGCTTTTTCATTCTCACTCTTCTCACTTTACACATTTAAAAAAAGGCTTTTGATACCATTATTATTGTAGATATTTTATGGATAAATGTAAAGAAAATGGAAAAGTTGTAGACTCATTTCGAAAGCCAGACGAATCTGCTTTCAAAAAGTTTATTGTGTTGAAATTGAATAAAAAAAAAATTAAGACCAAAAATTAAACCTTGTTGAATGAGCGAAAGAGATTTTTCATAAATGAATGTTATGACAGAGATTAAGAATGTCGTTGATCGGATTTTCTCCATGAACGTGCTTTTCCTGTTTTGAATGAAGTAAGAGATGTTAATTGAAATTTAAATTGCTTGATTTTTTTTATTTTTAAATATTGGGCTGTTCAAAAAAAAAACCGGCCACTTTAGAAAAATATAAATATCTCTGCGATGGAAGCGAGTTAACGCATGAAATAAAAAGTAAAATACGTAATTTTGAAAATGCAACAAACCAACAGTTAGAAAAGTTTTCAATTGTGTAAGGGAAATCGGAAAAACTCGTGGAAACTTAGCTAACAATTTATATGAAATTTTTTGCATGATTTTTCTCAGAAGTTTTCCACTATTCAAATCCTAACTTACTTACTGTAACATTCTAATCTTATAGAAGATTAACAATCACTATAAGTTTGAATTTTTCCATCAAGAGTTTAGCATAAATCATGAAAAATGTGAAATTTTCGCATTTTGAGAAAATTGTTGATTTTTCACTCGTTTTTCACTTTTATGAAAAACTAATTATACTGTTATGATCGTATTACTAACAGCTATAGTTTCCAATAGAAAAACTTTGAAAATGAAAAGCTTTTTGAACATTGGAAAAATTATCGGAAAAACTAAGGAAATCAAAACTTACGATTTTTCAAAATATACTTATTCTAATATGTAGCTATTAGTAATACGATCATAACAGTATAATTAGTTTTTCATAAAAGTGAAAAACGAGTGAAAAATCAACAATTTTCTCAAAATGCGAAAATTTCACATTTTTCATGATTTATGCTAAACTCTTGATGGAAAAATTCAAACTTATAGTGATTGTTAATCTTCTATAAGATTCGAATGTTACAGTAAGTAAGTTAGGATTTGAATAGTGGAAAACTTCTGAGAAAAATCATGCAAAAAATTTCATATAAATTGTTAGCTAAGTTTCCACGAGTTTTTCCGATTTCCCTTACACAATTGAAAACTTTTCTAACTGTTGGTTTGTTGCATTTTCAAAATTACGTATTTTACTTTTTATTTCATGCGTTAACTCGCTTCCATCGCAGAGATATTTATATTTTTCTAAAGTGGCCGGTTTTTTTTTGAACAGCCCAATATTTTAAAAAAAATTATTCAAAATTTTCAAACCTTAAAATTTTCAAATCGCTTTATTCTTAATACCTTAATGTTGAAAAAAAATGAACAAAATAAAAGCTCAAATTACTTTGAAATCTCTTTGAAAAATGATTAAAAATAACCGAGCCTATCTAGCCTGAAATGATCAAAGGATTTCGTTTTACATCCCATTAATGGATGCTGCTTTTTTATTTGAAAAACGAAACGTAACCACAGAAAAAAATAAACCTGAAAAAAATTCTCTAAATAACAATTTTGTATGCCTGATATTTTACTCGTTTACATTTTTTTTTTGTTTTGTTTGGTAACAGAACAGAAAGGAGCCGTTCGCTTATTACGTTACACAAAAAACGACTTTTTAGATCCGACACCCGCTCCCATTTCCTTTGTTGGATTTGTTACAAAATTTTTAGCCCCCTTTCCCCTCCCCCCTAAAAAATAGTAAACGTACTATGTGAACGGCCGCAAAGGAAAAGATAGGAAAGAAATTGAATTTTTCGGTCGAAAAAAATGGAATGGTGTGGTGTATTAAATTATCCAGTATTTTTTTTGCCATCCAAATGTAGGCAAGAATAAGCTCACATACCCGTGTTCTTAAAAATGTTACCGTGAGGTATTCAATTTAAATTGATATATTAGTGTTCAACTTTTCACAAAGAAAGCCTTTTTCTTTGCCTTTTTTTTAAAATAAAAAGTCATGATAGGAGAGGATGGATGACGATGTTAAAAGCTAAGAATAGGATGAGGACACATTACAGAACACGGTCGTTGAAAACTTTGCGAGGTTTTATAGATATTAATTGCACACATGAGATTGCCATGAACATAGCTAAATTATGAATATATCATCATCAACTAGGATGGAATAAATGAGCTTTTAACAGAAAGTGTTATTTGGGACAAAAAATTAGCAAGAATAAAAAATTATCTTTGGGATTTAGCTTACTAGCTAGCTTTTTATTCCACCGTTCAAATTCAACTACCTTCACGCGCTCGTTTTTTATTTGTCATAAAGCTGATTAATGATTCGATGACTTTTAAAAAAATTAAAGATTTATTGCGATAATTAATGTTTTGAGGGTATTTTTTTCAAGCTTTATAGTACGCTTTTTTGTTGGTGGTGGTGGAGATGAATATCTTTATTGTTGTTCTGCTTTTGAAATTTATTCGCAATTTTTTTTCTGTTCGTTGTGATTTATGGCTAAAATTGAGGGGTTTGAGTTATCTTATGAGGTTAAATGCAGTTGGATTTATTTTAGAGCTGATATTCATTGCTTCATTGTCCTCGATTTGATCCTTGATACATTGAAAGTTTTGAATTTTGAGGTTAAAATGAAGTTATTGAAGTTTTTCCATTTGACTAAATATTCTTTCCATATTCCAAATTCCATATTGTTTGATCCAAAATTCTCTGACAAATTTCCTGTCCTTTCCTTTAAATTTATTTTTAAAAATTTTAACACCATGTTATTGGCAAAATTAAGGGTTTGGGAACAAAAAATATTCTCTCAGATTTAAAAAAACCATTCTAGTTAAACGAATCAATTCTAGTTACTTATTACATTCAAACAAAAATATCATCCCATACAACAACTTCTATAAAGCATCACATATGCATACTAATAACATACGTCATATCATCATCAATAGTTCCACTCTTCTCATGATTAATGTATGAATTTCTTTTAAAATAGCATTATTATAATTATTTTCATACACTTCCTAAAATGTAGATTTCAACAACTTCATTCACGTAAAATAAAATTAATTTAATTGGGAAACAGAAATTTGTAAAAGTTGTGCTAAGTTGTGATACACCCACTCAAAAAAAAACAAATTTACATAATTAAAATTATGCATCTAAATCATTCATATACGTAAGTTAGCTACACATTATTTTGAGAGTTGCTTGGGGCATTGTGTTGAACGTCATAAATAACATTAGTGTCAGCACGTAAATGCTAATTTGCATAGAAAGACGTAATTCATGAATCACTGAATATTTTGAAATTGGAAGCTACTTTTAAGGTTTTTGAATTTTAAATTGGCAAAAATGAGAAAAATTCCTTAATTTTTACTTAATTTTTTGTGTCAATATAATTAAAAATTTAATATGCCAAAATATGCCTTTACAGCCCCATCAACGCAGTTCTCATGAGTGCATTTATTAAATCCATTAACTAAAGCTCACAAAAAGTATCATTAATATCCTTATTATTTTACGACCAATCGCAATTGTAATTAAATGAATAGCGCAATGAGATGTAATTCATTAAGTTAAGCTTTTAATGCTGAAATAATTTAAAATACAATAATTTATTGCGGAAGTGTAATCAATATTAATGAATCCCATACAGAATAAATTTTATTATTGAAATTAATGATAAATTACAATTGGATGATGTAAAATGCTGTTTTTATGGTAATATTCATAAAAAGAATGAAAAATATTTTACGGATTCTTGAGGAGGAATTTTATCCATCTCAGAAAGTTGAAAAATATTTCCGAGATTGTTTGTCTGTCTTGAAGAAGATGGGAAGAAACACAAAACTATTCCATTCATTCAAAGTAATCAGTAATTATTTTAATGTAATTTATCAAACTTGAAATGTTTTTCCAACAGATGTGACTTTGAAGGTTGAATTCAAGGTGGTCAGGTATACATACCATACGTTTAGCAGGAAAAAAAGTAATTAATTTTCTTCAACCTTTAAGTGCAGGCTTAATTTAAATTTATAATTTTTTAAGAAATTAATTAAGATAGTCAAGAGGTTTTATGCTCGTAAGATAAGATGTTATTGCAACTGGTGGGCTATTAGCTATTAGCTACTAGCTCAGTGCTGGATTTAAGTTCGAATCTAACCTCAAACTAAGAGTAAATCTGTTTCAAACAGGAATATTATCTTCATAGATTTAATTTAGTTACGGATTATTGATGTAAATAGCATGTATTGAGATGGGTAGTGGAGGGTGTTTGGTTGGTGGTAAAGTTCAAAAGTAATATGTTTTTTGAAATTTTATCCTTGTTATTTAAGAATAACTAATAATTTTAAATGTCATTTGTGGACGGTTTCTTTGGTTAAGAAGATTTGAACTTCAAAAATTGATTAAAGTCACTTCATGATTTGATTAAAATGGGGGAGTTTAAGTCTGTATATAGAAGTAATTTTCAAACTTTTTGGTTTATGACCCCCTTAAAGCTGTGAAAATTTTTTCGTGACACCACAAATTGTTTTCATGATCTGTTTCTAGACAAGAAATGGGATACAAAAATACTCTTTAGATGTCTATGCACTGGGTCACGTGCCCAAGTTCAAGAAATACTGGCATAAATCTAAGATTCGTTTAACGAGAATATCTATTTTTTTTAAATTTCCCCTCCTAAATTTAAAAATAAGGAGCCAGACAAGATGCTAAAACACATCAGACACTGATATAGAAAATAAATTTGTTACTCGATAGAGAAAACTCTTATTTAAGGTTGATGATAAATCTTTAAAGAGGAATTGAAATTGGATTAAGGATGAATGTCTGTTCCATTCAGGAAAATGTATCAAATCAGCAGTCTTCCTATGGTCCATAAGTAAAATGAAAAAGAAATTTTCTGCTGACTTTAGAGGAAAATATTTTTGTTACTTAAACCTTTTTATGTCTAACGAAATTTTTTTTTTGCTGAAATGATCAATTTCCTGGTTGAGTTCTCACATATATTCGCATTGTGCCTTTGTTGTATCTATCAAATAAATTTATTTTTCAAGCATTATGTTTCCTTCCTTTTCTTTTAAACATTTTCCTTTTCTTATCGTCTCCAAATAAAAAAGAATTTTTCAGACCACAATCTTTTGGCGTCTCCATGTCCATGTCTATTTGTTTTTTAAGTGAAATGTGCTGTCAAAAAATATGAAACAGATGAATGTGAAGCAATAAAAATAAAACGTTTTCCTTACAGTTCGACAATTTTATGAGAGATAGTTTTTCTAATCATAAATTTTTCCTCGTTAATAATTTTGTTGACATGGAAAGTTGTTGTCTGGGACGATGTGAAATATTTATGTAGAAATGACATTTTAATCACATAAAGTATCAAATGTCTCGTGGCTTATTTTTATACGGAATATAAATCTATGTCTATGCTTGATATCATTTCTAAGACCCAAAAATTTATACGAAGTCTGTAGAAATACGGAAATGTTGAGTTTAATGCTTTTAATAGAAAATTTTCGGATGAAAAATTCCAACAGCACATTTCTTATAGCACATTCAATGAAGAAATTTATGGGTGTTGAAGTGTTCTAGCATGACTAGAAGATTTTTGGACTGTGTCTAATATTTAAAGACTTTATTTCTTTTTTCTTATGTGACTGTATTTAAGGACTAATTTATCGAAAAGATTTTTTGAATGAACAAGCAGCTTAAAGTTATTGCAAACTGCTATTTTAAGTTATTAAAAATTTTAAAATTTATTTGGCTTTTAAAATTGATTAAAATTCAAGAACTTAAATTTTTGTGCAGTTTAAAATTTTGACTGAGGGGGGAGAGGTCTAAGATTTTGCTACGCTCCTTAAAAAGTTTTTCGAAATCCCATACTCAATTTATTACGACCAGGAGAGGGGGTGGGGGTCAAAAATGGTCATTTTTAGCGTCACGAATTTTACTAATGACTCCTTTTCAAATTTGAATGCAAAAGGATCTGGCACTTCAGCAGTGTAGCCGGGAAGGTCTTTCCATATATGGGAAAAAATTATTAATTTTTTAGACCCTCCTGGCTGCACTACTGTGAAAATTTAAGCTTTAAAATAAGTTTTGTCTTTCAAAATTGCAAAATTTTTTAAAATTCTTAAAGCTGTTCGTGTCATATACTTATTTTCATGAAAAAACTCTCATAGAGAAAGATTCAGTCCTTGAACATCATGATTGAAATTTTCTCGTCACAACAAAAAAGTAGGCTTTATAATCTTTGTTTCAGATTACTTCGAAATCAGCTTATCATCACAACTTTTCCTATTAAAATGCGCTAATGCAAAGTACCAACCGTAATTAACTTCTTTTTACCTTTTAGACTTTTTTAAGCTCGACACATAGCAAAGAGTGAGAAAAAGAAATTTTCAATACAAAAAAAGTCGTGCTTATTCATAGTAAAGATTACCGAAACGTGTCCTCATCGCAAAATATCCTTAAATACATTGATTTTTTTTTTCGATTCCTTTTAGCTGCCTTTTTTTATTATTCTTCGCGGGAAAAAAGGTCACATTGAAACTGTTTTCAATTCATGATGATGATGAGGGAGGAAATTCAATCCAACGGCGTTCGATAACATCATCAAATTTTCTTTGTTGATGACTTCTTATTTTGATTCTAACATTTTTCTTCTCATTCTTTCCAGATCCGTTCGAGCATCACAGGGCATTCGTAGAACAAAGGAAATGAAGCGTTTCATGTATTACTCACTTTACGCTTGGGGCTTTCCATTTCTGATGGTAAGAACTTTTTTTTGGCTTTTACATCTCAATTAACAATTCAAAGTGATAGATCGAGATTTTCTATTTTTTTTTTTCATGTGAAAACTTTTCTTTTCTTTTTTCTTATTCTTGTTCTTATGTTTTGTGTGTTCCTTTTACAACCACAACGTCAATATCCCAACCTACTACCTTTTTGCATTATAGACCATATTTACTTCTATGATGAATATTTACGATGTTTTGCCAGAGAAATTTAAGCCAAAAATTGGAGAAACAAAGTGCTGGTTTGAGGGTAATCGATGATATAAAATTTATGTTATTTTTTATTTTTTTTTTTGTGCTGCTTATGGGTACCTTTGGAAAAATTTTTTGTGAATTTCTCGACGAATATCAATTTAAATTGACATGTGGTATTTTAGGAATGTGAATTGAGTGGTTCCAAAATGCCTCTTTAAGGATAAAATTCAATATGGGTGTCGTTACATCTACTTTATCTACAATGCTTGATGTATGCCTTGCCATATCTTCATTTTTATTTCCTTTTTTATTTGAAGCATTTTATGTGAATTTTTTGATATTTTTTCAAAATAAAAGGAATCATGATTTATTAAGTCAGGAATGGTGATGATGCTTGGTTGGTGTGTCAGGGTTTGAAGGATTTTTAATTTGATTTATACATAATGACATGTTTTGTGTCATAATGACAAATTGTGTAAGAAAAATTATAAAGTTTGTGAATTTCGGTATAAAACTCTAATTAGTAGATGGTTAGATGGTCAAACTTTGTACTGGGGCACTCAATGGTTATTGATAGATTATGGAATAATGTTCATTTTAAAAACTAAACTTCATAATTTCACGTCAAGTTTAAATTTCTCATATTCCTAAATCTTAATAGATCAGTGATGACCAATCGGTGTGTCGTGGCACACCGGTGTGCCAAAAAATATCTTGAGTACATTTTGTGCAAAATTTTGTGTGTCATGAATAACTCTCAAGGTGAGCTACATCATTATAAAAGGTTGGACACTGGTGAAGTCGACAAATTTAAAAATCTGCATTTTGCCTGCCACATACATGCAAAGCTAGCATTATCAGACACAGAAATTCAACAAAATTTTTCCAAGGACTTGTCATTTTCAAACAGCACTCAAATGTCAACAATCCACATCCAATTCATTGTTATTTTTTATTGTTCTTTGTCTCTTTTCTTATTCTACATAATTTTATGAATGATAATCCACTGAACAGAACAATCATCACCAGGACATCTGATTTTCTTCTTACTTCCTATTGGAATTCAAATATCCATAAATTTTATTCTCTTCATTCTCACTGCCATCCATTGCAATCGTATTAAAGCGGAAATTCATCGTATGCAAAGTTGTGATAATAGCGATCAGCAGAAGAAGAGAATTTTTGTTGCTGACAAAGCAATGTGAGTGAATTTTTTATTATTTTTATTTTCTTTTTTTATATGTGCACTTTTTTGTGTTTAAAATTTTTATTTCTCACAGAAACAGAAGTTTTATTATAACATTATTTGCATACTGCATGATGACTCAATAATAAAATATTGTACTTATTATTGATCCCTTTTGCTCACTTTTCTGTCGAAAGTTTTATTTAATGCAGATAGTTTTCAGTCATAAAACTTTTTTTAATTATTGTGAAAGCTTTTTGAAACTCGAGATTTCATGAATCTCATAAAATTTTACGGAGCTCATTAAAAAATTTCTGTAAAGTTAATGGAACACTTAATTTCATTTATCATGTAAGAGAGCTTTAAATTAAGCTTTTAGAAATAAGGTGCGCGCATTTCGTTTAACCGCACTTAAATTTTGTCAAAATTTTCCTTAACAAATATGTTAAGAAATTTAACTATGTTTTGTTTTAATAACTAGTATAATGTAGTTTTAAAATAACTCAAAACATATTGATTTAACTCTTTACTTTTTTAAATATTTTAATTTTTTTGAAAATTACAACAACAACATGCGCATTTCGTTTAACCGCACTTTGGAAATTTACATTTTTTGTGCTGTATATACAATTTTATGAACTTAGTTGATTTTATTATTAATTAAGAACCAAAAATGAAGTATTATTGAAAGTTTTGGAATTTTTCATAAAGCTTTTCCATAGTTTTTAGCATTTTTAATTTCCCATGCTTCGTAAACACAAAATTACTAAATTTTGTCACTAATTTGAACAAAATAAATACTTTTTGAACTGTTTTGAACTGAAAATTGTCTAGTTTAACAGAAATCTAACAGAAATCTGAAATTTCAATAGAGTTTGAGATTAAATTTTGAGTGAAATATAGTTTTGGTGAGGAATTTTCAACGCTTTGTTATAGTTATCAACAAATTTTGACAAAATTATTGATATTATAATAAATTTCTCTCCCTTATAATGTTTATCATCTAATTCTCTACAGAAAACACAAAAAAGTTTAGTTCTAACTCCAATGGAACTTAAAAATTTTAATCAAAATGTTTGGTTGTCTTGAAAATTTTCATACAAGAAAAATCAAATTTTTTAAAAAGTTATTTTTATATTGAAACTTTCGTGTATTTAAGTTTAAATGCTCTTCATTTCATAAAATATATTAAAATTTATTAAAAAGAATGAATAATTTCCTCTAAAATTAATACTTTTAGAAATTTAATTTTCTTGTATGAAAATTTTCAAGACAACCAAACATTTTGATTAAAATTTTTAAGTTCCATTGGAGTTAGAACTAAACTTTTTTGTGTTTTCTGTAGAGAATTAGATGATAAACATTATAAGGGAGAGAAATTTATTATAATATCAATAATTTTGTCAAAATTTGTTGATAACTATAACAAAGCGTTGAAAATTCCTCACCTAAACTATATTTCACTCAAAATTTAATCTCAAACTCTATTGAAATTTCAGATTTCTGTTAGATTTCTGTTAAACTAGACAATTTTCAGTTCAAAACAGTTCAAAAAGTATTTATTTTGTTCAAATTAGTGACAAAATTTAGTAATTTTGTGTTTACGAAGAATGGGAAATTAAAAATGCTAAAAACTATGGAAAAGCTTTATGAAAAATTCCAAAACTTTCAATAATGCTTCATTTTTGGTTCTTAATTAATATTAAAATCAATTAAGATCAGAAAATAATATATAACGTATAAAAAATATAAATTTCCAAAGTGCGGTTAAACGAAATGCGCATGTTGTTGTTGTAATTTTCAAAAAAATTAAAATATTTAAAAAAGTAAAGAGTTAAATCAATATGTTTTGAGTTATTTTAAAACTACATTATACTAGTTATTAAAACAAAACATAGTTAAATTTCTTAACATATTTGTTAAGGAAAATTTTGACAAAATTTAAGTGCGGTTAAACGAAATGCGCGCACCTTATTTTTTCTTTTTGTATTTAACTTCGAAAAGCAGAAATTTTTTGAAAATAGGGTTTGAGATGTTTTTTTTTTTTGTTTTCTTTGGAAATAAGATTTGCAAATGTTAAAAAATTCGTAATTTAAAAAATAACCATTAACCATACCCCCTCTTATATTTTATATGGGATTTCGAATGTTTAACGTGACAAAATCATAGACTGCTCCCCCATCGCTAGGTTTTACGAGTTTTACGAACAACTCCTAAAAGCTCTAGAATAAGTTTTAACTTTTTTATTTGAATTTTGAATGATTCGATTTTTGTTTGACTTATTCTTTCTTAATTCATGAATATTTTAATTGAATGACTAGCGATATTGATGAATCTAAAAAAAAATTTTGACAAAAGATTTTAAAAAATTGCAAAAAATACTTTGAATGCGCTCTTTAAAATACATACAATTACCTTCTGAATGCATGCATATCTGCAAGTCTTCCACAGTATGCACATTTCTTTAAATACATTTTCCCATTATCCATATTCAGAGTTGAAAGAGGAAAAGCAGCAGTGGAAGAAAAAGCAAATAAAAGAAATTGCTCAATGAAAATTCAATTTTTTTATGGAGAAAGAAAATTTATTTATTTTCTTTTTTGGTTCTCAACTTAACATTGAGCTTTCACAAAAAGAGTATAAACTCATAAAAAGCAATGAGCTGTAAAAAATCTTTATTTTTCCATCTATTGCTTTTCTCCATTGCCCCGTTCCTCTCATGCAACAGTTCAATGTTGGATTTATATATTGATATGTTATTAGAGCTTTTAAAAGTTTTTATTTTACAGAATTACTATCCTAATTGGAGCTTGTTTCCAATTTATTTTCTCTTGTCTATTTTTAGATTTATGATGAACGTAAAATTGTTTTGTGTCATGGGAGTCTCATGGTTCTTGGAAATTGTGGCTACAGTCTACAAACAAAACTCATTGTGGTGGGGCATCTCAGATACATTCAATTGTCTTCAAGGTGTCTTAGTCTTTCTCATTTTCGTCTTCAAGAAAAAAGTTCTTGTGGCATTCCGTAAGAAATTAGGTGAGGTTTTTCTTTTATTAAATTTTTTGTGGATGGTATATGTACAAAGTAAGTGCTTTGGCACGAAACAAAAATTTTTTTTTTGTGTATTCTTTCTCTATGGCAATTGTTATTGTCAATGCTTTATTTTTATTTTTGATGAAAGGAAATTTACAAAATTTCCATGGATGCTCTTTTGAGAAGGTCTAAGAGAAATTGAAGTCTTGTTGACTCTTGGAATATTAATAGAACATAAGACATGGACTTGAGTTGATAAATTTTTGTTTTTTGCAAGTTCACAAGTTTTATGGAAGCTGAATTTTATTTTTGGCTCAGTTTCAATAGATTTGGTAGATAATTGAATATTTTGTGTGTCCACGTACCTCAAACATTCCAAAATTTTGCAAAACTTGTGAAGCAACTCAACTCTTATCTACAACCCATGATAAATGGTGAAAAGTCATAAAAGAATCAATGTTTTGTTTATTATTACCATATTATTTTAATTAGGTTGTTATAACGCCTTTGATTACACTACATGGGGATTTACACAGCGGGTATAAACAGGTAAACAAATTGGCTATTTGTGGTGCTCATTCAAATAAATTTTCTTTACACACAAAATAACACTTACAGATTTAAAAAAAACTAAACAAACAACAAAAAATTTTCAAAGGCCCTAACAACCATATGTTATTGAGATTAATTGGATGCTTTAATTTTATTATTTTGGGGAATAAATGCGTAGTTTTGATGTAGATTTTTTTTTTGCAATCAGGATTTGAAAATTAAAAGGAAAATGATTAAAATTTAGATTCTAGATTAAATTTTAAATTTTAATAAATTTAACATTTGCTATCTGTTAGTGATCAGGGTAAATAAAATTTTTAGGTCAATTTTTGTGTCATTTTCAAATTCTGATGCTCGTGTGGTTAGTGTGAATACACTTTTGATGTATGAAAAATAACTTTTTACAATATAAAAATAACTGTCTGTGATTTTACAACATCTGGGGATGTTTTTAATTTAAATAATTTTATTTTTTCAAAGCTTTTATTCACTCATTTGAAAATTATAAAAATAAATATTGATTGTATTTTTTATTTTTTATAAAAAGGGGCTATTTACATATGACGTCCATCAAAATTTTCTATTTTTTTAAACTTCTTAATCCTTTCCTTTGTCATAAAATCCTTATTTAAATGTTTTATGTTAGACAACTTTTCCTAAAAGTGGACGTCATTTGTAAATAGCTCAATTTCTACAATTTCACAAGTAATGAAAATACTACAGAGACCCACTTTGAATAATATTTTTCAAAAAAATAAATAAAATTTATTTTAGCGTTCAAATTGAAGGACTAACTTTACTCCAGAAACTGTAAATAAGTAGTTTGTATTTTTGTTTTTCGTAAAATGCACAATTTAAACTATATATAGCTATAAAGTTTTTTTTAAAAAAAATTCGAAATATAAAAAGAAAATCATTAAATTCATGTCATCAGTAAAATTCGATCCACAATTTTGAACTTTAATCCTACACTAAAATCATCAAACATTCATCTAATCAGCTCACTAAAAGAATTTTCAAAGAAAACTTTTCATCAAAAGCTTACCTCAAGACTTTAATAAAATTTTCCAATTTTCTAATGGAAAAAAAAAATCAAATTTGATACTTCTAAGCCATTTTGCTATCTCACCAGTAAGCCAATTGAGTCTTTCAAAAGACTTTAAATTCACTGCCAATCAATAAGCAATTTCCCAACGGCAATAAAGCAAACAGAAAAAAATGAAAAGTTTTTTTGGTAAAAAATTCTCTTCTTTATTTTCTTGCTTTGGCTTATATATTTTTTATCGCACTCTCAATTGACTCAATTGACTCCCGTGGTTATGAGAAGCAGTAACATAGAAATTTGAGAAGACGAAAAAGTTCAAACTGATGTCTTTAGAGAAAAATTGAATTTATCTAAAGAAAAAAGTTCAGGAGAATGTGAGAAATGATAAAGAAGCGGAAAAAGAATGTTTCAGTTGCATTTACTCAGGAAAAGTTTATTTAGTGTAGTCCAGGAAGAACTGAGAGGAAGATGTAGTAGAGTTTTTATGTATGAGGTCATGATTATAATTTTAAAAAGATTTTCATGCTTTTTTCTTAAAAATTCTTAGGAAGTGATTTTGGAATTATTCCTAAGATTAACTAAACGTTTGATCTCGAATATGATGCATGAATTCAAAATTTTATAATATACTGAAAAATATAAATAATTGAAAATAAAAAAGAAACCCTGATCGGATAGGACAAATTCAAAAAATATTGTTCCGAAAAGCTATGAAATTTTCAAATCTTAAAATTACAAAAATTTCTATATTTAAAAAAAAAAAAAATTAAAAAATCTTCAAAAAAATGTTCCTTGAAATTCGTTTCAAATGAATTTCTGGCTCAACCCTTATAATTACAGCTCCCATAAGGACAATATTTTGACTTTTCTGATCAGGATAAATAGAAAATAAATATTCCATTAAATGTCATAAATTTATGTCTTAAGGAATCGTGCATAAATGAAGTCTATAATAATAGTCAGTGTAGAAACCAATAGAATTCTGTAAGAATTGTAGTTGATCTCTTTACACTCTCTCCTAGACGTCATTTACGAACGACTCTTAAGTAAATTTGCTGTCTTTGTCGAAATGAATGTTGTTCTTGTCAAAACCGTGCATTTCTTTCCGAACCATAATTTATGTGTCAAAAAAATTTCGCGTCATTTAGCAATATTTTTTTTCTTCTCAAACAGCACAAAATAAATTTTGAGGGTTGCTGAAAAAATAATATTTTCCTTTTTTTTATTCTAATTTTCTTTTTAAAAAAGGCGTTCGCTTGCGGGGCTTAGGTTTACAGCCAAGAGCCACTGGTTCAACAACTTTATCATCATTAGATCTCAATTCAACATCAATGAATAGACAAAATGGAAAAATGACAAAGAGTTACAGCGGCACTGGATTGACGAGCAACGTCAACTCCATAAAGCATTAAAAACTTTTTTGTTTTAATTTCGGTCAGTATCAGCATTTTTCTTCTTCTCATCGTCAATTTACTCTGTCAAGTCATCATGATGTGCTGTATTCTTATGAACATTCTTATGCAGTGAATATTGACATTTTTTAGATATCTAGTTGATTTTATAAGATCTGTAATACTTTATCGAATATTAAATTGTGTAATACTTCTGTCAGTCATCATCAAGCATCCACACATGAAAGCCGTCAAATTGTGTTTTTAAATAATTTCACCGGAGACAAGCTAAAGGAAAAAAATTGAATAAAAAACAATTTCATGTACAGTAGGATGACGTATGTGTAATACGAGTGAAGGAAAGGAAATATCATCATGTAATCGTCTAATCTGTCTTGTTTCATTCTCATATCTTTGGTACACGTACATATAAAGTAAGCAGGCAAGGCTGCAATAAGAATTTTTTTTTATACACAAAAAAAAGTATTTCTCATCACGAATGAATTGAATTGGATGGATGGATTTGATGTTGAGTAGTATGAGCATCAACAATAAATGATGATGCAGAAAAACAAGTGAATGTGAAAAATTAATGTCATTGAGAGTGAAATTGTGTGTGCTCCATAACCATCACCTTAGCATATTTTTTTGTGTGTGTATATTGAGTCTATAAATGTGATCTCATGCCTCTTAAATATACCGTATATATATCACCTTAAATTTACTTACTTATTTGATCAAAACCATATACATGTACACAATATAAATATTTATAAGGAGCGGTTTTCAGTGAGGAGAACAGTGTTTCTCAAACTGAGGCATGCGATACCCAAGGGCAGTAGTTTGTAACCTCTGTGCCATTAAAAGTATTAAGATATAGAATGAACCGAATGTACCTATGCATACTAATTTGTGTAACGATAATTAAAGTGTGCCGTGGAATAAAAAAGGTTTAGCCACTACTGAATTATGAGCACTTAACGAAAATCTCAAGGAGCATGCAAAATATTTGGCGTGTCCCATTTGCACTAGGTACTATTGACATTTTGAATCTACGTCTAAAAAAAGAAGATTAAATTTTTGGAATATCGCGAGTTAAAAAGTTTGAGAACCACTGTCAAAGATACATATTTATGTTGGATATGAAAAATTTTCCCTTCTTTTCTTTAACTTGTTAAGATTTATTTAAGCAGATACACAGTACAGTACAGTATGTTTGTAAATGTTTTATTTATCATACAATATAGCTTTTAAGCTTTTCATCAATTTTTTAAGTTGACATTTATGATGTCAAGAAAAAATTTCAATTACAAAATGATGCATTTATTTCCTACGCGAGCAGTTTGTTTGTTAAATTATGGATTTCATCAATCCTGAACAATTTATTGAATTTTACGAGGGGAAATTGTGCAAAGCTTTATGGAGATTATTAGGTACTTACAAAGTTTATTATCCATCATTGTGTATTGGTTTATTGGCCGTAAATCATACTGTATATATTTACTTTGCAATTCATAAATTTTTTTTTTGAACGCTCTGATAAGTATTATTAAATATTATTTACATACAAATTAAGTTTAAACACATTAAATTTATTAAAGCTCTAGTCTAAAAATTATACTGCTCGAAAAAATTTATTAAAATGTATTTTATGCACTTTAGAAAATTAATAAAAATTCAAATTAGTTGCGATTCGCACTATGTGATTTAAAACTTTATCATGTATTATTTTTCTTATGCTAACGTGTCAATACTTAAATTCATCAACATGAGCATTTACGTAAAGTTTGTCTACAATCGAAGAGTATTAATTAAGAAATTATATTTGCAAAATAAGTTTGACTTGCTTTGTCATTTTGATTCCATTAGTGTAGTTTAATAAAATCAATACAAAAATGGCAAAAAAGTAACTTTTTATTTGCACTAATTAAGCAAATGCATGATGTGAGAAGCAAAATAAAATGATTTCCAGTTTCAGCTCCACAAAAGTAATTAGACAAAAAATGTAATTAGTCTAAAAAAATATGCCATAAAAGAATGGTCATTGGGAATTAATCAAATTATATACTTTTTATCCTACTTATTATTAATTATTCGAGGTCCCCATTACTGTTTTAAGAGACATTGAGAATGATGAAAAATTATGCAAATAGTCCAAAAGAAAAAAAAAAATCCAAAAAAAAAGCACAAATCCTCATTTACTCCAGTTTCAAAGTCAATTCCTATGAGATAGGTAAGAATAAATATCCATCTCATTTCACTGCTGCAAATGAAAGAAAGAAAGCAGAACAGAAAAAAATTCTACAAGATTAATCTGCCTAATATGTTATAATGCCGAGTAATAAATGAGTAATAAACTAAAGATGAAATTTAAGTTCAATTTTTCATCTCCAGTTCCTCTCTTTTTCAGCTTTTCAGGACGTAAAGTTTAATAGATTATCATTAAATCTTCGAGTTCATCCCTAACATACAAAGAGTGTTCTCATAAAAATGAGAATACTAATGAGTATATTCTCAAAATGTTCTCACTTGAGCATACTCATATGAGCATGCTCACGAGTGCATTATGAATGTTCTCAAATATATTTTTTTTTTGAAAAAACTATGTGCTTACGTGGATGTACTCTCTAAGCATACTCATGAGAACACTAAAAGCATACTCATATACGTATTCTCAATTTATATACTCTATGAGCATGCTCTTGAGTATACTCCAAGCATGCTCAATGTCTTGTGACAATTTTTTATTCATGTTCTCAACTGAGTATACTTGATGAGCATGCTCTTGAGTATACTCCAAGCATACTCAATGTCGCGTGACAATTTTTTCTTCATGTTCTCAACTGAGTGTACTTTATGAGCATGCTCTTGAGTATACTCCAAGCATACTCAATGTCGCGCGACAATTTTTTCTTCATGTTCTCAACTGAGTATAATTTATGAGCATGCTCTTGAGTATACTCCAAGCATACTCAATGTCGCGTGACAATTTTTTCTTCATGTTCTCAACTGAGTGTACTTTATGAGCATGCTCTTGAGTATACTCCAAGCATACTCAATGTCGCGCGACAATTTTTTCTTCATGTTCTCAACTGAGTATAATTTATGAGCATGCTCTTAAGTATATTCCAAGCATACTCAATGTCGCGTGACAATTTTTTCTTCATGTTCTCAACTGAGTGTACTTTATGAGCATGCTCTTGAGTATACTCTAAGCATACTCAATGTCACGTGATAAATTTTCCTTTATGTTCTCAACTGAGTGTACTTTATGAGCATGCTCTTGAGTATACTCCAAGCATACTCAATGTCGTGTGACAAAATTTTTGGTCATGTTCTCAACTGAGTATAATTTATGAGCATGCTCTTAAGTATATTCCAAGCATACTCAATGTCGCGTGACAATTTTTTCTTCATGTTCTCAACTGAGTGTACTTTATGAGCATGCTCTTGAGTATACTCTAAGCATACTCAATGTCACGTGATAAATTTTTGGTCATGTTCTCAACTGAGTGTACTTTATGAGCATGCTCTTGAGTATACTAAAAGCATACTCAATGTCGTGTGACAAAATTTTCTTCGTGTTCTCAACTGAGTATAATTTATGAGCATGCTCTTGAGTATACTCCAAGCATACTCAATGACGCGTTACAAAATTTTTGGTCATGTTCTCAACTGAGTATAATTTATGAGCATGCTCTTGAGTATACTCTAAGCATACTCAATGTCACGTGATAAATTTTCCTTTATGTTATCAACTGAGTGTACTTTATGAGCATGCTCTTGAGTATACTCCAAGCATACTCAATGTCGTGTGACAAAATTTTTGGTCATGTTCTCAACTGAGTATACTTTATGAGCATGCTCTTGAGTATACTCCAAGCATACTCAATGTCGTGTGACAAAATTTTTGGTCATGTTCTCAACTGAGTATAATTTATGAGCATGCTCTTGAGTATACTCCAAGCATACTCAATGACGCGTGACAAAATTTTTGGTCATGTTCTCAACTGAGTGTACTTTATGAGCATGCTCTTGAGTATACTAAAAGCATACTCAATGTCACGTGACAAATTTTCCTTTATGTTCTCAACTGAGTGTACTTCATGAGCATGCTTTTGAGTATACTCCAAGCATACTCAAACGCTCTGCCTGCCCGAGTTCAAATCTCGCTGTTGGCAAAATTATTTTTTAAGTCATTTTTTGTAAGAAGTAAAAATTGAAACTTTACATATTTAAAAAACTTTAAAAGCAGTAGTTGTCAATGAAAATTTACCTAACTCTTTTTAAAAATTATTATTTTCAAAAAATTTTATATAGAAAATTAGAAAGTATGCCATAAGTCATAGCTAACCATTTCTGTAGTCTGGCTTGTTACAACTGTCCGAAGTCAAAAATTTTTCATTTTAAATTTTCTCACGTATTGGCAGTTTTTCTAATTTTTCATACAAAATTTTTTGGATCCTATCGAATTTTCATCGAAGCTGGCCATTTTATAATGATGCAACCCACTTGGATAAATCTAACTTTTCCTAACTTTTTCAATGAAAGTATTTTTCAAGATTTGAACTTGTATCTCTATAAATATCAGAGTGAATCTATTGTTTTACAAATTGTTATATAATTTACAAAGATTTCTGAACTAAGATTTTGAGGAGAAAATAATGCAATTTTAAACTAGCCGACGTTTTTGGAAAATGTCGGCTTCCTTAAAAATGTGTTTTAAATGCAATTTTAAGCTAGCCGACATTTTTGAAAAATTTCGACTTTCTTAAAAATGTGTTTTAAATGCAATTCTAAGTTAACCGACGTTTTTAAAAAATGTCGGCTTCCTTAAAAATGTGTTTTAAATGCAATTCTAAGTTAGCCGACGTTTTTAAAAAATGTCGGCTTCCTTAAAAATGTATTTTAAATGCAATTTTAAGCTAGCCGACGTTTTTAAAAAATGTCGGCTTCCTTAAAAATGTGTTTTAAATGCAATTCTAAGTTAGCCGACGTTTTTAAAAAATGTCGGCTTCCTTAAAAATGTATTTTAAATGCAATTTTAAGCTAGCCGACGTTTTTGAAAAATGTCGGCTTCCTTAAAAATGTGTTATAAATGCAATTCTAAGTTAGCCGACGTTTTTAAAAAATGTCGGCTTCCTTAAAAATGTGTTTAAAATGCAATTTTAAGCTAGCCGACGTTTTTAAAAAATGTCGGCTTCCTTAAAAATGTGTTATAAATGCAATTCTAAGTTAGCCGACGTTTTTAAAAAATGTCGGCTTCCTTAAAAATGTGTTTTAAATCGCAATTCTAAGTTAGTCGACGTTTTTAAAAAATGTCGGCTTCCTTAAAAATGTGTTATAAATGCAACTTTAAGCTAGACGCCATTTTTAAAAAATGTCAGCAATACATATTATTCGTAAACAAAATTTTTAGATAAAAATTCAAAAAATATCAAAAGATAAATCAAACTTCCTTGGTTTTATAAAAATGCAATTTTGAATTAGATGACGTTTTTTAAAAAAAAATCGTTTTATTTAAAATTGCACTTAAAAACGTTTTTTACAAAGTCGCAATGTTAAAAATTCGCCAACTTGGATTAAAATTTGACTGGCAACAAAAATTTTTGATTTTAAAAAATTTTGTATGGAAAATTAGAAAGTATGCCATGAGTCAAAATTAAATTTGATTTTTCAAAGGTTTAAACAATTTTTTTGGAAATAAAGCCATTTCTGTGGTCAGGCTTATTCTAATTGTCGTTTAAAAGCTTAATATTGCAGATAAAAGGAACAAAAAATCATTACACATTTTTTGATTTTTCTCTCATCACGGCACACTTTCTCACTTTCAATACAAAATTTTTTTGAAATCAAAAATTTTTGTTGCCAGTCAAATTTTAATCCAAGTTGGCGAATTTTTAACATTGCGACCTCTTTGGTTTTTTAGTAAGCCAACATTTTTTAAAAACGTCGACTAACTTAGAATTGCATTTAAAACACATTTTTAAGGAAGCCGACATTTTTTAAAAACGTCTGCTAACTTAGAAATGCATTTAAAACACATTTTTAAGGAAGCCGACATTTTTCAAAAACGTCGGCTAACTTAGAAATGCATTTAAAACACAATTTTAAGGAAGCCGACATTTTTTAAAAACGTCGGCAAGCTTAAAATATCATTTAAAATACATTTTTAAGGAAGCCGACATTTTTTAAAAACGTCGGCTAACTTAGAATTGCATTTAAAACACATTTTTAAGGAAGCCGACATTTTTCAAAAACGTCGGCTAACTTAGAATTGCATTTTAAACACATTTTTAAGGAAGCCGACATTTTTCAAAAACGTCGGCTAACTTAGAATTGCATTTAAAACACATTTTTAAGAAAGCCGACATTTTTCAAAAACGTCGGCAAGCTTAAAATATCATTTAAAATACATTTTTAAGGAAGCCGACATTTTTTAAAAACGTCGGCTAACTTATAATTGCATTTAAAACACATTTTTAAGGAAGCCGACATTTTTCAAAAACGTCGGCTAACTTAGAATTGCATTTAAAACACATTTTTAAGGAAGCCGACATTTTTTAAAAACGTCGGCTAACTTAGCCGACTAATTGCATTTACGTTTTTGTTTAAAAATGCTAATTTTCATTAAGAAATTTTTAAAGTTTGGCTTTAAAAGAATAGCCGACATTTTCAAATGTTCTATTAGTGAAAAAAATATTAAACGTTCAGGAACTTTTATCATTGTTAAACATATAATAATTTAAGTATGTCTTTTGTCATACTGAAATTATTATATATTTACAGATAATAGCTCCGAGGAAAAGTCTAGGGTGACAAAAGTTAAGCAACGCTGAGATAGATTTCAACAAAGATGGGTGACCGGATTTACCAGCTTCCTTCTAAGTATAAAACAAATTTCATAACTAACTTTCTAATCAGAAATTTCTTAACTATTCACAGAGAATACAGCTGATCACTTTATAACTTACAAAATAATATGTAATTCAATTATAATACAATAATTAATCAATATCTTAACCCAACAACTGCGAAGAGACTGAACAGAAGTTGATTTCGAATCATTTAAAAAATTCCCGCACTTTTTTTTCGGATGAATTTAAAATTTTCGAAATTACTTCAAAATTTTTTTTCCACAATGGTCTGAAATCGAAAAAAGTGTCCAAAATTTATATTTTGATGTAAACTTTAGAGGTCGTAAAGTTTTGGTTGATTTTCTTTATTTTGAAAGTGTCAATAGCTTTGTCATGTCTTAATCATACATCTCTGAAAATATGAGCTTATAATATTAAGGATACACATGATTTTTCATTAAAAATTTGAAATTGTTTCTCAAAAAATTTTATGCACGAGCAAATTTGTATGGAAAAATTTTGAAAAACAAGTGAAATTAAATTACAAATATCTCAAAATTGGCACAGATTGGCATTGCCAGAGTACGATTAGAAGGTAAATAAAGACTCAATCTTTCGATTTGTAGGAGTTTCAGAGACGGAAGGAGACAGGAAACAATACTTATGAACGTTTAAAGTTTTGGAAATTTTCAAAAATTTAAATGCATTTTCCCTAATGATAAAGCATTTGGCTAATGTTTTGTAAGCCTTAACATAAAATTTGTATGTTAATTAAGCTATAGACAGTAATTAGAACATTGAGCAAGCAATAGAAAGTGGAAAAATTTATGAAAACTTTTTCATGGTGTTTTTGTAAACAAATTTTTCGTGACTTTGGTTAATGATTGACAGAGTTAGACAACGATTGGAAGCTTGATATTTTCACAGAAGATGCGTCAGTTTATGTTTTATAATACTGCATTTAAATGATGAGGTTTAAAAGACACAACTTTAAATAAATTTTGGACACTTTTTTCGATTTCAGACCATTGTGTTTTCCTAAAAATGAATATTTTCAAGCTCGATTACATTAAGTTAACCATTTAAAACACTTTCTTAATTTATATATTAGCTTAATCAGCAATCATGGTAAAAATTAAGCTAAATTTTGAACATTTTTTTTATCAATTTTATCTTTTTCAATTGATGTAAACAAACATGTTTGTTTACAAACAATTTCGAAAACTTATGACCAATTTTGAGCGAAAACTCATTGAAAACAGATGTAAAATGATTAATAAAGTTTGATTATGTTCTAATCAGTTTTTAAAATTAAAAATAAAGATTCAAAAATAAAAATAAATGAACTTAAAAAAGAAAAGGAAATAACGGAAAGTTTAAATTTAAATTTATTCCGAAAATTAGATCCGGAATATCGAAAATGAGTTCTCGTCCGCAGTTGTTGGATCTTAACTTGAAAAAATATTTTTTTTTAATCCTTTTTTAAGTATACTACTTGAGTATGCTCATTTTATATTCTCATGAGCATACTCAAGCAGTATGCTCGTGAGCATATTCTCAATGAATATGCTCATTTTATATTCTCATGAGCATACTCAAGTAGTATGCTTATAAGCATATTCATTGAGAATATGCTCTCGAGCATACTGCCTGAGTATGCTCATTTTATATTCTCATGAGTATGCTTATTAAATATACTTATGAGTGTACTCAAGTAGCATGCTCGAGAGCATATTCTCAATGAATATGCTTATTAGTATGCTCACGAGTATGCTCATTAAAAAAATGTCACACGCGACAAAAAATGTGTTGCGTGACATGTAGTGTTCTCATGAGAGTATGCTCATGAGTATGCTCATGTGAGCATGCTCATTGAGCGTGCTTAAAAAGGTACCGTGGCGTTATGTTTTTTTTGTATGGAAATGAGCATATAACACTAGCTCAAAAAATATATACTCAGAGCATACTCTTTGTTTGTTAGGGCATGCATACATCTTCTTTCTTGAAACTTTGACTAAAAGTCTTAAAAATGCATTATTTATGCAATATGAATTGTGCTGTGAAACTTAATCCTTTCATACTGACTTCCATTGTAGATGGGATGGATTATGTGTTAGATCCAGAAACAACAAGTTCCACAAGCTTCTTATTAAATTGGTTTTTTTTGTTGTGTCTTTCCATGTGACTATAGAGATGATAAACAAATCAGATTGTGATTTTTTTCAGGTTTTTTCAGCAAGTCTACATTCAGATCATCAATAAAGGCAAAGTGACTAAATTCTATAACTTTTCCTGAAATTTCTGTGAATAAATATCTTGCCACGTCATCATGACAATCACATAGTAAAGGATTTAGTTTTCAGCGTAGTTATAGAGCTTCAGATTGACAGCTGGTGCTGATATTGTAGAATTTTTACATGTAACTTCAGCTGCTAGATGTTAGTTCTACTATTAATAAATCCGTCAGTTGTAAAAATGGATGGAATAGCTATTGTATAATCGAGTATAATGTTGTTGTCAGCAACATGCCATGATAAGAAAGAAATGAAGCTTACTGTGGTTTTTTACTCTTTTATTATTTTTTTGTGTGCTTTTTCTTAAAGAAAATCTTGAAATTTTTTTGAGGAAGTTTGCAGAAGTTCACACGATGTTCAATGAATTTCAAAGGGGTTGCATCTATAATAATGCATTATTTTCAATCAAAAATTGATTGGGTCTTTTAAAATTCGATACGCTAAAAATGGTCAATTGGTTTGTAGATTTTTATTCTATTTGGAGTCGTTCGTAAAAATCGTAACGATAAAAATAACCATTTTTGACCCCCCTCCCTTTAGTCGTAACAAATTTTTCATGAAGTTTTGAAAAATTTTATATGGAGCGTAACAAAACCTTAGACAACTCCTCCCTCCTTTAGCGTTACGAATTTTACAAAAGACCCCTCTTAAAATATTTATGATTAAACGTTGTTAAAAATTTGAACAAAATTCAAAAAATTTCAAAATAAATTTTTGAACAAAGTTGGCATATAATTTAAAAAAACAAAATTGCTGACCAAAGACAGAAAACAAAAAAGTTTTTAAATTGATTGAACAAAATTTTTCAACGATAAAATTCTTTTATTATGATTAATTTTTTTGTTATCATTTCCTAGTTCAAACTTGCTTAAAAATTCAATAGATACTTCAGGAAGGAACTCTTAAGTGAAACTCAACAAGAGCAAGAATGAAAACAAAGAAAACAAAAATTAAATTTCGATAATAAATGAGCATCCCGCCTTGAAATAAAGTAGAACAAGACCAAAGAAAACAAGATGAGATGAAATTTTTCTGCAACAATAATCTGTAAGTAAGCGAACAAAAAGAATTTTTACAGTAAAAAAAAAGTAAAACAAATTCGATTGATAAAACATTAAAAAAGTTTCTTTTTATATTTCCACTCAATACTCTTTTTATTGATTTAAGAAAAAAAAGGAGAAAAAAATTTGTTGCTTTTCATTTTAATGCTTTGATTGCAAATTTATTATTATTCTGTTTTTTTTTTCACTGATACACCTATATAACATGCTATATGAGAAGATAAAGTTTTATTTTTATTCCATCTTAATTTAATTCAATTCTCCGAGGTCAGATGAAAGAACACAAAAAAAAGTTTCTATTCAATTCTTTTTCATCTCTTCCGCTTTCTTTTTTGTTTTTTTTTTCGTCTTCATTTCATTCCATTTCCGCTTTTTCCAAACAATTTTTCATTTCATTCTCTCTTCTTTGTTTCATGTGATTGTCGTCATGCAGCTATGAAACAATTTTATTTTTTTCCTTCTTACTTTTTTTGGGTTATTTATGGATTTTTTGAAGAAAACAGGCTCATCACTTAATCTTTCTCATTTGATTTCTTAATTGGGTATGAATGAAAAATTTTTCGACATAGACTGATTTAACTTCTTTTTTTTTCAATTAAATTTCTTTCACATGAATTCTAAACTAAGGAAGATATATTAGTGGAGTTGTTCACTTATTACGTTACTGATTTTTTGGTTCAGAATGCTTTAAGATTTTGCACCCCCCCTCCTTTAATTAGAGTAGATATTTTTTCATTTTGCTTGGGTTTTTCGTGATAGTAATGGATCATTCTGTTCCTTTATTTATTTTTTTAATTTTTTTTTTGCTTTTATTTTAGAAAAAATTTGCAAAAAATATTCCTAAATTTTTTCAAACCAAAAAAATTCACAACCCCCTAGAAAAAAATTTCCAACAATGAATTTGCTTTTGGGGGATGAACTAAATATTAAATAAATTTATTCCCCATTTTAAATTCTATTTTATGGATCTATCACATAGTCGTTACGTGCCAAGTGAACAACCCCAAAATATATTTGTTTTCCGCTTTTAATTTGAAAATATCTACTGAATACTATTCGTTTAATAGCTTTTGCTTTTTTTAATCAGAATATATTCAAATCATTGTTTTCGGGTTTCTAAATTTCACCTAATTTATTTCAAAATAAAATTTAAATTTATTTGTATCTAAAAAAATTCTATAATAAAAAAAAATTCTAAGTGTATTTCAGTTTAAATTAAACTTCCACACAAATATTTATATTGCATTTTTTTAAATTTATATCACATCGACAAAAGTTGCAATAATTCATCATTAATAACTGCTTCATTTTTATTTCGTCATGAAATATCACAAAAAGATTTATCTACATTTAACTAAGTAAGGTAAGTCATTATTACTTTATAATAAGAAATTTTAAAGTTATTTAATTAAAACTTTTGTTAAGATTTGCCTTGAAAAGTTATTTGACAAAACAAATACTACAGTAAAATATTTAATGCTTGCTGTACTTGAATGTTTGAAATGTGGAAAAAGAAATGAAAAACACCAAGAGGAAATTGTAATGTCAAGGGAAGGTTCTTGATTTGCTTCCTATTGTTTGTAGGAAACAATTGAAAGTTCATTTGCAAATGAATAGTTTTACGACACATTGATGCCTCGATTTATGCATAAAAAACTTTAATAAATTTTTTGAAAATTGTGAACAATTTTGTTTAATTTTTTAAAAAAGTTTATTAAAGTGTGATTCAAAGAAAATTAAATATTTAAATTACATACAACATAAAATTCAAAATTTTTAAAACTTCAAAAAATTTAATTTATAATAATTCAAAAACTGCAAAAGTTTATTATCAAAAAAATTATTTCCCTTGACAAAATAAAATTTCTTCTTTTTGCATCGAAAACTTTTCCACACATTCATATTTCATTCGTATGAAACCTAAATGTGTATATATGTGAGGAAATTTATGAAGAAGCTGATGATGAATTGATTTAAATTGGATTAAACTTTTGAATTTTTAATACACAATTTATGTATGAAAATTTTATTCACCTTGACAAGAGACTAGATATAGGCATGTCGATTGAGTATTTGGATTAGAAAATAATATTTTATTGAAAAGTTTGTTGGGGATTTGTTTGCTTATGATGTGTCTCATTTTTTGTACGGTATTCTTTGTGATATTTTTTTGGATCCAAATTATGAAGAATTTGCTGATTTTTTTTTTAATTTAAAAATTCGATTTAAATTGCTAAATTTCGTTTCAAAATTAACTAAATTTTTTAAAAATTTTCGATTGATTTGTTTTTTAATTCAATTTTTCAAACATCATAAGTAAACATCCTCATATTCAGTAGAGATTCGTACCAGTACGTATATATTGAATTAATCAAAAAATCAGTTGAAAAATAATAATGAATTAATGTGGAAAATAGTTTGATATTCTCACAATATAGATGCTGCTATAAAGGTTTACCATTAATTATTAAAAATTCCCTCCTTCTTCTTTGTCATCTAGATTTCACATAAACATTTCGAGTAAAATTGAAAGAAAATTTTTTTGTAACTACAAAGAAGAAGTTTTTATCAAATTTTCGTTGAATATAAATATTTTTCTTCCATTTATTATCTTATATTCTCGTCTTATTCTTACTTTCATCGTTATTAATAATTAATATCTACTTCCTTTCATCATCGTCATGAATCTTATATATCCTTATTTTCTTATACACTTTTTTTCTCATTTTAACATACACAAATTGAATTTATAACTCTAGGTAAAGATATTTAATTTATTCTTTCGATTCTATACTGTATCTTCGTGTGTGTCTTTTTGTGTGTATATTTCATTGTTTTATCATGTACGAAAAAAAAATATTATCATGAATATTGGGTAAGAATTACGTCTGACTGTATATAAGGTTACTTGTTTTGTGCTGTTGATGATGATGATTAAATTATCCTTGGAAATGTTTTTTTCTTCTTTTTCGTTTCAACTTTTTTGTTTATCTTATCTTATCATAATCATATATCTTTAGAATTTGTCTCAGTGTATCTCATTTCTTCTCCTCAATAGACTTAAAATTTGAGAGAAAACTAGCAATAATTACACTTAATTTGGGTTCATACATATTAAAACTTTTTTGGATTCATGACCCAAAAGTTTTACTAGATAGATGCTAGTTACCGAAAATAATCCATTAAGTGAGTTTTGGATGAACTTGTTTTATTAGCATTTTCAAGTTTATTAATTTGTTTTTGATATCCCTTGTGAGAGAAAATTTGGGGATTAACTCAATTTTTTTTAATATTCGAATCATGGCACAGAATTTGTAATTTTAACTAAGATATATGTAATTAGAGTATACACGTTTTCAGCCAAAAAATAAATTTCCAAATAAGATTTTTGAATTTATGTCATGCAAATGAGGGGTTCGATTCTCATCAGAAGCCTTTAATACCTTCCTAGGAAAAATAAATTCTTCATTTTTGGGGCTTTTCTTAATTTTGCCAAGATTAAAACGACTACACAAGAGTTAATTCTTAAAAATCATCAAAATATCTAAAAATCTTTGTCATGTTTTTAAATCTTTTTGAGAATTCGCGAGAATCTTTTTGAGATCTTTTTTATTTATCTTTTGGTCCTTTCCCAATTTCTGCATCCCTTCGATTTGTTCCTTTATTTCATCCATAGATTAAACTTTCTGTTCAATTTCTTTCCAAAATAAACTTGAAAAGAACCTCGACCAATTGACATCTTCTCAATAAATGAACACAATCAAGAATTTCAAACGCAATGAAACCTTAATAAGTTCTCCAAAACTCTCCCAAGGATACAATGATTCGGCGAAATTGTTGAAAAAAAAAATTCGTAGCTAACAAATTATCTCTTCCATTTAATCGAGGTCAAATATCTTTTTCTTCCATTTCTCTCTTGTTTTATCATTCTTATGTTCTTTTCTGCATGAAGAGATAAATGAAAAGTAATTCATTAACATTCCATGCTATAACAAGCATCCACCCCCTCAAAATTGGAATATAATGACTTAATGAAAAAAATAACAAAAAAAAAATTTTTTTCCTCACTCTTCACAGAATTTCAATTTTCATTCATGTTTCCTTCTAAGTTGCTTTTTTTCTCTCATTCTCTTAAAGAAAATTATCTCGATTTACTGTTTGTCTTTTAATTACGAAACTTTCTCTCCCTTTTACTTTTATTATTTGGTAAAAATAAAAAAAAAGATGAAAAGAAGAAGGAAAAAAAAGTTTCTACGTGCCTAATTTGATAAAATATACAATTTTTATTTTTCTTCCCTTCGTTTTTTCATTTTCCACAATTTGATGTTTGTTGCTGTTCTTAAGTGATTTTTCACTTTTTCCTACCTTTTTGTCGTTTTATTCTTCTTTTTTTTTTATTTTAGAGGAAATTATAATATGAGTATCATTAGTTTTTATTGGAAAGCATTTTGTGTGAGGCTTGGAAACATTTATTATACTTTTGACATTTATTAGAATGTCTTTAGAATTGTTTCAATTACTGATGATGTTGTTATTTTTTTTTTTTTTTTTTTTTTTGAGGATTGTTGAGCGTTTATGTTTTGCTGAAAATTTATATTTAGTATCCTTTTAATATAGAAATTTTAAGTTTTAATGACAATTTGGATTCCGAACATCATGATTGATTTTTGCAGATTTTTGTGACAATTTTAGGCATATCATTTGGCAAGGGTTCTAAGAACAAGTAATAAGTAATAAGTGGAACTGTTCACTTATTACGTTACGCAAAAATCGACTTTATAGGCCCCCCTCCCTCTGGCATGTTACAAAATCCTAAACCTCCCTTTCCCCTAAAATGCGATTGGCTACCTACCTAAAACTTATTTTTTTTTAAAAAAAAAAAAGTTGAACATTTTTGACTACGCTTTTGCATCCAACCATCTCAAAATTGAATAAAATGAAATTTAACTGAATTTAATAAATCACAATATCTACAAGCAAATCATTTTCAATAAATAATTCCTTTATTCACAATATTGAAATTACTTCATACGTAACATATGCTGCAAAATCATTAATATTGTTCAATTAAATCCTAACATTCAAAATTTTCATCAATTCAATGGAAACAACCGCTCCTGTCAAAATAAATTGGTTTTCAATTATCAAATGCACATGTTTTAATTACAAAACTTTGAATATTTCATAATAATCATGTAGTGAACATGATGTAATGTAATTGAATTTAATTCACGTCTGAAATGAATGAGATGTAGATTTAAGTAAAATGTTGAGCATATGATGGAAATTTCATGTGATTTTTTTCCATCAATGAAATTTGAATTTTAAATACTTTTTATTCTCATAGGATTCAAAATGATTTTGTCATCATGGTCGTCTACAGTTTCATGGACAACATTTTTTTTTTGTCGCAGTGATTACAATTAAAATCTGATGAAAAAGTTTTTATGCTGTTTTCTAATGAAAAAAATCTACAAAAAGGTTGACGATAGCTCTTAATTTTGTACCTTAATTTTGACACTTTCTCATCCCTTCTCATCAACATAAAATAAAATCAACTCTGATTTTTTGTGTGTTTCATAATTAAGTTAGAGATACCTCAAAATTAATTAAAAATGCATGAGATCCTGTTGCTTCCAGGTTAATCCACAAGTGAACTTTTATAATCAAATATGTAAATTGCAGGTTTGTTCATTAAACTTTTAATTAACTTCATATGAAGCTTCACATATTCAAATTCATTTCCTGCTTGATATACATACTAACTGGTTTTGTTGTTTTAGAATCTATGTGGATTTATGTGATTTTGATGGATTTATCATGCATGCTTTTGAAATAGATGAAATTATTGAGGCTAAATCTATAGAACCTCCATCAATGTTTAATGAGGTAATTAAAGTTAGTTTGAAGTTATTTTATGAATGATGCTAAGGTCAGGGGCATAACCACAAATTTTTTCTAGTTGGGGTCCAAAATTTTTTTTGTATGGAAGAAAAAAATTTTAGTTTGGGTCCAAATGCTTTTTTGCTCAAAACCCTTAACAAAATGAAAAAACTTTTCTTCAAATGGGGGTCCAGATCTCCTTGGACCCTCCCCTGGCTACGCTCCTGCCTAAATTTAATAAATTGATTAAATGAAGTTTGGATGCATGTTTAGAGCTGTAAAAATCCAGAAAGAATACAACTTAAATGCTTTTATGTCTCTCTAAAATTTATTAGTACAGAATGATCCCCACCACCAAAATTTAACCTCAATTTTATGACTTCCTACCACAAAACAATTATTTCCAATAATTAATGACTTTGCCAACAGCTCACATGTATGAATTACTTATGTAAGGTATCCACAAATTGTTTGACCATTATGATTGAATTAATGTCACCAACAAATAAACGGATGAATAAATTATAGAAAATACTGTGGAAAGGTCATGTTTGTCAAGCATAAATAATTAAAAAGTTGCATATTTTATGTCATCAGAAAGGTTGTTGAAAATGCTACGAAAATACCTTCCAGCAGCATAAAAAATCAATCAACTTATATTGACGTTGCCTCTCATTTAGCTCATGAATTGGACAGATTTTCCGAGACCGAAAAAAAAACATCTAATCAAGATAAAATTCTTCTTACCGTACCCAAATTGTCACATGAAACTTTTATCGAAACATGATCTACAAGATTCATAACAATTGGTTGCCTGCAAGGAAAATTCATTAATCCTAATACATCGAAACCATTTGATTGGATATATTGAAAAGCAATCACTAAACTGATGTGAATCTATCAACCAGACAAAAAAATAATAAATTGCTTTCATCGTAATACAATGGCAGAGGTGGTTGTTCCTCTTTTCCTTTTTTAAGGGTTAGGTTAAAATTCATCATTATAATTTCCTCAAAATTATTTTATTCATTTTACATAATTACATTGAATTTATTACTTTAAATATACCTTTTTTTACTCATTAATTAATTCATTATCTACTCATAATATATGAAAATGCATATCAATTTTCACATGAAAATAAAGCGTATTCATCGCTCTTACAACGATTTTGTTTTCACTTTTTTGAATCTTTTTTTTACAATTTTTTTCACGGGTGTCGAGTGGTTTTTATGGATGCTAGCATATGGCTTATATGCTTTATTAATTGATTGATTATTAGTTTTTTAATATAGAATTTACAATGAAATAAATAAAAAGATCAATTTGACATGTTTGTTACTAGATGTAGGTTTGAATCCTTGGGATCTGATGTATATAAATAATTTTTAGAGAAACATTTCATGAGAATAGTTAGATTTCAACAGATCTAATGATTAGTCATTAAATCGGAAATCAACTTTTCACTTACAAGCTCAATTGAGTTCAAATCTCATCAGAATTAAAACTGATCAATTTATTTTTATTCCAATTTATATGAGTGTCAAAAAGAAATTTTTCGGCTCCATAAATAACTCATATATTGATCACATAAGTATTGCCGAATTCAAATCCTTACACCTACATATGTAATGACTCATTAAAATGCAACTTTCAATTCACCTAAATTAAAAGCTAACATTTTAATATTCCCAAGGTAACTTTTTTTGCATATAAACCCCATAATTATGTAGAATACTACTTAATTAGGTATGTAAAATTTCATGAACACATTGAAATAAAAATATTATGTGTTCTAAAGAAAGCAATTAAAGGCAACCATATGAGCGCATACATAAATACCACTCGAACATTAATTAAACGTTTTATTATACTTATTCTTTGAATTAATATTTTCCTCATAAAATGGGAAATACTTTCCCTTACTTGCTTTTTTTTTTTGTCTTACTCTTAAAAGCATAAAATGGCATAAATCTTCCTAAAGATTTCGTCATAATATTTTCATTTATACTTCAATATAATAGTAAATCTTTCTTTTTTTTTTATTAAATTTATTATTTGGTCATTTCGTTTTCACTTATTTTTGACTCTTTTTCTTCATCTCTTTATCATGTCCCCTACGCGCGCAACCGGGCTATTGTTATAAGAAATAAACTAAATGAAGAAAAGGATATAAATAAAGGATAATGCACAATAAATTAGGATCAATTTGTGAATGATGCGTGAAACACATAATTTTCTCGTATTTTTTTTTTTTTTGAATTCACAAGCTCAATATATTTTTTTATGTTAAATTTATTTTATATTCGTGCAATTCCACAAGTGCCATCGAGGAACGTAAAAGTAATTTCTTATTTTTTTTTTCTTAGGAAAAACACATTTTTCAGTCTTTTATGGAAATAAATCCTCTCTATATTATGCGGTGAGTGAATATTTGCGTGTATCTGTATGTGTCCGTGTATGTGTATTGTTGTGTACTGTACGTTGATTCTCTTTGCTTAAATGGATATTGCTTGAAAGCTTGTCACATAAATATTGTATACTTTATTATTGGTTTTAAAGGTGCTAGATATTGAGAATGGCTATTTTTCTGCTTTATTGTGTGAACTGTTGTGATTAATTTTCCGGTATTATTATGCATTCGAGGCAGATTAGATGCTTCCATTAATATTAGATTTACGACATATTGGCGTTCACAGATGTTCTTCTGAGACTTTATTTCATTTCATAGTCAATGCTTAATTTAGAATTAAGGTGATAGAGAATTTGAGTTGACGATGTTTCTAGACTGGATGAGATAAAACCTTTAAGATTGAGAGTTAAATTTTTCAAAAAAGCTTGAAATTGAAACTTTAAAAGATTGTTCCGAGCTTTTTTAATTTTGTTATTTTTTTTTATTAGAAATTTAAATTCAGCTCTTGCTATTATATTGGGGATCGCTCGAAAAATTTGTAACGTCAAAAATAGAGATTTTGGACCCCCTCCCCTTTCCTCTAACCGACAAATTTTTTATGGGATTTTTTAAAAAAATTTATGGACCCTAATAAAGTTTTAAACCCCTCCCTAAGCGTTACGAATTTTACGAACAACTTCTCATTAATATTTTGAGAGTTTAAAGTTTAAATTCAAGCACTAAACATAAACGTCATTAAATTTATTCAGTAATTTAAAATCTAATATATTTAAGACCTAAATTTTCGTTCCCAATATTTTTTTATTCAGCCATTTTGTACTAAAAAGCCACCATTTCTAATTTAGTCGCTCTTAAAACTTCAAACACTCGATACCACGTAAAGAATTTTGATTAAATTTACAATATTAAACTTTCTAAAAATTCCTCAAAATATAAAACCTTAAAAAAATATTCAATCACATAAAGGCTGTGGCTGATCAGAAATAAAAACCACATCATCATTTTCTCATTCTCGCCTCAAGAAAAATGCTAAAACCTCGTCGACATATGTACGAAAATTGAAATTCTCTCATGAATGCTTAAACTCTTGCACGAACTTATCTCAACATTGTTCCGCTCACAGCATCTCCATAGAATGCATAATAATAGGCTCTGAATATTACATACATATGCTCTTGCAAATATCTTTCTTGTTTTTCAATCTCATTCTGTTGTATTTATGCGAGTGTATCATTTTGTGTGTCCACATGTGTGTTTATACGTTGAACATTAAGAAGTGTTTTTCACGTTCTCGAATAATACTTTTACTGAGTGCATTAATCAACTATGTGCTCAAAAATCGAAATCACATATAGATTAACATCTACGTGACTGTTGCTTGTGACTTTTTTTTCTGCTTTAGATCTTATCTTGTTTGACTTCAGAGTTGTTGTTTGCTAGCTTTATATCTACTTGAATTCCTCTATTTTGGTCAAATTTTGGTTTAGAACCTATATCGTACCAAGTCGATGCCAATTTTCCGAAGAAATTTGACTTCTTATTAAGCCCCATTAACTTCAATGAAATCAAGTCTCAACCAGCAACTCAGAAGCCCCCTAACAAGTAGAAAACGAAAATGGAGAAATCTCAAATCCCATTAAGGGTGATGCATTATCATAGCAATAACTTGAGAAATCCCAAAATATACATTTCCATTTTTTACTTGTATAGCATCAACAGTCCCAAATTTTCATATTTTTTTTAGAAGAATTACAATAAAAACAAATTTTTCCTAAACATTTTAGTCTCTTTAAAAAAACTGAACGAGTATGTGCGAATTAAAGCTCTACGGTGCGTAATAAAAATCAAATAAAATTGGGATCCTGAATGAGGGACATGATAAAGAGCGAAGTTTATGCCATCTGTTCATATTTTGCTTTATTGATTGTCTTTGCTAATGCAATTGATAAAATTGATCCAACAAGTGGAAATAATGCAAATCCGAGTGTTGAAAATGATATTCGTCCAATATTTTTGTCGAGATATTGCGTCACTTTCAAAAAGCATCCTTGATTGTAAATTTGTGTCTCGTCTTGTGTATCACAACGCACAGGTCCCGGTGTGCGGCAACATGAGCGAGGTACAGGTCGTGGTGGAGATAATGTATACCAATCACGATAGTCTGTATTGCCACAGCATCCCAGCTATATACATGTTCACAACAAGAAGGAAAAAAGAGCATGATGAAGATGGTGTTTATTTAAATTACCATGAATATTTAATGCTGTATGATATGAAGGATGTAAATTAATTTACTGACTACTTACATTCTCTTGCATGGCATCAAAATCTGCAGATTGCATAACGGCAGCTGGCCCATAATTGTGAAGACTCTGATTCAATCCCTTTCGTAAACCACCCGTTAAGTGATCTTTGTACGTGTATAAGCTTACGGCTAAAGTTAATTCTACAATCAAAATAACTGCCAGAAAACCAGAATACTGGGTTGTGATAGTTTATACAGTAGAGTGTAGATGTAAGAGACAGAAAACAAGCAAAAGAAACATAAAAACGAAATTAGTATTGCATAATTAATTTAGTTAGTTCTGTGTGCTTTTTCTCTAACATTCACCGACAGAGTAACAACAACAACAAAGTCAACAGAGATATACACAGAGAGAGGAGCCGTAAAATAACAAAAAAGCATTATGTATATCTCTCTCGAATGAATAACAATGAATATAAGATACCATTACATATTTCCATTGTTTTTTTTTCTCTCTGTTGTTTGCTTTATGGATATACGCACATACACATGATACACATGTGAGGATTAACCATTTCTATTTTAAGGACGAGATTGTCGTGATTTTTCTCATGACTTTTTGTTGTTTATTTTGATGATATTTTCGATTTTCTGGGAGTCGCTTGATCTGATTACAGAAATGTTTATAGCTGGACACTTGAACTTGATGGCTTCTATTTGCAATTTACTTTATTTCCTTTATATAAAAAGTTTTTCTGTCCTAATTGTTAATATTTGTTATTCTGGATTTATTCTAATTTATTCTTGATTATTGATTGTATTGTTAATTCTTCTAATGGAAAAGAGGCGTATATAAGATAGATTTAGAATGGGTCTGAATTTTTAAGCAAGTAAATGTGCAGAATTGAAATTCATTTGTAGAATTTATAGAAAAAAATTAAAGACATGTGTTCGAACCCTAATATTAAATAATTTTTGTTCCCTCGACTCCAATGTATTTTCATTAAAAATTTAATAAATCCTTAATCAAATCAAATCTCGCAAATAAATCGAAAATATTTACTCAATTCTAAAAATACAAAAAAGCCCCAAAACACAAGAATCATGTTACTTACCAAGTAAAGAAGCGACGATTGTGCTTTAACTGTACAACAGCAGGCGATTGTGCCGACAAAAAGTATGAGCAAACCCGTACCGACAAGGATGATTTGAAATGTATTTGTATAGTATGTAGACAATTCCATGTAACGATGAAGGGCAATTTGAACCCAGATGCCCGATGCCAACATTGCTAAGCCCGAAACCTTACCGTTATCATTTTTTTGTTAATTTTTATTTTTTTTGTGTATGTTGTTTTGTTGTTTCATATTGTTATTTTTAGAGCCCGAACGAAATGGCACAAAAAAGGAGATGACGAAGAAAAGAAAAAGGAAAAATGCACAGCATCATCCAACATCCGGAGGTACACACATATAAAAAAAGAGAGCAAGAAAAAAAATGTCATTAAATTTTCATCATAAAGTATTTGAAAATTGTATTGTTGTTGTCGATTCCGTTTTTTTTTCTTCATCAGGTTTTCTCCATCCTCTTGTAATAAATTGACATCGTATATATGTATGATATCGAGAGATGGCATTTGAAAAAATATCGATTATTTTTCATCAGTACGTTTTACGACTCACACAAAAAATATTTAAGGTCTCTTTATGTGAAATCTGTTACTGTATCGGTATTGATTCAGTTTCCAGTGTATAACATAAATAAATTGTCATGATGATGGTGAAGCATATTTTGTAACTGACTGACTGAAAATTCAATTTAATAATGAATTTGCTAGACAACTAGGTAGCTTAATGACTGTGAATTCTTTTGACAAGTCATGGTTGATTTTTTTTTGGAATGTAATGTGAATTTAACATGATATTTTTTTAAAGGTATAAATTGATACAAAATGCTGTAAAATGTAGCAGATTATGGCATACAAATTTACTTCTTTTTCAAAATGATAAGTTGAATTTTGAGCTAAGTCTTCACAGAAAAAATAAATTTAAAAATTGTCATTTAGATGCCAGTTCTTAACCATAAAGATCTACGAACTTTAAAAAAAACTAAAAAGCTACCAAATTACTTATTACTTCCAAAATTAGAAAGTCATTAACAATCAACCACCCCCCATTATCTCTATAGATTCATAATTCACAAACATATTAAGGCCTATGTTTGCCATTTTACAGTCGATTGTGTGTGCTGATAAATGGAAATGAAATTTCTGACAACTCATTTTGCATAGCAATTTTATAGTTATGACATACATCAAAAAATTTTCGATATGATAATTCAACATTTTTCCCAATTTATTTTATGACTTTTGACACACTTACTGCCTGCTTTTTTATCATCATCAGTTTCAGATATATTTTATGCTGTATAGATTCGTTCACCTTTTTTTTTGATCAATTATAAAATGGAGCCGTAAAAATTTAACAACTGCGTAAAAAGCTTTTCATTAAATTCAAGCGTTGTGGATGCAGATATTGAATTATTAAAGATACGCAATGGGATGTAAATTTAAATTCTAATTTAATGGAGAGATTCAGCTATGAGAATACAGAGTGTGATGTGCTCGTTAAATATTCAAAGAAGGAACTTTGATGACCTTGGGTTAGATTTTCTAAGTATGGTCTAGAATGCTGTATTCTTAAAGCTATAAAATATATGATAAGGAAGTACTTTGAGTTTCTTAAAATTCTGCAGTATTAAGAAACCCATAAAATCACCAGTCATCAGAAGCTTTATGAAACTTATATGACAATAAAAAGTCGCTTGACATCACAAGGCAAGGATTAAGTTTTATTGACTAGAATCAATTGGATTTGAGGATCTTTAGATTGCAATATTATAACTTTAAAAATTTATAGCCTTTTGGGAGCTTCTAAATGTCTATATTCCAGTAGTGATCAACATTTTTTGAATTACGGGATATCTTGTTGATGAGCCATGCATGAAATCTTACACATTTTTTATGTAGAATTCTAGTGTGCCGTGTCACATGAGTTGACCAACACTGCACTACTTTATTTCTTTTTGCATAATCGAATACAAACTGAATACATTTTTTGTTGATATGGGTCAACATGTTTCATCAGGGAGATTCAGTAACACAAATATTTAATGACTTTTAGATTATCTGAATTTTTTTCCAAATCGATCCTTGCTACATGCTAGACAGACCATCAAATATCCATTACTGAATAGGAATTCAAATTGAATTTAGAAACATCCAGAACGATCCCATCCCTTAAAGTACAAACATATTGACCCAAATTTTATAATAATTTAATCAAACAAAATGCGTTAAAAATTAATGAAATGAAAGAAACATTAAGTACACATATGTATGTAGCATCACATACGATATCTCAGTTCATATTTTGTGTGACATGCAAATGTCTAAAAAGCAATCATAATAAAACAAACTAGATGAAAAAAAAAATCTGCAGTGAACATAGAACGGCAGCGGATGTGGTTTTGAGTATATCAAGATATGGAATACTTTTTAGAAAATAGTTTTGAAACAAGCACAGAATGTGAATGATGTATTTAGGGGTTGAAATGATTTGGAAGAAAAAATGTCAGATTTCACATTTTTTCGGGTTACAACTACTGAATGTGGAAATTTATTGTTGGAAACTAAATTTGAATGTTTTTTTGATGAATATCACAGAAATGTGGAATTTTGATGGAATTTATTATGATTTTGCAATTGATAAATTTTTTTGTGATGTTTGAAGTAATTGCTGAATTTATGCTTGGAAAGAAATAATAACAAAAATCTAAATTTGATACTTTTTTCTATATATTTTTAAAAGTGAAAAATAAAGTCAGAAAAATCGGTTTAAAAAATTATAAAAATTTACTCTTGAACGAGCACCAAATAAACATAAAATTAAAGTCTTTTAAGTAATTATTTGTTAATTATCAATTCGAAAATTTTAGGTTCTGCCAGGCTCTGCTTTATTTTATTAACATAAATAATTAAGTATTTAGTGAAATTTTATCAAACTTTTCTCACAGCTTATAGTTAATTTTAAGGAGAATAAGAAGATTTTAATTTTTTTAACAAAAATTACAAGTTTTGAAATAAGATTTTCATCCTCAGAGATGACAATCTAATAAATGAACCAAACATTAAGAAACTTTCAAAGTAACAAACTTAATAAAAATACCAAAAATTCTTTTATTAAAATCTCCCACAGTCAAAGAAAGTCGATTTAAGATAAACGTCATCTTTAAAGGCCAAAAAAAGGAAGAAAAAGCGAAAAAAAATTGTTTCTAGGAAAAGATAAAAAGTAAATCCCAAGTGGAACTTGAGAGATACAAGGGTATAAATCTTTTTCTTTTCGTGGGGAAAATAAGCCTTAATATGACAGTTTGACATGTTGTAGGCAATAATTTGTCAAAAAAGTCCAATAATTCAATTTTTAAGCTATCCAATCTACCAAATCGATTTAATCAGGTACGAAAGAAAAAAAAAAATTGTGCTGAACATTTTGCAAACTTTCCAGCAGCTCAACAGCATGAACAATGGATACATACATGTACATACAATGTCGTAATATTTTTTGTATTCATATAAAAACATTTTTTTTTTTCATTTAATTTTCTCAAATATATTTATTTCATCCCTCATGTCAGAGTTGGCTCGTAGAGTTGTTAGCAATTTACTATTACTTTTTTCTTTCCCTCTCTTTTCCTCTTCGTCGTTCAAAATACATGTTTGAAATAAATTAGATTCTGTTGTCGTTTTTCAGTTCCTTTTTTGTCATCTCACTAAGTCTCAGTATGTTTATCTTTTTTTTCTCTATCGTATACTACATTTTTATATGTTTTCATATGCTATGTGAACTTTATGATTTTTTTTCATATTCTCTTACTTCAAAGTGATTCATACTATAATAAACGTTAGAAAATGGAAGTGAAGTTTACAGTTTTTTTGCGGATTGTCTGTTCTAGTTTCATTTTTTAAGCAATTTCAAAATTGTATTGTTTTATGTTATATGAATAATCAATTGATGGACTCATGGGGTTCTATGGTTATTCGAGATTTTGAATCAATTGTGCAAATCATCGGTGTTGATGCTAATATATAATAATTAGCTATCAAAATTGTTATGTAAATTCTCAATTCTTCTATTAAACTTCCCAAACCATAAAAGAACTAACTCAAAAAATTTAAATATCAATGCAATAACATTATGTGCGCTTTCAAAATTAACAAATCCAATAAACATACAAACAAATTTTACAATTGCGCATTTTGATTTTCCTTCCAGAGCTTTTATTTCCAACTAAAAATCCGCATTTTCTTATTTTCTTGTTTGTCATTTTCTATCCCAAGGAATCGTCGTATGTATGCTGGATGTGAACTTCCAACTCTCTCTCACTTTTACATCACACGATACTTTCATTTTATTTTCATGCGACAACAAAAAAATAAACTAATAGTTTTTTATATCCCACTAAAACGAAATGAAGAGGTACAAAGATAAAATTAAAAATATGAAAAAAATTTAGGTTATCACATTTCAGATGATAAACTTCGTAATGGTACAAAAAGCTTTTAAATAATCCCATGTAGGGATGTAGAAAAGAAATATTAATAAAGTTTTGAAATGAAAGTTGTTTTTAACAAAAAACTAATGTGAAGGTGGAACGAACTTATCATCTACAGGCAAAAAATTCTTTGTTATGTAAAACGCTAATTGCTTTTTGTTTCATATCGTGGTTATGGGAATTAAATTAGTAATATTAAAGAAAATATTTGTCTGGTTTGGTTGAAAGTTTTTTTGTCAACATTTTTAGCGCATTTTTGCAAAAAATGACGCTTATAGTTTCACTTTGTTCGGCTGGCTGGCTGGCTGGATGAGCTCTGAGATCTCAGAAACCAGATATAGTTAAGAGTTCTGTTATGATGAATTATCTTTCTCCTATCGAGTTATTCCGGCCTCGCTTATTAAAAAATCGTTAAACAATCTACAATTCCTGTAATCAACGATTTAACATTATATAAGGAAAAAAATTGTTGAAAACCCCTCGATAAAAATTTGAATTTTTTTTGACCGTTGGAATTTAAAATTTTTTTGACCGTTATTTTTGGTCAAAATTTTTTTCTTTCTTTTTGAAAGGTTTTGTATTTATCATCAAGAAAACAAACTTTTCATGCATAGAGCATGCTAGAAAGACGGAATTTAATGGATTCTGTTATTATTATACAGTTTTTAACTTCCACGCAAAGCGTGTAAGTTATTGGTTTCTTCCAAGCCCCTTTTTTCATGTTTTTTGGACCTTTTGCGAAATCTACGCAATAAAACTCCATACAACCTGATATTGAAATCACCGCTATAGAATTACGCGTCGAATGACACAACTTTCAGTTCATTTGGACATATTGTGCATGCACACGGTCCAAAAAACATGGTTTCGAAAACACCATCATTTTTGTGACCAGGGCTGTAGCTTCAGGATTCATATATTTTGATGGGTTTTTGGTGTCAAATTATCAGGCAACCACTGAACCGGTGGGGATAGCTATGCGCTTTGCATGATTTTGAGGTTATATATGATTTTTTCATTAGAGTTTGAACAGCACTTTTTATGAGAAATTTTCGAGTTTACCATCTTCATCTAACTTTTATGAGAAGTTTTTGGTACCAAAATGTGCGTCTCGATGAGTAGATTAATAATATACAGAAATTTTTTGTTATTAAGGCCATTTAAGGGGTCAAAAAGCCAAAAAACTGATTTTTTCGACCCCAAAAATTTTTTTCACAAAAAACATTTTCTTCATGTTAGTTGGTCTTTAAACACCATTTTGGACCATTTTTTAGCAGAAAAAGTAAAATTTTTCCATATTTTTTAACTTCCACGCAAAGCGTGTAAGTTATTGGTTTCTTCCAAGCCCCTTTTTTCATGTTTTTTGGACTTTTTGCGAAATCTACGCAATAAAACTCCATACAACCTGATATTGAAATCACCGCTATAGAATTACGCGTCGAATGACACAACTTTCAGTTCATTTGGACATATTGTGCATGCACACGGTCCAAAAAACATGGTTTCGAAAACACCATCATTTTTGTGACCAGGGCTGTAGCTTCGGGATTCATATATTTTGATGGGTTTTTGGTGTCAAATTATCAGGCAACCACTGAACCGATGGGGATAGCTATGCGCTTTGCATGATTTTGAGGTTATATATGATTTTTTCATTAGATTTTGAACAGTACTTTTTATGAGAAATTTTCGAGTTTACCATCTTCATCTAACTTTTTTGAGAAGTTTTTGGTACCAAAATGTGCGTCTCGATGAGGAGATTAATAATATACAGAAATTTTTTGTTATTAAGGCCATTTAAGGGGTCAAAAAGCCAAAAAATTGATTTTTTTGACCCAAAATAAATAAACACAGTAAAAATTTTTAAAAAATACTAATTTTTCTTATTTCTTTTTGTTAAGTTTCACCATTTCAATATATATGAAATTGCACTTTTGAGAGAAGTCTTGGATAGGGTAGGGGGGTTGTGGACGAGCTGTGCGGAACGAAACGAAGTGGAGCAAGCATCATGCGAAGCATGATGCTTGCTCCACTTCGTTTCGTTCCGCACAGCTCGTCCACAACCCCCCTATCGTATCCAAGACTTTTCTCAAAAGTGCAATTTCATATACACTGAAATCAACTCATCAGGTGCATATTAAGTATATAATTTTATGACATAATAAAAAGAATGAACTATAACCAACGAAAAAAAATGAAAGGTTTTATAATACCTTTGTCTCGAACTAAAAATAGTGAAAAATATATTATATGCGAACTTACTTCATAAAAATATATTTAGAAACGTCCATAGTATAAAAGAGAAAACTGTAATCAATTAAAGAAGAATTTTATGTTTGTACTCCAAGCTATTGGAAAGTGGCGTGGAAGTTCGTGGCTTTCTATGTAAGTCGTGTTTTTTTTTTTATAAAAATTGTATTTTCTTGCAGGATTTTTTGATGATAAAAGAAAAATTAAGGGATTTTGTAATTTCAAGCAATTTCTATTTAATCGATTTCTGATCGCTGCGACAAAAATGCGCTTAAGTCCCTCGATTAACAACACGAGGACTTTGAACATTTTTTTTTTTCAAAATATTGTTTTTTTAAAAAAAATCTCAGAATATCAGATTTTAAATCTAATTTTCATGTTTACAATTAAAATTGATCAATACAATTTTTAAAATTGGTCATTTCAAATTATTTTTTGTGCACATTTTTCAAAAATTTAATTAACTAATTTTTTAGGTCAAACTTGAAATTTTTTCGTTTTAACAGAATTCTAATCGAAAAGGAAAAAGCTATTAATGACACAAAAAATTGTTTCTTAAAATTTTTAAATCTTTCTTGACCTTTTTTTGACCTTTTTGAAATGCAGAATTTTGACTTAAAGAAGATAAAATAAAGCAACGCGACCCCCTGACAAAATTAGTTTTCAATAATAACATAACAACTTCAAATATAATAGAAGTAGACACAAATTTTATTTAATTTTTTTTTTAAACTTTCCTTGAAAATTGTTTACCTTCAAGCATTTTGTCTGCCACAGACTTATTTTACAATAAAAGTATCTCTTCAAAAAAGTATTAAAAACTCAAAAAAAATCTCAAAAAAAAATTCTAAGAGATAAAAGAAGGAATCCATAGCAATAAAACAGAATGAAATTTAGTCACATCATTCGCATTTTTCTATCTGTCGAGAAGCTAATCTTGATTGACAATAGAAAAGAAAAGAAAGAAAAAAAATCAACTTAATCCTTTTTAAGTGCATTATACCATTGGCATACAATGTCACGTTTACGTGCTTTCAAGCTACATAGCACGACATATTGTTAGCTTCTCATTGAACCAACATTTAACCTTTTAAAACACTCAACACAATTTACCCACTTGACTCTATGTATGTGTATGAAAAGGATTTGAGTGATGATTCCATGGGAAAAAAAATCAAAGTTTCCTTGTCTTTATGCTTAACTCATTGACTGAATATTTATGCTCTATTTATTATCAATGAAAATTAAGCTTAAAATAAATTTTTTTCAGGATAATTAAGAGGATCTAAATTACTTTAAGATTACAATAAAATTATTCACAAGAAATTTGAATAAGCTATGGAATGGAATTTATCATGAGAAATTCTACATGCTGTGTGTCAATGATTATTGTGAGTTAAATTATTGTTCTATTTCGGAGGAAAGAAAGGAAGGAAAACTTTATTGTTATGCTGAATAATTTAAATAAAACATGGATGAAGAATAATTCACAAATTTCTTTGGTTTGGAATAGACTTTATCAAGAATTACTTTAGAAACTTTTTACTTTTTGACCTGAAAACTTTTTAGCATATAAACTTTTTCATCAATGACCAAAGGAGATGCCGCAATGATTTTGATATTTACTGTAAATCTGTTTTTAGGTTCCTCTATGGGTAGTGAACTTTAAAAGTTTTTGCATACATAAATTTTGTACCTTTTGGTGTTTGTAAAGATCAAATTCCAGCAACAAATTTTGATTCTTTGACAATTGTTAGCTTCTCATTGAACCAACATTTAACCTTTTAAAACACTCAACACAATTTACCCACTTGACTCTATGTATGTGTATGAAAAGGATTTGAGTGATGATTCCATGGGAAAAAAAATCAAAGTTTCCTTATCTTTATGCTTAACTCATTGACTGAATATTAATGCTCTATTTATTATCAATGAAAATTAAGCTTAAAATAAATTATTTGCAGAACAATTAAGAGGATCTAAATTACTTTAAGATTACAATAAAATTATTCACAAGAAATTTGAATAAGCTATGGAATGGAATTTATCATGAGAAATTCTACATGCTGTGTGTCAATGATTATTGTGAATTAAATTATTGTTCTATTTCGGAGGAAAGAAAGGAAGGAAAACTTTATTGTTATGCTGAATAATTTAAATAAAACATGGATGAAGAATAATTCACAAATTTCTTTGGTTTGGAATAGACTTTATCAAGAATTACTTTAGAAACTTTTTACTTTTTGACCTGAAAACTTTTTAGCATATAAACTTTTTCATCAATGACCAAAGGAGATGCCGCAATGATTTTGATATTTACTGTAAATCTGTTTTTAGGTTCCTCTATGGGTAGTGAACTTTAAAAGTTTTTGCATACATAAATTTTGTACCTTTTGGTGTTTGTAAAGATCAAATTCCAGCAACAAATTTTGATTCTTTGACATTTGCTATTATTTTAAAGGCTGTGACACCTCATTTCATCCAGATGAAAAATCTATTGTTGTTCTGGATGAAAAAGGATGAAAATTTTTTTGTTTCGTATTAAATTTTGCTATTGTTTCGGATGAAAAAAATTTGAGTGTCACAGTCTCGATTATTTTTTTTATATTTAAAAATGCTTACTGGACTGAAATTTAGTTGATACTTAGGGGTTGAAACGACTTCATCTAGATGAAATTTCCTACTATTACAGATAAAAAATCCTTTTGTTCTGGATGAAGGTGTGCAAGCATTTATTAAATAATATTATGAAAAATGATCCAACGGTCATTTTGTATTTGAATTTTTGGGCAAATTCAACCAGAAAATTTTTTATTTTCATATTTGTTTATTATTAAAGGGTAAAAGGTTCTATGTAAAATTTGTAACTCTTAGGGAGGAGGGAAGGTCTTAGGTTTTGTTATGCTTCATAAAAATATTTAAAATTTGTTACAGATAGGTGTGGGGGAGGGGCGTGTCAAAAATGGTCATTTTTGGCGTTACGAATTTTACGAACGACTCCAAAGCACATTTTCCATAATCTTAAATCAACAAACTCCATGCATCTTAGTTAAATATCCAAAATATTTGTTAAAATAACTTTGCTTGTCAGCAATCAAAGTTCAAAGTAAATTACAAAAATAGCTTAAGGCTAAATATATTGTTAATCATTTCATGCTTCCCTTAAAATAAAATTTAATTTTACGATCAAACAATTTTCTTTGAATTTTAAAGCTTTTGAAATTAATTGAATTTCTCAGAAGCACAGATGGTAACAGCCAGAGAAAAACATAGCAAAAATTACGAAAATATTTTGTAACTTGATCTTGTTAAAGGAAATACATTTGAACTTTACACCCACATAATACCGAGTTATAGTTACTGTCATCCTAACCATCATAAAATAAAAACAATTAAGTCAAGAAGAAAAGCTCACATGAAATTCTGTCTTGACTTTTATATCTTTTTTTTTTCATTTGATAGAGGACTCCTACATACATACACACAAACATCTATGGAAGGAACAAAGATAATAATGATATCTCAAATGTCAGCATAAAAAGTATTGTGAACTTTTGAGTGGGTTGTTGTCATTCATAATAATTAAAATGAAATGAAAATTGAAGCTTATTATTTATGTATGTATTTTATAAATTAACTATAACAACATCAGTTTATGCTGCGATATATATTTTTTACTCTCTTCATCTAATAACATAGAACGAAATATTATTACGAGTATCTTGTGTATTTTGTAATGCTTCAGTTGCTTGCTTTTGCTTGCTTCTCCTCGATATTATTTTTCTCCCTTCTATATATAAATGAAATAATTAATTTAATAACCGTAAAGCATATTCATGTGCATGCGCAACTTTCACTTTATTATTTTATTCATGAAATTTTATTTTAAAATCGATTTTGATTAAAAAAATTTTTGTTTGTATGAAAATGAACTAAAAATGTGTTTTGTCGAGCATGATGGAGGAAGAGCTTATGAGATTTATTCAACATTGTAGTTTTTAGCGCTAAATATTTTTTGTAAATTCTTAGCTTGGAGATTTTCATTCATGGTTGGAGGGTTTGAAGGAAATTGATGCATATTTAAAATTTGAATATATCCGGTATTTAGTTGCTGTATTATAGGTTCGAGGTTATGTTATCATCATGTTCAGTACATCGATGATACTTAAGAAATCTTATGATTCAGTCAGTTGTGACTAATAGTCTTATTTGGAATTGTGTGAAGGTTTATGAATTTCTTTTATCAAAATAATTTTTTTTTTAAATTAAATTGACATCACATTTCTGTAACATGAGTTCCACAATAACATCAAATATCGATCTAAGTCCAAAACTGAACAAACTGAATTTTTTATTTTTCTTTTTAAATATTTCTACATGATCAAAAGTGTGATATATCGAATTTAAAAAAGTACTTATCCAAGGCTATATAACTCCCAAAATAGTATACTGAAGTGTGATCAATGTTGAGTGAAGTATACAATATTTTAAGTACAATTTAGTAAATGTGAGCAAAAATATTGCAAAAAGTAGTTGAGTAGAGTAAAGTGTAGTTGAGTGGAGTGAAGTGCAGTAAAAGTATAGTGAGTGTAGTAAAAGTGTAGTAGTAGTGTAGCAAGTGTAGTGATAGTATAGCAAGTGTAGTGATAGTATAGCAAGTGTAGTGATAGTGTAGCAAGTGTAGCGAATTAATTATACTTAATTTAATCATATTATACAGTGTTTAAATAGTCAAAACTATTATTTTTTGCTTTTTCATGTCTCTGAATACATGAAAAGATATTTTATGTAGCTTTTTTTTCAAATAAATCCATCCCTCGTAATGCTATCGAAGTTGGAAAATTTTGAACTTTTAGCAATTTTAACAATTTTGAAATAAATTTTCAGAAAAATAATGTATTTACTGGTATTTATGCCTAAACATAGCGTTTAACATAAAAAAGATCAAAATTTATTCCGATGCTTTTAAAACAACTAAAAATTTAACTGTAACCTTCATTGGAAGCAATGTTGATTTCGCAAATTTTTGCTCCTACTTTGCATGTCCTCCATATTTTTTTTATTCAAACTTGAAAAAAGCAATTTGTGCAGCATAAAGCAGTAAAAAATGTACTTTATTTCAACTACTGAAATTTTTACACTCAAATATTGAAATTTGTCCTCACGATTTTTGCATCCGAAATTCGGGAAAAAATTAATATTTTTACAGTATTCTCATTTGAAGAGGTTTTTATTCATCCTGAGCAGCTTATTTATGCTTTAAATTTAATTTATTTAATTTGTTTACACAAAAAAAAAATTGAAATTCTTCATTGCCTACTATTGAAGTTTTGTACGAATTTCAAATTATTTTTTCTGTAAGAATTTCAATATTTGGAATGGTGTGGATTTTTTTCGTATAAGCAGTGCTTATTTATGCCTTAACTTAATTTAATTGGAAAGTAGACTGTACGAACAAAGTCAAAAAACCTTAACATGAGCCCAATGTTGAGTTTAAAGGTAATTTTTTCAAGTCTAAATTTTCAATATTTTTTTACCCTAAATCTGTATTTTTTTCAAAATTTTATCATTTAAAAAAATAAAATAAAATATTTAGGTATGTTAAAAATTTATAAACTTGTCAATCAATCTATTTAAAATTATTGCATAATAATTTTTATTTTTAAGAAAATTGAAAATGAGCATTTTAACCGACACCATTAATCTACCCTGGTAGCACAAGTCAGTTAATCGAAAATAAAAATCACCTCACGGCGACGTGAAGTTGACTTAAAGGCGAATATTTAGTCATGACAATAAATTCGTCGTAAGTTCTACCTCACGTCGCTGTGAGGTGGTTTTTTCTCTCAATTAACCTATCCTGCTACTATAACTACTTTGATTTTCTTAAATTAAAATTGTTGTAAAATTTTATTCATTTTATATAGTAATCCCGATGCTAAAACTGTTCATTTTTACTATGCTTGTAATAATCATGATGATGCGCAATATATAAAGTGGGTGCGTAGCATTGGACCTACGGAATTATTCCGCAGAAGTTTTTTTTAAATTTTTATTTTTTAAGAAATATTCCGCGGAATTTTTCCGCGATTATATTTTCGATATTTATTAAAAACTTCAAATATTTACCTATAATATTTCAGTAATCGTTAGTAATAATAAGTTATCAAGCACAAGACTTAAATTTTTAAATATAAATCTGGAGAAAGGGTTAAGCCTTTTGAACTGAAGATACAATAAACCTACAGCCAGAGTTGAAAACTGACCTCAATCGATAAAAAGTCATTTTCTATTTGCAGATATTATCTGTATGGTGACAATTTTTTTTCACCTGCATGTAGATATTCAGAATCTATCTGTATGCAGATGAAAAAAAATCTGTCTGCTACATCTGCTCTAAATATCTGCTTTTTAACTCTAAATCACTGGGAGGTAACATTTCAAAGACACGAGTCAGTCTAACGATCTGATGCTCTCCTCAATTTACCTAATAATTTTTCGTATGCTCAAGTATCTTCATAAAACCATCCAGATGTTAGTATATTCTACCAAAGCAAACATCCTTTTTGCCATAGACCTCGTAACAACTTAAAACTTTTAGCAAGGCGTATTCATTTAGAAAATTACCGGAAATTTTAGTAGTAAGAATAGTGTAGAGCTATGTCTTACGTCTAAATGTACAAAATATTATTTGGAAAATTTTTGCACTCTATGAAATTTTCAAAACTTTAATAAGTAGCACAAATTTTTTTAAAACAATTCTTAAACCATGTGCTGTAAATTAATACCTCCATTTTGAATATTATTGAATGAACATTCATAACAATATTAATAATTGGTCAACGATGTTGGTCTTCAGAAAATTTGAAAAATTGTATGTCAAATAAATTGAGATCTTGGAAAATGTTAATTTTCTTTCAAGAAATAATTCTAAATACTCCTAATTTTATCTTCATCAAATCATCAGTAATAATTCAAGATCTCATCGAGCTGTAAACACTGCAAAAACTCATTGGTTAAAATTAGAGATTTGATCAAAATTTGCAACACTCTATGGTCTGAGTTGGCAGCTTTATAATAACTATCAAGAATTGAAAATTAAATGCGGAATTATTCCGCGGAATATTTCTTAAAAATAAAAATTAAAAAAAAACTTCTGCGGTATAAAATTCCGCAGCGGAAATTTTCCGTAGAATTTTTCCGCGGAATAATTCCGTAGGTCCAATGCTACTGAGCCATATAAAGTAATAATTTCCACAATTTAATGTTTAAAATTTGTTTTATAATGAGATTTAAATAGTATAGAAAAAAATTAGCATAGTGGAGCAAAGTGTAGTTAAAATACGTAAAGTTTAGTTAAAAATAGTAAAGTGTAGTAAAAAAATGCAAAGTGTAGTAAAAAAGTGCAAAGTGTAGTAAAAAAGTGCAAAGTGTAGTAAAGTGTAGTGAAAAAGTGCAAAGTGTAGTAAAAACGTATAAAGTGTAGTAAAAAAATAGTAAAGTGTAGTAAAAAAATAGTAAAGTGTAGTAAAAAAATGCAAAGTGTAGTAAAGTGTAGTAAAAATGTTTTAAAAAGTAGTAAAAAATTAGTTAAAAAATCCAAAGTAATAGCATAGTGATATATAGTATAGTGAGTGCAGTTGAATGTCGGTAAAAGTACGCAAATCGGAATAAAAAAGTAGTTTTTTTAGGAAAAGTGCAGGGAGTTATTTGGCCTTGTACTTATCACTCCAACCCCCCTTTTGAAAACTTCCTCAAAACTCTAGTTCTCAGAATTCGCAAAAATTTTAATAAAATTCACATCCATTTCGTCGAATAAACAATCGAAGTGGAAATAAATTAAAAAATATTTGATCCTCGCACGAGTTCACATTCAAAGAATATCAGGCTTTATAAAAAAATGTAAGCTGTAATTCAATCTTTCGAGTCATCGAATACATAATTTGTACGATATATTATCGTAGATAAAGTGATCTATTCGAATTCCTTTAAATAGCTTCTTAATCACATAGATGCTGAAAATTGAACCTTTCACCCTTCAATATTAAAAAGAAATCTCATCCAAAGCTATAAAATTAAATTTTTTCCTTTATTAAAAAAAGACTTACAAGAAAAGTGTTTTTATATTATGTTGAGAACATTTGAGTATGGAAATTCAAATGCCTTCATGTAGATTAGTGATGAACATTATTGGAAAGCGGAAATTTTTGAAATAAGAAGAAATTTAAATAATAAACTTAATGAAATATACTTTAACAAACTGTTATGACGTTTGAATGGGAGCTGTTTGATTTTAATGTTTCTTAATAATTTGGCAGGTTTTGGTTTCATTATTTGAGGAATGAATTGGAAGATTAAGTAAGAAACCAAAGGTTAACAATTTTTTGAAAAAATAGTTTTGCATTAAAATTCTGAGTTTTTTTTTTTTGAGATTTTGAACATTTTGCATATAAGTCAGGACAATAATGAGGGACTTTTTAAGGGCCACTTTTGAAAAAAAAAAATTTAACAGAGTTTTTCTCAGTTTTTCTTGAAAAATTAAGAAAAATGTTGGAAATATTTCTACATATTTGAGATCCCTTTTTGAGAAATCTGATGTGAATACTCAATTGACCCCCCCCCCCCCTTATGATTTTATTGGACATTATTTATAATTCTATGTGCAAATTTTAATATCCTAAAACCTCCTTAAACTCATAAAAAAATCAACAACATTCAAACTAATACAATACACGAAAAAAGTATTAATCCTTTCTCACATTTACATTCAATTCAATAAAGAAAAGCAAATCCTTTTTCAACGACGACAGAAAATTTCCACTTCTATTCAAAAGAAGAAATTCACTTTTCTTGAATGAATGAAAAAAAAGCAATTTTGAAGGTCCTTCTCGCTTTTTAATATCATGCACGATACATAACGTTACTTACAGCATGAAGTGAGAGAGTGGAATGAAATTTCAATAGAAGAAAAAATTTCCAATTCATTCGCTTATGCTTAATGGAATAAAATCCCGTTTTTGTGAATTGATAACAGAAACGTGACATTTGAGAAAAAAAATAAGCAATTGATAAGATTAGGACGACGTAGAGAGTACGAGAGCCGTACCAAATGATATAAAAGAGGAATTGAGCGTGTACAATCAAATGAAAAATATCGCGTATGAGAGTAGAGAGACTCATTCAGTCATGTCTATAAAAATATTAAATATTTTTCTACTTTATTCTCAGTCATATTCGGCACTCGCGTAGACCAGACACAGCTGTGATAACAAACACCAAAAAAAAGATTCCACAATGAATGAAAGCAGCAAAGCGGAAAAGGTTGAAATTATTGTTAATACGCTAAATCATTCATTTATAGCCATCACGACATTTTATCTAACGTGGTACTGCTTTCATGTTGGCTTCACAGAACTCATAACATTTCACGTGTGGCTAACGACAATCGGCTATCAATTACTAATGGCTGAAGGCATTTTGGCAATGTACAAGCAAAATACCCTCACACTACTGGCTGATAATAAAAGACAAAAGACAATAATACATTGGATATTGCAAGCGAGTGGTGGAATTTTTGCTATAGTTGGCATTATTGTACAAATCATTTCACGTTTTCGACTCGGAAAGCCTCACTTTAGTTTGATTCATTCGATTATTGGTATTGAAATGGTTTTTTTTGTGTTTATATCATTTATATTTTTATGACTAGAGGTTCCAATATGACGTTGAATAAGTGTTGAAGATTGTGATAAGAATGGGCTGGTTTTGAGGTTATCAAAGATGTTTTCTACTGACAATGCATTTAATTTGTTTAAAGCCGGAAGCTATTAAGTAATGGTGTTTATAGAGCAGATGTTTTTGAACAGGGAACAATTAATATTATTTATAGAAAACAGCACATATTGTTGTGCGATATTTTTATCGAAATTATGGGAAAATTTTAAGTGTTGCTAATTTTATTAAATTGTTCATTTGGGGCCGTTCACTTATTACTGAACGCTCTGAGGAGGGAGGGAGTCCAAGAGTTTGTTACTGTCTATTGTTTTCACACGTGATTCTTTTTTTAAAAAACTTTGCGGAGGGGGAGAAAGATAAAAACCCCGAATTTTGGTGTTACGTAATAAGTGAACGATCCCTTTGATATTTCACAAATGATATAAAAACAGATCATTTGTTTTGAGCAAAAAAAAAAAAAAAAAAACGCGAAAACAATAATTTCAATTTTATTATGACTGACTTTTTTACTGATGTTTATTTTGAAGTTATTTGCGGAAAAACTTTTTTCTCCAAAAAATTTATTATTGAGAACCTCTAGTCAACACGTTTTCCATTCTCATTGACTTGGAGTTTTTTTCTTTCTTCATTTCTCACATTCTTCACTAGGCCTGATTTCCTTCATAACTCTTATCATGTCGATTATCTCAGGATGTTCCGCCTTATACTCGATCGAATTGAAAAGATATTTGAAGCCAATCTACAGTAAATTTATTCACAATTTCTTGGCATTAATCACATTTGTTACTGGCATGGCATCAGTTATTATTGCTTACGATACAAAAACATGGGCAAAGAAACATGATCCTGGAAATATGAGAGTCTTAATGATGTGGCTGCTAGCTTTCATAATTATATTTACTCTAATTGGACCCATCAAAACTTTATGGAATCATCTAAAGACAATTGTGAGTAGATGAAAACTAAATGGCGGGAATGGAAGAAAATTATCCTAATTTAATTTTCATTATGGAATCTCGTGTATATCGTTTTAGAGGAATTTTTATAACGACATTAAAAGCAGGAACGAGTAATAAAGTTGATATTTGAGTTAAGTTTGTCTAAAGCGCACTTTTTGAATTTGTAACTTAGAAAAATTTCATAGATATTTTATATTAAATTGCATATGTTGAATATGCTCAATTGTTGACATGCTGAAATCAACTAATCACCTAGAAAATGCTAAAAAAACATAATAAATATTTTTCAACAAGATAATCAACAATGCGTTTACTTAATTTAATGGAACTTTCATCAACAGCAGTCATCATACATGCAACACTCTCCTTTGTTTAGCTTCCGTATTCCATACAAAAGAGTCAACAAAATGGCAAAAAACTCATAATTTTTCAATTTACATCCAGACACGCAATAAAAATGACTCTTTGGGTCAAAAAAAGCGACAATTTTTCATTCAACAACTCCAAACTTTTTTTTGTTCTGTGTGTGCCAACAATTTAAATTAAGTACGGTGATAAGCATGATAATGAATGATATTAAATGGAAATATATATTTTAAATTTGAATAATTTCTCATTCTCATAATTGCTTTCATTCTGTCTTCTACTTATTCATGGTGCTCAATTTAATTTATTTGCTGTTATTGTGGGATACTTTACGCTTAATTTTTTTAAGGTGGAAACTTTCTCTTCCCCTCTCACTCTCACACTCAATGACGATGTAATTTAAGCAGAAACAAAAACAAATAAAATGAATGACGGAAAATTAAATTTACTTGCTGATTTACATTTCTACAGACTCATTTTTAAATTGATGATGGAAATTGAGATGAGAATTTTGCCAGAAACTCTTGGTGGTTCTTTGTTTTTTCTGCTTTTACGGTGCCTGTTTATTTGTTGAGAACCACTTGAAATTTGCAATTTATGAATCAGTAGTTCAGGACTATGACATTTCCTGAGTATAATTCATTCAAAATTAAAGCATTTTTTAGCTTTCGAAATTGTCTGTTCTTTAATCTTAAAAATAATTTATTCTACTCTTTGTATTACTTTTTATGCCTCATTACAACCCATTTCCACGTTCCACTTAATGCTTCACTTCACAATGTTTATTTTTAGAAACCGACCAAGTTCGTAGGAGAAAAGCTCACTAATAAGAAGGAAGTTAATCGATGTAGCAATAAAAGTTCTTCGTTGCGAACAAAAAATTGAGATTTCCCTTTCTTCGTCATAAAGCATTAATCTATAGACTTTCAGTCGATTTAAGGATTTATTTGTAAAGTTTTTCATCACGTTTTTGGTTTCTTTTGTAGCATAAATTTTTAATCTTGTCTACCTTCGATCAGTTACGTGTTTGGGAGGGTTTAGGGGCGCAGTCAGAAATTTTTTTTCTAGGGGGTTTAAATTTTTTTTTCTTGAAATGTTTTTTTTTTCTTTTAAAACTCTAAAAAATTGAATAAAGTTTTCTTCAAAGGGGGAACGGATCCGCTCTTAGCTACGCCCTGGGAGGATTTGTATCGGGGATAAAAGATAAAAATTACGAAAAAAATTGACTACTTAAAGAATCGATAATTTTTTTTAACAAATTTATGTAAGGTGTAAAACTAGTTATTAACTTCCACGCATCGCGTGTAAGTTATTGGTTTCACTCAAAATGCCCATTTTCGAGTTCACTATGTTCCCACCACTTTTATGAGAAGTTTTTGGTACCAAAATGTGCGTCTCGATGAGTAGATTCATAATCTACAGGAATTTTTCAATTTAAAGGCCATTAAAGGGGTCAAAAAGCCAAAAAACTGATTTTTTCGACCCCCCAAAAATTTTTCTCGGTCGCGCTGACGCGCGACCTCGAATAACCACTCCACTCCGCTCCACTGCGCATCATGCTTCGCATGATGCTTGTTCCACTTCGTTTCGTTCCGCACATCTCATCCACAACCCCCACCAACATCTGCCATATCCAAGACTTCTCTTAAAAGTACAATTTCATCCACATTGAAATCATTTCACGACGAGTTGCAAGTACACTTTTTCATAGATTTTTCTCTACTAATTTAAGCTAAAAAATATAAGCTAAATTGTATACATCATAATTTGTTTTAAGCATATATTCTGTAATCTGTCTATGGAAAAAAAATTTGGGAAGGTGGCGTGGAAGTTCGTGGCTTTCTACGTAAGTCGTGTTTTTATTGTAGTTGTATTACTTTTACAAAATAAATCAAATTATTTTTCAAATCAATTACGTATTTCGAATACTTCCAAAAAAAATTTTTCAGTAAAAATCTTACGACCAATACCGTTCAAAAATCTAGCTCTAATAAATGAAAATTAACTAAATTGTATTTTTTCAAACGACTTATTAATCTTTTTTTTATAATCTCAAAAAATTTACGTGACATCAAACTTTCACAATCTGTCTATTTATTAAGTGGATGGAAAACCCTCGTTTAAAAATTATCAAAAAATGGATTGCCATGTTGAGATTAATGTGTTTGTGAAAGATAAAAACCAGACAATTCCTATGTAGCAACAATTTATTCCTGTTAAGAATATTTTCTTCTTTAAATATCCAGCAAAGGATAATCAAAATTTAGACAATATTTGGGTAATATATGAAAGTCTAATTTAGATACCATAAAGTATAAGAATCAAACATTTTTTACTAATTTAAGTATTAACTGCAGCAATGTTCAATCATCAAGTAATCAAGTGAAGTCTATAGGACGAAATCTGACGTAGCAAAATTATCAATCGTGACTTTTGTCAAATAAAATGATTAATAAAAGTCTACATGAAATTTCATCAGAGAAGAAATCGGGAAAACTTGCAGTTATTCAAAAGTTATTAAATCATTTACTAAAGGATTAAGAAATTTTTCTGATCTGAATGTTAATAGTTTTAGTTTTGAAATTATGATAACAACATAAATAAGTGTAGGAAAATGGCCTCATCCAAACTACACCCCTGAATCAAAATTTTATCATTTGCAAAAAAATACTTTGCACAAAAAGTATAAAAGCAGAGTACCACCACCGAAATTAAATCATTCAATATTGATCGTCTGAATTAACAACTTAATTAATTTACAAACTTTAAAAACTAACTGTGACAAAATGGACAAAAGTGAAGTGAATGTGAAAAAAGCAAGTCTATGGGAAAAATGTGAAATTTTCATAAATACAGCAAATCATTGTCTGATTGCAATTACAACTTTCTATCTCGTTTGGTATTGCCTCCAAAATTACGTCATGACTAGCATATTAACACAGCACGCATGGGTTACTGCAATAGGATATCAAGTTCTTATGGCTGAAGGCATTATGACAATTTATAAGGCAAACTCATTAACCATGCTGTCATCAAAAAGAGAGAAGAATCATATTCATTGGATATTGCAAGTGATTGGTGGTACCATGGCTTTATATGGCATCATAATTGAAATAGTCGATAGAGAACGTGCCGGTAGAAGACATTTTCATTCCGCACATGGAATTTACGGTAAGAGTCAATGGGAAAACTTTTTTTAACCTCTCTTATGTGAATGAATATCGCTTATGTCGATTGAGGTATTCTTTTTTTTGAAATTATTGTCTGGATTTTTTTTTGAGTTGATAGATTAGTGCTGTCTTTAGTTTGAGTATTTAATATTTTTTGATAATTTTGTGGCATATCTGGCAGTATGTTCAATTTAAATTGAGAAAAAATTCTGCAATTATCAAAATGCGTTTCATACACATTCATGCACAAACAAAATTGATACAAAAATATTTTTATCTCCGCAACAGGTCTTATATCCATGATATTTCTATGCATTTCCATTGTGTCCGGGTTAACAGCTCTATTTTCATTCGAAGCACGAAGATACCTTAAACCAGTCATATCTAAGTTCTCACACAATATTCTTTCACTTGCGGCATTTGGAACTGGAATGGTTTCACTTATATATGCGTGGGTTGACTTGAGATGGGCATCGAGATATGATCCAGGCAATTTAAGATATATGAGTGCATGGGCTTTGGGTTTTATTATATTTTTCTCATCAATTGGAGCTCTTAAGTCATTGTGGCATCAATCAATTGGAGTATCGAAGTTACTTTTATGTAAAACTGAGAAGGAAAATGACAATGATAGTGAGAAGCAGTAGAAAGTTCATTGCCAATACGTGACCAACACAGCTTGATTAAAACTACAAAGATTACAATCTAGAGATTATTTTAAATAAATTTATTAGCAATTGAGGATAAAGTTTAACTTGTAAGTAGCATAAGATGAAAATTTATGGTGTGAGTTAAGTGAAGATTTTGTAAACTTATAAATTTCCGGAAGTAGATTATTCATGGATGAAATTTAATGTTTCTAACGTGATCTAAAAAAATTTTATTATTATTGATTTTTTCATATTTTTTATTTTATGAGATTATCGAGTTTCTTGCAATACAGAAAATGAAAAATTTAAACGAATGAGATCTGGAAATGGAAATTGCAAGAATATGAAAAGTTATGGGAAGAAAATCTGATGAGAAAATTGAATTGCTGTAATAAATGAAGAAAATTTTAGCAGAAATCGATAATTTTATGTTTTTATTTTTCTTGGGGAGCCGTTTAAATATAATGTTTAATGTGTCTTAACAGTGGTGGAGTTAGAAATTTTGTGGGGGTGGAAATTTAAATTTTTGTAAGCAAAATTTCTGAAATTTTTAAAAGTTTTTTCAAGAAAAAACTCTAGCAAATTAAAGAAATTTGGTAAAAATCCATCCATTTACCCCACTGTATGTATTGAAGAATTAAGATTGTGACACTAAAAAATTATTTTATCGAAGCGTTTGATTTGTCATATGTTGAATATTGAGCATAAATTTGTAACAAATTCAGAACCTTTCTCCATCTTCAAAATGTAACTGATGTACAACCTCCAATCAAATACCTTTTTTTTATTTATTTGATTCAAATTTATATTTTAGTTTTTTTTTAAAAAAAACTGTGTAATATATTATCACACTAGTAACGATAGAAGCGAAATTCACTAAAAATTAAATTTAATTTAATACCTTTACGTAATCTTAACAGACTTTACGTCACATAAACTTTCTCAATATTTTGAGTAAAAAGATTATTCGTGATAAGATTAAAAGTTATCGCCAGACAACTCGTCAGACATGCTTTATATTTTAAGACTGGCCAATTTGTTTCAATATATCCCAAAAAAAACAAAAAAAAATGAAAAAATTGATACACGAAAAATCAAAAATTTAAATCCGAAAAAAAGTTTGAGTTTGATAAAAGTCAAGATATTGAAGTTTTTTCTCTCTTTCCTGCATAATTCATGTCAAACTGACATAAAATATTACTAATGAATAACAAACAATGATGAAGAAACATCCATAAATTTTGAAACAATTTTTTTTTTCGCAAACTTTCCAACTTTTCCATTCATCATCCTTAAAAAAGCATAAAACTCTTTATAAATTGAATAAACATAGAAAATAGAAAAACAACAGCAAAAAAAATCGGAGGTAACAAGACGAAACAAGAAGCAGCAAACGTGACTTATGCCAAATAAAATGATAAGAGAAAAAAACTTGATATAAATCATATTATTATCATTTTGCGAAAAAAAAGCACTTTCAGAAGCACAAAATATATAAAAAGTGTGCGTTTCAAGCAATATTGAATCATTTAATATTGGTCGTGAAAATTGTTCATATTGCTTCTCATTCAATATTCGGTAAACAAAAAAAAACTTTTTTCATTCAATTCAATTCAATCATAGCCGAGAGAAGCAAAAAAATAAAAAATAAAAGAATAAAAATATATTTTGTGAACGAGCAGGAACGAGTGAACAAACATTAATAAGTGACTGTGCTGATGATGGAAAAAATTGATGTGAATTCAAATAAAGCATCCGTGTGGGAAAAATGTGAAGTTTTCATAAATACGGCAAATCATTGCCTTATTGCAATCACGACTTTCTATCTTTTATGGTATTGTCTACAAAATTATGAAATGACTGGAACTCTTACACAACACGCATGGATAACGACAATAGGATATCAAGTTCTTATGGCTGAAGGCATTATGGCATTTTATAAAGCAAATTCAATCACGTCACTTTCAACAAGGAAGGAGAAGACTCATTTTCATTGGATTTTACAAGTGATTGGTGGGGTCATGGCTTTGTATGGAATTTCTATTTATATCATCAATAAAGAGGAGAGAAAGTTGGCACATTTTGTATCGTTGCATGCAATTTATGGTTAGTACTTTTTGGATCTTAATTAAGTATTGGTTAAGTTCATATCTTGAAATTTTGAATCCATTTTGTGACAAAATGTTAAATTAAGTAAAAACTTATTTGGTATAAAATTCTCAATTTTTTTTTGCTAATTCTTACAATTTAAGCCAAGTCACAAATTTTAAGCTAAAAACCTGTTTTGTTTTCATCCAAATATCCCTAAAATTCACTAAAACTAATATCCAAAATAAATTCAATCATTTTTCATTTTCATCCCATAACAGGTCTTGTCTCCATGATTTGCCTATGCTTTACCATAGTTTCTGGATTAAGTGCACTTTTTTCATATGAAGTACGAAGATTCCTAAAACCAGTCCTCTCAAAATTCTTTCACAATACTTTCGCATTAACGACATTCATAGCTGGAATGATTTCCCTAATTTATGGCTGGATTGACACAAGATGGGCAAGATTATATGATCCAGGAAATATGAGATACATTAGTTCATGGATGATAGGATTTATCATATTTTTCACGTGCATTGGTGCTTTTAAATCATTAATACATCAATCGATTGGAGTTGCTAAATTATCGTTAAAAAAGTCTGACAAAGAATATAACGGAGATAGTGAAAAGCAGTGAAATAATTTTTTATCAATACGTGACAAGCACAAGTTGATTTCAAGTTTGAAGATAGTAAGTTTAAGATAACTAAAAATAAATTTATTACCAATTAAATCGAAGTTAGTGGCATAAGATGATTATTTATTTTGTGAGTTCTAAATTGAAATATTTAAAAAAAAATATAATATTTTTAAAAAATCAATATTTTAGTATATTTACCTACATAAATTTCATTAACTTTGTATCTTTAACGATCGAGAAAACCACCAGAGATATGCAACAAAGACGTGTCAATAAAGAAACTAGAGATCCAAATATCTCTGTTTTGTGTGTGACTAAGAAGAAATCAGTACTAAGAATATCGCTATCAGTAATGATAGAAAACCTACTCAAGAAAACCATAAAATCGTGTCTACTTTATATTTTGTGGTTAATCAATAATTAAAGTAAATCTTAGACTAGTCATGCACTTGAGATAGCAACAACAGCCATTAAATTTTTTTTCTATGCTATTGTCTGGTTATCTTACTGAAATTAATCAATAATCAATTTTGTATTAGGTTTAAAATTTTTACACTTATGATATTTGATATCTTGAGAAAATCTGATACTTCACATCAGGGGCGTAGCCAGTGGGGAGGGGGTTTGAACTAGAAATTATTGAACTTTTTAGATCCGAACCAAAAAAAGGAAACGTCGAAAAGTAGCAAAAACTCCTCTCAAAAAAATTCCTGGCTAAGCCCCTGCTTCACATTCAATATTTCAAAGTTACAGTTTGTACTTCTTTTAATAAGGAAATATGACTATTAAGATGATCCTTTTAACTTATTAGTATCGTATTGTTTTATTAAAATTTTTGATTTTCTTTTAATGCACCTATTACCTAAATGTTCATTTTCTGACTATAAAATTTTAACCAATTGTTTAAAACAAATAATTAAGTTACAAATAATTAAGCTTTGAAACCAATTGACCAACTCTTAAAATTGAGGTCAAGAACAAGACATGAAGATCTTTTCTTCAATCATTTTTTCTTGTACGAAAAACTGTAATCTTCTGAATTAATGACTTTTTTGAATTTTTCTATAATTTGCATTATGTATGATAAATTATCATATTGATTAATATTATTGAAGATGTTTCTATTGAAAGCAATTCCATTCCATTGCATTGATTGATTATGATGGTTTATTTTTCCATTAGATTTATTTTTTCCTATTTCTTTCAAAGTCAATCTTCACTTTGTTCTCGAAGTAATTTATCTTTTTCAAGGACTCATTAATTAAATTCGAAGTTTACTGAACACTTCATGTTCTTTAGAACTTAATGATTTTATAGAATTTTTTAAAAATTGAACTTGCATAAAAGTTTTTCAAACTTCACACTAAGTAATGAGATCAATTTGCATTGCCATCAAGTTTTTTTTTACGTTGAACGTCAACAACAAATGACATTGGAATTTGAAACAATAGATGTTATACTCCACAGCATTAGAGTCATTTTTCTCCATTCCAATCAGCTTCATCTTACACTTCATGCTGTCTTGTTGAGGGATTTTTTTTTTTTTTGTGATTGATAAATCTCCAAATCACACTTGATGCTAAAAAGAAGGAACATTGAAGGATAAAGACGGAATTTGAATGAAAGATTGATAGAACAAAAGTTTTTGTGTGTCTTTTGCTTTTTGCTCTAAAATTGAAGTTATATCATGTCGTGTACTACTCGGATACATACTTGATGCGATAATGTTGATGAGGATGGCAGGGATGGCAACTTTATGCTGCTTTTTATGCAGAAATATTGAAATTTTAGATTTTTCCTCCTTCCGGAACAAGAAATCAATAAAATGTCAAGCAGATTCAACAAATTTTTCACCCAACCCTGCCCTGTTCCAAAAAAAAGGTTCGACAACAAGAAAAGTGAACAAATCAATTTGGATTTCGGTATATCGCATCGTGTAAGTCAAGTAATTTTGAGATAAGACGAAACGTGACATCTTAAAAGTAGAAGTGATAAATGAAGGTTGATAATGGAACTATATAATACTGTTTTATGTTCAATTGCTTTCCATTTAGTCTGTTGATTAAGTTTAAGACGACAAGAGCTCCAAAATCCGGCACATAATTTTTTGTTTAAAATCTCTTTCACAAAATGAAATCAACGGAATCGCGAACAGCACTTGAGAAGCTTGAAATTTGCATAAATACATTAAATCATGCATTCATTGCAATTACAACATTTTACTCAACATGGTACTGCATTAATTATGGTTTTGACAAGCGTCACACACTTCATGTACTGCTGACATCCCTCGGATATCATTTATTATTGGCAGAAGGCATTATGTCGATGTATAATGGAAACACTTTTACATTGTTTACGAGACGATCGACGAAAACAAACATTCATTGGATTCTACAAGCAACTGGTGGTACATTGGGCTTATATGGATTCTTTCTTGAAGTCGTGCAACGAGCACAGGCAGGAAAAAAATTGTTTCATATTTGGCACGCTCGTTTTGGTATGTGATGAATGTAATGATTCTTGTGAGGGTTTTGTGCAGAAATAGACAAAATTTTGGAAGGCTATGGTGCATTTTAAATAAGGAATCCCTTCCAGATGTCAATATTTTGAGTACTTTTTGATTTATTCCTAAAACCTATTTCATCTTTCATAAAGTCTGCCAAAATCCTCACAACAGCCCATTACATGGACACAGTAAATTTACATCGACCATAAATGTAATTTAGCTAATGTCCATAAATCTATTTTCTTCTTTATTTCTCATGTCTCATTCTCTCCATTATGTAACAATTATAGGCTTGGTTTCAGCAATATTTCTATGCCTGTCTATACTCTCCGGATGTTCGGCACTGTTTTCAGGCAAAGCAAAAGCCTTCTTGCGACCAATTTTCTCAAAATTCTTCCACAATGTATTTGCAATATTCTCATTCATTTTCGGTATAATTGCGATGATAATTTCATACAACACGCGAAGTTTTGCACGTGATATCGACCCTGGCAACATGAGATATGCAATGATTGGATTTTTATCGTGCATCCTACTGTTTACATTAATTGGACCGCTTAAAACTATGTTCAGACATTTTGGCATTATGTTTTCATCGAGTGCAAAAAATTCCGACTCGGAAAATGGAAGTGCTTCATAAAAACAATGTTTTTATTTCTATTAATTTAGATAATGTGCCAAACAATGTAGTATGTGTGTGTGTGTGTATGTTGTAGTTTCTTATTATTAAGAGGGTCATTCGATTAAAACTTACTGCCGTTACATTGCTATGTGTCTAGAATTCAGGACAGATAGCTTATAAGTTAGGAAATTATTTTAAGGATTAAATGAAGCTTTTGTGTTCATTTTAAAGGAAGTTATTAATAAAATAATTGAATGAATATGAAAATGATGATTTTTTTTTGTTATATTGGGAATTGCACTTCCTGTGAATATGAAAAATTTTTATGACCACTTCCTATTTCCCACAATTTTTTATATATTCAAATCTAACCAAAATCGATCAGGCACACAAACTGTATCGAATACAAAAGATTATCCTTTGAAAATACATAAAATGAAATTTCCATTTTAATATCAGAAAATATGTATCTTTTTGCCAGAATGAAGCCATTTTTAGTGATAATGTTGTGTTTGCTTCTCTACAACAAAATGAGCTGAACATGCTCATATCGGTGTAAAGGAAATAATTTAATTTAAGGGACCGTAAATGTGGTTAAAATTTCATTGATTGTGGCATCACTTGATTCGTATTTTAGGGTTGACTTTACGTGATAATTTTGTGTGCATACAAACTAGGTATGAAGTGAATCGGAAGGTAAGTGTACTTTATGTTCAAGTAAATTAAATTTCTTTGTGGATTAAATATTCATTTTACTCGCAATTTTGTTGGGATTTATGAACAATTTTGCCTGAGGATCCAAAAAAAGTTAAAAATTCTCTTTAAGATCAAAAGCTATGTAAAAAATTTATCAAATATTTTTTTTTTATTTTCTTCTTCATGTTTGAGTTCTGGTGGTGGATGTAAGGAACATACTTTACTTCATACCCAAGTCTATGTGAAAATTTTGAGGAAAAGACATAAAAACATCCGCACACACAAAAACATGAACATAAAATTAATATTCGTCCCCTTTCTATCTCAAAGTTTTCTTTTTTTTGGAAAGAAGATAAGCATCTGGAAACATTTCGTCTCGATTTATGAGCAGTTTGTCGGAAAGTTTTTCATTGGGACTAAGTGTTATCTTGAATTGGATCTACATCTGTACTGATGATGGTTAGGATAGAATGATATTTGGGTATATTGTTTGTGTAGTATCTTTTAGAACTGGCAGGAGCAAAAGGATGATATTGTTGAGCTTTTTTTCTTTGGTAATAAGTTTATTTTTGAAATTTTTATCATAAGAAAAAGAAAAAGCTTAATAAGGGGTTGTTCACTTAGTACGTTCGTTTTTTAGAGGGAGGGGGTTCTAGGATTTTGTAACAGATCATTACTTACTTACTTACTGCAACCATGTTCCTATGTGGAGCTTAGTAACAGATCATAGCTAAATTTTTTTTTTTATACAAAAAACGTAAGTTTGTGAAGGAATTTTTCAAGACAATTAGCTTCAAAATATCAGTTAAGTCAAAAAACTTAAAATCTTTAAGTTCGAATCTTATTTAACTAAAAGTTAAATAAAGTTAAAAGTTAAATAAAGCTAAAACAGATTATTTCTTATGTAACTAGAAATCAGAATTCTTATAACTAGGTTCAATAATTTGAATCCAAAGCAGGAAGAAAGAATTTAAGCAATCATGTATCTAGAATATATGAAATTGTGAAAGTAAATACAACTTCAAAACATAAGGACTCAGAATACAAGCTCAAACAAATCTCATCCTATTCACAAGACACCTAAAATCCAGCATCAAAACATTAAGTATTCACCACCTAGTAGGTAGCTTAACACACCCAAAAAACTTTTACAAAAAGCAAAAATAACTTTCCAAAGCAGCAAAAAGCACAACTTTTCAACGACGTCTTTAACTTGCTAGTCTCTTATACCCACAGTTTCCTTCCAAAACATCTAAAACATTAATTTTCCCAAAAGCATTTTGCCTTCTTAATGTTTAATAAGTACAAGACAGACATATATTCATGAGCCCGTATGCTTTTAATTAAAAAATATTTTTTTTTGTTTTTCTTCTTCATTGTAGTTGTGCCTTTTATTTTAGATGAGAAGCTTTGCTTTTTAGCCCTAAAGTGATAATATGTGAACTGTTTTTATTTGTGTATCGATCGATTGACGATGAGAAAAAAAATCATTTTTCATATTTTGAGTTTCTTTTTGCTCTTGGTTGTAAGAATAAACACAGATGCTCATTTTACAATGTTTCAAATATTGTAGTTTATAATCCAAATTCTCATGCACAGCACATCAGTTTTAATTCTTACAAATAAAATAAAATAGTTCATTTTTTTCAACTTTTATTGCATTTTACTCAACACTCAATAAATTACGTGACTTCAGTAGCTGTAGTTCTATTATATGACGATATAAAGCACATAATTCTCAATACATTTATTTTGAGTACGAGAACATAAGCATATATGTCATCATATAATGATGGATTACACTTAACTAATTTCATGATGAAAAATTCATTTTCGATAAAAAAAAGTTTCTAAGAATATAAATGAAGAATTGGATGGATTGATGCGGGGTTGAAGAATTAGAAGATGAGAAAAAAAATGGAAGGATGGATTGAGGTTTCTTTCATGCTTTATTAATGGACGTACATTAACGTCGCAATATATACGAGATTATTCATCCTTTTTGCCCACGCTTGTTTTTTTCTGATTTTCATATGCATCATGAATAATTTCCGTTTTTTCATTCGACATCGTAAGGAAGGAAGAAATTCGTAATCAAAATTATAATTAAATTTATTTCAATTTTTTGTCACGCTGAATAAAAATAAAAACTTTTATGACACAAATTTTCATCATACGAGTGTCAACTTGAATGTCTTCAAAATTTATAACTTATCTTTCATCATATCAAGTGGAAATTAGATGAAGTGGATGTGAAAGTTTTCAACCAATATGAATTATGGATTTCATGGAAGTATGTGGGAAATAAGAAGAAGATATGATGTAGGCATAAAGTAATGTAAAGCTAGTAAAATATGGTAAGATAATGTAAATAATTTCCGGTACGAAACTTGAAGTGGTAAGAAAGTTTGTTTTTCAACTTGATGTGCTCAATTCAGATTTGTTTGATATTTTGTCTATTTCTTATGTTTATAAGTGGATACAGAGTTGTTTTCGAATACTTTTCGAAATCATAAATAACTTAAGATCCAAAACACTCATCATCTCTCGAAAAATTCCTTAAAAATTTAAAGTATTAAATTTGACATTATTTATGTATAGTCCCTAATTTTTGATCCATAATTAAAAAAGCACTGAGCATTTCAAACTTTACAGGTAACATTTCAAAATATCAAATTACAATTCTCACTGCCTAAAGCTATTAAGCCACGTGTAATTTTAAAAATCAATTATCATTGCAGAATGTGTAACTATAGAGCTTTTGGAACTGATACAAACATAAACATCAAATACTTACATATACATCTAAAATATCCATTTGAAAATTTAATGAAGGGTGAAGCAATTTCAAATATTTTTTTTCTCATTTTCATACCCCAAAATACCACTGGACCGCCTCTTAGTTATTCAAAGCTTTCATGTCAGTAAATCCCTTTGAGTTTTACATAGCACATTAAAACTTTCATCCCTTGAATGCATTGTATAGCATTGTTCTACAATATTAGTTTTGTCAGCAGAATAAAAAGGATATTTACAGTAAAATCTCATTTTCATCCTCATAAACAAACTAATATGAATAAAAAAATGGAAAACTTTCATATTCAAAATATACAAAATACACCCCTTAAAATAAAATAAAAGCACAAAAGGTCAAAGCTGAAGAATTTTTCTTTTTTTTTGCAAAAACACTCTGGGCAAGTTGTTCATTCAGTGATGAAATATAAAGCCTCATTTCTTCATGCTTTGATGAGAATATGTACAAGAGAGCGAGATGATGAGGAAAAAAAAGTTTAATTTTTACCGAAAAAAAAGAACCAAATATGAGGGCGGTATATGTATGGCAGTAAAGTAAGCAGCAACAGTTAAATGAACTAGAAATTTTTTTTACTCTCTGTTTCTCTCTCACTTATTCTCTCTTTTTCTCATTTTAAATGGAATTTATTTGACCTCCTACAGCTCATGGAATAAACGTAGCAAGGTAGAGTACATCAATTTTGATGCTACCCTACAGACATTTTCATTATACGAGGAAAATTATCAGGGTTCGCTACATATCATGATTGTGATTTTGTATGTTAATGATTGTTCCTAGTTCTGTCATGATATGCTGAATAAACAATTTTCTATATGTATGGACTGAATCATTCTAATCCAATTCCAATTCCACTAATTCTATCTTGTTTTTGTCACACGCCAAAGTACTTATCATTACATTAGAATCAGTTTGACTAAATGACATATTTTCTACTTTTTGAATTTTCTTTAGGTACTGAAATTTTGAAAACCTGATAAAAACCATTTTTCAACTTATTCTGTTGTCTATTTTCAATAATCGGCAATACTGGATGAACCTTTGCGAATTTAATTGGTACAGATTCTTGAGCAGTTTCTTGGCTTTTTATCAATCTCTTTTTTAGATTAACGCAATATTCTAAGACAAAAATGGAGCAACTGATTGCGCAGCTTGCTAGCCAAATTGAGAATCCAAAACTCAAATTGTCAACAGTAAGGACTGCTGGTTCTGTCTGAGTTAGAAATCTTCTTTTCAATCCTAAAATACTGTCCATTACTTTGTTCATAACTCCTGTTTCAATCCATCTACTCAAGGCTCTGTTCATTACATAAACATAAAAATTATTTTGAAGAAATGTAAAACTAGCCCACGACACTTTGAACGGATTATCCAATTGATGCCAGTTAAATGATTTAAGATATTTCCATTCAAAAACTTGTTTCATCAGTGAGGGAACCACTAAGCCAAGTTTTGCTGATGAATTTTGCGATTGATTTTTATAGATTTTGAAAAAATCTTCATCAGGAATTCGAACGAATCTAGGTAATGAGCTATCATTCTGTAAGTAAATCTCTAAATTGAAGAATCCTTCAAATCCCAGGTAGAGTGTGTAATTTCTATTTTTCATATCGTCTAAGGTGGTTGGCGGTGATCGTCTTGGTGAGCTTGTCATAAATTCAAACAATTTGCTTTGATAGCAAGTTCGAAATATCAAACAGAACAGTACAAAATTCATCAGAATGAATCGTGGAAAATTTAATTTTGGTAGTCGATGTTGTGAAATTCCAAAAAATATACTTAAAATGTTGATTGCTGGATATTTTATGTTTGTTCCATAAACAATATACTGAACTTCCTTGGGAAAGAAATTAATAATCACAATAGTTACGAAAGCAATTAAAAATGTTGAAATTAAAAAAATCCATGTCATTTCATCAAAAGGAAGTAAAAGCTTTTCATATGATGAATATAAATCTCCAGGAGTAACAAGTACAAAGTCTTCAATTTGCATGAAAATGTTTGCAAAGCTTATTGGTATGAAAGGAAAAAACTTCTCACATTCATATCGTGTGAAAAAATAACAGACATTAGGGAAGTCTTCTTCTTGTAAAGTCTGTTTTGAAGTATCAATTAATCGAACAATGTTTTCTCTACAATGAAATAAAAAATCTTTTTCAGCTAATGAAAATTGATAAGATGGCTTATAGTTGACTGTTTTTGCTATAAGCTCAAACATGTGTGGAATCAATCCAGTTGCTGTGAATGGACTTGACTTGCTCTCCAAATCTATTGTAAAATTCATCCATAAAGTTCCTGCGTTTGCAATCAGTATGATAAGATCGCATTCATAAAAATCTTTAAATTTTTCATGATTTTGCAGCCTTTTTGTCCACTTTTGAGTAGATTTAATAAAGGAATTCAAAATTTGTAGCTGTATTCTATTACAAATTTTTTCTGTAAAATATTCGATGCTTGCAAGGTGTAAACGGTCTTCATCATCAATAAGTAGATACTCAAAGGTTTCAATTTTGCTTCCAAAATATAATAATTTGCTTTGCTGCGTGAAATCTTTTAAATAAAATTGAAGCATTTTCAAATCGCAGTTTTCGATGTAAACAAGAAACTTGAGGGGTTTTGGATAACGATTAGTAATATTTTGTGTATCGTGAATAAGGCTGTAAATTTCACAAGAATATACAAAAATAATCGCAGATATATCATGAGGAATTTTTGTAGATCTCAATTTATTAATTCTGTATGCAAAATAGTTGCCCTGTTCCTGCGCCAAAAACCTTCTATGAACAAATTCAGAATAAATTGTAGACTCAGTTTCATAAACGACAACATCAAAAGGCTAAGTTCCATTGAAAAAACACTCAACAACATTGTTTATTGCTTTTAAATTAGGATCTTCACTTTCTTGAGACATTATTATTATTCCTTCACATAAAGGTCCAAATACAAAAATCAAACTTAGAATCATTTTAAAAATCATCATACAACGTCTTTTCTTCATGAAAGTTATTGAATGACTGATGTTCTAAATCAAAAATATTCTTTATGATTGAACAATTGTAGATAAAAAGTACATTCTTTGATAAATAATCCTAAGTAATTTTTTAATTTTTTATGTGACACAGAAAATTGTCAGGTTGTAGATAAGTCAAGGGACGTAGTCAGGGGGAGGGGGTCAAAAATGGGCCCCAAAAAATTTCTTGCTACGCCCCTGGATAATCCTGTTTAGTATTTTATTTTTCAAAATAATTTATACTGATCTTTGGGGTCGTTCACTTAGTACGTTCGCTTTTTAGGAAGGAGGGGTGTCTAAGATTTTTTAACAGATTAAACAAAAAAAAAAAGAATTTTTATACAAAAAGCGTAACAAGGGGGAAAGGAGGGGTCTAAAAAGTCATTTTTTTGCGTAACGTACTTTGTGAACGACCCCTTTTGATATTCTTCAATTATCGAGAATTATAATTCAATTAGCTCTCCTTCTTCAAGTTTGTTTTTGTCACACGCTGAAGTACTTATCATCTCATGTGAATCAGTTTGACTCATTTGTTCAGTTTCTGATTTTTATTTAAGTACTGCAATTTTGAAAACCGAATAAAAACTGTTTTTCATTTATTCTGATGGCTCTTTTCAAATTTGTGTGAAATTGAATCAATTTTCGCAAATTTAATGAAAGAAAGTTTTCGAACATATTGCTGGCTTTTATTCAATCAATTTTTCAAATTGATACAATATTCTAAGGTTCTAACTAAATAAGGATTTTAATTAAAAATAAAATTTCTTTGAAATATTGAAAAATTTATAAATCGTTGAAACTTTTCATTCCTTCTCCCCTCCATTACGATCTGTCAGAAAAATATTTTAAGCTCAACTTAACAGATTCATTAATGTTTATTCTTATATCCTTCGTTGAGGAATGATAATGGCTAGAGAGATGAATTAGCAATTTTTATGGTACTGTAAAAATCCTCATCCATAAAGAACAATTAAGAACGATATTTTATTTCCATGGATTACAGTGACGAGCATAAATTCTCCAAAATAAATAATCCATCCAAAGACTCGTAAATTTCAATGATTTTCAAACAAAAAAAAAGAACTGGAAGCACTCGTTAACTTTTTAGGAGATTTTTTTCCATCATTAAAAGGCATACAGAAAATTTGTTTTAATGGATGTGAAGGTTTTAAGGAGAAGGGTGGACATTAGTAACAAACATGAAATTATGCTTAAAATGGAATTTATCCTAGTCATGTAATTGAGTTGTGCTTATCTTCCGACTCAAGTTTCCAAGAAAAACTAATTGCTTGAGAGCTTTTATGTCAATTGAATAAAACTTGAAGCAGAAGAATTTGGAAATTTTTTGTAAAAATACTTTTTTTACTGAAAATTAAATTTTCCTTGTCGTAAGTATTCTTAAGTACGGAATTAGTTATATTTTTTAACTTAATTGTGTGGGGTATGAAGCATAAGTATGACTCGACTTATAAGCTGGTTTTTTAGTCACGGTAGTTATTAATCCTTTTATGACTTGGTAGATTGATGTTCAAGTGATTTTGGAAGTAAAAATTATCATTCTGATTTAGCAGTCTTTAGGTTCGAAACTTAAATTCATAAAAATGAGTATTATTTTTCAAAAACTGGATTCTTCATTTTGATCAAATTTTTGGAACTGGGAAAACTTCATGGAACCTGAATTTATGCAAATAAAATTGCTCAATTTAACAGACAAAATTTCCTTTTACACTGAGACAGCCATTAAAATCCTAAATTGAACTTGTAACACGAAAAAACTTGCTAAAATTTTATCAACAGATTCAAAGAATCCTCCCAACATTAAAGGATGTTAAAAATCATACCCAGTACACTTTTTAGTACAAAAAAGACATCTCCTTATCTTAAATACCACAAAGTACGTCACAGAGTCATAATATCCAACATTTGGTGCTCAAAAGAAAAGTTTAAAGGAACTCAGTCAAACAGTTTTTAAGTACCGAATTTTTATGCCTTTTTACCTTTAAAGAAACTTTCTTCCTTTTTTCATTCTTGCAAGCTTACAGGCCTGGAGGATATGAATTCAGTTAAAGAAAGAAAGCTTTTTTATTTTAATTGACAGAAGAAGGGCAAGCGAGAAGCAATACTCTGTCTGCCTTCATACTGTGAAGAGGAAGAAATGAAATTTAAAACTTTTTTTTTTCTTTTTTTTAACTTTATAACGAGATGCTATCAACAGATATTCAGTAAGGCATAGCTTGTAATACATGAGTTCTTTTTGGATTTTTTTTATGTGCTTATTTTTTATTCAACTCTTTTTTTTCCTCATGTTGTCATTCAGTAAGAAAAATTTCTTCACATGAAATTATGGAAATTAAAGGTAAGAGTTTTGACTTGTTGAATTCAGGGTTGAGATAGGTGGAATAGATGGATAAATATTTAATGATGTAGGGTTAGTGAATTACATGGAATTTTTTAAAATATGTCATTTATTAATAATGCTCTCAATAAAAATTTTTGAAAATTTGAAGGCCCTTTGGACACCCAACTTTCCAAAGTTCAGCAGATGTCCACATAAATTAATAAAACATTAGACCATTAGACGTTCGTTCCTTCCAAAGAAGCAGCCCCAAAAATTCATAATTTCACATCTCAGTTCCCTCAAATCAAGTCTGAGCTGCTGAAAAAATTGAGGTGTTTAATTTTAATGCGCTGCTTTGCGTATTTCTCGTGAATATAATAAATAATGTAAAATAGCTGTAGCGTGAACAGTATAATATGACAACAAATTCAGAATGTGTCAGAAAATTATGTGAAATGATGTGGAAACATTTCCGACATAATTTATTCTTTTTAACTAATTTTCATCTGTTGCAGGGGATTAATTTTCGTATTTTGTATGAAAATTTCATTTTTGCGATTTTTTTTCTCAATTTTTTGCTGTGAATTTTCAAACTTTTTATTTAAAAATTTTATTTTGAGGAATTTTGAAATTCATTTTTGTTTTTAAAAATTTTGAATGGTTTTGAATCAATCCATTGGATTTTCAAAAAACTTTAAAGTTCATTATGTCATTTGATTGCAATTAAACTAGAAGAAAACTTGAGATTTGCTAGTCAAAATGCCAAAAATATTGAATTGCTCATTTTCATAAATTCTCGTCTTTAACAATGCAAGTTCGATTCCTTAAAAAAAAGTTTTTTCAAAAAATGTATTCATTAATTCAAAGAACTTGCATTGTTAAAGACGATGAAAACAGTTTTCACAAATTACAACTCGTCATCATCACTGTCTACAACTCCTCACATAACAATAACGAGGTTGTTGACTAAAAAATCTTTTAAATCACTCCAAATTATAATTATAATTTTTCATTCTCATTCACAGCACTTTTCTCATTGATTTTCTAATTTTAAAAATATTTTATTCCATTCATAGATTTTCCTTCTTCATCTTCAACACAAACTTGTGATAATTTAAAATTCTCATTCGAATGAACGTAAAAATGAAGACAATAAAGAGCTTATAATATTCTAATGCTGTTGCTGCTGTACTCTCTCATTCAACCCCCGCACATGAGTTCACTTAATGTTAATATAAACTTTTTCAAGTGAAGAGGTGTAGCAATTTGTAGAGAGAAGAAAAAACTACAAAAAAAAAGAATGAGCAAGAGCAGCAAAAACAATGGAAGCACTAATGAGTAAGTCGAACGATAAACCTTGAAAGACTTCAATGAATCTTACACATATAAACTAAAACGGAGAAGTTCATTAATATTTATTCATATGTTTAGCATTAAGAAGGCATGACAAAACATTGCGGAATAAGTTGAACCATGTACACATCATCATTCAACCCTATATATGCTGTATACACAAACAAAAACGCAACAAAGCAGAATGGAAATGAGAAATACACGTTTATCGATTTTTTTTTCCTCTCCAACAATGGAGTTTCTTTTCTCAGTTTTCCTTTTTTTCTTGCTCTACATTGTTGTTCCTTCTTACTTCTTCTTTTGTTTCTTTTTGTGTATCTTTATTTACCATGTAAGAGCAGCTTGGAAAAAAAAGTTTCCCTTGAAGCCTAAAGCTTTTTTTATGGTCGGATGGCTTTAAATTATGCAAATCTCTTCCAACTTGTTTATGATTTCTAATCGGAAATGCTGCACAGTAAAAAAAGATACAGAACGAGTATTTCCATTTTTTTAAAGGGAATATTCGTATAGTTTATTATGCTTTGTGTTTATTTTTAGACAGCAGGGGAGCTGTCTGAGGAAGTTGGCAGTTAAATAAGATAGTTGAAATGATGAGTAATTTGGAGTAATTTGTGAAGAGTTATCGAAAGATTATTTTTATAAAAATGATTAAAAATCTGAGGTACTCGAAGCCAAGATCAATGACTATGTTGCAATAATTAGGTACCGAAGTACTTAACCATTAGCTCATTAATAATTTTATTGCATCTCTCTCATTATTTTCAAAAACACAATATTTTCTCTCCTTACACATCAGCACTGTTACTTCATTTTGCATCATTTTATGCTTCATGTTAAGGATTAATGATGAATTTCAATTAGTGCCAGCTCAGAGATTCATTTAAATATTTGAATACACTGAAATATTCTGTAGCAAAATTTTATTGTTGAATGGTTTTTAAGCTAGTTAAGCATCAACTTCAATAATTGCTGCAAGGCATTTAAAGCCTGATTGCATGACTTTTTTTTTCTTTAATTAATTCAGTGGAAGTAAATTTTTTATGGAAATAATTTTTTTTATTGATTTTTTAAGGTGGTTCTATAATGCAAAATGGACTAATTTGAAGATTTTTAAATTACCTGAAAATAATTAAAAAAAATGATGAATGAAAAGTGGGAAAGTGTGCAAGACAAATTCAACCTTTCATTGCATTCCAAAAATCAATTTTTTTAGGTCAGTTCAGGGGCGTAGCCAGGAAAGTTTTGGTGGTCAAATCCCCTCCTTTTTCCTATTTTCGTGAAGTTCACACTAGCTTTTATTGGCGTTTTCAGATCCGAAACATAAAAAAACGTCAAAAAGAAAGGAAACCACACCACCCCCCCCCCTCCCTTAAAAAATTCCTGACTACGCCCCTTAGTCAGTTTAGAAATTATCAAAATAGGATTTTACTACGTTACTCACTTCACTCTTTTCTAGTATAACTATTCGACTGAACTTAATCATCCAATTCCCAAAATTCTGTCATGAATTTCACATGCCTTTTTTGTCTCATAAATTTCCTCATAGGACATATGAACACGTGTGAAAATTTTATGAACCCGCTCAACTTCACCACAATAATTGTTTATTATAAAATATTATCACGTCGAAAAAAAAATTTATGGCCATCATATGCTACAATACATCATCGAAAATTGTTCTGAATAATTTTATCATCAACTGTCGTTCAGAATATTTCACATCATGTGACGTCAAAAAAAGCTTCAGAATGTAAGAAAAATGTTGAGCCAATATGTAGAAATTTGACTTGCTTGACTTGATGACAGAACAAAAAAATGCGCTAAGGTTCATCAACATTGAGGCAGTTAAAAAATTTCCACCTTTTTCAAGTTATTTTTTTTTTGTCCTGTACAGCTTAAAAGGATATTTAGCATAGACAAAATAAAACGGCAAAAAATATGAGATTCAGTCATTGCAAGAGACGTGAGAGATGTGCTTTGTATATATTTACTTTTTTTCAGAATGTGTTTTTGTGCTAAAAAATTCCCTTTTTTCGAGTATGTTGTTGAATTTACAACTCACGCAATCAACAGTTTATTGTTACAGTCGAAAGGTCGGAGTCAGTCGAGGCTAGAATGATAAATGTGTTAGTGCCGTTTTTTTTTCTCTGTAAAGTTTACATTTTCTCCATTTCTTACTCTCAAAGGAGCAAGAACACGGGAGAGGAGTTTCAGGATAATTGAAATCCATTAAGGATGTTGAAGGGTTTGTAAGTTGGTATGGTATGAAAGTTAATTAAGATTCTGTCATTTATGGTTTCTTAAACTTTGGATTCTTGTGCCTGAAGAACGAATTTAGTGCCTTAATACATCTTTTTTAGATGCAGCATCTCCTTTACTTTTCCAAAAATTTTAGTCGATTAGAACTTCCATTTAAGTGCCTGTCAAAAAATCTACAACTTCTTCAACATTTTTCAATCCGCAACTATTAAGTACTTCCATCATCTATCCCTTCCATAACATATAAAAACTAGATGGGTCTAATTTCCCAGAATAACCAAAAGAGTTTCAGAGTTTCAACCTCATAAATTATGTGAGGGACGGCATTTCTCAGAAAAAAGGAATCAAGATCCTTTCTCGTAAGAATAAAAAAAAAACAAGGCAATAAGAAGCACTGATGAAGAAAAAGTTCGACACGAGTACCAAAAAAAAAAATTTCAAGTGAAACATTAAAGAGTAAAAGTTTAAAACACAAAAAAATTTACCCAAAATGCAATATTACTGGCCATCAAGAGACTTTTGATGAGTCCCATTGCAGCTGTCGTCTGTAAATGATCACTCATTTCTCACTCAATTCTCTCCAATTTTAGAGTCTTTTATATTCCACTTGAACGCCTTATGTTGCACTAATAAAAACCGCAAATTACAATTTTTTTTGAGGAATAATTTTGCAGCCACAATAAAATTATTTTCTGCTCACTTTTTTTTAAAAGCCTTGTTTTATTATTTTTTTTTCTCTCACTTTATAAAAAATTATTATTTTTCCCCAATAAAAAGCACATACATGGAGGAAGAAAAATTGATTCGTTGTGATGATTCTTATCACACACTTTATGATGTGCGAAATGTGTTCATAAATATTTCTCACTTCTCGCGATAATAAATATATGTTGTGCTGTTTTTTATTATTTTTTATATTCCTTTGCACCCCCGTTCACAAATAAAAAGTGAGCTGGAAGTTTTTTTTCAGCTATAACTTTTTTTATTTCAGTTCTTGTCTTTTTTTCCTTGTTTGATAAACTGAACTGTGAACAGAAGGAAAAATTTCTCTGCAGAACTTTTCTCAACCGTGTACAGTAGACGAATGATGAGAAGATGTGTGTTACTCCGTGGGAATCTTGTTTATGTTACAGAGCATGAAAGGTTCAACAATGACGTCACTGGCAATTTTCCTCTCGTTTTTTTCGCTCGGTATTTACTGGAAAGGAGAAAGGAAAATGCTCGGATGTGAGCTTTTGGGAGCTTTTAGAGGAAACTTGGAATTTGAAATTTTTATGACAGTTATTTGAGATTTTAGAGGTTTTGTTCTCTCTGAGAATTTTTTTAAAATTAATTTATTTACTTTGTAAGCATTTTAACTTGATAATTCAGTCTAAAAAGAGTTTTTGATATGATTAATCAAATTTTATTTTTGTTTGTAATTTTTTTGAAATTATTTTGTATTTATGGCGGTAAGTTACTTTATTAGTTTTTTAAGTTATCAAAAAATTAAGATTTTTGTACTAATCTTTATGTATCCTGAAAATTCTATGACTTTCAAAAATTTTCATGTTTTTCAGAATCATGCACAATCCCATCATCAGGACTTTCTGGAAATTGTATCCCTTTAAATCAATGTCCAGAAATTCAAGAAGAATTTAGAAAAGATCGAACAAAAGTTCCATTTATTTGCGACAAGAAACTAAGAACAATTTGCTGTCCTGTTCAAGCTTTATCAATTGGAAAGACGTCTGGGGCACGGGGATTCCCTGAATCTCAGACTACAACGAATAATAAACAATTTTTACGTTTAAATGAAGGTTTGTGAATTACTATTTGAATATTTGAAATTTAAGGAATCGAACATAGAACTTTAAATAATTATTTTTTAGTATGCCTAAATTCCCGAAAGTTAATGACAAAGAACGTCACATTATCCTCATTTATAATCGACGAGCCAGAGGAATATCAAACAACTAACTACTGCAATACAAATCAAAGAAACATTGGAGTGGCTGTGGAAAAGGAATTTCCACATGTTGCATACATTTATGGAAAGAAAATCCTCAAACATAGGAATGGAAGTGTCGTCAAACCAGTGCAACAAGTTGTCGAAACAAAATGTTCTGGTTCGTTAATTACGGAAAATTTCGTGCTCACAACTGCTTTATGTGTTAGTAAAAATCTACATTCCTCTGCAGTCGTTCATTTTGGTGTTCTGAATTTGACATCGGAATTTGAGGCACATTCAACAGTTGAGATTCCAAAGAGCGACTTTTTGACATTCTTGGAAATAACTTTGCTCAGATTAATTAATAGAATTGATGTAAATGAAAATGTCATGCCTGCATGCTTGTCCTTTGCATTGAACAATAGATTTGTGTTGAGTGGCTGGACAGGATATAAATATGAATGCAATCCACTTATGAAAAAGTGGTACATTCGAGAAGATGAGGTAACAAAATGTGGAAAGACAGTGCTATGTATTGAGGCTTCAAGCATCATCAACTATCATGAGGTAATAAGCTTAATGCCTATCTTTTACCATTTTTGTGATTCATTAAAATTGGAAAGCTTCCTACTAAAAATCACATAAAAATTAATAAAACTTTTTCTATTTTAGACTCTTTTACCTGGAAGTCCACTGCACATTTACCATCCTGAGAATGAATGTCAATACATTGTTAAGGGACTTTTGAAACGCATTTTTATGGAAAAATATGAATTTATTGAATTGAAAAGTTACTTGCCTTGGATAGAAAATAAAATATCAATTTGATTTTGATACTTAAAAAAAATTTAAATTTATTTTTCCTGATCAAAAAGGTGAAATGGATACTGCGGCACTCACCAATTAATTAGAATAAAAATTTTAAGGTTTTAAAAAAATCAAAATGTTTATTTAAATTATTATAACAAAAAAGTTCGACAGAACTTGCTTTGATTTTTCTTACGACACGTACGTTTTTTAAAATGCCCTTTGATCCCTTACTTCAAGTTCTCATTTCATTTGTTTATTAATCTAAAGCTCAATTTTTACTCAAAATTCTCAATAAATACTCTATGATTAATTCAAAAACTCAAATAATTAAGTTGCTTCCTTAGTTCTGATTTTGTAGTGATTGAGTTTGTGTTTATTGCTGGATTTGAAATTTCTAGTTAAAAAATGAAGTAAGAATTTGAATTTTTGTTTAAGATTTGTTGTTGATTCGTCAAAATTTCAAAGCTAATTTCAAATGAGCTACAAAAATATATTTTTGAGATCCTCTTAAAAATTATTATCAATTTAAAAAAAATCTAAAAAAGAAGAAAATATCAGTAAATCAAGGTCAAAGAATTGCGTCAAAAACTAACACTTCAATTTGTGTATATTTCAGAGCATTTCCTTATGTTGCATTACTCATTAGTTTCTTGGCATACATACCAGCCAGCGAACAAAATGATAAAGAATATGGCGACTTATTTACAGACTTACAAGACGATGAAACTATCGAGACAAAAAGTCACGACGGCGAGTATGTATGCATCCGTCAATATGTAATTCAAGGTCATTTAACAACGCATCAAATTGAGGAAAATCCAAAGAAAATTAATATGTTTGATATCGATTGTAAGCAAGTTATAAAAGTAGCAAGAGAAAATGCTGCTGACACAATGGCTGGTGATCAATATTTATCAGAAGATCAAAAGAAATGTGTTAAAAGAAAGTTTATAAATGGAAAATATTTTGACAGCATGGCTGTAGCAGTGGCTTTAAGACAAAGTACATTGTCACCAAATCAAATGGCAGAAGAAAAAGCTAAATTTATTGGAAAGATGAAAGAAATGTCCAAAAATCTCAATGAATGTGTCATGAAGAAGAAAAAGAAGGAGGAAAAGAAAGAGGAAAAGAAGGAAGAAGAGAAGAAGGAATAAGTTTGCGTATAAAAAGATTTTGCCCCCCCCCCCCATACTTAAACAGCTTAAAACGCATAAAAACTTATATTTTGATGTCATTTATTACAAACTCCTACAAATAAAATTCATCAATAATGTTTCGATATTTTTCGAGTACAAAATGTCTTTTGACTTTTAATGTTGGCGTCAATTCTCCAGTCGCAACTGTGAAGTCATTTGGAAGAATTGCAAATTTTTGTATTTTCTGTGGATTTGATAGCGCTTGAGTGTTGACACGATCGATGACATTTTGAAATGCTTGAAATAATTTTTCATCCTTTGAGCTCAAAATGTCACTCAATTTGGTGTAATTTAATGACTTTAGTGCCAGCCATGTCCTAGTTTCGGGGGCTAGATCATTTTTTGGCTTAAAACCCTCATCAACTTCAGTCTTTAAGGTCAATAAAATGGCCAAAAATTTTCTTTTATCCCCAATTAAAAATGCATTGGATATTGCTGGAGATTCCATTTTCACAAGATTCTCAATTCGAATTTTTGGAATATTTTCACCACCACTCGTAATAATCATCTCTTTCTTCCGTCCAGTCAAATAAATTAAACCATTTTTATCAACATGTCCAATGTCGCCAGTATGCAGCCATCCCTCATCATCAATTGTTTCAATTGTCTGCTGTACATCATTTAAATATCCCATAAAAATGTGTCGTCCACGCATGCAAATTTCCCCATCACCATTTTCATCCATATTAATAATTTTAGTTTCGGTCCCATCAAGACAAATGCCAACACTTTCAAGTGAATGAATTTGAGTTTCATGTGATGTTAAGCAATGGATAGTTGACGATTCAGTCATACCATATGCCTCAAATATGGGCATGCTTAAAGAAATGAAAAACTTTTTCGTCTCAATGCTCATCGGTGCACTACCCGTGAATAAAAATTTACATTTTTGAAGACCTAAAGCTTCCTTAATTCTCTTCATGACAATGTGATTTGCAAAATTACATTTTAAGGACGATGAATTTGGTGTGAAATAATTTTCAGTGATTACATTTTGTGACCATGCAAAAATTTTCCTCTTAATTAAATTAAATTCATTGATTTTCTCGCTCAATTTCTCTTGGATCTTTTCATAAATTCTTGGCACAGCAACAAAGAATGTTGGTTGAATTTCTTGCATACATTTGAAGACTGACTTGATGTCAGTAAAATAAACTGTTCCACCTGTGTTGATTGCTAATAAAATATCAACTGCAAATGCAGTAAGATGTGACAATGGAAGGTATGAAATAAATATTTCAGATTCCACATCAGCATACTTCATTGCTTGACATGACTTTTTAATATTCCAAATTAAACTGTCGTGTGACAACATGACACCTTTTGGAAATCCTGTTGTACCTGATGTATACATTATTGTACAGCATTCATTTGGAACTATTTGCATTAATCTTCTTTGATATTCCATTTCTACATCATCTGTGTTTAATTCCATTAGTTGATTCCAACTTAAAATTGCATTTTCGATTAAATTTAAATTCATGTCTGATAATTGAATTATGTGTTTTAGATGAGGCAAGTCATCCTTAATTTCATTGATTTTCCGAAGCTGTTCTAAATTTTCGATTATTAAAATTTCAGCTTTTGATGAGTTAAGGATATATTGACAGGCTGTTGGGCTGCTGGTTGTGTATATTGCTGTTATTACACATCTAGAAGGATAAAAAAATATTTCTAGTTAGTAGCTGTTTACAAATGCGTTAGGATTTATTCCAGAACAAATTTCAAAATGGCGACCTTTTAGTATAAAATGAATGACACAAAAAAATATAAAACTTTTTTTTATATTATGGAGCAAAGTTTTATGTTTGACTATAGACATAAGAAGAGGTTATTCGTAAAATTCGAAACGCAAAAAATGAACATTTTTGACCTCCTTTGCTTACTTTTTTAACTAATTATAATTACCTAATTTTGAAATTTTTTAAAAATTTTCGAACAAACTTTCAAAAAATTTAAGGTAACTTTTATAAAGCTTTTTCATCTCAAATCTGTCATTCATAGCTTTTAAAATTGTTGCATCTTACTCATGCAGCTATGTAAAATATTTAAAAGTCAATGCAGCACTAACATTCACAAAATACATTGTTCTTCCTTTGAAAATGTCAGCAACATCAACCATTCAAAAATTACCTATTCAAGTCACAAACAAAACACCAATTCTAATTTATTTACCCAGCATGAATGGCACCCAAAGCAGCAATAACCCATTCAGGACAATTCCATGCCAAAATAGCAACAACACCACGTTCATTCAGTCCAAGTTTGATAAAAACTTTTGCAATTTTTTCCACACAATTTTTGTATTCTTGATATGTGAGAAAATTCCATTTTCCATTTCCATCACGACTTGCTAATGCTGAACGAGATGGAAAATTATCGACTGTCTCATTGAATAAGTCAATTAATGTTGATGGCTTAAAATCATCGGAATTATCTGAGATTCTCACTTTTTCGTTTAATTTTGTTGCTCTGAATGTCTCCATTAAGAAATGAATTGAGGAAATGATTCGTGAATGGCTGTAAAGTGAATGAACATTTTTTTTTTACATTTGGTTTGAATTTATTGAATAATTTTTTTGTGAATAATTTCACATATTAATTTTTAGTATAATTTTCATGCATGATTTGTCATTTAATTTATTTTATTAAATTTTTTAAAGTACGAAAATATTAAATTTACGAAATTGCGCTATTTGATGGTAATTTTATTACAAAAATTCGAACTGAATTTTGTTAAAAATGTTAAAATTTGATACACATGAAGAACCCAAAATTTTAGTAAACTTCAACTCGTTGCATTTGGTGAAATTTATCACCATAAATTATAATAATGAGTTCATTAATATTTCCACACAATATGCTTGCAATGAATAATTAGAAAAGAATTCAATTAGATTGTGTGTTGTAGTTTCATAAAAATATATCAATTATGAACTAATTTAATAAAAATCAGTAGAAATTAATGTTTTATTTTTGCTTTCTAATGCCTTTTTTTCCTCCTCTAAAATTTTTCCTAAAGTTTGCATAAAAATGTTTGTTTCGCTCATGAACTGGAAAAAATAAACCTAAAATATGAAATTAAAATTAAGTATAGACCCGCGATACTATTTCAATTTTTTACCATATAAATTGTGATTGCTTCTGCCATCTGCAAAAAAAAAAAAACATTTGCCAAAAATAAAATAATCTAAAATTTAATATCGCCAATAAAGTCACTAACCCCAATCAAAACGCCATAATTTATATAGAAAAATCCATTGGCATCAAACAGAAATTTAGCACAATGAATATGCTGCAAGAAAAATCGTCTCTTTGAGTGCGTGACACTCTCAAACTCAGTTTTCCATTCGAATATTTCTGCTAGAGAATTGTCACGCTGAATTTGTATTTCATTGCAGGAATAAAATAAAATTATGATGCTGACTATTTTGCCCCATGGACACGATAATGATTCTAAAATTAAAGAAAAAAAATATTTGATGATGAACTAAATTAAGCTTGAATTTTCACGTTTTGGCACACACGTGCAAAATTTGGATTGTTTCCAAATATAAATCCACCGTAAATCCAGTATGAATCTACGATAATATATATGACATCTCCTGTGAGGTTTAAAAGTAACATCCATTTGAAATATTCTCGACTTAATTGAATGATTTTTGCTATGTCCAAGTCAAATGTTTTAATTGTCTTTAAGTTCTTTTGAACTGCTGATTCGTTGCCTTCATTTTTCTTCAAAATTTCCATTCTTAAAACATTCAGAATTTCTAACCGTCCACTTATATAATCACAACAGAATATGAAGTATATGTACACAAGTCGGTCCAAGTTAAGAGAATAAAGTCTTGTTTTGATTGCCAACTGCCATGCAGGATCTGATTTGACTAACCTTAAAATATGTAAAACATTAAAATTGATGTTTTTTAAGGAACAAATCAAAATTTTTGAACTATTCATAGGTGTTGTTCATATAGCCATCTATAACATTCAATAATTAAACAGAAATTTTCATCTTACGATATAATCTGAAAGAGTTCAATTCCTAGTCCAACAGCTGTAATAACCATAAATTTGAACAAAAAGAAAAATATTCGTTTAGCTCGAATTTTCCAATAAAGATTTTCATCCAAATTTTCCATCTCTTCATTAATTTTTAATTTCATAGCTTCAAGCTCCAAACAAATTTTCCTATTACTATAGAAAATCAGTGTATTAACTGTGAATGTAAAAATTGGTCCAAAAAGTTCAATAATGTCTGTAAATTTGCTGAGTGGATCTGATGAAATGAAGAGATTGCCTTCTAATAAAAATTGTATCAGCATTGTCAGTTGAAATGCCAAGTTTAAAAACATGATGAAGAAATTGAGAATTTTCGACTGTTTAACAGCACGAAAGCCAAAAATTGTGAAAATGTCCTCGAAAGTGTTGTAAAAACTTTGAATTAACTTCTTTTGAATCATTTTTAAAGGAGTGAAATTTTTATAAACCTTGATTGATTAAAGGTTCAAGTTCTTATGATATGAAATAAAATTTGGGAAAATACTTTTATAATTAAGCAATTAATGTGCAGTTAAAATTAATTACTAGCTCATAAAAAGCATGAAACGGGTGAAAGGTTTAATAAATCAATCAGTAATAGAATTCTATTTATTAGGCATGAAGTTAACTTTAACGGTTCTGATAAATTTGAATTTATGTTTCGATGCGTTCAGTAAAAAAATCAGGGGTTTGAAATTGCATAAAATTGTGCAAAATCCTTAAATAGACTAAAATCTTAAAATTTAAGAATTTTTAGCTTAACTTATCCAATGAAAATATGACAATGATAAAATTCAAATCCACTAATGTATCAATATTTGAATGCCACTAACCCATAATTATAATATATGAACAAAAACTCTTCTCTGAACCCTGATATTTACAAATAATAATACGTAAATTTTATCAGCTGTTGTGAAAAATTGTAAATTGTGAAACAAATTCAACTTTTTAACGTATCTAATAAAGTGCAAGTTCATTAATACTCAACATTCCAATCAAATAAATTTGGGAATACAAATTTAATTCATAAAACGTGAGTAAAATAAGATTTGAAAATTTATTTACACACAAAAAAGCCGACAGCAAAAAATTAAATCGGTACACTTATAAAAATATTGATAATTAATACATATAATTTGAAAATAATGCCTAATATTAGTACAATATATTAAATGACTTATCAAAATATAAATTCATCTTAAAATCTGATCTGAAAATCTTTATAATCAAATCTATTGATTGTATTCCAATTCTCAAATTCGCATTTTTCAATTTTTGATCCAGGACATCCGATGTGTCTGAGCCACTCGACCCTGAAATGATTTTGAGAGAAACAAAAAAAGAATGTTGAATTAATAAAGCAACAAATAAAAACAAAGTCATTATTCACTTATTTCTTAAGCATCTATTTTTATAAACTAGAGCAACAAAATATCTCTCAGTCAAAAAAAAATTCTCATTTCTGTAGAGACGTTCTATTTTCGAATGACTACAAACTATCTTACTCGAATTTGAATATTCTCGATACATTTTAGCAAGACAGATAGGGAAGGTCACATCATACTTACATTTTGTCAACTTCCGGTTTGAGACCTTGCATTTTACCAACAATTGTTCCTTTTTTGCTGTTCTTGACCCATCCTCGAATGCCTGCATTTAAACAATTATCACGACAGTGCTTTGTGAAACCGACTCCTGTTTAATTTTAATTGGAAATATTAGTATGATTTGGAATTGATTCAACCTAATAAGCATGGGCATATTTTGATTCTTATTGACTCAATCTTTGTATACTTCCAAAATTTTAGCTAGATTTGGAAACAAATTAAATTTTGAGCAATCATTTTAAAGATGCATTTAGACTAATCTGGAGTTTGCAGTAATCTCTGATTGTTTCTAAACAATAATAAACCAAAACAATAAAATAAAACCTTCAAATTGACTTCCTAAATGAAACTTTTTGTCACTCTAATCACAAAATATCACATTGTCCATGCCTTCCTTAAATTCTTCAATTAATTCCAATCCACTTTACCTTGAACATGACCGAAAACTTCAAAATCACACTGTACAAGTAGATTTGTGTCATCCATACCCATATTTTCTGTTTCTTTTAATATAATTTCTTTTTATATAGAAAAATATTTTATTTTTTAATTTCACTCTCTGTAAGTGCAGTTATGTCACCGACTATACGAATAATAAAATTGCAACTGAAATGAATGAATGAAATCGAATTTTTTTTTATAACAAAAATTTATTTCTCTTTTCTCGCCGATCGAGAAGTGCCTTCTAGAATCAGCAACGTTAAAAAAATTCACCTTTTTCCTGCTTCCTTGGTATTCGACTTTCACTTCACTTCACGAAAAATGCGAAAAAAAAGATAATTTTCGTACGAATATTTTTATTTTCAGCTTTTCGATATTTCACGAACGAATTTTCCGATCAAACTGATGCTCATCGATAGAATGTCTCTCAATATAACAGACCACTGACGTCCACTTTAATGAAAGTATAAGTCAATTAAGTAAATAAGCAACAACACGTTTCATTCTTACGAATACATCGGAACAACAACAAAATGTATTTTTTTCGCTCTCTTCCTTTATTTTTGTTTTTATTCTTTGCTTGTTGTTGTCGTAAAGGGAACTACGTCAAGATGAAAATTAGCTTAAGATCAACAAAAGAAAAAAAATTTTTGACAAGATTTTTTGATGAAAAAGAATTGATAATGTTGACATTTTGGGTGTCAACTCGTGTCCATCATTAGTCATTCCTAATGTGTTAAGTGATGTAAATGACCTTCTGACTTAAATAGAATAAATTTGCTATTTTAAATAAGAGGAAGTGAAATACTCTCACTTTTTTTTGGCGGTGAATTGAAATAATTTTTTGTAATTGATTGTTTTGGGGTTGGTCGAAAATGATGTTCTTTGAGAATTAAAATACATAAATTGGAAGGTGAAGAAATTTTATAAAATTACAGCGAGATGTTTAGGACTTGAAATAACATTATTTTATGCTAGTTCTTTTGTTCTGGATTAAGGTTTAACTTCTGGATTTAAGACCCTTCGCTCCTAAAACTTTTCAGAAACCCCCATATATAGTCGCTGTCTGTCAGTTCTTATTAAACATTCAAATTCAAACTCATATCTTAAACTTATCTTTATTTATATCTTTAACGACTATCACGAAAAGGATGGATAATTTTAGTTTAATTGCTCTCACTTGAGAGAAGAAAACAGACCCAGCTGTACGTTAGGTTTACTAGCACTGATAGGTGATTCAATATGTTTTTGTGAACCATTCGTTGATACTTAAAACCCATCAAAAATTTCAACGCATTGAAGTGCTTTGTAGATTTTAGATTGTACAGAAAATTTTCATCTCTTCATTTGTAAACAGCCACGAGTTAAGCGATGAAGATAAGAATAAATAGCATGTGTATTAAGACGAAAAAAGAAATCTCTTGGATGTTGCCAAAAAAATATTTTCAAAAATTCCATATGCTAAAATTTACGTGTTTATAATTTAAAAAATGCTTGAATTAATTAATTTTGTTGATTGAAATGCTTCATGGAAGGCAGGGCAGTTGAATTTATGCTGTTGCAAATGAAAAAAGGCATTTAATTGGAATTTTTTGCAATCAAAATAAAGTTTTTAGAATTGGCTGAAAAAAAATTCAATTGAAAAAGTTTTTCAATTTACTGTTCGTTAAATTTAAATGAATACTTTAGTCAGCAACTCTAAAAGGAAAAATCATGAACTGTCCTTGAGTTTTTTTTTTGGCACAATATGAAGCATGCAAACTTCATACAAAGTAAAAAATATTTAAATTAAAATTCTAAATTATCCAACCTAAATTTAAGGTTTTATTTAAGAGCTAATAAGTTCATTTTTTGACGGATTAGAATTGTTTGTCCAGTTGAATTATTACTTTACTACCATTCTTAAATTTTCAAAACTCCATCACTCCATTAATCTTAGAAAATTTGCAATCAAAGTTTATCATAAAAAACCTAAAATTAACATCAATCAGCTTATCATAAATCCTTTATTTTTTTTACTTTCTTTTAAGCAAATTCCCTGAATTTTCTATCATGCATAAAAATCACTTGTTTACAATTTTCTAATTTACAATCAGCAAGACGACAAAAATTTTCTTCTTCTCATGCTCGAGACACTTTTTTGACACCTCTTAAATATTTGATTTGTTTGCTCACATTTTTGTGATGACTACAAATTCTTTTTCTTCGTTCTCTCGTTTAAGAGAAAATTTTTGGTTGTGGGATATTTCGAGATTAATGGATTAAGACGCTTTAAATTTTTAAAAAATGACATGAAGGTAATAATCGTTAATATTAGTTGTTTATGGAATAGAAGTCATAGATGGATATGTATTGAACATAAATTTAATAGAAATTTTGATTTTCGGATGCTACACAAGGGCGAAGTCAGAATTTTTTTCTTGGGAGGGGGGTTCCAAAAGTTTTCTTAAGGAAGACAAAATTTTAGGAGGGATGTTCAAATGCTTTTTCTCAAAAATATTAGCAAAATGAAGAAATTTTTTCTCAAATGGGGGAGGGTCTAAACCCCCTTGAACTCTTTCTAGGCTCCATTTTAGCTGTACTTATGGATCTAGACAAGAAAAATTTCTAAAAAGCAGAAGTGAAAAAATTGTCATATCTCCCTCATTCTTGGCTACCAATACCCTTCTAAATTTTCACTTCTCAAACTGCATGCTCGTTTTGCCAAAAAAAGCAGCATCAAAAAACTCATTTTCCTCTTTTCTCGCTATGTACCTAATTACATATAATTTGTTAAGCTCGTTCAATGCAAATTAAGTAAACAACTTTTTAATTAATTTTTAAGGTACTAAAAATTGTATAAAATGAGTGAAATTTTAAAAATATAAAGACATCTCGTGAGTTTTAAGCTGTTATTTTAAATTAAATATATTGTGGACAGATGGCATCATTGAAATTTATTTTCTCGTTATTGGCTGTCACTATACTGATAGGATCAACATCTAGTCTTCCTGTCATTGTACAGCATGGAAAAATTTGTACAGATCAAGTAATTGGTCATTATATTGATGCATTTGGTCGACGAGCGCCAGTCTATAGAAGAGTTTGTAGAAAAATTATTCCTGCTGCACTGGGCGATACTGTTGATGATGAAATTGAAAATGATCTTAATGATGAGAATAACTCAAAAGATGAATCAACTGAGCAGCTTCGACGAGCTATTCTTTCTAAAGTTCAATAAAAATATTTTGTGATGGAACTGAGCATCAGCATGAAGATGGAATTGCAAAAAAACATTAGTAATAAAAATACTTAAAAAAATAAAAAATTAATTGAATAATTGCTTCAGTTTGATTTCTCCCAGCTTTATTTTATTAATTTAAATTTTCTGTCTCTGTCTATAATCTCATCATTAATATTATTAGAAAAATAACATTCTCATCGACGTCGTCGTCATCATCATCATCATCGGATATAACAATTTACAAATGGAACGGTTAAGTCTAATTATTTATCGAGTGCCCTCCCGTTGATTGCCTCTCTGCGGGTCACTCATAAAAAACTATATTAACTTGACATAAAAAAAATTTCAATTCTCATAAAATTATTTATTAGTATTGAAACTGTAAAGTTTGTAATCATTGTCAAGGGATGGGCTGTTTGGAAATTTTAGTTTATTAAGAGTCAGGGTGTGGAATTGATCAAATTGATCAAAAATATTCAAAAATCAATTTGATCAATTCCACACCCTTGATTAGGAGCTGAAAAATTTGAAAATCAATTAATTTTTAAATGTCTTGAATTTTGCGAAAAAGTAGGGAAAAATTCAAAAATTAAATTTCTATAAAATTGAAACCTTTTTATCCTTTTTTTTTAAATAAAAGTTTGTAATCAATAATATCTCGATGACACTAGTAAAACTCTAAAGAACACAAATTCCAACATATCTTAAAAATATTTAATTTTTATTATTTTTTCAATATTTTTTAATCATAATTATTTACAAAAAAATGGCATGTTGGATGATGATAAAATCAAATTTACAATTATAATAAACGTCTACTATGAACAGAGTATATAGAACTATGCTTTTTATAGCAACATAAATGGATGTAGGAAATGGAAAGCTACAAGTTTGTATGAAAATATATTCTTAATCATTTTTTAGCACTTTATAATATTTTATACTTTTTTCTATGTTTAATGGTTGCGTTGAACAGTTATCAGGCATTTTTTAGCTTTGTTCAAAATTCTATAAGCATTTGTTGATGAAGTTTGGGATTGTGGTAGGAATTTTGCAGTTTTGGAAAATATTTTTTGATTGTAAATTAATTGAAGATCTTAATAAATGAAAAGTCTATCATTTGAATTTATTACAAGATCTGGATCATTACTATAAATTAAAAAAAATTATTTTGTACAGTTTCAGACCCCTCTTAATTTATGAAAGTTCATTTAAAAAACATTAGCAACCGAAGCATCATTTGGTCTAGTGATTATCAACTTATGTGCTGCCAAAAAATTAAAAATTTTTTATGCAGTGTAACAAAATCTTGGACACCTTCCCCTCCCTAAGAGTTATTAATTTTATGAACGACCCACAAGATGTATTGCATTGCAAAAAATGTTGGTCATTACTGATTTAACCTCGAGGATGCTTACGAAACTCTCTCAATCCATTTTCAAATGTCTAATTTGCTTACTATTAAAAAATTAAAATGATTTTCGCTTATTTTCGTTATTCGAGTTTGTGCTCTTTAAGATCCTATCTTGAATTATTAATAGCTTTGAAAACTACGATTTAAGGCCACGCATAATTCCTGCCGCAATTTCAAACTCAAAAGCCCTTAAAAGTAATTTCATGATACAATTAATTAATAAAGTTACGATTATATAAAAAGCATATCGCATACAACGTAGAATACGAAAACGAAAAAAAAAAATGTCCCTAAGTATTCAGAGGAAGCAATTAAGAATTAAGAAGATAATTTTATTTGAGTAGAGACTTACGGTAATTCGTACAATCATTAAAAATTATTCTAAAAAGATTCTTTTTTTCCTTCCATCCGTTCAATTGAAAAACAAAAAAAAAATACATTCAGACATTGGAATAAAAATTGTTTAATTGATCATTCATCATCGCATAAGATTCTATGCTCATCATTACTTCTCTCATTTATCGTATCACTTTCACTACTAAATTCGTTATTTGTTAATTTTACATCATCTGAGATGTTGACAACTTTCACTGTCTTAACTTTCGTATCACCGTCATGTAAGGAATGATTCATTTGAGGCTTTTCTATTAAGAGCACTGTATTGTTGTGATCAATTTTGTCGGTTGTCTCATTAAGGCGCTTTTGCTTTTTCGTTCTTTCTTTTTGGAAGAATAAACGAATGTAATAAACTGGGAAGATAACGCATTGACCGGCTGGCTCCTCGGCATCAATGTATACACCACGTACTAGAACAGAATTTGAACAGTTGAGGAGGATGAGGAGGACTAATGATACACCATGTGTTAGCCAGTCGCTTAAAAGCTTGTTGTCTGTGGGAGAGACAAAATATATTATTGAATATGTTAACCAATCTTCATATCAAAATCATTAAATAAGGAGGTCTTATATTGTAAAACAGTCTAATTTAGTAACTTTAAAACTATGATAAAAAACTTTATTTTTTTAAGCTGTGTTGCTACTGTATTTAAATTCTTCAGTAAATATACTCATCCCTAATGAAAAATACCTATACACACATCTATCTATCTTCATCATAGGGGTCGTTCACTTATGACGTCCATCAAAAACTTGAATTTTTAAACTCACCTACCCCCTTCTGTCACAAAATCTTCATTTGAAAAAATTATTTTGTTTAAAATTGTCATACAGCATCAGACCCCCTCATCCTCCTAAAAATTGGACGTAATAAGTGAATGACCCCATATACATATTTACAAAAAATGGAATATCTTCAAAAATACTTTCGTACAGCATTAAAAAAGAAAATATATCAAAAAAGGCATTAAACCTACCAGGAAGGAAATAAATATCCAATAGCGCCCAAATTCCTCTCCAAACATTTACGGTACCGATGAAACTCACAAAAAGAAATATATCAGCAATAATAATTCTCCAGAACCCTTCAAGTTTCTCACAAGCCCATTTCATTATTGGCTGCATTGAAAATGTTATTCCAACGATGGCATATCCAATAATCTGCAGTGACGTTTGAAAAATAAAGAAGATAGAAAAAAACACACAAATTTTTTTGATCAGCAAATAAGCACGAAAAGCGCAAGAATCTCGAGATATGAAAAAATTATCATCCATCATTTCAATACAGCTCGTCATGTAATTCTTTATATAAATATATGTACATACGCCTCTCCGTCTCCTTGTTATCAATGCTTTCCAATTCACACAGTAAGCGTATTCAAATTTGAATTAATAAAAAATTAGATTAATGGCATATGCTGTTCAGCATATAATGTGTAAGTACTAAATAAGTCGATGTTTCTACACACTTTACACACAAAAAAATTGTCTACATTGAGAGATCTTCTTTTACTTTAATTCTTCCGTCAAAGTACTCAAGTTGATTGATATGGTACTTGCTTTGATGTAGAGTTTGAGGTAATTAAGAAGAATTTTCTTTAATTTTTGCATTGAGAATTTCTTCTTAAGGTATAGATTCTTATTCGACTAGTAGATGCTTTAAAGAAATTAATTTGAGACATTTTTTGAGTTTAAAACTTTATTGGAATTTCAAAAATTTTCTTGAAAAATGGCTATTCTGAACCTTAAATTGCTACTACCCCCACCCCAGTTCTAGTACAATTGAATTTACAAAATAATTTTTTGAGCCTCTCTCCAACAATTTTTGGTCGACTCCACCAAACTTTAACTATATAGCTACCTTATTTTAGTACACAAACTTCATAATCGAAGACTAAGACATCTTTTGATAGATTCTGCTTAAAGCTTCTTAAAGTAATCCATATAAACCAGAATTTAAAGAATCTTGAACGTGAACATCTGCCATATACTATAAAATTTCTTAATGACTGTCTCATATGCTTTGAGTTCATTACATCAAGTGCAGATAAAAAATGTTTGTCATTATTCTGCAACACTGAAGGCAAGTGCTTCATCTTGTTTATGAAAATATTTTTCTTCTCGACTGTGAAATTCAGAGAATTTTCGTCTGCATTGCATTGCCAATGGGCATAAAAAATATCCTTCAAAAAAATTCCTAACTAAAATTTTTGGTAGAAAAAGTTGAATAATTAATGAGAATTTTTTTTGCTTAAACGTCGTCGTTTAAATTTTTTTGTGACAAATTTTCAAAGCAAATGCTGCCTATTAAGCTTCTTGAATATTAAATTATGTTCTTTTTAAGTTATTCTCTCGACGAAAAAATAGAATAAAAATTCAAAGGAAATTTATTTGGCAAGTAGACCAAAAAAGTTTCTAATTCACATTCATGACGAGCTCGAATAAAATGACAGAGATTTCTTTTCATTCAATTATACTCACAAGTGATGCCCACGCTGATACCGTGCCATCCTCAGGAAAAAGCTTTAAATCTAACAGCACCCATAATCCTATTATTATAAAAAATTGCAACAAAATATGAGCTTTAAAGTGTTCATTCATGTTTATAATAATAATTTTCGCTTCTAACCTCGCCATACAAAGACGACAAGTGATCCGATGACAAGAACAGAAAATAAGCAATCAAAAATGTATAAGCCGGGCTCTCTTGTTCCCTATAAAGAAAGAAAATCCAAAAAAGAGAGAAAGAGAATGTGATAAAGGCAAATGTACTTTAAATTAAACTTATTCACGAAAATGTTCTTCTATTGTAAAGTAATCGCAAATTATTTTGATAAATCGCTCTTTTGCCTTTTTGTCAGCCGTTTTTCATTTTATTTATATCCAATTTGAGTTTATTTCATTAAAATTTAATTCAAATTAAATTGCTTGTTGTGTGTATCGAAATAGGAACTTTTTTTTTTGCTGGAATGTAAATTGTACAGACTGGAAGTTTAGTTTACATTAATTTAATAATAATTTCTACAAAAACTCAACTCTTTTAGTGTGTATATGGATTTGCTTATGAATGACTGGGTTACTATTAGGTGATCAATCGTTTATGAATATTTCGTTTCAGCCCTGAATATTTGAAGCAATCTATACCTAATTTGCACAGATTCTATACCTAAAACAAATGAAAAATTGAGTAAACAGGTGCCGGGAACCTGATTCAACTGAATAATTATCACTATTGACATATCAATATCAATACTCTATTATGTAAAAATAAGTTGATAAATCGGTCTTTGGTGGGATTTGAACCCACATCTTCACAAAATAAGATTGAAAATATCCTGTCAATTGATTAAAAATTTTGGCCATGCAGGCTTTGACTCATGCACATGAGAACCTGTCTGAATATTTGAAAACTATACTCTAGAGTACACCAACCTAACACTGCAAACACGATTTTAATAACTGCAAATATAGTTCCTTAACAAAATTCTAATAACAAACTTTTTATTGCAAAGTAAATCATTTTTACAGTACCGCATACTCTTATCAAAATAATTTAAAATACATTTCTCCCATTAAAATCATTAATAATGGAAACACCAAACATAAACAAAATTTAATCACGTGACTCATGAACTCATTAACCAATTGACCACCCACAGTAATAGCCAAACAGAGGAAGCAAAACATTATTGTATATATACACATTAAAGTGTATTAAGATGACAGAATTTGATGTGTGTACATGCTAAGCACATGTTTGATTAAGTATAAGAATAGCATAAGAGGCTATATATAGAGCATAACTATAGAAAAACTTTTTCTCGTGTATATAGCGTGAGGCATTTTCATTTTACATCCACGAGAAGTTTGCTCTTGAATTAATTAAAAACTCATTTTCACATGAAAACCTCAAGTTTATGTTTTGTTGCAAAGGATGTGTATGAAAGATTTATTACAGTAATCATGATTATAAGAAGTTCATACAATGTCAATGTCAGGAAGTCAGTGTACTTACCGACTTTTTGTACATTGTAGGAATATCAAAATATTCTTTCGAGTGATCTGTTACAATAACAAATGGAGGTGCAGTAACATTTTTTAAAGCCTTAATTGCCATTAGTGCAATAATCGCAAAAATTGTTATCGACAATACCGTCCACATATCTCGTGCCGTATACTTATCAATCAACTAAATTAGAAAATTTTAGATTTTTTAATATTCTTGTAATTAAGTGAAGTTTTTAAGTCTGCTTTACTTGCCAACCACCTCTCCATGTGTTGACACATATGACAGCAAAAATACTTGTATAAAGTCTTGAGCCTATATAAAATGTCAGCCTATGCTCATTTGGATTAAAAAGATTTTTAAAAAATCCTTGGAACGTTGTAAAAACCAAATGTCCTATAATTCCTATCACTAAACTCGCAAATGAACTGTGCAGCTTGTCATGTGGAAGTAAGAAACTTTCTGATAAATTCCATGTCCCTCTCCAGTATGTCACAACAAGTGGTCCAATTACGAATGATGCAAAAAATGTGTCAAGGACTTGTAAAAATGCACTGTGATATGTCATCTTGTTATAATATGGATCTGTTCCATCCGCTAAACCTGCTGTACTTCCGCGCATGATTAAAGTTATTATTTAATTAATTTTAAATTTTTTTATTTTTAGATTAATAATTTTTTTATTTGATATGTTTAGATTAAAGCACACGTTATTTTTATTAGGGGTTATAGTTTAAAAGTTTGGCTAACTTCTATGCATTAATGTCCAAGCTATCATTCTCAAATTTATTTTTATTGAATTTTAATGCTAGCATCTTCTCCGTGACATTTTGATTCGTATAATTTATTAAATTTTCTATAAATTGCTTTATTCACTTTTTCTCAATATCACAAGTATTGCTTTTTAATGCAAGGACATTTCTTTCCTTTTTATTGACACTGAAACACGTGATTGAATTTTTTATAAAGCATTCCACTAATCGAAAATCCTTCAGACTTATTCCTTGATTATTTTCTTAAGGATTTATTTCCCAATTTTGTTTAAAACTCAAAATAACACTAAATTTTATTCAAATTAAATTTATTACACTATTTACGTGAGAATCCTTAAAACATGAGATTTATAGTCAAAAGCTTGTTCTATATTTCCATAAGCTAGGTTTAACAATTTGTTTTCTAAAAAATCATTTGCACATTTTCTTTTTCGATATTTTTTAAAATTTGATTAAATTTTTCACATTCAGCACCATATTTTTGATCGATTGAATTATAGCACCATAAAAAGTGATCCTTTAAGCAACGTCGATTAATGTCTTCTTTTGAGATTATTGTACTATCAGTCATAAAATTTTATTATTGCTCATAAAATTTCATTGTTCGTTGATTTACATTTATATTTTTAAATTGTCGTAAATCTTTTTAAAAATTTAAAGTTTTTGGATAAATTTTGAGGAAATTGATTGAATGGATGCAGCTTCGTTTTAGAATCCTTTTTTTGCCTTTTTTATTTTATTTTTTTAAATTTATTTTATTTTAAACTAAAATATGAAATAATTCACTCAAAATTATTTAGTTTATCAACATTAGCAGCACTTATGAGCCAAAAATAAATATCCATAATTTAATTCACTAATTATCCTCTTAATAGCTTTTTTTATCAGAACTTTTCTTTAATCTCACTATTTATTCCCATTAACATCAATATTCAGTCAATTTTAACGATTATAATTGGCAATAAGTCACTAAACTTAATCTCCTATTGTTTTATCTTTTTTACTTTTCTCTGTGTACCGATCACGAGTAAATTCAGTTATAGACTGTTATCACTTTAATGATATCATAAATTTTGAGTGTACTTTTAGTTTCACATATATTCACGTAATAATCTTAATAGTCTTGTATTTTTCTGATTCATATTGTGATGTTTAGTTGTGTATATTTACTTGGCGAAAACTGAATGTAATGTTAGTGCGTGAATTGGCATTGTGCAGTGTTGGGAATCTGAGATAATTTGTGGTGTGAATAGATGAAAACTGAGCAATGATTTTAAACAAATCACTTTTAAAATTTTAAATCAAAGTTTTGATGTTAATAAATTAATTTAGAACAAATTTTATAAGTAGCTTTTCATATCCGACACTCTCACCTTCCGTGTCAATAATTCTTATTAATTTTAGAAAAATAATTTTTTTTTAGAAAAAAAGTTACCCGAATAAACATTGAGCATGCTCAGTTTTTTGAGCACGCTACTGAGTATGCTCAAAAACACTGTTTTACGTGCTCAGCTGAGTACACTCACTTGAGCATACTCATAAGTATACTCTGAACATACTCATAAAAAAAATAAAAATATATTGATGAGCATGTTCAACTGAGTATACTTATGAGCATACTCAAAATATTGCTCCACGTACTCAGCTGAGTACACTCACTTGAGTATACTCATGAGTATACTCTGAATGTGCTCAATAAAAAAAAATAAAAATATATTGATGAGCATGTTCAACTGAGTATACTTATGAGCATACTCAAAATATTGCTCCACGTACTCAGCTGAGTACACTCACTTGAGTATACTCATGAGTATACTCTGAATATGCTCAATAAATTGTTTCAAAAATTAAATGAGCACGTTCGATTGAGTATACTCATGAGCATGCTAAATTTTAGAAAATCGAGTATGCTCATCTTGAGTATACTCTTGAGTACGTGCTGAGTACACTCAAAAAAAAATCTCTCATTAGACTATTACGTGCTCATTTTGAGTATACTCTTGAGTATACTCTGAGCATGCTCACTAGAATTCTTAAAACTTCTTTGATTTTTAAAATTTTCTCTAAGTTTTTGAGTATGCTCATGAGCATGCTAAATTTTAGAAAATCGAGTATGCTCATCTTGAGTATACTCTTGAGTACGTGCTGAGTACACTCAAAAAAAATCTCTCATTAGACTATTACGTGCTCATTTTGAGTATACTCTTGAGTATACTCTGAGCATGCTCACTAGAATTCTTAAAAATTCTTTGATTTTTAAAATTTTCTCTAAGTTTTTGAGTATGCTCATGAGTATGCTCAAAAATTTTGTGATATTTTTATATACTTCACAAGTGAAAGATTCAATTAATATAAATATTTTTTTGGGATTTATGACTTTTAAGCATGTTAAAAGTCTAATAAGACAATGTGAGACCCGTTTTAGAGTATTTTACATATATAATAATTTATATGTGCCTTTTGCCAAAAATTATTATATAGGTAAAAAGTAGCAGTGGCGCAACGGTTAAGGTGAAGGTCTCAACAGCAACAGAGCGGTCATGGGTTCGAATCCAGGTAAAATCAAAAATTTTCTAAGTTTCATTTCAGATTTACTAATAAATAAAATTTATCCTAAAACCAGTACAAATGCTACAGATTAATAAAAAATATTCCAAAAATGTGAAAAAAGTATAAAAAAATATTTATTTTTTAAAATTTTGAACGATTATTTGAGTATACTCAGAGTGTACTTATGAGCATGCTTAATGAGTACACTCATGAGTATACTTATGAGCATGCTCAATTGTATGCAATTAGTATGCTCTGAGTACACTCAATGAGTATGCTCAGAGTATGCTCAAATGACGTGCTCAAATGCGTAAAGTAGTGCGATCAAATTTTGTATGAATGAGCATGCTTAAGTGAGTATACTCAGCCAAAAGTTGAGCGTACTCTGAGCGTACTCTTTGTCTATTCGGGTTAATTATTTAAAATTGTGAGCTTTTCAAAAAAATCAGAATATGGCTAGTCATCCATAAGTACTTGACTCCTTATGCAAAACACTTAAACTTCCTAATTCTAAATATCAAATAAAAAAAATACGAATTCTCCCAAAAAGCATCCCTTTTTCTTCATCTTTAAAGTTCTGATTAAAAAAGCTCTTCATTCATAATGTTTGCCTGTATATGATTCCAAAAGTTCTTTTCTCTCATCACAAAATGCTCATATTGTGTCAACACTACACAAATAAAGAGTTAAGCATAAAAGTTGAGAGCATAAAAATAAATTCAAATGTATGCTGTCTAGAAAATCTTTTTTTTTTGTGTATTTTGGACATTATCAGTTATCACAGTGAGAGATATGTGTGATACGGTCAAATAATGATCCTATACTATTGATATGTTCGTGTTACGTATGAATGTCTAAATGCATTTATTTCTATATCTATATTTGTGTGTGCCTTAATCCGGTATTTCGCAAATGTAAATTAATGTTTTTGTTTCATGATTTTATTTTTTGGCGCATTTTGACGAGACATTAGTTTTATTGTTGTGGATATTGTCGGGGAATAGGAGCTATATATTTATGCATTGAATGACAGATTTTGGAAACTTTCTCAATCATTCAATGAAATTAAAAATTAATTGTGAATTTATCTAAAAAATTTAAATAATTTTGTGCTGCTGCAAATTTTGAAACTGTAGAAAAATTCATGAAAAAATTATTCAACTGCAAAAGCATGCACAGGATGAAAGCAACAAAAATTAAAATCGATTTTAAAATGTCTAGGATTTCCACATTAACCTTGAACCAATTACGACAAAATGCGCCACAAACAAACACTTCAACAACCTCACAACTTATTTTTTCTATTCACTAATTTTTTTGATGTGATTATCATAAGTGAATAAAATATTCACAATATTCTGTGCACAGTGATATGTTTTGATATGTTCAGCTGCATTTACTAGCTAGAATTGATTTTTAAATAATTAATGACTTTCTTTACACATTGAGTGGGTACAATTAAATCTGACACTGAATTTAATCTTAAAACCTTTTTGACATGACATCACATTTTATCTTATCAAAAGTACAGCAGTAATACTTAGTCATTAAATTGTTCTGTTAATATTTTTTTGGGTTACTGCAATTCACATGATGAATTATACAATTAAGTCCCTACTGATATGGATAGAAATTTGCACTATAATCAATTCTGGACAGTTCAATAAGATTGAATAAAAAAATCTTATCAAATTCAAGTTTATATGCACTGGCTGACGATCCACTACTGAAACATTTTTACTTTATATATTTTTCAAAAAACGAGAGAAATTCACTTTAAAAAAAATAGTAATCACAGTTTTAATATTGCTTGTGTATTATCTATATGTAGGAACGTAAAAGCAACATAGTTGGGGTAATTGAGCACTTTGAATGTACACACATCACAAGCACATTTCATTTATGACATTATGTTCCCTTTCAAAAACTTCAATTCCATTCTCACTATTTTGTATTATTGAAAATGTGCGCGCGATATGCTTTCACGTGACATGTGTCATAGCGACTGCAGTGAAAGCTTTAAACTGCATGCAAACAAAACTACACCAAACAAAAGAGAACAGAAAAAGTTTTGAGTTGAACTTGAATTGAAAAAAATAAACTTTTCGAGTAAAATAGATAAAATGTTCAGCTCATTGAAGCTTTAGTAAGTAGTCTCGAGAATTCACGTCTCTGTTGTGTGGGTATCTAAAGCTCAAAGAGCAAACTAAAAAGCATTTATTGAGCTTGAATATAAAAAATAAACTGTGAAAATTTTTATTCTGCAATGGGAAAGAGAAAAGGAAGGAGAAGCGAGCAATTGAGACTGCATGACGTAAAGGAACAAAGAATTGCAATGAAAATATAAAAGAGAAATTTTGTTTTGCGGAAGACATGATTGGTGGTGTTGGTTGATTTTGAGTCAAAAAAGGAGCAAAACGGAAGAAATTTTTGAGAATGGAAAGAACAAAGAGAAGGAAAATTGTAAGGCTTGAACTTAACCTTTTGTGTGCTTTTGACAAGGTAATAAAAAAGTTCAAAGGAATGCACATAAAAAAATCAGTGGCAGAAATATTAATTTTAATAACAATTTTGTTGGAATTTTAACATCTTAATGATGCTGGAAATATTTAAATAGAAAATAATTTTAAATACTCAATCAAAGGAGTTGTATTACTGTGATTTTGTCTGCTTTATTCAACGGAAAATTTTGTTAAAAAAATCTGGCTGTTTTTTTTCCTTTAGGCCATTCATTTAGTACGTTCGCTTTTTAGGGAGGAGGGAAGGTCTAGGTTTTTGTAACAGGCCAAACAAAAGAAACATTTTTCATACAAAAAACGTAACAAGGGGGAGAAGGGTCTAAAAATTCATTTTTTTCGTAATGTGCTAAGTGAACGGCCCCTTCCTAAAATCATACAATAATATTGCAAATCTGTTTAAAAAATTTCAACAAAAAAATAATTTTACATTCAAAAAATAATCCATACAAAAGCATACAAAAGCCAGCACTCAAATGTTTTCATTCCAGACATAAGCTTATCAACAAGTTTTCATTTCGGATTATTCGACATTGAAATTTTTTTCAACATTTTATACAGTTTTATTGTACTTATTTTATTTTATACAATTTGCATAAAGCTCCTTTCTGTTCAGTTTGTAGTCTTTGAAAAAAAAAGTTGTAGCTGTAAGCTCAGCTAAACATCGAAAACATAACGAATTTTTTTTATAAGGAACCAAAAAGAGTAAATTGAGAAGGTTGGTGGGTGTAGCTCTGTATTAGATATAATAAACAAATATAAAGGAAGTAACAAGCTTTATAAAAATAGTTCCAACTATTCCAGATGCCCCAAGTATAAAGAGAATAAGCACGAGCTTAAAAATATGAATTTAAAGCTTGTCCTAACCAAAACTATTCTTCCAACATCCTCTTGCTCTTCATGCTGTGCTTTCATTTTTTGAATATCAAATTTATTCAACTTTTCTTTCAAAGCAACTCACAATATGTACATATCTGCTTTTTTACAACTCTTTACTCACTTATGCAAAGAGCAGATGAAACTTTTTCATTTCACGATTCAAAATAAATTTTTCTTGTTCAAACAATGAAAGCTGCTACTAAGTAAACCATGTGCGCTTCATTATCAAAATTTACATATCTGTGGGGAGGAGATGCAAGGTCTTGACTTCCCTTTTCCACATTATACTTGCTGCTTTATCGATTGAATTTTTTTTTTCATAGAGCATGCAACTGCATGCTAATCAAATTCTCATTTTTTTATGATGCATGAAAAGCTTTAAAAGAGGCAAAACACGTGCTGACTGACTTCCTCTTTTTATTTTATTTGAGGAAGCGCAACTTTAAAAGTTCGATCGATATTTTTTTTGGAGCTTCATTTTATACTCTTTTTTTAATAAAATAAAAAGGGGTAAGGTTATATTTAAATAATGTCCTGCGGAATGTAAGAGATGACGACGACGACGATGATGATGATAATTAGAGATCTGCATAATAATAGGAATTAAGATTCACGTCAGCTGTAGATACATTTTATGTTACTGTTATTATCGTATTCAACAGGCTTTTTTGGGAGTGTCACGAGATAATTTATTGCTCCGTGCGCTAGATGACAGACTTAATTAATAAAGTTTCTTTAACTGTCTCTAGGATAACAAATAAGGATGGATGAATTTGATTAAAATTTATTTAGAAAAAGTTATAAAATCTAGTCTTTAAGATGTTTCTGAGCAACGGCTTTTTCCTACTTGTTCATATTCAATTTCAAGTTTATAAATTTAATGAAATTCTTCAGCACCTACATTAAGGACATTAAATCTCGAAGACATTCGTGAATCACTGCAATATACATCAACCTACACACTTAACAATCAAAGAATTCCTTTTGTTAAGTGTAGGATGTTAAATAAAAAGATTATGGCTTTTTAAAGGCGCCTAATAATCCGTTAATTTCATTTAGCAATGAAATTTCCAAGAACAAATTTTATTGCTCAATTTTATATTAAAAATTCCAACAAAAAGGTTGAAAATCTTCACAAACAACAAGCAATTTTACTGTCGACTCCCACAAGGATCAAATTATTTTTTTCAGAAATTCAAATTCTCAATTATCATAAAAATTAATACCGAGGCAAAAGATAACAAAACAATTCAATTTATAAAATTTTTATCTTATTTAAATACATAATTAACTTCTTAAAGGATTATCATCAGCCTCAGTTCTGTGAAAAGCCCCATAAAAAATTAATATTGTGGCTTTTCTCCCGACACTTTGATTTTCTGTTTAAACCATTTGAGAATTCAATACAGTCATACTTTTCGGTTTTTGCTTCAAAAAATATTTTTTTGTGGCAAAATAAAGGAAATTTCCAATTTCTCGTAAAAATAATATTGAACTGAGTTCTTTGCCTCTACAAACAATAATATTTGTACCATGCTGAATAATGTCTCAATATAAAAGAATGTCTATATACTCACGTCAATACGATATCGCTAAATGATGAGGAACAAGAAAATGTAAAGAAAGAGAAAAAAATCATTGAATAAATAAGGAACAAGTTAAAAATCATTGGGGGGTTTATAGCGCATTTTTTGTTGTACATTATCTTGTTAAAGATTCTTGATTTTTCTGGTTATGAGATGAAGTTATTTTTGGAAAATGAGCTATTTTGATAAGTAAGTTTGCCATGATAAAAACCTTAAATACTGAACACACGTAGTTTTAATGTAAATTTACTCAATAAATTTAAATTTCTTGACATCTGCGTAAGAAAAGTTAAAAAATTATCTTGACATCATTCTTGATGTTTGATGATTTAAATTTGGTCAATAGAAACTTTAAATGCTTTATGCATTTATTATTGCGTTTAATTGGATTTTAATGATTCAAAATGATTAAATTGATAATTAAAGTTTAACATGGGCTACGTTAATAATCAGAAAAGTATCAAACTCTAAAAACCAACTATAACAGCCAAATCAAGCAACCTTGTTGCTTACAAACTTCTTCTCCAAACTCAATGCTCTTTATGACAAGAAAAATGCGCCAACACAGCATAAAAAAAATCAATATCATGTCTACATACCGTAGGGAAATTGAAGGCAAATTCCTTTGAGTCTGTTATGATCAATACTGGTGGTGCGACTAAGTTCCTTACAGATCGCATCATTACAAGAGGAATAAAGCAAACAAGAGAGAGTAAGACAGCTGGTTCAGCTTCGGGACCTGAAATGAAAGAAAACAAACCATAATGATACATTTTTCTTGACATTTGCAACGACAATAAATATTGGAACATAAGAATGGATGTGCAAACAAAACGAGATATGCTTATTAAGTGTTAGAATGGGAATTAACCTATTACTATTCTATGCACAGCTATTCTTCTTCATTTTGCTGAATGCAAACATTTTTTTTTTTTTTTGAGTGGGAGTAAAGTTAAATAAAGTTCTTCAAGGTGATTGCTCTTTATTCTTTTAATTGTGTGATGAAAATGCTATGAAGATGAAATAGAAATTCGTTGGGGGGATTTTTTTTTTATAGAAAGCTTAATGGGTTGATGGATATCATTAAAAAGATTGGCGTGCTAACAATTTTTAATGAGCAATTAAATTTTACAGCGTTCTAATGAGACTTTTTGATTTTGTTCTTATCCAAAGAGCATTTCAGGATCATTAATTTTTGATTTAAGAGTTGAACTTAAGGATCTAAAGTCCTTTAACTTTTAAATCTAGTCTGAGACTTCAAAATAATCTATAAAGTTCATATCGACTTGAAACTTAATTAATTAAGTCCAAGTTCCTATCCTTACTTAGTCAGTTCACACCATGTCAACCCGTAATATTAAAGTTTCGTATCTAAATCAACAGAACCACTTGTTGATCAACAATGTAAATAAAATACGACAAAAACAACAATTTTCTCTTTCCCATTCGTCTCTATATTTAATCTTGAGGTTTTTACGATCACAATTTGTCTGTCTCTCACATTTATAGCTCTTTCTAATCTTCTTATTATACTTTATTCCTATCGCAGTCATAACAACTTTTTCCGTTTTTTTTCTGAACAATTAAGTCGATTTTCATTCAATTAATTGTTTGAATGCCAGAGCTTATTTTTTATTGTCCACTTTTTGAGCTCTTTACTTGTTTTTGTATCTTTTAACAATAAAACTTAAGAGTATTTTGTCATTATTTTGGGATATCAAATATCACGTGTATGGAGCAAAAAGGTTTAAAAGGTAAAAAATACTTTTTATAGCTTTCTGCTGACGTAACAAAATTCATCTTAAAATGGCTTGAATTTTAATAATTAACAGAAATTACAAAGTACCCAAATTTCTTCTTGATTCTACATTTTCCTGTAAAATTTACAACAAAACATCCAAAAGTTTATGAATTTTCAGCTAAAGAACTCAAACATGCCATTAAGCTATGAATATTACGTTATTTTCCCCACCCTTTCAACATTCAACAGTGCAAATTTATGGAACTATAAAAAATTCTAATAGGATGAATAAAAAGTGTTAAATTACCTAACAAGTTTGTTGCAACAGCCCATCCACCTCTCCTTTTTTCATTATGAAAATGTGCAAGCGTTAGAATAAAATAACAAAATGTGCATAAATTTTGATGCATGATGATAATTTATGGATGATATGATAATGTATTATTAAAATTATTAGATATGATATGAATGAATGAATGAATAAATTTAAAATGTATTGAAGCTTTGAAAAATTGAGATGAAAATTGAAGTCTTGAAATTTTTCAAGGATTTATTTTTCAAATGTTAAATTTAATATCACGTGAGTCTCGGAAGGGAGATTTCAGAAGAAAATGTTGCTGGTATAAAATGGACTATTAACGTCCGTCGGTTATTAATTTGATACTTTTTTCATGCAAGAAAATGACTATATATTTGTACCTACATATTTAAATTAGAAAACTAGAGAATTTTTGTAGAAATTAAAACGTTTAATTCATATTAAATCAGAATCTATTGTGATCTCAAGCAACTCATGAGTTTCGACAGGTTGCAATTAAAAGATCTTTAAATCCCCGCTATAGATAATTCCAGAATTACCAAAAATATTCTCATCATCTTGTTAAAGACTTGTTGAAAACCTCAACACCCCCAAATTGTCGACGCAGCAAAAATCTTTTCAAATTTATTTATATTTTTGCATGTTTATCAGACATAAAGTATGTTTCATACTTTTTTATTTTCATAAAACATCCATGAAAATATTATACAATGTCTAGCAACACGTGGGTGATTTTTCATAGGATTTAATCTCCAAGGCACTTTTATTTATGAATCCAAATTCTAATTCCATCAAAAAAGGGGTGCATATTTTTAAATAATTTTTTTATATATTACGTATGATCCAAAATTGGATACATTGTCAAGCAATATATTTTTAAAAAAAATCATAAATCCATTTGTCATAAATTCTCTCAAGGCTCTTTTTGAAATTCTTTTAGACATAAAAGATTTATTTGGCTGAAGTAAAATTTCCATGACTTCTTGTTCTTAACCAATTCAGAAAGTTATCTCTGATAAGCATGAAGAAACAATCAAAAGCTTCAAACTTTTTTTTATCAAGAAAAAAATTCTTAATGGATAAAATATGTCAAGCCTTACCAATGCATAATGCATCCAATACTAAACAAATATGTATAAGCCTTCTTTATGAAAAATACATGAACAGTTCCAACAATTGAAAACTTTGACAATTTTTTCATTAAATCACATTTTGGATGTAATAATTCTCTCAAAATACAACAGCAACAATGAATGACCATACCAAGGATGAAACAATTTGTTGGTGGATAAATGTGTGGATATTTATCCATACAGCCCCACGTACCACGCCAGTATGCAATAACCAAAGGTGCAACAATAAATAATGAGATTAAGGAATCACTGATGTTGAGGCACCTTTTCATCCATCGTGAATGATTTGCTGGTGCGTGAATGTGTAGAGTTTTGTATAAAATGTGCGTATCAAATGGTCCAGTAGAGCATGCCTTCGTTGACATTTTGTGTCATCACAAATGATATTTATGGTTATTAGTTTCACCTTTTTTTCTAGCGAAGGATTTTATTCTGAATTTTTTAGATCCAAAATTCTCAATTTGACATGAAAATCACGTCGGATAAATTTTCACAAAGCACTTTTTAAATCATGAAAAATTAATTAAAAATCGTGAACTGAATTTTAATTTCATAAAATTTATTCAAAATTTAATTTTCTTGTTAAATTTTCACTCGACAAACTCAAATTAAAATATTTAAAAAAATCCTCCCAACTTCCTTTTAATCCTGCTATCCGCATCGCTCGACAACTTAACAACGACTAAATAGGATAAACATTGCGAAGTGTGAAAACAAAAACAGACATAGACAGAGCAAAAGTCAATCAATAAGGATATTTGACAAATAATGTCCAACACAATCAACATCATTGCCTAACTCAATACAATATAACTTTTCTATTTATATATCATAAATGAACGTGCTTGTGGTTATGGGGAAAGGAAAAATGGTTTTTCGATGAAAAAATATGTGTGTTGAGTTATGCATTGTAGAGAGTTGATTTAATGGAAATGAAATGGACACAGGGATAGATTAAGTATCTCTTGTTGAATATTTTATGGAAATGCGTTGTATTTTAAGCATATGAACTTTTTGTACTTTACTTAATTTCACAACGTGAATTATTTATAGGTAGTTAATTAAAAGTTTGGGGCAGAGCTCGAAGTCGATGAAATTTTGTATGGAGTTGAGACGACTCGGAGTCGACTCCGCCATATAAATTTGACAAAAAATTCGAGTCGACTTCGAGCTCTGGTTTGGGGTTTTAGGATTTTTAAAAATTCGAACACAATAATTTGGTATAACTTTGACAAAAGTCCTGTCATGCGCTAAAATATCTTATTGAAAAAAGTTGTGGATCTTAGCAGAACCTCGCCATTTAATATTAATTGGAATATTAGCTCACTGAGATCATAGGTTCGAAACTCAGCACAGAAAATTTTACATTTGCTCCTTTTTGAATCAACTTTAGAGCGTCTTAAATTTTAAGGTAATACATTCAGTTCATGTGAATTGTAGCGGAATTTGTCCAATTTTCACTCTTAAAAAGAATAATTTCAATCTAATAATCCTTAAAAAAACAAATTTGATGACCGCCGGAAATCAAAAGTTTCAAAATAATACCAAGGTTGCATATGCTTATCTATATCCTTCAGTGAGGTAGCTTCTCTGACTAAATTTCCAATTATTTTCATCGTAAGTTTAATTTTGTTTGTTTTCTGTTAGGAGCTCAAATTGTCAAATTTACATTAAAATTAATACATTAACAATGATGACAAGACTTGATACAATGTTAGCTGTTGATAATGATTATGATGATGATGATATTGATTAAAAGTTATTTGTATGTAAATGAAATTCATATTTTTATCTATTCATAATGTAATCATGATAACAGTATATATTCTCACTCTCTAACAAACTTTTTTATGTTGTTGTGTATTTTTTTATGTTCATTCCCTAACCTTGACGACGATAAAAAGATGAATAGACTCACCCGCATATATCGGAATTATTTCCCATATACATCTCCATATCATGATACTCGAAAATGCAAAAATATAGTGATAAATGCGGTATATGATAGCTCGTCTAAGACCTTTCATGTAAGTCGATTTGACTTTATTGTCATTTCCGGTGATGATGAAACTTTCAAGATGATCTCGTGCATAGTAAATAGATGATGATATTACGTAGCAAATTATGAGACTATGCCATATTGGAAAAATATTATATAGCTCATGATAATAATTTATGTTATTCCATATTCCCTTCCAAAATCCCACAACTAATGGCGACACAATGAATAAGGAGACACAACAATCCAAAAAATTTAGAAATCTTTTCTTGCGTTTTTCCTTCTCTGCATGTTTCGTCGTCAATTCTTGATAAATTTGATTCACCATTATAATTCACTTAGAGATAATCTTTTACAGCTGGAGATTTCACAAAGACTGAACAAGAAAAATCATTTTCCAGTTCCCAAGTTTGCAAAATTATATAAGGTGATGGCTATAAATCTTATTGTGATTTATTTTTACCCCGACTTTATCTTTTTCTGTTTCATGTAAATATTTTTATGAGCAAGATTTAAAATTATTGCATGTATTTTATCAAAAGATAATAAGTAGTTTAATTCAAGAAGGTTCTTTGAGAAATAATTAAAGGTTTCCTGTCTCCATCCACGTGTATGGATGTAAATTATTTTACTATTTTTTTATGGCCGCATTCGAGGCTTTGTTTTTATAATTATTTATCTAGAACTTAAAAACTGCATATGAGCTGATCTAAATTAAAATGAACTTCGCCTTGAAAAAGAACACGTTTTAAGGCACAATTAGATAAGATAGAAACTGGAAGTCAAAAAAACCCCAGTTCTTGACGTCATTTATCTAGTTAAGAATGAAAATTAATTTTGCTTGAAATATTTACGAGTTGAATTATAATCATTTATTATTTATTTAAATTACTTATCTCCTAGGGTGTTTTAAGACTCGTAGTATTCTTGTTGTGATTAAAAAAATTTCCATTCGTTTTTAATCATTTTTTTTATTATTTGAGTTTATTCACTGATGATATCTAGCATAAATGTAATGAATTTATAAGGTATTAAGCCAAATGCAGGTGAATCTCCGTAAGCTTATGTTACTATTATAAGAATGTGATATAAGGGTTAAGAAACTGAAATGTACAATGAACAACTTTTGAAGGACTTGGGTTTGATTCTTTTCAGAAAGTGCAGAAGGAATTTTTTTATTCATTTTATGCTGATTTCAAATCATTGAAATTTTGGAATTAATTTAATGAATTCAAATAAAAGAGGTGGAAGGGGTTTAAGACCCATGCAACCAAATGGAAGATCGACGTATTCCCTAAGAATCTTCCATGGATGATACGTATGTATAATACATGTATCGTCCTAAGGAAAACATTGTCGCATAGCAATGGAACAAAATATGGAGGATCGAGTTTTCCATTGATGTATTATAAATTTTTCCATACAAAATTTAACTGAATGCTCTTGTGAAGTATATGAGAAAATTAAATTTAGAACAAAATTTCTAATTTTTCTTGAGATTTGAACTTATGCGTTCCTTCAGTTATCCTTGACTGTAATATTTTTGCAGGGGGAAAAGTACTTGTTGTAAAAGTTTTACATCGCTTTACAGTTTTACATTTTTTACAGTTTTTTTTACAGTTTTTTTACAGTTTTAGTGTAAAATTTTACACTTTTGGCGTAAAATTTTACACTTTTGGCGTAAAATAATGTTAAATTTTACACTTTTACACCAAAATGGCATAAAAAATTTCGTTCATTTTTATTTTTTGAAATAAAAAATTCTATAGAAAGGCGATTTTTGCCTCGATTTTCTTATTTGGAATGAAAAACTCCTCGGAAAAGCGATTTTTCGCATTGATTTTCTTAGTTGGGATGAAAAATCCCTCGGAAAATTGATTTTTCTCGTTGATTTTCTTTGTTGGGATGAAAAATCCCTAGGAAAAGCGATTTTTTGCGATGATTTTCTTAGTTGGGATGAAAACGAGGGGAAAACAACATGGTGAGAAAAAATTTGGTGAGAAATTGTGAAAAAATTGTCACCGATTTCTCACCGCGGTGAAAAATTTTTTCACCGATTTCTCACCGCGGTGAAAAATTTCTCACCGATTTCTCACCGAATTCTCACCAATATTTTTCTCACCAAATTTTAAAATTTAATGCTAAAAAATTTTTTGAATTAGAAATCTCTAAATTTTTCGAGGAATTTTTCATCTCAACTAAGAAAATCGATGTGAAAAATCGCATTTCCGTGGTATTTTTCATCTCAACTAAGGAAATCAAGGCGAAAAATGGCTTTTCCGAGGGGTTTTTCATCCCAAATTAGAAAATCAAGGCGAAAAATGGCTTTTCCGAGGGGTTTTTCATCCCAAATTAGAAAATCAAGGCGAAAAATGGCTTTTCTGAGGGTTTTTTCATCCCAACTAAGAAAATCAAGGCGAAAAATGGCTTTTCCGAGGGGTTTTTCATCCCAAATAAGAAAATCAAGGCGAAAAATGGCTTTTCTGAGGGTTTTTTCATCCCAACTAAGAAAATCAAGGCGAAAAATGGCTTTTCCGAGGGTTTTTTCATCCCAACTAAGAAAATCAAGGCGAAAAATGGCTTTTCCGAGGGGTTTTTCATCCCAAATAAGAAAATCAAGGTGAAAAATGGCTTTTCTGAGGGGCTTTTCATCCCAAATAAGAAAATCAAGGTGAAAAATGGCTTTTTTGAGGGTTTTTTCATCCCAACTAAGAAAATCAAGGCGAAAGATGGCTTTTTCGAGGAGTTTTTCACCTCAAATAAAAAAATTAATAAGAAAATCGCTTTTCTGAAGAGTTTTTCATCTCAAATAAGAAGAGTTTGAGTCGAATTCTATAAGTGAGAAATTTTTCTCCGATTTTTCACCGCGGTGAAAAATTTTTCACCGATTTCTCACCGCGGTGAAAAAATTTCTCACCGATTTCTCACCAATGGTGAAAAATTTTTCACCGCGGTGAGAAATCGGTGAGAAATTGATTATTTTTTTCTCACCATGTTGTTTTCCCCTCGGATGAAAAACCCATCGGAAAAGCGATTTTTCGCGATGATTTTCTTAGTTGCGATGAAAAACTTATCGGAAAAGCGATTTTCCAAGATTTTTCACATCAATTTTCTTAATCGCAGTGAAAAACTATAAGAAAACTCCCATTAATCTTAATTTTATTCTTAAGAAAAAGTTGATGTGAAATTTTACAGTTTGATGTAAAAAGATGTAAAAAACTGTAAAAAACTGTAAAAAGATGTAAAATTTACACTTTTTTTTACACTAAAATTTTTTTACAACAAGTACTTTTCCCCCTGTATTTTTGTTACTTACATGTATCAAAATTTTGTATGGAAATTATGGATAGTTCATTCGGTTTTCCATTGATGTCAAAGGAAAATGAATGGAACATTTTGGTTTCATGGGGATCTTGTTAAGCTTCATATAAAATTTTTTAAAATAAAAAAATGCGGATTTTTAACATTACGAATTATTTTATTAATGACCCCTAAATAAATGGCTTTTTTGAGGGTTTTTTCATCCCGAATAAGAAAATCAACGCGAAAAATGGCTTTTCCGAGGGGTTTTTCATCCCAAATAAGAAAATCAAGGCGAAAAATGGCTTTTCTGAGGGTTTTTTCATCCCAACTAAGAAAATCAAGGCGAAAAATGGCTTTTCCGAGGGTTTTTTCATCCCAACTAAGAAAATCAAGGCGAAAAATGGCTTTTCCGAGGGGTTTTTCATCCCAAATAAGAAAATCAAGGCGAAAAATGGCTTTTCTGAGGGTTTTTTCATCCCAACTAAGAAAATCAAGGCGAAAAATGGCTTTTTTGAGGGTTTTTTCATCCCAACTAAGAAAATCAAGGCGAAAGATGGCTTTTTCGAGGAGTTTTTCACCTCAAATAAAAAAATTAATAAGAAAATCGCTTTTCTGAAGAGTTTTTCATCTCAAATAAGAAGAGTTTGAGTCGAATTCTATAAGTGAGAAATTTTTCTCCGATTTTTCACCGCGGTGAAAAATTTTTCACCGATTTCTCACCGCGGTGAAAAAATTTCTCACCGATTTCTCACCAATGGTGAAAAATTTTTCACCGCGGTGAGAAATCGGTGAGAAATTGATTATTTTTTTCTCACCATGTTGTTTTCCCCTCGGATGAAAAACCCATCGGAAAAGCGATTTTTCGCGATGATTTTCTTAGTTGCGATGAAAAACTTATCGGAAAAGCGATTTTCCAAGATTTTTCACATCAATTTTCTTAATCGCAGTGAAAAACTATAAGAAAACTCCCATTAATCTTAATTTTATTCTTAAGAAAAAGTTGATGTGAAATTTTACAGTTTGATGTAAAAAGATGTAAAAAACTGTAAAAAACTGTAAAAAGATGTAAAATTTACACTTTTTTTTACACTAAAATTTTTTTACAACAAGTACTTTTCCCCCTGTATTTTTGTTACTTACATGTATCAAAATTTTGTATGGAAATTATGGATAGTTCATTCGGTTTTCCATTGATGTCAAAGGAAAATGAATGGAACATTTTGGTTTCATGGGGATCTTGTTAAGCTTCATATAAAATTTTTTAAAATAAAAAAATGCGGATTTTTAACATTACGAATTATTTTATTAATGACCCCTAAATACCACAAGAAAATTTCTTTAGAACTAAAAATTCTGAAGCAATTTGATCAATTTGACCCATATAAAAGTCGTAAGAAAATAAATAAAAAATCATGCATGCAGTCACGTTTTCCATTCAATTCAATCTTATGCATCTTAATTTTATTAGCAGAATAATTCTTACCTTCGGGGTGTCCCCACAAAGATCTCCACATAGGAATAACAAAGATATTGTAAAGAATATCATAGATGCTAAGGAAGAAATTCTTTTTCAATTTAACCAGCTTCGTATCGTCATCAAGAATTTTTAAGTGCTTTAAAACTGTGCGGAAAAATAAAGTTGAGAGTAAAAAAAATTGTGAATAAATTTTATTTAAAACAATAAATTGAATTGAATGATGAGAGACACGTCTTGATGATTTGCATTGCAAGCATAATTTTGATGAAAAGTATGAATGATTCTCACTGTACGTGTCTCTCACTCTCTCTGGCTGGAAGTAATGTTATAGATATTACGTATGAGTTTAGAGGTTCAAAGTAACACATTTAAATTATTTTTGAAGTGATTCATTGCTGATAAGGTTTAATTTTATTTAAATTTAGTGAATTTCATGATTCATATAATCAGATTTTTTGTAGTGTGATGCATTCACCTTTGTGACCTGATTATAATGACACATGATTATTTTCACTTTATCTGAGAAATTTTTAGAGAAGAAATTAATAAAATTTCACTAAATACAATTTTTTCCTGATTTATATTTTAATTTTTTTCTTAAATATTAAACTGGTTCTCACTAAATTCAAATCCCATTTTACACAAGACGCACTTCCATAATAATAAATCATAACAACGTACACAGTTGACATTTTCTATTAGAACCTCTAAACGCAATAAACAAAATATATAACGTCGTGACATTGAACTTACTGTATGTGCTCCTTATTAGCTCTAAAATTAATGTCAGAATCGCAGATGCAACAAATGACGGAGCCATTGGAAAAAACTGATGGTAGTGGTCCAGTAGATCCCATGTCCCTCGCCAGTTTTTTCAAGTTTGAAGGAGAAAAAATTTCAATTAAAAATTCTGATTTTTTTTTCATTATCAAAAATATATTTCACATTATTTCATATTAAGGCACATAATTTATTTTATTTTTTTCTTCTAAATCACTAGCCTGGCACACTTATTACTTATATTTCCGTATTTTTGTAATCAAAAATTAAAATCATGAAATTTCACATACCAAAAGGCGACAATCAGAAAAGGAATGAAACCATAAACCACAAAAATTTGGTAACTTTCGAAAAGTATATTCCATATTGAGCAATTAGTTACTTTGTTATTTTTTTCACAATCTATGCACTTTTCACTAGAAACAACCGGTAGTAATAAAATTTTAAATTTCATCGCTTGCTCACGCAGTATCGAAGCATTTGCTTTGACTTATCAATCTATACTGACCTGTTCTTATCAATGATTGCATGAATGTAAAATCAGAAAGATGCTGGTAGGGAAATTCAGCATTTTGAAGGTTGATTAAAGCGCATTTTTATTGAAATGTGATTTTTGTATTTTCATTAAAGGTCTACTTATTTTAAATAATTTTAAAATTTTTAGTATATGAGATTGATATTTAGAAATTTTGATCATTTTGGAAAATTTTCTGAACAGACCAGACCAAACAGTTAAGGTTCTTATCCAACTCATTATTGTTTTTGATACAGGAATTCTAAAATAATTATGAATTTAAAAAATTTTTTAAATTTTTTTTCCAATAAAATTTAATCCCAGCCAATACCCAAACTGCTCCTGATTGCTCATAATTTTCACAAAAATTCCTATTTAAAACGAGAGAATTTTTCATTCATTCAATTTTCGAGTTCTATTATTTTGTTAGTACTCATTAAATATTTAAAATATCAGAAAAATTTGCAATGCGAGAACAAGGCATTATCAGACATCAAACTTCATGTTGAAATATTTATGTTGACCGTATAAATCAAATTTCAAAAATTTTCGATCATGTTTTGTTCTAGATTTTTTATGGAAAATTTTTTGATTCTCAAAATATGAGTTTTAGGTACTAGAAAGTTCCAAATTATCAATCCATTTGTTTTTTCGAGAATAGATAGAGTCATTTCTTTCTTTAGATTAGTCATGCACAAAGAGTTTGATGCATTGGAATTTCTAGAGTTATTTTGAACTTAAAGTGTTGTTATTTGTAAAACTTGTTGACTAATTACTGAAATCTTGTAAATAAATAAAAATCATCAAAAATAATCTAAAATACTTAAAAATAAAATAAAGTTTTGATAAAAAATGTGCTGAATTGAAATTTTAAGTTTATGAATAAATCTATGTTTTTACGTCAGGCATTTGCAATCAAATTTGAATTGTTAATCCAAATGATGTTTCATTTTAACACTAAAATTTGAAATTATGCAAAAAATTTAAATATCTTATGATGTTCTCTAAATGCACAGAAATTGAATCAATCTCATTCAAGAAATTCTCATGATTGAGAATGCAAGAATTACAAAATTCCATGAAAAATATTTATTACAAAAATCATTTGCTCAATATAAATTTATTAAAAAATTATAAACAACAAAGATTGAAAATTATTTCCAACACCGTCATCATGACAAGCAACACAATTAAATAAAATCGAAATTAAAATCCATTTCCTTCACAATCCATGACTTTGCAGTTCTCTTCATTTCTTTAAAAATATCAAGAAAAATAATAACAATAAATTAATGCCTATAAACTCTAATCAGCTGTCGTCATTACAAGGCAAAAAAAATAAGAATAAATTGTTACAGCCCGCCAAATGGTTTTAAAAAGGTTAAAAGATTAGAACTTATCAATTTCATGAAAATCTTTAGCCCAGAATCAGAATTTACAGAGTATCACGCTCATATTTCATTTCCCCTACAACTCTCGTTAATCTCAATTTTTTTTTACTCTCTAAATCTCATCGACGATCGTCTATAAATATTTTCATTTATGTGTTAAAGTAAGTTGTTGGCTGTGTCATGAAACTGATAAGAAATAAAAAAAAAATTGAAATGTAAACATTTTTTCTTAATTATTTATGGAAATGATTTAAGTAAACTTACTACTCTAGACATACTGCTAGAACTCGTGACTTGAATGGAATTATAAAAAAAACATCTCCACGAGCAATTTGTTACAAGTTGAAGCATGTAATGTAAAGGTTGGAAATTACAACAATTGTAATTAGTCATTTAAATGAAAACAGGAAGGAAAAACTTAAAGGAATTATGCCGCAATCATTTTAAAAGAAATTATTCTAATAAATAGCATAGAAGAGTCATTGTTGGTCAACAATCAACCGCACATGTGAAATCTTTGAGATTTCTTTCAAAAGTTTAGAAAACAAATGATGAATGATAGAGTTATGTTGATAAATATGGACAATCGAGAATGCTACAATAAAAATATAAATGACGTCAATTCGCTGAGGTAGAAAAAAAGAAAAAGTACTGCCAAGCATTAGGATAGAAATAGAATCGTTTATTACCGATTTACGTAATAAATATAATATTGGTTCAAGGATAAAGTCTTGGTTGATTTGGACAGTAGATATAATTGGATGTAATAGATGATTGATTTTTAAATTTTTGATTCGCGTGCTGGGCAGTTTAATTCCAAAAATTGACATGAAAATCATGATAATTGAGGTAACAAATAAAATCTTATTCTAAAAATTCAACCTATGCACCTACCTTCAAAAATATACAGGAGTCCTCAATTTACGTAACGAAATTTCTGCTTTAAAAATTTTATTTTCAACGGAAATTTTGTATTTAAAAAAGAAAAATTAGGTATTTTCAAAAGATTTTCTCGATCCCAAGCACTTATGTAAATCGAGGACCCTCTGTTTCTTTTTTTTTGCATTAAGGCATGACAATTCATACAAAATTGAACAAAACTTCTCATAAAGCATCTCCATGTCCTACTCAATGTTTTTTTTTCAACCGTTTCATCTCATTTCCAAGAGTCTCTCACGGCAATACACTTGTTCAAGAACCCACTCGGCAACATTTCACTTCCAAGCCAAAGCTTATTTAATCCTTTCACTGAAATAAATTAATAGCCTAGAGTTATTGTCTGACACAAAAATAAATTACTTTTAAAATTAAATTTTCTTTATTCTTTTTATTTCGTCTTAATTAATTAACATTTCAACCATAATAATTCTCTCTTCATTTATTTAGAAACAAAATTACAATTTGTCTTTATCATCATCATTACCATTAACAACAATATTTTTTTTTCATGACAGAAGAAGAAAACTTTTATTTATTTTTTTTTTATTTTTTAAAAAATAAACACAATAAAAATTTTTATGAGACGCCGGTTTAATGATTATCTTTACTGTCATATCATTCTTATCATTTTTTTCATGTATTGTAAAATTCTTTTAATTTATTTCAACAATAATATGCTCATCATTTTGCGCTCACATTGTCAAAATGATGTGCCTCAATTCAGTTAAAAATTCATGGTTGAGATGAGTGGCTTAGATTAAAAGTTAAACAAACCTTTTTTTAAAGAAAAACGAAAGAAAAACTTTTGTGAAAGGAATAAAATATTCAAGATTTTTTTTTAAAGGTAAAAGTTCAATATAAATATGAAAATTTTTTTATAGAAGAAGTTTCGCTATGCGATGAAACTTTATACTCAGATAATATTTTTAATAAGCTCAGAGGAGGGAGAAAAATGTTGGTGTTGTGTAAACGTTCGCTGGAGAGATGGAAATTATACAGCATATAAAATATTTAAGGGATGAAAAATCCGTAATGAGCTTACTCTTTGCTAATAGACGGTGGTTGAATAGTATGGATATGTATGCGGTATGTAGTGTGAAAATTTGTAAAATTACATTTTAAAAGCTCAGTTTTGAGCCTGTAAATTGGAAGTTTAATAACTTAAACGGATTTTTGGATTAAATGGTTTTAAAATTGAAATTGTTGGTTGTGGAAATTTTGTTTAAATTTTAAAGAAATTTCTGTTATTTAAATTTCAGTTAACATTAATTTAAAAAATATCAAAAATAGGTATTTTAATACATTAAATAAGGTATTGAAAAAATCAATTTATTAGCTGATTCAAATTAATTAATTTAAAAAAAAAATAAGAACATTGTCCACAATGCAAGCTGTATGTAGAGTTAAAATGATTCAATTCACAAAATTTTCCATCAAAATCAAACAACAAATATTTTCTTCACAAATAATTATTTTTCCGTATTTTTCCATTAAAGTATACAAAAGCATAATAATTAATTGCATGCAATAAACATTATTACGATAAAATCACTGAAGCATCTGCTCAAATTAATTCATTTTAATGATGCTCTTTAATTTTACTTTAAAAATTAAATTTTCTTCGTGCTACTCTAATTAATTGTCTGCTAATTGTTAAAATGATATTAAATTTCCTGCTCACCGCTTTTCAGTTAAATTTAAAAACTTTTGCAATGATTATAATGGAAAGTAAGAATGAGAGCCCGTGAGTCACTAAACTTGAGCACAATCATTTACAATATGCAAATTTACTTTATCTCATTCTCTTTGTGCAAAAAGTGTAATCTTCGTTGTCCCTTTTTTCTGTCTTTGACGGTATGCTTTATTCTCTTATTCGCAGTTCATTCTCATTTATTTCGTATTAATCTCAATCATTGATGAATGAATAACATTAAAGCATGGAATTCATTTTTATGTTTAGTATCAAGCTTTTTTTTTTGCTGTATCATACAGAAGATAAGAATATTCTTCTGGATTTTGAATGGTAGATTGAAAAGGTCATAATCAGTAGACGATGAAAATTGATAGTTGAAGTGATTTTTTCGGTTTAAGGAATTTAAGAGCCTTTAAGAGCAAACTTCATTATCTTCATAAGCAGATAATGAGAACGCATATTTGCTTTTTATCTGTAATATCAGTAGACTTCATCTTTGTAAGTGTAATATCATCTTAAAACCGTTGACAAGGCGATAATACTTCGTATTGCTTCATATAAAATCAGTTCCTTTTATTCTAAATACCGTAAAAACACGTTAATTTCTACTAATTAAACACAAGCACCCAACATCAAATTTCATTTAATTAGTTAATAAAGCAAGTGCGCATTCAGAAGGAAAAAACAGAAGTAAAAAAGCTAAGCACAAGATTGAATATCATAGCTGGAGGCAAAAGTAGTTGAAGTAGTTTCCATTTAATTAGATAATTGAAGGAAAATTCTTTCATCATTCAAAAAAAAAAGTTTCGCTTGAAAAAGCTTCTATTAAAAATTGAGTCTACTTGAACGTGAGAGATGCTTTAAGTGTAGGATGAAATGCTCCATGGGATCTCAATAAACATCATCATTTATTTTTCAAGACAAAATTTATGCTTTTTTCCACTATTTGGGATTTTTTTCATGTGGATTTTTAATGGATGTGAAATTTTGATAGAATTTATGAAAATGTATTTCCTTGAGACGGTTTATTGACTTTAAAATGTTTATGTCTTTAAATTCATTTTTTTTTTGTTATTCATAAATAATGTCAACATGATGCATGATTTTTTGGTATCGTTTTTAATGAATTATATTTTCAAGTGGAAAATCAAAATACTCATATAAAGATTATCCCTTAAGACATCATTTATGAACATCCCACAACTTATTTATAGAAACACCAACCACCCCAATATTTTACAACTTTATTTACCAATCGATCCAAAATAAAATTACTCTTTTCTACAACAACTCGTTTACGGTGACGTTTGGTACGTGATTCATATGATTGATCCTTTTAAGGGAGTACAAAAAAGGCTCCTGTGGATATTCTATCGAATTTATCAGTTAGAAAAAGGACGTAAGAAGTAGAAAAAGTTTTATAGTAGGTTTTCTTTTTAAAGGCAAGAATGGAAGAAGTTTCAAGTTAAAGTCGTAAATTTTAGACAAACGATTCTGCGATAGAATTGTCATCGTATAGGAAAGTGATTAATTGGCAATATTTTTTTTCTTCGATTGTTAAAATTAATGAGAAGATTTTGCTGTTTTCTGATGAAAAATGTTACTTTTTAAGAAAAAGAGGAAATTCGGAGAATAAAAATTTCAGAAAATTTATAAAAAATTAAAAGATTATTTTAGTAGAGGATATAATTTGATTTTTACCATTGATGCTTTGGAGGTTTTTTTGTTCACTTGTCAAGGTCTTTTGTAAACTATGTTTCCAAATTTGCAAATAACTACCGACAAATTTTTCTTCCCATTCGTCAAGGGTCGTTTACCTTTAAAGCTCATTTTTTACAAAATTCCTATTAAAAATTACTCAAGATTCAGATTACACAAGCTACTTTATTGATCAATTTTACAAGTACGAATACCTTTGACAATAAACTTCTTTAAAGATTCTCAAATAATCTTCCAAGAAAAGTAAGAATATCTGAGACAGGATTACATGCTTTCATAAAAGATGAAGAGAGGTTTAAGAGTAAAATTTTGTAATAATTTTTATATGGTACAAAATAAGACAATCTTAATTAAAAATTTTGTTACATAATTAAAAGCTTACAAGTAATTAGGAAAAAAAGTTTTATGTGGGAAGACGAGATGCAGGAAAACTTTTACTTCATTACACATTAATTTCCTCTTAAAATTTTCTTTTTTTAATTATTTTCATTATTCTATGCAACATCATTAAAATCCTTTGTTATGCTATTCAATAATGATTGATACATATACCAACTAACGATAATGTATGATATAATTGATTTAATACAAACGATTAATTGAAGTCATTAATTGCTCTAAATACTTTTTAGCAGTCCATTAAATGAGTTCGATTGTTTTTCCATTTCTTCCATCTAACATTCTAACATTATATCAATCTACATGCTACATTCATATTTGGAATATGAATTCTATCACATAATTTACAATTCTACAACAGATCAAGATTAATTCACTGTCTGCTTTCGCGTTGTCAGGGATTAATATTTTAATAGTTTTTTGACATGTTGATGGCCATTGATTATTTTGACCCATTTTGACATGTAGCATGTCTTCTTTTTTTGTTTAAAAATCATTTGGGAAATTAGCAATTAAAATATTGTATAAACCAATGTTGTCCAATCTGTATACCGCGGTACATTAAAAATTTTTTAAAAATGCCAAAAATTGAATACGATTTGTAATTTTGTAGTTGCAAAAAAGTTGGCTTCTACCAATTATTAATTACTGACAAAAGGATAATTCAAAATAATTGGATCCAAATTTTATCGGAACTCAATGACTAAAACGACCCTAAACCACACAACCGACTGTCAATAAATAACTTCTCAAACCCCTAATGCTAATCCTTTTTCTAGAAATTGATTAATCAACAAGAGTTATGCCTTCTTTCTTTTTCTATCAACAAGTCAATCACACATTTTGATATAAAGAATTTATCAGGTTACGTCTTGTTCTGTGTTTCTATATTTGAGAACTACTATAGACTTCATCTTTATTAAAGTCGAAAATTCTACGATTTTTTAAATTCAAACTCAGGTTCAGGTTTAAATACAACTTTTAAAAAAAATGACGTCAGACTCCAAAAAAGTTACTTTAATTGATTGCAAATAATTCCTCGTACTGTCAGAATATTAATAAGAAGTCGAGTAGCTTCTATCGATTACAATCAATACCCTAAGGTCTCAATACCTCAATCAAATTTTAAGTAACCCTTTTGGTAAAATTTTCAACTTCGAAAGAAATTAAGACTTTTACTTCTTGAGGAAAATATTTTGTGGCAGAAAAAGTTTGAAACTGCAACTAAAAAGATCTTTCTGAAGAAACCCTTCAGCAATTAAAAGGATTCGATTTCAAAAAAGAAAAATTTTCTGAAGTAATTCAAGGTATGTCACCTTCGAAGTAGATCATCACATCACCAGTTAACCTTCACAGAAGCAAAGAACAAAACCTTTAAACCTGATTGGAAATATCACGAGGATTTATATTTCTTCAATATGATGAAATTTTTTTTCTTCTCCCATTTCTAAGTTTTGTTATTGACAACTCTAACTACATTAATATGTTTTCTGGTATGTATGTTGAATATGTATACATGACTTTGTTTTTGGAACGTCTACATAAAATGATGATTTGGAAAAATTTTCCATAAAGGAAAAAATAAAGAAAGAATTTTTTTTCTTTATTTATCAAATTTAAATTTGAACTTTTTCTTCGTTGGCTTTTTCTGTACCGTTATTGGACTATTTGAGGCTGAATTTGAGTTTGAATTAAGATTGACATTTGTGTCATTGCCATTACTTTGTGGAATTTTCTTTGGTTTACTTTTTACTGGCGTTACAGGCGTTGATGGTGTTGATGACGGATCATTTGCATCACCTTGTTCCCAGCAGTCTTCAATGAGGATTCTTGGAACTGTAATATCTTCTGGATATCTCCAAGGTTTTCTAAAATGATTTTGTGACTGTTTCCAATTCACATACCCGAGAGCTGCCTTCCTCAAATCTTTTATCATTCGTGGACCAAGTGTATGTGTTACTTTATTAACCAGCCAAGGCGGAAGCTTACCACATGGATCACATTGTGCAACATAATTTAAGACGCAGCCAGTCGGTGTCCTTGAGCGTAACAAAAATCCTGTTATGTGTGTGAATGCTCTGAAAAAATGAAAAATAATAATATTTCGTTAATATGTAATCCTTGGGCATTACATGAGAAACAATGTTGTAATATTTTATGTCTCGTCCTTCCTTTATATACATACCTTACATATCCTTTTTTAGGTGGAAAATCCTTATGCGGAACTGAACGTGATATTAACATTTGTTCACCATTCGGTCCTGTATCTAGCCAGCTTCGTTGTAATACAAAATCTCTTGGTCGTAGTGGTGGTGGACATTGCACTTAAAAAACGGAAGGAAGAAAAGTAAAGAAAAATTGAGCATTATGTGGAGAAAGAAGACGGGAAAATTTAATAATAAAAATGAGAATACACAGACAATGTACAAAAGAAGTTGAACAGGAAGAAAAGAAATGAAACTTTATTATCACCGTCATTAAATTATTTCTCATCTGTGTGTACAATGGAACATTTGTTTGTTTGCTGCTTAATGCTACACTTACGTTGATTTTAAATGGAGTTCTTTTATGTTTCTTTGGAGAATGAAGCCACAATTTTAAGAGAAAATTTTTGTGAATTTAAAGAGAAGTTTTCCGAATGAATGAACTTTTGAGTTTTATTGTCAGAATTGTTAAAATACTGACTGCATGTCAGATTGAAAAGAAAGCACGAAAATTTAATTTTTAAGCTCCGATGAATGAAATTTTATTTGAGCAGAATCAGTTCTGTTGTTTTAGGACAGGATTTTTGAACTGTAATTTTTAAGCGCTTTTGAGGTTAAGGTTTGGGTTTTAAGGATCATTTATGGAATTGTAAAAACTGACATTTAGTTGCACGACGTTTATAAATAACCTCAACTTCCATGTCCATTAGAAATTTTTCATACCTTTCATTTCTAGTAATTTTGTATTCATTACAATACTAATCAGTAATCACTTTAATGCATGTGCTGATGACAAAAGCATTGATCACATTTCAATCCTAACGCAGCATCATCAATATTACCATCCATCCATCATACAAAAGCCCAATTGACACAATTTCACAGCCATAGAAACTCGATCCAATCAAAACAAAATTTATATCCCTCAACCTTTCGCATAAGAGAACAAAAAGATAATCTATCTAAAACTCTAATTTGTTAATCACATATCTGACAAGTGACTGACTCAACTAAAGCTTTATATCCCAAATTCAATCAGAATTAATTTGTTTTCACATAAAAGCCGTAGGAGGCTTATATGTATATATGTACAGCAAGCAACATGTTAATCAATGGAAAAAAAAATCTCTTTTCTTATCTTGTGCCTGTATAGAACTGTTTGAAATATTAAATGTTAATTTCTCGACAGCGAATCTCATTTTTGTGGAAATGTTGAAATAACAAAAAAAAAATTTTTTGTGTGTTTCAGTTTTATTTTGTTGGAAGTTCACAGGCATGTCGAGCTTAATTTTGTACGATACATTGTGTGAAATTAATTCATTACGGAAATAGAAAAAAAAAGAATTCTAACATAAAAGGGAAATTCATTTATGATGAATATTTGAAGCACAATGATGTTGTAATCATCATTATCAGACGAAGTAGGTTACGAGTAGGGTTTTTTATGTAAAATGTGGTAAAATGTAATTCTTGATTAAATTTCCGCTCGGATTATTAAGAAAATTAGTTGTAAAATTGCCAACTTTGCGTAGATTCAAAGCTACTGTATAAAAATTTATGGAAAAGTTTGAGATGAAAAACTTTTACATTTCAATCCTTGATGACTAAATATTAAATTATGTTAAGTCTACTGATGCAAAATTTTTATCATTTCACTTTAAAGTTTGAAAGAAAACTTTTAAAGATAATCTGCAACTTGTGCATCCTTTTATTGTGATGTAACATGATTCTTGTGCTTGAAATTATCTCAAATTGCCTTTGACATTGAATGTTGACACTGGATTACAACAAGTTTTTATCAACAGTTAAATAAACTTCGAGCTATCTGAAAACTTTTTCTACTCATATTGCGGAAGCGACAAAAAGCATCAAACAATAGTGCATCGAGTTTCGCATGCTGAAATTTCTTGGAATTGAAATTCAAAATCGATATGCTGCAAAATCCTGAATGTTCATTCATTTATTCATTTTCTAGCACCAAAATATGCAGCCTTGAAAGCACACAAAAAATATTTGATGCGTATTCCATTTTATTTACTGTGACTTGACAACCATGAAATTTTAATGATCATGTGTCTGAGTTAAAAAAATGAGGTTTTCCATTCGTCACTGAAATGCTTTGCACACTTTATACTCAAATAAATTTTGAAGTTATAATTTTTGTAAATCTGCTAAAAAATGTTGAAATCTTAGAAATTTTTTTATTGAAAAAATTGAATCAATAATATGCAGCATTAAAACCTTAAACTCTTAAAAAGATAGAAATTTCGCACCCTAAAACATGTCCACAAAATTACAATGCAATTGAAATTCAAGTGCTTTAAAAATCCTAAAAGATTCAATCATCTGATATAGCTCCAAAAAAATCTTAACATTGTTGCTAAGTTACACTTTTAGGAGCTTTTAACGCTCAAATCTATAAAACTTTATGTTCCAAACCAAACTATTTGAAATCCGATGAGCAAATTGCAGGCAATAAGACAAACAACTTTCCTTCCTTCCTCCAAAAAAAAAACACAGCATAGAACATCAACCAATTTATCTTTCATCCCATGTACAGCAATAAAAAGAAGAAAAATCCTTTTATACATGCATTACATCTACAAACAATAAGATGTATCTATTCAATGATAAACTCAATCAATCTCTCATAATAAGAAACAATAATGGAGTGATGGACATGATGAAGTATCTCATGTTGATTTGATATGTATTGGTATGGTCAGAGATGATAATCGATTAGTAGACTCAGGGTTGGCACTTTTGTCCTTAATGAATACTGCAAAATATAATTTACAGCATGATCAAACCTACATAAATCAAAGAACCCCATTGTACCTCCCACATACACAACAACTCCATCCCTGACCTACATCAATCTCAATAATATGATAAAAATATTTTTATAAATGCTACTTACTTGCATAGTAACCTACGTCATTGTTAACATTCAGCAATCCAATCTCGAGAGATTCCAGCATGTGGGTGTCCCATACTTTTCTGTAGTCAGGATCGTGCAACACATCATAAAGTGTTTCCGATGAAATATCATGGAAGACTGTTTGTATTTTTACCATTTGAAAGGAACAACCATCAACAGGCCGTGTCCAAACTTTTGTATCAGACTTATCAAGTTCCATTGTCCATCCATCACTCTCGTCGACTAATTTCTTTAATTGATCAAAGTCGTTGTCCTCTGCTATTCGAGCCATGATTATCTTGTTTAAACGACACTTGGGGTGGACTCCTGAGGCTGACATAAAGGAATAAAAAGAAGATACATAATGTGAGTTACGACAACTAACTCAGCCCCAAATGACTAATTTCTATACAGTAATTTCGTGCGTTTTATTTTTATACAAATTTATCTCTTTTGCCCTAGCGGCAATTTGGAACGAATCTGGGCGGAATTTTTTTTCCTGACAAATTCGTTCGTTTTTCCGGTCATAAAATGGAAGAATTTGGTATGAAAAATTCCCTGGGTTTTTCTTCCAAAATCTGTCATAAAAATTTTTTTTTAAAAAAAAATCCTGGCCGGAAAATGAAAGAATTTGTGAAGAATTTTTCTTCCGTTTTTCTTCCATTTTTCCTCACAGATTCTTTCATTTTCTGATATTGCAAAAAAAAGTTGCAACAGAATTTGAAGGAATTTTAAAGGAAATTTTCTGGCAGATTTTCTCTTGATTTTTCGCACATTTCTTGGCATTGAAGAATTTTAAAAATGATTTTTAAAGAATTCGGAAGTTATTTGTTTCTTTTAAAATATTGGAACTTTTCGAAAATTGTGTTTCCGTTTTGCAAATTAAAATTTTTGTTCCATTAAATTTTAATTTTTAATTTTTAATTCTGCGAAACAACTTATTAACGTTTTTCTAACATGAAAATCATTGTTAGAATAGAAATTATGCTCTGTAGTCGAGATTTTGCTAAAGTTCATTCTTTATTTTTAGTTAATAGCCTGAAAGTTATTTTACCATCATGTGTTCTACAGACTTAAATGTGTTTAAAATTCAGTTCCTAGAAATTCATTGATTTTATCAAAAACACAAAAAAGAATAAAATAACTTAAAATTAGGTATCTTCAAATTGAGATTCTGTATGAAAAAACCTTTTATATTTTTAAAAACATTTCAAAAATTCTCCTTTTTTCATAATAATTATATTTAATATGATTTAAATTCATTTGATTAAAGATTATTTCACAAATCAGTTATAAGACTCAAAAATCCCTAGAGTATTTTGCTAAAGATCTAAAATTCTACATTTAATATTAATGAAAAAAAATAAAAAATAATTCTCCTGAACGAATCTTGCAGGATTTATGAAAGAATTTTTTTCGCCCCCCTGAACCCCTGGGACCCTCCTGAAGCTACCCCACTGTAATATAGCTATTATAAATGTTAAAATAATCATGAAAAATTATGGCAAAATAATCAAAAACTTAAATATGTCTTTTCGCCAAACATAATTTATATAATTTCAGATAGCGGTAGCTCAGCGGTTAAGTTCGGGACTTTGGTTTCAGCGGTCATGGGTTCGAGTTGGCAGAATTTCAACAGAAAATTTCCTCACAAAATCTTCCAAAAAAAAAATAATTATAATAATAAAAAGAAAATAAAGTGGAGAGAAAATTGAGAGAAAAGAAGAAGAAAAAAAAGATTTTTTTTTTTAAATATTTTGAGAAAAATTCCCGCAAGATTCTTTCATAATTCCTGCAATATTCGTTCATAATCCTCTCATATTCTTTCAAATTCTGTCAGATTAGTTGAGAAAAAATGAAAGAATCTGTGAGGAAAAATTCCGCCCGGAAAATGGCCAGAAAAAATGCATTTTCCGGGCACTTTCGTGCAGTTAAGGAATTTTCCGGCCACTTTTCCTCACAAATTCTGTGTGATTCGTGAGAAAAAAAATCCGGCCGGAAAATTTCCTCACAGATTCTTTGAGATTCGTTCTAAATTGCTGCTAGGGTTGGGACTTTCTACACATATACATTATGTTTGGATGTATTTACATTTGTACTAAACACGTATAGTCTTGAATATTCAGAGGATATAAATCCTCAGCATGAAGAAAAAGAAAGACTGGATGGAAAAAAATTCTCGTTTAAATCTTTACAGTCTAAAATACTTTCTTTGTCTTCTTCCCTATCCTGACTTTCTTCAATTTTTATTTTTTATTATTACTTCTCTACAGTCATAAGTCCCTTTTCCTCATTCAATCTTTTCTTTGTAAATAAGATGTAAATTCTAACAGCTATGCTATGTAGGCAGAGCTTATAGATTCTGACCGTTTTGTCTGTTATTTCTTTATGAATGATATGTTTTTAGGGTGAATGGCAGATGAATCTAACATTTTATGAATTACTGAATGGATGGTTGACGGATTTTCATCTCCTTCTTTACACATTTCTATCTTGTCCCTTTTTGATTCAAAAAATTCTATTCATTCATTGTTTTAAGGATTATTTGATGAAAATCTTTTTTCCGCGAATCACCATCGTTATATCTTTAACTGTCCAAAGAGAAAGGAATTAAGTTAAAGATTCGTGCAAATTTTGACGCTTTTGAAACTTATCGCTACAAAAGTAACGCAGTTTACCTACTATAAAAATTCAAAGAATATTTTCAAACTTTTTGACTTAATAATTCTCAAGAATTTCGATCAAATTATATTAGTCAATTAATTAGTAAATTGATGACAGCTTAAAAAGTTAAGTTTTATCCTGTCAAAGATCTGCAAACTTTATCACCGTATTGTTATCTTAGTTATAGATCATAATTAGACATACTGTATGTAATTTCCATTTCAAAGGTGTTTTCAATAATTTTCAAAAAATGAGCAAGGATGCAACTTTTCAATTTATGGAACCTAAGAATTAAGGGTTGGATGGAAAACTGTTTGTTTTATAGAATTAAAAAAACTTTGGGACCGTTTACTTATGATGTCCATCAAAAACTTAGAATTTTAGAGCCACCTCCCCCCCCCCTTTCTGTCACAAAATCTTCATTCAAAAAAATTCTATTGTTTAAAACTGTCACATGGCCTCAGAACCCCCTCCCACCCTAAAAATCGGACATCATAAGTGAACGATCCCTTTAGTAAATTGAATTTACTTTTGTTTATGAAATCCTTGAAACTTTATATCATTTAAATCTAAAGAGCTGCCAAAAAATTATAACCAGTCACAGAGGCAGCAAAGCTAGTGTATATCACATCCAAAATTGTATAATTCAAAGCACATTCGCACTCTCTTTATCATAATTTCCTACAAAGAGAAAACACAGCAAAAAAAATCCAATCTTTTATATTTTTGAAACATGTCAAAATTCTGCCAATTTCACATCAGCATTTCTCGCTACCTTTTCATATCCTTTTCAACGAGCCGAAAACATTGAGAGGAAAGAGGAAATAAATGACAATTAAGGATAATAAGTGATCCGTAAGAGAAAGAGATGAATGAGATGAAAATTCATAATTTTTACTGAGAAAGACGGTCTTTAAACATCGCACATAGATGAAGCCATACACATGAGCGTAGGAAGAGATACTTACAAAAAAAATTATTCTTCCTTTTCCAAGCTTGTTTACTTAAAAATGTGTTTTACATATGTTTACAAATCTGATTACTTTCTGACAGATGTTTGTGTATTTGGTTTGATTTTTTATGCTTATTCTGCGTAATCCTGACAAGATTTTCAATTTAACTTTCTTCAACTTTTATTGAAGTAATCTCAAGCACAGCTTTCACTTCACAGACACTCAACAAATAAATAAATGTTTTTTGAATTTTGGCAACAAAACTTATTCACGTTAAAATTTTTTAATCAAATTTTCATTGAAATAAAAAATATTTTTTTACACGCTTTTTTTTCTTTTCGTAAGCCCACATGACGTCCAAAGCTTTTTATTCTTTTCACTCCAACCATCAATATTGATATGTACAACGTCCTCTACACATCACGTGAGAATGAAAAACTGCATAAATTTTTCTCTTTCACAATTTCACTCTAGCACATAAATTTCCTGTTCTTAACGATATATACTTTTTCCTCTTTCTTATTTTTATGTGTATATTCTGCCTATTCAAATACCTTATCAATTATTCACGCAACCATTTGGGTTGCTTCTTTTTCATCAATTAATTTCCAACTAATAAATTATGATGAAAAATAAGGTACAGAAAATTATCAGAAGAGGAAAAACTTGTAATCCATTCGGAAAAGTGAAAAAAGCGTTTAGTTCAATGGACTGTCTGAATATTATTGAATGGAAATTAAACGAGCACATTTACGTTGAGTTTTCATTGTGACTGGAATGTATGTGAGGATGGGAATGAAATTAGGTTAAAGAAGAACATAACAGTGAAGAAAAAAGAGGGAGAACTGTAAAATATTTTGTTTTGGCAGGAAATGTGCGAAAGCTAAGCAAAGCGCAGAATCAATAATTCTTGTGTGTTCCAAGAGAAGAGCTTTATTAAAAAGCTTTTGAAACGAGAGAGAGCTTTTGATGGAAATTAATGCTTGATTCGAAATAATTTTTTGAGCTGGTTTTAAAATGAATTTTTCACAATGAAGAATTTTTATTAATGAACTTTTGAGGGATGAAGACTAAAAGTTAGGAATTTGGCATTTGGTGTGGGCTTACACTGATTTCGGAATATTTTTTTCATTTGCCAAGATTTTTGCAAAAAAAAAATCAAAACCTGGGAACATCCCTCCAAAAAATTCAGAATCATTCCTGAAAGTTCCAAGCCTGTTTTTTTTTAAGTTGAGTTTCGATCAAAACAGTCTAAACTACAACAACGAAACCCCCTTTTCATCTAGAAAACACAACTATTCATATAATATTTTCAATCTCCAAAACTCTCAAAATCACCCCACAAAACACAACTGGAAAACCATATGTTCTGAATGGAAGTATGTTTTTGAGAAAGTTAGTGATTTCTCTCTCAAAATGGAAGTATCGAAAAATAAAGACAGAAAAAAAGTTTTGTCAAAACAAAGCTGTTCTTTTTCGAAAAGCGGTAAATAAAGTAATTTTTAAAATAAATATCATCTAAATTTAGATTATTTGATTTCTAGATTGATGATAATTAGCTGAAGTTGTTATTTAGAAGTGGAAGCAAGTGCTTGTAATTAGAGAGTCAATATTTAAAGTGGAATTTAAATAGATTTTGAGAAAAGAGATTAAAGTTAGTAATTTGAATGAAAATCGAATGAAATAATGAAAAAAAATTTATGTGCATCATAAATGTTATTATTGATAACATAGTCAACTGATGTACTGAATTTCAAGTATGTAAGATCATTCACATTCGTTTCATACACTCGTCAATTGTTTATTCAAACATGTGTTTTCGTTCCGTTCATAGCTATTCATAGCATAAAAAGTTGTACTGAAATTTATTTATTTTTCTGTCTCAAATTTCGAATTTTTGTTGTCTCTAGCTATGAATGTCATTTGAGAAAATTCCAATAGACATGTGTCACTCTTATTATTTTGCCAGAATTAATTAATTTAATGCAATCGATTATTTTTGGACACATATGTGTGGTATTATCTAAGGCTGAGTCATTGAATGATGATAATAACACGTATATGTTTTATTCAATATTTTATAATTATCTTGTACTCTTTCACAATCTAAGTCTTCTGTTCTTATCGCTAAAATGTGCATTGCGATTAAAAATAAATGAAATTTTTGAATAGAAAATCGTTAATTTAATGAGGAATAAAAAATCATTCAAACGGAATTCATAGATTCTAGTGGTCAAGTGGTTGGTTATTCGTGAAACTCGTAAAGCTTAGGGAAGGGACAGGGGCGTAGCCAAGAATTTTTTTGCGGGGGTTTTTGGTAGTTTTCGCCAGGCTACGCCCCTGGAGGATGATGTCAGAATTTTGTTAAATTCTTAAAGCATGCGATGTTCTTGAACACAAACTCTTTTAATCTCTTTATTGAGCATGAATTTGACTTAAAGAATCAAAAAAACGTTCGAACATTTTTTCCTCTCCTGCTACTTGTTGTACCTTCTTTTATTTTGTTGCTTTCAAAAAACAAAAAATTTTCACAGTTGTTATATTAAGTGAATATTTATCTGCAGATTGCATAGCCCAAAGGGGACAGTAAAAATTGAATTAAGGAATCAATTTAAGAATAACATTAAAAAAAAAGGAAAAATACAAAATATTTTATGAACACATACATATGTCAAAGTGAGTTTATAAAATCTCAAAAGGGCATATACAAGAGCACTTGAATGCTCTCGTAGCAATTTTGCTCCTCTTCAATGATTATTGTGTTGCGAATTTGTTTGGAATACAAAATTTTACATGAAGCAAGAGAAAAAACGAAAAAATTGTTTGAAAACTCTTTGATGTGCTTTTTTGTGTGGATTCCACATGGAAGTGCTCTTTGTGGAATTTCAATAAAAGAATTTTATATTGGTAATTTTTATTACAAGTTTCAACCATCAAAAAGTAGGGAGATAGGGTATATTCCTTATATAGTTTTGCAGTTAGCTAGCTTCCATAGACCCAAAAATTGATGATTTAATGATTTTTAAAAAAAATCGTTTTTTGCGTAATGTACTAAGTGAACGGCCTCTAACATCATCATCCTTTAAGAAAATTTTAACAGGATCTCTCTTTGAAAACATCACAGAAATATCAAAAATTAAAGTATGAAGTCAAAAAATTGATTCATTTCTAATATGTACTCTTGCTTCCAAATAGCCTAGAATATTGCATATAAATGGAAAATTAATATATAATAAAATGTCTGAAACGATTGCAAAAAATGTTTATGTCCCATAAATTCTAATCTCAAAAACGCAACAGTTGTTCCAAAAATCTCCAATCTTAATTCATCGAATCTTCAGGTGCCATAAACTTTATCTTTGAAAATGTCAAATGATCTTTTCGTATCCAGAATCCCACAATTTTAAATGTCAGTACAACCTAAAGAAAAAAAACTTATTTACATTCAGCTAGAAAAGACACAATAAAATATCCAACAACGACAAAAACAATGTAAATTTTAGTATCCAAACTGATAATCTCACAGACGACAAAAAAAAACAGGAACAGATGTTTACACACACATGAATTGAGAGGAGAGGAGAAAAAAAGTCTACTTCTTAAACAACAGCCGTGCGGGCACGAACTACTTGGCGAATGTGACTGATAACGAATGAATGAATGTATAAATATAAAAAAAGAGTGTATAACGTAAAAAATATTGAACAAATGCTGATGTGAGCCTGTTACACATTGTGGAAAAAAGTATTCACTTTCTATGCGCGACTGATTGCCTCGTGTGATTATGAGACAATAATAATTTTTTTTAGTTAGTTGCTCATTTAACGTGGTTGAATTAACATCTCTCCATTTCACTCTAATCTCGTTTCAGATTTCCTTCATTTGTGATTGAGAAAAAAATATATATAAAAAAATTATTTTTCAAGTTCATCGTGTGATTTTTAAGCTGCAAGAGTAACAGAAAAAATATTATTATTAAAAAATAAGAGTTCGAAATGGCATCATCTGGTGACACATTGCAAATTAACTCAGGAAATGCCGTCCTTGACAAAAATATTGAAGAATGGCTTCAATGGGATAAGGTAAGAACATCAATTTCTTCTTCTACTCATTTAATCCTCTTCAATATGGATTATACTTTTTGAGAAAGGTTATTCTTGGAAAAGACATAGGAGCAAGCATACTGCTTTAATCATTTGACGAGCCTTTAATCTAAATGTGCTCCAGATTTATGATGTTGATTCATTGTGACGTACTGACGATGCGTAAATAAATTTTGGGAAGATTCTATATTGGATCACGTTCTATAACAACATAAAAATAATATGTATGTGATACTAGGCTGTTCCGATAAAGAAAACAAAACTTGATTACGTAGATTATTAATACAGCATTAAAGCTGTTACACATGTAAAGATTCAGTTGTTGTTCTTCTGATTTGTTTTCAATTTTAAACATTTTTAAATGTTGGTTCAAATTGTTTAATGGGATTCAGAAATTTGAGAAATTATAACTTAAACATTTTTGTTAAAAAACATTTTTATGGGACATCAAAAAATGATGTCATTATAAAGTTAAACACTCGAACCATCTCCTTCCTTTTGGTACGCAACTTTTATGCAAGAATCTACATAAAATTAACTGATTTAGTTGAAAAGTGGACCTAATTTGTGAACGATTCCCGATTTACCTGATTTAACTAAATGTTTAAATCAACTAATGGACCAACCAGTTTTATTAGATTAAGCTCCTGTCACTAAATACATGAAAAAAAAATTTTTTTTTGCAGTCACTTAAATTTTATTCTGAACAGCTCTATATAACTAAGTCTTTAAAAATTCCCTCAAACTTTAAATAATCAACGAAAAGATTTAAATTTTGATTCTCAAAACCCCAAGAATGCGTACAACTAATCCTCCTCAAATATAATAATCCAATTATTGAATAAACTATTTATTATTATGCACAACTCACGCATTTATCATCCACAATGTGACCACATCTATCATATAAATTACTATTCAGATTGCGTGTTTACATTAATCTATCTCTATCTTCCTACTCCATTTACTATAGAATGAGAAAACATTGAATGAGATTAAGTCATTGGTCGTATCGAAGGATTATGAAACCCTCGGAAAGCGACTATTGAACCGTATGGCTTTTGGAACAGCAGGATTACGTGGTCCAATGCGTGCTGGATTTGATTCTATGAATGACCTTGTAATTGTTCAAACTGGTCAGGGATTAGTGAAATATGTTAAAGAATGCTTTCCTAACGATCAAGACCAACAACGTGGAATTGTCTTGAGTTATGATGGACGATACAATAGCAGGAGGTTAATAAATGCCAATTTGTCTTTATAAATTGAATTATTCATCATTTTCTTTGCATTCTTCCTTTTTAGATTTGCAGAATTGACCGCAACGATTTTCATAAATGAAAACATTCCTGTATATTTGTATAGAAATGTAACCGCAACTCCATTTGTACCGTTTTGTGTGCTAGAGAAAAAAGCTCTTAGTGGTATAATGGTCACAGCATCTCATAATCCAAAGGAAGATAATGGATATAAAGTATATTGGGAGAACTCTGCACAAATTATACCACCGCATGATAAAAACATTCAGAACAGCATATTGGATAATTTAGTGTAAGATTTTTAATTTTTTTAGTGGATTATCATGAACACCTTATGTGGGTTTATTCATCATTGATGTTCGTTTTAAAGAATGAAGATTTTTTTTGAACAAACCTTAAAAAATTCAATTTTTATGGACTCTCCAGTTCTTTAAAAACATTTATGATGAACATCAAGTTTATTCAAGACGTCATTAACGAATAATCCCCAATTAACCCAGATTGATACTAATACTCATTGAAAACTCATTAAAAATCATATTTATTCCAATTTTAGTCCACTAGAATCATCATGGAATGTTGAAGCATTAAACTCACCACTCCTCCGAGATCCATACGATGAAATGTTTGCCTTGTATTTCGAAAAAATGCTAGCAGTGATCCCACCAAAATTTTTATCTATAAACGAAGAAGCAAAACTTAAAATCATTTACACTGCCATGCACGGTGTCGGCTATCCATTTGTTGAACGCGCTTATGAAGTGTCAAAATTAAATCCAGTTCATGCTGTGCTTGAACAACGTGATCCAGATCCAGAATTTCCAACTGTCAAGTTTCCCAATCCAGAAGAAGGAAAATCATGCTTAGTTCTGTCTATGAAGTTAGCTGATGAAGTCGGAAGTGACTTGATTGTTGCAAATGATCCAGATGCTGACCGCTTGGCAATTGCAGAACGCGATCCACGAACAAAACAGTGGAAAGTTTTTAATGGAAATGAAATTGGCACTTTACTCGGTTGGTGGTCAATCCAATATTTTAAAGAAAAGTATCCCGATAAAAGTTTGAGTGATTGCTACTTGTTGGCAAGTACTGTCAGTTCCAAGATGCTCGGATCAATGGGAAAAATTGATGGATATAATTTTGAGGAGACACTGACTGGCTTTAAATGGATGGGAAATCGAAGTGTTGATTTAATGGAAAAAGGCAAAACCGTACTATTTGCGTACGAAGAAGCAATAGGATTTATGTTCTCACCCACCGTACTCGATAAAGATGGCGTGTCTGCATCAGCTCACCTTGCAACTTTAGCATCATACTTAAAAGTCAAAGAGGGATTGAGTTTGTGTGAAAAATTGGATCAATTATATGAAACATATGGCTATCATTATTCACTTAATAGCTACTTCCTGTGCTATGAGCCTGAAAAAATTGTCAAAATATTTGAACGTATTCGAAATTGGAATGGAATAAAAGATGAATATCCATCCGGCATACTCGATGGAAAATATAAAATTGCAGGAATTAGAGATTTAACAACTGGCATTGACACATCGCAACCTGATAGAAAATCATTGCTTCCATCGAGCAAGAGTTCACAAATGATTACGTTTACGTTTGAGAATGATACCGTTGTTACATTACGGACGAGTGGCACGGAACCAAAAATTAAATACTATTCAGAATATTGTGCAAAACCCGATGAAACGTAAGTAAATCAAGTGGTTTTATACTAATGGAATCATTTCGCATTTTTCAAACCGATTATGAGCACTGGAACTGATATGTTTTGTCTATGAAGTCTGTATGTTATCAGTAATTTGAAATCCTTGTTTTGGGAATTTAAGAGAAATTTATTTTTGTTACTGACTGAGTTTTTATTCATCTGTTAGGATCTTAAAAGTTTTAAATTCAAAATATCTCGGTTTAACCTCGGTCAACATAAAAAATGCGTCTTGAACCTCACAATATAATTTAATATTCATATTATTCAGCATCTTAAAGCACAATATCACTCAATTTTCTCTCTTATTTTTCTCAATATTTACAGTAATTGGAAGCAAGTCCAAGCCAACTTGAAGGAAATTGTTGACGCTCTGGTAAATGAGTTTCTACAACCGAATGAAAATGAATTGATTGCACGTGCAGATTAAATATTATTCAATATTTTTTCATACACTTCATTTGTGGAGCGGAATTTATTTATTATTTATTCACTGTCAACTGTATACATTTTGATTACAAAACAATATGATCTGTCAATAAGGTGAACAGATGTTCGAGAAGTCAGAGTTGGAAAATTTTTGAATGATTTATTGATTTTTTCATTTATACTTTAAATTGTAATTGATTAGAAATTTCAAATAATGAAGCATAAATTTTGAATTTTTAATATAAAATGATTTGTTTTTTGGAACTGCTACAAAATATTGATAAGCAAAAAAATTTAAACAATAATTGAGGTATTGTAGTTTGAATTTGAAAAAGTTTTTAAATTGTAAAAGTACAGTAATTCATAAATGTCAAAACTGTTTAAATCAACGATATTTAAAACCTTAGCTTTAAGTTTTTTGGTACCTCAAACTTTTAAAAGACGTACTCTGAAGTGTCAAGCATAAAAGTCACTAATTTTTATGTAAAAATCAGTAAAAATTGTCTAAAATGTTGCAAACTTTTAATTTAATTTGAACCTGAATACAGTAAAAATTTCACATATTCACTCATCATTTGTAGCCATTTGTAGTAATTTGACTTGCATTGACAAAGTAAGTGACATAAATTTATTTATCACAATAAATTATATCAAAAAGTAATAAGTGTGAAGAACAGAAAAGTTCAATAAAAGCGATCATGAAAACAAAATAACTGAGGGAACTGCTTCTTTTTCTTCTATGAAAAAAATAATCATAAAACTTTCATGTGGAATAAAAAGTTTAAAAGAAATGACTTAAGTTTGACAGAAAGTTATCTCTTGTCATATCCTCTGCTGTATACGAAAAAGTTTTTAAAATAACAATATTAACTTCCACGCATAGCGTGTAAGTTATTGGTTTCACGTAAGCCCCTTTTTTCACGTTTTTTGGACTTTTTGCGAAATCTACGCAATAAAACCCCATACAACCTGATATTGAAATCACCGCTATGGAATTACGCGTCGAACGACATAACTTTCAGTTCATTCGGACATAATGTGCATGCACACGGTCCAAAAAACATAGTTTCCAAAACACCATCATTTTTGTGACTGGGGCTGTAGCTTCAGGATTAGTATATTTTGATGGGTTTTTGGTGTCAAATTATCAGGCAACCACTGAACCGGTGCGGATAGCTATGCGCTTTGCATGATTTTGAGGTTACATATGATTTTTTCATTAGAGTTTGAACAGTACTTTTTATGAGAAATTTTCGAGTTTACCATCTTCATCTAACTTTTATGAGAAGTTTTTGGTACCAAAATGTGCGTCTTGATGAGTAGATTAATAATATACAGAAATTTTTTGTTATTAAGGCCATTTAAGTGGTCAAAAAGCCAAAAAACTGATTTTTTCGACCCAAAAAATTTTTTTTCGAGGTCGCGCGAGCTACACTCCACTCCGCTCCGCTGCGCATCATGCTTCGCATGATGCTTGCTCCACTTCGTTTCGTTCCGCACAGCTCGTCCACAACCCCCCTATCGTATCCAAGACTTTTCTCAAAAGTGGAATTTCATATACACTGAAATCAACTCATCAGGTGCATATTAAGTATATAATTTTATAACATAATAAAAAGAATGAATTATAACCAACGAAAAAAATGAAAGGTTTTATAATACCTTTGTCTCGAACTAAAAATAGTGAAAAATATATTATATTCGAACTTACTTCATAAAAATATATTTAGAAACGTCCATAGTATAAAAGAGAAAACTGTAATCAATTAAAGAAGAATTTTATGTTTGTACTCCAAGCTATTGGAAGGTGGCGTGGAAGTTCGTGGCTTTCTATGTAAGTCGTGTTTTTTTATTGAAGGCATGAGTTTGTGCGGATTTATATGAGGGTAAGTAGCTTCTTTAGTCATATTGAGCTGATAATTTGTGGCTTGAAAATTTTCAAAATTTTAATTTTTTTCAGATACAATAAATGGTGTGGAAATTTTGGAAAATTTTAAGTTTTAAAAAAATTTGAAAATTTCTATTTATTTTTAAGCGTTTAACATTTTCAACAGAATTGCCTAAATTTATATGGAAAATGTTTAACAAATCTCAAACATTTTATTTTCATTATTCCATTAAAAAAGCACGTGGAATGTTTCTAAAGCACTTGAACTCTCTCATTCAAATTATCCTTCTAACTTGTGTTTCTGTGAAATTTTTGCCGATCCCATCCTCATAAATATTTGATGAAGAAAAGGTAGAATAAAAAAAGTTTAAAATAATTCACATCATTAAATTCCACGAGATTTGGAAGCTTATTGACATAAGAGTTTAAATGTTCTGAAGGAAATGGCTTATTATGTTTGAATGGAGATTTTTGATGATATTTTAAGAACTTTTTGTTAGCTTTTCTTGTTTTATTAAAAGGCTGATATTCATTTGTGTCTGCATACTTAGGAGATTTATTATTATAATTATGTTAAGGTGTTTTACGATACTAAAGCAAATTATTATGGGACTGTTCACTTATGATGTTCATGAAAAACTTAAAATTTTAGACTCCTCTGTCACAAAATCTTTATTCAAAAAATCCTATTGTTTAAAACTGTCAAACAACCTCAGACCCCTCTTCTAAAAAAATTACATCATTAAGGAACGACTATGTATATTCATCTGAACATTTTCTTGGTACTTTTCTATTTCTGTATATGATTTTTCTACTATGACGCCATACCTATGACGTAAATTTATCTAAATCATTTATGAAAGAAACTATATGAATAAATTCATTTAAATATAATTTAATAAGTGTTGACGTCCATCACTAATGAAGCTCTTTATATTCTTAAGCCATTCATTAATTTATTGAAGTCTAAATTTATCAACAGATGAAATACAAATTTCCATAAAAATTAAAAATAAATTAAATTGAATAAAATCTTTCCTTTCATGTTGAATTTAATATAAAATTTGTGGTAGCTTTTGATTGCATTCAATCAATTTGGTTGAGCTTTTAATTGTCATTCAAACATGTCTGTGGCTTTCAACAAAACAGAAATTGCATCAGAAAATCAATTGAACCACAGAATTGTTTAATGTTGGGAAAGTTTTAAATTTTTGTATAAATTGTTGCACTCATAATGGTTGAAATGTTTGTTATGAGTTTTAATATTCTACATATTTGTAACTTTATAGCAAGAATAATTGGCACAAATTGCTTGTTTATCAATAGTTGTAGCATAGCATGTGGAGATCTCAGGATTACATATTGTTCAAATAAATCTTTATGATTTCATGTGAAGTTAATTCAAGACATAATTGGATATTTCTCATTGTGCTGTGAAAATTAGACTTATAAGCTTTTAATACTTTTATGATGAATACAACAGAGTTTCTCATGCAAGCCGATTTGATTCTTGATTGTATTCATCTAAATTAAATCGTTTAATTAGATTAAAATAAAATGTCAAAATTTTTGAATCTTAAAAATTGGGTCCATTAAAAAATTCAAAAGGCAAATTTATTAGCTTCATTTAAAATTACATGTTAAACTTATGCATTTTTCAAACAAATTTTTAATTTGTTTTAAAAAATTTTAAATCCATTTAAATTTTTTGTTTATCATTTCTCTGGAAAAATTTAATATTTTTAATCAAAGCTTTTATTTCCAATTAACATAATTTTTGTCTTAAATTGTCATAAATGTAATATAAAATTTCTCTCTAGGTAGTTTAATGTCATGTATTTCATTTTATATTTATAAAACGTTTTTATTGATGTTTGATGTATGAAAAAAATATGTTCAAACAAAAATTTCACCAAAGAATTGAACATTAAACTTCAAAGCATGTCATGTACAGAAAATGAATCTAGAAATTTCTAGCATCATATTTTTCACTTTGTAAATTTATTTATTTTTTTTTTAAATATATTAATTCCATTTCCTCCAATATACACATATTCTCAATCTAGTTTAATATCTAATTTAATGACACCCTCGGCATTTTGCCATCAAATATATCGATTTGATATTTCATTTTATTTTATTTCTTTATTATTGTTAATAAACAATAGACAAGTACTCTGTTGAATTGAATATTCTCTCCTTATCTTTTTTGCCTTGCTGTTCTTTTGTTTTATCGTGTACGCTTTTATTTGACACCACCTGTCAGCTTATCTTTCCGTTTCTTTTTTGTTCGAACTTTTTAGTCGATATTAGTTTCGATTACTATCAACGTTGTTTAGTCATGTATATAGTTCGATACTATATTGGACTTTATCTTTCGATTGACTTCCGTGTAAAGGAGGAAGTTAGACTTTAGCTCTTTAGTTTTCAGGGACAACATTTTGATTTATATGTAGATATCGATAGAGTTACAAATAAATAGTTTATGGTACGATGCACCATTAAATAAAAAGATTTTTTAAATACTCGGATTTTAATTCATCAAAATAGGTTGCTTTGCGATGTGAAACCAGCTTTGGTTTAAATTAAGTTTTTTTTGTATTTTTAGACTCCATAATTATCATAATAAATTAATTTTCCAAAAAAATTTACTTATTCCTGTTTATATCTAGGAGCGTAGCCACTGGGGTTGTAATGGAGCTTGAGCACCCAACCCCAACTAGAAAATAAAACCTTCATACAAAAATTTTCTTAAGAAAATTTATGGAAGAATTTTTGCAGTTTCACTATCTTTGACCGCTGGAATAGCTAATATGTGTTACACAGTATAAGTAAGAGAATGAGTTATTTAGTTCACTTAATAAAATTCATTTAAAAATGTAAGAGATAGATTTTAAGCCAAAGTTATGCATGCTTACAGAAAATTCTTTTAATTAAAATTAAAAATTAATAACATCTTCATACCCGCCATCTGTTTATTGCAACCCTTTCGATGAGTAATGGAAAAAAAATCTGCAATCTTAATCCATAAAATAATTTGATCATGATTCATGATAACGCATAAAATACTCTTTTTTTAAAGATCCCTTCTCAAAACTTTCCTCATTTTACGAGTATTAATCTATCTGATATTTCTTGTATTAATTTAAAATGAAGATAAGACAGTTTAAGGATATTTGTGCCATTTTTCTGCTGATTTTTCATTCTTTCTCTTCTCTTTGACATTTTGCTGAATAAAAAAAAAAAATAAATAATTAGCCATGAGGAAGGACTTTTTCGCATAATATTTATTTATAAAAATTTGATGAGAAATTTTTGTTGGATTTTTTCAAACACATTAATTAAGAGTTTCTAAAGAGGAATTATAGCCATTATGAATGTTTTTTCTTACAACATGAAGCATAAAAAGTGATGAATGATTGCCAAAAAAATTCTAATAGGCAACGCAGAAGATATGAAGAAATTTAAGATTTAATGTTTCAGAAAATTAAAATTTTCTGAAAAAAATTCAAAAATTTAAAATCTTATTTTTTTCTCAAACAAATTTGATATTTTGCTTAACAAAACACCAAAAATAAATAAATTTGAACTTTTCAATAAAAATCTAAAAAGCACTGCTTCTATACCATAAAATAATTTCCCCACACACTTACACACTTATTTCATTATTCATCAAAATATGTTGAAAAAAAGAAGCAAATAAATGAAAAGAAAAACTCAAAGAATTTTCTCATTTAGGACTAAAACAAAGAATTTTTTCATCAAATTTCGTCAGAAGTCGTTTGTTAATGCAGCTGTAGGAGGGAATCGTTGAATTATTAAAGATTGTTTAATATTTTCAATTATAGAATCAAAGATATTTTATTAAACATTCAGAATTAATTTGCTAAATAGGAAAAATTTCCATGATTTGGAAATTAAATCTGTTGGTGGACAATTTCAGTCTTATTTTCAGATTGTCGACAGGATATTATTTATTCACATGTAGTACCCAATTTATGTTGATTCATTTTCTTTTAGTTACTTGGGGGTCGTTCACTTTTGATGTCGTCAAAAAATAAAAATTGGTTTTTGACCCTTCTCTTCTTTATTCGCAAATTATTCACACAAAAAACTCATTTTAAATGAGACTGTCTCAAAGCTTCATACCTCCCTTCTTTTGAAATTGAACGTCATTTATATTTTTGGAAAAAAATGTAATGATAGAAGAAATCAAAAAATGTGGATATAGTATTGAGTGATTTGACAAAAATGAAAGACATTCATGCCGTACATAGAGGTTTTTTTCGAACCATAAAGCTCTCCGAAATTTCGATAATAAATTGGACTAAGAATGAAAACAAAAATATCTGAAAACAAAAATTTTACCTTAAATTTGATGAATTTTATTCAAAATTTGTCATTAACAGCCATAACTTGAGAATCAAAAAATATACTCTTATTTAAGCTATTCCTTCATATTTTCATCCCCATTTTACTATTATGGGTTCATAAAAGGAAGATTGTTTCATCAACGTGTGAAACTTTAAGTATCTCATCTCATGATACTCATAACATCATTGAGAATGTAATATGAAGCTCTCAAAAATATTTAAATTTAAAATAAGAAACAATCTATTTCTACTTCCACCTTTCTCAATCTCATTTCTTTTTAACTTTTTAAATATTTCATATGAAGCATGAAGAGCAAGTAAATGAACTTAAAAATTAGATACACATAAAGAATACTCAAAGTTTACAAATCACTTTGTATGGAAGAAGAACACAAGAACTGAGATGAACAAGATTCCAAGTAATAATGAGGGGAAAAAATTGATTTTGCAAGTACCAAAGTATTTCCATATGAGAAGATTTAATTTTTTTGAAGACAATTTTTTCCGCATTTTTATTTGCAAAGTTTTTTTATATTTTGCTTTATTTATATATTCATCAACAAAATCTTTTAAGAGTTTATGGTTGAAAGAAGAAATGCTCGAATTTTATCGATTCAGCATTTGTAGTTGATTGTTTCCGTTATTTGAGTTTGTTGAGAATTTTGCGAAATCTCTCAAAAAAAGTTGCTCGTTTCACTTTCGGAAATCTGTTGTTACATTTTTGTTTGGCTAATATTTTTATTGCTTATTTATTTTGAAGTTCTAAAATTTATTTTTCGTAAAATCTGTAAAAAAAATGCAAAAAATATAAAATTTCGGTTAGTAGTTATTAACCACTGAAAATTACCTTCAAAAAGATATTTTTTTTATAATCATTATAAAATATGATGTTAAATAAAATAATAAAATATTTAACTATACTGATCCTTAAAAAATTTGTAAAAAAATATCACAAAACAAGAGACCAGCTTTACACAGATATAGATTAAAGCTATTTAAAAACATGAAATTAGGATGTTAAAAAATCTGTGCAAAGGATACATTTGGCGATGTTAAGATCCCAATCAATACTTGCCTTTTACGTGATGCTATGCAAGCAACAACTGCTCCATTTTTTATTTTCGGACTAAACACTTTTCAAGAAGGAAAAAAAAATCTTAAAGTGTTGAGTGTGTTTGGGATTTCTTTTTTGTAGCCTTAAGCTTTTATTTTGATTTCCTTTCAAAGCTTTGACATTCGAAAAACTCGATGAAAATAATTCTCAGAAGATCTCAAATAGTTCTGGGAAATCATAAAGCATATGAGGAAACAATTGTGGGATGTTGCCTTTCCAAGAATGACTGATTAAATCAATAATAATGAATGAAATCAATCAATTTGTGAACAATACAAACTTTATTATGATCTGGAGGGAAACATTTAATCAATCAATACAGGTATGCAGTGATGTAGTAAGGTTTGGTTGTGTCAAAACTTATGGGTCATGTACTTAAAATGCCCGATTTTTTGGGGGAAGGTGGGTCTGAGGCTATATAATAAAAATAAGACTTTTTATTTCAAGATTTTGTGACAGATTTAGAAACTGGGTCTAAAATTTCATGATGAATGTCATAAGTGATTAACCCTTTAAGGGCCACTTATTACAAAACGCTCTTGGGGGGAGGGGGGTTCTAGAGTTGGTTACGGTCTATTGTTCTCACACCTGATTCTTTTGTTAAAAACGTTACGGAGAGGTGAAGGGGAGGCGGTAAAAAACCGAATTTTAGCGTTACGTAATAAGTGAACGGCCCCTTAGATATTTTTAAGTAAAAATTTTGTTACACTCAGTCAAGCACGTGTCTAGAAAAATCGATTATTTTTGCACATATTTGAAGCATCATTTCCTCAATAAGCTATTCATCAGAAAAAATTAATTTGAAATTTGATATCCGATGGTGTAAGTTTACATCACTTACATAATGCCATTAATTTTCTTTCTCCTGACTGACTGACATAATCGAAAGATTATGATGCTTTGACATTGTAATACTATACACCAATCTTAACACCAATCTGTACTTTCTGTCAATTATGTTAAATGTATCTCGTAGCCAAGAACTTGATACGAATTTTTCGAAAAGGATTTTATTTTATTTTACAGACAAATTTATGGTTACGCCTTTGCCAAAAATCTTTGAATTTTCCGCTGTCAATTTTCTAATGTATTTTTAAAACGAGGGTAAATAAATCACTTTATCAGTTTCCATTGAACTTAACATCCAAAATTCTTATTTTGAAAGACAACTTACAAGATTGTTGGTGATTCGGGACATGCTGAGCGTATTTATGTGTGAAAAAGGCTTTTTACGAGAATTTCATTCAAGAATGAACAAGAATCCAAAATAAAAGCACTGCCAAGCTTCAAAAAGCTTCCAACATCACATTTCTCATCACCGGAAATTTTAGTAAATTAATAATTAAAATTCACACGGAACTTCAATCAAACTAAATTTCAAATGCACGTGCAACAAATTTGTTCATCTGAAACTGAGTACGAAAAAGTTTCGGTACCTTTAGTGTGAATCTAAATTGAATGATGAGGATGAAAATTGTGTTTTTTTTATCTCAAATAAATAAAATTCAATTAAACTAAATTTGTACAGAATTTTGTATTCAAAGCACGTTTCTGACATCCTGCATCCTAAAAAAATTTAAAAGGAAAGTTTTCATTTTTTTGAGCACCAAGCATACTTGAACGGTCAATAGATTCATTTTGTAAACTGAGAAAAATAAAATTTGAAGACAGATTCAGGATGGTGTATTTCTATTGTCGGTAATTTCAATCTAACAAGTATAAGGTATTTTATACCTAAAGTAAAGGACACGAAGGGATTGTTGACATTGAATTTCCTTATAAATTATTCTTTTGAAAATGTAACACGCTTCCTTGATTTTCTGTTGATTGAGTTTTTCTTTAAAAGCTTTGTTTAAATTCGTACCTGACCTGACAACATTGTGCGTACAATTTGAGTGTCAGAGGCATGTTAAGGAGGATTGAGGTTGTTCTTAAGAGAATTTCATGTTAAAGAAATTTCTCGATGGATGGACTGTAATTTTTCTGTGGTATGAAACATACCTGCTGTATGATTTTTAATGTCTTTTCTAGGAAATTTGTACACATCTTATTTCAAAGAAGGTTATAATAAAAATGTTGATGCAGTAGAAGAGCATTTAGCGCAATCTGCAAAGTAGACCTTGGAAGGCATTATTTGTGGTCAATCCGTTGAAAAATCTGCTTTAATACTGCATTTATAATACCATCCTTAATTTCCAATTCCTAAACTTTTAAATACGTCTGACTACTTTTTCTTTAAAAATAACAAGTTTTTCAAAGAAATAAAATAGTAAGACACAACTTATTTACCTTAAGAATTATGCAGAACTTACTCCATGATCCTAAAACAACAAAACACCAGCAGCATTATATCATAATGCAAAAAGTATAAAAGAAGCGAAGCACGTCTCCAGCAAAAGAAATATTTCCTCACTAGATCCAAAAAGAAGCTTAAAATCGAAAAGTTTAAGGATACAAAAAATACACAGCATAGAAAAAACAACACTTCGAAAAAAAGTTTGTTTTTTAATAAAATTTTTTTATTTTGAAATTTGAAATGACATTTAAATGCCAGGCCATTTATAAAATAAATGGATTAAGGAACAGAATTTTAAATGACAAAAAAAAAATAAAAATATGAAGAAATGATGATACCTGATGGATGTTGATGAAATAGAATAATATCGTAATAAATTATATAAATGTATACTTATATAGACAAACTCATGGAAAATATGAGGACTTTCCAACATAAATGTTATAAAAGTTTGACCAGCAAACAAAGTTATTTATTTTTCTCTAAAATTAGTATTTTTATGCGCTCGATATTTTATTCGTTTGAAAAGTTTTTCAATTTAAAAAATATTTGCGTATTTATTACATGCTAAATTAGGTTCATTGGTCTATTTTAATATTTTTTATTTTATTTTATTATTATTTTTTTTTTTTGGAATACATTTGTGCTATAATTTTTCCCAACGAATTTAAATTTTTTAGTAACATACAATTTTCATAATTTAATCAATTAATTATTGTGTCATTCGTACTAGAATTGAATTTCTCGGTCACAATTAATGCAAAATGAAACTAATGATATTTAATTTGATCAACCTTTTGGTCCTTAAATTTGAAACCAATTAAGATAAATAATAACAGAGAATCATTATTGATTTCAACCAAAATTTACAACCGAATATTTATTTAATTATTTATTCTGAAATACATTCGAGGGTACGCAAATTTGCCCAATTTACCTTTCTTTTTTTTAATGATAAAAGGACAAAAATTAAAATAAAACGAAATTAACTTCTACGCGTAAGCGTATAAGTTATTGGTTTTACTTTTGCCCCTTTTTTACGTTTTTCGCATTTTTTGAGAAAACTAAGCATTTTTACCCCATATAACGTGGGCATCAAATTGTCGGAATTTAATTACGCGTCGAATGGTGTAACTCATTTTTCCGGTGGTCCCCCCCTGCGACCCCCCGGGGGGAAACAAAAATGCTTAAAAAACGTCAAATTTGGTGGACAGGCCTACAGCTTCGAGATTAATATATCTCGATGAGGTTTTGGTGCCATTTCATTAGGCAAGCAGTGAATCATTCGGGAAACTGGTGCGCTTAGCGTGATTTTGAGGTTAAGTAGGTGTTTAACCTCCAAATTCGAGAGGAAGTTGAAAACACATGTTTTTGAATTCTGATGGTTGGTTAGGTCCAAGGAAGCTGAAATTTGGCATGTAGGTTCCTTGGATATGCCTAAATATGGAATCAACATCATACCAAGATCCGAGGGGCATGCTACTAAGAAAACCACGTGTTTCTATATAAAAAAGAATACACTTATTTTGATGCTTGATTAGGTCTAGGGAAGCTGAAATTTGGCATGTAGGTTCCTTGGATATGCCTAAATATGGAACCAACATCATACTAAGATCCGAGGGGCATGCTACTAAGAAAACCACGTGTTTCTATATAAAAAAGAATACACCTATTTTGATGCTTGATTAGGTCTAGGGAAGCTAAAATTTGGCATGTAGGTTTCTTGGACATGCCTGAATATGGAATCAACATCATACCTAGATCTAAGGGGCATGCTACTAAGAAAACCACGTGTTTCTATAAAAAAGAGAATACACTTATTTTGATGCTTGATTATATCTAGGGAAGCTGAAATTTGGCATGTAGGTTCCTTGGACATGCCTGAATATGGAATCAACATCATACCTAGATCCAAGGGGCATGCTACTAAGAAAACCACGTGTTTCTATAAAAAAGAGAATACACTTATTTTGATGCTTGATTATATCTAGGGAAGCTGAAATTTGGCATGTAGGTTCCTTGGATATGCCTAAATATGGAATCAACATCATACCAAGATCCGAGGGGCATGCTACTAAGAAAACCACGTGTTTCTATATAAAAAAGAATACACTTATTTTGATGCTTGATTAGGTCTAGGGAAGCTGAAATTTGGCATGTAGGTTTCTTGGACATGCCTGAATATGGAATCAACATCATACCAAGATCCAAGGGGCATGCTACTAAGAAAACCACGTGTTTCTATAAAAAAAGAGAATACACTTATTTTGATGCTTGATTATATCTAGGGAAGTTGAAATTTGGCATGTAGGTTCTTTGGACATGCCTGAATATGGAATCAACATCATACCTAGATCCAAGGGGCATGCTACTAAGAAAACCACGTGTTTCTATATAAAAGAGAATACACTTATTTTGATGCTTGATTAGGTCTAGGGAAGCTGAAATTTGGCATGTAGATTCCTTGGACATGCCTGAATATGGGACCAATATCATACTAAGATCCGAGGGGCACGCTACTAAAAAACCACGTGTTTCTTTTAAAAAGGTGTAGACTTATTCTGATGCTTGATAAGGTCTAAAGAAGCTGAAATTTGGCATGTAGGTTCCTTGGCTACGTCTGAATATAAAACCTACACCATCTGGTCTCACGAATAGACTGACCGCGGAGCAGCAACTGGAGCGAAGTGGAAGTTGCAAAACTATCGAAACTGTAATCTATGATAAAGTCTGATCTAACAAAAAAACCAACATATATGAAGCTCTGATCTAATGAATAGTCGAACGAAACGAAGCGAAGCGAAGTGGAGTTCGACACTCCTGTAATCTATAATAGTCGAACGGAACGAAGCGAAGCGAAGTGGAGTTCGACACTCCTGTAATCTATAATAGTCGAACGGAACGAAGCGAAGCGAAGTGGAGTTCGACACTCCTGTAATCTATAATAGTCGAACGGAACGAAGCGAAGCGAAGTGGAGTTCGACACTCCTGTAATCTATAATAGTCGAACGGAACGAATCGAAGCGAAGTGGAGTTCGACACTCCTGTAATCTATAATAGTCGAACGGAAGGAATCGAAGCGAAGTGGAGTTCGACACTCCTGTAATCTATAATAGTCGAACGGAACGAAGCGAAGCGAAGTGGAGTTCGCCAGTCCTGTAATCTATAATAGTCGAACGGAACGTAGCGAAGCGAAGTGGAGTTCGACACTCCTGTAATCTATAATAGTCGAACGGAACGTAGCGAAGCGAAGTGGAGTTCGACACTCCTGTAATCTATAATAGTCGAACGGAACGAAGCGAAGCGAAGTGGAGTTCGACACTCCTGTAATCTATAATAGTCGAACGGAACGAATCGAAGCGAAGTGGAGTTCGACACTCCTGTAATCTATAATAGTCGAACGGAAGGAATCGAAGCGAAGTGGAGTTCGACACTCCTGTAATCTATAATAGTCGAACGGAACGAAGCGAAGCGAAGTGGAGTTCGCCAGTCCTGTAATCTATAATAGTCGAACGGAACGTAGCGAAGCGAAGTGGAGTTCGACACTCCTGTAATCTATAATAGTCGAACGGAACGAAGCGAAGCGAAGTGGAGTTCGACACTCCTGTAATCTATAAAAGTCGAACGGAACGAATCGAAGCGAAGTGGAGTTCGCCAGTCCTGTAATCTATAATAGTCGAACGGAACGAAGCGAAGCGAAGTGGAGTTCGACACTCCTGTAATCTATAATAGTCGAACGGAACGAAGCGAAGCGAAGTGGAGTTCGACACTCCTGTAATCTATAATAGTCGAACGGAACGAAGCGAAGCGAAGTGGAGTTCGACACTCCTGTAATCTATAATAGTCGAACGGAACGAACCGAAGCGAAGTGGAGTTCGACACTCCTGTAATCTATAATAGTCGAACGGAACGAACCGAAGCGAAGTGGAGTTCGACACTCCTGTAATCCATAAAAGTCGAACGGAACGAAGCGAAGCGAAGTGGAGTTCGACACTCCTGTAATCTATAATAGTCGAACGGAACGAAGCGAAGCGAAGTGGAGTTCGACACTCCTGTAATCTATAATAGTCGAACGGAACGAATCGAAGCGAAGTGGAGTTCGCCAGTCCTGTAATCTATAATAGTCGAACGGAACGAAGCGAAGCGAAGTGGAGTTCGACACTCCTGTAATCTATAATAGTCGAACGGAACGAAGCGAAGCGAAGTGGAGTTCGACACTCCTGTAATCTATAATAGTCGAACGGAACGAAGCGAAGCGAAGTGGAGTTCGACACTCCTGTAATCTATAAAAGTCGAACGGAACGAACCGAAGCGAAGTGGAGTTCGACACTCCTGTAATCTATAATAGTCGAACGGAACGAACCGAAGCGAAGTGGAGTTCGACACTCCTGTAATCTATAAAAGTCGAACGGAACGAAGCGAAGCGAAGTGGAGTTCGCCATTCCTGTAATCTATAATAGTCGAACGGAACGTAGCGAAGCGAAGTGGAGTTCGACACTCCTGTAATCTATAATAGTCGAACGGAATGAAGCGAAGCGAAGTGGAGTTCGCCAGTCCTGTAATCTATAATAGTCGAACGGAACGTAGCGAAGCGAAGTGGAGTTCGACACTCCTGTAATCTATAAAAGTCGAACGGAACGAAGCGAAGCGAAGTGGAGTTCGACACTCCTGTAATCTATAAAGTCGAACGGAACATCGCCGAAATTCCTAAATAGGCCCATATTTCCAAGAGGCCGCCTTGGACATCGGCCGCCTGAACTAAGAGGCCGCCGAGGACAAGAACTATGGACTGGACCGCCGATTTCCAACCATGATATGGAGATTTAAGATTAAAGCTTAACTGATTGCATAAACTGTAATTTTTCAGTAAAAAAATCTATCACAAAGTAGCGTAGAAGTTCCTGGCTTTCTACGTAAGTCGTGTTTTTTTTATTGATTTTTTCTACAACTGTCAACTTTCGAGACATTCTGAGGATTTTTTTATACCGTTCAAAATATTCGAATATTCTTTTCCAAATTTCTAGAATTTTCTTGGTTTGCCCTTAGAAACAATCAGCAACTTCTCGAAAAGCATCAAATCTAGATCAAGTTGCATTTTTAAATTTGAATAGAAGACTGGAAAAAAATTACATCTTTTACCTAGCATTTTGACTCTACAATATAAATTTGGACAATTTTAAATCAATTCTTAACCACCTTTATTTTCAAGCTTTAAAAGAGCTGAATGCCTAAATCCCTTTAAATGCAGCATCAACCTCTTAAAAACACAACCCATTCATGACTTGATATGATAAACAAATATAAATCTCTATATTATTGCAAAAAATATAAAATTATTCAACCCGTAAAATAAAAGTCATTCATAAATGACGTCCATCAAAAATTCATTTCCTTTAAACTTTTCCCTCTTCTGACACCAAAAATTTCAAACAAAAAAATTATTTTCGTCATCAAAACCCAAAACATCATTTATGAACGACCCCCAAAAAGATGAAAAGAGAAACGTCTTCGAAAAAGTTCTCATATTTCTAACAAGAATTTCCATTTTTACAACAAGTTTCCTCTTTTTCTTTAATCTCAACCCAATGCTGTCGATTTTCTGTTATTGTTTCGAGGAATTGTGACATTTCTGGAAATATTTGCACAAATATCTCATATGTTGGCTTTACAACCGCGTCAAGAAATTCAATTTGTAGTGCCGGGACGTTTGCTTTCTTCCTGTCGAACATTAAATTTGGCGACATTCCCATTTGTTTCTCGAGATCACCTTGTGTAAAGAACTCGGTGTACACAAGCTCTGCCACACGATAGACAGTTGTCCATGTTTTTATTTGGTCATTTAGGTCACAGCATGTAATAAGTAATGATAGTAGCATTCGTTGATGATTTTGTATATTATCGGCATTAAGTTTCTTTAAATCCTTAAAAATTCTAAAATGATTTGCTAAGTCAGTTGCGAGTATCAACTCTCTAAGAATATCAATTGATTCCATAAAATTTTCCGTTGACAATGAATCGAGAATTTTACTTCCAGGATCATTTAAAATGCAAATCGCTTGGGATAAATGATGACGTTCATTAATGCTTCCTTCGGACGAGTAAAGACGTGCTAACATACTGCCACTTTGCGTCATATATGAGTTATTAAAACCACGATGATCTAAATCGTGACATAAGCATGATATGAGGAATGACAGTCCTTGCAATTTCGTTATGATTCCTCGTTCAATTAACTTTAAATTCTTCATGCATGCATAGGAAAAATGTGTAACGGAAAATGCATGCTGCCAATTATGATACGGCATATTTCGATAACCTTTTTGGACTAGCATTACAAATCTTGCGAGCTTCTCTTCAGGCATCTTAAAGTCTACGATAAAATTTAAATCCATAAACATTTTTATGCACAAATATATTGAACTATGATCATCAACATCACGTGGACAAAAGTCGAAGCTTTCAAAGTTTGGAAAATTTTCAATGACAGTCGCTAATGTTGAACGATTAAGACAGTTTGCCACATCTAATTCGGGTACTTTCATATGATAAAGTAGCAATTCCTGTGAGAGCTTATATCTCGCTTCCGCTTTCTGAACACGTTTATGTACCAATGAATGCATTATGCTAATACCGCAATAGACTGAAAATGCTGTTGCAGTTTCTTCATCACACTTGTCGAAATGAAATCCGTCGAGCTTATTGCATAGTTGAGCAACACCAATGACTCGTTCCTCATCACATATTGGAAAACATAAGATATTGCGAGTTTTAAAGCCAGTTTGTTCGTCAATGCCTTTATAAAATAGTGGATGATGATATGCATTGTGAATATTTAATAATTTTCCCGTTTGTGCTACATGCCCTGCAATTCCTTGTGTACCGCTTATGCGAACTTCCTTTGATTGCTTCGTTTGTTGTGTTATTGCCGTACCATCAAATACTTTTGAGACTAATTCACCTGTATCTTTATCGATTAAAAATAATGAACATCTTTCCGCTTTGGCAAGTTCTCGTGCTTCGGCCATAACACCACGTAAAAGCTGTCCGAGATCACCAATCTTACTAAGTAAACGACGTGCCACTTGAAGTAAATTCTGACATTGAAATCGTACCCTTTTCTCCTCATAAAGCTCAAATGCTGTCAACAAGTGACCAAGAACATAACTTTTTGTTTTTATTTTTATTTTTTTGTTGGAATTGTTGTTGTTTTTTGTTGTGGGTAATTACAATGTAATAGGATGGAAGAAAGAAGAAATAATGGAGTAAAAAAGTGACATTAGGCAAGTTAATAAAAAAAAGACTTAAGTAAATATTGAGAGATAATTACCGAAATGTATGTTGGACATAAAATTCAAACTTTTCCCTTTGCGAGCAATCGCCTGAAATACACACGAAAAGCGCATTAGACGATTTTATAGACTGATGGGAATTGCTGCGTTTGACATCAAAAATTAAAGTGTTGTGCTCCTTCCCGACAACCTGTTATAAATAAGGAAAAAAAAGAACGGAAATGAAAATGAAATTTATGTAACGAAATGGGAATTAAATATATATCACAACAGACTGCTTCATGTCTTTTGCAGGTTTATTTTTTTCATGCCATTAAAATGTGTACTGTATGTATGTACACATGCAATGAGATTATTTTTTATTTTAACGTGTTTTCTTTGCGAGTATAAAAATAGGATAAAGAAGGGATGAAAAAGTATATCAAATTTTATTGAGGTTTTGTCGAGGAAAACATTCATAAATTACGTAATTTAAACACAATTTTGTGCGGATTCATAATTTAAAGTATTTAAAATTAGATTTTTAAGTAATAATGAAAAATGTTTCAAACTTTAAGAAGACGTAACTTAAGAACAAATCCATTAAACCCCAACACGAGATTTCCATTATTTGAGCTCGCAGCATCAAAAGTTTCAAACTCAGATTACAGAAATTGTTGCCTTATTTGTATTAGTAAATCAATAAACTCACATGCCACATCTTGTTGATTAATTGATCATAATTTTGATGTGATTTTATTAAGGCAAAATTAATCCATCATAAAATGATTCAAAATTTAATAAAGTTATTACGGAAATGACTTTGATTAGCTTAATTTATTCCTTTCATGAGAAATCCATTCAAGTATTTGTCAACAATTCTCAAGAGCTATTGTTTGTTATAATGTAGCAATCAGAACAAATAATGAATTCTATATTTTTCACACGTGGTACGGAAGAAGTTTTGTTCGAAGAAGAAGACAAAAGAATTAACGAGAGTAGGACTAGTCACGACAGATAATAGAATTTTGGTGCGCATTTTTTCTAATAAAGCTTTAGTTAAAGATTGTGATTTTTACTTGCAATGATCAATTTCTCAAGAAATTACGATAAATGGGGTAGCAAGTTCATGGTATGGTACAAGGGATTTTGAAGTTACTTAAATTTTGCATATTATCGATCTTAACATGACACCGAGATATAATATGAATAATTTGATAAAAGCAAATCTTAATCTCAGGATATTTAAATAGTAAAGATTATTAAGCATAAATATCTTAGAATAAAACATTAAAATGTATCTTTTGTTTAATTACCAGAAAATATGCAACATTAATCAATTCTTCACAAAATTCACATAGCAAACATTCCAACTTCCAAGAAGAAAGATCAAGAAAAAAAAGACAACACAAATCATAGGTCATCAGTTGACACGCTCAGCATAACATAGTGAGAAATGCATACGAAAACAACAATGTGTCAGTCTGAAATGTCTCAGCATAGAATGACAAAGATTAAGAGCGTGAAAAGGAATGTGAAGAAAAATATCAAAAAATGGACAATCGGAGTAAATATATTTTTATTTCGGTACACATTCACCCTCGCTGTATTCTTACTGTATCATCAACTTATCGTATCAGAATCGCTTCTTTTGTTTGACATCTCAAATAACAGAGAAAAGAATTTCTTTTTTATTCTTTATTTCCGTTTGCTTTTTCTTTAGCATGTGAATTGTTTATACACATTTGAGATGGTAAACGACACGAAAATTGCCTCTAAGCTCTCCTTCACTCGCTCTTTCAATGACAGAAAAATCAACAAGCGTGTATATGTAATCTGATGAAATTTTCATCTTAAATTTATTGCGAGTGGAATCCTTTCATACATGTAGTCAATGTGGCTGTCTGTATCTATTCTCATTTATTTATGATAATTTTACATCATAAGAATATTTTCCACTTTGTTAGAGATTCAATTATAGCATTGAATGTACTCTCATTTCATTTCTCATGTCATGTGAGATTATAGGCAATTAAGGATCCAACCAAAGGTAAATTAATTGAAAATCATTTATCATTAAAGTTCAAATAAAGGCGAGAGATTAATTATTTTTTTGATAAATCTAAGATCACATGAGAAAGCAAAGATATGCGGAAAGATGAATGGGGTAGTTCAGATATTATGTGGCTGTTTAAAAATTTAATGAAAAAAATTGCAGAACTTGAAAATATTTCTAAAGGTAAAATTCAGGCATTAGAAATTTTTTTAACCTCCTTAATTAAAAAGGTTTATCTGCAGAGCATTAGGATTTTAAATTTTTTACGTTATACAACCCAACATATTAAGATATGGATCATTTAGGTATCAATTTTATCAAAATTTGCAATAAACATTATAATGTAAAGGAGCACAAAAAAATTTAAAAGTATCAAAATATGCACAAAATGCTACAAAATTTATAAACATCCCTAAAGACTTTCCTCATAATTCATACCATCATTATTTTTTCTTATATTATAAAATAACAAAAATATCTTTCAGCAACATGATTACTGTAATATGTAAGCTCTGATTAATTAATATATGCAGTTAGTTTATCATGACCTGTATGATTTAATCAGGGATTTAGTCTTAAGATTAGACTAAAAATGCATGGACACGTATGAATATTCTATTGAGATTAAGTGTTAATAAAAGGGATGTGTTTGTCTTAAAGATATTGTCCTTTTTACTAATTTTGACTCTTTTTAACTTCTACGCGTAAGCGTATAAGTTATTGGTTTTACTTTTGCCCCTTTTTTACGTTTTTCGCATTTTTTGAGAAAACTAAGCATTTTTACCCCATATAACGTGGGCATCAAATTGTCGGAATTTAATTACGCGTCGAATGGTGTAACTCATTTTTCCGGTGGTCCCCCCCTGCGACCCCCCGGGGGGAAACAAAAATGCTTAAAAAACGTCAAATTTGGTGGACAGGCCTACAGCTTCGAGATTAATATATCTCGATGAGGTTTTGGTGCCATTTCATTAGGCAAGCAGTGAATCATTCGGGAAACTGGTGCGCTTAGCGTGATTTTGAGGTTAAGTAGGTGTTTAACCTCCAAATTCGAGAGGAAGTTGAAAACACATGTTTTTGAATTCTGATGGTTGGTTAGGTCCAAGGAAGCTGAAATTTGGCATGTAGGTTCCTTGGATATGCCTAAATATGGAATCAACATCATACCAAGATCCGAGGGGCATGCTACTAAGAAAACCACGTGTTTCTATATAAAAAAGAATACACTTATTTTGATGCTTGATTAGGTCTAGGGAAGCTGAAATTTGGCATGTAGGTTCCTTGGATATGCCTAAATATGGAACCAACATCATACTAAGATCCGAGGGGCATGCTACTAAGAAAACCACGTGTTTCTATATAAAAAAGAATACACCTATTTTGATGCTTGATTAGGTCTAGGGAAGCTAAAATTTGGCATGTAGGTTTCTTGGACATGCCTGAATATGGAATCAACATCATACCTAGATCTAAGGGGCATGCTACTAAGAAAACCACGTGTTTCTATAAAAAAGAGAATACACTTATTTTGATGCTTGATTATATCTAGGGAAGCTGAAATTTGGCATGTAGGTTCCTTGGACATGCCTGAATATGGAATCAACATCATACCTAGATCCAAGGGGCATGCTACTAAGAAAACCACGTGTTTCTCTAAAAAGAGAATACACTTAGATTGAGGCTTGTTGATAGCTCGGGCCGCTGAAAGTTGGCATGTAGGTTCCTTGGATATGCCTAAATATGGAATCAACATCATACCAAGATCCGAGGGGCATGCTACTAAGAAAACCACGTGTTTCTATATAAAAAAGAATACACTTATTTTGATGCTTGATTAGGTCTAGGGAAGCTGAAATTTGGCATGTAGGTTTCTTGGACATGCCTGAATATGGAATCAACATCATACCAAGATCCAAGGGGCATGCTACTAAGAAAACCACGTGTTTCTATAAAAAAGAGAATACACTTATTTTGATGCTTGATTATATCTAGGGAAGTTGAAATTTGGCATGTAGGTTCTTTGGACATGCCTGAATATGGAATCAACATCATACCTAGATCCAAGGGGCATGCTACTAAGAAAACCACGTGTTTCTATATAAAAGAGAATACACTTATTTTGATGCTTGATTAGGTCTAGGGAAGCTGAAATTTGGCATGTAGATTCCTTGGACATGCCTGAATATGGGACCAATATCATACTAAGATCCGAGGGGCACGCTACTAAAAAACCACGTGTTTCTTTTAAAAAGGTGTAGACTTATTCTGATGCTTGATAAGGTCTAAAGAAGCTGAAATTTGGCATGTAGGTTCCTTGGCTACGTCTGAATATAAAACCTACACCATCTGGTCTCACGAATAGACTGACCGCGGAGCAGCAACTGGAGCGAAGTGGAAGTTGCAAAACTATCGAAACTGTAATCTATGATAAAGTCTGATCTAACAAAAAAACCAACATATATGAAGCTCTGATCTAATGAATAGTCGAACGAAACGAAGCGAAGCGAAGTGGAGTTCGACACTCCTGTAATCTATAATAGTCGAACGGAACGAAGCGAAGCGAAGTGGAGTTCGACACTCCTGTAATCTATAATAGTCGAACGGAACGAAGCGAAGCGAAGTGGAGTTCGACACCCCCGTAATCTATAAAAGTCGAACGGAAGGAATCGAAGCGAAGTGGAGTTCGACACTCCTGTAATCTATAATAGTCGAACGGAACGAAGCGAAGCGAAGTGGAGTTCGCCAGTCCTGTAATCTATAATAGTCGAACGGAACGTAGCGAAGCGAAGTGGAGTTCGACACTCCTGTAATCTATAATAGTCGAACGGAACGAAGCGAAGCGAAGTGGAGTTCGACACTCCTGTAATCTATAATAGTCGAACGGAACGAATCGAAGCGAAGTGGAGTTCGACACTCCTGTAATCTATAATAGTCGAACGGAAGGAATCGAAGCGAAGTGGAGTTCGACACTCCTGTAATCTATAATAGTCGAACGGAACGAAGCGAAGCGAAGTGGAGTTCGCCAGTCCTGTAATCTATAATAGTCGAACGGAACGTAGCGAAGCGAAGTGGAGTTCGACACTCCTGTAATCTATAATAGTCGAACGGAACGAAGCGAAGCGAAGTGGAGTTCGACACTCCTGTAATCTATAAAAGTCGAACGGAACGAATCGAAGCGAAGTGGAGTTCGCCAGTCCTGTAATCTATAATAGTCGAACGGAACGAAGCGAAGCGAAGTGGAGTTCGACACTCCTGTAATCTATAATAGTCGAACGGAACGAAGCGAAGCGAAGTGGAGTTCGACACTCCTGTAATCTATAATAGTCGAACGGAACGAAGCGAAGCGAAGTGGAGTTCGACACTCCTGTAATCTATAATAGTCGAACGGAACGAACCGAAGCGAAGTGGAGTTCGACACTCCTGTAATCTATAATAGTCGAACGGAACGAACCGAAGCGAAGTGGAGTTCGACACTCCTGTAATCCATAAAAGTCGAACGGAACGAAGCGAAGCGAAGTGGAGTTCGACACTCCTGTAATCTATAATAGTCGAACGGAACGAAGCGAAGCGAAGTGGAGTTCGACACTCCTGTAATCTATAATAGTCGAACGGAACGAATCGAAGCGAAGTGGAGTTCGCCAGTCCTGTAATCTATAATAGTCGAACGGAACGAAGCGAAGCGAAGTGGAGTTCGACACTCCTGTAATCTATAATAGTCGAACGGAACGAAGCGAAGCGAAGTGGAGTTCGACACTCCTGTAATCTATAATAGTCGAACGGAACGAAGCGAAGCGAAGTGGAGTTCGACACTCCTGTAATCTATAAAAGTCGAACGGAACGAACCGAAGCGAAGTGGAGTTCGACACTCCTGTAATCTATAATAGTCGAACGGAACGAACCGAAGCGAAGTGGAGTTCGACACTCCTGTAATCTATAAAAGTCGAACGGAACGAAGCGAAGCGAAGTGGAGTTCGCCATTCCTGTAATCTATAATAGTCGAACGGAACGTAGCGAAGCGAAGTGGAGTTCGACACTCCTGTAATCTATAATAGTCGAACGGAATGAAGCGAAGCGAAGTGGAGTTCGCCAGTCCTGTAATCTATAATAGTCGAACGGAACGTAGCGAAGCGAAGTGGAGTTCGACACTCCTGTAATCTATAAAAGTCGAACGGAACGAAGCGAAGCGAAGTGGAGTTCGACACTCCTGTAATCTATAAAGTCGAACGGAACATCGCCGAAATTCCTAAATAGGCCCATATTTCCAAGAGGCCGCCTTGGACATCGGCCGCCTGAACTAAGAGGCCGCCGAGGACAAGAACTATGGACTGGACCGCCGATTTCCAACCATGATATGGAGATTTAAGATTAAAGCTTAACTGATTGCATAAACTGTAATTTTTCAGTAAAAAAATCTATCACAAAGTAGCGTAGAAGTTCCTGGCTTTCTACGTAAGTCGTGTTTTTTGTAGGTTTTGTATTCATTAATATTCATATTGAAATTCTTTTAATTACTCCCAAGGTTGCCTTTAATAAAAATAACAAGAAATTTAATCTATTTGATCAACACCTTTAATAAACATTAACAAAACCCAACAGCTGAATTCTTTGTGCCTTAAAAAAAGTATTTCACAATCTCTGTTTTATTAAATCATTACAACAAATTAGATTGTTCATTCATGGATCGCCAATCAACAAGAAAAAAATTCACGTGATAAATTTTGACACTTAATTATTTTGTGTCTGTAAAGGTTTCCATCTTCACTTGCTAAATTATTTCATTAGTCTGTGTGTCACTATTGACAACATTCAATTATTTTGCTATCCACTCAAATCTGAATTTCATGAATTGAGAGTTACTAATAGCAGTTGATGAATGCTAATGAAACAACAATTCGTGAAATTCAATAAATGTCGAGAGGAAATGAAAATTCTTTGTAATTTTAATATTCTTGTAGTCAAAATGTTTTAAGAAATTCCAAGAAAATTTCATATTATTTTAATCATCATGTAATAAAATTTAATATAAAATCAGCAAAGCTTCACATAGCAAAAATTCCTTTAAAGCAAACAATTCAAAAGATGACAATCAAAGATTGAATAAATATTTGACATTTCTCTAGCTATGACAGTACCAGAAGGATTTTGTTCTCTTTTATTCGAAAGCTCCAAATCTCCTTTCAATTTTCAATTCTTATTATTATTTTTTTTTTGTTCCTTTTTCATTTATTCATTGATTTCTAACGATTGATCCCTTAATATCATCATGCATTGAATAAGAATTTACATTTACAGAAGGATCTAAAAATGCAAACAAAAAAAATCTTTTTGACTTTAATCTGACACAATCTTAAGATCAAAATGAAAAGGATGGAATTTGAAGCTGTATGGAAATGGAAATTAAGCTTAAAGGAAGACGTTGATGAATTTTTGTTGTTAGAGTTTTATCTGTTTAGATTTTAAGGTTTGAAATTGTAGCTTTTGTCAAAATGTTCAATAAACGATCATAAGTTACAGGGGCGTAGCCAAGAATTTTTTTGCTACTTTTATTTTAATATCTAGTATAAACTTCGCGAAAATAGGGTTGACCCCCAAACCCCCCCCCCCCTCCTGGCTACGCCCCTGATAAGGTACTTTTTCATTCTTAAACAGAAAAGATTATTAAACAATCATGTTTTAAGTTAAAATTTCTTAATTTTCATCATTAATAAGGATAGAAGAAAATCAAAAAATATTTTTCAATAGGCATCAATATTAAACGGAACTAATTCACAACTCATCAACTTTCAGACAATTTTCCATGCTTTTAGACATGCAAACATATCTACTTCTAACTATATCGACTACCGTTATCAACAATAACCACACATTTACTTCAAAACGTTCTGCAGTGTCTGGCAAATGCCTTCACAAATAAATAAAGCAACCACAATGTCTAACATACATTTGTACATACATCCATGTGTAGTTATTTAAATATCATAATACTTTCTTGTTACGTCAACAATACCAAGAGTTTGTTACTATATAAATGCTATATATCAAAGAGCAATAGAATAACGAACGTGTTATATCCAACATGCAGAAGCGAGACGAATAAAAGTTCAGTAAACATATCTAAATAAATGTCTTAATGACGTATATGTGGGCCAGTCGATAAGATTACGTAAAATTCACATGAGAAAAAAAGTCCCAAAAAAATGTAGAAGAAAATTTTTTTCTTCTTTCTTGATTTAAAGAATAGATGTGTGGTTATTCATATTGTTAAATAACAGAAGTGGAACGGCATGACAATCCCTTATCAAGTGGAAAAAATGTAACCTGCTCACTAGCGTATGAAGTAAATCAATTTTCTGTTCTATTGTTATCTCTTATGAGACACACAATGTATTTCATGCTATGTTAGCTTGCTGAAGAAGGAAAATTCATTGAGGAAGCAAGGTGAACTAGATAAGGATTTTCCTTTCATTAGATGGCTGAAGCGCAACTTTTTTGAGGGGTGAGGGGTCGTGTCAAATTGATAATTTTTGTTTTGTTTGGTATGTAGAACTTCAGAAAACTTTAAATACAGGATGCATGAAGCAAATTCATGTGTTCGGGATGTTCTTATATCTTCATGAAAAAGATAAAAATTTCGATCTTTAGTTAAAATTTAAGTTTAAGTTAAATTTTTTAGGACCACGACACAAATTTGAGGAAAATCATGCCCAAAACCGTATAGAGCATTGTACCGACTTGTGGAGTTTCTTGAATTTACTAGTTCTGATTTAAGTCATTAATGTGCATTTTCATGGCATTTTCATTAAAAATTTTAGACACTCAAAAGTATTGCGACACACAGTTTTTAATTCACTAATCTGCATCAATATTGGGTTGTGTAAAATATGATCATCCATATGGGATTATTAACTCAATTTTAATACCTTTTTGAACTGATATAATTTACTTCCAATTATTCCTGTCTCTTCAAATGAAAAACATCTCAAACTCACAAAAGCTTTCATCTCAATCTCAACCAAAACAATTGCATATCCGTCAAGAGTTCTCATCCAAAAAGATAAACAAAAAAAATCGCGAGTTTCTTCAACACGTTAAAAAAATTTACTTCCGTGGGGGTTGAATTGTTCTTTATCTTATCATCATGTATGTAGTCTTCTTCTTGTTCTGTTTGTGTTTCAGTCGTAAAACATTTTACTTAAAGCATCATTTAAAGAAAAGATTGCTTCAAGATATATAAATTTTATATCAATGACGACATAACAACAGGTTGTGCAATGTAAAAGAACACGAGAATGAAAAGAAGACGTCTGTTTGCCATACGTAAAATCCTCAAAGGTTTCAAATTTCATATGCATTCTTAGGATATCTGCAGTGCATCTGTATATAAACGATGATGAAGAAAAAAAAAACTACGGAAGGAAATACTTTGAGCGTAAAAATGCTTTTGAGAGTTGGAAAAATTTGCATTTACTGACATTTTTAAGGCAATCTGAGTTGAAAAAAATAAAATATACATTAAAATGGAAAAGGTTAAATAAATGCTGAGAATAATGTCAGCTGCAGTTTTCATACAGAGAATTTAAAGTTTAATATGATGAAAATATAATTTTTAAATATTTTTATAGCGTCACGAGATACAATTTAATTTTTTTCATGGAAATTCATTTACTTCTGTTCTGTTATCTATTTATGTGCTCACATTTTTACAAGTCAGTTCTTATCACTCAATGATAATAAAAAAAGACTTGAAACTTCAGTTTACTAGACAAAAAAAATGTAAATCTTTTTCAAGGGCAGTTGACAACAAAAATTCACTTGAAAATGATAAATTCACAGATCATAAAGCAACATCGTATCAAGTATCGATAGATAGTAAATTATGTTAGACAACTTTAGCCCTGGAAACATCGAAACTCATTAAATACACCAAAAAAACAGAAGCCAAACAAATTAAAGATTGATTAATTAATCACGGACATATAAAGTGTCGAAAAGTTAAGCCAACATAGGCGGCAGCTCAATAAACCATCTTTATCGTTATCACTCATTCTTCCGCTACTGATTCATCGCCGAAAATCGAGGCCATCAATCGATTTATTGACAGCATTTGACGAATGAAATAAATACATGCGGGGGTCATTGCGGAGACGAGTTATGTTCTACTATGAAAAAACTCGTAAGCATGGCATGGATGTGATTGAGATAGGCGAAAATTGAGTGTGAATTGGAGATGAGATGACTTTTAGTACTGTGGCTAGGAAATGTTTTTATGATTGTAAATCTTTATTTTATGCAGTTTTATTTTGTACTGGAAAAATCATACCAAGTACATTTTTTAATGAAATCAAAAATAGACAATGACGTAAAATATTAAGAAATTAGACATTGATAAAAAAATGATTTCTACGTATTACGGAAATTTAATTTATCTCTGACTTAAAGTATCAACCAGAATAAATGAAAATAAATAGGTCACTGAATGGTGTAGAAATAATTATAATGCATAAAACATTAGCTGAGTATTTGAAATTCCGGAACTTCAAACTCATAAGAAAATTCGAAGAAAATTCAAATAAAAATTCAACAAGTAATTCAATTGGAAAATGGTCACAAAAAAAACTTCTAAATGAGTTTTCGGGGAAATTCAATTATGATGTTCTTTTAAATTTTAAATTTTTGGATCCACCTCTCCCCGACTCTGATACAAAACTTTCATAAAAAGATTCTTTCACAAAAAGTCTAACATATGACAAACATCATTTATGAATTGCCCACTGCCACAAATCACGATACCAATTCACATGACTGCTCGATACTCTGTTTACTATAATATTCAGATGCATTAAAGGGGAAGTATAAATCATCGATTTATTTATTAGACTAGTTTTTTTTTCATAGATATACTTTAACACAAATAAAAAATAAAGGAAGTTAAATTAAGAACGACAGCTCCACTTTTTTTGTACAATATCCAATTTTAGTTTTTCATGAATTTTTTATACGAAAAAGTGTTTTTCCCTTCATATTCCTCATTCTCAATGACGTTAACGTTTGAAATGAAAATTGGATTGAAAATAGATATTCGAAGCCAAGTGAACATGTTTATTTGAAAGTTTCCACATTTGTAGATTTTTAGTGATTCTATTTAGTTGATATCTCTATGCATTTAGGAATAAATTTATTGATGGAATAATTTCGATGCATGAATTTTAATTTGGTAAATTATTGAAATTTATTTTGAATTTTCTACGATTTTATAGATTTTTTTCATCAAACCAAATAAATGCAAAAAAAAGACGAATAAGTTCCCCTAAGATTCATTTTGAAATCCTCTCGAATTTTCCACTCTTAATAAACCCTCCAAAAATTTCTTGTCTCCACATTTCGGGTGGGTCATGAATGTCAAGAATGTTGAGTGCTTTTAAAGTTCCTCGATTGCCATTTGAATTTAGATAGAATAGTTGTGTGCCATATGTGTGAAATGGATAGCATCCGCTGTGTGGTAAGATATACATTTTTTATCTGCAGTAATTCCGATTTTAGATAGATAGTGATATAAATTTATGAAATACATGCTGTTCGCTGAATTACTATCTCCAGATGCTATAATAATTGGTAAAAGATATCTACTTAAAGTTCAGCGGTTAGGTTAATCTAGAATAAAGTATCTTCAGTCAACATATGTGAAATGTTTTGTTGCTGAGTGAAATTTTTAAAAGCGTGACTCAAAAATAATTTTAAAAATGACTCACAATCAATATTTTATATGAAGCTTACTCTTGTCATGACATAAAGTACATTCTGATTGTGAAAATGATTTTCATATCACTAATATTGATGAAAGTGAAACAGTCACAAAGTGATGATAATTGAATTTCAATTTGATAGAAAATGTTTTGGACAGGAAAACTTTTTGAGACAATTTTGAATCTTTATTCAAAAATCGTAAATTTGATCAAAAAGAGCTGTATTGCAAATGCATCTAGATGATTTTCTATGTCAATATTAGTAAATATTCATGACTATGCAATGAAGAATGTTTTTTTTGCTATGTCAATTTCCTGAAAGACATTCTGGCAAATGCATGAATTTTACTTTATAATTTTGAAACTTATGCCAAAATGCCCACAAAATTTATTATTTATCTTAATTAAATTTGCTTGAATTCTTGATTCATATTCAAAAATTTTAGTCAAATCAGGAAGACTTGTACTCTAAATTTGATTCAAAATTTAAATTTTTCATAAACACAATCTTAATTCCAGTTCAAAAAATAAGACAATTTTATAAATTTGAAGTATTCACCTTCACCCTGCCAGAGACATTCTCTGCTGTAAAAAATCCACATCACATAAATAACCTAGGTAGACAATTTATTTTATTACTAAAAAGTCATTCTCGCTTTATAAAGAATTTAATTTAACATCCACAAAATTATTACGTTTCCATAAAATCAAGACAAAACCAAAAAAATTTCACACAACACAAAACATTTTTATTGAGCGTAAAAAGTGCTAAAAATCACATTAATTAAAATGGCGCGATAAATGATTGATGATGAAAAGGAGTGAAAAGAAGGCTGTCATGTCAAAAACATTTATACAGCACAGTCTTAAAGCCACTTGACTGAAGAGATGTTGTGAACTACAAGCGAGAGATTCAGTTAAATCCAAGTAATTGTAAATGAAGATGTGAAGAGGCAAAAAAAAACTTTAAAGAGGAGCACAAGAACGTGCTTAATTGTCACTGGAAACTTTTTAGTTCCATAATGGATTAAAAACTTACGAGACCTCATTAAAAATTATGGAAAAAAATAAGGGCATAATCGGAATGAGAATGCAAAAGACAGCAGAATATACATGATATATCTCACATGGCACTTAATATTAATCTTGTCATCACTTACCATCTCTATAACTTCCGAGAAGCTCTTATTTAAGTCAGTTACTTTAAATGGATGATCATTTGATTCGCAAGATGAATTCTCTATGTCCGAGGTGTTTACCTGTGGATATACAATGAAAAAATAATGAAATTAAAATAAAGTCACAATAATAACGCAGCTGGTTAAAGTTATAATGTAGGCAGAACAGAATGTGAGTCATGAAATTGAAATATTTCAACCTTTATATCGATGAATAAGTATACACATTAAATCAGTGACCAAAGGTTTTGATTACAAATTTCATTAGCAAAAATATATCAATTCATTGTCGCTCGCATTTACATACTTCATTAGTCTCAATATTATATGACATTTATTCAATATAAGCAAAATTGTGACAAATGATTATTCCGCATGTGGATAAAAACATTCAATCAATTTTGGCTCCAGCAGATACGCATTTTTTCATTTCTTCTCACTCTCACACTGTCATCGACTTTTTGGTACAATGATGCGTAAATGCTTTATCATATTCACACCGTTTCACGTTGTGAATATATTGTTTTCGATACATTTGAAAAATCGTTTTTTTAGTTTTTTGGCGCCAAAACTCAAAATTTTCATAAACTGTTCGGTGTGAAAAGTTTGGCCTCAAAATTATCTACAAAATACAAAAAACCGCATTGAAAATGGTTTTGATACCTCGGTGCACGACGCAAAATAGTGATGGTGTGACTTTACCAGCAAGTTTGTTAATCGCACAACTCAATTACGAAAAAACCATTTTATGTCAAAAATGTCTTAAAATGTGCACATTATCACTCAAATTAGCTGCTAACATATTGGTGCCGATTCATGTAGATAGATCTGAGAAACTAACGAAATAGTGTATTTTTTGAGCATATTTTAGCCGATTATTGCAAAATACATTTAAAAAATTTCACATAAATTGCGGATTGAACCTTTTTGATCAGAATCAATAAAATAAGAAGTTTTGTTGAGAAAAAATACAAAAAAACTTTTTTAGCCACCAGTACACCCCCTACAATATAAAATTTTTTTTAAAAAAATCATGTGGCTCACTGTGTGGATGGATTTTTGTAAACTTTTCTGTAATTGATCAATAAGTTCAAGAACTTTTATGGAAAAATATCAAAAATATTTTTAAACCAATTTTAGTTGGTCAAAAAGTCGAAAAAGTTCAAAAAATCGGCATTTTTGGGACGTTTCGCCCTCCTGTGCCTACAGTTCAGTCTTTAAAATTCCAGAAACTTGTGATTATTGTAGCTTATAAATAGACCTAAAAGATGGACACATATTGTCACATCCAAAAACATCAATTAGTACTTCGAAATTGAGTCCAAATGTGAAAATTTTCGATTTTTTCAGGAACCTTTGTTTTTAATCTTATGCAAAGCGAAGCTTTGCTGACCCGATCGAGTCCTAATCTTCAATCTTATGCAAAGCGAAGCTTTGCTGACCCGATGGAGACTTAATCATCAATCTTATGCAAAGTGAACCTTTGCTGACCCGATCGAGTCCTAATTTTCAATCTTATGCAAAGCGAAGCTTTGCTGACTCGATAGAGAGTTTTGGAACGGTGTGAATATGCACATGAAGCGTGATCCGCTTCATTACTAGTTTACGTTTGAAATCTTGCCAAAAGAATGAAGATAAACGGAGAAGAACATCGACCGTGATTTGAAGCTTTCGTGATTTTTTTTTCTTTTTTGCTACGTCACTCATTCAAAACAGTGGCAATAATTGATACGTAATTCAGTTTGACTTGGATGACTAACTATTTTGATAATATGGAAAGAATGGCTGACCTTAAGAACTTTTTCGAATTAATTCGTTTTACAATTTTTATAAAATTCGTGTGACGTATGTGAAATTGTGTAATATAAAATTTAACAGAACTTCCATTGTAAATTTTTATTATCACGCCCTTTTACACTAAATCAGTGTCTTTTAAAGTTTTTGGTTGGCGACTCTCTTTTGAACTAAATTTTTTTTTCGCGAAATACTAAAAAAAATTATGAAATTATGTTCACTAAATCAAGGATTTTCGATTATTTTACACTTTTGTGGAAGGTCGTTCACCTCTAGTAATCGTAATTTTCAATTATTTTTTTATGTATAATTTAAAAAATCATTCAGTACCTAATTAGTAAATCACCAGTATTAATATTTTTTTTTTTAAAAAAATAATATGCTTGAAATTCGTTCTAATTCCTGCTTTATAAACATAAAATGTCAAAAGATCTTTCTCAAAAAATTTTCTTAAACATTCGAATTTTCATTTCAAACAGCCACTTCTATAAACAAACAAAAGAAATTTTAGACAGACATCAAATCTTCCATTAAAAACGCACACATGAGAGATTTAATATTGCTTTTCCTCATGCTCATTTTTTTTTTCTTCAAGCTCTATCGACAAACCAGACAAGAGTGGCGTAAATTTGTTTGTGGGGGAAAAAATGAGGAAAAAGCATTTGAAGTGAAATGATAGAGAAAAAGATGAGAAAATGAAGAAAAAATGATTTTTTTTTGTATACATTTCGGTGCGTTTGTTTTTATATTTCAACTTGAAAACGGTCAAGGGCACATAACGCAAGTTAGCTAGCTCTATAGTCAGTCTATAGAGAGAGAAAATACATGAGAGTCTAAAAAAGGTTTAGATTGCATGTTTGAAGCTGTGCTAGATTAATTTGAATAATAATAAGAGAGCAAATAATAATTTCCATTCAACTCAACACGATCTAAAAATAAAGAAAAGATATCTCATAATCAGCTTAACAGAGTTGTAAAGATTAGAAGCAATTTCTCATATCATCTTAATTTTATCTAGAACAGTGGTGGAACTTTACTTCATGTTTTTATTTCTGTGGTTTAAGAAAATTTTGCTTCCAAAAATTTTATTTTATTTTCGTTATGTGAAAAGTTTTCAATGAAAAAGAAAAAAAAAAATAAAAATTGTTGAGTGGGATTATGAATTATGGTACTTATAGCTCATCTCTAAAATATTTTCCGGATCTTTAAAAAATTTGATTTCATAAACAAACAGAAAGAAGAAAAATTTTTTAAATTTGAAATGTTTTAAGGCTAATTAATTTGTTTGTTTTTGAGTTTAAAAAATGAGAAAGTTCACAAAATTTGTTTTCTAATTTTTTGATTTGATTTAATATTGATGATCGCATGATGAAATTTTAGTAGAAATTTTGATTAAGGGTCGTAGATTCTTAAAATTCTCAACGTCAAAAATGACTCTTGGATGAAGCAAATTTTGTATGAAGTTTTCAAAAAATTTGTAATCAGAAAGTCTTAAGTCATAAGGGGCCATTCACTTTAGACATCCATCAAAAACTTGGATTTTTAGGAACCCTCCCCCCCTCTGTCACAAAATCTTTATACATACAAATCCTATTGTTGAAAACTGTCACAAATTCTCAGACCCCCCTTCCCCCCAAAAATCGAACATCATAAGTGAACGACCCCTAATTTGAATAGTCTTAAACCCATTCCTGTTACTTAATTGTTACAAATAGTACAAAATTCTACTACGAAATCATGATTAAAACTATTTAAAAAATTCCCTAAAATTCCAGAAAAACCACAACAATCTCTATGTAAAAGAACTTCCACTCATGAGCATATGGTGTTTCCAAAAAAAGTAAATTTAATCAACATATCAGACAAACAAATCGGAAGATAACAGTATTATGACACTTAATTTTGATATACCACAATATTTAGTTCAAACATGTCAAGCGCTTGATTTTTATGAATTATGCGTGTTTTTTTACTACTACGTGTTTTGCTTTTAATAATAATTTTGTTTCTGTTCTGTTGCCAAACCACATGTATGATTGCATATCTGTGTATATCTTAATTTACAACTCATTTTATAATCACCAATTTACACATACGATTTTTTTTACACGTCTAATATCAATATGTAATCTGTTGCTGTTGCTAAATCATAAAAATTCTCTGTTTATATTATTTGAATTATTCAGCATAAAAAAGTGTAAATGATGTAGTAAAAAAAGTAAATAATAACTTAACAAGCTTCTATAATGCCGATACTTTTTTATCAGTTCGCAAAATAATTCTCAGGAATACAAAAAAAAAAAAAATGTTTATTGCTTTATGACATCTGTTCCGTAAGTAAGCATTCACAAAGAGATTGTATGGAAATCTTATGAAGTTGTCTCATCTAAATGACTAATGTGCAGACACACATACACAATGTAATACAAATGTCTTATGTATATTTATCTTGATAAGTCTTCACAAAACTTTTAAGTATCTGATAATTATCGCAATGAATCTTTTACATTTCTACGTATTTCAAGCTCTAATCTTTATAGATCAAAGTTTGTATTTCACAATTACTGCAAAATGTTTCCTACTTCTGATTCAGATAATATTTTTTTTTTCAAGTTTTGTAAGCATCTAGTCATAATGTCTACAATGTAAGTGATAAATGAGAGATAAGTCACTTTTTCAAGTTGAATCTGCTATATTGTTAAAATATAATAATTTATCTTTTTTATCTCGAGATGAGAATAATTGTTGCTACATATCCTAAAAATTGAAGTTTGTTAATAATCAAAAGCATCAATTAGTTTAAATTTATCTGTTTAAAGTTTAGTGACTTTAGCTTATGAGAACTTGCAAATCTAAATTCAACTTGGAGCGTTCTGAAAATATTGATTGATTTTTTTTTTTTTATTTTTGAACAGATAATATCAATTTAATTTAGATTACTGCGGGGGCTTCGATTTTCACTATGAGAAGTCCTACTCGAAAAATGGCTAGAGGTCCCATTAGCAAGGATTTTAATTAATTTACAAGATCATTTATCGAAAGTTATGAATTTTCATCAATTATTCAATTAAAAAAGTGTTCAAAAATGATTTTTTTTTTTATAAAGGTGTCGTTCACTTATTTCGTCCAAGTTTTAAGGGGGAGGGGGTCTGAGGCTGTGCGACTAATAATACTAATTTTGTGAATACTAATTTTTTTACAGAGAGGAGGGTGGTCAAAAAATCCATGTTTTTAATGGACGTCATAAATGAACGGCCCTAAAAGAAATAATTTTAGTTTTTTTTAAATTCAAACTTCAAAAATCGATTCACCACAAGAAATTAGGATAATCAAAACTCATGCATAAAAACAATTTTAACTCTAATCTCGTCTCATTTCCATCAAATCACAGCATCAGTTCTCATTTTCAACAATCTCTAAATTATCATCTCAACAGTTCTTATTCATCTTCATTCTTTTCAATCAAGAGATCCTTAAAAATTTCCTCAAAACTTTTTCTTGAAAAAAAAAGAAATTTCTCATTAGAGTTCATACACAATCGCTCCACACAATCATCCTACAATGTATTCATAAACACATTTGTCTAAGAAATGAAGCAGCGCAAAAAAGAAATCGCGTTTTTTTATCATAGAACAAGTACTTTGACTTTTAAACAGAGAAATTATTATATGCAGATTTTGATAAGCGACATTCTTTGCATTTTAATAATCATCTCGTTTACTTTACATTATTATCACATCGTATACATTTTTATCTCAAAATAATAATAAAATTGATCTCATCTACGGAAAACAATTTGCACGTTCGCGCACTAAAAATTACGGTCAAGTTTTTCCACTGATGATGTACATAATATTCATGAATGTTGTAATCTTTGTTGTTGCCATTTATCATCTCATTCGTTATTTAATGACTAATGCGTGCCCTATTTATTGTACATCTAATGTTTATATTGCAAACAATGACCGATTTATGGTAATTTACACTCATCATTCAGCGAAAGTATCTATCTTCTTTATTTTGCGTAACTATGCGACTTTGTCTTGCGTAAAAAGAGAAGAAGCTATTTGTGTGGATAAAAATAATTCTACGATGAAAAATTATGTCATTAAGTGGCAGACATTCCATCCATTCATTCAAAGATTTTTTATATTGTTTATTTTTGTACATCTTTGAATTGCTTTGCATAATCCCCATTTAGAAATAAATGACCTGATAAAAAATTAACAAAAGGAATTTTTTGTTGTTGTCCATTTTTATTTAGTAGCTGACTATATGTGATTCATTCATGATTTACGTAAGAGGAATAATAATTTCACGATTGATGAGATTTATTTCATTGAATGTGGGAAATTCTAGATTTTGCCTTTTTTTCTTGTGGTAAATGGAGTGGTGTCCAAATTTTATTTTATCATACTTTTCAAGTTTTATGGCTAGGGGTGTCTAACCCAAGTCCATGAATAAACTCTTACTTAATTCGAAAATTTTGTAGCGAGTGTAACAAACTACACCCCCCCCCCAACCTAAGCGTTACGAATTTCGCGGAAAATTTTGATAAAAACTGTATATAAGATTCAATGCCTTATTTTTACCTAAATATAGATGGAAAAAATTGACTCGAAAGTTTTAAGATTAATAATCAAAAATTCTGGATAAGTTCCTCCAAAAACTTGTAGAACCAAAAAAAAACTAAAAATAACCTTAAAATTCCAAAACCTTAATGTTGTTAAACAGATCAACTTCCTAATTACTATGAAACTCATAAATTGCGTATGAATCTGAATAATGCAAGATTTTGCAAACTACGCAAATGTTTACAAAACAAACTGAATTTTTAAGTCAAATAATAAAAAGCTTTATCATCAAATATAAATGCTCGTAGAACGTCAGAAGAATTAAGTTTTATCAAACAACAACAACAACAAAAACTTTATAAACGCTGGCATCCAACCACATTCATTCAGAAACTTTTACGTCAATGAAGTTTTTTTTCCTATTTATTATTTAAAAAGCTCTGACTATTTTATCAAAATTATTTAAGCGTCATAAATAAGGAAGGCAAATAGTGTAGGAGATGTAAGTTATGCGGCTATTTCATGGAGTAAGTCAGCATGTTGTGAGCTATAAAGAAAGTAATTTTGTCTTTATGCGTAAATTTACGTCGTTTACAGCCAAAGAACATGAAAGATTTATCTCGTCAGAATAGACAAAAAAAATTCCTTCTTGATGAGAATTTGTACAGATTAAAAACACTTTGTGCCCTTATTTCCCCGAAGAGAATTACTCTCGATTGAGTTACTTTTAAGCATGTGACAAAGATGATGAAAATTGTCTTTTTGTACAAACGTTTTTAGATATTTAAGTAAATGGAATTTGGAACTTTTATAGAAAAAAATTAAGCTTTAAATTATCTCTAAATATGCGCTTGCCACCTGGTGTATGTTAAAATGATTTATTTTCCAAAATTTAATTATTTTTGCTCTAGCTCACGAAAGATTAAAAAAAATAAATAAATGAAAACAGAAAACAAAATGCTGTCTAAATTGGAGCACAAATATTAAGAATTTGGGTCAATAATGGAATAAATTAATAATTTATTGCTGTTTATATTGAAGCTTAATATTATGATAAGTGAAATTAGGTACCTATAATTTATTATATGAAATGGAAATAAATAATAACAGATAATATCCAATTTTTTCTTTGCTTCTATAGCTTTATAATCTAATGGGATGATTACTAATCGTGATGCTCATTATTTTAGAAGGTTGGGGGTCTTATCATGTTTAATATCTATTGGACTCTATTAACAAATCAATCCTCTGTAATTTTTTTAAGAATATTCTCATCATTTCTAAAAGGTCCAGAAATAGATTCAATTTAAGTTGCAATTTGACCTCTGAAAACCAAAGAAAATGACTCCTTCTAAATGATTTTTGAATTGCAGTTTTATTTGCCATCTATATTCTTTACAACAAGATGAGACTTTTTACCACGAAGTTCCTCTTTATCAAGAGAGAAACACACGTGGTTTCCTAAAATATTCCAAAAATTTCCTTAAACTTTTCAACCTAAATAAACAAATTGTTAAACATAAAACTAGACATAAAAGCACAGAGAACACAAAAAAACACACAAAATTTAAATGAAGTCTTTGTGGTATCTTCGCAGAGTGAGTAAGAGTGTGTGAAAGATAAACTAAAGTCTAGCTAATGTATTCATCTCTTAATGTCGTTTCTGCTTTAACGAAAAAGATTAAAAGGGGGAAAATAACCTTGCTTCCTTTGAGGAAATGAAAACATTTCATTTTTTTTGCTTTGTTTTCATTGCTCGTGCTTCTTTCCTAATTCAACAAATGAAGAACAAGCTAAAAAAAATTTTTTTTTTTGAAAGATGAGAAGTGTTTTTCACAAACTCCCACAAGATTTTCTATCCATCAAAAACTGAGTAGATTGTTGTGTATTGTTATCTTCCTTGTTTCTATATTTATGGCAACAAAACAATTCTATTTTCGATAATCAGTAGATGCTAGCCAAGTCACATAATTAGATTTCTATCCAAAAAACGAGAAATTTCATTTATTTCACACATATTGAACAAATTGGATATAAAACACCGACGAGAGGATGTTTTAATTTCTTACGCTATTTACACGATGAGATTATCTTTAAGGGTTCAAGGATGGTGACTGTATGATAGACATACAACAATAGGATGAACGAGAAAAAAAAAATTGAAAATCAATATATCACATCAATACGGCAAATAATGTGATAGTCAATATAGGAGGATATCGACATTGCTGCAATGTTCTTTCTACTCTTTATTCTTTTTTTCAATATCGTGATGAGCATGAATGTATAAATGGCAGCTGTGTAAATTAAACATAATAGCGCTTTTCTGTAATAATTTAATTACGATTGAAAACTCGAATGAATTGAGAATTTTGGGTGAATTATTATTTAATTTGATACAGTTTTTGGATTCAAAGCTAAATGTCATTAAATTTAAAATTTCAAAAATCTCTTTTCAAAAAATAAAAAATCTAAAAAATTTTAAAATGAACCATAATACACAAGGGGTCCTCGAGTTAAACAATTGTTTTGTTCCAGATAAATTTTATTTAAATCGAATTTAATCAAATTGAAACGTATGAAAAATTTCTGTTGAAATCAAAAATTTGAATTTTGTATGGCAAAATTTTGATCAAATCTGTCCAAAAAAGAAAACCCCTTGTAATTTACCAAAAATTCAAATTTAAATTTTGCAATGTTGTTGTTAACTATTTTACAAGATCCAATTGGACCAGCTCCTTTAGTCAGCCAACGAAAAATTTGCACATGATCTTCATTCAATTTACAAAGAACTGCACAAAAATAAGCTAAAGGGAAAATATCAATGTGCAATTGATAGCTTATAGGCAAGGTTTGCCCATTAACGCCCATCCATTAAAACCACATGAACATGCTTGACTATATTTGATTTAGTATATCCACTTTGTAGTGAAAGAAAAATGTTGAAACATACAAGAAGGAAATTTAAAGTTAACATCAAGTGGGTATGCTGTTCATTAATAATATTGGATCTAAAATATTTTTTTTTTTTTGGCGTTCATAGAACTTTCGGGAAATAGCTTCAAAATGAATCAAAAAAATATTGGAATTCAAAATAAAATCAAAACAGAATGGAAAGCATAAAATGTCTTCTTCTTAGATTAAAATTAAAATGTTATGGACCATTTAATAAGAGAAATTCATCATCAAAAAATTTAAGACATTTCAATAATAATGAAAAACTGTAGATTTTGTTGAATAACTAGGTTGAAACGTAAGTGCAACCCAGATACTCTCTCATTTCAAACATAAAAATAAAAAACTCCAAATCCAATAAAAATTAAGTTATAATACATAGCTTAGTTGGGGCTATTAAAATTTCCACCAAAACGGCAATAAATCTCAATTTATTTTTTCTTCTTCTGTTTACTTCTTTTTTTTCGTACGCATTAAACTTTTGCTCTCACAAACTTGACCTTGTCGAAATCTCTCAATTGTACATTATTGACTTTTGATCAATGAATACTTAATGCGTTATCTTATCCTTCACAAGAGAGTATTTAAACTTATTTTATTAATTTTTTTCTGCTGCTTCCGTGCTATAGAAAAGTATAAATGGCATAAAAATGGCGAGAGTTAATGCTTAATGGTCTGAGAGAATATAATGCGATGATGACAAGTGGTCGATCAAAAATATTTATTGTGATGAACCAAACACCGAGTATGTGAGCAGCAAATGTACCGATGCACATTTAGATTTATAGATTACAAATGAGGCAAGCAAAAAAAAAGAAGGAAGGAAGGAATAATAAATAAATTGAAATAATAGTTTTCCTCGTTGATCATGTTATTATCGATCCCTTTTAATATTGCCATTAGTCTATAATTCTATGCTTCTCTTGCAATTTATGACTCTTTCTTTCCTACAGTATAGTAATTTAATGGATATCAGTGAGACAAATGTGAAATAAAAAAGGATGCAAAGGGATAAATGATGGAAAGATCTTGTCAGAGTTCAATGGCTTGAACGCATTTTGTGGAATACAAATTCACTTAATTTCAAAATCCTTAATACAGATTCAGAATCTGAACGTCAATTAACGTGATCATCATCAGTTCATTTCAACTTTTAAGTAAATAAAGCATTCAGAAGAATTGAAACAAGCAACATTGTAATTCCAACAAAAATTTCATTCGTCATAATTCACATTTATTGAAGTAAAAATTATTGATAGCTCACAGCAACATCCTTCGAATCTTTCTATGAAATTTTGTTTGGAAATCATTAAGCTGCTTAGCGTGAGTTGGCATTTTCCATCCATCGATGTACATTTAATTTTTCCAAGAAGATTTTTGTTCTGTTTAGCAGGTGGAAGCTGGCAGAAACCTTGATTCTTTTTTCCAATCAAATTTTATGTAAATAGCTGTATCCTTTAAGCAATATTTAGGGTTTAGCTTCTATGGTAATTTTTATTTACGCTTTATGAAAAAAAAAAAAAAATTTGAATTTCAAATTTCATAAATAAAAATGCTAAATTAATGTCCAATACTAATTAAAATATTCATTATGAGTTAATCTTTTTAATATTCTGTTTATTTCATATTCAACAACTTACTGGAAGGATATGAGACAGCCTTGATTAACATTTTTTTCTCTTATAAACATAATCAAAAGTGCCACAGCCTCAAGGCTAATGTCATAAAATGAATTTCGTTGTCAAACTTGATAAAAACGTCAAGATTTTGGCTGCTATTCAATTCCAAGACAGATAAAACATTCCAAAAAAGAAAAGTCTTCAAAGGTGCCTCAGGACATATCAAGAGAATGTCGACTCACTTTCTGCCTTGATATGTGTGTCACTTTCTTAACAAAAACAATAAATTTGAATAAAGTAAGGACAATCACGCCTTTCCCAAAGGGACATTTACTTAACATGTCTGCTATTTACAAGAAGAGGTGGTTCTATGTCCAAAAATTATTATCCATTGATAGCCATCATTTATGAATGATCCCAAACAGATAATGGTTTTTAAAGTGACATTAAAGTTTGCCCAAAGGATGAAATAAAAACAAGAACAGAAATAAATATCGGAACTAACAAAAAAACTCCATTAAATGTATATCCTAAAGGATATCATATTGAAAAAGAAATAGACAATAACATTAGCATCAACTAAGGGTTGGATGGGGAGTGAGAGATTGTAATAATAAAGATTGATTCAGTCACATCTGACACGTGCTGACGACCGAATAAGTGAACTGCATAATTGAAACATAATTTTTTTATTTTCTAGGTCAGATGCACGATGGTCTTAATATAAACACACAATTCAAATTGACTAAAGTTCATTCGTAACTATCGCTTTAATTCATTATTTTCGTGTTTCGTGACATTTCCGAGTGCAATTAATTAATATAATAGAACTGGAGGAAACAACAGAAATAAAAATCATATCTAATGTAGTGCATAAATTTTCATTCTCTTTCTCTCGTTTTTTTCGTTCATTCATTTCCACATGCGATCGCGCCCCCAACGCGCATAATTCGCCGGAAATTTCGCCGTTCTACAACTGTGATTTATATTTATGCATTTCATTTTTTTTTTTTATTTTGATTTTTTAAGATTTATGATTGTTTTAAAGTAATTTTCTTCATGGATGTTTCATCTACTTAGATGCCCGTTATTACTTTTCCTTCCCATAACATGCGATTGGTATAAGTGAAAATATGATAGAAGGTTATTAATTGAATTTATTATTTCTCTTTTTTTTGAGTAAACACGCGCACATTACTCTAACTAACCGACTCATTATAAGTCTGACTTCTTTTGTTTGAAATCTATTTTTATCAATTGAATATTTTTCACTTTCCTGTGATGTGCCTGAATAGCTATAGTTGGAGCATTTTAACTGTTTACGCAATTAATTACCGACATTTTAAATGGAAAATTTTTTGTTCGCGTGAAGAATTGAAGATTCTACAGTGCGAGTATTGCTGTTGTTCTGCATGACCACTACAAATTACACCAATATCCAGCCGTTAACACAAACTCACCGAAAATCTGAACTCCTTCTCGAGAACATTATCGTTTACCACTTGAATCAACCCCTCTTGTGTCTCTTCGCTTGCTGGCAGTAATGGAACTATCAAGACATATTCTACTGATAATAAATCCTTTAAATACAAATTGATCTTTATCTGGAGATTTGTTGATTCTGTTGTTGTTGATATACTTTCCAGAAGTTGAAGGAGCTTGAGAGTATCATACACAAATTCATTATTATTTTCGTGATCTGCATTCATTCTTATTCTCTGTTTTTAACTTTTTTTTTTTTTTCTCTCACAACTGATACTTTGTATATTTTTTTATCACTCAAAATATTTTTTTTTTTTTTGCTTCTTTGGGTATTAGGTAGGTATTCAAAAAAAAATAATTTTTAAATAATTTTCATTTTTATTTTGATATTTTTTTCATTAGGTTATTTTTTTAAATTTTTTAAAAAATTCTTCAAAAGCACACTATGTCATTAATTCTGCTAATTTTTTCTGTTAATTTTTCTATTTGGAAAAAATTCAACACGAGATTGAAAATTTATCGTCTTTACTTTTCGAGCATCGGAAACAAACTGAATGAATTTTCTCTGAGTGAGAATGAAAACATGTGATAAACATTACAGCAGTACTAACGATTTTGAGGTATTTATGTTATGTTAGTCGATTGTTTCATAACATTTTTAAAACTTCACAAATGTTATTTTGAATTGTAAATGGCAGTTAGTAATTTTGTACTTATGCGGTAAATAAATATCCCTTAAATGCTACTTCATAAATAACTGTACAGCTACTTGGGTCAAGTAGCAAAAACAATTTCTCCATGCTTAAAAATCGTCATCATCATCTTCCATATTTTGGTGAATAGCAACATGTTTTAAACCTGAGAATCAAGAAGACAAGCATTGATTAAATTAATGAATTTTAAACAATTTTGAACTTTAATTTGTAAATAAGTTCACAAAATTGAACAAAACTTTTATTTTCTTGGAATAAAAACTATTCCATGAGTATTTATGATACTGGAAGTAGACATGTATGTAAGTCATGAGTAAAATTTACACTTGCAGGAGAGAAGCTACGAAATTTATGAAGGGATTTGAACTATGAATCATTTTCACCAAGGTCTCGAAAATTTTGAAAGAATGAGTCGAATTTTATGTCCTTAACCAAATGTTAAATTGTGAACATTTGACTACTTTCCTAGCTTCACTCCTGCATCAATACATCATATAAAATTTTAAGTTCCAGTGTTTAATAATAAATATATCCTTAACCTCCAATAAATAACTCTAACTAATTACTAGTACTGGAAATCTTAAAGGAAAAGAAAAATGGGAAGAAGGTTTGAACTTCTTTTTCCTCTTCATTACCCTTGGTAAGTCCTTCCGATGTGCTTGATTGAGATGCTGTTTCTGTTGTGGCACTATCAACTGTAACAGCGTCAGTAGAATCAACTTCATTCTCATTACCAGAACCTTCCTCATTATCAGTAGTTTCAGGAATACTTTCACTTGATTCCGATGGTTTACATGCTGTCATGTTGAGCGCAACTTGTGAGAAAGTGTTAAAGTCATTCTCAATTCGATTATTGACCTGAGTTATTTGCTCATTTGTGAACTGCACTACTGAATGTAAAATAGATGAAACTGCTGAAAAAATGGTGCCAACTACATTTGTGGAATTTCCAGATGAGTTTAGGTTGGCCATTGAATTGAAATTTGATGAGACTTCTGATAATGTGCTAGATACATTATTCAGTATGTTACTAACGAGCTGTTGTGCTTCACCTACATTTTGAATCGATTGAATTATGAATGGCTGCACACAGTTTGATGAATTCGTTGAGGTTGTTGTGTTGATTGGTCCCGCCATTGTTGTTGTCTCTTCCATTAAAGTCGTAACTAAAGAACTTTCATCGACTGATGATTTCATGACACCAAGATAATTATTCAATTCAGTCATGGCAGGTGTAACAATTGGATCATTATTCACATTCATCGATGACACTTCCGTTACATCTTTGATTGTATTCAGCAATACTTCAGAAATTTCATTCTGTTCATCTTGAATTTTCGATCTCAGTTCATTTAACTCGTTTTGTATGTCTTGCCCTGCCAAAATATAATTGAGCATTAAAAGAAAATTGAAGATACAACGAACTTACCTTTTGAAGATGTAACCGTTATGGCCAACAATAAAAATAAGAAGAACTTCATTCTGGCTGCGTTTAAAAAATATTTTTTTTTTTTCACTCTTTACTCCACGAAAGTCGGCGACTGAATGTCAACAATATTTATATTACATGTCCATTTTATACTCAAGACAAGATGCTCTACAAAATAGAAATTTCCGTGTGTTTATCTTGTTAATGCTAATTAGCATTTCTAAGAAATTTCTCATGCAAATTTAAGGTAGAGTGAAAGAAGAAAGAGCATATTGACACGTGCTTGTGTCTTTTCGGTTTTGTCTGATTCATAATTTTATGTAAGAACCGGGAATGATTGTGTTAGTAGCCGCATTGAGTCGTTAATTAAGGCGCTTCATGTTTGCTTTTAAGGTAGTCAATATTGAAAGTAATTGATACGTCCAAAATGGTAAGAGATCGTCTGGATTGATAATTTTGTCAATTGAGGTCATGTTTGTTTTGGTTGATACTTAAGGTTTGAGGCATAGAATATTTGGGATCATTTATTATATGTTTTATTTTCTTCGATTAGTAAATTTTCAAAAAATCACAGCAACCATTTCTTTTCAATAATTTTTTCGACATTTTTTAATTTTCAATAAACACGGTGGAAGTCTAAAAAAAAATAAAAATGACAAGCAAGTGGGCATTAACGACTGCTGTCTTTATTAACTATGTTTTGGGCATCTCCGTTTTCATCGCACCTCAAACTAATCAGCTATCATATATTGGACCGATGCCTGGATTGATAATTTTAATCTCTTTGGCCTTACTTTTTTCGGAAATTGAATTGATTCCTGCAAGATTCAAAACTGGACATAAATGGATTTTCTTCATCCTTGAGCTGATTATGAGTTTACTGGTGCTTGAATTTTTCATTGTCAAAGTGTGGACAAAGATTGAAGGATTTATGTTCTCGGTAGTTCAATTTCTTCTTGGACGTGGAAATTTGTATGCTGAGATGGGAGGAAATGGCTTCATGACACTGCTGATTTCTGGAATATCTTTATGCTTCTTTTGCTATGCAATTATTGCTACAAATTCAACAGAAGCTATAATCACTTCAATTGCGGAGATTTACAATACAATCGAGAGTCTGTTTGTCAAAATTAAGCAAATTTCATCAAAACAAAAAGTTTGCGAAACAAGGATGAATGCACAAGCTTGCAATTTGGAGCCTCAAGTCTTAAAATGTGAACAACCTCAAGTGTATCGATGTGTGCCTATTAGTACTCCTGTATCACAGCCATATATAAGAAATCCACATTGCCCACTTCATGGGGATCAAGAAATTAATCATCATGTTGCATCGACACCTGTCCGAACTAATAGACGAAATATGTCTTGAAAAAATCATATTGTAAATTTTCCTGGGAAATAAACTTAAATTGTTACAGTCACTTCATTTTTGTAGTTTTTAACTGACTTTAAGGAAGCGTTCCTGAAAATTAATTCCATAAAGTTACTGAATATATAAAATTCCTAATCTGTAGACACAATTTGATTTATTCTGTGCTATAAATTTACAAAATATAAAGTAAACCGCGAAACAAAAAGAGTTGTAATAAATAAATGCAACTAATATTAAGATGGCTTATCTTCTGTTTCTTTTGGCGTTTGTATTTGCTGTGCTTCAGATTGTTGAACATTAACTAGTGACGTTACAGCTGTTTGTATTCCGTGCTGCCAGAATTTCCTTACATGAGACATTTTCTCGGTGAGACTTCTAGCATCTAATGTTATTGGATCTCCTATCAAATCGGGATTACTCGATGATCGCGCTAATGGTGCTATACTTGATGGGTACATCACAGGTTGGAAGGGTTGAAGGGAATTGTATTGACTACTTGATCTGTTAAACAATAAGTTGTGAACTTTAGAGTCTTTGCTTTAATTTATAGTTGGGGTCAAAACTTACCTGCTTTCATAGTCCTCAGAATGTCTAAATTTGTCTATTTCGGAATTAAGGATAATCATATCTCGATGCTTACTTAATAACTGCTTCGTTAATCTCGTTCGATCTTTGTGCAAACTTCTCTTATCATTTAAAAGCTTTTCTATTTGAATTTTATACGACTTTTCACGTGCAAGATTTTCGTCTTGAAGCTTCTTAAATAATTCTATGGCAGAGATTGTATCATTCTTCATTCCACATAATGTACGATTCTCATCTACTAGCTTATTATAATCTTCTAATAAATTTTGGTATTTTGTTTGTAGATCCTCAGACTCTGTTTTCATTTGTCCGTGTGCATTTTTGATATCCGATACTGCGCTTGTATTCTAGAATTTAGAAGGATTCTATATGAATTATAATTATTTATAAAGTGAAGTTGTGATTGCAAAGAATTCTTACAAATAATTGGAAGACTTCTGATTTTATCATTTTTAATTCCTCTTCGGTTTTTTCGAGTAGTTCTGAGAGTCCTTTTTCTTTACTCCTAAGTTCTTCACTATCAGCTTTTAGTTCATTTAACTGAGCAAGAAAATAAATAAAAAATTAAGGAAATTTAGCTTTTTTTAAGCACTTGAAGCCTGATCATTCCTAATAAAATTAAATCCTACCCTTTGATTGAGTGCTCTATTCGATTCACGTAAAGCTTCATTTTCATTTCGAAGGTGATGTAGACTGTTTTCATGTTGTAATATGATCCTCGTCTGGTCCTTCATTTGTTCTGTTTTAGCTGCAATTTCATCCATTAACTTTTGCTCTCTTTTGAATGAATCTTCTTTCCTATTCTTGATTTCATGTGTTATTTCGTACGCATGCATTCTCCACCTATAATAAAATGAGTTATGCATTAATAATGATAAGTATCCAACCCGTCTAAATGCATACTTCTCTTCTCTGGTTGTAAGATCTTCTAGTTTTGCATTTTTAGATTCTAATTCTGATTCAATGGCAGCTAATCTTGCTAGGCTTTGATTGACTTTTTCTCTCGATGTTGTCACCTCATCATTTTGTTCCTTAACTCTCATTTCAAGCAGTGATGTTTTACTCTTTAACTCACCGATAGTTTGAATTGATTTTAAGCACTCTTCCCTCAATTTACTCTTTTCCTCAAAGGCAGTTTTCTGAAGTTTCTCATATTGTAGTGTTTTTCTTTTCAAAGCTTCCGTTGCTTTTGAACTTTCTAGTGATTTATTCATTAATTTTGTCTTAAGATCATTAATTTGCATCACAGTTGACGATGAACGCGTTGGTGAATTTTTCGCTGAACAACTACATGATTTTTTTAGGATTTCGTGTTCCGTTTCTATTCGTTGCTGCTCTGTAGTCAATTCTGATATCCTTTTATTCTTATCACAAACGTCTGATTTAAGATTTTCCATTTCCATAAGTAAACTTCCGTTCTAGAAATAAATGGCACAAATTTAGCTTTTTTATACCTTAAAAAATTAAGAAACAACTAACCTCAAACTGAATCTTTTCCAAATTAACTTGCAATTCACCAAATCGCGCCTCGTAATTTTCTATAGTTTTCCTTAGAATATCATTTTGGCTTTCGAGATCTTGCATTGAATTTTGCAGTATGGCAGTTTGTTTCATAAGTTCCTCATGATGTGTACTCTGTGTGTGAGACTGAATAAGCTGCTCAGTTAGAGCTGTGATTTCTGATTCAAGTTCTTTGATTGTCGCGTCAGATTTAATTTTTTGTGATGCCATTTTATCGAGATATTCAGCTTCCTGAAAAAGAAAATTTATAAACTTTCATGTCATGTCACATGTCAGTAAAACTTACAATTTCAACACAACGGCTACGATAATGCTTCAAACAATTTATATCTCGCTCACGATTGCTAATTTCCTTCTCAATTTGCTGTTGCTGTTCTCTCTGTGCTATTTTGAAATTTTCCAACTAAAATTAAATAAAAGATTCATTTAATATAATAATAAGCTAAAATTAAGTGCAGGAAGTTAAACTTTTTAATGCAAAAAAAAAGCAAAAGTGAAAAGAAAATGGAAAAACTTTTTGAGAATATTTTTGTTTTCCCCTCGAAACAGAATGAGAAAAGTAAGAAAATCTATGAACCTTGAAGAATGTGTTTTACATGCAATCGCAAAAGCACTTACAAACACATATTTTCACGTGAATGGTGCTAGAAAAGAAATTCATTTATTTCCAATATTATATGTCTCACAAAACCGTGACTGAAGTAATATATTCTTCTTTTATGCCATCAAAAGGAAATGAAATGAAAAAGTTTGAATGGAATTTGATTGAAAATATGAAGGAATGTGGCGCATATTTACTAAGAAATTTTATTATAAAGTTTCTTTTGAGCTTTAAGCTGCACAAATTTTTAATTTGATCTAGATTTAAATTTTTACGGACTTTCCTTTCGGACTAAATACCTAATCTAAAACCTCTTAATAGTTTCTAAAATTTGCGTCCATAAGCAACATAGTATCACTCATATTTTTAAAGATTAAGTATGTATGCCTAACTAAACATATCCTGACATAAACATCATAAACTCAATTCAAACCGAGTAAATAAATCATTTTCTTATTCAAAAAGTCGCTACAAGCTTGAAAAATGAGGAACTCAAGCAAAAAGAAATTTATTGAAATTCCTGTGACATAAAATTATTGTCATCCTTGAAAAGTACGTATCGGGATCGACATGTGTGTTAAAAATAACACAATTGAGGAAGTTTTTCAAATAATAATAAATTTCTATTATAAATGTATATTTTCTTTTCTTTAGATTGATTTTGTTTGACTACTTGCAATGAAAATAATTCTCATTTGAAGCTTTCAATTTTCATTGTTTTCATATATGAACTCTTGTCACGAAAATGTCTTTGAAAAATATTTTTGTGTTTAAAAAAATTTTAAATTTGAATTTTCTTTTTATCGTTCAAAAAACCAGAAATTAAAATTCCACCAATATTGTGGATCATCGATGGTCCGTGATCCAAATTGATGGGTCTTAAAATAAAATCTCCTACAATATAGTGGGAAAATCTAATTATTCAATCATGCATTATATCATAGTCATGAATCAATCAAGTATTGTTAAAAATTGTTTTGATAAGCTGATGACACGTTACACGTTATTTTCATAATTTGGCATTGATTATTTTATAATCCTTTTGTGATATTGATGATTAAAAGAATCAGATTAAAAATTGAAAGTTGACAAATAGGAATGAACTTAATCTATGAGATCATTAATAATATAATATTGAAGCTAGAAAATTAAATAAGATTATGCAAGCTAGAGAATCATAAAGACATTTAAAATGGATCATTTAATTAAATTAAAATTTTAAATTGTGCTTCAATGTAAATAAAAAATCTAATGAAGAACGATTGACATTAAGAACTCAATTTATATAACTTCTCATTAAGCTCAACACTCCTTTTTAATCAGCAATTAATTAATAAATATAAACATCAATTTCCAGACACAATACAAATTAAAATTATAAAATAACTAATGAGAAAGTAAGTCACTTAGTTAGAAATATGGAAGTCGCTATTGGCGCCAATAATTTACTGATAACAGATGCATTTTATTGAATTTAAACTATTAAAATTAACGATCTGATTCTTAAAATTTACAAATAATGTTTCCACATGTTTAATTAGGTTAAATGTCATTTCACATTCAAAAAATGTTCAAAGTCCTCGTGTTGTTAATCGAGGGACTTAAGCGCATTTTTGTCGCAGCGATCAGAAATCGATTAAATAGAAATTGTTTTAAATTACAAAATGCCTCAATTCTTCTTTTATCATCAAAAAATCTTGCAAGAAAATACAATTTTTATAAAAAAAAAACTGTATAATAATAACAGAATCCATTAAATTCCGTCATTCTAGCATGCTCTATGCATAAAAAGTCTGTTTTCTTGATGATAAATACAAAACCTTTCAAAAAGAAAGAAAAAAATTTTGACCAAAAATAACGGTAAAATTTTAAATTCCAACGGTCAAAAAAAATTCAAAATTTTTATCGAGGGGTTTTCAACAATTTTTTTTCCTTATATAATGTTAAATTGATGATTACAGGAATTGTAGATCATTTAACGATTTTTTAATAAGCGAGGCCGGAATAACTCGATAGTAGAAAGATAATTCATCATTACAGAACTCTTAACTATGTCTGGTTTCTGAGATCTCAGAGCTCATCCAGCCAGCCAGCCAGCCAGCCAGCCAGCCAGCCAGCCGAACAAAGTGAAACTATAAGCGTCATTTTTTGCAAAAATGCGCTAAAAAGCAATTCAGATAAAATTGCACACATTTCCTTGAAAATGACCTAAGGTTATCTAAATTTTATGCTCTACGACGATGATGTGAATGAACTGAATGAAAATAAACTGAATTGTATAATGTAAACAGAATTGAGTTGCACGAATAGATTTTCGTTCAAAAAAAAAAAAAAAATACATTCACATTTAAAGCTGTGAAGGTGAAATATACAATCAATGATGTTTTCTTAAAGATAATGTTTCATTACGATCAGATACAGACAGCTCTGTTCTGTTTTGTTTAATTTATGCTTAAACCTTGAAATAATTTTTTATTTGCTGATTGTAGGTTGGGGAAGATTAAGTAGTCCCTTTAAAGATCGTAAGGATAGACATAAACCATTCGAAAACTATAAATTGAAGTTGATTTGAATTAAATTTTATTGAGAAGTTCTTATTGAGTTTGAAGGGTCAATTTTTACTCGATTTTTAGTTATCAAAGAAAATAAAGAAAAAAAATAAAAAAATCATAAATCCTTTCCAGACGCCACTACCGAACAATCCCTAGCCACATAAAAATATGAAAACATTTTGCTATTTAAATTATTATTGAAAATTTCAATTCTAATAAAATTCACACGGAATTGGGTCAAAAGTAATTATTGTTGTGCGTATTGATATCTCTTTTATGTTTTCCACAGCAATAAAATTTTTTTCATTTTTAACATGTCAGTATCGCTTCCTGAGCATATTTTAAATGTAGTTGTGACAGAGACATAAAAATTTATAGATTTGTTTTTTTTTTAAAAAAAAAGAAAAATTAAATTTTCACAACCTTTTGTTCAGAGTTGCTAATAAGCTTTTCTAGATTTTTTGGGATTTTGAAGTCAAAAGCCATAAGAATTAAAAATTAAACCATAAATTTGTGAATCAATGTTTTTAGAATTTACTAGAATTTTCTTAAAAGAAACAGCTTTGAACTTAACAGATTGAATAAAAGAATTTACAATTAAATTCAAAATCAAATTTCAATTTAAATTTAAATTTCATTATCCTTGCAAATTATAGCCATAGAATGCCAAGGTTCAAATAATCACCAAATGAAGTAGATCACATCCAAACCCCAACACTGGAAATATTCCAAAAGTTTGCACAAAAGAAAATGTTTACAACTTAAATTGAATGATTTAATCTGCATAAAGCTGGAATGAAATTTTCCTTTTCATAATGATTCATTAAGTTCCAAAACGAAAGCTTCAATAATAAAAAGAAAAAAAAATATTTTTCTCATCTGTTGAATTTCACTTTATTTCCAACAAAATTTTCTTTCATTACTCGACTTGTTTCTTATTTCTTGTACTTATTGCATTTATTGAATTTGAAAGTAAAATGGATTTTCATATTTTATTTTATATAAAGTTTGAGGAATGAGACAACTGCAATACAATTTATTTATGATACCATGAAAATTTCCCATTTAAACAAATATTTGATTTTTTTTTTATTTTTTTAAATAAATATTTTCATTTTTTGTATGGAACGAGTTGATGATTTTTTATGAGGTAGGCTCTTCCTCAATCATTCAATGGAATGGAAATGGAAAACAATTGTTTTGAAGGTAATTCTTCAATTCCATTTAAATTAAACGCGTTTGTCGAAATTGAAAGGTCATGAAATAGTTTCAAATATTATATTGCTCCCTGTCATGTACAGTCATATATTTTTTTGGAAGTAATTCAGTTTTATTCACCTTTCATAATAATCCATGCTTTACATTGTATGATTTGTATCTACACAACAATCATAAATAAATATTGAATTACATAATCAGCTTCATTTTTATTGTTCATGCCATAAATAAAAATTTGCATGGAAAAATTAAAACAATTGCACAATTTTCTAGCTCCTTAAAACAACCACTGAAGGAAATCCTTTTTCTAATTTCACAAAGAATTTATGAAAATATGCCACAAGACGCTAACAAACAACATAAAACTTTCACTAGATTATTAGGTCAATGTTCAAAGAAAATGAAAATTTATGTCTAGCACTTTTTATGCAATCAACACTTGAGAGCGCGCGAAAATTTCGTCGACGAAAAGCTCCACTCTAACCGCTTCTAACTTATGGCAAAGGCTATCTCAGACTGAGCAATCACACTAGGGCAAAAATATATATTATTTTATATTCGATGGAAAAAAAGTATGTATGTACAAAAAGAATTTTTTTTTTATGTTTTAATATGAAAATTTTATGCTGATAGTGTATGCTCATCGCAAATACGACATAAATACAAATATACAACATAATGCCTTTTGATAGTAGTATTTTATTTCGAAATGTATTTTTCTTTTGCCACGTTTTTTGTTTACTCGCTTTTTAGAGTTCCTCGATTTGAGTATCGGGATTTGGATTTTTGTATATTTTTAGCTTCCTAGTGTTAAAAATTTTGAAAAATTTTAAATAAAATTTCTTAGAACCAAAAAAAAAAAAAAAAACCTCCAATAAAAGACCTCCAACTCAATGAAAAAAACTAAATTTTTAAAAATTTTGAATTACTCAATCGAAGGATAACAACAGGGTGAAAAAATTTTTGCCATCAAAAATAAAAATCCCACTGGCAATAAAAACATAAAAATTGCAAAATCTCGAAGATATCAAAAATTTGTTCGGTGAAAAAAAGATCAAAATTCTTATATTTATGATCTTCATAAAAAAACTTAGGATCACATCAAAACTTTGATCCTAGGATCAGAATAAAAATTTTTCATTGGAAAATTTTTAATTCATGAAATGGATTTTAATAATGAAACTCGAATTTTGGATTTTAATTCCATTTTGTATTTTTTTTTTTTTTTTAACAGATCTATTCGACTAGTTTTCTAATATTCATAAATTTTAAGATTTTTAGGATGTTTTGAGGTACAGATTTTACAAAAAATCGTGATTTAATTCAATTTAAATATTCACGTAAATTACAATTTTAACAGTTTACAAATTTTAAAGATAAAGTTCAATTTTGAAAGCAATCCCTATTCACAAAACGATACTATTATAGTCAGCACATGAAGCAAACTTTATTCACAATTGAGTAAAATTTTACTACAAATACCATTCGATCACGTCAAAATACAAACGTACGTAGCATAAATGAGAATTTCATGTGTTAGAAAGGACATTTGTTTTATGAAAATATTGACACAGAAACGGAAAGAAAAAAAAATCAAAATCTATCAGTCTACGAAGTTTTTTTTTCTTCATTTTTCGTTTCTTGAAAACATTTTGCTCGCAAGTATTTATGTCTGTGTGTATGAAGATATGGTTGATGGAAAATGGATATATAGTGGAAGAAAATAGATATTTGCAATGTATTGGAATGAAAGTACAATTACAATTGCAAATATCTCTTGTACTTGCTTTCGGTTATGACATGCTGCTGAATCAATCGTAATGATTTATATGAATGTACGTGAATGATTTATTTGTGTAGGACAGAATTGGAAAATAAATCGAAATAAAATTATTTATGCAACTAATTTTGTAAATTTGAATGAATTTATTGAATTAATGGCTGTTGGGCATTTTGTGCTTGGAATTTAGTATCAAGAAGAATTTGATCTGAGAATTGTTAGAAAACATGTTGCATTGAATATTTGACTATGTAAATTTGAATTCTGGTGAAAAATTGTCAGAAAATTGAGTAAGAATCAAAAATTTGGAAACTTATGAAAATCAATTCATTTGTGGATTATTGAATTGAATCGTTTAGATTCTGATTTAATCTGAATTAATTCATTTTTAACCTCATTTACAACCCAAAACTGATAAGTTAAAAATATCTCAAATGAATTGAATTCCAACAATGTGAAATTGTCATCGAATATTTAAAATGTTACAGACTCTAAATTCCAGATAATTGACTTTCACATTTCTTTAGGTCAATTGTTTCACACTTTTTAGTCATTACTTAAAATGTTCACGCTTTTTTCGAAAAATTCCATCCAAAGCAAACATCAACTTCAAAATGCGCATTTAGTCCAACAATTTTCCAAAAAATAAAATGAAATTATATTTTTTTTTGTGTTTATTGGCAACAGAACTAAGGAATTGAAGAACAAACAGTTTAGTTTAGGGTGAAAAAATAATTCTAACCGCCTAATATGTATTTTAACAACATAAACAAACATGTGAACTCATTATCGCTCTTATGTTTCTGAAAACAAAGTCAGAGAAACTTTTAATGTGAATTTTATAAACATTCATACACATATTCATTCACAATATGCAGGTGCAGTTCCTTTGATTTTTGTTTTCCTCTTTTTTTTTCAATAAAACATAGTTTCATTTTTATTTATTTATTTATTTATTTTTTTTTGCGCTCCTAAGTAGCAAAATTGTCTGAGCATGTGTGTGATGTAGGATCGAATATTTGTACATAAGTATTTACACATTTCATTTGCATATATATACACATTCAAAAATAGTTGTGAATTGAATCAAGTAAATTTATTGATATTTGATGATTTTATCGATTTTAGCGTAAAGGAATTTTTTTAGCACGTTTTTGTGTGGATTAAAAGTTGAATTTGAGATCATTTTGACTTTAAATATTTGTGCAAAAATATCAATGAATTTGTATTGGATGTGATTTTTATGGAATGAATTAAGCATATTTTTTAAAGAGTTCGAAACAGACGAGAATTAAAAAAAAAATTAACTTTTTTTATTGTTTCCAATTTCTAATTTAAGATTTAATTTTTTGGCAATTTTAATTTAGATTTTCAAAACCTTAAGATTTTTAACAATTAAAAATACTAAACTCTTTTTCCATCATTAAGGGGCGCAGCCAGGAATTTTTTTGAGGAGGGTTTTTCCTACTTTTCGAAGTTTTTTTAGTTCGGATCTAAAAAGTTCAATAAAATCTAGTGCAAACTTCGGGTGGTTTTGACCCCCACTGACTACGCCCTAGCCATCCTTAAAATTAAATCTCCAAAATTTCACAACTTGCATCTTCAAGTCTCATCTTCATCCAAATAAAATCTCACTTCCATTTTCGTCTTACTCAAATCTGATTGCTTTTGCAGGAACATCATCAGATCAACATTTATTAAGTCATTTGTAATTAATTTATTGTGCGATCTTGAATTATTATTGCTATTATTTATTGTCAGCATCATCAGATGCGAATAAATTCAATGAGTAAGTGATTAAGTGTGAAGGCATAAACAATAGTCATTGTCGTTTTCCCAAGCCTAATTTGGAATGAAAAATAAATGCAGTCATAAATGTTCCATTGATAAAGGATAATATTTTTAATTTTGCAATTAAAATTGAGTTGCTCACGTTGTGTGCATGAATAAATGAGTACAATGGAGCTATGGAAGCCGATAGGGAGAAAAAAAAAGCCGTGTTAAAGCAATTACTACATTAATATATGAAATTATTTTATGTGATAATTGTTAATTGCAAGCGTTAACGTTTTCATTATTGCACGGTCAGTGATCTCGGAAACAGTAGGTCTGTGATTTTCAATTGACTTCATATAATAGCTGCATGGAAATCAGAGATGTTTACATTGAAATCGTAGTTTTATTTTTCATCAACAATAAGCAGAAATTAAATTTTAAACAAGTTTTTCGTCACTTGATACACACACGTCAAGTGATCTGATTGATTGAAAACAAATCACACATCTGTTCCAATTATAATTTAGACTGATCAAAAATGATTTCAGACAGCTGTTTAATCTAATTATAGTAACTGACTAATCGAGTATTTACTATAAATAATTAGATTTGGAGAGTTTATGGTAATAATAAGGTTAAGTGAAGGATGGCAATTAGATTTAGAAGTAGTTTGTTTTTTAATTCGAATTGACTTTTTGTGACCTCCGAAATACTTAATCCTTTTGCTTTTAAAATTGGAACTTTTCTAGACTGTAAATTTACTTTATTCATCAGAATTAATGATAAAGTTAGATATGGTGGATTTTTCTAGAAATCTTTAGGTTCTGAGTCACATTTATCTTTAGGGGATGTTTACTACAATTCTTAGAAAATCAATAGTTCCAAAACTTCAAGAATCTACAATTTAAAAATTAATTAATTAAGAGTCAAAAATTGTTCACAAGAATTTTTATGATGAAAACAAACTGGAAGTAAAAGTTTTTAAAACGGTTAAAAGTATGATAATTTAGCTTTAATTAAATAAAATTACGAATGTTGCAGGAAGCGACGTTTAACAAACTATCAAAGCTGCTAATTAATTCGCATGATGTAGCTAAATTTATGTACAAAATTCGAATGACGCAAATTATATTTTTTTTTTATTATAAGATCAATTCTCCTCACAAAAAAAATCAACAAATAATAATTGTAAGCTGATACTTGAAAAGAATTTAATCGAATAATCCCCGTGAAGATTAAATCATTTAAGCTAAGATATTTAATTTAATAAAATGAAAATCGTTTAAGTAGCAAATGCACACTGTCATAACTCATTAGAATATAAATATCAACCACTAAATGTCATTTTAAATTGAGTCATTATCCACTTAACAATGAGAGCGATTCCGTGCAATGAAAAAGTATTTCATTCATGAATAAAATAAATATTTATTTATTTATTAACGTCATTATGATTAATGCACGATTGCGCTCGAAATTGATTTCATTTTTTTGGGGGAAAACATGCAAAGTATGGCAGACGATGAGGGTTGAAAGGAATTTGCATAATTTTTAACTTTTTTGCATGACATCTGGATTAAGGATTTGAAAAATGAGATTTAATTTTTTAGCTCAATAAATCTTCCGAGTTGTGGATTGATTGTCAATGACGTCCAAGTGGTTGAACCTTTAAAACATCTTTGATAGATTTTAAATGTTTTTAAGTAGTTTTAAACTCAGAAAATCTAAAGAAAGTTTGCAATAAATTCTTCAAAGTTCAAGCTACTTATTAACCTTGCTATAATTTGTTCTACACATTCAGCTAATATCATAGATTATTATATAAGTTTTAACCAAGCAATTTTGTTAAAAGCAGTTTAACAGAATCACAATTGAGAGCTATCACATAAATAATTTATGAATAAACCGCAAATAAATTTCACAAAATGATTTAAACCTCAAACTCAAATTGATGACATCAAAAATTCATTAAAATGAAAAATTTCATATTTTTATGAGTTTTTAGTTTGAAAGATATCGTTTGTAGCACTTGCTATTGTTTATATTCTCACATATGAGAGTCTACTTCTTATTCATTTTTCATCTTTCATTATATTTACATTGGCCTGATGCCAGCAGCAACTATTCGCATTATTGCATGAAGGAGAACAAATGGCAAAAAAAAAGTTATGACTCACCGTGCGTTTATTCTTTTGTATCTCAACAATTTCCAACAGATCTAAAATGTCCTGGTTAAGTTCAAAAACTTGCGATCGTAGCTGCAAATTTGCATCCCTCAAACGATTCAGCTGCTCGTCTTTTTGAATTGTCTAAATTATGTGAACAAAATATAAATAATAAAATAAATTGTAAATGGATTTAACATATTAACTTTAATTGCAACTTACTTCCTTTAAGAATTGCTCATTCAATGTATTTGCTGCCTCAATGTCATTCGTTTTCATCTGAAAGTTTTTTTTATATAATTCTTAAATCGTAAGTAATTGTGTGAAAATAGCAAAAATGTCTATAAAATCACATATTTATTGAAGGCTCGAAAATAAGGCATCGATGCCTTAAAGTTAAAAAGGTCACACTTAAAAATCTATCTCACTGTAAAACATGCAAGGAATAGTAAAAAGCTATTTGTACTTAATTAATGTTTTATTTAATTAAATTAATAGTTCTTAACAAACAGGAAAAAAAGATGAAATTAATAAATTTTAATTAACTTAATTTTAATCAAATTATAAATTAATTTTGTTTTTATTTAATGCTAAATATCATCGTACATTATTGAAATTTTGAGCGAGAATAATTTTCATTCTTTTAATAATTTTTTTGTATTTTGTTGTATCAGGCTGATGCTTACAAATTCTTATATTTTTTTCTGTGCGAATTTGTTATTGAATAAAATTTTAAAGCCGCTTTTTTGTTAACGCCAATTATTGTTAATTGAAGTGAGTGACGTAAAGCAAATAGAAAGATACTGCAAAGTATAATACGCATGAGATTAAAATTTAAATCATTAATGGATTACTGGCATGTTAATTAATAAATAAATTTAAATTTTTGTATATGAGTCATGCATATATTTTGAGAAGTGTTAATCAAGATCAATAGTTAGGTCTCTAAATCTGAGTCACTAGTACAAAGTTTCTTAACTCAAAAACAAAAAAAAAATTACTGACAATGCCCCTTGGATTAGAGCTTTTAGAATATTTTAGAAATTCGTTTAAAAAAAACTAGATTAGACACATTAAACTAAGCTGATCACTTGCTGATTCGTAAGTTTCTCGATGGCCTCAGGCAATTAATAACATCACAATTATATTCTGAATTGATTTAAGTTATGGCGCATGTTGAATGACCTTAGTAATGAGGGTAACAAAGCTTATGTAGCACTGACAGCACAGGAAACTTTCATGAATCTCTTGTTTACAAAGAATAATTGGGGGTTTTTTAAATAATTCAAAATGAATCAGAAGAGAACTTGTTTTTGAACTATTCATAAAATTCAAATTCATTATTATTGATTTTGATTCAATTAACAAAATTTCCAGGATTCTTCTTACTGACTTCCTTTGATTCACAAAAATAACTCTTAATTCGATTAAAAATTAATTATTAAGAATATAATTTTTTTTTTGTACCATTATTAACGTATTCTGCACGATCATAGAGCATTCATAATTACTTTTCATGTCTGATTCAATGAAGCATTTTACTTCAAATTATTATTTTCAACACGAAAATTATGGAATGATTTTAGTTTACGTACGTCATTCGATGTTTTTGACTTAAATTTGATGGTCAAATGAAACACGTGTTGTAAATTTTAGATTGATTTGTTACCTTATGGTTTAAAATAAATTTTTTGGACGTCATTTATGAAATTAATTACATGATCACCATCCTTAAAAATATCAATTTTCACATATTACACTTCTATTTGCATTTTCAATCGTTAATTAGTTTTTCTTTTTTTCTTCTATTGAATTAATTTTATTGCTTTACGATTAACACTTAATTAGCATTAACATACGCTTTACAATTAAAAACCGATGCCGGTTTTGTGTTATCAATACACTTTTGAATTACATTTATCTCTCATGCCTTGCCTTGATGATCTATTTATATAAAAAAAAAATTAGTGAAACAAAGACACAGTTTTTCGTTAATTCACACATTACGGCATTCATGTATTATACGTGGCATTTTAAAAATGGATTTCTATTTTGGGTTACTTTAAACTTCTTATTACACTAACTATCTATCTCGTTGAAGCATGTCAACATTTTTACTTTACATACCACCAAAGGTAAATACACAATTTTCTCATTTTTCTTCTTTTCTTTTCTTTCATCAAACGCACTCTCGTCATTAGAAATAAAAATAATAAGAAAAGAAAAGTAAAAAGCATATAGCATCCGTTAGGGAAGCAATATCAACACAAAATGTATTTCGTTGGGTCAATAGACGTTAAAAAATATTATTTATGACTTTGCTTAGACATGAAATATACATTATAATATTTCATAGCCTTTATGAACCCTTCCACCGTAAATTGACAATTAAATTGATGATTTATTTTTTCAATTTACCAACTTCATTACTTAAAGTTCAAAACTGTCGTATTTTAAATGAAATAAAAAAATACATTATTTTTTACAGGAAATACATCAGCTTGCTAATTTAATGCTACTCCTTTCGAATTAATTACTATTTCTTTTCATGAACTCATTAGGTTTAATTTTCATTGAAATATAGTATGAATGCATACACATTTGCGGTTGGGGTCATTCACTTATGACGTTCAGTATTTAAGTTTCTCGTCATAATATATTACATTATGATACTCACTTAATACAAAATTGAAGTATGAATTTTACTTGATTATGGATTGAAATTCAATTTAGAATTTTAAGTTTTTGGATTTAATAATTGAGTCATTCGAAAGTGACATCCAACAAGAAACTAAAATTTCATTTTAGACTCATTAAGTAAACTTTGTGTCCATCAAGTAAAACGGAGACCTAACGAATTGAGCAATGTGCTATGTATGGGTTTTTTGTGCAATTTTGTGAAAACCAAAAAACATCCTCTTTGAATTTTGTGAACGTCATACTTTCGAGATATGAGCATCTCAATATGTAAAATTGACAGATTTTTCCATTTTTACTTTTTTAGCCATAGCTCTGGCATGACTTGATGAAAATTATTCAAACTTGGCCTGTTTTTTGTGCATATATCCCTTAATAAAATAAGTTAAAAAGAATTTTGAAAAAATGTTTTCTTGGAAAGTTATAGCGATTTTAATGTGTAAACTAGGTCAAAAAAGCTATTTTTTTACATTTTTGGCTATAACTTTGACAGAACTTGATGAAATCTCTTCAAATTTGGCCTGAATTTTGTGCAGGCAACACTGAACAAAATAAATCCAAAAAAATTTTGAAAAAAATTATTTTTGAAAAATTATAGCGATTTTAAAATGTAAATTTGGACAAAAAAACCTATATTTTTACATTTTTGGCTATAACTCTGTCAAAACTTTATGAAATCTCTTCAAATTTGACCTGAATTTTGTGCAGACAATACTAAACAAAACAAAGTTAAAAGAATTTGGAAAAAGATTATTTTTGAAAAATTATAGCGATTTTGATGTGTAAACTAGGTAAAATAACCTATATTTTTACATTTTTGGCTATAACTCTGTCAAAACTTTATGAAATCTCTTCAAATTTGGCCTGAATTTTGTGCAGGCAACACTGAACAAAATAAATCCAAAAAAATTTTGAAAAAAATTATTTTTGAAAAATTATAGCGATTTTAAAATGTAAATTTGGACAAAAAAACCTATATTTTTACATTTTTGGCTATAACTCTGTCAAAACTTTATGAAATCTCTTCAAATTTGACCTGAATTTTGTGCAGACAATACTAAACAAAACAAAGTTAAAAGAATTTGGAAAAAGATTATTTTTGAAAAATTATAGCGATTTTAAAATGTAAATTTGAGCAAAAATAGTTATGTTTTACATCTTTGGCTATAACTCTGACAGAATCTTATGAAATCTCTTCAAATTTGACCTGAATTATGTTTGTACCTTTTACAAACTACAGGCTAAATTTGAAGAGATTTCATAAAGTTTTGACAGAGTTATAGCCAAAAATGTAAAATATAGGTTATTTTACCTAATTTACACATCAAAATCGCTATAATTTTTCAAAAATAATTTTTTTCAAAATTCTTTTAAGTTTATTCTGTTTATTGATGCCTGCACAAAATTCAGGTCAAATTTGAAGAGATTTCATAAAGTTTTGACAGAGTTATAGCCAAAAATGTAAAAATATAGGTTTTTGTCCAAATTTACATTTTAAAATCGCTATAATTTTCAAAAATAATTTTTCAAAATTCTTTTAAGTTTATTCTGTTTATTGATGCCTGCACAAAATTCAGGTCAAATTTGAAGAGATTTCATAAAGTTTTGACAGAGTTATAGCCAAAAATGTAAAAATATAGGTTTTTTGTCCAAATTTACATTTTAAAATCGCTATAATTTTTCAAAAATAATTTTTTCAAAATTTTTTGGATTTATTTTGTTCAGTGTTGCCTGCACAAAATTCAGGCCAAATTTGAAGAGATTTCATAAAGTTTTGACAGAGTTATAGCCAAAAATGTAAAAATATAGGTTATTTTACCTAGTTTACACATCAAAATCGCTATAATTTTTCAAAATAATCTTTTTCCAAATTCTTTTAACTTTGTTTTGTTTAGTATTGTCTGCACAAAATTCAGGTCAAATTTGAAGAGATTTCATAAAGTTTTGACAGAGTTATAGCCAAAAATGTAAAAATATAGGTTATTTTACCTAATTTACACATCAAAATCGCTATAATTTTTCAAAAATAATTTTTTTCAAAATTCTTTTAAGTTTATTCTGTTTATTGATGCCTGCACAAAATTCAGGTCAAATTTGAAGAGATTTCATAAAGTTTTGACAGAGTTATAGCCAAAAATGTAAAAATATAGGTTTTTTTGTCCAAATTTACATTTTAAAATCGCTATAATTTTTCAAAAATAATTTTTTTCAAAATTTTTTTGGATTTATTTTGTTCAGTGTTGCCTGCACAAAATTCAGGCCAAATTTGAAGAGATTTCATCAAGTTCTGTCAAAGTTATAGCCAAAAATGTAAAAAAATAGCTTTTTTTGACCTAGTTTACACATTAAAATCGCTATAACTTTCCAAGAAAACATTTTTTCAAAATTCTTTTTAACTTATTTTATTAAGGGATATATGCACAAAAAACAGGCCAAGTTTGAATAATTTTCATCAAGTCATGCCAGAGCTATGGCTAAAAAAGTAAAAATGGAAAAATCTGTCAATTTTACATATTGAGATGCTCATATCTCGAAAGTATGACGTTCACAAAATTCAAAGAGGATGTTTTTTGGTTTTCACAAAATTGCACAAAAAACCCATACATAGCACATTGCTCAATTCGTTAGGTCTCCGTTTTACTTGATGGACACGTAAACTTTAGGTATTTAAAAATTTGAACATCATTTACGAACGATCGCAAAGTCTATGTCTGAATGTCTGAATTAATATTTGACATTATTAAAAGATTTAACATCAAATATCCGCTCCTAATTCAATATTCATAAACCATGCATCGTGACGCATTACTATGTCGCGTGTCACAATGATGTGCTACATTTTCCATGATTTTCTGTATCATGGTTCAAAAATTGAGAATCTTACACACTCTTGGAACTAAAACATGTATGCATTCATTAAACGTCGTTTATGAAAATATTTCACTCATCGACCCAACTTCATCATGATCATCTTCATCATTATAAGATGCAAAAAACTACATGTGTAAAGCCCACGTAGATAGATATTAGTTTTCACTCACAGCAAATGAAAGAAAATCTATGTTACAACATCGAAAAAAAAAAAACAAAATTGTTACAAAACTTTTCTTCTTTCTTGTTTTCTCATCTTTTTTCGTACACATAAAAAAATAAATAAAAACAGCATCACTTAAAAAAGAAAAATGTTATAAAAATATAACACACTGAGAATGTGAGCATCGTATGCACTCATCATTTTGATCAACATCATCAACATCATCATACACCAGTTTTCCAAAACTTATTCTTTAATGACTTATAGTTTTTTCCACTCACTGAATTTCCATGCTTTAAATCTTCGATAGCTGTACGCATTGTTGATATTGTTATTCGCATGTTATTATTCTGGAAGTGGTTTCAGTTTTTTTCTTTATTCGATGAATTCCTTTACATTTTAGATTCGATTTCTTACCTCATCTTCCAACTCTATATTCCGCTTCTTCATTTCATCATAATAATCTCGATGACTGGCAAACTAATGGACGGGAGAGAATCAATAAAATTTTTTTTTTAGTTTAGTGCTTACTTAAAAAATTCAGAATGCATAGAAAATGCAATTTAATATCAGACACAGCTGTGATACATAACAAATCACATGACACTCTCGTGTGTGTTCTTAAAAGTTGTCATATAAAATGAGAAATGCACGTATTGAAGGCTTTTCAACGCATTTTAATTGCCATTTCATTTCAATATGTATCGAATCACATTCTGTCTGCCATAAATAAGCTGTTGAAGAGGTCTATTGGGATTGTTGTAAAGGGGAAAGAGGAATAAATTCAACTCTTTACGATCATTGAGATTTTATCCTTAGGTTATGTTTGAACACTAAATTAAGGGTTATTTCGTAAATTGTGTCCGTTAAAATTTTGAATTTTTAGGTTCTTAGACCCCCTATACTTCTCTGTTATAAAATCTTCATATAAAAAAATTCTTATTTTAAGACTGTCAAACAATCCCAGACCCTCCTCCCCTGTTTAAAATTGGAAGTCATTAAAGTTATAAACAATCTTTTATCATGCAATGAACATAATTCATAAATAACCCCAAACTAATCAATGAAACTCAGTATCCAGACCCAATTAAAACCCAATAATACTCACTTTACTTCTAGCATCCCCAACCTCATCCTTAAGTTCAGCATTTTGCCGCTTTAAAAACTGAATTGATTCATTGTGATATTGAATGGCACTTTTAAGTTGATTAACCTGTGAATGAGAAAAATAAATAAATAAAAAAATAAAATAAAAACATCAGTTTCAAGTATGTATGATGATGAAAATTATGAATTGTATGTGCAGTGGCAAGGCAAGCACGCAATGCCGACGATTGCATCTTACAAAAAAATTATTTTTAATTTTTTTTTTTCACATAAAAATAGAAACGGAAATCATACATACAGGAGACAGTGAAATTTTAGCATCAGAGTTGTCAACAACGATGTGTTTTAGAATATGCTAATTTGAATGTTTTTGAGTCGTGTGAAAGCTAATATGATAAACTGGGTTACTGGCTTAGTAATGAAGGTTTTCTTTTGTTCGAATTTCTCACAAGCAATTATGAGATTTTTTTAAGTGAAATTTGAAGGTCTTGAAAATTGCAAATTATTGGCATTAATAGATTGAATTTAGGGACATAATAATTATGAGAATCAAGCAATGACAACAACTCTGAATAATTCACGACATCTCAAGACATATTACAGATTTATTCGCAAAAAAAAAAAATTCATTTCATTTTGAAGGAAAGCAAAAACTCACCATTTGACAATTTTTATCCCGCTCAATTTGGATGGTCTTTAAATCATTTTGTATTTCACAAATTTCTCCGTCTTTGATCCGTAATCTCTCTTCTAAATCATTAATTTTTGCATTTTTACTTCTTAATTCACACTTTCTTTCTTCAAGCTCGTGCTTCCATTCATTAATCACATCACTTAAGGATGAATGTCCATTTGTTAGACTGCTATTTCCACTACTTATTTCAGGACTACTTGTACCGCCAGTTAAGTCAATTGTCTCTGCGGATATCTCTTTGCCCAACTGCAATAACACCATTTTTTTAATTATAATTAGTTGGATGAGTGAATTAAGTATCAACACATAAAAATATCAAATTTCCACAACCGAAAGAAAATTCCCGACACAATTTTCTTCAAATACACGTCTCGACTGTCTCAAACTTACTAAAACGGAGCGGAGAGAACATGAATTAATTTTGTGAAAAGATCTCGAGATTCTCTCACTTAAAAGAAGATGAAATGAATTTTTTTTTTTAAGAAAACATTTTCTCTGAGAAAAAAAAAGAAAGATTTTCCACAAAAATAAACAAAAACAGATCAAGAGATGAAGCGGCAATTGAGCCTTGATTTTCTTTTCTTTTCTTCTTTCAACCGGTTTAATTTTACATGAAAAGTAACACTTGGTGGGCATGAAAGGTGATTACACCGTAGAAGAGAAAATTAGACTCGTGAAAAAATAAGAATTCAAAGGAAATTCCTCGCAGTTTTGTCATGCTGTGAATATCAAATTCATGCAAATTAGGTGTGTTAAAGTTTATAGCTGCTTGCTGTCGACATATGTTTTTGATATAATTTATACATTTATATTATAAAATTCGTGACACTGGAGACAAACTTTTGCTGTCTTTATTGATGATCTTTTAATTTAATTAAGCATGCAGTCTGTAAATTAAAATTGGTGTCTCGAAAAGAAATTTAAGACCTAAAAAATTGGAAATTTAAAAGATTCAGAATTCAGCAAGTCATTTAGAATTTGGGAAATTTTGTTTTTGTATAAATTCAAAAGATACGTTCAATAAATCAAAGTCTTAAGGTAAATAAGGATGCTTGATCATCTACTAAAATAGCCAATCTATAAAAATATGCACATTCAAAAATGTGGTGACACAGTTGCGTGACAATGCTTCTTAACTTGGGTCGTGTCACTGCAACATGATCGTTCATGTCACAGTGTTGTAATAAAAAATTTTGTAGTGTACAAAACCCTGATTTAAATAACACATTTTTATTTCTAAAATACCTAAGTAATTAAAAATTTTTTTAAATTTTTCTAAAATTTATATTTTAATAAATTCAAGTTATGTAAGATTTCAAAGCAAAACAATCTTTCAAATCGAACATTTCTGGCTATTTAGTTTGTGAAACCCTGATAACCAAAAGGTTGGTTGCCTATCCCAAAAAATTTATTGTAACAAATTAAGAACGAATATATTCTCAGAAATCCCCAACATGACACGATCGTTGTCGTCTGACGTTTTTTTCTTTCTTTCCACATAATTGAGTTTGTATTACACATTATTCCACTTAAAAACAAGTCATTCGACCCTACATTTGAAGCATTTTTGAAACCATAAACATTCAAGAAATAGAAATAAAGCAATTTACAGCTTATATCCATAAATTAAACTAAGTCGGAGGGAAATTAAAGAATGTTATGTTGTATACAAACAACAAAATTGAACAAATGTTCACGGAGAATTTCTAAGTTTAACCATAACGCGTGTCTCATAATGTGTTACAGGAGGAAAAATGCCATAAAAGTAATTTTTAAGTATAAAATAAAACTAGTATCAACGTGGTCACTCGTGACCGACGAAAGCGCATTTTCCCGCGATCAGTAAATAAACAAAGAATTAAAACCCCAAAAGTACAAAGCCAAATACTTAACTATAACCATTCTTTATTTACCGAAAATTTAAAATTGACAGCACAAAAACCCGATAAAAACATTATGCAACATAGAATCTAAAAAAAGAAATAAAAAAAGCAAAAAAAGAATCGGCTATGGTCTAGGATCGAACCCATGACCTTCAAATTAGGAGCCGCTCGCTCTAGCACTTAGGCCACTTCTACAACTTTTTACGTATGCAACAAGTGATAATTTAATTATATATATTGATGAGATTTTTTATATAAATGTAAGTTTAATATGAAAATCTAGGAAAATGGAAAATTTAACAGCTAAAATATAAAAAAATTTTAAAAATAATATTATTTCCGAGAAATATATGAAAATATTAAGAATTTTTTTTAAAAAAATGCTCGGAAAAATTGGAAAATTCGTGAAAATGGAAAACTATGACATAAATAAATATTAAATGTCATAAGAAATCAAAAAAGTATCAAAAAAAGCAAAAAAAAAAAAATTGTCATCGGTGGGACTTGAACCGAGGAAGGCTGAGTTTTTGAAAAAGTCAACATTTTAGTGTATTTTACCACACTAACACATATAAAGAAATGCAATTTTGGCACTTTTTACGCTGGTTCCAGCAGAGGAAGTGACCATTCGTGCTGATTTTTTCGCCAGCTCTAGCCAGACATACTACACACATTTTAAGCCAAAAACCGCATCAAAAAAGCTTAAACCTGAGGAGGAGATAGCTCCACAGACAGACAGACGGACAGACGGACAGACGGACAGACGGACAAAGTGCGGATAATAGCGTCCTTTTCCCAAGAGGAAAATGCGCTAAAAAATACAAATTGTAATTAAAGCCTCGAAGAATAAGCAAATTTTTTTTTATAGATAAGCTAATTAGTTAATAGATTGATTGACGTAATTATCGCACACTTCATCTATCTCAATGTTTACATTCATTCAATAGAACTTCATTCAGAGTCAGTTATAATATGATTAGAATCATAAAAAATGCTTAAATTGTATATATTCTCTTTCTCGCATGCTGAATCATTTTGCTTATTTACATTTTGATTGAACAACGACGCAAACTAATTTACGCCTTGGACAGACATAGTAAGCAAGCACTATGTGGGATTTTTAATATATTTTATTTTATAAAAGGAAGACAGAGAAACTTGTTTATAACAGAAAACTATTGATAAAGTAAGAACTAAATTGTGGAAATGACACTTGCTTTGCATTAAATTGATTTTATGAGTATGAAAATTTACAGTAAATTCAATTTTTTATTTTACAATTTCATAAAAAGGTCACAATTGACGTCAAAATGTGCGAATAAAGCGCATTTCTATGAGATAGACTAGGAATATGATTTCACAGCATTTTTACACGTTTTTGTATTCATTTAAATAATATGCGAGGAATTTTTTACGTTATTTTAAATTCTTGAGTCTCTCTCATTTCCAGTTTTTTTTTTTTTCCTGTGGTCTGGCACATGTTTTTTTTTTAAGTTTAGTGACATTTATGCGAAAATTATACTCTCAAATTACGTCAAATAAAAAAAAATTCATTAATGATTTTTCTGAGTCATTTCAATGTCAATTGAGATATAAATATTTTCGGATATGAAATATGTCATTACGTGTTTAACAAATTACAATTATGTATAATAATTTTATAAATCATCAACTGTAACGATTTATTTCTAGAAAATTAAGGTTAAATAGCTGGAGTTAAGTCTAGAACAAAAACTATAATAATCTACCATTTATAATCAGCTAATAAACATTCGACAGATCAAAAATTTATAAAAACCAATAAAACTTCAAAAGTAAGCATTAAAACAAGTAAGTATATTTAAACAGCTTCATAGTAAATGCCGCATCTATTAATCTTACTTAAAAATGTAAGCACTCTTAAAAATAATTTAGCGACGGTTACAAAGCATGTAATTTGATTCACTCGCTTTGACTTGGATAGGTTTATTATTCCAAAAAGGATCAATCAAAAATGACGGGTAATATTAAGACAAGTAGACAAGGAATTCTGACACAAAATACTTAAGTTCGTGATTGAGTTTAAAAATTTTTCAAATCGAACAAAAAAATTAATTTGACATAATTTTCAGACGACCCCAAGTCCCATTCAAAAACATACTCCAACAAAAATTGCGCTACATCCATCACACCTGTTAATTCCATTAAGCCACATACTTCTTATTTTTTCGCGCATTTTTAAAAATGAGTGGTTTTTATGGCTTTAAAAAAAATTTTTTTCTTCCATGTTCTTTCCGTTATAAAATATAAACAGAGTCAGTCAGTCATCGAATGGAATGAAAAAAAAAAAAATGATTGTTTGATTTGCATTTGCGTCACTCACCAAATGTGATAAAAATTGAGCTATGAAGCGTCTATCACTCTCGTAGTTTTTAATTTTAAAACAGTCCCGTTGACTATCAAATTCCTGTTGATAATTTTCTGGCAGTTTCGAGTTATGAAGTTGTTGTATATCTACACTTAAGTTCTGACTATTTTGTTGTGATTCTACGTAAATAAACAATTAAATAAATTACCATAAATAAATAGTTCATAAATTGACGTAGTTTTTATTTTTATTTATTTTTACTTACCCAATAATTTAACTTTTAAACCATCAATCGTACTTTTCAACTCAGCATTTTCCTTTGACAATTTATTCACATTCGTTTTGGTTGAATTTACTAATTTGACTAATTTATTAAGCACATCAAATTCTGGTTTAAGTTCATCTTCAATTAAAGCAAGATCGCTGTGTTGAAGCTTCAATTCAGCTTCCTTTGGTGATTCACTGCTCTTCTCTAATACTAAACCCTCAATTTTCTTTATCTTATGCTTTAACACATTTAATTTATCTGTTTTTAAATTCCTGTCGTGTTTCTATTAAAAAGGATGAAATTAATATAATTAAATGGTGTGATGAATTGTTTAATCAGCTGTACAACAAAAGGGCGTTACAGTGATGATGCTTAGGGGCCGTTCACTTATGACGTCCATCAAAAACTTAGAATTTTAGACCCCAAAAAAATATTTTATTTAAATTTGTCGCATAGCCTCAGTCCTCCCTCATCCCCTAAAAATTGGACATTACAAGTGAACGATCCCTTAGATACATTGCTCGATTCTGTCTTGTTTCTTAAAAATTTATTATATTGAACTGTTCATAATAGTTGCATTTTAAATGCAGGACCCCTCGATTTGAATCGTCAAAATTTACCCATACAAAAGTTCAAATTTTTGAATTTACCGGAAATTTTTCATACGTTTCGATTTGAATAAAATTTTTTGAAACAAAGTAAGGGGTTGTTCCCTTATGATTTCCATTTTTAAGTTTCAGTTTCAAAAAATAGATTTTTTTTTTTTGAATGAAGATTTGGTGACAGAGGAGGGAGGGGGTCTAAAAATTCAAATTTTTGATGGACGTCATGAGTGATCGGCCCCTAACTGTTTAGAACCGGAAAAATCAAAATTATGCAAATTAACTTGTTTATATTTTTTGAATATAAAATTTCCGTTAAAAATTAAAATTCGTATGACAGAAATTTCGTTATGCAAATCAAAGTTAAGCAAACCGTGCAAATTAAAGCAATTTCCATCTGCAACGCCCCTCAAATTATTGCTACTGAATGCATGTAAAACACTCACATTTCTTGATTCACATTTTCGTATCAATATCAATTCATCTTCAAGTTTCGTTATCATTAAACGATTACAGCTGTTTTCACTTTCAATTTCAGTTATTGTTTGTTGAAGTCGCTCCATCTCATCTTTATTAATGTCATCATAACAATCAAAATTCACTTCTGACATTGACTTTCCAACCATTGAATCCTAAATGGACATATTGAGGATATAAAAAAATTATTAAGGAAAAAAATAAAAATAAATTAGTTCAAGTTTACGTGTCTTTTTTTTAAGAGTAAGCAGTTTCTTAAAATATGAAATAGATGGAAGTAAACAGATAGGCAGATAGACGTAAGAGGAAAGTTAAATATTGAAACAAGTCTGCTTGACAGTTGTACAAAAATATAAAAAGTAGCTTATGATCAATAAGGAAGTTGAGTTAATAGCAAATAATAATAAAAATAGTATTTTTTTTTTTTTGCCAACCTGATCAATATCGGATAGGGAATAGAATGAATCGCCTTTTGCAATATTGTTAATTTTATGTGCAGGAACTGTCAGATAATTGTTTCTATACATTATATTACTCTCTATTAAATCAGCACTACTTCGACTTTGCTTGAGTTCCGGCGTTCTTGGCGGTGTCATCATCATTATTGGCGATATATTCTGTACAGAGGGATGATCAACAAACAAACAATAAGAATAAATCATTTTCATTTAATTCAATTCCAATCCCGTTTTTTTGAAATAATTTTATTAAAATTATATTCTGATTAATTTATTATTTATATTCATATTAAAAAAATGCAAAGTAATGAATGAAAAAATAAGGTGATGTGAGGCAGTTCTTACAGCTTAAATGTTGCGCAATTCATAAAAGTAATGAGCATGAAATTTTTTTGTTGTAAAATGTTTATTTTAGCGCATTTCCCACTGAATTATTTATTTTTATTTGTTTGTTAAGAAATTGCGTCGATTTGCTCAAAACTAATTCACACCTTTAGGATCAGTCATTGTATGACATGTGGTGCTAATTTTTTCGATGAGATCTTGAAATTTTTCTTATGTTTAGTGACATTATTGAATCGATAAATATTTCTACAAAATACTTTTTATGATTGAGGTTTATTTAATTAATTGAGTAAATTAGGAATTTAAGAGCTTTTAGATGAACTGTTGTTCTGGTATGACTATGGTTCTGAGTCTACTACCCGAGGGATAATAAATTAAATCAATCAATCATGAAAAGTTTTTAAATTTAATTAAAGCATTGAATCAACTTAGAATAGTTCCAAATTTTAATTTTAATAAATTTAATACAGGGGGTCCTCGATTTGAATTACCAAAAATTTTCTAAACAAAAATTCAAATTTTTATTTTTAAATGTTATTTTTTTTTTGAATAAATTTGATTTGAATAGAAAAAGAGGCCCTGTACCATTAATAATTAGAAATTGGACTAAACTCTTGTAAAGAGCATCAATCCTCGCATTCACAATCAAATCCAGTTCTAGAATGGGTAATATATATTAATTCACTTAATGCCTTTAATCATACAAAGAAATATGATAAAAAAAAGATTTTTTTTTTTTTGAAGACCTACCACAACATATTTTCGGACTAAGAGCATGCGATCATTTTCTGAATCATTCACATTCTACAATAAAAAAAAGCAGACGATGATTAAGAACGTGAAGTATTATGTCTGTTTTCTTATTCCTTTAGAATGATTAAATGACCCACTTCCACATGCTAGCAACAAACTTATCAAGAATGGGAATTTTTAGTTTCGATTCTTTTTTGTTTCGCATTCAAAAACCCAAAGATTTGGAATTTCCTTAAAATGATCAGAATTTTAAAATTCAGTGAAAAGTGAGCTAATCGACATTAATTTCAAATGGTAATTAAATCTGCCAACCATGAATATTCAAAGTAAATTTTGTGTGAAATTTCCATTTACCGTAAAAAAAAAAAATTAAAATAACACATGAAAAATGCCCAGCCAAGAAGCAAGAACCCATGATTTTTGTGATTTATGTGTGCCAAACGATTTTTGAAATGTTGAATTTTGTTATGATTTTATTAATACTGATAATTTTAATGACAAAATGATGATTTCAGTGCATTTCATTAGTATTATTAATAAATAAATAATTGTCAGTCAATCAATTCAGTCTTGAAGAACGCAAAGCACATTTTTTAATGATTTGAAAAATTCTTGAATAGCTTCAATGTCGCATTTCTCTTCCTTAACATCCTTAACATCATATTGAAATACATAAGACATCTCAGTTTTTTGTGGTGGAATTTTAATTGAGATATTTTTGAGGTCTCGATGACACCTTCGATGCTTGTCGTACAAATGATGGGTTTGCTCGTAAAGGTATTCGAGATAAAGAAGTGACATCTGCAGTTTCATCCTAAAAAGTTAGGAATTTAATAAAACTTTTTGATACGAAGGATAATCATCCAAAAAAATAGATAAAAAGATTGTTTGTAAGATCGCGTGAGATTGGATTGGATTGGATGTTAAGTAAGTTCAATGTCATAATTCTTAAAGTGTGCTTCTTATTCTTCTATTCGTCAAAATGTTAATATTTACAAATAATTGTATCCCCAAATATAGCAATAAATAAAAAAAAGTAACCAACACACAAACAACAAGAAAAATAAAAGCATACATAAATAAAAATAAAGAGTCACTACCTGTTGCTGATTTTTTGTAATACGCCGTAGTTCACGTATTATTTTCTCACGAAATTGTACTTTTCTTTCATATTGTTCTAACTTCTCCTCCAATTTTGTAATCTTTGAACGTAAATGTGCTATGTAATCATGTTTATCAGCAATCTCAAATACAAGCGCTTCCATATCACTAATGTTGCACTATTTTTTTACACATATTTATATTTTTTAATAATGAAACATTATTTTTCTCTTTCAGCTAATATTATTAAATAATTCATTCGTGTGCGATAAGCAATTCAAATATTCAAGTCAGTATAAGGAAATTTTAAAAAATACATTTTTTTATCACTTAAATTTTGCAAAAAACACAAACTGTATTCAAATTGAGAATTTTTTTGTGATAAAATAAAATTCCAAATATAAAAAAATTCAATTGCCAAATAAACGCACGCGATCTAAATTTGCCTGATAAAGCAAGCAGGTTTATCTAAAGTCTTTAGCAATACAGTAGCACTGACCTTTTGAACGCTATTGATCTTGTGTTTATATTCCTTGATTTTCTTCTCATTTTTGTAGTTTCGTTCTTTCAATTCCTTCTTTTCATCTTCAAGTGTTTTAATTCTTATTGCACATTCATCCTAGATTTGTGTGATATAATTTGAGAATTAATAGAATCATACTTGATGAAATGTCTATGAATTGAATTGAATTTGTGAATTTAGGAAGAAATTTTTAAATCAAGTGAGATTTTAAACATTAAACTCACTTAAAATTGAATTTAATTTCCTAATCTAAATAAAATTTCTACTCAAAATGTTGAACTTTGTTTTTTTTTTTTTTTGCGTAACGTACTTAGAGGTCGTTCGTAAAATTTGTAACTTTTAGGGAGAGAGGATCAAGGGTTTTTCATCCGAAACAAAAGAATCTTTCATCCGGAACAAAAGATTTTACATCCGGATGAAATGAGGTGTCACAACCTTGGAGAGGATGGGGGTTAGAATTTGTTATGTAACATTTTTCAAAGATATAAATATTAAAAAAAAATTACATTTTTTTAGAAATTTTTCAATATCCAAATTATTTATTTTAAACTTAGTTTTTTTTTCTAATGCTTCTAAGTCAACTTTATTTTTTAATTCAAGATTTGAATAAAATTTAAGGAGAGGTGGTCAGGGATCTGCTACGCTTTGTGACAGGAGGGAAAGGGGTCTAAAATGTTCATCTTTCTCGTTACAAATTTCACAAACAGCCGCGCAGCTCCTATTAAATAATTCATTATAAACACTTTGGATAATCCAAACTTTTTACCATCACAAATGGCCACAAATAGCATCAAATCTTTTTCTAAAAATAGCAGGTAAACCCCACAATCCAATCATTGATTTTACAATTTTTAATCCTTAAATTAATATCAAAACAAATCACTTCACAATAATGCTTAAATCATTGTTAGTTTTTAAATAAAATTCGATTTCTAAAACTTTAATCTTCACTTTTTGTGTCTGGAATATCCCCAGACTGTCTTTTTTTCACACATTCAATAAATTCAATTCCAATTCAATATGTATTATCATGGAAAGTACGAATAAAGATTAATCTACAAAATTTCCACTTACAAGTCGAGATTTAAGTTCCAAGTCTATATTTTCTTTCTTCACTGATCCTTCATATACATCCATAAAACTCTCCTGAATACCATCGTTAAGTCTTTTCGACTCTTCTTTAATGGCTTCCTTTTCAATTTCGAGATCTTTAACTTCATCATGTTGATATTTTCGACACGTGCTATGAAGGTCATTGATATTCTGATGATGATGACGCAAATCGTCCGGTTCGTCGTCGTTTGTCTCATTTTTGTTATCAAGCCTATTGATGTACATTTTGCTGGAATGTCGAGTTTTATTTATTTATTTGCTTTGTGCTTCTTCTTTATGTGTCTTTGGAAGCATTGCATTGCATTACAATACGATGAATCGTAAGAAAAGCAGTAGCAACAATAATTTATTCTACTTACTCTTTTAAATCCATCGTAGCAATAGCGGTATCTTGAGGATTTTCTTCTTTAAGGTCACTTCCAATCGTTGCACTAGTTTGAATTACAGATTTATCTTCTGAATGATTCAAGGCGTTTCGATTGATTTCTTCACAATTTAATTTAATTATTAACTCATAGATAAGTTCAAGTAGAGTGTTCACGTAGTTTTCATAGATTAAAATCTGGTTGGGGGAAGAGATAACAGCAAAAAATAATTGTACATGAACAATCCAAATATAGCACAATATCACTTCTTCATTTTTATCTAGTCAAATAAAATTTTTTATGACTTTATTAGCACACACAAAAGATATTCTCATTATTATTGTTATTAAAAGCAACACGATATATTTCAATTTACTCCCTGAATGCTCGAGGATCGCGATTAATCTGTACACACCTTTCTATTTTTTTATTTCATTATTTTTTTTTGCACAAATTAACATGACATTGGTAATTGTATTTTTTTATTTTTTTGTTCTCCACAGTTTTGTTTCAATTTGTGTATATTTTTTTTACTAGTGACTCAATAATAATAATAATAATAATAATAATAATGAAAAGATTAATTGAAATCGCGCACTTAGTATTAACTCTACTTCACTCATTACAGCACATAAAATATTTTTTTTTTTTGTTGTTTTTTAAATGACACGAAGCAAATTGAAATTGTGATGCACAAAAGTCACTCATTATAATCTCTCTAATGCACATAAATGTAGAACGACAAACGTCATAATTTCACATCACTTTCTAATCTTTTTTTTTTTTACATTCAAATAAAATTTATTAAATGATGAAAAAAAATTAGAATTAATCGCTCATATTTGTATAAGTAAATTTCCATCACATATATTTAGTACTTTATGTCAGTCTGGGTATCGAATATCAACACATTTTGAATTTGCGTCACTGAGAGAGCAACAGACAATTTATTCCAAAAAACAGTTTTTTTTACTTCGTGTATAGTTTTTTTTCTGCTTTTAAAGATTAACAACTTTACAATCGTAGGAAGCCTTCATTATGGCATCTTTTCATCATTATTTTTGTTGCTTAAAGCATACACATATAATATATATTAAATGACTTGTGGTTACCTCTCCATAGTCCGTTGATGCATTTTCCAGCATATCATCATAGTTTTTTTGCAATCTCTTTACAGCTCTTTGTGTGTAGATTTTAATGAACATTGTTGGAAGTACGTACAGTAGAAACAGTAATATATAGACATAAAGAGAGAGAGAAATAAAGAAAAAGAAAATGATCAGTGTCAAGATCGCAAAAATGGGCATAACAGGAAGTACGGGAAGTTGTCAAAAATTAAGAAAAAAAAATTGCAACATATTTGGAAATATCTCTGTTTTGTTATTAAAAAAGTGAATTTTTGTAATGGTGGCAAATGACAAATCGAGGACGATTGTCAAATGATTAATTTTTTGTTTTCATTTTCATTTAAAATTATTTACTCGACAGCATTTTTATATTCTTCATTTAAACCATCCAATCGACTATCTTGACCTTCTTTCTGGATTTTTTTACTTTTTGAAATTTCACTTTTCATATTTAAATTTGAGCGTGTCTTGAAGCCCGCCAACATCTCGTAGATCGTTTGAAATAACATATTTCCTTATTCTTCTTGCTTTTTATGATAATGACAAAACGTGAGTTTAAATTTTTTTTATGAAATTAATCAGCATGGAAAAATATGTTGACTGCGATTAAAAAAATTATTTTTTTTTTATATTTACTTTTTTTTTCTTTTTCTTTCGTTTTTGTTCCACTTTTTCACAATATTTCAACAATCTCTTATCACTACTTTATCAGTCTTTGCATTTTTAAGTAAATTGGCATTAAATGAACACTTTTAAGTATAAAAATAAATTATTGTTTTGCGCGACACGACTTTCTCGTTCAAAACTTCAGCAGATACTAACTTTTCGTTTCAGCCGTCGATATTCAGTTTAGGAATTTATTGCGATTTTATTGAATTGTGGGGCTTATTAAGCGATAATATTTAATTATGGAAAGTTTTTTAATCCATTTAATAAGAGAATTATTTAAAATATATTAAAAATTTAACGGTTTTTAAAATTTCAAATTTTTCGTTAAATTTTAACGGACTTTCAAAATTTGAATTCTTCATTAAATTTTTCATAATTTTCAAATTTTAAACCGTTATTTTTTGCTTTGAATTCATCAATTCATGTTGTACCGGCTTTTACCATTTATTTTCGACAGAATCAACAGGCAGTCAGTCAACAGGTCTTCATAGATTAACAGTATAATACAAAATAAATAATAAACTCCATATAATAGCTTCACAGTCTGAAAGAAAAAGAAAAGATCGCGCAGCAAGAAACGTATTCTCCACGCGTATTCAAATCTCACGATCAAGTCGTTATAAAAAGTAAAACTCAAGTTGCTGAAAATTCATGTAGAAAAAAAATAAAATAAAGTTCAAAGACACCAAATTGGCTCAGTTATGTTAAATTTTTTATTTACAATTATACTTCATTACTTCCTCTTTTTTTATAATTTCAATTTTTTTCATCTTTATCATTTTTTTTTTATCAAATTTTAACTAAATTATCATCATCATTTTATTTTTCATACTAAAATGTTAAAAATCATTAAACTAATTTCATATCAATCAATAATAATAAAAAATAATAAATCAATGAAAAACGATAAGATTCTTCATCTTCAATGCTGAAGTGAAAAATGCAGCATCCGTCAACGGGGTTTCAAGAAGGGATTTTTTTTGTTAAAATAACACAGAATGAAAAATGGGAGAAAAAGATGTCTTTTTTTATGTCAACTTACAAGACATTCCTATTGTTCATAAAAGCAAATAATTGCTACCTTTTATAGCTTTTCCAATTTTTTTCAAGCATCTCCATTTTTTATTAATAAAGTTATTATCATGAACTAAAGGATTAATCAAAAATTGAGATTCAAAAAAGGTCAAAAAATAAATGGGCAAAGCCAAAAAAATCGGAAATAAAAATTTCAACGGTCAAAAATATTTTGAATTCTTATCTCAAAAATTTCATAAGATTTGAATTTGAAAATTCCGTTGTAATTTAGCAATGATTTGACGATTGAGTATCATTAATTTTGAGTTGAGAAGGCGTTTAAATTACTTCACTGCTCTATTCTTGCTTTATTTTTTAATGTGTTTTCCTTTTTCGTAGTAATTCATAGAATTTAAATTTGGAAGAACCGTTGAAACTATAATTTGCTAATTTAACTATTTCCATTAAGAGCCCTTAAGTATGTTGAAATTTACAGCAGCACATAAACTATATTTTAAGATTACAACCAGAATTTATCAATGAAAATGAAAAGAAATGAATCAATCAAAAAAGAATTTTGAATTTCCGAAAAAATTGTTCGTTAGTGACGATTTGAATTTTATCGATTTATTCTTGTAACTAGACATGATTGAGTAATGATTAACATCTCAAAATGTAGAGAATGTTTTGTTCTACAATCGATATTCACTTTTGGGTCGTTATTAAAGGAAATAAATGCAAAAATTCAATAAGTCACTAACGAAAAATTATTTTTTTTAGCCATGCCCCAAAATCAAAAGCTTCTCTTTTCCATTACTTCCTTTAATTTTGTGTTTTTATGTGTTTTTTTTTATAAGAAAAATAATTTTTCACTTCTTTTTTAATTTTTTGTTGTGTTTTTTTCATCATCTTGAATTTTAGAAATTTAAGCTAAATATATATAAACTTTACGGTCTTCTGGTGTTCGTGCGAGATATTCTCGTTCAATTAATCCTTCAATTCGCTTCTTAATGATGACTGGTGAAGGCAGGAAGCGACTACGTAATTGTGTCGTGACGTCAGATACCAAAAGATTGTGCTACAAAAAAAAAATTATGAAAATTAAAATTTGTCACAAATTTAATTAAAATTCAACTTACCGCAAGCTTTTTGCGTGATTTCATTATTCTCACAATTGCTGCCTCAATTTCATGCTTACGATCTTCATCAACCTTATTTCTCGTCTCTCTACGTTCTGGCTCTGTTTCACCTTTTGCAGCTACTGTTTGAATCTTAACTCTGTAAATTAACAACAATGATCATAAATTATATAAAATTCTACATCCATAAAAAAAAGTTCAATCATCATACTTGTGGAATTTCGACACAAATCCATCATTCACATAAAATTCATTAGACGGTTCAATTTCTTTTGTTTTCGGTGTTCTCATGAGTAATCGTTGTTGTAATTTTCCCATTGAAAGAGACTGCAATGCACGAATGAGATCCTTTTCGGGGATGTCTGTCTCTTGTTGAATCTCTTCGTATGACATTCGTTCACGATTATTAAATAACATTAATACGCACATCTAAAAGGAAATTAGAAGTGTGATAATTTATGTAAATTAAATTAAATAATATAAGAATAAATGTAGAATAAATTAAATGTAAAATTAAGAAAATATTGAGTCTTGAAAAAAACGGTCATTTCAAATTTGAAATAAAAATTGTTTTGCAAAAATCAATCAACGATTTTTTAAATTCAAATTGACCGTTTTTCTAGGAAAAATTTTCAATCTAATCCATTTCATTAAATTGACACATTTCCCTAATAATCCACAAACTCAAGCGATAAGATAGCCAAAAAAAGTTTACCTGATAAGTTGAGACTTGAAGAACATGTTTTCGTGTATGTAATGACTGTGAACTGCTGCATGCACCAAGTTCCTTTGCACTTCCAGCTTCATTGTCAGTTTCTTGCTTATTTCCATAAAATACGGCGTTAATGAATGCAGTTCCTATAAATTACAATAAATTCAATAAAGCAGAATCTGATCACATCATTAAATGTTTTACCAAGCTGCGGCTGTAATGTTAGCTGTCGTCCTGAGTGTTTTGCTAAATAGAATCTCTTAAATGCATCAAAAGCTTGACTTGGTGATATTGGAATATTGCAATTTGGAGTTGACGATTGTGTTGGCCAAAATCCAGTTGTTAATATTCGTACACTTAAATCTACACCACTAAGAGTCATTCCTTGCAAGCTCACATGATTTTTAAATTCTTCCATAATTGTATTTGAAACTTGCATGTCCTTAAACATTCCTTCAAGTTTTGATGTAAATTGACACCCACATTCAGTCTAAAAAGAATTTTAAAATTTGATATTAATGTATTGATAATTAGTATTCAGTATGTCGTGTTCTCACCTTTAACTTTGATATCATATTCTTTTCGGAATCGTCACTAACGGATTTATTAAGCAGTAATCTCTTTGCCAAATGTGCTTTATAATATCTCTCAAATACGTCCTTTTCAAGTAAATAACGGAACAAGACCATTGTCTTGTCCAAAATTGTTTCAATTTCCTGCTCAGACATCTATAATAAATTTTTTGGAGGAGGAATAGAATAAATAAATAATCATTAAAAATTAATTAAATTAAGCATGTTCAGGATGTGATGAAGAATTTTTGAATTCTTTTTTACTCGTTGCGTACCAAAAGTTTTGAGCTTTTTCTTGAAACATTTACACGATCTTCATATTCATTTTCATTAAAATTCTTGATTATTTTTTAAATTTCAATCATGAAATAATTTCACAAAAATAAAATAAATTAAAGTTTGATTCATGATAATAATTGAACGTCTAGGAAGAAATTTGTACAAAAAACGGTTATTTTGAATTTGAAAATTGTTTACAATTGAGTGTTTTGCAAAAATCGGTCATCAAAGTTTTAAATTCAAAATAACCGCTTTTGAGGCACGTGTTTTGCAACAATCAGCCAACAAATTTTTAAAATTCAAATAAACCGTTTTTAAGACACATGTTTTACAAAAATCGGTCAACAAAGTTTTAAATTTAAAATGACCGTTATTTAAGAAACTTTTTCTTCCTAAACATTTAAAGATTCTTAACTCACCCCTTTGCATCCTTTCTTGAGCTTATCATCAATAAATAGCGATAAATATTCTGGCGATTTATTATTCAAATTTAAAAAGTATTCAAAATCAGATGAAATCATGTGCTTAAATGTCTTCTCATAATTAAACGAATGATGTAGGAAGTGATCAAAACGATCTTTCAAATCGAGTAGATTTTGGACAAATGTAATTGGATTTGTACCACCTTCCTCTTCCTTAACAAGCGATGTTCCTTGCTCTCGAAGATATCGACTAACACATTCCGATATTGTCTTAATTCCATCCGTAACACGTGAGAATAATTTATACATGCATGCTAAATCATCAGTTTTTGTATTCCTCAACATGTAAACGACACCTGAATTCTCCATCTCAACAATCGTACGCATATGTTTCTTAATCAATTCATCCTGAACAACATCAACAATACGTTGCTCGGTACTTTCATCCAAATATAATTTAGCACGTTCAGCTTCTTCTGTAATGCGTGCCTCAACACGCTTTATATATACACTTGCGCTATTTTCTGATAAAAACTTTTGTGATTCCATTGCATAAAATGCCGCCGATTGTGTCAGGAATGGACGTTCAAAATCTTTCTCATACACCCAACGACTATTAATTCCAAGTATCATTAACATTTGACAGGCATTTTTAATTAAAAGATGTTCAATTGCTTCACCTTTACGCTCATTCATAATCATCGATAATAATGTCTCACGTAAATGATTTCTAATTCTTTCATGACTAATTATCTCATCACGAAATATTATAAGACCTAAATTATAAACATTATCAACATCATTTTGTTGGACATAAACTCGATCCATATACATGAGTATATCACGTATCATAACCATTGATGTTTGATGATCTGTCCATGCTTGATTTAATGTTTGTAAGAAATTATTATTTAATGCTCTCAAGACATCTTCACGAACTTTTTGTTGTAAATGATGTGTAACGACTTCCTTTAATCCATGATAAAGTCTCTCGCCGTGCTTATGAAGGACCATTGTGTATGCATTACGATATAGTTCCTCAAATGATAATCCTGAATTATTCTTTTTTTGTATCTCTTGTATTGCATTTTTGAGCAGTGACCAAATTGATTCGACGAACTTTTCATCCATCGTCATCTATAAAAAAATACAACAATAAGAAAATATGAAAATTATTGTGAGAGAGGATTTGATATTTATTATTGTATTGTTAGAAATCATCGTTGTTCTCATTCTCTTATCTATCAAATTTATTCCCTAAACTTAGGCACAAATATGAAAAAAATCGATGTACAAAAAGGTTACTTTATGTCAGTAGAAAATGTCTTGGAAAAAACGGTCATTTCAAATTTGAAAATGACTGATTTTTACAAATTTTTAATGTTTTTCAAATCTTAAATGACCGTTTTTCTCCGGAAAAGAAAAACTGTCATTTCAAATTTGAAAACTTGAAAATTTGTAAAAAAAATTCAAATCTTAAATGACCGTTTTTTCAGAGATTTCTATTCTTCCTGAACTTAACTTAATGTCATCAAAATAGACTAAATTCTGGATACTAACTCCATAATAATGTTTCGGATTTGTTGTTTGCTTATATCCATGATCGTATACAGGAAAATCAGCAATAATACATTCTAATCGCTCGATTACATCGCGACGTAACATTTTATGATATTTTTGTACTTTATGCTGACTGTTTAATTAAAATATACTTGACACTTTAATTTTCTTCAAAAAATCATCTAGAAATCACCGAAAATATTGGAATAAATTGTCTCAATTGATGATTCAATGATTATTTAGATGAAATTGAAAATTGAAAAATTTTGTCTCATCGATGATTTGTGCAACATCACATAACAATAATAAATAGCAAAAAGATAAGATTACAGCAACAACAAAGTATAAATTTATTGGAAACTTACGGGAAATGCTCGAATCCTCATCTTTCCTTCCTTTTTCTGCGGTGGTTGTCGATTCATTTTGAATTTTTTTATAATTTAAAACTTATTTATGGATAATGCAAAAGAACTATTAAAGTTAATGGCCAACGCGAACAGTATGGCCTAAATTTTATATACTTTTATATGTTTTTTGTCGACGACGAAAAAAAAAATCAATTAATAGCTACCACAAAAATGTTTTGAGTAAAAAACACAAAAAAAAAATCATAAACGAAACTTTAAAATTACAGATTCCTTTATCTTTTAATATTTTCACATTTCTCATTGACCGTTTAACTTGCTGATTCAGTCAATTATTATTATTCTTTGTCGCAAATTTATTTTACTTTCACTTGTTTTAAGATTTTTTGTTCTTTTTGTTATTTTTTTTTTTTCGCTGACAGAAATTTTTTTATACCTTAAATTCTACAAATTTCCTGATTATTACACAAGTTTTACGTTAATCCAACTCTTAATCATTGTTAAATTGTTAATATTATAGCTTTTATGACTTAATTAAACACTTTTTTGATACTTTTTTCCCATTAAATTGAAGAAAGTCTGTAAATTTTTTACAAAGTGTACGGTTTCCAATTGGCTCGTCCGTAAGTGATGTCTTTTGAAATTTTGGACCCCTTTTGTCACAAATAATTGCTTGCAGATGATTTTGTTGATATTGAAGTGGAATAATTTGATTTTAACACTGACAGCATTTATGAATGATTCCAAAAAACATTTGTAAGGTTTTTTCAAAAAATCGGGTTTTAAAAATTGAAATTTAAATTTCAAAAATACGTTAAAAAATACATGAAAATTGGATGAAATTTATGTCATCTTTTTAGCATATCCTTGCATAACTGATGCTTTTTGTGGATGGAAAAATTGATGAATTCCTCAACATTTAACGGAATTTAATGTAAATGTTATAAATTATTAATTAAATTCAAAGTTATAAGCATCTTCATGAATTTTTAATAATTATTGAATTTTTCAGTATTTTAATGAACTTAAGAAAAGGATTCTTGGATTATAAAAGCATATACAATGCCAATTAACAGCACAAATCCCAAAAAACATGACTATCTTCAGTAAAACTCCTTCAAACCCCCAAAAATTCACCAACGTTAATTTTTCTTAAAATCACAAAAAACAAAACTTTATTTCCAAAACTTAATTACTGAACTATTGATTTACCTAACACATAATTTAATACTGATAAAGATCTTTCCATTATTTTTTTAAATTACTCATTTTTATTTTTATTAAATTTAAATAGATATTTTATATATTTAGGACTTAAGGTGATTGGCCAGTCAGTTCATGCACAAACAAAAAATAATCAAATGAAAAAAATAAAGATCAACTCTTAAGGCGAAATTTATGCTATTTTCCATCATGATCCACAGGAACAAACAGACATCATTGATAATTTATATTCTTAGATAAATGGCTAGTTTCATTCTGTTCAATATGAATCCTTAACATCTTATTATTGATTTAAGTTATTGCCTATATTTAAGGTGCATACGAACGACATCCAATCAGCCTCAATTATTTTGCTTTTTTTTTTTGAGTTTTTAATGTTTCTAAGTTCCAACACAATTTTTCTTCCTTCTCTTTTCTATTCCTTTAATTTGAAATATTTATCTCTAACTTCCTCTATCGTATCGCACCAATGAAGAGCGCCTCCTTCTGGATCTTCTAAGTAATATATTCGATTTGGCTGGAATTGGAAATGTTAAGTTGCTAAAAATCTGTGAAATGTCCAACAACTAGCACTGCTTACCGTATGAATAAAAAATATTTTAAAATTCCTTCGTTCACATGTTAGTGATGAATCAAATGGAATTTCTCCCTTTTTAACATTGGCATTAGCATCGATATAAATTAAACGTGGAGTGCTTGTAAGCAGCAACATTCGTCTTCGTGAAAATAAGCCTTTACGCTTATTTATGAAGCCATGTTTGATGATATATTCATTCTCCTCCACAAACTCTGACCATGGTAAATTAGTCTTTTGATCATCGAGCAGTTTCTTTAGTGAGTCTTGATCTGCAGGAAGGAAAAATGTCAGTTTATCGAAAGTGATCGAAAGTTTGAAAAAAAAAAAAACAAAAACAGAAAAACGGTCATTTTGAAATTCAAAATAACCGTTTTTTGGGAACATTGTTTTGCAAAAATCGGTTAACGATTTTCAAATTCAAAATAACCGTTTTTTGGGAACATTATTCTGCAAAAATCCGATAAAAATTTTCAAATTCAATATAAACGTTTTTTGGGAACAATGTTTTAAAAAAACTCGTTAAATTTCAAATTCAAAATAACCGTTTTTTGGGAACATTATTTTGCAAAAATCCGTTAGCAATTTTGAAATTCAAAATGACCGTTTTTTCAGTGCACGTTCTTCTTCCTGAACGTCACTTTTAAGTGTGAAAAATAAATATCCATCCAAGTCATAAACAACATGTGACTCAACACAAATATTTTTAAAAATTCTTGGAAAATGAGTCAATAAATAAAATTTCAAGGAACTTACTTGAACTTGAATTCGTTGCTAAATCTAGCTGTAATATCCTATTCATTTGACTCTCACCCAAGCCTGTTTCAAAGTCATCAGAAATATGGAAATTATCCTTTTTAATTTCAGACAGAAGCAGTAAAGGTGATGTCTGCGAAAAGATGTTGTCAAAGTCTATCGATGCAAAAAACTCATGATTTCTTATTGATTTATAGAGCTGATCTTTTGGATCTTTTGCACCAAGTCTTTTTTCTGGATCTACAATTAGTAACTTCTCTATCAAGCTCTTTGCCTGCTGATTTACATTATCAGGGAAATTATAGTCCATATTTTGAATCTTTTGAAATACCATATATTCATTTTCACCAGAACTACCAAATGCTGGCTTCTTGCATATAAATTCATACAAAATACAAGCATAGCTGAATAAGTCAGTTGAAAATAAAGATTTTTTGCCTTTTAGAATTTCTGGTGATACATATAAAGCAGTTCCAACAAAACTTTCTCTTCGTTCCTTTCGCTTCTCTTTTGGATTATTATTATTTTGTCCATCATCATCCTCATTGATACTATGACTTAGATGATTATGATGAATGTCTTCATCCTGTAAGATTTTTGAACTGCCTAAATCACCAACTAATAAGTGCATATTTGAATCTAGGAACAAATTTTGTGGCTTCAGATCTCGATGAATGATATTTTTCTTATGCATTCCTTCAATCGCTCTCAATAATTCTGCTGCATAAAATCTTGAACAGTCGATATTCATTAAGTCTATATAATTGAGGATTTCACCATTCTTTGCATAACTCATAACAAAAAATAGATATTTTGTTGATTGAAATGTTTGTACTAATTTAACAATGCCTGTTGTATTGCTGAGTCTTAAAAGTGCTGATTTCTCTCTCTTGATATATTCTTGCTTCTTTTCACGAAATATAAAACTCTTTTCGCACACTTTAACTGTAATTAAATGCAATAGATTAATTAATGAACATCCAATGTCTTAAATTTAGTCAAAATATATCAGATGAAACTATGTCAAACAGGTCAAAGTCAGATTTTGTCTGGATCATATAAACATCCAGTAAACGTCATTATTGACATAAACTTTAATACTTACTTGCATATTGCTTATTAGTATTAACATCTTTAGCCAAATAAACAGTTGAAAAACTTCCCTATATCCATTTTATTATTAAAAATAAATTTTTTAAAAGAAAATTTAATATTTGTTCATATTTTTTGTGAAAATTATTAATTCTTTTATGTCTATTCACCTCTCCTATAACTTTTGCAAATATATAATTGTGTTCACTCATTATTTTAACATAATATAATTAATTAACTGATGAATTTTAGTGGATTTTGTTGATTAGACTATGCTTTTAGGGTATACTGTATTGAAAACCGAGACGATTAATGTCCGTTGCTGAGAGACTTTACTGAATAACAAATTAGAGAGGTTACTGCCAGTTTGATCAGATTGCTGTGAAAAATTTTGACAACAAAATCAGAATTAAATTATTTTAAGCATAAATACGCTTGAAGGAACCAAAAATACAACGTTAAAATGTCACTGGACACTCAAGATTTCTATCTACGATATTATATTGGACATAAAGGAAAGTTTGGACATGAATTTTTGGAATTTGAATTCAGACCTGATGGAAAATTAAGGTAAACAACCGCAAACTTGCTTTAATCCACAAATTATAAATTTTTTTCAATTAGATATGCAAACAATTCGAATTATAAGAATGACACAATGATCAGAAAAGAGGCTTATGTCCATACATCAGTATTGCAGGAATTAAAACGCATCATTCAAGATTCTGAAATTATGGCCGAAGACGATTCATTGTGGCCGCCAGCAGATCGAGTTGGACGACAGGAATTGGAAATTCTTATCGGTGATGAGCACATCTCATTTACAACATCCAAAATTGGCTCATTGCTTGATGTTGATCAGTCAAAAGATCCAGAAGGCTTAAGATTGTTCTATTATTTAGTACAGGATCTGAAATGCTTGGTGTTTTCACTCATCGGATTACATTTTAAGATTAAGCCAATATAAATTAATAATAATTAATATAACTGTCCAATTTATTTGCACTTAACTTACAATTTTACATTACATTAAAAACTTGATTGCTTAAATATTCGTGATTCCATTCTTTTCGAAATTATCTAGAAGTAACTGTAAATTCTGATCAAATAATTCGCACCTTAATGGTTGCTCGAGTGAATAAAATGGATTTTTCAATGCATAATCTGAGTATAATTCATAAATCTTCCTTAACAGCAGTTCCACTCCAGTCTGAAAGAATATTGACTACTCATTATAGCATATACTTGTTTTATTCAATTATATCTACCTGAATGGGTTCAGCAACGACCATAAATTTAACACCAGTAAGTGTTTGAAAGCAATGAAGTCTAAATGTATCAGCTTCCAATAGTTGAATGCCAGAACTTTTTGGTTCCGGAGATAACTGACTAGCAATTGCAAATAATGGATAAAACATTGACGCTAGGAAAATTTTCTCATTAGTTGTCATTCTTGGTCGACAAAAACGTAGATTTAATGGATAATTCTCTTCCTTTTCAAGAATCTCCTTCACTTCCCTTCCATCTTCCAGTAAAGTGCCATTAACTTGAGTTCCATTCACAGCCATTAAATGATGACCAACTGAATAATGGATTTAATTGATTATTAACTTATGAATGAGTTCCTGACTGTAGCTTACCATTAATTCCATCTCGCTGTCCAAAAACGACAGTAATAAATTTCTTATCAAAATCAAGTTTAAGATCTAAAGGAAAACTAAATGTTTTCTCTGTTTCTATACGTGGCACGGAATGATCGTGATGAAATATCAGCCCACCAGACTTGCTTACAATATAAACTCCATAAATCATTGCTGATGATTACTTTAATGCTGAGATATTACGATTTTTAATTAATTTTGTTATTTTTTCAGATTTTTTTTTTCACAAAATATCAACAAAAATTTGAATTTTTTATGACCGTTACAGCTTTTGAATTGCAGTTTTTTTGATCATTTCATGTGCTGCGAAATACATCCATTAAAATTAATACTTAGACGATGAATTGGAACTAAATGAAAACAAAATAAAATCGTAGGAACTAAATCAAAAATATTTATGACATGCCTGATTCCATTAACTTTAAAATTGTCATAAAAAAACCAAAAAAATTACACATCATCTTCGTTTAACAAAATAAGAATCAACAAACAAAGAAAAATAGGCATGAGTAGCAGACACAAAAAATAGGAAGAAATTCTCTTAATTTTTTAGACGTAAATTCTATTTCCTGATAACATTGAATATTCGCAAAACTTCCGTTGTGTCTCCTATGTTATTTGGGAAAATCCAATTTGGTATTAATTTTGACGATAAAATGTTGACCAAGCCTTCTTTGTTACTCTTAAAAGCTAGTCAAAGACTTAATACGATAATATTTATTAAAAATGCTGTTATTAATGTGACATGAAACTTACAAGATATTTTTGCAAATATTTACGATACACAAAAGAGAATTCATCTTTGGAAGTATAAGCACGTCTATACTTTACATTTCTTCATCATCTCAAGACTCTTTTTTTCACATGCAAATGTTGACAATCTCTTTGTATTGGACTGTTTACTATTGATGTTGAAATACCTCTTCTTGTCATTATTTTAGTTGACTTTGTTTGGTGAAGACGTTAGTTCTTCTAGTTCCATCAAGTGCTAAATTTTTTTAAAAAAATAAAGAATGAAGTTAATAGTTTTCTTGTTAATTGCTGTGCTTGCCATTATTGCACCTTCAACATCACATGTGATCAAGAAAAGATTTTTATTCAATAAATTCCGTCCACGTGAGTTGAAATTTGTGTACTTTTAGGATCCAAAGGGGTTGCATCGTTGTGATTTGGTCTATTTCGATCAATTCTTATGAAAAAAAGTCCAAAAAAATTGTATGAAAAGTGAAAAATTATTTTGAACCCAATCAAATTTTGATCAAATCAAACCAAATCACAATGATGAAACCTCTTTGGGAGGATCAGCTACATATTTACCCATATTTATTTCAAATGTTTAATTTTTAGATGGGTATGGTTATGGATACGGCTATCCAGGATATATTCCAGCTGTTCCAGTAGCACCAATCGCTCCAATTGCACCAATAGGAGTTCCATATCCAATAGGAGGGTTCGGTGGTCCTTTTGGAGGTTATGGAGGCGGATTTGGCCATAGCCATTGTAAGTTCCTTTAAATTCCACAAAATCTTCAATATTTAATATTTAGAACTTTATAAGAATGTATTTTAATGCATAAAAACTTCTTTTTATAGATTCTTATGGCTACGCGGGAGGTTATGGATATGGCGGTGGATTGTTTGGCTAGCGATAGAACTTGGAATTTAGAAACTACAATATTCTAAGTCAATTTGTACATATTAATAAATTATTGTCAGAAAAATAAAGTAATTTAAATGAAGAGATTTACGATACTTCCTGTCCTTGGACGAGTCCGAGTTTCTCACATCTATATACAGTTATTTTAATGCCGGTCATATACCTTGGGAGATTGTGTGACAAGCAAATTTCATCATCATCTCTCTCTGCTTAAACATCTGAAATGTGTAATGAACTAGACTCTAAACTTGTATCTCTTGTGGAATTCCCTGACATTGAAATTTCTCTTGGTCCATAATGTTAAGCAAAACGCTCTGAGACGTCTCATGAATAATATTCAAAATGGAAATGTATTCATCTCTTCGGTATTAAATAGTCCGCAAATTTAACTTCATGTTAAATATTTATGTCCGATTTGTAGAATTAATCGAGTGCTGTAAATTTATTTTTGCAGGCTTTATTTGTGTGTCCTTTCATAGTTGATTCAATTTTGCAGTCCCTCCTCTCCTACATCCATTTTAGGTTGATTGGATTCACTCGAATCCTCTATAACTTGAATTCTGGAACTTTTTTTTTTTGTTTGGTGGTTCCAAATAAGGCAGAGGCGTAGCAAGAGGGGCAAGGGGCCCCCTCTTAAAAATAAAATCCCATACAAAAAATTTTTAGTGGAAAACTTTTGGGTAATATTTGAAAAAATTTTTGACTACATTCCCCCAAACAAAACTAACATGCGTGAAAGTCAATAGTCGATTTTAATTAATTTGAAAAGAGTTGAAATGCTGTAAAATGACCATCACTATTCTAATTAATTTTTCTAGGAAATAAAATCATACAGATTGGATGTTCAGCGAGAATCGATGATTTAAATCCCATAAACCATTTCAAAATGTGGTTTTGAAAATGTCAGGTCAAATTGAGTGATTTTCCCCGAACACGATATCGACGATAAAGTTTTCAATTTCAGAACATTTTCCACACAGCTTTTCATGCATAACATCATTTTTAACTCATCAATATTCTCAATCGATGTCATAAATTAACAAGTGATGAAGTAGTTCTCTTGGCACCGAATCAACTGAATATGACTTTTAATTTTCGATTTACGAGATGATATTTCACATGTCTGTCGATAATCCTCTCCGTTCCTAGTTTTCATTCTCGTAAGTTGAAATTTAATTTTCAATAAATTTTCCACTAAATGAATTTTATTACAGATTGAGGAATGGTGATGGAAATGGGAATTTTAGGTTATGTTGTCAAAATTGATTTTGTATTCTCTAAAAATCAGAAAATGTTTCAAAACTGTTGAAACTAAATTAAAATTCAGGATGGATTTGAAATCTAATAAAAATCCATCAACAGTTATCAATCAACTCCATTTTGTCAACATCCTCATTCATTCATTCACAATCATGTATATATGTGAAGCTTCAACTCAGATTATCGAAATACAATGGGATAGAAAATTAAAGTGCTTTAGAATCGATTAGGATTGAAGTAAAATCAAACATGCTTCGTTAAACTTCATACTCATATTTATTCGATACTTCGAACATTTTTTGAAAATGAATAGAAGTGAATGAAATAATAAAGACTTGAATTGATACTAATACGATAATACGATTGAGTTTTCAAGTGATGTTTTAATATTAAACTAGATATTGTACTTGCTAAAAATTGAGTTCTCATTCATATGGTAACAATACGAAAAACTTATTAAAACAAGCACGTAGTAAAATGCACTTAATAATTTTACAACCGGTCATAAAGATAAGTGCTTGAAAATGCTCAAGAATATTATGCTAAAATTCAATTATTGAATCCGAGAGAATAATCAAGAGTTTAAGACTTTCTTTTTTCTCGTAATATTACGATGTGAAAAGCTTCATGCACAATATTTTGAAAAAGTTTATGAATACCAATATGGGGTGAACTTAAATGAACTTAAATTGGTTTGAATTCTTTTTAAAAGTTTAGTTAAATGTAAGTCATTTGAGGATTCATTGGTTAGATGCCTGTTTGTATTAAGGGGCCGTTCACTTAGTACGTTTGCTTTTTAGAGAGGTGGTGGTGGGGGTCAAGATTTTTGTAATAGGTTAAACAAAAAAAAAAAAAAATCACATAAAAAACAAAGCAGTTGAGGGGGTAGGGGAAGGGGTCTTGAAAGTTGTTTTTTTGCGTAACGTACTGAGTGAACGGCCACCAATCAATTTTTTTTTTGCATGGAAATTTTTTCTTTACGGGAGTCTAAAATTTCGCTACGATCCAATTTTTTCACGTATGACGTTCGATTTTTAAGGGGGAGGGAGGTAGGTCTGAGACTGTTTTACAGTCTTAAACAATGTAATTTTTTTGCATAAACATTTTATGACAAAAAGGAAAGGGGGTCTGAAAATTCATATTTTTGATGGACTTAATAAATGAACGACCCCCACGATCTATTATAATATGCTAGACCCCCTCCCCTTAAAAACCAAACGTACTATTTACGTATTAAGTGAACGACCCCAAAGATAAGTCATTTCCATTTAATTTTAAATTAAGAAGTCGAGACATCACTAACCCTCATCCATTCGTTGAATTCAATTCCAAATAATCTCCCAAACTCAGTACAATTATTCAATTCGATGATAGTGATTGATTAACTGCTGAAAAGCAATTTATTGTGGTTAAATTCAATATTCTATAATTAATGTTCCAGTAAATTTTGTGGCAATAAATTTTCAGTTTGGAATCAAAAACCCGTAGATATTCTATAATTGTGCAATTCTGGTAGAAATAGTCCTATCTGGTTTCTAATAAATTTGAATGAATAATTATTAAAACAGAGAGAGTTAAGTTGCAAGTTATCTATAAAAGGATTACATTTTAGTTACTTTATTAACCTTTAATAAACTGAAAACCTAAAACGGAACTGATTAGTTCCAAAAGTACATTTTATGTCCAAAATTTCTTGTCAACTTTGAACATTCATAACTTCTAAACTATTTAAGTTTTCAAGATGATTCTTTCAGTAAACTTTAGTTAAACATAAATCTTATGATTTTTTTGTTACGTCATATTTTATTGAGAACTGTAATATCATTTTTTTTCGCCCCCAATATTTGAAAATATCGAAAATTCAATGCATGATTTCTCAATGACTATAATAGATAGAGACATGCAGTAAACACTGAAATGTTTGTTTTTGACAGTTCTTTAAGAAACATGATGAAAAAATTGGGAAAAGTTCGTAAATTTTGACAAAAAATTAAAATTGTTTTAAAAATGTGCTTTTTGTTATCATTAAATTGTTTATTTCCATTATTTACTTAGAGAATAATCAAAAACAAATTACATAGCAATATTTGCCTTCAAAATACAAATAAAATGATATATAATACAGTAGGGTTTGTACGTCAGTTAGGGAGAAAAATTGTTTTTTGTGTTTTTCATACATTTCTTCACACTCATTTTTTGTCTTATTACAGCAATGTATTCCTTAGTTCAAGTTGTTTTCAGGTATAAAGCATATAAACAGTAAAATAAAGCACATTAGTAACAATTTTTAACTTTAAAAATATTCTGAAAATTTGAGTACAAAAACAACAAAAAGTAAATAATTTTTAAAGTTAAAAATTGTTACTAATGTGCTTTATTTTACTGTTTATATGCTTTATACCTGAAAACAACTTGAACTAAGGAATACATTGCTGTAATAAGACAAAAAATGAGTGTGAAGAAATGTATGAAAAACACAAAAAACAATTTTTCTCCCTAACTGACGTACAAACCCTACTGTATTATATATCATTTTATTTGTATTTTGAAGGCAAATATTGCTATGTAATTTGTTTTTGATTATTCTCTAAGTAAATAATGGAAATAAACAATTTAATGATAACAAAAAGCACATTTTTAAAACAATTTTAATTTTTTGTCAAAATTTACGAACTTTTCCCAATTTTTTCATCATGTTTCTTAAAGAACTGTCAAAAACAAACATTTCAGTGTTTACTGCATGTCTCTATCTATTATAGTCATTGAGAAATCATGCATTGAATTTTCGATATTTTCAAATATTGGGGGCGAAAAAAAATGATATTACAGTTCTCAATAAAATATGACGTAACAAAAAAATCATAAGATTTATGTTTAACTAAAGTTTACTGAAAGAATCATCTTGAAAACTTAAATAGTTTAGAAGTTATGAATGTTCAAAGTTGACAAGAAATTTTGGACATAAAATGTACTTTTGGAACTAATCAGTTCCGTTTTAGGTTTTCAGTTTATTAAAGGTTAATAAAGTAACTAAAATGTAATCCTTTTATAGATAACTTGCAACTTAACTCTCTCTGTTTTAATAATTATTCATTCAAATTTATTAGAAACCAGATAGGACTATTTCTACCCCGGAAAGCACACGCCGGCATGAAGCTAGCAAGGTGCTGGCGTAAACCTGGCACGGATCCGTCCATGCCGGAATAAATCGGTCACCGTGCTGGCTACGTGACAGTAACCATACTGGATTGTCGGCCATTTTTTCAATACAAGGCGCCGGCGTGTCTATTTTTTCGTGCCGTGGCACGAATCTGGCGTGGAGCTGGCACCACGCCAAAAGTACGATTTTTGGAATTTCCGAATGTGGCACCGAGCTGGCACCGTTATGGTGTTCGTACTGGATTGTTGGCCATTTTCTTCATAGTGGACGCCGGCATGTTTATTTTTCATGCCGGCTCAAATTTGGCACCTGAAAGAAACGGCTCTTTAATTGCTCTAAATAAAAAAAATGCATGCTTTTTAAAATGTTGATTCAATTTTTATTTAAAAACTTAAACTTTATTTACTGTTCACATTTTAAAAAAAGTTAATATATACATCCTTTTAATATCTTGTGTTAAGATTCCGCTGCAGATCCAATTTCCATTTAGAGCTCCTTCAAAATCTTGTCCAAAACTCCATCGAAAAGGGAACAACTGAAAAAGAAAAACAAAACAGGAAATGATTAAAAACTAATCTGTAGGTTTTGCAAATACACAAAAATTTGAAATGCATAATGCTTACATGTTTTGCCTACCTATGTTTAAAGTTCAAAGTCCGATCGAAAAGAAATCCTGCAAAAAAATGATTAAAAAAGTTAGAACCTCGTTTTTTTCTTACAAAAATTTTATAACAAAAAGTACCTTTTAAATTAATTAAACGGTTTTGCTCGATCACTTATCGGATGCCTAGTTCTTAATTTGTATAATGCATGATGATTTTTTTGTTTCAAATGATAAAATCCTGCAAAAATAATTAAATTAAAATTTTTTTCAAAACGCGTGTTTTTATTTTCACAGCACGTAATAAAAATTAATGCCAAAACGACGCCAAACCAGTGCCACAAAATTTTCAATTGACATTTTTGATAAAATATCATTGAAGTTATTGATAGCTTTACACTTACTCCAACTTTTAGAGATGATATGGTGTTTAGCAACCACAATTCTGCAAGTCCAAGAAATTCTGCAAAATCAATAAAAATTAATAAAAATTTTTAAACCGCGTGTTTTCGTACATCACTTCACAAAATATTATTAAAACTGATATTAACTACTTACGTTAAATATTGTAAATCAAGAACACCGATTAAGTCACTAAATATTATCTTTGATTATTTGATGATGTTGACTCCTCTGCGTTTGAACGTAGACTAATTTTTTTTATGAAATGTGGTAAAAACTATTCCACTATTAAATTAAATTTAAATTATAAACAACCGTTTGACCAACGGTGTCAAAATTGAATTGACACCGGCGAAGAGCCGGCATGAAAAAAATATCATGACAGCTGAAAAAAAATAATTTAATGGCGCAAAAATATATTGATGCCAATATGGTGCCATTATGGTGCCGCAAACACTCCGGTGTGATGCCGGCTTGACACCGCGGCGTCCATTTTTAAAGAAGTTCGGCGCACGCCTTTACGACGCCAAGTCTCGGCACGCTGTGCTTTCCGGGTACCAGAATTGCACAATTGATTTTCGCATTCAGTCTGCTGTCTGTAAATAAGATTTAAATGATTACGCATATATAAATAGATTAAAGGCGGTTGATAATGTAATTGATTGACAAATAATCAACAGAATAATCATCATTTGATTTATTTGTCATGTATTTAAATTTTCAAAAATTGCGTCATATTGTGGAATTGATTGAATCCATTAAAAGATAGTATTAAAAGATTAAATGCTTTATTTTGGTGAAATTATAAAGCAAATCCTTTTAATTCCTGTCATCATGGAATTAATCCTTTAAAATCAACAACAATCAAACTAAATTTGTACTTCAAATTACATCAAATCATGTTAAAGTTGAAGGATGCTTCGAATTTATTTTATGGCACAAGGTATGCAATCAACAATCAGTTGTTGAATGATGCTCACGTGCAATAGTACAGTGCGAATTAAATGTATAGCGTTGATGTGATAAAAGATGCAGCAACAGAATTAAAATTAATCTTCATTCATTTTCTAACTGAATTTATTGTGGAAAACGGCGGAATGAGTCGCAATTTGTCCTACATTTTTAGCTGGAATTTTGTTTCGAGGATTTAAAAACTTTTGAAAATTTCAAAGCTATAACAACTAAAAAATCTTACATTAACGCCTGACGTCTTACATTCGCCACATGGCAGCCTTGTAAGTGTATTTTCAACACTTTAGAGGCGACATCAGATCGCTATCATGTCAACATATGATTTTTTGTCGCTAGGGTTCATAATTATCCTAGCTAGATCAACCAAATAAAGTTCATTTCAGTAAACAAAACCTTAATTTGAGTTTCTAACAATTTTTAATCTCAAACTGAATTACTATCCACAAAGTTTTATATCTCATTGCTGTCCGAGGCAAAATAGAGTGGAGTAGAAAAATATTAATCTCTTAATTCACAACATAATGCTCTACCAAATGTTCCTGAAATAACTAAGCACCCAAAATTTATTTATCCTCTTGTTTACATGCAATACTTGTGTGAACGTATTGTATGCTTGAAAAATCTCGTTACTCACAACACTTTTCATACCCGAATGAATATTCCATTGTTGGTATTATGGTTTTAAGCAGCAACCAAATCAGTGTCAAGAGGAAATTTTTCCTAAATGAAGTTATTATTGTGCTTATAAATTAGTTTCTATGAAAACGCTTTGTATGCCTTGGTTATAATTTGCAACAATAATTGCAACAATGTAAATTTCAATGATTTGATTCTATTGTACTAAATGCTCACACAGCATTGCGTATGTTGAAGGAAGAAATTTTATGTTAACTAGCAGTGTCCAAAATGATTTTGAGTAGGATTTTAAGACTGAAAATTTAACTTTAATGACATTTTTTGGACAAAAAAAAAAAAAAAACTTTCAATAGAAATAATGAATCCACAATGTGGTTGGATATTTGTAAATATTTTCTATGTAAAGCCTGTAAAAGCTGTAAAACTTTGAGTGAGATTTTTAGTATAATATTTTATTAACCACGACACTTTTACAACTATTAGTGTCTATGTAAAGGAAATACAATAATTAAATGACTCCCAGTGGATACAAGAGACTTCCAGCAGCCTCCATACTACTCGTTTCAATAATTCTTATCCACATTTAATGTTTTATGGATTTTATGTATGAGATTCTATAATCTCTTACCCATTTCCTCTCCTCCATACATCCAAAAAAAAGAATAAAAAGAAAGTAAAGAAAAAAAAAAGTTTCTATAAATCACAGTAAAGCATGGCAGCAGTAACATGAGAGAAAAGTTTTTGAAAAAAATACACAAACATAAAATGTGTTATAATATGTTGCTAACTCTATGGCAGGCAGTGACTGGCTTATGATGGTGTAACAAATATGGAGAGTGGGAAAAGACCTCATACACACATATTTTATACATTTCGGAACAATATTTTTTATTGAATTTCATATTCCTTAATATTTTGTGAACATTAAGTTATGACGAAGACAACAAAATGTAGAAAAGTTATGCCATAAATTTTCACATAGATTAAAATCAAAATATGATAAGAAATGACATAATGGTATGGACATTTATATTAATAAATAAAAAGTAAGTATCATCGACGTCGAGTGTTTCCCTGTGAACACGTCGCGAAACTGAAGCTCATTCAAAATAAATTAGATTATCAACTGTGGGATCCGTAAAAATGTGAATCGTGACTGAATTGAAATGTTGGTTTTACTGACTATGAGATGCAGTTTTGGTTCATTATATTTTAGTGGTTTTGTATGTAGATATATTGAGGTTATGCTGCAGTTTTTTGCTATGAGATTCGTTTAAGTTTGAATGAAAATTTTAAGCAGCCAAAAATTTTCGCAAAATCTTCAACTCCCTACAAATTCATAAATTTGAATATTAAATACTTAACACAGACATTAAAAAATCTTCAGTAATGAATAACGACAAAAACAAAAAAAATATATGTTCAATGTTTGGATTTCAATCATGATTGCGAATACCGGGAAAAAAAAATTTCCATCCACGTTTTCATATTAATGAAAAATCAGCAATAATTTGAGAAATAAACATCAATAGTAAACTTCATTATCGCAACTAATTATCATTTGCGTTAAAGCACTCTACGTTCTTTGAATTAATTATTAGGCATTTCATTCGATTCCATTTTTTATGGTGCTTCTAATACCAAAAAGTTCTTTTTTCTTCTTTTACATTATTTTCACACAATGAGTGAGACAGATTAGGAAATAAGAGGAAAATTAATGACGAGAGTTTATACTTAGTAAATTCTAAATTTATTCACTTTGTAGAATACTATGGGATTGTAGTAAGAACAGTAAGAAAGAATGATACCTAAGCCCAGACTACCGACATTTCAAAAATCCCCGTTAAAACCAAAATTTAAAATTTTTCAAAAAAATTACAGTCGTTAAAATTTTTTAATTAAATTTGTTAATATGCCTTAAATCAAACTAGAAACCATCCAGTTTAGCTTATAGACACATTATTAAGTATTATTAATAATTTTTTATCTGTTCAAATGGGTTAAAGTGTTATTTTTGATTAAATTAAAATTTTCTAAACAATAACAAACAAAATATAAATGTATTAGTGAACCAAATTTTTTGAAATATAATCTCTAATTTCTCTTTGACTATTAAATTATATAATGTGTAATGCAAAGAGAATCATTTAATAATCATCAAAGTTTTGTTTAAAGTATAAAACTTTAAGCTAAACTCACATTAAAGAGTCAAATTTTGATTATTAAAATTTATTTTGTTTTGGAATTTCGAAGAATTCGAATCAAATGTCGAAGAAATCGAACTTAATGTCGAAGAAATTCGAAATGAAATGTCGGTAGTCTGCCTAAGCCTATCTATCTTTTCGCTCCAATTATTCTAGAAAGCATGAAAATTTTAAGTTTTGAGGGAAACGAAAGCTTTTTTGATGGCTGATAATGAATTATTTTTGATTCTCAAATGAAAAATTGAAAGACAAAATCACGGTAAAAGTTTTAGCTTGTCTCAAAATCCTGGGGCTGCTAAATATTTTTGATTATTTACAGAGGGGAAAACAACTCAATGTGAATTTTTTCCTTCAAAAGATTTCCTTTCGAACTTTTTAGTTTTCATGTTATTGCGTCATTAAATTTTAAATGACAGAAAATTGACCAAAAATTCAATCATTATTGATATTAATAAAACTAAGTAAATCCCAGTAAATCCAATAACTTAACCTAAAAATTTTCCACCAAGTTGTTTGCCCCTCGTAATTTATTTACATATTTTTTGTTTGCAAAAGAACTTTGGTTTAAAGCGCGATGTTCTGTAAAACGATACAAATAATAAAGGAGGGTAAATTATGAAAATTCGTATAAGCGGAGCGAGGTAAACGAGTAAAGAAAGCAAGAGTCAGCGGTTAATTAACAGATTTTGATTTATGAGTTGAAAAGTTTCTTATTTCTTTCTTTTTTTTTCTAATATCAACCCCACTTGGAAAATACGGAAAGAAGGAATTGACAGAATTTGAAAGAAAAACTTTTAAATGAGCTCGTTGTTAAGTAATTTCAACTCATAATTCCAATTCAAGATTTATTGCTTCCAATAATTGAAAATTTATTTATTATTTTTTTTCTTTCTCTCTCTCTCTCTCTCTCTCTCTCTCTCTCAATTCCTATACAAAATTCATTCAAGCTGTTCACACAAAAATAACTTCAATAATTTTCTTTAATGGATATAAATCCTTATAATATAGCAAGTCTCATGTACAGGAAATACTCGTAATTGAACATTCCATTTTTGAAATTGCAGCTTAATGATTTTCCCAATATATCTCTACCACCTTCCATAAATGAACAGCAATATGATAGAGAAATGTAAATTTCAGATAGATATTGGTAAATTCCAATATAAAATTTATTGCACTTTGCTGGTTGCATACCTTTCATTCATTTTGATTTTACTATATATTTTATATATTTTTTAGATTCTCTAAAATGCAATTTAACCTTAATTCCATTTTTCAGTTTAGATTTGAAAATTTTATTGTTGATGAGAACCATTCGATTACTTCTACCTAGTAGAGGTGTCAATGAACGCTTGACCTTATTTTATACAAATTTTATATAATTTTTAAGAGCTTTGACATGAACATAAAGCATAGAAATTTGAGAATTATCTGGTTTAAGCTTCTCAAACATATATTCAATAAAGAATTACCACAATGTCACCAGACGTTCCTAATTCTATCAAATCCTTCCAAAACCTCTCTCAACTCTTTACAAAATAATATAGAATGACAGATATAATCACTATAAAAATTTTAAAGCTTCAATAAAATCCTGTAAAATTCCCCATCTCAATGTCCTTTTTGCTACCAAAATGATTACATCCACAGCTGCTTGCTTATGCTCATACTGTAATATCATATGCTGTTCTATATCATCATTATATCCATTTATCTTCATGGAAAATTCAATTTGATACTCGTATAGTAAAAAGCGACGATAAGATCGATTACAGTCGATTTAAGGGAATATGTAAGTGGGATGGATGGATGGCAAGCAGACAGAAGTCTGTAAAGTCAAATGGAAAGAAAAAGATTTAAATATTGTAAAGAAAACATAAAGTTTAAAGGGCAAACGGTACTTTATGGGGGCAAAAAGTCTATTTTGTAAAGGTTAATTTTGTTTTGTAGAACATCAGCATGCTTCAAAAAATGAATCCACTCAATTGTTAAACAAATAAACTGATTCCAAAACATATATAATTCAATCACTGGCTTCAAAATAGTTAAAAATAGAGATCAAAGAGATTAACTCAAAATATTGAAAATTTCAATAGAAAAGCAAACATCAATTTCACGAGTGTATCATCACCACATTTATTGTATGAATATGTATTTTTATCATAATAATATTGAAGCACATTTTGAGATACTTAAAGCCCTATAATAAAATAAATATCAATTCATTGCACTTTGTACCAATGTTATAGCTCAAATCCATTTCAATTTTATTCATTCTATATACTCATAAAATTGAATTCATCATGGGAGTTGATACATACTTCTCTCTGCTTGTTCTATCAATTTAAAGTTTAAAATTACTATTTTTTTTTCTTTTATTTTACTGGATGAAACAAATGTATGTACATAGCAAAAAGCTTTGATGATACCTTAAATAGTTGCTGAGTTTAATTTAATTCTGTAGCTTTAAGTGAACTGATATGTGTACATAGTATTTATTGAGTTTTAATCGTTCCTTTAAAATTTGAGAATTTTTTTTAGATAACTGATTGAAAGGTTTTATGTTCACATTTTCGGAATAAAATTACCAAATCTAGCAGAAAAACGACTTTTTAGACCCCCTCCCTTAGGGATCGTTCACTTATGACGACCGTCAAAAACATAGATTTTTAGACCCAAAATTCAAATTCAAAATTGTCACAAAATTTTCATACAAAAGAATTCTATTGTTTAAAACTGTCACACCGACTCAGACCCCTCTCTCCCTCTTCTAAAAATTGGACATCAAAAGTGAACGACCCCTTAAAATTAAACTTTTAAAGCGAAGAATGTCACGATGTTACCCAGGGATCAGTTTCAATGTAAAAATTTATCAAAAACACAATTGCATGTATCTCATCCTTAAAAGTCAAAAAATAAACAAAAGTCCATTTGATAGCCCCTAATGACTTTTTTTCGTATTTATTTAGATAAGCCTGGATAAGCTTAACCACAAAAATAAATTCAACAATGTGTGAATATGCACCCAAAAGCTTTAGGCCCTTTATAATTAGTTTTTCAGTGTATCATTTTCCTTTTATTCAATTTCTGGTTATGAAAAGCACCCACGGATATTTTTCATTTCTCTTCCTTTCTCCTCATTTTCAACATACACCGATGTGTTTTTTGTATGTTGACATTTTTTTCTCTTTTTTATATCAGTGTTTAAATGTTATCAGCATTCGGATTTGAGTGAGTTATGCTAAGTCATTTTGGTGATTGAAATGTGGAATTTAATAAATATCGCTAAAAGTTTGGTTTCCAAATTTTTGGAAAGGCTAAAAAATTAAGTCTTCATTTTTTAAGCAGCGATTTTCGCTAACATCTCAATTGACTTCCCGGATGTTGGCACTTAATAACATTTACCATGATACTCCATAAATTTCATTACTTTATTAGTTTTTAAACTGAGCAAAAGCGTTCTAGTCGATTAATTTCAACTTAAATCCTTTCTTCAACATTTGCTCTTGCCTACAATAAATGTTCCTTAAACTTTTTCTTCTTAAATACATAAATATGTATACTATGTACATGTATACACATAAAAGTTTATATGTTTGATGTACAAATTCAATTTAATTCAACTTCAAACATTTTCAACTTCCTTGTTCTTGCTGTCGTTATTGTTATTTTCATTTTAGTTAATTCTTGATTTTTGCTTCAACTTTTTTTTTTTGCTGCTTTCACTTCACAGAATTTTTTTCATAAATTATTGAAACTTTTTTTTTATGCATTAAGTCGATCATGCTGAAAATTAAAAAGTTTGCCGTTAAGCACAATAGAGAAATGTCTCGAAGCCATGTAGTTCTCATAGCTTTTTATATGTTAAACTACAATGGAAGTATGAAAAGTTATAAGAATGAGAAGTGCATCAGTTTTGACCAGGAGAAAGTTTTAACTTGAATTTTTTAAGAATGCAAATTTTTTGAAGAGTTTCTAAGACTTAGTGATTTTACTTGTTACTTGGATATTTGTTGGAAGTTTTTATAAAAGTAAGACTGGAGTAAGACTTAAAAACTTGTTCATCATCAATTATTAAATCTATTTCTGACTAAAATTCCACTAAATTTTAACAAAAGTAAATTTTCATAAGCTTCAAAGTTCATTATTCAAATTAAACATTTTCAATTACATCGTCCAATTAATTTGCATAATGAAGTGCAATCTAAATTGTCCATAAATTAAATTTAAACTAATTTTAATAAAATTTCAATTAATTTTTATCACAATTATCAATTTTCTAAACGAACTGTTTGGTTTTTTGGTCGAGCATCATTCATTACTCATCGATGCCGATGCTTCAAAAAACAAAGCTAATTTTCCAAATTGGTGAATTTTTTGACTCTCCATTATGTGCATTATCTGAATATCCATTTACGCACGTTTTGACGTAATTGTCAATTATTCTCCTCACAGCCTCCCCTCCACCTTGAACTGTGTGCAAACTTTCATTTAATAGACAGAGAAAAGAGCAATAATTCGACAACAACTGAATAGCAAAAGTTTCATGACGTTGTCAATTCATTAGATGTGCATACCGTGAAACACAAAAAACGAAAGAAAAAAATATTTATTGCATAAAGAATAGAAAAAAAACTTTATTTTATTTTTTAAGATTTTATTCGATCAGCAATTCCACGACGAAACGATTGGAATAGAAATTGTGAAATTTCAATACGGTTCATTGCGTTCTTGAATCTTTTTCTTGTAAATCACGTCTTCTAATTTCAATAGTAAACTAGATGGGGAAGCAAGAAACAAAATTTCATCATCGAAATGTTAAACTGAGAGCCACATTTTTTCGTGTAGCTCAAATGTTGTTCAATAAAAATTGAAACTTTTTATAAAGAAAATAAAATTTTCAAGTTAAAAAATTACTTATGAAATTTTAAAACGCATTTTTTGATTATTTATTGAATCGATTACTTTTCATATTTTGACAATCTAGGTAGGTTTTTCGAGGTACAATTACTCTTTCCAAGTTGACTACTATAAAGCCTATGTCTAATAAAAAAGACTAAGGGTAGGGATAAAGAAACCTCAAGAAACCTGCCACAGCATAACGACAGAGAAAACACATTACATTGTCTAGCAAAAATTGAGCAAAAAGCATGTCAAAAATCAGCACTACGAACAAAATTAACGCTCCATTAAGCATTGGAGAGTGAGTTCAGCGGAAAGGGCAAAAAAGTGTAAAATTTCTTTCCTATCGATACGATTGAAATTGTTCAGAAGAATCTAGTGTTTTATCGAGGGAAGGTTGAGTTTAAAAAAAGGTGTGCATACAAGCCTCATTTGAAATTCCACGAACGAAATAGTTGGAGTAACTTATTTTCCTATCTTGGATACAATATTAAGTGTGAAAATAGAAACAGGGAGTGAATAGAAAAATTATGGTAAGTTTTCTGGTTTTTTTCCTCATTTGATACCGAAAATTCTGCTGATTATTTTATTTTTTTAAAACAAAATTTCCAATCAATTGTGCGATGAAAATAATAAAATGTGCGATTCCTGCATGCGTGCTATTGTGCTGTTCATTTCTAAAATAAAATAGCAAATGGAAAAATAATTTTTTTTCTTCTTTTTTCTTTTCCTTTAATTTCAGTTCAAATTTATTACCACGATTCTAGTCCTTGTTCTCGTGTACTTCTGTTGCTACACTCAAGTGCTCAATGCGAAAGAGAATAAAAATTTATTGGGTAATCGAAATCAACTTAAATAATGCTCTTCGCATCTTGCAAATATCATCCGACACAAGCTTACTTTCGTTTTCTTTTTTTTTTTTGTGTGCTATTTTACGTGTCCGTGAAGTACGCGGGAACAGGTTGTCAGAATGCCCTGAAACTTGGCCAGAATTACGTCCATATTACGTCCATTTACGTCCAGCATTCAAATATTTTCGTCCTACCTTCAGTTCCTGGATGTAGCACATTAAAGGTTTTTGGTATCTTTCCCGCGTACTTCTAATTTTTTTTGCGGGAAAGATATGCGGAACTAACTTTTATGGACATATTATATATCAAAATGCATCTAATTATTACGTCCAATTACGTCCTGCAAAAATTTTTGGAATTGGACATGATGGGCAAGAGTTATGGACTTCCAAAGTTTTGGACCAAATTTCTCGAAGAATAAAAAAAATTTACCTGAAACAAAAAGTTTCGTAAAATTATTTTTTTTATCAGAATTCAATATCTTAAACATTTTTATGATTTTAATCTATGTTTTTGGACTTTTGGCAGTTCCAATTAAATGGTCGTGCCTTAATATAGCACAAGCAGATCTCAAAAAATCCTTAAAATCGTGTTGTATATCAAATAACATCTATTTTTTCTAACAATTTCAAATCTGTTAACATTTTTAAGATCCATTTTATTATAATTTAGATCACAAGGCAGTTTTACTGTATCGAATTAGGAAACTAAATATGACAAACGTCATATTTAAATTTTTCAAATTTTGGTCAAAACATATTTTATGTTTAATCATATCTACTTTTTGTAAGAATTTTTAATTTATTGAAATTTTTGATTTAAAAAAAGACAAAATTTTATTTTAAAAAATCAATTTAAAATTTTCAGGAAAAAAAAATTATAAAAAATTAAAAAAAAACTTTTATTCAAATTAAAAGTTGGAAAACAATATTTAGTAAAAAGTTTCTAAAGTTGAGAATACCTAATTATAAGATTTTCTGATTAAGTATCCATAAAAAACGTTTTTTAAGAATATATTTTATATTTAATTTTTTTTTCTCTAAAATTTAAAATTGAATTGATTTTTTAAAATAAAATTTTGTCTTTTTTAAATCAAAAATTTCAATAAATTAAAAATTCTTACAAAAAGTAGATATGATTAAACATAAAATATGTTTTGACCAAAATTTGAAAAAAATTTAAATATGACGTTTGTCATATTTAGTTTCCTAATTCGATACGGTAAAACTGCCTTGTGATCTAAATTATAATAAAATGGATCTTAAAAATGTTAACAGATTTGAAATTGTTAGAAAAAACAGATGTTATTTGATATACAACACGATTTTAAGGATTTTTTGAGATCTGCTTGTGCTATATTAAGGCAGGACCATTTAATTGGAACTGCCAAAAGTCAAAAACATAGATTAAAATCATAAAAATGTTTAAGATATTGAATTCTGATAAAAAATAATTTTACGAAACTTTTGTTTCAGGTAATTTTTTTTTTATTCTTCGAGAAATTTGGTCCAAAACTTTGGAAGTCCATAACTCTTGCCCATCATGTCCAATTCCAAAAATTTTTGCAGGACGTAATTGGACGTAATAATTAGATGCATTTTGATATATAATATGTCCATAAAAGTTAGTTCCGCATATCTTTCCCGCAAAAAAAATTAGAAGTACGCGGGAAAGATACCAAAAACCTTTAATGTGCTACATCCAGGAACTGAAGGTAGGACGAAAATATTTGAATGCTGGACGTAAATGGACGTAATATGGACGTAATTCTGGCCAAGTTTCAGGGCATTCTGACAACCTGTTCCCGCGTACTTCACGGACACCTATTTTACGACTGAATGTGATATTGGGATACAGCTTTTTGAGTTCTGTCTGTCTGATTTTGTTTTATTTTGTATGATGGATTTTATTGAGTCAAGTGACAATGTTGTTGTCACGTGTTTAATCAAGTTAAGCCATGTTAGAAATTTGAAGAAAAAATCAATTTTTTTAACGAGAATTTAGGAACTTAATCTTAAACTTAATAATTTTAAAATTTCCCAAAAATTTACTTCAATTCCATTCAGTCTTGAAAATTGCGCAGCCTACATCTATTACAAAATAATCAAACTTTTAACTTACTTCCAAAAAATTCTTGTTCTTACTTATTTCTCTTCTTTCATGTTTATAGCCTCATCGAAGCGTGTCCAGATGAGAATTTATCGTGGACCGGATAATAATCACAATACTCAATGGGGATTTTTTATACGCCAGCCATCTTTTGATTAAAACATATTTTCTTGCTTTGTACAACAGAGCCTAATCTTATTACAGACTGTATTTTTTCAAACATTCAGGAATAAAAAAAAAGAATAAGGTTCACTTCCTTCCAACAAATTTTAACATCTAACAATTAATCACGGTTCGACTTTTTTTGAGTATTTTTTCTTTCTTTAAAATTACAATGAGGGGGATGTTCGTGAGTTTTGGACAGAAATTTACATAAAAGATTTTTATTAAGGGTCGTTTTTTTAGGGGGGGGGAGGTTCTGAAACTATGAAACAGTTTTAAACAATAGAATTTTTTCTTTAAAAGATTTGTGACATAGGAGGTCTAAAAAACTATGTTTTTGATGGACATTATAAGTGAAGGGCCCCTTATTAAAATATATTTAAATTTTCAAACAATATTTACGGATAAATCAGGAAGCTTTTTTGGAAAATTAAATCTTTCATTTCTATTTTCTTACGGTGATATTTTTTGTACGTCATCTTCATTCTTAAATGCCATCAATCATGCATTCAAATGATTTGAATATCTCATTACTTTACTTATTTTTAAACGCTTTCAGTTATTTTTCTATCTCGTTTCCCTCACATACGCTCATGAGAATGTGAGAATATGAAAAATGATGAATGAAGAAAATCCGTTTCTTTGAAATTAAAATTTTTAAATGAAATGTAGCTTCTCTCTTTTTTTACAATGAGCTCGGAAGATGATGACGTGAAACTTTTTTAAGAAATGTAATTTGAGTTGTGAATAAAAAAAATATTTTCTTAAAGGATAAATTAAATAAAAAGAAATTAAGTTTCTATTTAAAGAATTTCAGACAAAAATATTTCAGAGTTTTTGAAACTTAAGTTGCAAGATTTGTGAAATATTTTCAAGCTGATTATTTTATAAAAATAAAGTTCGGAGCTTAATCAAAATGTATCAAGAAACAACTGGAACCAATTAAATATACCAAATTTTATATGAAAATTAGATGAGTTTGATTTAAAGTGTAAAAATGTTGAAAATTAGATTAAATTCAATTACACAAAATATCTAAACCAAAATATGTTAAAAAAAAACTCGATACTGGTGTTAAAATCAATGAAATTTTATAAGTTAAGTTTCATGACTCAACCACTTAAACTTTGAAGATACTAAAGTTTCGATTTTATTTTATCAATGAATGAACGTCCATACACACAAATAAAAATGTGCATCAGACAAGAAAGAAGAATTAAAAATTGAAAAGATATGAAGCAAAATTGGTAAGACACAATCATAAAAAAAAAATCGAAGAAACAAAGAAATTGTTTACTTGCAACACAGTTTTGTGGATGAAAAATTGAACGGAAGTTAAAATGTTTTCTCATTGAAGCGGGTATGCATGCTGGTTTGTTATAAAACAATTTATTCGAAGAAAACCATCGACATGGTGTTTTGAACAAAGAAAGGTTTTATGACATTTTTAGATATTTATTGATACACTTAAAAATGATCAATAAGTGAATCTAAAATAAATTTTCAAGATCTAGATTTTTTTCCTGCTCATTTCAAGGAACAATTTTTTTTTTCAACTAAATTTCCAACCTAAAAACTTACAAAAGATGGAAAAAGTAAAATCAATATTGAATCTCTTTCCAAGGGCTAGGGACCCAAAGAAAAGTGTACTAAAGTGTAGTAAAATGTAGCAAAGTGTAGCAAAGTGTAGCAAAGTGTAGCAAAAGTGTAGTAAAGTGTAGCAAGTGTAGCAAAGTGTAGCAAGTGTAGCAAAAGTGTAGTAGAGTGTAGCAAGTGTAGCAAAATTTTATTTTTTAAGTAAATTATATTACGGTATTAAAGGTTTCTTATTAAAGAAATATTTTGATAATAAAGTAAAAATTTTATTCAAAAAATCTTAAAAACATATTGAATATTAAAAAAAACAGCTTCCAAGCTTGCGCGGAAGCTAATTCAAATGTTTATTTACAAATTAATAATGATCAATAAAGATTGTAAAATTCAGTTCATTGCAGATATTATTGAGTTAATTATTTTCTTATTTGAAGAATTTTTTAAATCAATATTTTCTTTTACGTTGTACTTATAATCATTGCATGTAAATTTAAAATTAACAAGTTTATACTGAATTTTATTATAATTGTATATTAAAAAAATTGGAGAGACAGAGGGAAAACTACTTGGTGGAAAAAAATCGGTGGAAATTTGGCGGAGAAATTCCGCAAATGGTAGAAAAATTCCACGAAGTTTTTTTTTCCACAAAATTTCAGTCCAGCGGTGGAAAATTTCCATTAAGTTTTGGAGAAATTTTTAAGTTCAATTTTAAAAACTAAAAATGAGTAATTTTGATTTCAAATGCTTTTTATGATGAAAATTCACTAAATAACATGAAAAATAAATAAAAAAAAAATACTTTTTTTTAATAAGAAAATGAGCTTTAAAAATCTTTATTCTGAGGGGTTTTTCATCCCAAATAAGAAAATCAACGTGAAAAATCGCTTTTCCGATGGGTTTTTCATCTCAACTGAGAAAACCAATGCGAAAAAACGACTTTCTGAGGGGTTTTTCATCCAAATATTGTTGTTAAGAGACTCCAAAGCACATCCTCATCAGATGAATACGATGAATTTAATTTTAATTTTTTTTAAACATCAACTCGTATTTTTTTCCCTTCTTTACAATTTTCGACATTATAATTCAGAATCTAATATTTATATTAAAATAAAATATACATGGACAAAAACAAAGTATATTTTAAATTATGATTTATATTTCAGGTGATTTTTATAAGTACTTTTTTTCGTATTTTCATACATCATACTTACGTTTAGAATTGTTTTTAGCTTTAAATTTGTTTAAAAAAACGAGCATAATATAATTTAAAGTCATTTTATTAAAGTGTAGAAAAGTGTAGCAAAGTGTAGTAAAAGTGTAGCAAAGTGTAGTAAAAGTGTAGCAAAGTGTAGTAAAGTGTAGAAAAGTTTAGTGAGTGTAGTAAAGTGTAGTTAAGTGTAGCAAAAGTGTAGTAGAGTGTAGCAAGTGTAGCAGGTCCTTGGCCCTTGTCTCTTTCAGTACGTGAAGATAAATTATTAATCTCTATTATGGTCATGCTGGCACGTTACATGACCATTTTTATTGAAGAAAAATTAAATCCTTTACCTAATCCTCGTAAAAAGTATGTTAGAATATTTTCAATAGGTATTTTGAATTTTTGTAAGAGGAGCATTGAATAGAGAATCTACCTCAATATGCACAGTATTAAAAGATTTTTTATGTAAAAAATTAATCTAACATTGCAGTTTGTAGCATCTTCTTCTTACCTTATATGTCCAGACTAAAAAAAACCAGTTCTTACTTTCGATTTTATTCCAATATCTAAGAATGTACAGTGTATGAATTCACGTTCTGGAGTCACGCCGGTAGAAAGTAATTAATCTAAACTTCTTATTCATTCTGCCGTCGCAGCATGTCTTTATACAATCCATACATATTCTTAACAAGAAAAAACCTGATTTGCGTTCATTCCCTTTTTCTGAGCATACATAAATTTTTTTGGATATATTTTTTTTGGGGAACACCGTCTTTAGGATGTTCGCACCTTTGGTTTCATTTGGTGACATTGTTAACCATGAATTTTTTAATCTAGACATTGAAAATTTCTGCTTGATGATATATGAACACACAATTCTTATATTTTCTTTCAAAATCCTTTGTTCCAGTTCCTGCAATCGTAAATGACGGTTTGAATCCAAAAGTATGCATGCACACAAAAGTAAACTTTCTTATTATTATTTTGTGATTTGAACAAGAATTATGTCACAAGGTGGCTTAAAAGAACCAAGAAGCTATCTCCTCGTAGTAAAACTTCTTTGAACATAATAATCCGTATTTAATTACTAACCCAAGCAAGGAGAGAAAAAGTTTATAATGAAAGTAAAAATTAGATTATTTGCTGTTCCTCACTTTTCGTTACTTAATTAACGAAGTCTGTCGATGTTAATGACTTTTTTTTTCTCCTTTACTTTGGTGCGAAAAAGGAATTGATAGCATCAATAAGAAGTAAATTTTGCACGCCTTTTTATTATTTACTTTACCTTACCTGTTCGTTCTCCAGCACATTCTTCTTTTTCATGCAAATTTTTATGTATAAAAAGCATTAGCGGACAGAGGATTTACATCAGTTGTGCTTAGAAGTCATTAAAAGTCAGTAAAGTATTTAATAAAGCATCATGAAAGGAGCATTATTTGTAGTCTGCAGTCTGTTTGTTGCTGGAAGTTTGGCTGATGCTGTTCCTGGAAAATGTCCTCAAATTGAGACTGTTAAGGACTTTCATCCAGAAAAGGTAGGAATTGAGATTAAGATGCATTGAGAAAGTGACAAACTTTATTTCTTTAAAGATGGCTGGCAAATGGCACTCAATTTATGAGACTGGAAAGGGAGCATCTTGCGTTTGTTACGAATTCGAACCAGTGGCACCAAACTTTTTCCTCGGTTACTTCTACCACCTTAAACAAACAGTGTCACTGACTCCAAAGAATGCTGAAGATATAAATGAAGGATTTGTTGTGTCTTCAAAATTCAATCCAGCTGTAGATAAGATGACAATGTATGCATTTGCAACAGATTATGATAATTATGCTGGGATCTTCACATGCAAAGAAGTTGGTGATGTTCACTTCCCACACGTTACATTCTGGTCTCGAGATATTACAATGACGGATGAGAAAGTTCAAGAACTTAAGGACATGATGGCGAAATATGATGTCGATCTATCAGGATTGAAGGCTGTGGACCATAGCGAATGCGGTCATTGAGATTAATAAAATATTTTATTTATTTTTGTAGACATTTGAAAATAAATATTTTTGTCGGAACTAAGAACTTTGTCTTAACTCAACATATTTTTTTCATATTTTTTAACTATAATAGGTGCTGCTTTGGGAATAATTTCAAAACTGACCATTTCAAATAAGATTGCCATATCTTAATTTTCAGATCAGATAAAATTGACCTTGACGACAACTTTACGTAACACAACAAAACAATAGCAACAAATTAAAGTATTAGGGGCCGCTCACATAGTACGTTACGCAAAAAACGACTTTTTAGACATTTTGCATGAAAAGTTTTTATTTATTCTTCTGTTTGACTTTCTACAAAATCCTAGACCCCCCTCCCCTTAAAAAGCGAACGTACTTAATGAACAGCCCCCGATCAAGATTTTTCAAAACATCCAATTAAAAAAAATCAAGCTTTGATAAAAAGTAAAATTATTCAAACTCATTTTTTGCCTTCTAAAACTTGTTCTTTTGAAAAATATAAAAAGAATCGTTGACCAAATTTAGAACTTAGTTTAAATTGCAAGTTCAAACCTGATACAGCTATGGACAGAAGATTAGTTTTGTTTTTATTTAATATTTGTATATCAGTCAGTTTACAGTCTGCAGAGACTGGTGGATTTCCTGGAAAATGTCCTGATGTTGCAGCTGTAGAAGGATTTGATCCTACAAAGGTAAATGACGTAAATACGTGAATAAAGAGCAAATTTAAAGTGATAAAACTTCAACAGATGCCAGGTCGATGGTATTCAATATACGAAACAGGAAAGGAAAAATCATGCATATATTATGACTACAAGCAAGTTGGACCTACTGATTATCGTGGATTTTATCATCACGAACAAGTTGAAGTGTCATTATCACTTAAAAATAACAGTAACGTCGCCGAAGGTGTTATTATCTCATCCAAACTTAGTCGAGCTCTTGATAAAGTTGTGTTGGTAACTTTTGCAACAGATTATGTAAGCTATTGTGGAATCTATTCATGCAAAGAAGAAGGTGATGTTCATTTTCCACAAATTGCATTCTGGTCTAGAAATCATTCATTAAGTGATGATAAAGTACAGGAAATGAAGGATATAATTTCAAAATATGATAAACTCGATATCTCAGATTTAAAGCTCGTTAATCATGAAAACTGTCCTAATTAATTTTTATGTTGATAATGGAAATGTGCTTCTCAAATTTTGATAGCTAGAAAGTTTTTCGAATGCCAATAAAAAAAATTAAATCATCAAATAATTAAACAAGAACATTAAATTTCGTAGCACTTTTGCGAATATTTGATTTTTGGTATTTCTCGTTGCTGATTGGCTGTTCTGTTAATATCTATCATATTCACACCAAATTTTCAATTTGGGTGAATATGTTGCTTTTGTATAAAACTGAAAACCACATTTTCTTGCTTGCTGCTTCAGGATTACAATTTTATCCCATACTGTCTATGGTGGAAAGTCTGTGCCTGAAAATACCAATCTAACAGTGAAAACCGTATCTCATTTGGTGCTTACAGTCAAAAGAAATCGCAAAATTTCGTATTCTGTTATTTAGTTAGTTAGTTAGTTAGTTAGTTAGTTAGTTAGTTAGTTAGTTAGTTAATCGGAGCGATAACTCGACTCCAACTCAATATTAAGACTTCGGGTTTTTTGCGTCTGGTTGGAAACAGTCTATAGATTTGCTGTATAGTTTTTGGGGTCATGAGCTGCTTCCGGTGAGGCACAATGGACGAAAATGTGCCATTTTTGACCAAAATATGCAAAAAAATTTACATTTTCTTTAATATCTCAGACATAACTTAACCAAATGATTTGAAATTTTCGGTGTTAGATTAAGCATTATTTAAGGTATAATTGGCAGGCTGTACTTTAGTTATAGTGCTAAATGCGCGCTGAACAGATGTAGGGTTTTAAAACGATTAATTATGATGTAATCTATAATCAGTAGATAAAGTTTAATTAATTCTAATTGAAATCAAAAGAAGTTCTACTGGTGGTGTGAATATACCCATGAAGCGTGATCCGCTTCATTACTAGTTTTAATAGTTTCAATTTAGCTTGAAGCTTTTACAAAATAAAATAAAATAATAAAATAATTTTTGAAACTTTAAATTTGCTTAAATTGAAGCTGCATTTTTCAAACATTAAAATCCACTACCTTTACTTCCATCTAATCATAATTTTTTAAAAAGAACATAATACATTTTGGAAATTAGGCTTAATGAACTCATTTACTCATTTATCTTCTTACATCCTTCATGATGAACATCTTTCAACAAAGATTCCATAAAAGATGAAAATTTTATTAGAGGACGGGCATCTAGTTGCATACTGAAAGAAAATAATGGAGAGATAATAAGAAGAGATAATAAATCTTCAAGATAAACATAAGGATGAAGAGTATTAAGGATGTATGTCGGTTTCTAAAGAATGACAATAAAAATTTTGTCTCTTTTTTCTCTCATTCTCAATTCTATGTGATTTTGTAAATGCTCAAATTTTCTCATAAAAGCTTCTGTTCTGTAAAATGAAGGAGGAAAAAAAGGAATCTCTTGCGGCGACACTTTCCTATTTCATTCTATTCTTATTTTACCCCCGCAAAAATGAGGACAAAAAATTGTTTATAATTGTTAAATAATCCCTTTTTGATTAATGTCATATAACGTGACAACAACATGCTTCTAAATTAAGGCACAATGAAGCATCGAGTAAAAATGAATGCCACATTGAGGAAATAAAGAGAAAAAATTAGAGAAATGGGTTGTGATTACCCATGAATAGAAAAATTTCAGCATGAAATCGAGGTCACTTTATTAATTGTTTAGCAAGGCATGTAAAGTTTTTTAGTTTAAGGTTAATTTTTTTTTCGAATTTTTTTCAAGGTTTAGATAAATTCTGGTTTCTAAAGGTTTTAAAACTCTTTTTAAAATTTATAACCAGTTTTGGTAAATTTTTAAATTTTCCTAAAAGTTGTAAAATTCAAGGTGGTTCTGCAACGTAAAACAATCTAGTTAGATAAATTTGAAACTGATCTAATGGGACGACATAATGGGTCGTTCGTAAAATTTGTAATGCTTAGGGAAGGGGGTAGAGGTTTGAGATTTCATTACGCTCCATGTAAAATTTTTCAGAAAACATAAAATTTGTTACTAACTAGGGGACGGGAAGTTTGAAAAACCCCCAAAAATGGCCATTTTAGGTGTTACGAATTTTACAAACAGCCCTTATTTTATTTTTCATGAACATATTATGGAACTACCCTGGGGCTCGTTTACTTATTACGTAACGCAGAGGGGGGGGGGGGGAAAAATGCTCCCAAATGTCAGTAAATAAAATCTTATCATAAAAATCATCTCTTTACCTACATATTTATTATTAAGATTACAACTTACCCTACCTTGAACTCAATAAATCAAAACATTTTAGAACCTTTAAAAAAAGGCACAGTAAGAGTAAGGACACTTTTGACTAGCTACCATTAATTAATTTTTTATGAGAAATTTCTTTCCATTCTTTTATTCTATTCTACCCCATTCCACATCCGTTTGTGTGTGTGTGTGTGTGTCTTGTGGCTTTTTCGGGTCAATTTGTGTTGCCTATTGTGGGGTAGTAAAAGGATGAATAAAATTTCTCTCTGTTTACCATCAGATTCATTCAGTAAATAGCAAATAGTTTAACTCTCCTTTTGTTTGCCTTAAAATAATTTTTTTTTCTTTTTCATTCTTTTGTTGGTATGAATTGTGCTAAAATGAGTAAGTAGCATAAAAGTGGTGGGAATCGAGCAAAAAATAACACACAGAAGAGAAGCAAAAAATGCCTTCAGGGAAGGACAAGATTTTTTTTAAAAAAAAAAAAAATGCTGGGGATGTTTTTGTGTTTGTTTTAATTTATGCTTACAAAACGCAATTTTCTCATTCATTTAATTTTTCAAGTTAATGCTTTGGACAATGAAATTTCTGTGTTTGTGTGCTTTATATATAAAAAAAGTTCTCACAATAATTCATAAGCATATGAATGCCTCTTGCTTATGCTTTCGTACTTTTTCCTTGTTTTTCAGGCTTTTAAAATTGTCTGTGTCTACAGTGGGCTACAATATGACAGAAAAATATGTCGCTTATTTTTAATAATTTAATTTAAATTTCGCAGTTAAGCAATAAAGAGAATTTTCGCAATTTAAATTCAATTAAATAAGTTTTAAATTCATCAAAAATTGTGGGAAATTTAAATAACAAATTTTTAAATTCATTAAATTTAATCAACGTTGGAAATCAAAATTCAAACCTAATTAAAAAAAAATAATTCAATTCTACATTTTTTTTAAAAAAAAAAAAAACGTTAAAAATTCTGATTTTAAATTATGTCAACCTTAATCCCCACTTTTAAATACCCCTATGAAAAAATTGTAAACTTCCATTTCCGGGATTAAAAATAAGTTTCAAATATAATTTTTCCGACTGCCTCTTTTCGATGTGGACTCATGAAAATTCATGTAATTTGGTATGAATATCAAATTATTTTGCGACACAATTTCGCTTTTTGTTTAAACTTTTAAGCTTCCTGTATATATTAATTTTTGTGTCGATGCCTCAACATTATTCAATTTCCAACTACATGAAAATGATGGAAAAATATTCTCATAAATTATTCATATCATTATTATTTCTATTTATTTACACATCTATTTTATCAGCAGCTAAAGTTAAATATTTTTACGTAGGAAAATTTCCTTATGGCTTTACAACAAGGTCGACGACAAAATTTGCAAATTTAATTTTCTTCCAAGAATTTATGAAATCAGATTTGATGAAAATCGCGATAATGTTAATAAGGCTTTTCCACAAGATAAGTAATGCTTTTATTGAAGGCACTTGAAGTTTCATGAGAACAGCTTCACACTAAGGATGATGAATAACGCAGAAATTGTCTAATTAATTTCTTGATTCTTCTTACTTCTTGCTGTAAGATATTAAAGAGGTCTTGTTAGCTTTATTTTCGATAGATGTGCACTGTAACTTTATCTAAATGAACGTTCATTTTGAAAAATTACCAAGCTGTCGAGTTATCGCTTTAGTGATATACCGTTCCTACTAACTGACCTTAAAAATTTCTAAATTCTAATAAATTTCCTATTTTACCTTCCTGACACCTTCATGGATGCCTTAAGCTTAAACCTTAACCTTTTATTGCTCAAAACCAAAATTTCAACCAAAATAAAACTTAAGAAACCACAAAACCTTCAATCCAATCCAATTATGGATGACTAATTTGATGGACAGACAAATAGATGAACAAACAAACCATCCATTTGAAAAATGATCGTATAAATGAAAATAGAATAATAGAAAAAAAATTTTCGACTTTCTATTGCGTTGGATGTTATTGAAAAGGGTTTGACGGCGAAATGGTTTCAGTGTCATGCCCAAATCTTCTCATTTACTCTTCCTTTCCTGTTTCCTCTATCGCTTAAAGGTGATGATAAAATGTCTATCTTTGAGATTGTCTACTTGAATCCACTTTTGTTTAATGAAATGAAAATACAGCCCATGTTAAATAAGAAACAGCGGTAACAGAAGCAGCAAGCATGCAGTGAGTAATACTTCATCTCCCTTTAATACTTTAACATTCAAATGGACTTGTATTATTTACTCTGTTCTTAACGTTAAAAGGAATTGCTCCTTTTTTTGCATTTCAACCTGCCTATCTAATGTACAGTATACAGTGCAGTCTTAGTCCAATCGCACCTTTCTCATGGAAAATTTAAATGCTCTCTCTCTTTTTCTTTTATTAAAATTAGCTTTCTTTTTATTTATTTGAATATACAGCATGAAAGCCTTTTTTTTCTTTTCATTCACTGAGACACATCACAAGACTGCCCGGGGGTCGGAAAAAATGAATTTCCTGTACACTCAATGTACATTCACAAAGGCCCATCGGTGGTAATGTTTTCTTTTTTTGGGGCCATCAATGGAATGAGAATGGAAAATATTTTTTTGTTCCTTTATATTTTCTTTTTTAAAAGGATTTCATGACCGAAAAATTACGCTTTACTAAACAAATGCTAAAACTGATAAATTGCTACCCATTTATCTTTTATACTTGCTTTATAATTTAGCGCGCGGTGCCTTCTCATTGTGAGAAGTTTACGAAAAGAGACAACACAATAAGATATAAGCAGTAACAATTTTTAAATAAATGTTTGAGAATTTTGGCAGACATTTTACAATAAATAAGAAACTTACTAGCTGCTGTCATGTATTGATGGAACTGACGCATTTGTTTACTCTTGCAAGCTTCAATCTGATCTCTCAAGGCTAGCGATGTATTTAGGTTGGAATTTTTTTAAAAATATATTGAGTTATTCTGCTCATATATCATGCATTATCCATTTTTCTGATGTTTAACAATGGAGAATCGAAAAAGCAGCATGTAATCACTGTCTGTAGCAGATCAGTGGAAATTCGCTTGTTTTTTGAGCTGTTATTGAAGGAATTATGTATTTAAAGAAATTTCATATATAGAGTAAATTGAGTAGAAATTTGGATTATTTTTGAGTAGAAATCAGGGTCATTTTTTTGTCTAAGACACAGACTCAAACCCTCATCCCTCTAAAAATTGGCCATCTTAAGTAAATGACCTCATAAAGGTATTTAGGATATATGACTTTCTGAACTTTAAGGAAAAATCACTAGACAACTAAAAACTGTTTTGACTGTTTAGAAACAATAACCTTAAATCGATTTTAACCTGCTTCAATCTAAATAAAACGAATTATTTAAAATGTCAAAATATCCTAATTAAACTCGTTATTAGCAGTTAACTAACTGCTCTAATTACTGAGAAATAATCAGCAACAAAATTTATTATTCTAAGCAGATATCTCAAATGAGTTTAATTGTAAGTAAGTGCTCGTCGTACAGACAATTGACTGCATTACAATGTTCGTTTTGTGTCAAAATTTTTTAATAAAAAAGCACCTTCGTATCAGCTTAAAAGACTAACACTTTGATGTAAAAACTTGCAGAAAAACATAGCACGTGATTAACTTGAGAGTGAAAACATTGAATAAAGTTGTGACATCCATACAGTAAATTTGCAGTAAATTACTTATTAAAATGAACAATTGCTGTATTCGCATTCATAATTCATTCACTGCACGTACTTTTCTCCTTCACTTGAGAAATTTGTTAAATGTTGCAATGAGATTCAGTTAACTATGTAGACTTTTGAACATGTGCTGGGTAAAATAGAAGACGATTTAGTAGAAAAATTTAAAATTTAATTTAAAGAGGAAATGAAAGCTTTAAAATTCGTAAAAAAATTGGCATATATGAACAAATCTTGAATGAAGCTAACTCTTAATTTTTGTGTTCAAAAGCTCAACAAATACTTTAAACTAGTTATGGCGCGGCACACTAGTGTACCGATTTTTTTTCGAAAAGTCTCATGGTTTTCGTTCCGCGTGTGGTTTTGATCATGACCTACAAGGTGTGCCGCGACATAAAAAATGTTGACCACCACTGCTTTAAGCAACTGTTTGCTGAAGGTTCCTTTTGAAAATAAATAGAATCATAATGTATCGAGTATCATAGCGATCTATTCTTCCCTTTCAGCAGTTGATTCTCAAAAGACGTCAGAAATTGAATTTGATACTTGTTCATAAGTTCCAAGAATTTCAGACTTTTGTGCATCAAAATGTTCATGCTTTGCATAATCAAATTTTCTCAGAATATGACAATCATCAAGTAATTCCACCCAATAATTGAATTCAGATTCACAAGGCGGAGTAAATCATTTCCAATTACAAATGTCTCGTTCATTATTCAAATTTTATTTCCTTCTCAATTGTTGTTCGATTATCGATTTGTGTAAATTTTGTTGAGCTTTAAAACTTTACAAGAAAATGAAATTTTTCATTGAATCAATTTTTGTAAAGCTGACATTTTTATTTGAAATTTGTTGTGCAAGACTTTCTTCATACAGTCTAGACGTGCACATGTGAAAAATAAATTCATTTTCTGGCAAATCACGAACTAAACTCATCGATATAAATGACATTTCTATATGAAATAAAACTATAAAAAATTCCTAATTTGCATGCAACCAGCATGTTCTTTGTTTTTATTCCAATTCAGAGAACACAATTACGTTTGTTGCTGCTAACGATAACTCACTCAGTCAACTGCATAATTCCAAAATCTGATATTTATACATCATGTCAAATTGTGTTGACAATAAATTAAATTTATTATAAAATTTGTTTTTCAATAATTTTTTTTGGAATCGTTTTGCATGATATATGGCTGTTCAGGGTTTGTAGGATGTAAGATAAATTTTATCATGAACCTCAAATTTTCAGTTTTGAATGCACATTATAGTTCCATGTATATTCTATAGTAAAATTTGTCGATTCGATCGAATTAAAGGAGTTAAAGTAGTTAACATCAATCAATAATAGATAGTAGCTTACAGCCTTAACTATTATAAATCTATAACATCTATCCTACAACACATAACCCCTGTAATCCAGACAAACTCATATGAGAAGAAAATCAGAATAAAAAGCTTCACACGATATGAAAAAATTGACATTGATGTGACACATCGCGTGTCTACAGGAAGCAACTGAAGTGAGACAACAATGCATAACATAAAAAAAAACTTACGGAAGAGCATGACAAAACAAGTATTTTTGTAAACAAGTGGCTTAATGTGAGTTAGAAAGTGTAAATTTGAGGAATGAAATAAATTTGTTGGCATGGATTTATTGGTGTGAGATGTCAAAGCTGATTTTTAAAATAAATATATGGCACAACAAACACAACGTACAGTGGGCGAAAATACTGAGGAAAAGAGAGGGAAAAAGATTGAAAAATTTTTGAAATCAACATTGTATGAAAAATAAAGGAATAATATTATGTGTGGAAGGTAATAGAGGAACGAACAGCATAACAGGATTATAAAAGAGCAATTTGTTGGTGGTATGAGGAGTAAAATCGATAATCTGATTAGATTGAATATGTATATTGTTACGTCGTATGTTATTGTTAAAGATTCAATCGTCTTATAAAGCTTTTCTGTTCTATTCAAATTTCATGTGAATGATGACGAGTCGACATAACAAAAGGATATATTTTGAAATTGGGTATCATGTTGGATTTTTTTTTAACCGAAGGAGATTGAAATATTCTGTCAAATTTTGAGTACCTAATTATTGCATGTTTAATCTGTAAATAAATTTTGTTTTGTTTGAACGTCAATCAGAGCATAAACATCTTTTAATTAAGTATTAATTAGAATGAAACAATACATTTAAAATTGACAGAAAAGGTATTTCTTGTTCAAAACTTATAGTTTTGTCCATTGTTGTTGGATGGGTGTTTAGATAATAGTGATGAAATAAAAAAAACACAGAAAAACACGAGTTACAGTTACTGGGGGACCTCGATTTGAGTAATTGTTTGGTTCCGGAAAAAATCTACTCAAATCGAAATTACTCAAATCGAAGTTACTCAAATCGAGGTCCCCCAGTACTTTAAATAAGAGATCTAAAAGAGCTCTGAATATCAGTTTTGGCACTTAAAGAAGTTTCAAAAAATAAGTTCAAATTTTAAACTTTTGAAAGTTAGAAGAACGATCAGTCATCACTTTAATAATTGTAGTTTTCACCTCTAATAACCAAAAAAAAAAATTAAATCTGAATTCAGTTAATAAAAACTAAGCTATAGCTTATTCAAAAGCCTGCATACATCTCCTAGATCATTCACCATAAGACTCATTGAACCCTAACTTTTTTCACATCAATTTTCTCTCAATATTCTTAAGCTTATTTTAGGATTTCAATATTCAATCTTTCGTCGATTCCATCAATTTCAAGATGATGATGATGATGGTGACGTCTTTAGTTAAGGAAAACAAATTGATGGAATAAAGACAGGCTTTATGTCTTTTTTTGAGGATATTTTTACTCTCTATCTCATTCCTCAAATTCTGCATATCCCTTTTCGCTCGATTTCTCATGCTGTATTCTTTTGAAGTGCCGAATAAAGAAGACGTGTCATGTCACTTCGGTGAATAAAAAGATGTTGCTTATCATTGGGATTTGCTCTCTCTCTCTTTTTTATGGAAACAATGACAATACAGTCTTCAAATGGTGTGACTCATACTCTTTTTATGCCCTATTGACTTTATAAAATTATCCAATAAATGCTATAGGTGACTCAATGAATTTTTAAACAGCTTTTTATTGTCAAATAATTTTTTTTTATATCCTCTTGAGATTCTTAATACTCATTCTTCTTATTTTCAGTTGGAAATAAATTTGTCTATTCGATTATCACATCTTCTTATTCAAATGGATGAATGACCTTAACAGGGGGAAAAGTACTTGTAAAAAAATTTTAGTGTAAAAAAAGTGTAAATTTTACATCTTTTTACAGTTTTTTTACAGTTTTTTACAGTTTTTTACATCAAACTGTAAAATTTTACATCAACTTTTTCTTAAGCATAAAATTAAGATTAATGAGAGTTTTCTTCAGTTTTCTTATAGTTTTTCATTGCGATTAAGGAAATTTATGTGAAAAATCTTGGAAAAATCGCTTTTCCGATGAGTTTTTCATCCCAAATAACAAAATCAACGTGAAAATCGCTTTTCCGATGGGTTTTTCATCCTAAATAAGAAAATCAACGCGAAAAATCGCTTTTACGGTGGGTTTTTCGTCCCAACTAAGAAAACTAATGCGAAAAATCGCTTTTCTACAGAATTTTTTATTTCAAAAATAAAAAAAGAACGAAATTTTTTATGCCATTTTGGTGTAAAAGTGTAAAATTTTACGCCAAAAGTGTAAAATTTTACGTCAAAAGTGTAAAATTTTACACTAAAACTGTAAAAAAACTGTAAAAAAACTGTAAAAAACTGTAAAAAATGTAAAAGTGTAAAGCGATGTAAAATTTTTACAACAAGTACCTAACAGGCAACGATTACAATCAGATACGATATTTGTGATTACGAAACGGTTTTGAGATGACGAAAATTTTCGTCATCACTCCATACATTCATTTGATTACAGTACGGTACCGACACGATCGCGCTAATTTGATTACAATCACAGATCGCGATCATTATCGTATCTGATTACAATCACTAACTTGCATGCAAGTGGAAACTTGCATGCAATTTTTTAAATTTCATAATCACTGATTGTAATCACTGATCGTAATCACAATGATCACGATCAATGATTGTAATCACTGATTATGATCATTGATTGTAATCAGTGATTGTAATCATTGATTGTAATCAGTGATTACAATCACTTCGGGGGGAATGATTACGAAAAAAATTAAAAAATTATTTTTTTCGGTGGGGCCGAAATTTTCTAAGCATTTTTTTTTTTTTTATTAGTATTAGGTGTTATTAGTATTAATGTTAGTATTAGTTTTTTTATATTAGAAATTTTTAAACTTAGAAATTTTTCGGTCACCCATCCTTTGCCGTTGCGTTGCTTAACTTTCGAGATCTCGTGTTTTTCCTTGAAGTCACCATCTGTAATTATATAATAATTTAAATATGGCAAAAGACATATTTAAGTTACTATATATTTTTGATGTACTTTTTTACAGTTTTAACGCTCGATTAGTGTACGGGGGTTGATTTTCAACTGTTAGAGAAGTTTTACAATATTTAATAATTAGTTTAATCCGAGTTTAATCAATTTTTCTCGTGATTACGATCGTGATTGTAATCAGTGATCGCGATCAATGATTACAATCAGTTGTGAGTGTGATCAATGATCATGATCAGTGATTACAATCAGTTGTGAGCGTGATCAAAAAAAATTTTTGAATTTCGAATTTTTTTAATGATTACGAAAAGTTTTCATTGATTACAATCAGTGATTACAATCAATGAACATGATCTTTGATTATGTTCAGTGACCACAATCATTGATCATGCTCATAGCTGATTGTGATCATTGATTATGTTCAGTGATTGTAATCAATGATTACGTTCATGATTGATTACGCTCATTGATTACAATCAGTGATTACAATCGTTGATCGTGAAAGGAAATTTTTTTAATGATTACGAAAAGTTTTCTTTGATTACAATCAGTGATTACAATCAATGAACATGATCTTTGATTATGTTCAGTGACCACAATCATTGATCACAATCAGCTATGAGCATGATCAATGATTATGTTCAGTGATTATAATCCTTGATTACATTCACAATTGATCACGTTCATTGATTACAATCAGTGATTACAATCGTTGATCGTGCAAGTAAGTTTTTTAATGTTTCTGAAAACTTTATGTGATTACAATCAGTGACCACAATCATTGATCACGCTCATAACTGATCGCGCTCATTGATTATGTTCAGCGATTGTAATCAATGATTACGTTCACGATTGATTATGCTCATTGATTACAATCAGTGATTACAATCAACGATCATGCAAGTTTTTGTCAAGTTATTTTTTTAGATAATTTTAAAAAATATTTGATTACAATCAGTGATTACAATCAACGATTATATTCACAACTGATCGAGATCAATGATTGTGTTCAGTGATTATAATCGAGTGATCACGATCGCAATTGATTATGTTCAATGATTACAATCAGTGATTACAATCATTGATCGTGCAAGTAATTTTTTAAATGATTACGATAATATTATTTGATTACAATCAGTGACCATAATCAATGATTATGCTCATGATTGAGCGTGATCAACGATTACAATCATTGATTATAATCATTGATTGCGTTCATAGTGATTATGTTCATTGATTACGATCAGTGATTGTGATCACGACTGATTACGATCAATGATTATAATCAGTGATTACAATCGAGTAAATCATAATTTTTTTCTTATTTGTTTGATTACGAAAATTCATACTTGATTACAATCATTGATCGTGATCAGGTGATTACAATCAAACTTATGCAAGTTGGCATGTTCTGATTGTAATCACTGATTGTAATCTAACGATGCGATCACGAAAATATGAAAAAAAGGTCGATAGTGATTACAATCACTATCGTGATCGCGTCGGAATATCGTCATCATTGCCTGTTAGGGAGTACTTTTCCCCCTGGACCTTAATAAAATGAATTTCTGTTTCCTCATTTATGCTTCTTTGAATTGAACTTTTTATGTATTTGAGATTATTTTGATTTATTTTTTGTGATCAATTTGCTGCTAGATTTTTTTATGGAAATAAAATTAAAATTTGCGAGTAAGAGAACCATCTAATGAGACTTTTTACAATTTGTAGTGATGAATCTTCGTCCAAAGTTGCATCAACGTCATAGATCTGTAAAAATTTTAAATATGTTTTAAATAATTTGAACTCACATTTCTGCTGAAATTCAACTTAAAAAAAAAAATCAAAAATTAAATTAATTCCATTGTCGCATGTCATCATTTATTTAATACCATGTCAACGTGATTACTGCGAAATAGGTTTCAGCAGTGCTAATTACAGTGTTTACAAAACAATTGATATTGATCAATCAATTTAAATTGAACGCTTTTGTTAATTGGCTTTATAAGTTTAATTACTATAGTGAAGTTTAATTTCATATTACTGATGAAATATGATCAGGATGATAAAGCTATTTATGTGTAATCAACAGTTGAAAACGTACAAATGTCAGACAATTACGTGGTAATTGATTTCATTTTCATTGTAAATGATTTGCATAATTTTCAGATGTGTTTATGAATTGTCGTTGAGTTATGGATTATTTATGAATTCGTTTAATTTTGTCATGAACATTTTTTGTTACTTTTGGTGCAAGCTTAAGCAATTTTAATATTTTTCCAATTTTTTCTAGGTAATTTTTTTTCCCCAAATTAAAATAATTTCATGAAAATATAAATTACCTGAAGATGGGGAATCACTTTATATAGAACCAAATATGCATACAATCCATTTAAGAACACAAACATCAAAAACTTTTCAATAATATCCATATTGTATAAAACTTTAATTCTCACTTCTATTACTGTATAAAATTAATAAATTTTCCAAACTAAAATTTTTTAGTTGCAACGCTATCTGCGATTTAATGGAGTTCAAAACGTTATTTTTTTTCTTCAAGAAAACTCCCAAAGGATAAATAAAGTTTCATCTTGCAACTAGTATAGTTCACCAAACATTCAAACAACGTAGAAAGTAGAAAACTAGTCTCCAAAGTCAAAAAAATAACAAGTGAAGTGACATCCCTCAGGGTATCTTAAATTATACTTTTCTTCTTACATTTATTGTTTATGTTTTGAGTGTTGTAATGAGATAAACATGAAGAATAAAGGATAAAGCATATGATAGTGCTTAATTAGGTGAGAGAACAATGAAAAATTATTTGACCTCTCAGAAATAAGATTGCAACTAGGATGTAGTCAACTGCTGTCAGAAATTTAATCTTCCCAGTCAAAATACCCATTAACACCCCCAACATATTCCCAGAATATGCTGCAAAGCTTTCCACATTCATCCATAATAATAATATGAAAAGAGAAAAATTATAAGAATGAAGCATTAAAAAGCGAGCGCATAAAATGATAAATGATGGCTCAAATCACACGCTTCGTTTACAATGCAAATAAATAGCATTTTATGTTCCTCACTAGCAAGCTAAAAATCCAATGAGAAGCAATAGCAAATACCAATCTAATGGAATTCCATCCAAAAATAAACATCCATAATGAATGAACGGATTGTTGAACTCTCAATGAATGAATAAATGTTTTCTTCTTCTATCCTTACTGCCTCGAGGAACTATGAAACTTCTTCTTCTTGTATTTTCTTCTTGACTAATCTCACAATGGATTGTTTCATTGTAGCTATTTACATGCTGATCGTCTAATATTCTTAATGTTTATGTGCTGATTTTTGCAAATTTCTATCATAATCTGAATGTGATGAAAAACTTCAAAATTCTAGTTGAATAGTATTAAATCCATATACTTTTAAGATGTAGAACAAGGTTAATGCTTTCTCAAAATAGCACACAAAATATCATTAATACCCTTTATCTCTCAAGACAGCTGATTATTTAAATGCTGTCGTGACGTATTAAGCACTAAATCATTAGTCACTTAAAATTCTATAAAACCATCAAAAGCATAGATATATAAACGATTCGACAATGAAATTCTTTAAACATTAATTTCAATTTGAAGAAATTTGTTTTATTCGAGCATCGAGTTATTGAATCATATTCAAATCCCATTTAGATATCGAGAAAAGGATTTTATTCAGTTCAGAAAAAAATATCTTTCTCCATCTATTTTTATTGCAATCTTCCTATTCTCGAGCATACCCTTGAGGTGAATTTTTTATATCTTGTTTCACAAAATATCGTCGAATGATGTTGATAGAGTGTTTATGTGAGAATATAAATTGATAAACAATGAGCTATCGGAATCAATAAATGGCGATGACAAATTTTTTTCATCTCTTCTGTTTTTGTGTTTTTCTTTCCATAAAACGTTTTCACAAATTAAAAGTCAATTGAGCTGATTTTATTATTATTATTATGAAAATGAAGAGAAAAAAATAAAGTTTTTATTGATATCTTTTTTTTTGTGAAGTTCGAGTTGTGTTTGAATTTGCTGCAGTATTAACAGTTCCAGTTTTTCATGTCTGCAGGAGTCAAAAAAAATTTTTATGCAATTTTTCCAATGTTCATTTTAAGGAGGGGTTGAAAAATTGTTCCTTTAAAAATTTGGGTAATTATCTAGATCAGTCCAAAATTTTTGTATTTGAATCGAATTTTTTTAAATCCAAACGTAAGAAAAATGACAGTTAAAAATGAAAATTTAAATTTTTATATGGAAAATTTTTGGTTATTCAAATCGAATCTGTTCAATTCGAGGACCCCCTGTATCTCCAAATGTACCATGAAAAAAGATTGACCACCACTTATCTAAAAATATCAATTTTCTAAAAACTCTTTCTCTGCTTTTTTTTCATAAAAATTTAAAATCCATTACTTACACACTTTATCGCTTGATCCGATTGTGAATGTATTTCATACTTCACATCATGCAAGCTTTCAATATACACGATTTGATCTATGCCTCTCTTTATATATATTGTCATATTTCTTATCCTTCTTGTTCTCCTATTATTCACTGTATGTGCTGGTAGGAAGAACATGATGACAAAATTATGGAAAAATATTAAAAAGATTTTCTTATTTTTATGTATTCAAATCAGATTTCAAATAAGAATGACATAAAATAAGAAAGACTTTCACTCTCTTATTCTTTCTCTTCCTACATCTTTTATCTGACTATATGAACATTTAAAGATTTTATTTTCACATTTTCCGAGCTGTTGCATGAGTCGTGAGTTGCTTATTGCGTATTGTTGTGTATGATAAATCACATCTACAGATACAAATGTTATTTCATTGCCTTTAAGTGTATCATCATAAAAATATGATTTCTTATTAGGTATTATTTTTTTTTGAAAATTTTTCTAAATATTTTAGGTGAATAAAAATAAATTTAAGGTTAGGGCACATTTAAGTATGAAATTTATTGCAGCTTCTATTTTCATGCCATTCATGACTAATCAAGGCAAAAAAAATAAGTGAACGGTCCTTTAGTCCAGAACAGTATTTTATGTGTAATTAGTTTGAACATTTGACACCTTATTGGGCTTAAATATTTTTCCAAAATACTGCATCAACTTCTTCATATTTAAAAACTTCTGAAAATCAAAACAAGAAGACTATCCTTGAGAGAACAGCTTATAGATTATTATCAATCAAAATAAAGCATATATATTTTATCTGTTAATGCTTATAAATGAATATTATTATTCAACACTAGATCCACATGAGTACTTTTTATTAAAAATTGCATGTGAGGATTATCCAGTCAGATTGAAAGCTAATGAAAAAGTTTCTCATTTGCAATAATCCACAGCACTCAATTTGTTGAATTTCTCCTCATCTATTTATGTGAACATTTCAAAATTTTCTGTATATTCATACATACATATGCATATAAAATGTATCACAATCTTAATTAAAAATCAAGAGAATAATATCACTCTCCCAATGCTGATGATGATTAGGCTTGTTTTCAATATAAAACCTCATTATTTATGTGAATTTTTGGTATCATAAATTTTCATCAAATTTGTGTTCCTATAAAATTAAAATTTTCTATCCAATTTGGGTAAAGACAATCAAATATGTTTATTCGTCATACCTGTTGTTAATCCATATCAAATAAATTTGAATATGTTGGTTTAGACTTTTTAAATTGGATTGTAACTTGGGTTATGTATATGAACTATATATTTTATTTTAGTCAGATGATTTTTGATATTGCCATATCCTAAATATCTATAGATATTTTAACAAATTTAATGCATTTAAATATTTGATCTGGATTAAATGCTGAATTCCGATGAAAAGTTTTAAATCTTCTTTGAAAAATGATTATTGATGAATTGTTATTGAATGTCTAATTTTCGATGAATTAAGTTTCAAAATTAAGTATTTGAATCAAATGAATCTATCAAAAATTCTAAACCATAAAAATTGAATTTTAAAATCTTCATGATGAACATTATGTTAAAAAGTTAAAAATAATTAAATATTTCTGTAAAAGGATTGACATTTTCAAATATTCCTAAGGAGCGATATACTAATGACGTCCTTTAAAAACTTGAATTTTTCAAGTTCAGTCAAAAATCTTCACATTAAAATTTCCTCGTGTATGCGACTTATCACATTCTAAGACCCCCTAAAAAGCCTAGAAAATTTAACGCAATATATGAACGACCCCTAAGCTCTTTTGAAATTATTTCATACAGCAAATATTGCTGGTATATTTTTAAACATCATCCTATTAGAGATTTTCATGAAATATAAACGACACCGATCCTAATACTAAATGTATTTGACTTAATGCTTTTCATTTGGTACTTTTTTATAGCAACAATTTAGTGTGGTGTGCTTTTAAGAATTTCCGGTAAAGAAAAATTCTATTTGTTACAAAAATGTCATAAAAACATAAAGTCTATAGCCCACTCATTCTAGTTATGCTTCTGTGATTCTGTACAAAAATCCAATGAATTTTATTTATTTTTAGAATAATTTTCCATCACAATCATTTAAAAGGCAAAAAGTGGATTCGAATAAAAGAAAGAAAGAAAGGAAAAAAGCAAAATGATCCAAATCGAATTAGGCTTCGACTTTTTATATAAAAAAATTAGTCCAGCAGAATGAGCTGAAATAAAATTATTTCAATATTCAGGTAGGTGTGTACATTTGGTTTTTTTTTGAGCAGCGTAGGGGGGAAATTGAATAAATATCAAAAATAGGAAAAAATGAAAACTTTTTTTTCCAATAGAACTGGCACCCATGTAACCAAAATGTTCCATTGGTTTTCCTTTTCCATCAATGGAAGATCCAATGTACTATCAAATTTTTCATACAAACTAGTTATGAAGCGGATCACGCTTCATGGAGATATTCACACCGTTTCCAAATGACACTGATTAATTTGAAAACATCTTTTCTGTGTTATAAAACTGATAAAAACAGAAGATTAGAGCAAAAATTTCAGAATGCAGATTAACACTTGAGATAGAATAATATCTGCTATTTTTTACTTCCGCTTCGCTCCAGTTGCTGCTTTGCGGTCAGTCTATTCTGTAGATCAGATCTTTTCATGAATGATTATCTTTATTAGATAAGACTTTACCATACATTACAGTTTCGATAGTTTTGCAACTTCCGCTTCGCTCCAGTTGCTGCTCCGCGGTCAGTCTATTTTGTAGATCAGACTTTTATGTATGATTATCTTTGTTAGATCAGACTTTATCATATATTACAGTCTCGATAGTTTTGCAACTTCCGCTTCGCTCCATTTGCTGCTCCGCGGTCAGTCTATTCTGTAGATCAGACTTTTTTGTATGATTATCTTTGTTAGATTAGACTTTACCATAGATTACAGTCTCGATAGTTTTGCAACTTCCGCTTCGCTCCAGTTGCTGCTCCGCGGTCAGTCTATTCAATAGATCAGACTTTCATGTATGATTATCTTTGTTAGATTAGACTTTACCATAGATTGCAGTCTCGATAGTTTTGCAACTTCCGCTTCGCTCCAGTTGCTGCTCCGCGGTCAGTCTATTCTGTAGATCAGACTTTTATGTATGATTATCTTTGATAGATAAAAAATGTATAAAAAAAACTTTTTAAAAAACACGCTTTTTGAAAATGACCAAAAAACTTTGTTAAAATTATTCTAAAAAGTAGTAAATAAAATAATATCACGCTTTTAAAATAAAATATAACTAAAATAAAATTTCATTGACTAACTAAAAAGTGTCTAAAATATTTTTCTAAAATATTTTATGTAGTACAAGTACACAATGACTGTAAAAGCGTGGGGCGTAATTGTCTTGGCGACCCTTTGATTTTGATGACCTCTTTTGAACGCCCCACGCTTTTACAGTCATTGTGTTCTTGTACTACATACTTCGTGTTCTTGTACTTTTTCACTCGCTTCGCTTCGTTCAGCTCGCTCGCTTCGAGCTTCGCTCGAACGCTTTTACATTTTACCTTATGAATCCAAAGTCTGAGGACGTATTATGAAAATTTTCACACCTTCACTCGCTTCGCTTCGTTCAGGATGTAAAAATTTGTGAGCTTCGCTCAACCTAGTTTGAACTACGTTCAAACTTCATGTGTTCGAGCTTCGCTCGAACACTTTTACATTTTACTTTATGAATCCAAAGTCTGAGGACGTATTATGAAAATTTTCACACCTTCACTCGCTTCGCTTCGTTCAGGATGTAAAAATTTGTGAGCTTCGCTCAACCTAGTTTGAACTACGTTCAAACTTCATGTTTTCGAGCTTCGCTCGAACACTTTTACATTTTACCTTATGAATCCAAAGTCTGAGGACGTATTGGGAAAATTTTCACACCTTCACTCGCTTCGCTTCGTTCAGGATATAAAAATTTGTGAGCTTCGCTCAACCTAGTTTGAACTATGTTCAAATTTTATAGATCACAGGAGTGTCAAACTCCACTTCGCTTCGCTTCGTTCCGTTCGACTTTTATAGATTACAGGAGTGTCGATCTCCACTTCGCTTCGCTTCGTTCCGTTCGACTTTTATAGATTACAGGAGTGTCGAATTCCACTTCGCTTCGCTTCGTTCCGTTCGACTTTTATAGATTACAGGAGTGTCGAACTCCACTTCGCTTCGCTTCGTTCCGTTCGACTATTATAGATTACAGGAGTGTCGAACTCCACTTCGCTTCTCTTCGTTTCGTTCGACTTCTATAGATTACAGGAGTGTCGAACTCCACTTCGCTTCGCTTCGTTCCGTTCGACTTTTATAGATTACAGGAATGTCGAACTCCACTTCGCTTCGCTTCGTTCCGTTCGACTATTATAGATTACAGGAATGTCGAACTCTACTTCGCTTCGCTTCGTTCCGTTCGACTATTATAGATTACGGGAGTGTCGAACTCCACTTCGCTTCGCTTCGTTCCGTTCGACTATTATAGATTACAGGAGTGTCGAACTCCACTTCGCTTCTCTTCGTTTCGTTCGACTATCATAGATTACAGGAATGTCGAACTCCACTTCGCTTGGCTTCGTTCCGTTCGACTATTATAGATTACAGGAGTGTCGAACTCCACTTCGCTTCGCTTCGTTCCGTTCGACTATTATAGATTAAAGGAGTGTCGAACTCCACTTCGCTTCGCTTCGTTCCGTTCGACTTTTATAGATTACAGGAGTGTCGAACTCCACTTCGCTTCTCTTCGTTTCGTTCGACTATTATAGATTACAGGAGTGTTGAACTCCACTTCGCTTCGCTTCGTTCCGTTCGACTTTTATAGATTACAGTAGTGTCGAACTCCACTTCGCTTCGCTTCGTTCCGTTCGACTATTATAGATTACAGGAATGTCGAACTCCACTTCGCTTCGCTTCGTTCCGTTCGACTTTTATAGATTACAGTAGTGTCGAACTCCACTTCGCTTCGCTTCGTTCCGTTCGACTATTATAGATTACAGGAATGTCGAACTCCACTTCGCTTCGCTTCGTTCCGTTCGACTATTATAGATTACAGGAATGTCGAACTCCACTTCGCTTCGCTTCGTTCCGTTCGACTTTTATAGATTACAGGAGTGTCGAACTCCACTTCGCTTCGCTTCGTTCCGTTCGACTATTATAGATTACAGGATTGTCGAACTCCACTTCGCTTCGCTTCGTTCCGTTCGACTTTTATAGATTACAGGAGTGTCGAACTCCACTTCGCTTCTCTTCGTTTCGTTCGACTCTTAGAACTCTTGAATTCCACATATTTCTCATGTTAAAGCATCGAAAATATAATATCAATGCTTAAAACCCTTCAATTCCACATATATCTCATGTTAATACATCGAAAATATAATGTCAATGCTTAACAACCTTCAATTTCACATATTTTCCATGATGAAGCATTAAAAATTTAATATAAATGCTTAAAACCTTTTAAATGTATGAATTTTCCATGCTAAAGCATGGAAATTCTATCATCAACATTTATAGCTCAGCATGATTCATTTTCGCTTGATAAAACAATTATGTATTGATACTAGTATAACGGTGATCACTCGTGACCGACTAAAGTGCATTTTCCGCGTTTAGTAAACCGACCAAAACTTAAAACCAAAGATTACAAAATCCTAAATTAGTAAATCGTCGGATTCAGCAAACATTTATGCCCTTAAAATGAGATACAGTAAGCATTCATGGCCATAAAGTGAGATCCAGTAAGTATTCATGACCATAAAATGAGATCCAGTAAGCATTCATGGCCATAAATTGAGACCCAGTAAGCATTTCTGGCCATAAAACGAGATCCAGTAAGCATTCATGGCCATAAAGTGAGATCCAGTAAGCATTCATGGCCATAAAGTGAGATCCAGTAAGCATTCATGGCCATAAAATGAGATCCAGTAAGCATTCATGGCCATAAATTGAGATCCAGTAAGCATTTCTGGCCATAAAACGAGATCCAGTAAGCATTAATGGCCATAAAGTGAGATCCAGTAATGATTTATGGCCATAAAATGAGATCCAGTAAGCATTCATGATCATAAAGTAAGATCCAGTAAGCATTCATGGCCATAAAGTGAGATCCAGTAAGCATTCAAGGTCAATTAATGAGATCCAGTGAGCATTCATGGCCATAAAGTGAGATCCAGTAAGCATTAATGGACATAAAGTGAGATACAGTAAGCTTTCATGGCCATAAAATGAGATCCAGGATGCATTCATGGCCATAAAGTAAGATCCTCTAAGCATTCATGGCCATAAATAAGATCCAGTAAGGATTCATGGCCATAAAGTGAGATCCAGTAAGCATTCATGGCCATAAAGTAAGATCCAGCAACCAATCATGGCCATAAAGTGAGATCCAGTAAGCATTCATGGCCATAAAATGAGATCCAGTAAGCATTCATGGTCTTAAAGTGAGATCCAGTAAGCATTAATGGCTATAAAATGAGATCCAGTAAGCATTCATGACTATAAAATCAGATCCAGTAACCATTCATGGCCATAAAGTGAGATCCAGTAAGCAGTCATGACTATAAAATCAGATCCAGTAAGCAGGCATGGCCATAAAGTGAGATCCAGTTATGATTTATGGCCATAAAATGAGATCCAGTAAGCATTCATGGCCATAAAGTGAGATCCAGTAAGCATTTATGGCCATAAAATGAGATCCAGTAAGCTTTCATGGCCATAAAGTGAGATCCAGTAAGCATTCATGGCCATATAGTAAGATCCAGTAAGTATTCATAGCCATAAAAGGAGATCCAGTAAGCATTCATGGCCATAAAGTCAGTTCCAGTAAGCATAAAGTGAGATCCAGTAACTATAAAATTATGACTTTAATTATTTGTAGCCATTTAATCAATCATTAATAAATTTTCTTGAAATTTTCATACAAAAATGTCTTTACGTAAAAAAATACGTATACGTAAAGAAAAATTTACGTAACGTAAAATTCTACGTTTTTCGGAAAAGTGTTATGCAATAATCGGCTATAATTTTTCAGTTTTTCGTTGATTTCTCCGGAACTGCTGCATGAATCATCACCAAAAGTTTCGTGGCACCATCGGAGCCCAATACACACATTTTGATCCATATTTGAAGTCCTAACTCGCTTCCGTTTTCCCGGAATTTGGCCGACTATAGTCCAAGCAGTGCTAACATCAACAGTTTTTCGCGATTTTCTCGAAAACAATGCAACCAATTTTCACGGGGTTTGCGGCATTTTGTAGAGAATTCCAAGGCCTAACTTTTATGTAATTAGGGTATAAAGCGTAAAAATGCTTAATTTAAGAGAAAAACGCAAAAAACGGTTTTTGAGAGTGTAGTAAAAGCAATATATTCACGCCGTGAAACGGTGTGAATATGAAAATTACTTTACATGAAAGTACCAAAAATATTCCATTGAAGGAAATACTTCAACGCGCATAAGTTCAAGTCCCAAAAAATCTTGATTATATACTTCACAAGAGTATGCAGAAATCACTTTTATATCTAGAATTAAAATTTGTATGAGACTTTAAACATTTAATAATGTTTTTAATGTATGTGATGAAGTCTTTAGATTTCATTAGTGTGCAACTTAGCTAAATTAAGTTGCTTATGAATATTTTTTTAAGTATTAGTGTTTGTTAAACAAATAAACACTAATACATTAATAATGAATTACATAAAAAATACAATAGAATAGAACAAAAGAACACGTGAAATTTTTTTCATTTTTTATGTTCCATAAGTTTTCCATCGATGTATTACATCAGTAGTACTTATGTATTACTTTGATGTATTACATCAATGGAAAACACGATCGTCCTTTTATCTTCCATTTCCATAGGACAATATGTTCCTTAGGACGGTACATGGACGGTACATAGGGACCGTCCATGGAACATTCTTATGGAATACATTGATATTCCATTTGGTTACATGGGCAGGGATTAGAGAAACAAAAACGTGACCATTGCAAAAAAAAAATTGTTGATAAATATAAATTCAATGTGAGGGGTGCAAAAAAAATAATCAAAAAACTTTTTTTCTTTCCTTTTTTCTCTTTACTGAGCTTTTATAAAGTTTTTTGTTAAGTAAGTGATAGGGATTAATTTAATGGATGAAGGTCAATTGAAGTTTGTAATTTAATTGTAGTTGTGTACATTTTTGGCAATACTTGGTATGTCTAACTTTCATTATTTGTGGTATGAACTGAATTTTGAAGTTTTGCTTGTATTTTTGAGCAGGATGAAATTTAGTAATTTTTGCAAGTTTAAAAGCTATATAAATATGTATTTTTTGAATTTTAGAATATTTGGGTTATCTCTATTTTAGTCAAGTGTTTTATGACCCATTCAATTATTATGTAACGTTTTAAACAAAAGAATCAGGTGTAAGAGCAGTAGACTGTAACAAACTCTCAGACCCCCCCCCCCCCCCTTCTGTCATAGCGTTACGTAACAAGTGAATGCAAGGAATTTTTTAAAAGTGGCCTCAAAATTTTGTTGTAAAAAATTATCAAAAAAAGTCAAATAGACAGACCTCCAACTATTAGCTACTATTTCCCAAAATTTCAGTGCCACAACTCGAAAAACCTCAAGGCAGTTAAAACTTTCCATTCCTAAACCAGACTTCATATCTTTTATTTTTCAATAACAGCAAAAAAATAAACTGGAATGTCCGAGAAAACTTTCTGGCATTGGTAACAATTGTAAAGACAGGAATTAAGTTGAGCATAAAAATTTCGTATGCAGGCATAATTTATTTTGGTAAACCACAAATAAATTAAAATTTTTTACAAGACAAAAAAATCTTGAAAATCCAACAACTCGTGTAAGAAAACTTTTTTTTTTGTCAACCATAATTCATCTTTTTTACTTAAGACACACAAGAAAAAACTTTAGTCTCATCATCATAAGCAGCAGGAATGAAAATATAAAGAAACTTTTCTTTAGTAGGAAAAAAGGCACATTTTTCATGTAAAAAAGAAAAAAAAAAATCCTCTTTCAATTCACTTCAAATGGAAAACAAGAAGATACAAGCAAGCCACAGAAATTTTTCTTCCCCTCAAGTCTAAGACTTAGACAATAAATGTAAAAGTGAGAAGAAATATTGTGACATAACTCATAAATCTACAACACCATCGGATATGTCTCTCTTGAATTTCAATGATATTTTTGCTTGAGGTATAATTTTTATAGCGATTAAATGTGATGCAATTGAGGGGTTTTTTATATGCTTATGTTTGCAAACAACATTTTCAGTTGTGGATGTGGAGAGCAAAAAATAACTGAAAAGCAATAAAAATATATATTTTTGTGCATGATGCATAATTTAACAAAAATAAAATGATTGAAATTTTTGATGTCCCCTTTCATCATAGTTAGAGGGTTTGGTAAACATCACAAAAAATGCTTGCCAAAAGCGTTGCTGTGCATTCAACTGAGAAATTGTGTGACATACTTTTTATTGGGATTTACATCAAAATATGAATGAAAAATTCTCTTCAGTAATTTGTTGTTGCGACTTTGTTTGTCAGTTTTTGTGACTCGTGTTTTGAACGGTTTTTGCTTCCTTGTTTGCATTCGGATTTTTTCTTATTTTTATATAAATGTTTGTTAACAAATTGAATAAAAAGTATGTGCTGGAATTAGGCTAGGGGCATTGCTAGAAAAATTTCTGTAAGGTCAAAGAAACTTTTAAATTTTGTAAGCGTTTTTTTAAATTTTTTTAAATATTTAGTTTCAATTACAAATTTATAATATTCAGAATGAAAATAAAATTGAATGATATATTTTTTAAAAAAGCAACTTTTCACAAATTCTTTTAATCCATGCAAAACAAAAAAAAATTGATAGTTCCGGACATACCTCCAATGATTGCAGGCAGCGAAAAAGCCGCGGTGGCCGAGTGGTTAGAGTGTCGGCCTCCTATGTCAACGACCTGGGTTCGATCCTAGGGAAAGTCTAGTCGGATCTGGTGCTTTTTCGCTGCTTCTAGTCTGGCAGCTCGGTTTGTGTCGTCGCGAAACACAAATTTTGCTAGGTACATTACATTGATATACCCTAGGTCAATGTAATTGTGCAGAGCTTGCAGAAAGCATTCGCCATATCTATGGCAAAAAAACACAAATCGTCATTTTATGACAAAAACAACACAAAAAAAAAAATCCATCGATGTCAACGCATCAAATAGGCAATAAAATCTGCACCAAAAATCAACATTTAAGATGAATAAGCTGCTGCTTGAACTCTTAAAATTAATATTATAAATTTATATATTTGTAATTATTATGAAAAGCAAAATAAAAAAAAATAACATTAAAAAAAAAAAAAAAAATCCAATGATTGCGCCCATGCCCAAGTAAATGATTAAGATTTCAAAAATTTTATTTTTTAAATTTTACTTAGATTGAAATGGCACTTTTTCTGAATTCTTCACACATTCACTTTAATCTTAAAGCAATAACATAGAAACTCTAATCTTAAATTGAATTGACTCACTTTAAAAATTCATTGAAAATCAAGTAAGTAACAGTAAATAATTTATTTATGTCGCTTTCCCTAACAGGCAATGATGACGATATTCCGACGCGATCACGATAGTGATTGTAATCACTATCGACCTTTTTTTCATATTTTCGTGATCGCATCGTTAGATTACAATCAGTGATTACAATCAGAACATGCCAACTTGCATAAGTTTGATTGTAATCACCTGATCACGATCAATGATTGTAATCAAGTATGAATTTTCGTAATCAAACAAATAAGAAAAAAATTATGATTTACTCGATTGTAATCACTGATTATAATCATTGATCGTAATCAGTCGTGATCACAATCACTGATCGTAATCAATGAACATAATCACTATGAACGCAATCAATGATTATAATCAATGATTGTAATCGTTGATCACGCTCAATCATGAGCATAATCATTGATTATGGTCACTGATTGTAATCAAATAATATTATCGTAATCATTTAAAAAATTACTTACACGATCAATGATTGTAATCACTGATTGTAATCATTGAACATAATCAATTGCGATCGTGATCACTCGATTATAATCACTGAACATAATCATTGATCATGATCAGTTGTGAATATAATCGTTGATTGTAATCACTGATTGTAATCAAATATTTTTTAAAATTATCTAAAAAAATAACTTGACAAAAACTTGCATGATCGTTGATTGTAATCACCGATTGTAATCAGTGCGTAATCAATCGTGAACGTAATCATTGATTACAATCACTGAACATAATCAATGAGCGCGATCAGTTATGAGCGTGATCAATGATTGTGGTCACTGATTGTAATCACATAAAGTTTTCAGAAACATTAAAAAACTTACTTGCACGATCAACGATTGTAATCACTGATTGTAATCAATGAGCGTGATCAATTGTGAATGTAATCAAGGATTATAATCACTGAACATAATCATTGATCATGCTCATAGCTGATTGTGATCAATGATTGTGGTCACTGAACATAATCAAAGATCATGTTCATTGATTGTAATCACTGATTGTAATCAATGAGCGTAATCATTTGTGAATGTGATCAATGATTATAATCACTGAACATAATCATTGAGCGCGATCAGTTATGAGCGTGATCAATGATTGTAGTCACTGATTGTAATCAAATAAATTTTTCAGAAACTTCAAAAAAGTTACTTGAACGATCAGAGATTGTAATCACTGATTGTAATCAATGAGCGTAATCAATCATGAACGTAATCATTGATTACAATCACTGAACATAATCAATAATCACAATCAGCTATGAGCATGATCAATGATTGTGGTCACTGAACATAATCAAAGATCATGTTCATTGATTGTAATCACTGATTGTAATCAAAGAAAACTTTTCGTAATCATTAAAAAAATTCGAAATTCAAAAATTTTTTTTGATCACGCTCACAACTGATTGTAATCACTGATCATGATCATTGATCACACTCACAACTGATTGTAATCATTGATCGCGATCACTGATTACAATCACGATCGTAATCACGAGAAAAATTGATTAAACTCGGATTAAACTAATTATTAAATATTGTAAAACTTCTCTAACAGTTGAAAATCAACCCCCGTACACTAATCGAGCGTTAAAACTGTAAAAAAGTACATCAAAAATATATAGTAACTTAAATATGTCTTTTGCCATATTTAAATTATTATATAATTACAGATGGTGACTTCAAGGAAAAACGCGAGATCTCGAAAGTTAAGCAACGCAACGACAAAGGATGGGTGACCGAAAAAATTTCTAAGTATAAAAATTTCTAATATAAAAAAACTAATACTAACATTAATACTAATAACACCTAATACTAATAAAAAAAAAATGCTTAGAAAATTTCGGCCCCACCGAAAAAAATAATTTTTTAATTTTTTTCGTAATCATTCCCCCCCGAAGTGATTGTAATCACTGATTACAATCAATGATTACAATCACTGATTACAATCAATGATCACGATCAGTGATTACAATCATTGATCGTGATCATTGTGATTACGATCAGTGATTACAATCAGTGATTATGAAATTTAAAAATTTGCATGCAAGTTTCCACTTGCATGCAAGTTAGTGATTATAATCAGATACGATAATGATCGCGATTTGTGATTGTAATCAAATTAGCGCGATCGTGTCGGTACCGTACTGTAATCAAATGAATGTATGGAGTGATGACGAAAATTTTCGTCATCACAAAACCGTTTCGTAATCACAAATATCGTATCTGATTGTAATCATTGCCTGTTAGGGTTTGTTACAAGCTCTGAACTGACTAGCATGCTTTTCTATATATTATTTGTAGTAAAAAACCACAAAATGCTCTTTGCTCCATCCCATCAACTCCCCATAATCCTTTCTCAATTTTAATAAATGATATGAAATTTATTTAATGCCAGAGCAAGGATTTATTTTTTGCTTACTTTTGCACAGTCTTTTTTCACACCATTTTTCTCTGTTTATTATTCCAGTTTATTCTATCGGTTTCACATCATCGATGTAAATAAATAACATTTCGACACATGTACTCATACTCAATACTTATGTACATACTATAAATTTTCCTTCTTCTCCTGCCCCTTTCATTCTTCTTTATGCTTTGCACAGTTCAAAGAAGCAGTAAAAAGATTTTTTTTTACTTTTCCATAAATAGCAAATGAAATTGAATAAAAAGTAGAAGGAATAAGTGTCGAAAGTATTTTGAATGTCACATCAATTTCACTTTTTTTCTTCATTTTTCATTCACCACCATTCAGATTGAGATGATGAAAAAGATTTTTTAGCGCATTTTTGGAAACTTGTTTTCAAAAAGGAAGCTCAATCATGCACTTTGATCGGTCGTTCGGGTCCCAATTATCTCTTGATCTAGACTTCGTAGCAAGCTCGGAATTGTTTTAATAGCTTCATTGAATGTTTTTATTCCCGCCGTTTATAATGAAAAGTCAAAAAACACTAATTAAATAGCTTAATTCATCGATTTTATATTTCAAAAAAAAATATGTAAACAATGCAGGGCAAAGCTATGCTGATGATAAGTTTGAATTTTTTCTAACCGTTAAAAAATTTGAATTTTTTTTGACCGTTATTTCGGATTAAATTTTTTTCTTTTATACACCTTAATTAATTAACATTTAATTTTTTCATACAAAACAAATATAAGTGCGTTTAGAAATTTGAAAAATAATGGATGTGTTCAGAAATTTAAATTTTTCGCTAATGGAAAATTTTGAATTTCAAAAAACCGGTAAATCGTAAAGCTATTATTTGCATTGAATATTATAAAAAACAATTTTAAAGGAATTTTGATCTTTAGTTTTAAACTTATTATTGAAATGCATTATGATTAAAGAAACAGCAATAAAGTTTTAAAACTCGACATTCTTTTCTATTTAATCAATTGCTAATCGCTGCGTCAAAAATGCGCTGAAGTCCCTCGATATAAACGAGGACTTTTGTAATTTTTTTTGCTTGTAGGTTTATGCCTATGAATTTTAAATAGCAAATTTTTAAAGAGAAAAATAATTTTTATAGGTAAATAAATTGTAAAATGATTTGATGATTTGACAGCAAATAAAGGGAAAATGAGTAGAATATGGAGAAGTTCCTGACATACATTTTATGGTATGTCTAACAGGAAATAAAATGTTTGAACGATTTACTTTGAGCCAGTGATGGCCAACCCATACACCTTTGAAACTGAGGAAAAAAAAATGTGTGTCAATTTAATAAATTAGATCTATAATTTTTTTTCTTCATAATCATTACACACATTTATGCACTTTTATACTCCAAATAATCAACATCCAGACTAATAATTTCCATAACCTATGTCAAAGCCATTTACATACACACATGCGTGCAAAATGGTCCGAGAAATTTTCTCTAAGTGATGAAAATAATTTTACATAAAATATAGAAGAAAACACTTCAAAAGTTAACTCTGCTTTTAATATTCATTAGATATATAATGCTTGAACAAATAATAAAATGAGTTTTTGCATAATTCAAGGAAAACATCATGAGAAATCCTGAACAATATGATTGTGTTGATATGAATGCTGGAGAGTCGTCGAAAGCATGCGATAATGATAATGAGCATCAAATGGTCTAAAAATTCTCAATTTTCTCTCACAAAAGCTTCCTCTCACGTGAGCACAGCTGATAAGAAAATTTTCTCTCGTCAAAGAGAAGAAGCTTGCCTTAATATCTCTGAGAGAATAAAGCTTGCCTCACGTGTTTTGAAATTTTCTGGATTTTTTGTACTCACTTCATTTTCAGTAGAAATTTCATTTTCATCAGAATTGATACCTAGCATGTGCCTTTAAAAAGGTTTGCCTAGGCGTAGGCAAATTGAAATCAAAGGCACCTAACTTTGCCTTTGTCAAAGGCAGAAAAAATTGCCTTTGCCTTTGTTTTGCCTTTGCAAAGGCAGAACTTTGTCGTGGTGCCTTTGAATCTTTGCCTTTGTAAAAAAAATTTTTAACAAAAAGTTCCAAAAATTGATAAAAGTTAAAAATTTTCAAATTCAAAAATATCAAAGGCAAAGCTAGGCAAACTCAAAGGCAAAGGCATTGCCTTTGCAAAGGCAAGGTTTTCGTGCCTTTGCCTTTACTGTGCCTTTGCAAAGGCAAAGGTTTTGCTAGATCAAAGGCAGTGCCTGAGCAAAGGCACCTTTGTATCAACTCTGATTTTCATGACATTTATAATACAAAAATTGTTGAATTCATTTGAATTTTGTGGGAAGCTCGTAGCGAATCATGTAAGCTGCAAACATTATTCGTACCATTTTGGTTTCATTTGATGTGACAATTCAGCATGTCATGAATTTTTTAGACCGTGTTTTTTTGTATTTTAATTCTGAGAAAATCCACATTCAAGTGACATAAAAGAAGTAAAGGTAGCCATGAGGGTCTTTGTGATATGATGAAATATTTCATAATTTAGCCATAAATTAGACCATTAGCGTATCCAGAAAGGTCACTCGTAGGAAAATTCAAAACCGTAGCGAGAAAAGGATTCAAAATTTTTCCACAGGTGAAAATAACTTCCTGGCTAAGCAACTGACTTAGATATCAAAAAGATTTTAATATGAAAAATATTAAATTATAATTGGATACTTTCAAACAGGGGTTGCACCCTCAAATTTTTTGGAGGTTTATAATTTTTATGGCAAAGAAACATTTCTTATCAAAAAAAAAAATAATCAATTATCCAATTTTTGAATCGAAAAATTATGAAAATTTCAAATTCTAGTTCTTGAAAATTTCAAAAAATTACCATCGACACAGTCGACTATGTCTGACTTGAGTATGACTGCAGTCATACTCAAATTAGTCAATAATACTCCATAATTTCTATTATACATGCCAGAATATGTGCATCTACTCGAGGTGTAACAAGAAACTTAATTCTTTCTCTATTTCCATTTACGTCATTTGTATGGAAATCAACTAAGCATCATTTTCATTTCCTCTTTCCATTCTATTCATCGCTTTCTCTCTCATGCGAATCTAAACCATTGTTGCTGATAACAATTTGTTGCTATGGCTTGCCTGTTTTCCTATTCATGGATTTTATTTATTGTATATGTTGCTAGTCTTTTCAAAATATATGTAGCATAATTGCAGCGTGTTTGCAATTTCCTTTTCATTTAAGTTCTAGTTTTTTTCATCCATCTAGCTCCAACAAGTGATGCTTTCATTTTCATTCATTCAGTTCTTGTTCCTTCTTTCCATATTTATGGATAAAGATTTTCGTATATACATCTTGTGATTCTGCTTATATTCATCATTTCTATCTAATATTTTCTCATTTGGACGAGATGTGTGTTGGTAAATTGACCTACTTATGTCTGGATATTTCAGCATTGTTTAGGTGTTGAAATCATCCTTAACATTCAAGTGTCTAAATGCGCTCTTCATGAATGTTAATTTCACTGAAACTTGCTCAGTTTCATGATGTTCAAAAGACTAACTAATGCATCATAAGTAAAAGATAAAAGTATCACTCCAAGAGCATTCAGCACAGACATAAATATTTCTCACATATGATAAAAGCATTTCATTTCCTGAAAATATTTTATGAAGTGCTTTTTCATCAAAACTACCAGCAAGATGTGATGTAGAGAATTGCCATAATAGCTCATAGACGTGAGATACATCATGATGATGAGGTAGAAACGGAAGTAGACGAATGCCTGAACTTGCTAATTAACACCATCATAATGTGTAGAATGCTTCAAGTATTCACTAAACAATTTTCTACTGTGAATGTTCCTTTGTTATGATTTTTTTTGGAGGATGTGATGGATGCAGGAAAGAATTTTGAGGAAATATTTGATTAGAAAAAATGAGGGATGAAGTTTGAGCTATAAATAATGTGTTTTAGTCCGAATTTCCTTTATAACCTGCAGAAATGCTAGTTAATCATGTAATCCTTTTGGAATGTATACTAAAAAAATATCCAGCAAAGCGAAGTGATTAAAAAGAGTAGTTGGATTTTGTAATTATCACAAATTAATGAAATTAAAGAACTAAAGATTGAAGTACTGGACGAAGCAACAACAAACTTGAATGACTGCGAATGGAAGATGGAAAAGAAAGAAAAATGGAAAAAAAAGTTTCTTTGCTTTTTTGCTGCTTCGTCCGCAATATTCAATGCTTTATGGTCTTGTCTTGTGCCATACCTCAAACTTTCTTCTTATTCCCGCCTCAATTTATTGCCTTCGTCCAACATTTTTTTTTGTTTTCCTTTTATTTTTTTGTTGCTGTGCATTTTGCTTGATTTTATTTTGATATAGAGAATAAAGAAGAGGCAGTAAAAGGATATTAAAGAAAGGAAATTATTTCCATTGAACTGAGCATACGAGCAACACACATAAATAAGTAGGTAAGTGAGTCAGTGAATATTTTTACAACGCAAAATGAACAGAATGGAAGTGAAGAAGCAGCCAATTGTAATCGAAATAATGAAGAAGGTTCCATCGACTTCTTATTGTTATTTTTCTATTTTAATAGAATTTCTGCATGCGTGTACATGTGTGTCTGTATTGTCGAAAGAATATTGATATACGACTTTGTGAGACTGCTAGATAGTTAATGAGATTTCGATTAAATTTCAAATTTGCATTTTCTTCTTGTTTTCATTTCCAATATTCAGTTTTACTAAATTCACTCAGGAAAAAAATTCTAAAATTCCAATTTTAGATTTTAAAATACTGAAATCTAACAGAAAATTTTATAATCTAATATAAAAATTTTAAAATAAAATATTTTCTATTGAATTTAAAAATAAAATTTTAAAAATTTAAAATTGCGATTTTAGAAATCTAAAATCCGAAGTTTTAGATTTACATTTTAAAATTTAATATTTGATTTTAAAATAAAATTTTAGATCTCAAAATTTTTTGTATTCTAAAAGAAAAATTTTAGAATTTAATATAAAACTTTTTGATTTTTGAAAACAAAACTTCGCAGAAATAACTCAAGCAAAACAATAATTCGCAGAAATCACTCCATTAAGTATATAAAAAGTTTCCATACAAACTTAAGATATTTATAAAAATATCTTCAATAAGTTTTAGTGGTGATGAATTGCTTTCTTTCATCATGTGACTAATACTTTCAGTTTTTCTTAATCATTTCTTCTTAAAATTAACTATTCAATAAGAAAATTTAAAATTAAATTTAAGAAAATTCTAAAATATTTCCTTTAGATTCTAAAATTTTTATTTTTGTTTTAAAAATTTAAAATAAATATTTTAGATTTTAAAATAAAAATTTTTGAATTTTTCAAAGTTAAAATTTAAAATAAAATTTTAGATTTTAAAATTTTCTTTTAGAAAATTTAAAAGTTTCACTTTTAAAAATCTAAAATTTTCCTTGGGGTTCTATATCTAACATTTTCTGTTAGATTTTTCCATACAAATCTAAAATTGAATTTTAGTTTTTTTTCCTGAGTGTTGGAATGCGATTTTCATTCATTTTTAATGTGTAGGCATGATAGATTCCAATATCATACAAATTGAATGAGGTGGAAGATGTGAAGGTTGTAAGCTTTGTTGCTGTTGACTTTTATTATTTTGTCTTTTTTCATCAATTAAAATTTTCAGATGCTGAGGCACCAAGAACCTTTAAGAATTGATAGACTTACAGAACTGCCATTTTGACTTCTGCACATCTAACAAAGGCAACAAAGCTGAAGATTCTCAAATTGGAGTGCAAATATTGAATCAAGCCAAAAGCTTCACAATTTGCTGCTTCTTAGTTTTTTAGTCAGTCCTTATATTCCTTCCTTTCTACTGTTCATGCTGTTTCTCTTAATTACATTTTTCAATTCCTTGCAAATTCATTTATTCTTAAAAAAATGCTCGAAAATGTAAACGATCAATGCCTTCATTTTATTTGCTTTTTATTCAATTCAATTCAATTTCCATTTAATTCCTGTTATGTTGGGTGCTTCTGCTGCCGTTTGTTACTTCTTTTATGTTAATGTCATACATAATGAAAATTATTTCCACATTATTTGATATCGTCTTCCTACTCATTCATTCTCAACATATTCTATGATATCGACAAGCAAGAAGTTAGGCAGGAAGATGAGGTGACATGCCATAGCACAAAAAAATTGAATTTCATTTAAAGTAAGTAGTCAACTCGAAATGAGTTGGAGATGATAAGAATGATAAAAAGGAATGAAAAATGAGACTGGAAGTGGAAATGGAATCGGTTGACAACTTTTTCGTTTCTATTGCTACAGCTTCTAAAAAATGTATTTTATGTCCTTCTATTCTCAAAACTAATTCCATCACATAAATGTCGATTCTATTGTTGAGAAAAATTGGAATTGGATAAAATCCAGCATGAAATGTCGAAGAAGTAAATAAGAAATTTAAAATTGTGCATTTTATTATGCAGTAAACTCAATTTTCATTTCCTGTATCTACTCATCGTAAAGTCTCTTCCACATCACTGAGCTTCAGACTAGTTAGAAAATATTATGAACTGAGAGAATGTCATGTGATGTTCTTGCGGGAATTTTATGTAGAAAATCTAAAATTCAAGCTTGAATCACGAAATTTACCAAAATCATCACAAAAAATTTTGAAGCCACAATCCAGAAAAAGATTTGACAAAAAATGTTGCTGACGCAGCCAAAACAAAAAACTTTTACGTTCATGAGAATCGATTTTTTTTTCATTCTCGTCTTGTTACTAGTTGGCTGCTCATTCAACCTTAAAATTACATCATGCACGACTCACATACAAAAAATGAGAATTTTTTCTCATCCTAAACACTTCCGATTTGTTACTTTCATGACTTGGTCCTCAAAAATCATTTCTTATTGTTTCCAATTTTTCTTCATTCCATTCGTCGTTTCTTATTTCAAATGTGAATGAAAGCCGTAAGATTTCTGCCAATTCCTATGATGCTTGAATCAATCGATGAAATGTTTATTTAAGCTTCAAGATCTTCTTCTTTTTCTGGTATTATAGTGTAGACACCTGAGGTACATTTGTGAGCTGAATGTGGATGAAAATTCTTTCCATTTTCTTTCTGTTTGAGTTTGGAATTTTTCACATTTTTTATGTGCTTCATTTTCCTTCTTTTGTTCTTTTTTTACTTTTCCTTTATTTTATTTTATTTTGTGTAACCTAAAGCTCTTCCTCATTCCTACTTGTATGCCTTTTTTACTTCTACAGAATAAATACTGCTTGTTAGGATAAAAAATGTGAAAAAAAGCTCTTCGATAATCCAATTTTGTTTATCTTCATTATGCTTATTTCCATCTCACTCAGTTCTTCTTTTTATGCCTTAATACTTGGACGATTGTCATTTTTATTGAACTTATATTGACTAAAGGGCACTGGCACTGCTGTTGCTACTGTTTCAGACATGATATGACGTTACATACTTGCAGATAATTTTACTTGTTGTCTCTCCACCTTTCATTCATGCCCATTGGCTTTATTTTTCTTTCTTTTTCATCCATAACATACCGTGTCTGCATCCCTCATTTTACTCAGCCTCAAAGTCATTTATTTTAGCATATGCTTGTGTTTGTGTAAGGATAGAATGAAAATAATTAAAGACATTGTGAATGATGAATAAAAATCGAGTCTTAGATTGTGTCAATGTCCCTAGATGAAAGTTTATTAAAATTTATGAGCATTAAAAGATGAAAAAGGTGCCTTGAATGTCTTTTATAGCACACACTATGTGGTGTAAATGGCAGTTCTTTCATAACGTAAAAATCATTTAAATTCTTTGCGTTCCTGTACAGAAATAGAAAGCGACCTTCGCAGATGATCATGAAAGAAAGGAAGTAACAACGATGATACAAAAATGCTAATGAAATGTGCTTCAGTTACGTTCTCAAATGCACTTGAAAATCTCATTCGTTGTATGTCAGTTCCATAGCAATAATCATCATAATCATTATTATTATTTTTTTTTATTGTTTAAGTCAACTTTATGGCAGCTGTGTGAAGTGAAAAGAACTGAGTTAAACTGTTAATATACATAAAGAAAAAGTTTATGTCTAACATAAGCTCTCATGCCATTTCATATCCATTTAATGGATGGATTAAACTGTTTATTAAATTAACAAACAATATTTTTTTGTAGCTCATGGCAATTCTAATGAACAGACATAATGTTGTTGATGTAATTTTGTTTTGTGTAAGTCAACAGAAAAATTAAGCAACGTCAAGTTTGTGAATTACAAGAGTTATTTTCAAGTCATTCAGATTTTTGAGGATGTGATCATCAGTTCCCAATTTCCATAAAATATTTTCATCAAAAATCATCAAGAGATCCTGATGAGATGATAAAGTGAGTCTTATGTGTTATTAATAAACTGTCAATGACATATTTATGCTCATACCAATAATGGTGATGATGATGATCATCAACAATTCACAAAATAATGAACGAGCACCTCAACATACAAATGACATTAAATACTTTCATGTCACACATGATTGCAACCAATATCATTATCATTCTTATTGCTTTTGCTATTATTATTGTGTCTGTGGTTTCACTTTCTCTGGTTGACCACAAAAAACATTTTTTGGCAAGTGACATCAAGTGCAGATTTTTTTTTTCAGTCTCATTTGTCTGACGAATATTTCATCATTGTTCAAGCTTCTGTTGCTCTCATCTTATTTTAACTGATGGATGATAATTAAAAAGCTCTTATGGAAATTCAGTGAAGCTTATTTTGAATATGTCAACGAAATGTGATGAGGACTGGATGACGTGACTTTTGTATTGTACGAGATACTAGAAATACTAAGTATGGTGGATAATTTTTATGATTTGACAGATCCATAAGTCAATTTCTTCTTGCTTAATTTCAAACATTACTTAAAAACAGAACTAAATCGTCCCAAAGGGTACGAACAAGACGTAGAAATTGCATCTAAAAATCTGTTGAACAGAATCACAGAAAAGCATCTCATCTATATCTACATTTCTTGCAATGATTGCATAAATTATTCATGAGAAATTTTGCGCTGCAAACAAACAAGAACATCCATAAAAGCAACTCACCTTTCCGTAAGCTGTTAATCCTCCATGCTTAACATTATATTTTGGTGCATCAGCATCACTTGAATCAGCCCATGGCGTGTGACATGTCGATGTAAGTGTCATATATCGAACACCAAGATTATAAAATGTCCTGAGAACACCCAATGAACCACCAAGTGAATGTCCACCTTCAACTCCTATCAATGAACATAATCTTCGATTTTTAAAAGATTCCTTTATGTCTGTAAAGTAAGTGGAGAGGAAAATGATTTAGAAAAGGCAAGAAGAAGGAGGAATGAGGAAAATTAAATATTTACATCAATCATGGCAAAAAAGAGAAAACATATGAAAAATTTATGTATGTAGAGCAAACATACAAACAGACGTAAGCATACAAGTGGAAGGAGGCGGCAAGAGGCAAAATGAATGAAATTTAAATGGATTCAAAAATTTCATTCTCTCGCATAATGAAGGAAAATTATTTTTCTTTTCATTCCCTTGCCTCACTCAATACAAATGGCTGTAAAGTATCAAGACTAGTTGGAGGAACAGAAGTAGCACAAGTTCACCAAAAAACCATTGTCACATCCTCATTTGTTCAGTATTATTTTTTCTGTGTGTTTCATTTCATTTTATTTCTTTCATCATTTATGTTGTGGATGTGTGGAACGGAGCTTAAGTCAATATTTGATTTGTAAGTTGTGTGGATTCGTGGGAAGTAAAAGAAAACTAAAATGTTCACCAACTGAAACGAGATATACGATACTGATGAAGATTTAAAAATTCTATGCTCATACATTTAGATCTTCAATACCTAGGTCAAAGCATTCTCATATCATATGCAACACAAATCAGTGCAAAATCCATTCAAGCATCGATACCAAAAAACATTAGTTGCAATGAACTTTTTGGATATTTATGAAGTTAACCAAGTTTTTCTATCAAAACATTTTCTATTTTCTCGATTCCACATCCACACATTGCATATTTGCTTACTCGTTCCTATTTGGTTTTCGGTAGACTTGTGCTGTTCATTTTTCAATTTTATCGACTTTTTCTCACATTTTGATAAACACACGTTTCAAGCAATCAAAGTTAAATGGGAGATAGAAAAATGTAGATACATGCGGCACTGATTTACTAACTTCTGTTTTAGGAAGCTTTTTTTGACAAATGAACTAAAAAATGTAAAGTGGACAAGACTAATGGATTTTTGAGTATACAGACGTGATGCAGCAGAAAATTAGTGTGAATTTTATTTAATGCGATGGAAAATGGGCTTTGATTATTTTTAGTTGCTGCTGTTTAAGGACAAAAAGTGATTCAATGGAAGCTTTTATAAAAGAACTTTGATGTAAGCTGCTCAGGAAGCTGCTTTGACAATTTCGTAAAATATCATGCATAGTTAAATTTATTTTTGATTTTTTAGGCAGTTCTTAAAATTTTTCTGAAATTGCAGTTGACTTTTAATAAAACCTTTAAATAGACACATGTAGAAAATACCCTGAAATACCTATTTATTTATTCCCATAATATGCTTATATGCCTCCTACAATAAAGCACTAAAGTACACACTAATGTTCTTATAACTCATATAATTCCATGTTGCACTGTCTTGCCATGAAATATTCACAGCCATAAAATTCACATGTGATTGAAAATGAACAAAAACAAAAGGAGAAAAGTGAGGCTCTTGAAAGAAGCAAAATTGTGTGAACATTTAGGAGAAGAATAATGAAAACAAAAGTGCCAAATTGTGACACTAAAGATGTACTTTTCCAAGCAAATTTTATCGCAACTTCATAAATTTCTCAAAACTGAAAATAGATTTTTATTTATGTCGGTTATGGAATGAAAAATATTTCCTTTCTTAAGCATTCTCAGAATCAGCACGAAATGGCGTTTCAGATAAAGTTTCATGGTGGATCTGAAAAATAAGAAGACACATCGATGTTGCTGATATTGCAGAAAAACATAAGCGAATTTTTATTGTTATGAGAAAATGATTTTCGCGACCAAATTTATGTGGTTTTCGATTTGAGATAAATAAAATTATTTGATGATCAGTTCCTTCCACTCGATGAAGTATAGATGTGGCCAAATTGAGCTTCATTTAATTCTACCACGAATGAAATTTGGAATTGCAATAAATGAAACAATTCTCTAGCAAATCCACATTTTATTACATCCCTTTACACATTTTCATCATCATCATCATCGCAATATCAATTCTAATTCCACTCAGTTCCTCTAATTCAATTCCATTTCCCATACGGAATTATTACTATTTTTATTATTTACAACCATTTCCAATTATTATTTTCATTTCTCAACATTCAGATGCCCAAAAATGTCGCCAACGTGCAAACAAATAAATACGCTTGCGGCACATTCAGGAAATGGATAAACGACAACGACTGTGTGAAATTTTCTAGGTAAATGAAATTTTCGCACAATATGAAGTGTTATTGAGGAATCTAAAAATTTATTGGATGTCGATGATCGGAGGAGCTATGCGGAGACAGTAATAATATAACTTTATTTTGCAGCAGAGCATTGAATGGATATTGATGGAATTTAGGTCACATTTGTGCGATTGTGGTTGTGAAAGAATTTTTGGATTATTAGTATTTACTATTGGGATGTGATGTTAAGAAATGCATGCTTTCGAGAAACTTAATTTTCCATTTGGATGTCAAGGTTAAAGTAATTTGAAAATCTTTTAGATTTTTCTTGAAAGTGCTACGAAACCGCCTGAATATGAGGATTTGTCTGATTCCTCGATTCAAAATATCTATGAAATCCAATCAACACCCACCAATACACCCACATCACAATATCCCCTAAATCGATTGAAAAATGATCCAAAAATTAAATAAATTCCAGATTATTCCTTCCATAAAATTAAATCATAATCCTCGAACACAAAGATTTAAATAAATTTGATATCATTCACATATATATCCTCATTTTAAATCAATTTTCCATTCAAATCATCCCAAAATCATCGCTTAACAATGCACCCTCATGATTTTCAGCTTTTTTTCATCCATTCTCAAAACTCTTTCAAATAAAGAGATTTGTACCGAAAAAAAAGGCTTTGAGTTATCGCACATTTGAAAAAAGATATTTTTCACTTGAATGATTTAGTTCGACGATGTTCATAGCATCAAAAGTTTTTCATGCTTTGCCGTGCATGGATGTTATGCTTTCGACAAAAAATATAAAACGAGAGAGATGAGAAAGAAATATAAAGGGGTAAAATATGAGGCAACAAGCAAGCAAGCGTGATACACAAAAAAAAGTTAGAAAATTTTTTATATGCATCATATCATCACACAGAATATAACATCAGCCATATAAATATGTTTTCATGTTATTGTACCACATAATACATGAATGTTCCGCGGTTCTTTTTCTTGTTCACTTTCATTGCATTATTTTGAAAAGAGAAGGGTTTGGCTAGATGATTATGCAATTGCTGGGAATTTTCTAAAGAAAACGAAAGTTTAACGCCAACCAGTTGTCTAAAAAGTCTTGCTTGGTTTCACTTTTGCGTCTTTTTATGTTGCAATGTTCACAACTTTTAGAGATTTACGACAGAATACTGTAGCATTAAAAGATGTAGTAAGCTGTGTATTCAGAGGGGGAAGACGAGAGAAAAAAATTTAAAATTTATGTGCTTCGGTGTTGCTTGCATGGATGTAAATGTGAAAAAAATCTAAGCTCATGAAACAAGCTTTTAATCTGCATAAAATATGATTTTTCAAAAGTTTAAAGCAAATTTTAGTAATGTAATGAGATTTACAAAAATGTTACTGTTTATGACAGATCCATTTGCCTTCAAGCAAGTCATTTTGGATTTTTTTGAGCAAATGAGAAGTCATACGCTTGTCATGCACACAAAATAGATTTTTTTGAAGGAATTTTCAAATATAAAGTTTGACTCAAATTGTGAAAACAATTGACCTTAAATACCAAGGGTCTTAGGTGCTGTAATCACATTTCTGAATCCTTTTGTTGTCAATTGATGACATATTTTTTGAAAAGTTTGTCATCATTTCTCAACAGTCTCCATAAAAAATTTAAAAATAAAATCACAAGCAATTTATTTATGAAAATATGGCAGCACCACGAAAAAGTTTATAAATTTAGCTTTCATACTCAACTCTCCGCATTTCTGCATCAATTTTCTCACTATTCGAGGCACAAAACCAAAACATTTCTGCAAATTTACCGCATCATAATGCAATAGCAATGCTTAATGAAATATTTTCGGGTTGAAATAACAAATATTTTGCTAGAGGAAGTACGGAAAGTACTTGCTGAAATATAAATTATTTTTGGGTAATTTGCGGGATCTAATGATCGGTAAACAAAATCAAGTTTATGCTGTTTATTTGAAATTCTTCCTTAAATTGAAAGTTTAAGATGTCGCCGTAAGCAAACAGGAATTTGTTTGTGACAACTTTACAGGTTCAGTCAAGTATTGGAACTTGTAACCAGCTGCAAACATTTAATCTGAAAAAGGATCGTCATTAAATTGTCCACCCACTCGACGATCCCTAAAGCAATTATTTTTTAAACACATTTTCAAAACTTTACACAAAAAAAATTTTCATTTCCTATCCAACAATCCAAAAAGTTATCCTTCCGAGAAACCCTATCGCATACATGCGATGACAAATTTTATCTAAAAGGCTTTTATGCTTGAAAAAATTTTAATAATAATAATGTTGAATTTCCCATATCATACATGGTTACAACATTTATGGCATTTACATCAACAGCAAAAAAATTCTCATGTCCCCAATAAATTTTCGATAAGCTTGTCCATAATAAATGGAAATTTTTGCATTCATGACCTCTTAAAATGTGCTTGCTTGTTCTTTTTCATGGATTTTGTTCCAGACGACCACACAAATGGCTACTACAATAATAATATAAATTAAATTCCCAAGTAAGTGCATTTCCTCAGGAGCTATTCATTTATTTTAAGCTTCAAACAATGCCACGTGTGCTATTAAAACATCTCATGCAAAAAATCCACTTTTTTTGTAACTTTATTTATCTTTACAGTCACACCAGTGGCAATGAAAGAATTATGTGGGAGAAAAATTCTGGCAATGTAGCAGGTCACGTCTATCAAATTGCAAGTGCATGAACTCTCGGGAATGTTCTCATATCTTAATCTTTTCAAATGTTTGTCCGTGTTTGTGTGTCTTTATGGTAAGTGAGCTGTGAGATTTTTTGTATTCAGCGTTTTTTGTGACACAGAACATTTTTGTTTAACATCATTAGAGGAAGGGAAGAGGGTCAAAATTTTTTTCTTTTTTTGGATTTTTTGGTTTTTTCATTTATTTTTTTAAAATTTAAATTCTGAATTCAACTCATATCAAATTAACTTATTGATTTGTTAAACAATTCTAAAAATCAATTAAAAGAAATTTTGATAAATAAAAAAAAATATTAAAGCCTTTAAGGTTGTTTTTCCTTCTCTGAGCGTATCATTTTCAATTTCAAATCAATAAAAAGTCTCAATTTATTTTGCTTCAATTCATTTGAAATCATTGTGGGTGGGTGTTAAAGTCCACGAGTTTTTGTACTCAGGATGTTGACGCAGCACCTGCTATAATTTGTGAGTAAACATACCAAAATATAATTTTGTCTGAAAATAATCTTGATTATTTGTAGTACTAATAAAATATATTGAGAAATCAAATCTAAAATATGTGGGTGGATGCCAAAAGTAAATCTTCTTAGAAATTGGTTGATTATTTCATTTCTAGGGGGAAAAATGATTAAAATTATGATTTCGAGCTTGAGTTTTATGGGATCAGTATTATCAAGCCGCATAGAAATTTTAGATATAATCGAAATGACTGGAATTACGGATCTAAATTTACTTTCTAAATTCTCTGAAGTATATAGAATTTTCATTCAATTTATTGATCCAAATGGTAAATCAAGCAGTCATGCAAAGTTTCATTGACATCAAAAAATATTCCTTAAAGTTAATTTTACAAAGAAACAAAAAGAAGACTGTAAGCTGTAGAAGAGATAACAAACAAAGAGAAAACTTATAAACAATCATATGCCTTAATGAACCAGCCGGCGTCATTGAAATGATTCTTGTAAACATATTTAAATTGTTTCTTTTGTCTGCTTTTCACCATCCCACAAAGTCCATTGACTTTTTATGTTTTTAAAGCAATTGCTGTGCCAAGTGACTCGAATTCTCACATCTCGCCTCCTTTCCTTTTGTATTCATAAATAAAAGCTTGTTGCATGTTTTTTTTCCTTCCTCAGCTTGTATTTTGTTTTCTGTCGGAAAATGCCTTTGTATTATGACGATAAGAGAGTTACTGCAGTCTCAAAAGGATTTTTCATCTTATTGTGGATGAATGAAAAATTTTCTTTTGAAATACAATAAATTGTGTGGAGAATGAATTTCCTTTGAAAGAATTTTAAGAAAGTGATGAAAGAGCTTTAGTTTATTGTGTTTATGATTCATTTGTCTAGATTGAGGGATATCAACCTTAAAATGCATTGGAAAAATTAATTGGGGTAGTGTTTAACCCAAAAAACCCAAAAATTTTTCAAAATGTTGCAGAAGCAACCGAATAAGAATAAAAATAATCAAAAATAAACAAAAAAATTTGGTGTAAAATAAAACCAAACAGTAAGACAGAGGAATTTTATCTTGAAACCAACGCAAATAAATGATCAGATTTAGTACCTTTAAGGCATCATAACTAACTAATGAATATGAAAATATGACATAAACTAACTTTATCTCAACAGTTCTCAACATGAAGTTCCAATCAATTAAAATTCAATTAAACTGCCCAAAGCATCTACAACCTTTATTATTTTCACGTTAGAAAAAATTTCTGTAGATTGTCAATCGATTTTATTGCTACAAGCATAATCAAATGCATGAATATATTAATATGATAATAAAATGAAATACATAAATTGTCATGTCCAACAACTTATCAATTGATTGATAATCAAAGGAGAATAGACTAGAGGAAAGAGTGAACAGACAAATCGTTTGACAAATGACCTACAAATGTAGAGCATGTGTCGATAGATGTAAAGGATTCTCCATAAGCTTGTTATGGCAATTTACTATAAAGTTCATGCTGTATAGTTTTTTTGTTCTTGTTCTACGATATAGAAAGAATTAAATTCTCTGGATTAACTTTACAGGATGTCAATGACTTTACTCTGAGTCTCTGACTATATATGTTGTAATAAATCTTCCGATATGTCAAAACTTGTAAAATAATTTTATCCAATTTCTAGTTGGCTAGTTCATGCTTGAGTTTTGTGTATATGGTGTGAAAAGTTGTGGTAAATTGTAAATGACATGAAATTGGTGTTTGACATGCTTTTGTTATGCTAATCGATGAATAACTATTGAATTTTATGCAAGCAAAATTTTTAATTGGTTGAATGTTATGCATTTGTAATGCTTAAGGCACTTTATATATTTTTAAAAAATTATCTGAGTCAGATTTGAACTCACTGTTGCTACTTCAAAATTGAATTTATTGCTAGCCCAAAAAGATGTAAAAATATTAAGTAAATAATATTTATTGAACATATTTACCAAACAGTAATATTGATAAAGTCAAAAAAAGCAAGCATTTTAAAAATAGCATGGACTATATTTATGGAAATCAATGAATATTAAGCAGTGCTATTTATAAATTCGTTTATTTGACTTAAAACTTAGCATGTCTTTATTAAGTTGTTATTCACTTCTGGTAGGAAATTTACTTTATTTTTTTCTTACCGATGCATTGAAATTATGAATGAATGTCAGAACTAAGTCTGCATGGCTTGAGATTATTTTTTGCGTAGCTTGATCCGGGCCGAAAAGGGACGTATATGTTGTTTACATAATTTGCTGCTTGTTATTTTTTTTATTTTTGTGTCGTTGGTATCTGTTAATGATCTTTTTAAAAAATTTAATGTTCCTGGGAAGACTTGGATATGACTTATGGTTTATGATGCATATGCATGTATAGTTAAGATGTTGTTTACAACCACTACTGCATCGCAATTATTTGGTTAGCAGTGTAATTTTTTACTCTATTAAAGTATAGACATTTTAAGCAAATAATCTCTAATTAAAAAAGTTTTTGTCAAAAGTTTGATTTTTTTTAGGTTTTTCCAAGGTTTTTCTAGGTTTTTCTTAGCTTATTCAATTTTTTTATTTTTTTTAAAGTTCAATAAAATTCAGACCTAGGTAATATTTTAGTTGTTGAATAATCTTGACAACGAGTTATCAAGTTCCTTTAATGCTTCTTAAATCTTTAAATATCTGAATAATGGTAAATAAACTTGCCATGTTTTTCATACAAAACTGACTTACTGACGTTACTTCTTGGAAAACATTTATATTTGTTGCTTCTGTATTTTTTGGTGCCTTTTAAAAATATTTGTGTTTAATAACACAATATATTGTTACCGAGAAGGGTGTCAGACATTTTAGTATAAATACAACCAATTGATATTCAAAGAGCATCAGTAAGTTTTTAACAGTCAAGTTTTTCACATTAAAAATTTCATCAATAACTTTTAAGAATGAAAATATTGTACGTCGTGATTTTAATATTGATTACAATTTTTGGAATGTGCTCATCATCTGAAATTCCTCTTAAACATAGACATAGAGTGCGAAAGATTCCAGGTGAGAACTTATTATTAAATCTGGAAAATCTTCAAATTAATTTATTTTCTTAATTTTTAACAGTTAGATTTGGTGACTTTGATGCCATTCTTTATAGGAGTCTTCTTATAGACAAAAGTCATGAATATGTTCCGTCGGATTGAAATATCTCTAACCAAGTGTATGAGTGTAAATTGTTCAGTATTAAATAAGTTAAGTAAATAGAATTATTTTAAGCACAAAGAAAATAATTGTAAAAATCTATAAGATGCAAGGAAGCTCATCAATATTTTGTATGAATTAATATAAGAACTAATAAATGAAATTTACATTACAGTAAGAAGATAAATTCTTTACGTTTTACTATTTATAGATTTTTTGTAAACCATTCAAAATTGAAGCGCGCAAATTTTCTTGTTTTCCTGTGTTTTTCCAAGTTTTTTCTATAGAATTTAAAAGTAAACAATTTGTTGAGTAAATACACGCTTAAAAAGTGTTTTCAATTCTGATTCACACGCGCAGTCTGAAATCTAAATTCGAAGTAAAAACTACAAAAAAATTTGATCTTTCCATAAAAATTGATTCGATCTAAAAATGCAAAATCCAATTTGTGATAGCTGCTGTTGCTTTTCATTAAAAACTGGTGGATTAATTATTGGATGGATTAATTTAGTAATTGCATCACTTGGATTGATTATTTCAATGATAGCAATTGGAACACAATTTTCAAGCGATTCTTATTCAGAATATGTTGATATGTACGGATTATTTGGATTTGAATATGTTGATAAAACTACTTGTAAGTTTTTTTTTGAAAGGTCGTTCGTAAAATTTGTAAAGTCTAGAGAGGGAATATCTAGGACAGTGGTGGCCAAAGATTTTCCTGCCGTGGCATACTTTGTGAACAAGTCATGACCAAAACCACACGCGGAACACGGCTTTTGGTACTTTTTGGAAAAAAATTGGCACACTTTTGTGCCGCGGCACACCATTTGGCCATCACTGATTTAGGATTTTGTAAAATTTCATTTGAAATTTTTCCAAATAATTAGAATTTCTTTATCATCAACAAAATTGTGACATTTTTAGTAGTACGAATGACTTCCAACTATTTATTAAAAAAAAATAATTCCTTCAAATTTGATTCAAATATATGTAATATAATTTTTCAGTTCTCATAATAGTCTTGGTTTTTGCTTTACTTTGCTTGATCCAATTGATTTCCTCACTCTACCTCATTCTTGGAATCACACATGTAAATATTTTTATAAAATTTTATCTTTTTACTCTATTTAATCTAAATTAATTTCATTTTTAGGACCAGCACAAGAAAATGATCATGTTTATGGTTTTGTTTTTCATTGGAATCATAATTCAATTTTTTGGACTTTTTGACCAAGCGAATTCTACTCGTGAAGTTTTCAAAGATCTGCTTGGAATAACTGTTCAAATCTACTACTTTTGCGTCATCTACAGTCTTTACACGGTCATTAAAAATAGGAATGTCCAAACTGAAATGCAAAATTTACAAGAATGTGTATAATTTACTTTATACTATCAATTATGAGTAATTAAATAATTAAATTTCGAATTTATTACTAAATTTCACAAGAATATACAGTAATCCTTAATGTAAAATATCAAAAGATACACCCATAGAAATAATTTTACAAGAAGATTGTAAAATGTATGAAAAATTTAACAATTAGATTGTCAAAATAGCGTTAACAATAAAAATTGTTAAATTTACAAGAAATATTGTTAAAAAAATTTTTACAATAAAATTGTTATTTTAACAATTTTTATTGTTAAATATAAAATTTTTTGAAAAAAATAATTGTTACAATTCTTTCTGGTTAATTTTAACTAGAAAAATTGTTAATTTTGGTCACCCATCTAAATTTAGAAAACATTCGTTGTTGCTTAACTTCCGTGATCTTGCCAATGTTCCTTTGCTCCTCCTTGTTAATTAATTAATATTTTTTTAATGACATTTTCATCTTTTTAAGTAATCATTTTTTTTTAATATTTAAAAGTATTTTTTTTTTAATTTTTAAAAACAGTCTTAAAAAATGCTCAAAATATATGAACATTTAATATTAATCTTTATGAAAAAAATTAAATTTAGAGGAAAAAAGATTATTTAATATTTAACAATTTTTCTTGTTAATTTAACAATAAAATTTGTAAATTTAACAAATTAAATTGTAAATGCTTGATTACTTTTTGTTTAATTTCTAAATTTAAATGACAAATAAGAGTGGAAAATAGACTTTTGATTGCTTTTGCATTAAAAAAAGTCAAAAACAATTGTTAGTTTATGAAATATTGAAGAAAAAGTGTTTACAATTTTATTGTTGATTCAACAATGTTTCTTGTATTTTTTCTTGTAAATCATTTAACAATAAAAATTGTTATTTTTTTTTGTCCATACTAATTTAACAATTTTATTGTTAGCATTAAAAAAAATATTTTAACAATTTTTATTGTAAAATTTTTTCTATGGGTGTACGAGACGAGATAACCGGTGACCAATGCCATCAACTTAACAATTCAATTTACAATAAATACATTAAATTAATTGCTCAGTGTAATGTAAAACCAATTAAAAGGCAATTTGGATGAGATTTCCATACTTCCATTCTTCCCTCCATTTAATCTGAGGTTTTTATCAGCATCAACTCTTGGGAATGTAATGCTGTAAAATATTTTTTTATGCAATTGATTTTCAATGCTTTAAAAATAATGCCAGTTACTTGTGAAAATATTGAACCTTTCCATTTTACTCAGCATAAATACGAGAGAGAACTTGCCTCAAGCAGCTTTTTATGGATTTTCAATTCTCATCCTTTCCCTTTTTCTGCAAATTTAGAAACAATATTCAAGGATCAAATGTATGCATGAATAGATTGAAAGTAACTGACTTTAAAGAACAGAAAAGTTTACAAATAAAAAAGAATTCTCAGATGTGCTTAAAGAATCTTTTCTCCTTTCAGTTTTATAGCTTTTTACATTACTGAATGTGTTTTGTGTTTCTTTTCAATTCTTTTGAGAATTTTAGAAAGGAAAACTTTCTTCACGACAAAAGTGCACGAATGCTTTTTCTATGTTTAGTATTATAGTAAAACTGATAATAGATATGAAAATTAGTTTTTCATGTGAAAATCTTTGTAATTTATTCAATTCCCATTAGCTTGTAATGTGAACGAAAATATTTCGAAGAAAGTTTTGGTATCGAAGTTTTTGGAAATACCTAGATGCAAATCTAATTGTTATGTAATAAGTGAAAGATCTATCGATATATTTTTAAATATTTGAAAATTTTTAAAAATTAAATTTTAAAATTAGCCTATAGTAAAATCAGGTAAAATCGGGTAAAATCAGAGGACCGGCCCAAAAGTTTTGAAAATTGTAAAAATTAACAAAAATTTTAAAGTTTAATTTTTTTAAATTACCTATCAAAATTTAAAAATTTTAGAAATTGTCAAATTTTAAAAATTTAAAAATTTTGGTGATTGAAAAAATTTAAAAATTTTGGAAATTGTACAAATTTTAACAAAATTAATTTTTTGCAAATTTTAAAAAATTTTATAAATTGTAAAAAAAAATAAAAAAAAATAAAATGTTTAAAAATTGTAAAAATTTAAAAATTTTTCACTAAATTTGAAAATTTCAAATTTTTTCTTGCAACAATTTTTGAAAAATAATTCAATAAGAGATGCAAAATATTGCAGCAATTATACGCTCTACTAATTTGTATTTTAAAAACATCTTAGCTTTTAAATGAAATTCCCTGATAAAATTGAATAAATTGCAAAAGAAAGACGACAAAAAAGAACTTTTCCTTTGAGCGTCAGCTCGTGAATAATTTTTTTCCCTTCTCATTTTCAAATTTTAATATTTTATAGATCACCAAAGTGCTATTTAATGAAACTTTACAAAGTTCAACATAAGTGTCAAATGGATGAAAAATGTATTACAGCTTTCTTTTAGTATTTTTTTTTTTCATAACTTCTATATGAAAGTTTTACGCTATTTAATTGATAGAACTAATTGCACAAAGTTGCTCATTAGTATAATTACATCACATTTTGTTAAACTTTTTCCAGCGTTTTCTCTCTAATTTAGTTTAACTAGTTTGAATGGAAAACGTTCAAATGAAATTTCCACTATGATAATTAAAAAGTGAAATAAAGAATTGCATGAATGAATGGAATTGTTTGAATAAAAGAGTTGGATTGGGAATTTAAAGTTGGAGAATTTTTTCCAATTGTAATTCTTGGTGCAAAAATTAATAATATATATTGCTTGAAAAACACTTTTCAGATTCAACTTGACTTGATGCTGGTCAAAGTTCTTCAATTTATTAAAAAAATTTAAAAGAAAAAAAACGTAAAATTTCAAAGAAATTTCGAATTACATTTTAAATAGGTTGCAAGCCTTTTCTTTCAAAATTTATATTAATTATGATTCAATTTACCGAAATTTCCAACACCAAATGTCAAAGACATCATCTCATTAGGTTCAGCCTGCCAAAAAAACTAAACTAAAAACTAAAACTACGACTGAAAGCTTTGTCATGACAGTCACAAAAACAGAGAAAAAGCTGTGGGATAAAAATTCCTACTCAAAAAAATAATTGAAACATAAAAATAAATTGCATAAAAAATGAGCTTTGAAAGCGTTTGAAAACACATCTCGTATGCAACGTTGACAGGAACAAAAAAAATAATTTTTTTTTGTAGATTTCGCACTAGCTGAATGAAATTCCACCTCGTCTTTTATGTGCCTTTTTTTCTTTTATTCCTTCATTCACAATTAACAGCATAACATGCCATTTCATTTCTCGTGTTTTTTATGACTTTACCCGCACATTCATTTTAATATATCAACAATATATTCGGGATGAATGTGAGTATACAGATGAGAATTCATCATGTATTTTTATTCTCTTCTTTCATAACATCAAATGCATTATGAATGTGTGAAGTAAGTACAATTCTACTTTTTTTTTATTTTTTAATCACCAAAAAATTAGGTTAGCAAATTTATGGGAAATGGAAAGCTATTGTCTAATAATTTATGGAAATGGAATTTGAAAAAAAGCTTTTCATGTTGAGAGTTCTTGATGATGTTCCAGAATAATGGAATTTTTACATCATAGAAGTGCATAACTTTTATTGAATTTATTATGCAGTATTTGATCATGTTTTTTAACAAATTTTTTTATCTGAATTGGATTAATATACATTTGGATTTTTTTTAATTCAATGGATTCAATTTAAGCATTCAATTCTACATATGTATTCTCAGAAAATTTAAGTGTAGGAGCCTTACATTTCAATTATTTACTTGTACAACTCCAAATTTAAATAAAATTGTATTTCTGGATTTTAATCTTACGGACACTTGCTTTCAAATTTTAAAAATACATGGGGCCTCAATTTGAGTAATTGTTTGGTTCCGGAAAAAATCTACTCAAACCGAATCTACTCAAATCCACTTAAATCGAGGGCACTAAAAAACTTAAATTTGCAAAAAATTTCCACAAAATCATTTTAAAAAATTCTTTCTCGTATCATAAAAACAGGAAAAGTTCAAAATGAAAAAGAATCAGTGGGAAGAATAAAGAATTAAACAATTTAAAAAAGTACTTGCAGGAATTAACGAATAAAGCATGTTTATTGCATCGCACGATGATTACATTATTCTTTTGCCTGCCAGACATTCATTCTTTTCTTTTGTTTCAAGATTTTTTTTATTTTATTCATTTATTAACACACGTGTACAAGCAAACACAGTTTAGTTGATGACGAGGAATGAGGATGTGTGTGAGGCAGTTGAAATATGAAATGAAAAAAAAAACATAATTTAAAAAAAATAAAATTTTTTACTGTAAAAAACACTGTAAATTAATTACTAGAAAATCATGCATTTTTGAAAAGTTTTGCAAACACTAATTAGCAGCAATATTTGATATTAAATGATGCTTTCTATTTAAGTCATTGAAAATCAAAGCAAAAATAATAAAAAAGCTAAAATTGTCAAATTTCATTTCAAATAAAATTAATTAAAACTTTCTGGAAGTAGTAAGTGAATAAGATGAAGCATATATGAGCGAATCATTGCAATTAAGAAAACTTTTATTAGCTTTTATTATTTTAAATTATTCATAAAATATCATTTGAGTAAAAAGTTTCTTAATTATTGCAATTATTATTTTCAATGGTTTGATTTAATTAGCATTAATGCATTAATGAAATTTTAAGTTTAACTAGTTTTTTTTTATTTCAAGTTCTACTATTATTGTTTGAAAGTTCCTTTGAAATGATGTTCCAGAAAAAATACTTTGTTCATAGTGCATTAATTAATTGAATGTAAAATGCAAGTAAAATGTAAATTCATGTATGGGAAACTTTTTTTCAGAAATAATGCTTGGAACTGCTTGCAGATATATGAAAATAATTGAGTGCATATTGATGAACATGATTGATGGAATTAAAAATTTTTAATTGAATTAATTCCAGGAACTTGCTTATTACCTATGCTTCGTTATGGCAATTGTTTTGATTTTCAGAGAACTCATAATTGTGATTTTGAAATAATTAATTATGAATACCTATGAAATTTTTCTGAACCTAACTGTAAGCTTTTAATTATTATTTTTTTATTTTTTAATTAATGGATTTTTAGGGATTGAAATTGTTTGTATGGAATGTAAAAATTTTAAGGAATAGGATACCATTTTTTTCAAAAGCCCCTTAAAAATAAAAAAAAATCAATATTTTGATTACGTTCATAGTTCCTGCAAAAAAATTCATATTTAAAAATTTTCAATCAAATTTAAAATCAAATATCATTTGATCTTTCAAGAGCATCAAATTTTTAAAATACACAAAAATATTTATTTTTTTCACAGTTCAATCTTTCAATAAAAGCTTTTCGATTTTCATAATAATTCAAAGCATCTGTTCAGATATTCTCAGAGAAAGAGAATCTGCCCCAATTCTCTCGAGAGTCATAAATGAAATCTCACAAATTCTCATGAGAGATGTCAAAAAAGCTTTTACCTCAATAACTACGAGAAAAAAAAAAATAGAAAACAAAAACTTTTCTGTTGTCTTCTTTTACTGCAACTTAAAACCATGTTTTTGGCACTCTCATGACATAAAAAACTTTTTTAACTCCTACAAAGATTTTTTTGTTTTTGTTGCTCGTACATTTCGTTTTTCATTAAAACACACGACATGAATGATTTATGAATATTTAAATGGCATCAAACTTTTGCTTTGCTGACTTTTTTTTCTCTCATCCTAACAAGCATGTGATGTGTCGTTCATCCTTCTTCCATGACAGACATTTCACTGTTCTATGAGAAAAATATAGCTCCATATAATTTCAAATTATCCTCAAAAAAAAAAGAAGTGGTAAAAACGCAAAAAGGAAAGATTGCATGAAGGAATTTTTGTTGTTTATGGAAATGCCTCTCGTATATGAGCATGTAACCATGTCTCATTTCACTGTCGCAGTAGCGTAAATTTGTTAAATATGGAAATGGGTCAAAATCTCGTTTTAACATTCAAGAATGATGTATTGTTCTCAAAATATCAGCATCCGCAAAGTGACAGGTTACGGGATGCAGATACAAGGAAGGAAAAAATTTAATTTTAGAATTTTTTGGTAATTGAAATAGTTGGTAGATTTGGATGATGTAAAAATATTTTTGGAGAGCTGGGGGTGCTGAAATTCAAGTTCCATTGAATTTCAAAATAATTCCATTACTAACTTTGAAAAATTCCAATGAACTTTACATGCTTCAGAACTTCAGAAGTACCTTTTCCAAGAATACATTTGAAGTTCTTACCAACATCATTCCTGTCAAGAAAATCCTTTAAAAAAACTCTTCCATCTTCCAGATTCCATCCATTTTTCACAAAAACATCAGCACCGAGATCATGACTAAGCATTATCATGATTGCGTGACTCGCAAAAAAAGATGTCAAAAGCACTTAAAATAAAAAGGTTTGGTTATTCACAAATCTCGTTTTCGAGGTAAGTGCTAAAGATTCCATTCTTTGTATGCTCTCCTCTCAAAAAGGTAAGTTAGTAAGTATCTAAAGAAATAAAGACATTTTTCGCGTTATGCGCTGATAATTTCGTGACGATTGCTGAAAATACGTTTTTGTGGTTGTGGAACAAAAAATATCTGATTTAGTTTCATTTCTTCCGTCACATCTTTTGTAATTCAAAGCTATTTTGTTATTATGTCACAAATTGTGAACATCTAACACACACATACGCACCAAAAAAACGAAAGTAGTAACAATGGAAGTGAAAATGAAAATGACATTCAGGTTGAGGAATAGAGTAGAAATGAAAAGGATGATGATTTACGATGATATTGTATGAGTTTTTGTCAGCGCTCAATTACAATTTCCTTCCATTGTATCACAAAACTTTTCATTGTTTGTATTGATAGGAGTGAGAATTCTTAATTTATCAACAAGAAAGAAGAAGTCATTTATTCTATTTGATGAAGTTTGGGTTGAGGATGAATAATATGTGAAAATATGTAGCTTTGATGAGTATGTGTGTGTATAGGCAGGTCATGGAAGAAATGATTTAAATGACTTCAGGAAGTAAGTATGATGTATGCTGAATGAAGATTTACTACTATGAAGGTCGTCAATTCATAATGAGTTAAGAATTTATTACGATTATTTTAGGCATCTAATGGATTCTCGGTGGTTCTGTTGAAAAGTTTAGGTATTCAAAACTTTAGCAGATAACCAAAAAAACTAAAATTTTAAGTCTCCGTAAAATTTTTTTGCATCTTAGACTTGTTGCTTGTAAGAAAAGGTAAGAAGTTTTTAGTAAGAACTTACTTCAAATTCATTATCAGTACTGTAAGATTTGTTAGTAAACATCCGTTCTTCTGTACCAGTAATAAGCTTTCATCACATACTCAAAAAATCATTGAATTTCTACAAAATAATCCTACATTGCAAGCATAAACCTTCCGAATCACACAAATACATTTCACGGTCTATCGGAATCTAATCATCAGTATAATTTTTCACAGAATTTGTTCATGTACCAAACATATGAATAGCATAAAAGTATCAATTCAGCAAAAATAATCCAGTAGTGTGTCAATCGAATGATGTACGAACGGAAGGTGAATTTATTGACAAAAATCTTCACAAGTCAACAAATTCTCAGAAAATCAGATAGAAAATTGCTAATTCTCATCTTCACCTCACTTCTATACCTTTTGATTTTCAAGAAACTTCTCTTCCTCTATGTGTAAGTATCAATTTCATAGACATGACATAAGCAAAATGAGAAAAGAAAACCACACAGTAAAGCTATAAATGTTCATTGAAAGGGACACACAGAATGATGAGCAGAAGACAAAGTTTAGTTTTTTTTTTGGGGGGAAAAAAGGAAAATGATAATCGCATCTTTCATTCGATTCACGTTTGTCGTCTGTTCTCCCTTTTTCCTTTATTTTATTTTTTTCTGCTATTGTGTATATTTATATAAATAGCATCAGCAGCACTTTATGAGTCCCTAACATAATACATCCTATCTATTCGAAACAAAAAAAATAATACTTAGAACCAGCTACGTACAATTTTGAGTTACCTTAAAAAGAAATATAAGAATGATGATTTTGAGGAAGTCTTTTCTCTAGAATACTAAAATTTTTTGGTAATCTTTTCCATTCGGTTGCGTTTGTCATCACCAACATCTAACCTTGGCTTTTCTGGTAGTCTAAGCAGTATGTATGTTATTGGAAAGGCTAAAGTTCAGTTTGGGAGTACTTGATGTACTTATGTGATGTTTTTTGGGTAGTTTTATCAAAAATTTTGAGCTGCTCAAGTTAAAAATTATAATTTTGGTTTCAAACCCTGTAACCTTACTAGAGAAGATTTTTATGAAACTATTGATGGATGTCACAGTTGATAATTGACTTAAATTCATTTTCATGTCATAAAGTACGAGTTCGAATCCTACTTTTAAATTAAAGCTTTTATGTCTTTACTTTGACTAATTTTCGTCAAATCCTGATGAGCCTTGACCAATTACATCTTTAATTCCATTACAATATCAAAAAATGCGCCTTAAAGTCTTACACTACCTCAACTCATCCCTTCATCATCTCATTATATGTATTTTTCCCATTTGAAAAGGACCGAAAGAAATGATATCATATCAACTTTACATTGTCCTTATTACTTATTATTATCATCAAGTTCTGTAAGAGAAAAAAAAGGTCTGAACTTCTAAGAACATTTATTAGAATCATATGTAGTTCAAATATGGAATTAAGAATGAGAGAGAATACATACACTTCATTACTCACAGATGTGTCGCAGATGCTTCAAGCTTTATTTTTATTCTTACTTTAATGTGGGAACTTATTTGAAACTTATTGAACAAGAGCTGGGGTAGAAGAATGCTTTACTTTTTGATTAATTTTTGACATGCTGCGGAATGAGGATTATTTAAAGAGATTTGAGACTTGTGCTGCAATGACAGTTTCATTATTGTTCATAAATTATGGATTGAGGACGCAAATCAATAAGTTCGATGGCATAGAGGGGTTGAAATTATTTTTAGCTAGCGAAATTAAAGGAATTGACTTTTTTGGCATGATGATCTGTAGAAATAGCTTTGAAGGTTGTGTATGGTATATTTGAATTATGATGTCTAATTTTCGGGTTTTCAGGAGGGTGAACGAGTAAAAAAAATAATAACATCTACTTAGTAGCTAATTACCATGAACCAAAACATTGATAAAGACATGACCTTCAACCTTGCCTTTAACATTGACTTTGATCTATTTCAAAGAAAGTCGTTTATGTATCCAATTAATATTTTCTGGGAATTCAGATTCACTTCCTGAAAAAAGATTTGCTACCATTGGCAATTACTTACTTTAAGACATCAAAAAGTTAAATCTTTTAAAGAAAATCTTTATGACATTTGTGGTTGTTGTCAAGCTCTTTGATTTAAAATATACATCATAATATTTGCTAGCTTTGAAGCTTGCCGAAACAAGAAATTTCAAAGAAATGTTTAGTTTAGTGACTTCACAGAAGTGAATTCTATTTGCCAAAATATTTTAAGCCTCAAAAGTACACAAACAGTTCTTGGAATCATTTTATTCTGATCCTTCAATTTACTTGCTTTCTTTTACTTCTGTGTAAAATTATCTGAAAATAAGCAACTTTCGGTACGGTTTCTTATCTCATAAATAAATTCATTCAACAGCATCAAATTATTATCATCATCACGCGCATTTTATTGTTGTACTTAATGTTTCAGAATGCATGCATTTTTAATATTTACATTAACTCATGTTATATTCTTCATATACCCACGCATGATTCGTGGGAGGTAAGAAACATTATGCGTGTAGGGTAAGAAGAAAAATTATTGCAACATTGTAAGAGCATAAATTTCAATTGCGGCTTTCTTGTTATATTTTATGATTTTTTTCTCCTTTGTTCTTCTTGAATATATGACTGCTTGCGAGAAAAATACAATATATTTGGTCGAGACACAAAATGTATGAGAATAGCATGGACATATGATGTTGATGAATTCGCTCTGTTGAGGGTCGGAGATGAAAGATATTTTACAGTTATAGAGATTTTGAGAAAATTTTTGGAAACACACATTATATTTCGGGTACTTATTTTCACGAATTTTAATAAGATTAGCCTTATTAGATTATTTACAGTTAAAATTTTTAATTAAGAGATCCTTCAATAATTTTCATTTTCAAAACTTTGGAATTTTTAAATTTAAAAACCCGAAGTACCTAAAAAATTTAATAAAAGAAAAAACTTTTCTTTAAACTTGTCCATCTACAGGAACTGCAAAAATCATTTCCAAATTATGCGCCTTAGAATATTCAATCATAAAAATTTTTTAACTTGTTAAATGTATACTCAATCAAGGAAAAAAATGAAAATCTCTGAGAATTTTATTTCCTTTCTAAACATTTCATAATTATTACTACCTAAAAATATGGAAATAAAACAGACCGATATTCACTTAAGATACAATCCACATCTAATTTCAAACATGAATGAATTTTGTCTCATGTTTCCCACAGGGATGCATTGACGCACTTTCTCTATCCTGTGTATTTGTACATACGATAGTATAAACAATGCAATAGTGCAATAAGAGTACAAACAGGCGCCGCATCTGTTTTGCTTTACACATGTGTTGTCATTCACATCTCTCGGTTTGCTTGCTGTCTCTATCTGTTCTATATTCTTTCATCATTTCTGCTTTGCGTTTTTAGTAGTTTTGCTGATTTTTTTTTTGCATAGCAGAAAGGAAATGTGAATAAATATAAACAAATATAAATCAAGTTGAATATAAATATTTAATGATTATAGCGCATGATTATTGTTGAATTTTGATTTTTTTTTTGTTTAAACATGATTAGCTTAGCAATTTCAATAATTTTGATGGGAATTTTTCAATATTTATTTCCAATTGAAATTTTATTTCAGGCTTTTAAATTTTGTATGGATGATGATACCCTATGAGTGGGTTTTGATTGACATGAACATTAAACAAAAGTCCTATTTAATTTTTTTGGCAAAATCTGAGAAAAATCATAAGCTCACAGTTAAAACTTTTGAATCTTAAACCTTTACCTTACAATTGATTGATTGTATACTTGGGTACCTGGTTAAGACTATTGACCTTACAATCACAACTAATATAACCAGCAATACTGCCAAATAAACAACTCAAATAAAATTCATATTCATACAAAATTAGCAAGAATATTTTTTGACGTAAGAATCTCTGAGCAACATGTGCAGTAAATGCATTCCTTTATCTTTCCTGCAGATGAAAATTTTTGAATGAATTAATTTCGCAAGAAAATGTGCAAAAAATAATGAAGTCATGAGATTTCTTGATTTTGATTTTGTTGTCATAAAAAATAAGAAATTATGATCTTTTCTATTGAGCTAGGTACTTAAGAATTTAAATAAATAAAGTAATTTTGTTATCTTAAATTAGCAATTAAAGTCCTGCTTATAAATGCGACAAAATTAAATTTCCTCCAAATCAAATTTACCAAATTTTCTCGATCCAAATTTCATATAAAATGTAGCCAAATTTATCATTCCCAAAATAAGACGCAAAGAGAAATTAGATTTCGTAGAAATACAAGAAAGATTTTCTTTTCTCGTTCACAATTAGACAAATGTTGGAACATAAATAGAAGCAAAAAGTAGCAAAAAAAATTTACGTTAATGATTCGGATAAACAAAAATCTACACACATACACACACGCAAATATTCTTGAGATGAGAAAGTCGTCATCAGCATGCAACATAACTACCGATATGTCTTGAGTCTTTATGTACATGTATACACACATAAATATTTTTAACTGCGGTTAAGCATGAAATGTTGGGGGATGTGAATGCAGTTTGTCTTTGAAATGCATTTATTGAGTTTATGGTTGAAAATGTTGCAGGAACTAAGGAAAATTATTTATGATGTCATCATTGATATTAAATTTTTTGAGGTTATTCGGAAAGTTTGAATCAGGGATTTTTTAGCATATGAAATTTTCAGTGATGTCTATCAATGATTTTGGTTTTTAGACCCTTTCCACCCAGATAACCAGAAAATTTCAAAATTAGTTAAAAGCTAGTTCTCAGCTAACTTCTAACTTTTAGCTAGTCTTTTTAAATAAAGTTAGTTCTAAGCTTGCTTTAAACTAACTTTTAAAATTTCTGGTTATTGGGGCCTGCTAGTAAAAAACACAAGAATATCGTAGAATCCTGCCTCAGACCCCCTCCCTATCAAAAAATTTTTCATAATTTATTAATGACCCCAATATGATTTTATTTTTTTTAAAAGTCTATATCCATGGATGCAAATCAGATCAACAGCAAAAACTGAGACATCAACTATTGAATAAATATGCGACACTAAAATTGTATGCACTTGTCAGACTAATTTTCTTAAATTAAGGTCATTGCATCATAATGCGTTGTAGTTTTAACCCAAATGACATTTTAACTCATTCCTCTTTTATTGAGTCCGCAAAGGAAAACAGACACGGAAATTTTCATTTAAGATAACTTTTTGTTTTTATTTATTTTTAGACATTTCTTCTCATTTTTGCTGCTGCTTCTCGCTAGACATTAACGACGACAGAGACGATTTGAGAGAAGATTTTTCTTCTTTATTCATGCTGAATGTGATGAACATGAGAATTTATAATACACAAAAAAATATTAAACTGAGAAGAAAAAATATTGAGATCATCATACGTTAACTAACTGTCGTCAAAGTAACGTAAGCGGTTGATTAACTTGTACGGTAAACTCATTTCCTCTGTGTGCATTAATAAAAAAAAATTTTTTTTTTTAACTCAGCTGATTTAAAGAGATTTGAGACTTTAAATTGAGAATAATAAAAGACATAAGTGTCAATTCATAGTGAAGTGCAATAAATAGGCATCAAAAAATAAAGAAGAAAAAGGCGCACAACAAAGTGAATGTTGACTATTTATTATTATTTACGATGCTATAAAACCGAAAGTTGTGTGTACAAGTTATAAAAGTGAGTGAGAAGGAGAGAATTCGACATAAAAAAAATTCCAGCATCCTTCAACAGTACCGCAATCTCAAAAGAATTTTCGGTACGCGCATGATCAAAGACAATTTTCCAGCTTCCTTTATCCACCTTCCAAATTATCTTTGCGAGTCTTTTTTTTGCGATATCACATAAAAAAACGGGGAAACGAGACGTAAAAAAGTGAAAAAATTGCAAAAATTATCGAAAAAGTTTGAAAAACATCTCAAAAAGTGTTAATTAAGTTAGTGGACGCAACATTCTGTCCATTTGCGATAAAATTTTTGTGAAAAATTGTGAAATTGAAGGATAAAAGTGATAAAATAAAAAAGTGCAGGCAGGAAGGTAGTCGAGGATAATTTTACGACATCTAAGACCATCAATGGGAAGCTTTTCAAGCTATAGGTGTGATTATTTTCTAAAATATATCTCAATAATCAAAATGGAATAAATTTAGGTTCATAATTTTAGTTTTTTGTGCATTAAATTAAAGTTTGAAAAAAATTTCAGGGATAAGAAGAATTTTTTTTTGTATTTTTTGTTGTTGTATATTGCGCTTTATGATCATAACGAAAATTTTTCCTCTCTCTGCAACAGATTTTCCCAAGGAGTTTCCCAAACTCGCATCACTTAGTTGGAACGAAAACGGATCTTTTTTTTATTTGCGAGTCACATAAAAAAAGAAAAATATTCAGCAGTGAAAAAAAAAATTAGTGGAAGTAAAATTATTAGCACAATTAATGCTCAGGAAAATGGAATTAACAATAATTTTGACGATGGGATTGTGAAACGTTTCGTGAATTAAGTGACAAAGTAAAATTTATTGTTTGAGAAAAAATATTAAGGCGAGAGAAGAACGAAAGAAAAAGAATCTTACACCTACCCTACCTCATCCACAGAAAAAAAAGAAAATCAAGAAGAAGAAATTTTTTTTTCTTTCATAAGAGAAAAAGCAAAAACAGCTACGAGACGAAAGAGAAATTTTATTTTTCTTCATTCCTTTCAAGAGACAAAATACACACAAAAATTATCTAGAATGGAGCGAATATTGCATCAAAATCTTAAAAATTGTCGTCGTTACTGTATAAATAAATATTTTAATTAAGTCTACACACGTACATACACACAGCTACAAATATTAAGAAGATAAACCACAACAACAAATAAACCAAAAAAAAATCTTTACAACAAAAAACTAAAAAAATCTTACAAGGAAGAAGCTCCAATCAGCCATTATGATTCACTGTCAACTTTTATCATTACTTGCACTGGTGCTCATTGTGAGATCACAACGTCCATTAAATACAACAAATACATCAAGTGTCATATTGGAGCCATTTTTTGTAAAACCAACAAGCACATCCACGCCAAAGTATTATCCAGAACAGCGTGGCGGAGGCGGTGGCAATCCATATTTCAATTCAAATGATCAACTAGCTTCAAGACGAGGTGAACGATTATTGCCACCACCAAATGGTGATGTATTTGTGCCAAGTCTTAGTGGTGTCGTTGGCGATCATGGAAATTCACAATCACAAGTGCCAGCATCAAATCGTCTACACAAGGTCAATAAACAGCGACAAAGTAAATTTACAATCAATCATTTGTATCAATTGGCAAAGAATCCGAATTTCACACTTAATCAACAGCCACCATATCGTGGTGAAGTGCATGGAGTGATAACAACAAAAAAGGAAGCACGACCAGAGAAACTCTTTAGTGGACCGAATGATAATCTTGATGGTCAACAGAAACAAAAGACTGAGTGGTCAGCTGGACATTCATTTCATGAGGTTCAGCAACAGTTGAAGAATCGTACTCACATGCATACACCACCACCGCCATCGTATGTAGCTGATGATATTGATTTTGATGAGAAATTGGGAGTGAAATGTACATTTGAGAAGCCATGTGCATGGTCGTATGACTTGAATGTCAACGGTACTAATTTTGAAGTGACAACTGGTGCAAATTTGACGAATGCAAATATTACTGGTGTTATGCCAGGACCATCAGCTGATAATTTAAATGATGCCAATGGAAACTTTTTACATCTTCCACTTACACCAGAAACGACAACTCGAATCCTTCGATCACCAGTATTTAGTTCCACACGTGAACGATGTTACCTTGAAGTCTTTCTACATCAAAGTGCCATGATGCATGGCACAATAAGAATTGTCATTGAGCCTGCAGCATCTGTAGAAAATTCATGGGTACCTGCTGAAATTATGGGTGATGATTTGAGAAAATGGAAATATCACACATTTGAAATTGATAGGTAAGTTCTTGAACCTTATTATCCTCATTATTATCTTTACATAATCCAATTAACCTTTTTTTACACAGAGTAACCTTTGACTTCCGCATCCTCTTCGAAATCGTCCCAAACGGTCTTGGTGGTGCATTACGTGGTCACGTTAGCATCGACAACCTCAAAATGCGCAACTGCTTTGCTGATTCACCGCGTAAAGACTCATGTAGCTTATTGCAAATCAAATGCAATCAAAGCAGGATTCCCGTTTGCATTGAAAACGCTCGTATCTGTGATTTAGTACAAGATTGTGATGACTTGGAGGATGAAAATCTTAATTGCGGTAAGTTGTTGTTGCTTTTGTTGTTTGTATTATTTATGCAACAAGTAAAGAGTTCTAGGAAGACATTTTCATGTATTGGGTGTTCAATTATGGGAAATGTGAAAGTGTGTCTTGTCTTATGTCAGACTGACATTAAGGCTTTGTGCAGTTAATGCTTTCAGAAGAAAATTTCTTATTATCATCAGAAATTTATTATAATATGAAAGCTTTGGCATCTCTTCAAATACTCAAACAAAAGATTTTCTAGAACTCATAAGCGTTGCTGTGCTGCATCCTGTATTGTTTCTTAAGAAACAATAAACTAATCTAAATTTATTTGCAGACAAAATACCATTTGGGGGTCGATGTGATTTTGAAAATGGTTGGTGTGGCTGGCAAAATTCAGGCAAAGCACTTCTCGATTGGAAACGTAACATTGGCCCAACACCAACTGAAAAGACTGGTCCAGAATTTGATCATACATTCCAGCACACCAACAAGTCAGGCTACTACATGTTTGTAAATATGAATCAACATGCTGATGATCCTGAGAAGAAAGGTCATGCTGGATTTGCCAGTAATGCAGTCATCAATTCTGTTGTATTCAATCCGCCTCCACCAGCTCATTCGAATTTGTCATCGCCATATCGCAACACATGTATGGCAAGACTTTTTGTTCATCAGTTTGGCATGAATGCTGGAAGTTTCAATGTGTCTGTGGTTGAAATGAAGGCAAAAGAAAATATTACAACAACTCTTTGGTGGAGTTCAAAGTCCATTGGCGACAAGTGGGAACGTGTTGAAGTTGTGCTTCCAAACATTACGTCCAAATACTTTTTTCAAATTGAAGCGCGTAAAGGCATGAGAATTTACAGTGATGTCGCTATCGATGACTTTTCAATGAGTCCAGAATGCTTTGGATATAATATACCACCGGATCATCTTAATAATTATAATTATTGGGATCCGAGAATCGGTATTGATAAGAAACCCCATAAAGACTTTGTAGATAAGAAATGTAAGGAATGCATACTCTTATAACTTTATTCCATTCATTCATGAATATTTTCATTCAAAATTTCAACTTGTTGCTTTTTTTCAATGCTAATAATTGTTTTTGTTTACTTTATTATGTTTTTAGTTTATGAACTATCAAATTGTGGTACACGTGGTATATACGGTCCTACACCTGAAGATTGCTCAAATCATTATAATAAATCTGACATTATGAATAGTGTTCGTGTGTCTGATAAACCTCCATTTAAGGGTGTACAAATATGGAAGGTTCCTAGTGAAGGATATTATACGTAAGTATATAAACTTGTGGATATCATGGACGTCATATAACATTTATATTGATGACGTCATTTAAAACATCCTACAAAAAAAAAGAATTCCCATTACACAGCCCCTAAAATATTCATCCTTTGAAATTCCAGAATTATTGCAAAAGGAGCAAGTGGAGGCTTGGGATCTGGAGGTGTATCATCGTCACGCGGCACAATTGTCAGTTCCGTCATGGAACTTCATAAAGATGAAGAAATTTACGTCCTCGTTGGTCAAATGGGCGAACATGCATGCATCAAATCAATGGGAAATGAGAGAAATGAACCATGCTCATCAAGACTACCAAAACATCCTGAAAATGTAAAAGATTCAGTCTCGATTATAAATAAATTCCGAAATGATTTGCTTGAAAATGGAGCTGGCGGGGGTGGTGGAGCATCGTTTGTATTTTTGGTAAGGAATTTTATTCTCTTTGGATTTAATGTTATTTTTAGAAACAAAAAAATTATGATGATGAATATTTTACCTTTTTTTATTTATGTTCATGTAGCTGAATCAAATGAACAAGGCAGTGCCATTAATTGTTGCTGGTGGTGGTGGGGGTCTTGGAATCGGAAGATATTTAGATGAAAATATTCAACAAGCTAAAGGAATCAATTTGGAACGTGGAAATGTTAGTGGACAAGTTGAAATTGATGATTTTGATTCGTTGATGGCTGGTCCTGGTGGTGAGTAGTTTTATGAGTTTGATGTTTAGTTTGAAATTGTATTATTTATATATTGATGAATTAATTTATTGAACTCATGCATTTTTTGTGTCCTTGACATTATGCCTCACTTATAATATAGTTCATAAAACATTAAAATATATTGAGGAATGGGGGTCCTCGATTTGAATAATTGGTCAATTCTGAAAGATCTTCTTAAATTGAAAAGTATGAAAAAATTTTGTTAAAAAAGAAAACTTGAAATTTTGCGATGAAATTTTTTTATTTTCTCAAAAAATTCAGTTCAAATTACTTCAATCGAGGACCCTTTGTAATTAAAGTTAACCAAAAATCGCATAGTTTAGCAAATATCATCTAATTATCCTCGTTCTAAATAATTTAATTTTTTTCAAAGGTGGTTGGAATGCACGAGAAGATACTCCACTGGATCCACATTTCGGAGCTTCATTGCTGGAAGGCGCAAGAGGTGGAATCGCTTGTTATAAAACAGGTGGTCAAACACACCATCAATATTCAAATGGCGGCTTCGGTGGTGGTAAGTATTCAAAAATTTCTTAATAACAGCACTGGGACATGACATTTGACATTTAAAATAAATGCCATTTTTTCATTTAAATAATTTTCTTATCTGTGTGATATTTTACAAAAAAAAAAAAAATAGGCGGTGGAGCTTGTCAATCAGGAGGAGGCGGAGGTGGTTTCGCTGGTGGAAATTCTATGCTCAATTTCAACACAAATGTTTCGGCAAATCCAAATGCATTCTCAACTAATGGGGAAGGAGGAACTTCCTACTTAGGCCTAACTAGAAGTATTCATGAATTATCATTTGTATATCCAGGCTCAAATAGTGGCCATGGATCAGTAATATTAATACCTGCAATTGAGGGATGCGGTTGTGATTATCGTTGTGTTGCACTGGATGAATATCGATCATTGGTTGCATGCATATGTCCTGAAGGATGGCAATTAAAGCCTGATAATTTGACATCATGTGAAAGTATGTTGATTGATTTTTAACCACAAAAATCCATTTCCTTTAATTCTGATTTTTTTCTTCTTCATATATTTGCAGTTATTATGGAAGTGCCACCTGAAAATTATTATATGTATATATTCGGAGTTCTATCATTTCTACTAGTCGTTGCCCTTCTATTTTTAATGTTGATGTTATGTGAGTATTATTGGGAAAATTTTAATGTAGATTGATATTCTGTTGCATTTAATTTATTATTCATCAGTATTTATTATTATGTTATACTTTATAATTATCAGTATTTGTAAATTTACAGCACAAGCAAAAATTATTCAATAAAATTATTTTTTAATTTTATTGCTGACATTCTAATTGGATTTTTCATTTTTATTTATTTTATTTTTTTAAATTCAAAATTATCTCCAATTGGAATCTAATAATAACTCTCAAAAATTCTTCCTCCAAAAAAATAGATAATCGTTTCCAAAGAAGACGACAAGCAGCAATGCGCCATAAAATGCTTCTTGAACAAGAAGTTCAATTAAGTCGATTAAGACAAACAGAAGATTCAGCTTTAACTAATTTTAATCCAAATTATGGTTGTGATGGAATATTAAACGGTGGAAATGTTGATGTTAAAAGTTTACCGCAAGTTGCACGTGAAAGTTTGCGACTTGTTAAGTGAGTATATTAATAGCACTTCCATAATCAATTGACGTCATTAAAACATTATAAAAATAAAATATTTTATGAATGATTTTTTTTTTCAGAGCACTCGGTCAAGGTGCATTTGGTGAAGTCTATCAAGGATTATATAGACATCGTGATGGTGATACCGTTGAGATGCCTGTTGCTGTCAAAACACTCCCAGAATTGTCAACTGGACAAGCTGAATCTGATTTCTTAATGGAAGCAGCAATTATGGCTAAATTTAATCATCCAAATATCGTCCATTTAATTGGCGTCTGCTTCGATCGACATCCACGTTTCATTGTCCTTGAGCTATTGGCTGGAGGCGATTTGAAAAATTTCCTTCGTGAAGGACGCAATAAGCCCGAACGTCCATCACCATTGACAATGAAGGATCTTATATTCTGTGCATTGGATGTTGCAAAAGGATGCAGATATATGGAAAGTAAAAGATTTATTCATCGTGACATTGCAGCTAGGAATTGTTTGTTAAGTAGTAAAGGACCTGGTCGTGTCGTCAAAATTGCAGGTAAGCACTCCTCATCACATTCAATTTGATGCTGATATTAAGCCACAAAAATTTCTTTCATCTTTTCTAAATTCAAGATTTTGGCATGGCTCGAGATATTTACCGGTCAGATTATTATCGTAAGGGTGGAAAGGCAATGCTACCTATAAAATGGATGGTAAGATTTCATTAGACATGATGATACAAAATAAGTTCATTGATGCCTTCAAAGTTGCAATTTTCATATTTGACCTTTTCTCTTATCTTTTTCCTCTCTTATTTTAGCCACCAGAGGCATTTTTAGATGGAATTTTCACAAGCAAAACAGACGTTTGGAGTTTTGGCGTTCTACTGTGGGAAGTATTTTCACTTGGTCTTATGCCTTATACAGGTCTACCAAATCGTGATGTAATGCAGCTTGTCACAGGTGGTGGTCGTCTCGGTAAGTTATTAAATATAATTTTTCTTGTCATATCTTTTTATGTCATCAACTTATATTCTTTATTACAGATGCACCGCCAGGCTGTCCACCACAAATCTATCGTATAATGGCAGAATGTTGGAATCCAACGCCAGAAGCACGTCCTACATTCTCAGTTTTGCTAGAACGCCTAACTGCGTGCACGCAAGATCCAGAAATTATGAATTCACCATTACCGAGCTTCTTCCGCCCACAATCAATGGAACGTGATGCAACAATAATGAGACCATCTGGAAATGATGATTTCTGTCTACAAGTTCCAAATTCATCTGATTATCTAATTCCTCTGCCTGATTCACGAGCCATTGCTGAACGATTGCTTAATGAGGCAACATGTGTTACACTTCCAGACTCACTTCCAACCTATACACTCACAAATTCACTCAAAATGCCAGATAGTAATTGCTGGGAGACGTCATTCACAAATGCTAACAAGATGAATAGCTCGGACAGTATTGATGTAAGTTGGTGATGTAATTGAAGATTTTTTTTGTCTGATTGTCTGGATTAAATTGTCCTTTTTTGGGTTCTTTTATAAATGATGTTCATCAAATTTTTTTTGATAAAAATTTGCGCAGTTTTAAGTCTCTTCCACATGGTTTGAGACCATTTTCTTAAATTTTTTTACGTTTTATAAAAAATTTGACATCATTTATGAAAATGCCCCCAAAATAGTGAATTTACAGTCCAATCAACAGTTGCTAACACTTTTCCCATTCAATTTTCACTTACAGGACCGTTTAATAAGTCTCGATACTCCAACAACAATTCAACCACCCCAAGCATTTTGTAATAGTCCAATTCAGACATTATCGTCAAATAACAACAATAATAAGCCAAATGCCATTACACTCGATCCATCCGCACTGCAGCAAGGCTATGCAAATGTTAAAATGATGAATGGAACTGAAAAGATGGAAAATGATATGTCAAAGTACAATGGTGGCACCACAATGGTAATGATGAACAATAATAACAATAATAATAATAACAATAGTAATGGAATGATAACAAAGGATAAGAACTGCAATCAGCCATTCTCAATACCCATGCAAAATTACAATGAGAATTTTAAAGAGAATCATGCTGAAATAAGCTGTTAATTTATCAATTGTACATCACTACTACAGGTTGATTAAGAATATGTAAAAGTTCAAAAAAGTGCATTTACTCTGAAATCGATGATGAATTTTTAATGGTTTAAGACTGATTTAATCTAGTCCAAAAAAAAAAAATAATTACGATAATTTTAAGCTGGCTCATTAATTGGTTTTTGTTAGTTTTTATATAAAAAAGTGAAATTGTTGAATATTTTTATAGAAATTTATAATGCTCAATGCAAAATTGAAAATATAAAATTCTTGGTTTGGGGATACAAAATTATTGAAATTAGAACAAAATAAGAGTTAAGATTAGGTTGCTCATTAAGAAAATACAATATGTTGTCAAATCGATCCCTTCAAGTATCTTAAAAATTCATCAAAAATTCAGAGTGGATGCACTTAGTATAGTGTACGTGCTGTCCATCATTTTGGTTAGTTGTATCTGGAGTGGATTAGAGGATATTGACTATATATGTCATAAAATCAATTTTAAAGGTAAGGTAGTCAATATTTTATAGTTTTACTACCAAAAAATGTCAAATCAAAATTGGATGGTCAGCATGTCACAGCACGTAAATAAGTTAAAGGATGTCAAGAAAAATATTCATATTTTTGATTAAAAAACAAAAAAAAAAAAAACAGTGAAATACGTATGGAGACTGAATAGATGAATTTTATGAACATAAAACACACAAAAAATACTATATTTAAAAAAATATGGAAACTATTCTCTTAGAATGGAATATAAATTTAAATATGACAAAAAAAAATCACTGCAAAATAAAATCATTAACTTATATATGATCACACTCGTAAGAAATTCCCCCCGTTTAATGCTCAAATGGATGAAGGAAGCTCACTTTCTTTTGATTTATGCTATAAGCAGGAGAAATTATAAAAAAATAAAAAAATGGTAGTTTGATATAAAAAAAGTATTTTTATTAAAAGAAAAAAAAATCATACATATTAAGGTATAAAAAAAATGATGAAGAAATTCAACAGAAAGCTTTAATTAACCCAAAATGAAAAAAATATATATAAAATAAATTAAAAAAAATTGATGTGAATTTAAAAAATAAAATAAATTAAATGAATGATTGTATGAATTAAAAACAAAAAAAAAGTGTTTTAGCGATAAAATATAATAAAATAATGAATAATAATAATAATAATGATAACAATAATGAATATAGTGTAATAAATTAGTTAATGAGAGATATTTCGAATAATACATTTGTAATACATTATTCAGAAAAAAAAAAATCACAAAGAAAATATCCGCATTTAATGGTAACAAATTTTTAAGTATTACATGAAAGACGACAAGATCATACAAAACTAATTGGATTAATTCAGTTGAATAGGAAAAAAATGTAAGAATCTGTTTTGGGAAATTGAAATTTTTTTGAAGTTTTGAAGTTTTGACTTTTAAAATATTTTAAACTTAAGAAAATTTTTTGAATTTTAATTATTTTAAAAAAATTTCTCCAAGAATCAAAAACTTCTAAAATTTGTAATTTTAAATTTTTCTAAATTTAAATTAGTTTTTTAAAAATTTGTGATTTCTGATATGAATTTTGATTTGAAACTAATTGCAACTAGTTTTATATAGAAAATAAAAGATTCTAAATTACAATTTAATTGCCATTTTTTGAAAAAACATCAATCATTATTCAGATTTTTTTCAAAGATTTTCAATTTCCCAAATCCTTATAAAATTTCAAAACCTCTTCTTGATAAAAAAACACATCCAAAAATATGTAACAAACTAAAAGAATTTTCATCAAATAAGCAATTTTTATTCCAAGATTAAAACTAGTATAACGGTGGTCACTCGTGACCGACGAAAGCGCATTTTCCGCGATCAGTAAATACACGAAGAATTAAAACCCCAAAATTACAAAGCCAGATATTTTACTATAACCATTCTTTATTTACCCAAAATTTAAAATTCATTGAAAAAAAAAATCGATAAAAATCTTTATGCAACATAAAAAAAGCAAAAAAGTATTTACAAATTTTTAAAGAAATGCTCGAAAAAAGTTGGAAAACTCGTGAAAATGGAAAATTATGACATAAATAAATATTAAATGTCATAAGAAATCAAAAAAGTAAAAAAAAAGCAAAAAAATAAATTGCCGGGGGATAGGATCGAACCCATGACCTCCACGGTATTATCGGTGCGCTCTACCTTTTACGCCACTGCTGCTCTTTTCCATGAAATGTTCATCTGACAATTTGATTATTTATATTGATGAGTTCTTTTTAATGTAAATGTAAATTTTTATAATTTTCACAAAATTTTCCGGAAAAACTTGAGAAAAACTATGAAAAATCCATGAAAATAGAAAATTAAAACAATAAAAATATCAAAAAATATGAAAAAAGTAATTATCTATGAAAATTGTATGAAAATATTGAAAATTTTAACAAAAATCTTCGGAAAAACTCGGGAAAATTGTGGAAATGGAAAACTATGACATAATTCAACATTAAATGTCATTAGAAATCAAAAAAGTATCAAAAAAAGTAAAAAAAAGAACATTGCCATCGGTGGGATTTGAACCGAGGACAGCTAAGGTTTCGAAAAGTCAACATTTTAGTGCAATCGACCACACTAACACATACAAAGAAATGTCATTTTTGGTACTTTTTACGCTGGTTCCAGCAGAGGAAGTGACCATTCGTGCTGATTTTTTCGCCAGCTCTAGCCAGACATACTACACACATTTTACGCCAAAAACCGCATCAAAAAAGCTTAAACCCTAGGAGGAGATGCGATGACAGACAGACAGACAGACGGACGGACGGACGGACGGACGGACGGACAAAGTGCGGATAATAGCGTCCTTTTCCCAAGAGGAAAATGCGCTAAAAAATTACAAGAACAAAAAAAAAGTTGCAATAGACGAAATGCTGAAAATAGAAATTTAATTACATAAAAAATACAAAATAAAAATTGAAATATATTCACAGTGTAATAATAAATATATTTACATAACATAGTACATAGAAAACAGTCAAGTACCGTGAAGATTCATTCATTCATTCGCTCATTCATTCATGCAAGAAGCAGAACAGCATTTACATTGCGACATAAATTTTTAAGAAGAAAATTTTCTGAATGTTCTCAAAAAAACATAGTAAATAATCACATCTATAATTGATAACTATCTGGAGGATATCGATGCATTAAAATATGTGAAAATGAAAATTGAAATCAGAGTTGATATTTTTTAGATTTTGAAAAGATGCTGAAAAAGTTGAAAAGTTGGGATTTTTTAAAATTCATAGACAAAAAATTGTTTTTGGATTTTCACAAAATTCTATTAATTTAATTTCGACAGCATCCTTAAAAAGTTACGATTCAATGAGAATTAAACTCAAGTCTCCAATTAAAAATCAGTAACAAATTGAACCTCTGTCACATTACAACTTGACCAAAAGGGGGCCGACAAAAAGCGACTAGATTTTCTAGTTAAAAAATCCCCAAATATCAACTTTGATTCATTTAAAATTTACAATTAAAATATGATATATATATTGTGAAAAAAATATTGGTCTTCATGTAATAAATGGAACGATGAATTGATAATTGATAAAAGTGAAAAAAAAATTTAAAAAAATGTCCAAAAAATACAACTAAAAAAATGTGTAAATAATTTTATAAACGGGTAAATTTAACTGAAAAAAAAACTTAAAAGCATGGATAAAAAAAATTTCAAGTCTCATGGAAAGAACTAAGTGAAAGGCAGAACTTTTCTCGACTCACAGACAGACAACTGCCTGAAAACTCTTTCAATCCTATGGGATCCTTTATTGTTTACTCAAAACAAAACAGCAGACGGAATTTTGAAATTTTTTTCTTCTAGCACATCCGCTTGCTTTGAATCCTTTGGAATTCTCATCAATCATTCATTACATAAAAGCAAAAAAAAATTACAAAAGTCCTCGTTTATATCGAGGGACTTCAGCGCATTTTTGACGCAGCGATTAGCAATTGATTAAATAGAAAAGAATGTCGAGTTTTAAAACTCTATTGCTGTTTCTTTAATCATAATGCATTTCAATAATAAGTTTAAAACTAAAGATCAAAATTCCTTTAAAATTGATTTTTATAATGTTCAATGCAAATAATAGCTTTACGATTTACCGGTTTTTTGAAATTCAAAATTTTCCATTAGCGAAAAATTTAAATTTCTGAACACATCCATTATTTTTCAAATTTCTAAACGCACTTATATTTGTTTTGTATGAAAAAATTAAATGTTAATTAATTAAGGTGTTTAAAAGAAAAAAATTTAATCCGAAATAACGGTCAAAAAAATTTCAAATTTTTTAACGGTTAGAAAAAATTCAAACTTATCATCAGCATAGCTTTGCCCTGCATTGTTTACATATTTTTTTTAAATATAAAATCGATGAATTAAGCTATTTAATGAGTGTTTTTTGACTTTTCAATATAAACGGCGGGAATAAAAACATTCAATGAAGCTATTAAAACAATTCCGAGCTTGCTACGAAGTCTAGATCAAGAGATAATTGGGACCCGAACGACCGAACGACCGAACGACCGAACGACCGAACGACCGAACGACCGAACGACCGAACGACCGAACGACCGAACGACCGAACGACCGAACGACCGATCAAAGTGCATGATTGAGCTTCCTTTTTGAAAACAAGTTTTCAAAAATGCGCTAAAAAACTCGTTGACCTTTTCTGGTTAATGTAGCTTCCACCTACACACAACTTCAATAAAGAGAAAAGGAACTTAAATGTCATGTGTAATTTGGAAGAAATCAGGCCTACTTTGTGTAATGGTAATTCAAAGAGTAGCGGCATTGGAATTTACTTTGTATAATTACGAAGTCTCGTGAATAGATTTTTCTCAGAATCTCATACGTAAAATGTCATGAACATGCTGTAATTTTTTTTGTGATACAAAAAAATATTTTTTTATTTTTATTTTTATTAAGTCTCTGTAGACTGTTGTACTCTGCATTATCTGAGAGTGATATTTAGCTTTTGGGAGTTTTAAATTTGAACGTCATAAGTTTTTACATTCTTGCTTGCTTTTTGTCATGGCAGTTACGTCATACTTTGATCTCATGTGCGAAGATGTTACGTTTGTTGATTTTAGACTCTTTTATATTAAATCTCTATGGATTGTTGCTTCTGAACATGGAGTTTCCTACACAAGATTTTTAAAGTGCTGGAAGAAAATTTTTCACTCAAATATTTTTATTTTTTTTTTTAATTTGTGATTTCAAAAATTGTTGGTAATTCCAAATGATTTTATTTTTAGAAAATTTTAAAAAAATTCAATTTTAAATCTCAAAATTTTTAATTTTAAATTTCAAAAATTTTCAATTTTAAATTTAAAAAGTTTTCAATTTTAAATTTTAATAGTTTTCAAATTTAAATTTCAAAAGTTTAAAATTTTAAATTTCAAAAATTTTCAATTTTAATTTTATAAAATTTAAATTATTTTAAAATGAAAAAATTGCACACAGGGTAAAAAGTTATCAAATTTTATGTTTTAATGCATTTAAAAGTTTAAAAAATTGAATTTTAAAATAATGAAATACTTTTAAACATCAAATGAAGATTTCAAAAGTTTCAAAATTCAATTAAACGACGAGAAAATTAGAATTCATGAATGATTAAAAATTAAGAAAAAGCAGAAAATTATGAAAATTTTGATAAAATAAAATAAACAAATAAATCTATTATAGATGCTGTAAAATGTTAATACATGTGAGGGAAGATCATACATCAAATAAATAATGTGGAAATGAATGAGAAATAAAATAATAATAAATAATAATAATAATATTTTAATGTATTATTGAAATGTATTTCGTAACGAAAACAAACAAAAAAGGAAGAAATCCACTCACTGTAAATTAATGTAGCATTTAAGAAGTGAAATGAGTAAAAAAGTGGAATTTTTTTTAGCTTAATAAGGTTGAAAAACAAAAACAAAATATCCAAGGCAGGATTATGTGAATGGAAATAAATCACATAGAAAATTGATAATCCCAAAATAGTGTCATAAAAAGTTTAAATGTTTAAATATTGAAGACAAGAACTATTTTTGAATGACAAATAAGTAAAAAAATATCTTTTAAGTTCTTCTCACTTTTCTCTATCGACATTTTTAGTTCATTTTTGTGTATGTTTAAGTTTTTTTAGGATGAAAAAACACACAAAACAAATTAGAAATATTTTTACAAATTTTTTAATATCTATCAAAATTAAGTGCATATTTAATTCATGCAAAAATGCATTAAAAATGAAAGAAAAACAACAACGAAAGTTTTGAAAAAAATTATTTCAACATATAAATCGCCTTTTAATGATAATTAATGATAATTTTCCGATAGTGATAATTTATGTGGGAAAGTTTTTGATTCTGAGTTTTTGATTTTTTTAATAAAATTTTAAATTCTTTGGATAAAATTAAATTTTAAAAGAATATTTGATTTTGTTAATTAACTTGATTTTATAAAAGGTTTTAATAATTTATTTTTATGCAAAAAACCAATTTTAAACAGATTTGTTTTCTCATTTATCAGGCCCTTGTTCCTTCAAATATTTTTAAAAATTTTGCAAAATTAAATAGTTTTATTGAACGATTTTTTTTAAAAATATATAAGGTTCAAAATTTTAACTTCAAAAATAATTTCTTCTTAGAATTTAGTTTAATAATCATGAAAACAATAATTTAATGCTAAGAAGCCAAAATCAAAATAAAATTCCTTAATTTCCCACAAATAACAGTTCCTAAGTTTTAAATCTCTAACTTTCTCTCTTAATCTTCATAAAATAAATTTTTTTTACAAATTTTTGTTAACAAATTTATTTATAATTTCAAAAAAGAAAAAAATAATTGATCTATAGGAAAATAGGTATTAATGAGTGTGATATATGATTATATTGATATATTGATGAATTCTACTAATATGTCAAAAAAATATGGATGAAAAAAAATATTAGTTGTTTTAATAATAACAATTACTCATACTTGGAGAAATGCTGTTATCAATTTGATATATATTATATACTTTTTATGTTCACAATCACATAAATTTTATATCGATGAAAACAAAACAAAACACAAAAAATGAGATGAGAGAAGTAAAAAATAAATGCGGAAAGGTACATAAAATATTTGGAAGTAAAAAATAAATTAAAGCTTTCGGTTATCAAATTCCAAAAATACAAAAAAAAAACCCTTGAGAGAAAAAATTCTTTCATTTAAAAATAATGAAAATGAGAAGAAATTGAATGAAGAAAATTGTTAAAAAAAATTGAACGTTTAAAAAAGAGTGGAAAATATGGAAAGAAAAATGTTTACTGTACTTAAATGATAATGAAAAATTAAAAATTATCTCATAAACTAATAAAAGGATATATTTATAAATACAAAAACAATTGTGGCGTTTTTTTACTGGTTTAGTTTGAACTTTTAAATCACCTAAAATTGAAAATTTTCAATTTTTCAACTTTTTTCATTTCTAAATGTTTACATATTAATTTTTTTTAAATTTTAATTTTAAAATTTCTTAAATTTTAATTTTAATTTTAAAATTTCTTAAATTTTAAATTTAATTTTAAAATTTCTTAAATTTTAAATTTAATTTTAAAATTTCTTAAATTTTAAATTTTAAACTTTTCAGATTTATTACCTAAATTTGAAATTTTTTAAATTTCAAATTTTTTAAATTTTATATTTCTTAAATTTCAAACTTTTCAAATTTCTTAAATTTCAAATTTCTTAATTTTTAAAATTTCTTAAATTTTTCTTAAGTTCCAAATTTTTTAAATTTTATACTTTTTATTTTATTTGAATTTTAAAAATTTTAAACTTTTCAAATTTTTTAAAGTTGTAAGTTTTTCAACTACTTAAGTAAATTTGAGTTCTGAAGATTAGAAAAATGAATTAAAATTAGGTATATTCTATTTAAAATTTAAAAAAAAATAATAATTTTAAGATTTTTTTGACCTTATAATTTATTTCAAAGAAAAAAGTCTTCAAATATTCCTTTTCACTTCGTTCCTTTTAATCCAAATCCGTCGAGATTAATTTACTACAAAAATTAATCTCCAAACAAAAATAATTTCAAACTTCTAGATTAAATTAAGGTCATACATGAAACAATATGCAATTAATTAAAAATTCAAATCATTGGTCTTGTTGCTTACAAATATTATTAAGGACTTAATGGATCGTTTGTGTCGAAATTAATGATTTCCTTCTCACTTTCAATGTAATTCATTCTTCCTTAATATGAGGCATAAACCATCCAAATATCACTCCCCAGACGTCTTCAAATATTCTCTTAGTTGATTATGGTTACATAAAGATTACGAAGATTTATTGGGAAGATTTGCGCATTAAAAGTAGTCAAGACACAAATTTTTATATACTTCTGAATTCGCTCGTTCCATCATAGTAGAATCAATGTGTCTTAGCTAAATATATATCACATCCTGTACTCCTTCCTTTTCTCTCTTCGTTTACATTTAAAATTTATTTTTCTCCATTCAACTCATTTTATTTTTATCCTCAAAGCGTACACAACAAAATATTGTTTTTATTAGCATATACTCAGAGGTAATAACAAGGAAGGGAAAAAATATTCTTAAGTTGTAAAAATATTGCAGAGTTATTTGCCTCATGGAATCTTGTGTTTCTTAAATCTTAAGAGGTTTTGTATTCTGAGAATAAAAATTCTTTAAGAATTTCTTGTTTATTCTTGGGGGACAATTTTTTATGCAAAAGAATTACATGTAGAAAAGTTTGTCAAATTATAGAATTTAGCACAAAAGAATTTGCTAAAAACTTAAGCCTCAAAACTTTACAATCAATACAAAACTTCTGTTTATAACCTTGCTTTATGGAAATACCAATTTCAAATTTGAAATCAGCGACCAAAGTTTTCCAAAATGAATAAATTTCATCAAGGAATTCTATTTTCAACAAATCTAATAACCAAACTAATAACCTCAATAATCTTCGCAAGCATCAAACTTTCCCTTACGTCATTCAAGATAAATTTTTGGTTATCTAAAATTAGAAGTTTCTAAATCCATAATTAACCTCAAAACTTTCAGCATAACTTGATTCATAAAGCAACATATTCTAAGAATAGAAAAGTCAAAGAAAAAGATTTAATATCAAACAGGAAGAGCACATGCTCATAGATTGCAGTAAGATTCATTCCCAGAATATAAACCCCTTTATGTATAAAAAATTAGGATAGAAGCAGGAAAAACTTTATTGCACATCTCAGGAAGTTGTGTAATAAAAACTTTTTCAGATACAATTCCGAAGATAATGAAACAAAAAAATCGGAATTCATGTAAGGAAGTTCCTAAAACATTTGTTCAACCTGGATCCGATCTTTATTAAATTTAACTCTAATCATATTTGGAACTTTTTCATGCTCCTCATGATCATCCCACACAACAGAAAAGTTTTCAGTCATGTTAAATTTAATTTATTGACAAATCAAAAAGTTATTAAAGTCCACTCATATCAGCTCTTAACATTTTACGAAAATATATATAAACCTTTTTATGGGTCAATTTCTTTGAGAATTTCGTTACTCAATTTACAGTGGGAAAAAATCAGCACTCATGAGAATTTTGAATAGGTTTTTTTGTAAGTTATGTCTCATGTTGGAAGTGGAATTTGGCTTTAGTTGTATGACTTGAATTGAATACAAATTCGAGTAAAAAAAATCGAAACTTTAACAAAAATCATTTTTGATCAAAAAATTAATTTTGTCGCTGACCAAGCTTCAAATTTTAACACATGATTGCTTGAAATTTGAGCAAGATCCAGTCAAAACTGAATTTTTTAAAAAAATTATCACCAAACCACCAATCATCCCTAAAAGAATCATAAGAAGAAAATAAAGGCATATATAATGTCTCATGAACAACTTTTTACTTCTTCCTTCCTCCCCTAAAGGTTCATCATTCATAATATATGAATTGAAGAAGGTGAAAAGTCAAACAGAAATGATAGAAAATTTAAATAAGAAAATATTGAGAAACTTTTTGATCATATCGTCTTAAAAATTGATGACAATGTTGATAAACATTGTTTCTAAAAGTTCTTGGGATGTATTTTTGGATTGGATTGATGGAAGTAAAACAATGTCAAATAAGTATAAAAGAACAACAATTTTAAACTCAATTAAAAATTTTTCCTTAGAAATTTGATTTGTTGCTTGTAATGAAGGAGATTTACTGTTGATCGTCAAAGAGATGAGGAAAGTTTGGAGACAAACTTGCAAATTGAGATTCATCCAGGAGCTAGCAACAGCTTTTGATGTTAAAATTCAATACTACAGACTAAATATTAGTTTTAAAGTTTCTATGAAAATTACTTTGATAATTTCTATAAAAAGATTTATTAACTTATAGAGTCAGTGACCTGCTCTGCCTCAACCTCCTTTAAATCTTCCAAAAGCTCATTCAAATGATTAAAATTGAAACTCAACCAATCAATCAACTTTCAAGAAATCAATCGACAAATCTTTATTGCAAGCCATTCCAAACCCTTAAAAATTTACAGCCCATAAAATTCATCATCGAAGGTTGAACTTTTAAAGCAGAAAATTGCCAACCAACACGAAAAACTCTTTTAGAAAAAGTTTATCGCTTGAGAGCAACTTCTTCCTTGAATGACATACTTAAAGACTTTTTAAATTTAGTTCTCGTCACTTTGAGAAAAAGTTGCTTAATTTTTGTTCACACTTTATATTCATAATATTAGATAACAAGAAGAACAGTATAAGCAGCGAACAACTGACTGTACTTTGTTGAAATTCATTCATATGAGACAAGGCAAGATGAAGAAAGTTAAGAAGCATAAGAACAAGTTTTTATCAACATCTGTCTAATTTCTTATAAAATTAATTTCATTTTAAAGAAGGAAAATTTTTTTTAGCTTTTTTGAAAATTTAAAAAAAAAATTGCAGTTTTGTTCCGAAATTGAGTAAATATTAAGCATCTGAAAAACATCATGAAATTGAATAATTGTATTACAATTTCAATGAAACAATTCAAAAAAGAATCTACAGCTCAAAAAAAAAAAGGAAAATGAATAAAAATTCTTACATTTCTTTTTAAAACCCACTTGAACTTTTGATCCCACCATAAAAATTCCGTTTCTTTAATTCAAGTCAAGAAAAAAAGAGCAACAGTTCATATTTCCCATCAAAAAATTCTTAAGAAAAGGTAGAAGAGCAAGAAATTTGAAAGAAAACGAAGAATCCCAATTCTTTGATATTAAAAATCTGTTTCGAGCTCTTTTTTTATTAAATCGTAAATTTTGTTCTTTTCTCAGAAGAGCAATATAAAAAAAATTTCCCACCCTTATCGACTCCCTCGTACCACTTTTTTAATTTCCTTTTTTTTCATACTCAATTCAGGTGAATTTAAAGTTTAAAAGATTTTTTTTTTCTTGCTTCTCTTCCTTTTAATTATGTGAATGGAAATGAGAACAAGTTGAAGAAATGGAAGATCATTAAAATTCCATTAAAATAAATACTAAGTTTGGTGCCTAGTTATGCCAGTAAGCTGGAGTAAGGAAGGCGCTTTATATTGAAAAGTTTTAAATTAACAAAACTAATCTTTATCTTTTGTAGGAATGGATGAGCGCTTTAGAAGGATTTAAACTCTTTTTTTATTAAAGTTTTATGTCCACTTGAATTTTGACTAAATTAGACTAAATTTCAATGATGTAACCCCCTAGAATTTTATAAAAAATTCTATTTTTTTCCCAAAACTTCCTAGTTCTAGATATTAAATTTTTCAAACTTGAAACTCAATTTTACCAGACAGTCTAATCTGCAGTCATTCCTACAATCCCCCTTAAAAAATCATCCTCCTCAAATCATTAAAGCTTTCTTTACATTCAATTAAAATCTACTCTTTAACGATGTTAATCTTATTGAATTTATGCAAAATAAAATCTCCAAAATCAGTGAGATTAAAAACAAGGATATCTGCCTGTTTTATAAATAAGCAATTAAGATATTTACCCCGAAAAGGCTACAAAAAATATTCTTGTTTTCCATTTGAATTTTATTTCATTTTCATGCTCATTTTTTCATAGATTTATGGCTCAATTCTTTTATGGAATAAAATCCCAAGAATTGCTTTAATATTTATGAGAATAAAGCCATAAAACTCCGGTAATAAAACTCCATTTTTTTTGGGTTGGATAGTACTGACAGGAGAGTTTTGGGTTTCAAGAATTATGGACTTTTAATGCCTTTAAAATAAAGTGATGATAAAGATTTATTGAGGATTGCAAAAAATGCAAGATTTCTGTGATTTTGTGGTGCTAATAAAAGTGTTAAATACTTGAAAAATTCTAAAGAGTTATTGACAGCTTGACAAACTTATTCTTTCTACTTCATTAAATAATTTCAACAAGCTTAAGTATTAACAGCATCTACAGCAATGATACAACACATTTCCGTTCGTATCAATTCAATAAGAATCATTTATTGTTGATTAATTTGTCGAAGGATGACTTTCATGTCTTTCAAAGACTGTGTCTGCATGTATATAATAAAATTGAAAGAGTAACCCTAACAGACAAAGAGCATGCTCTTGTCTAGAGAGCATGGTCGAGAGAACGGTTTTTTAATCTACTCCCAAGATCCCACTATTGAGCGGGCTCTATAGCGTACTCAAACCAAACTCTTATGAAGCAATACTTGCATGCAAGTTTTTTTTAACGTACTCTTTTTCATACTCTTAAGAGTATGCTCAAGAGAGTACGCAAAAAACATGCTCTGTAATGAACTCTTAAGAGCACGCTAAATTTTTGCTTGTTTTATACTTCACAAGCGTTTGCAGAAATTACTATTACAAGAGCTAAAATTTTCTGTATGGGAAGTTTACATTTGTTTTTTGTTGAATTGAATATATCAATTTCGAAAGGCAATAGGACAGCAAAGAGTTGTTAGGTATTTCATTAAAACGCCCTCGGTTTAAGGTTCAAATCTTCAAAATCCACATAAACAAGAAAATATAAACATCTTAAGAGCGTGCTCAAGATTATGCTCTTCTGAGCATGAAATTTTTTTTAATTTTTGTAAAAATAAACTGTGCTCAGTAGAGCTTACTCTAAGCATGCTCTCAAGATTCACTTGCATGAAAAACTTGCAAGTAAAAAAAAGCGAGCTCTCGAGATGTTCTTTCTGAGGTACCGTAGAGGTCTTTTTGATTATATGAAAGAGTACGCTAATTGAGTGAGCTCTTTTAAAAAAAATAAGACTTAGAAAGCATGCTCTGAGCACACTCTTTGTCTGTTAGGGTAAATAAGACCTTGTCAATTCTTCAGAAACAGAAACAAGCTACATCAATGATATTGTCATAGTCATTTGAGCATTAACAATATCATCGTCGTAGTCACATGAAACACCAATTAGTCTACATTTGATTAAGCAATAACAAACGAAATGAGAGACATGGCATGGAACAAAGAACAGAAAAAAATGGGGGGAAGCGTGAAAAATGTTGTAGGAAGGAACAAAACATACATCTGAAGCTTAAATGTTAATGCCTTTATTGACAGACGTCTATGACTTAATATATGACTTGTGATACGATAGAAATCGATGAGTGTGTTCACTTCAATTTAATCAGTAATCTAGGTTGATATGACAAAACTTTCGATCGACTCGACTCGTCTGTTTTCAGCATTTTTTGCTTGTTCAATCGTAAGTGTGTTATGGCTTGGTTTGGACTTGAACTGCAAAGATATAAATTCACAATTCAAATTCTCCATTTCGTCGCAGATATTCTTTTTTTTCTCATCATAGCAACCATTGGAAGAGCAAAAATTTGAAATATGTAGGTTGTCATTCGGAAAAAGAAAATAACATCAAAATCCTTCGTAAAAAAATACAAAATAAAAAAAGTAATGTCAGCATCGATGTCTATATCGTCTATTTCATCGAAAAATGACAATTCATTTTGTCGTATTTGTTACTCATTTTCATCAAATGATCTGATACGAGTGCCATGCAACTGCAGAAATACAATTGGATATGTGCACCGGAATTGTTTGCGAAGATGGATTCGAGCTATAAACAATAGCTTTTGTGAGATTTGTCAGACAGAATATACAAGAAATATTGTTTTTCCACAACGTCGGTAATAATTGAAAATTTAAAACTGTTTCTTCATTTAATGAGTTTTTATTCTTGAAATAAATAGATCTCTTTTAAACATGCTGCTTACATTTATCGATGAACCACTCACGGCTTTTATGAAATTTACAACAAATTTATTGTGTATAACTGGAATCGGATATTTCATTTTCCGGAAGGTGAGCTTCTTATTGTTTTCCTACATTTTCCACTTCTTTTTTTGTTAGACATTATTGAAAAATTCTCAATTGGATTATAAGATTAAAATTTATTGGCTTTAGCGGAAGCTAAAGTTTTGTTATGCAAATTGAAAAGATATATCCACTTGGAGATTATTTTGAAGATTAAAGAAGATGAAAGTTTTTTTTTCTTACATTTATTGATGCAATTGAGAGATTCTTTTACCAATTTATAGAGGATTTAGTTTCATTATGTTTTTTTGGTAGCTTAGTCGATTAATTTAGTACTTGAAAGTTTAGCGAAAAATATTAAGTAACGATTTTTAAATTTTAAAAATATGGAAACATGCACTTAGTACGTTACACAAAAAATTAATTTTTCAACCCCCCTCATTGTTATACATAATTAAATTTTTTTTCAAAATCTTCTTCCCGAGGAAGGCTTCCCCTAAAAATGCGAACGTAATAAGGATGACCCCTATATAAAAAGACTTCATGCAAAATCTAGGTTTCACTTAGGATTCACATATATATAAAATACTCTTGCTACGTTTTCGATCGTATTTGATGAGATTAAAGTCAGTACATTTCCTAAAAGTCCCAAAATACCTCAAAAGCAAATAAAAATTTATCGATTCTCTTCCCAAAAAAAAGTCCATAAAAATATTTTCTTGTTTTGTCGAAATTAAAATATGCAGAATCACCGTTTAATGGACAGAGGAAAAAAAATTGAAAATTTTCTCTATTCATTGCATCCCTTAGTTATGTTTATTTTTATCTTATTCATTCTTCTCTTTTTTCATCATTCTACTTATCCATTTGCCTTGAAGCTGTTCTTCATTTACGAGCCATTTGAGAATGAAATGGTCGATGCAGGCGACATTACAATAAACAGCTTTCAAAGAGAATACCAATATTTAAACATTGCTGTTCTCATAACAGGCTTCATATCCTACATTCATTTGGCAAAATTAACAGTGGTTAGCTTCCGGGAGCTTTTATCAACTTTACATAATTGGTGGTATCGAGGTCGTTTCACATTTCGACTATCAAATGCTGCGTACGTTGATGACAATAATAATAATGATGATGATGTCGATTAATCTTGGTTGGATATCTAGCAGCAGCAGCAGTCAGTAGCAACACAAACTCACAATCACGACAATGTTCAATTTCTTTTAGTCACAAAAATAAATTGACATCTTTATAAATACGATGAGATGAGCTCAAATGCCAAAGAACTTTTTTTTGTTTTTTTGGTCTTCTTAATTTCTCGGACGACAGCCCATTTTGCGGAATCTAAGAAATCACACCCAAGAGATTTTTATATCATTTTAATGTAGCATCTTCATACATGGGCAAATCTATGAATGAAATTTTTGATGTTGAAATGTAAATTCATAAAATTTGTTAAAATGACGCATTATGAACAACTTTTAGAAGTTATTCCTACTAAAGCCATCAAAATACTATAATTTTCACATTTAATATGTTTTGTAAGTTGCTTTGTTAAAAAGTTATTTCAATTTTAAAGTGTTTCTGAGTCAATTTTATAAAAAGTCAAAAAAAATTTAAATCCAAATTTTCGTGAAAATACAGCTTTTTAAATAATAGGAATCATTAAAATATATTTTCGCCTACTAACACTTTCAAATAACGCTTAAAATGTTAATTAAAAATGCTTAATCATTGAGAAATTAAGCAAAAATAGCGTTTCTGAGTCAACTTTTTAGCCGATTATTGCAAAACACACAGCATATTTTCAACTCAAAAATGCAATTTTTTAACTTTTAACTTCTTTTTGTTATCAAATATCATTGAAAACATAAAGAAAAGCAAGAAAATGATGCTCTAAACTGAGTAATCTTTGAGAAAAAACAGTTTTAAAAGTTTTTAGGAAAATTTTTCAGTTCCCTTCATTCATAGATTTGCCCACATACAAAAAAGAAAATATACCCGACTACCGACATTTCGAAATTTGTCAGTTAAATACAATTAAAAATTTGAAAATAAAAATTGTGAATGTGTTGGTAAATTCTTCCATAAATTTTTACTTTTAAGATAATTTGTCGATTAAAGCTTGTTAATATACGTTTTATTGATTAAATGATAGAAAATTCGTCAAAGAAAGCTATTCATTTGATAAACCAAGATCCAGAATGGAAAAATGCAAAAATATTTTGATTTTAAAATCTTTGTTTGTTTGCAAAATTTTTTGTTTACATTTAATTTCGAAGTTTTCGAAATCAATTTCGAAAAACTTCGAACTGAAGTGACAGTAGTCGGAAATATACTATTTGAAATCTCTGACCTAATAAATTTGACTTTTCTAATGTTCTCAATGGTATGATGATATTATCATCAAATGAAGGATGAGATAGAGTTTGAGAAGGATTACAATTAAGGGCCATTTGTAAAAATCGTAACGGTTAAGGAGATGAAGAATGTGATGGTTTTGTTATATTTTTTGTAAAATTTTCCCGATTTTCTGACCAAGAGGAGGGGCGAGGGGAAGGGTTCAATGTTTTTAAGAACTACTCCTCACATAAATTGATTCCTTTTTTCATATTAAATGGTCCGAAAATATTTAAATTAGGTATATTATTTAGGTAAACAATTTAAAATTTCTGAACGCACTCAATTTCTGAACACATTGATTACAATAAAGATAGCTACGTACCAAGTACCGAAAGACAGCTAATAGTTACGATCCATAACCACTACAACTTCTCTTCTATGAATGAAAAGTTAGCTATAAGAAGATTAAGCTTTCAATTTCATTTTCATCTCCTCAATTTTTCGACATTTTAAGATTACGAATGCCTTCAAAAATCATTAAGAGAATTGGGGAATTAGGTTTTTATTTTAATTACCACGATTACTTATTGAGATGAGAAATCTCTTGAGAATTTCTTCTAAGAGCAATTCAGCAAAAAATTGATAATCTGTTTGAATGGAATGAAGGAAAGGAAAAAGTTGCTTCTAAAAACTATTTGAATTAAGTCTGTACGTACAAATTATATCCTCTTCTTCATTTTTTCGATGAGTCATTTTAAGGATGAAGATGTGAGGAATGAAAGGAAGGAAGGAAGGAAAAGGCTTGAAGAAGCTCAAGTTTCAATTTAATGAGATTTATTGTGCATATTTATATAGATGAGAATTTACTGTCTATTTTTTTATGATTCATGTAAATTCTGTGTAATAAAAGGAAAGAATAAATCCGGGTAGTTTCCTGGCATTTTTATTTAAAGACGACATGCTAGTATATTTTAAAGGTTATTTTTGTCAAGATTTCTGTTGATTTTTAAAGCCTGATCTTAATAACTTTAATTTTTTGTGTCAATAAACACTTCTTTGCTGAAAGTCATACACACGTCATTTAAAACGCTTAGAGATTGGGAGGTGTCAAAGTTTTTGTTACGCTCCACACAAAATTTTCCAAAATTCCATACACATTTTGTTACGATCAGGGCAGAGAAGGAGGAAGGGGGTAAAAATGGCAATTTTTGACGTTACGAATTTTACGAATGGCTCCTTATGATGCCCGCCAAAAACTTTTAAATCCTACCTCTTTCTTTCAAAAATACTCATCCATATTCTTTTCGATGTATGGAACTTTCACACAGCTTCAGACCTTCTTCTCTTTATTAATTTTACGTCATATCAAAATTGTCATCAAATTAAAGGGCCGTTCACACAGTACGTTCGCATTTTAGGGGGGAGGGGGGGTTCGAAAAATTGTAATCATTTGTAACAAGGGGGGGGGGGGTATTTGAAAATGTAACGTTCTATCAGCAATAATAATTTTATAGTATTCAAATAAAAAATTTAATGTAAAATTTAGGTTTTGTAATATTTTGATCATGTGAATTTAGTTTTCATACATATGTTAAAGAAAGCTAGTTAGTATTTTTTTTTTCAATATATATCTTCTTATAAAGTTTATTTTGGATTTAAAAAAAATTAAAAAAATTTCATACCAACATTTTTTATAAAATGAAAAAAAAAAATTGAACGTTCAGGGGGGGGGGGGGGGGTTGACAATTTGTAACCATGCGTAACAAGGGGGGAGGGGGGGTCTAAAAAGTCATTTTTTTGCGTAACGTACTTTGTGAACGGCCCCTAAGGTCTTACTGTTTATTCCAGTAACGAAGTTGTTTGCCCCGTTTGAATGTTTAAAAATTCTCAGTAAGCAAACATCTTTATATTAACGTAAACATTATTGTAAGCAAGTTTGATTTATTAAAATTGCAATCATTCCTTAATATTCTAGATGCATCAATCTTCCATCCAATCCATGGAAACTTAATTAAATTGCTTGCACAAGAATTATGTTATTTTTCCTAAGATCAGAATATAATTCAAAGAATGAAGCTTATTCCTAACTTGTATTCATAAATTTTCCTTGAAGCTACGAGAAAAAAAAATAATTAAGAGCAATAGATTTATATGAATTTTAATCCAAGAAAGCAAAGAATGTGGATAATAATTTACCATAATAACAATTTATTAAACAAGATGTTTTTAAGGTTAATTAATGCATGGAAAAAATTTATGTTAAAGTATCTGCTGAAGTCGGTTTAAGATTAATTATAATTTCATTTCCAAAGATTTTTCAAATGTAGAATTCAATAAAGTTTTACTTTTTAATTAAATCATACTTCTATCCACTTCCTTTGTAACTATGAGTCTCTATAAACTTAAACAAATTTTGAAAGAAACATATTATACAGTAAAAGGACTGTTCGCTTATGATGTCCATCAAAATTTTGAATTTTTATTCCCCTCCCCCCCCCCCCTCTGTCACAAAATCTTCATACAAAAAAATAAAAATCAAACATCATAAGTGAAAGACCCCAAAAGGAAATTAAATAAAAAAATAAATATTTTTATTTTATTTTCCAACAATTTGATTCCCGATGTTGCACTGAAGAGAGCTAGTTTCTCTTCTTTTTCATAAAGTTCCATCTCATCATCTTGCCTTTCTTTCGAGTCTTCATCATATTTATTTTCATTTCAGCTATGTTTCACTCGTTGATTTGAAATAATGAAGCTTCGCTTTCTTACTTAATAATGACAAATGCTTGAAAGCTCTTTATTGAGACATAAAAAATCATCTTCTCGTATTTTTATTCTGGAGTTTTTACAAACAGCAATGAAGTGATAGAGTTGAGAAAGCATAAAAATACAAAGTTCTGAGATGCGAATATAAATGAAAAAAAGAAAAAAAAATCTTTGCAATTTTAATGCTTTAATGAGACTTTTTTGTCATCAAGTTTGTTCTAGAGTAGATTATGACTGAAAAGTATTTTTTAATGAAACATTTTTTTTCTCTTTGTTAAACTCAAACAAAATAAATAATAAAGTATGAATATTAAAAGCAATATTTGACTTTTTATTCCTGCTTTTAAAATTTCAAAGTTTTTATGATTTTCTTTGAAAATTAAAAAAATATTTTTTGGACATGCTGCTAAAATAATTCTTAAATTTTATTAAATGCATAATTACTTCTGTTCAATTTAACTTACTTAAATTTAAAAACAGCTTCAAAAAATTCAACCCGAACAAAATCAAGCAAACTTAACCAGAAACAATTTTTTTTGTTGTAAATTAAAATATCATTATCGATCTGAATCCAAAAAATCGTTTAACTTTTTTTTTCAGATTACAGTATTAAAGCTTTATGTACACATTATTACATAATAATATGAATGTTTATGGGCTTTAATTTTAGCTGATCTGTATCTTATGTTAACTTTTGTTTTAATTAATATTCAAGCAATTTGAAAGAATTAGTTTTCATTTAAAAAAATATAATAATTTAAATGATTTTTTTTTTCAAATTTATGTAGCAATATTTTTTGGAGGTTCAAAAATTATTTTGTATGGAAGTATGGAAGAAATATATTTTTTGAGGGGAAGGTGAGGTTTGAAATGCTTTTTTCCCCAAAAACCCTAGTAAAATGAAGAATTTTTTTTCTCGAAAAGGGTCCAGACCTCCTTGGACCTTCCTCTGGCTACGCCCCTGGGATAAGGTGATTAGTGGGTTACTAATTGGTGGGTACCTAATGATTTTTTTTCCAATATAAATGATTTTTTTTTTACTTTTGGAACTTTAAATTAGACAATAACTTCTGCGTGATCAAAACATTATTAAAAAAATTGTCAAAATTCTTGAAAAATTTCATGAATATTTCCAGTCTGATCGTTTTTAAACTTATCATTCACGTTCAATATTAACAATTAATCATTCTAGCACGAACCCTAAAATTTATCCGATTTTCATTGAAAATAAATCCAACAAATCAATTTTTGTCTAAAAAATAAAAATAAGAAGTAAAAAATATGCCATTACATTAAATCCATTGAATTAATTCATAATGTGAAAATAATCCAATCATAGTCTCAAACAAACATCTTTTATATATTACATTTTTATTTTATGCTTCTGTACATTTACTGCTCATTGAATGAGAAAAATAGGAACAAGAAGGAAGAAAAAAAAATTGATTAATGGCATAATATGAACCTGGAGAATTTACCTGAATAACAGCTTATAGCAAATAAATGCCTTTATCCATCATTTCGATATGTATTTCTATATGAAATTTGTTAAACCTTTTTGTATGTACCCGACACACAAAATCATAATCACACATATAGCATAAAAGGTATTTTCACATTTCCATCAAATCGCATTTATTGTATCATATGAATGAAGATATGCTCGAGCATTGGGGGGCTCATAATATCGATTATGATTTATGATGTAGTTTGTGTTGCTTTATTGTATAGGAATTTTTGGGTGAATCTGTGGCTATGTGAATTATGTGAAGCCTCGTAAACCACAAGTTGCTTGAGAGTTTAATGATTTTGCTAATATGATGCTGAGGGTTTGTAGGGATGGAAGGAATTTTTTTATATGCCTTTGTGGATGAATTTCGGAGAGAAATAGAAAACATCATGAGGTCTTTTACTGTTTAATGAAAAATGATGTATAATATATGCTTAAACATTATATTGGTTGGAATATGGAATGCTTAAAATATTCGATACAAAAAAAAAAAAATCATCAAAAAAATGCAAAAATGTTTAAAGAAACTTGAATTTCCTTGACCTTGATTTCATCCTCGAATCTCTTCCAATTCCGAATCCCCTAATCAAAAATATGATAAATTCTCTCTAAATATTTGATATCTTCAGGCATTTCCGATATTACAAAAGTAATATGTTAGCCGTTGACATGATTATTAATATTAATGGAGATTACTTTACTTAATGTTATGAGATTTTTGTAGCACAAAGAGATACTTTTAAGCATACGAGAGTGAGGTAGGTAAACATGAAAAAAAAATAAGACAAATTTTCTTCTTCTAACTTTTCATCTTCATGTGAAATTTGCTTCTCCTGATTTTATCATGAGAATATAAAAAAAAAGAATTGTGCTGTTTGAGAGCAGAGAAGTTTGTCGAAAATGTAAAAGTTTGCTATTTGTTCGTCTCCAAAGATAAACTTTAGCAAATCAGAGTCATTTTACTTACTTAAAATTATTTTAAGGAGCCTTTTTATGAATAAATTATTTCATGAGTTGTCAATTTGTCTAGGGTCTTGTAGATCGTTAGTAAAGTTGATTTAAGTTTTGGATAATTGTATTTTAAAAATTTTGAAGCAAAGATGACCATTTCCAAACTCTTACCTTTGTTCCCCAAAATCCAAATCCCTCCCTCCCCTTCCTAAAAATCTAACTAACTAAGTGAACTAAGGTCCATAAACACTTAAAATTGACTAAAGTATCCAACATGTTTTCCATAACCTCTAAAAACTCACATTATAAAAGCTTACATTCAAATAATGCAAGGTGAACTTAAGAAAATCCCGAATGTTTGCTCTCTAGCAACATACCTTACATTACTGGCAGGATGACAGCAGTACAGAAACTTTGTCTCAAAATACATACATAATATGGATGTTTAAAAAATCTGTAACTGTTTTTCAAATTTGGATTTGTTTCAGAAATTTGTATAGAATTTTGAATGATTTTAAGAATTTTAAAAATTCCGTAATATCCAAACATCCCCTAAAAAAACAATATGAAGGAGAAAAAAAGTAATGAGAACAGTAAGAATTTGACATATTCATGATGATAAACTTTATCCTTACTCGTATGCTAGTTCTACATTCTTTCCATTTTTACAATTACATATCTCTTTTCGCATCAGTCATATTACAATTTTTTTTATTTATTTTTATGTCAATGAAACACTGGGAATTGATAATATATGCAAGATAGTTCAAGACAATTTTGCTTTACAAATTTGTACTACTCGTGTTTATACAAGCTTTACTTGCATATTTTATGTCACTATTCAACATGTAGCATAACATTTTGAGTGGAAATGTAATATTCATATGTCATTAAATTTCAAGTAAGGCGATACATTTTTGAGAATTTTTAACAAGATTTTTCGCTTCCTACTTGATGTATTGATTAGATTTAGTTGAAGTTTTGGTTGGTGAAAATAAATTGGGTTTGACGATGAACTTAAAATTCAGTCATTAATAGCGTAACTAAGATGTTTCAGGAATAATCAGGGCTTTTTTGGGTTAGCGTGTTATTGCAGTAAAATTTGGAATTTAATAAGCATTACTCTATAAATTTTTAGAAAAAAAAATTCCTAAAAATGTCAAACACTCCTCCAACTCCCCATGCCAATTATTTCATTTCTTGAAAAAATTAAGATAAAATTAAATTTTTTTTTTAAAAAAATAGAATTTTTCTCTTAATACTCACGCAAATCGACCAAAATATCAGCCAAAAAACTGCAAAAAACAGTTTTCAAATTTATATACCCGACAAACCCCTCCGAACCCTTTGCTTACTACACTATTGCTTCATTCTACACAAAAATTTTAAGTACAAAAAAATTCTACAAAAGCCTGAAACATCTATTTAAAGACATGTTCTCAATGAGTTATCAACATGTTGTTACTGTTATTGCTTCTGTTGTCAAACAATGAGTGAACTAGAGATGGAAAAGAAAAAAAAATCCTCAAATACAAAAAGAAGGAAAACAGAGAAAAAAAAAGTTTTTCTTTTTCGTATTTCATTGTATTGTTCCTTGATTACTGCCGTTGTTGTCTACATGAAACATTATGACAAACTTCCTCTTCTTTCTTCTTTATATTTTTTAATGAATAACAACATGAAATGAGTAAGATGAAGCGAGAACAGCACAGAGGAAAAAAAAGACAAAAAAGTTAAGAAAAATGAGAAATGTGTAAAATGAAATGATGTACAACAGAGAATGAGAGTTCTTATATCTTGCTACTGTTGCTTGACGCTTAAGACATTCATCTTTCATTCCTGTTTTTCAATGAATGATGAACGAACATCAACTTAGGGATACAAATTATTTGTCTTAAAGGAATTCGTTTGAAACTTTAAGATTGAAATGAGTAAAAAGTAGGACATTATTTGATGGGGGGGGGGGGGGGGGACATGAAAAGCTTGGTAAATGTAGAGCAGCTGGATTATTAGAACTTTTCTAGAAGTTGTGCAGCAGTTTTCAAACTTTCTGGACTTAAACTGAACAGATTTCAAATTTTTTGAAAAAGAAGCTTAAAATTTGACCATTTGCATTCCTGTTAAAATGCGCTTTAATCACAATAATTTATCCAGGTGCAAGAGCGTAGTTGGAGCATAAAATTTAGTTCTATGGAAAAATTGAAAAAATTGGAGAGAGGTGGATGGATTTTTTTTAACCCCCTCACCCTTTTCGTAACGTTTTTAACAAAATAATCACGTGTGAGAAAAATAGACTGTAACAAATTTTCGACTACCCTCCCCCTCTCTCCTTCGAGAGCATTAAGTAATAAGCGAATAAATTTATGTGTTTGATCGAAAAAGTCATGTTACGACCATTTCAAAATAATTGTTATAAATTTTACAAATTAAGATCAAACAAAGTTTAAAAGGGATTTTCTCATGCAACCACATTCCAAACTGACATGATAATAAAAACAATTTAAAGCAATGATGTACTTAATATAGTCGACATAAAAATAACTTTTATTATGTGTGATCAAGCTAGAAGTTAAAGTAAATACCTTTAGAAAAAAAATTATTTTTTATGATGAAAATTTACTTTTCAGCTTTTTTTCATGTTCATCATCATCAGGAAAGGAAAAATAAAGAGTGTCAACAAAATAAAAAGTCATGCCACATCAAAAAATCTCACGTCACTCAAGGGAAAAGAAAATTATGAGAAATATACTTGCTTCTTTCATTTGCTTGATTGATTGTTATTTACTTTATGAAATTTTTTCTTGATGAGTTTCTGTAGATTATTTCTTATATTTTTATTTTCTTGGAAGTAGATTGAGTTGAGAAAGATTTGATAGACTTTATAATTTCGTATTTATTTATTTGATTTATTTAATTTTGAACCCGTGTCTGAATTTTGCGAAGGTACTTCCTAGAATTTTTTTGTCGCAATTTTTGATTACTTTTGGAGATATAAAAAGAAAAAATCATCCTAAAATTAATCAGAAAAGTATCTTCATTTCTGTCGGAAATAATTTTTTTCTACTTTTTATTAAAAAGTCAAGTTTGAAAAAATTAATAAAATAAAAAAATATTTTCTGGAAAAAGTAAAAATCATGTCGAAATAATAAAATAACAATTTTTAAACTTTCACATTAAAACTCAAAACTGCAAACTTTCATTTCAGTTCATAAAAATTCATCACCAAGATCTTGTGTGTTTAACTCCACTATAAATGCCAAATTTATCATTTATTTTCAACGAATTGTTCATTTTCAAAAATTAACGATAAAATTATTTTTATATTCATAGTTTATCGCCCCCCCTTTTTTCGTGTAAGTGCACCTTAGAATTGTTACTTATCATCATTCTTTTGCTGACACTCGAGTCAACAATTTATTCAAAAATTTTCAATACATTTAATGAATAAAAGACTAAAGATTTTATGAATTAAACAATCGAGTTTAATTACATTATTTGTAAAGAATTTTCAGGAAAATTTTGGCTCAAAGTCGTCACAAAAAGTTTTTTGAATAAATTGTGTTTTCCTGACGAATTAAAGTCACGTTTTCTGCACGCTAGAAGACAAAAAACACATGAGAACGTCTCAAATCTAATTGATTCGTTTGTATGATCTTTTCTTTGCAAATTCGATTGCCTAGAAAAGAATTAAGATTGAAATTAAGTCAATCTGCATGCTTTATTTTCCACGCGATAACCACGTGACTTGAAAATAAAGAAGAGGAATAAAACTCGCTTTGCTCCTTTGTTAACATTTAATTTAGCATTCGAGCTATTTTAAATCATTTTCTTTAAACGAAATATCACGTTTAAAGATCCAGAAACATACAGGAAAGATCCAGCAACACTTTGCAAGCATTTTAATTATCCTTTTTCACGTGTTCATTCTCACTAGACACTCGAGTCTATTGATTTTCATTTTCCATTCGAGGAATCTGATTTAAGCACAAATTTTGAGGTTAAAGGATACAATGGCTACCAATATAGCTGTTTTTGCAAGTGATGGCACTGTAAATCCCCAATGGATACAACAGGTTACAAATGAGGATGCTACAGTATCGGAAATAGCAGCATACTTTCTACCAGGCGACAAATTAAAACCAGACGTGAAATGTCATATGGCTGAATGCGTGATGGTCAAGAAAGCAAGCAAACCTGCACAAAAACAGGCTCCTGAATACAATCCTATGCTTTTATGCTTTTATTGCAATAGGGTTTTTCATGCTGGATGTTTAGATTTGGATTCGCACTTAATTAAAGAGGAAAAAGTGCCATTCGAATGCCACGATTGCAAAAAAGACTTTCAAAATGAAGCTTGTCAGTCTTACTTTCAACAAACTGCCTATACAACGAAATTAATCACTCGTAGGAAGGATTTTTTATTGTCAACTGTTAATGAGACTGAGGAACAACTCACACAAGAGTTGAAATTCAGTAAAACCGATCAGGATTCCTTTGATAGACGAGCAACACAAATTTTGCTCGAGGAAGATCCAGACGTAGCAGAATATCCAGCAATAATTACACCATACGTTTTGAAACAGGTCATGAAGTCAAGAGCTAATAAAAAGAGAGCTGCTGAAACTTCAGCACGATTTAAATTAGAACTAGAGAAAACGCAAGCACAATTAAGGGAAGCAAAAAACAGAAGTGCACAACTTCAAGCTTCGCGTTTAGATGCTACAGAAGTCGATCCATCAAGTTTTCAAGCTCCACATTCATCCACCATAATTCCACCCGTTCCAGGCACTCGAGCCTCGAACGTTCCACCCATTTTTGGCACTCGAGCCACTAATGATGCACCGGTTCTTGGCACTCGAGCCACTAACGTGCTTACAGGAATTTATACTGGTGGAAATACGACAGCATCAATTGAGACACTACCTCAAATCTCTAATCAACCTCAAGTTGCTCGACCTCTGCGAAATGAAAATGCAGATAATATGACAATCCCTATCAATAATGAGAATAATTTGCAAAATAATTCTCAGACTCCAGTCAATTCAACTGATTTTACTGTACTTTTGCAACGCTTAACCGTATCACAGGAACGAGATGAAAGACGAAATCTTGAGAATATCCGACGTCGCGCATTACCAAAAATTGCGGAATTTAAAGGCGAGGAAAACAAATGGCTCGCATTTAAGCAAGACGTGGATCGATATCGCGAACATCTTGGTAATGATGAAGTGGCATTAAAATACCACATTAAGAGTGCATTAAAAGGCGAAGCCTTTGAAATTGTTCGAGATTTATTTGACGCTGAGTCACTTGACGTAATTATGGCAACCTTGAAGATTGCTTTCGGGGATGAAATGAGGATGGTACGAAATCGTGGAAAGGAACTAAAGAGCTTTAAATTTCACTCTAATCTCTATCGTATGGATGCGATCAAGTTACAAGCTACTATTCAGGCCTACTTTGCTGCATGTAAATATGCGAATATTGGATACATTAACACGAATGTAATAGCCGAGGCTATATTCTGTCAGTTTAATCAAGAAGACAGATTGCGCTGTAGAGACTTTTATGTACAGAAGAATCCAAATGCTGCAACTATTGTAATGGACGTGCAAACTATTTATGACTATCTTTTGACACGAATTCCACTTTTGGATGACGCACCAATTAAGAAAAAGGCACATGAACCTGAAATAAAGCCTAAGTCTAAACAGTATCAAGTCCATAATATGACAGTCACTAATTCATCAACTTCAAACAAAGGCGATTATAAGTTTGACATTAAAGACAAAGCATCCGCGCCGTATATTGGTTACGATTTGGATAAAGTCGCATTGGTTTCGAAGTATTGTGTTTTCTGCAACAGTAACGATCATTTTGCAATTCAATGTCCACGATTTAAAGACAAGAGTGAAAACGAACGCATGAAATGGGTTGCTGACAAAGGATTATGCAAAAACTGTATTTTAACAACTTCTCATCGCGCTTCAGATTGTGATTTGAAGAATAATTGTGGATTTAAAGTAGACAGGACTAGCAGATGTTGTGCTAGACACCATATTGCGATTCATGGAGCTGCTAACAATTCGCAACCATCGAATCGTAACAATAGCTTTAAAAAGAAACGAACGAACACAAAAAATAATACTGCGAAGGCTAATGAAAGAGTCAATAATGCAGCTAATCAAAACGCAGCAAATAATGCAAATAATGTTGGAGAAACATCAGCAAATACTGGCGCAGCCTTTAAGTTAACATACAAAGTTAATGTTGGTGCTGTTACAGATTCGCAAACCACTGATGAATCACCTAAAACTGTCAAAGTTTTCAGAGTGAAACTTTGGGGGCCAGCTGGATTCGTAGTCGCGCTTGTAATAGGCGACAGTGGAAGCGAAATTACTCTAATGCGTGAGGATTTGCGAGAAGCCTTAAATTTACAAGGTTCCCCTCATACGCTTCATCTGCAGTGGGCAGACAAAACTACCAGAACCAGCAACGCAGTTCAGCTGAACATGAAAATTCAAAGTATGGAAACTGATGCACCAAAAATCGATTTGAACAACTGCTTCGCGTTAGAGGATTTATTCTTACCAGAAAGAACTCTTGATATGAAAGTTTTACGTGAGCAATTCCCTTATTTAAAAAATATTCCATTCGAGGGATATTTTAATGAATACCCAGTCATGCTTATCGGAGCTCCTCATGCTCATTTAATTGAAGGGTGTGAATTAATCGATGGAGGAAATAACGGACCAATCGCAGTAAGAACAAGAATTGGATGGTCTGTGTATGGAGGAATGACACACATTGGAGACAATTCTTTCAGCACTAAAGAAATTCATACACTAACAGAAGTTAAAAATGAAACTGATAATCCACTCGAGGACTCAGATTCTAATGAAGAAAACCATAATCCACTCGAGGATTTAGTTTTAGATGAAGCAAAAATTTCTAATAATACTCTTCACGATCTGTTAGTTCAGCATTTCTCTGTCGAGTCTTTGGGCATTCGAGCCACTCAGACTCACCTTACTGAAGATGAGAAAAATGCAGTAGAATTACTTGACGAAGAAGTAAAAGTGCTAGAGAATGGATTTATTGAAGCTCCACTTGTTTGGAAGAAAAAGAATAAAGTCATTCCGCGTCTGCCTAATAATTATTCTGCAGTTTTAAGACGTCAATTAGCTGAAGAAAGAAGACTACGCAAAAATCCAATGCATCTCGAGGCTTACAATAATAATGTCAAAGAATTGCTTTCGTTGAATTACATTCGAGAAGCTACGGAAGAAGATATGAGAGGAGAATGGCCAAACGTGTGGTACTTGCCTACCTCGCTTGTTATCAACAATAATAAAACCCCTCCTAAAATGCGAAACGTCTACGACGCTTCTGCTATATATCAAGGAACGTCGTTGAATAAAAACCTACTTAAAGGACCTGATTTACTCGTAAATATTATTTTTCCTCTGATACGCATGCGAATGAACAGTATAGCATTCACCGCTGATGTTAAAGCAATGTTTAATATGATCAGAATTTGTCTACGTGATCAGCAATGCCAGCGCTTATTATTCCGTGAGAATCTAGATTCACCGATGAAGACATTCATAGCTATGGTTATGCTATTTGGACCTACAAGCAGCCCATTTACTTCTCAATATGTAAAAAATAAGACTGCTGAGAAATGGATGGATAAGTATCCGGAAGCTGCTCGCACTTTGATTGAATGTACTTACATGGACGATGTCTTAACATCAGAACCAAACGTTGAAAAGGCGGTACAAATTGCCAAGCAATGCATTGAAATCTTTGGCTCAATTAATTGGAAGTTGATAGCTTTTCAAAGTAATAATTTAGAATTTCTGAAATCATTGCCCGCTACTGCTGTTAAACAAGAAGCAATCTCATTATTGGAATCAGAATCTGAAAGTCAAGTTACAAAGGTTTTAGGATGTCAATGGAACACCGCTAAAGACTGCTTTCAATTCAAGCTGGAAAATAATCTCTTCATCAAACTCGTTAAAGACTTCGATCAGAAACCGTCAAAGCGTGATCAAGCCAGTACACTAGCCAGAATATATGATGTGCTTGGATTAATATCTCATTTTACCATTCGAGGTAAAATTCTGTTACAAAGAAGCTGGGAAGATAAATTAGATTGGGATGATACAATATCCGATAAGGCAGTAAAAGACTGGAAATCCTGGCTAAAGCAAATCAATGACATAGCGAAGCTCGAATTTCCTAGAAGATTCACGCAACTCGATGCGTTGAATCAAGCTGAAGATATACATCTTCACATATTTGCAGACGCTGGCAAGGAAGCATTTGGAACTGTTGCTTATTTAGTAACTAAAACAAAAAGTTCTGTAGACTCATCGATCGTGATGGCCAAAGCAAAAGTCACACCACTCAGACTTAAGACAGGAACAGCTATAAAGGAAATGCCTCGCCTTGAAGTAATGGGTGCATTGATAGCTGCACGCTTAGGCAAAACAATTACTGATGCGTTAAAAATTGATAGACTAAAGCGTTCATTTTGGAGCGACTCAGAAGTAGTCTTGCGTTGGATCCTAAACCCCAATCAAAAAATTGTCAAATACGCTATTAGTCCAATAGAAGAAATCCTAGAATTAACGGAAAGAAGCGAATGGAATTACGTTCCTACTGAATTAAATGTAGCCGATCTTTGCACTAAAATGAAAAAATTCGATTTTTCATGCAATAATTCAGTTTGGATGAAAGGTCCAGAATTTATAAAACTAAATAAAGAATTTTGGCCTAAAATTCCAATTAAATTGTTATTTGATGAATGTGATTCAATCAATAACATCTACATTAAGAAATTGAATTATTCAACACACGTTTTACCGCCAATTAATTGCAAATGGGCTAGTGACGAAGCTATAGACCGTTTTAGTGCTTCAATAAAAGCAAGTTGGACCAAAACTAGACGTGCTACAGCAAGAGCATTAAAGTTACACTTAGATGTATTCACGCCATTAGTTCGGCACAAGCTACTGAATAATATACCTTTAATTCGTGAAATTAAAATCATGACATCTAACTTAAGTAATTTGACACCTACTGATTTTGAAAGAGCTGAACATTTCTTATTTAGAAAAATTCAACGTGAAGAATTTCCAGTTGAATATAAAGCATTAAGTTCTGGAAAGGCAATAAGGAACCCAATGATGCAACAACTAAATGTATTTATGGATCCTCAAGGATTAATTCGCATCAATGCTAGAGTAAATATGAACAGTGAGACTTATCCTCAACAATTTGCGCCTCTTCTGCCCCGGAGGAACGCTCTTGTCATGAACTTATTGGCATCATACCACTACAAGCATAATCACGTCGGAATGGAAGCTCAAATTGCTGAAATAAGGACGATTGCGTGGATTCCTGAACTGAGAATGGCCATGAGATCTGTAAAAGCAAAATGCAATTGGTGCAAACTTAAAAGAGCGTTGCCATATTCACCTAAGATGGCACCACTTCCAGAAGATAGAACAAATACCGATATGAAACCATTCGAGGTTACTGGTATAGATATTTTGGGTCCACTCAGACCTACAGTTAATGGAAATATCAAGAAGATTTACATTCTGATTTTTGTTTGCGCTTTAACGCGTTATGTTCATTTGCATATCTTGGATTCTTTGGAATCGCTTCGCATCTTAGAAGGCATTGTCACAATGTGGACTGCCTATGGACCAGTGCGTAAATTTGTTAGTGATAACGCCGCAAATTTTAAACGTACAGAAAAGACTCTACAAGAGGATTTTAGTATTCAGCAAGTATTGAGTCAACATTTGAGTATCTTAGGCCCTAAACTCGCAGAAGTATACCGAGTAGAGTGGCAATTCATTCCTGCTTATTCTCCATGGTTTGGTGGCGTTTATGAACGTTTGATTAAGGAAGTGAAAAGAGCCATTTCTACCACATTGGAGAAGAGAAAAGTCAGTAGAGTGGAACTGAATATCGCCATTATGGAAGCAGCTCACAGAATCAACTGCAGACCTTTGACTGAAAATCCTCTCGAAGCCGCTGATGAAGAAGTATTAACTCCCCATCATTTAGTAAAGAATAAAAGTGGATGGCCTTTATTACCTGGCGTTCACAAGAATGTTTACTCGATAATTCCTGACCGATCCATCTACAAGAAGGGTAGAGAACTTGCTGATGAATTGATGAGACAATTCACAGCTTATTATTTGCCAGTGCTTACTAAGCGAACTAAATGGCACAAATCTGAGCCTATTCCGAAAGTAGGAGATTTAGTACTTGTAATCGAGCCTAACAAAACGCGTAGACAATGGCCAAGAGGGAAAATTATAAAAATCCATATTGGGAAAGACGGCACAGCTCGTGTAGCAGATGTTAAGCTATCAGATGGAACAATAAGGAAAAGTAGAGCGGTAAGAAATCTAGCTAGAATAGAAATCAATAAAGTTCCACATGAGGATGAGAGTAAAAAGTCTGAAACCGCTAGTCATAATATAGGAACGGTTTTTTGTGATTCAACGGTTAACAAAAATTTGAATTCAAACTTAAGTTCAAAAATTGAACTTCAATACGAAATTCAAACAGAAGCTAACTTCACTCACGTTGATAAAATTGATAGCCATTCGAGGCTACCAAAAATTAAGAAATTCAAGATGAAGAAAGCTCGTTTAGCTGAAAATGCTACTGTAAAAGCCGTACAAGTTGATGGAATATGCAGTTCCATGAAATTAAGCGAGATTGTTCAAGCACTCGAGCCTGAATTTAAATCTATAATTTCTGCCTTTCGTGTTCGGGATTATGAGAAAGGCGAAGATACAGATCGTGTCTTTATTATTCTTATGGACAACGGCGAATATGAACGTGTTGTCAACGATGCTCACAGTTATGGTCTGAAAAGGAATATTACTGTATCATGTCCTCCAGTTACTTTTGTCTCGGCTTACTTCAAACAATCATTGCTACATGTCGATCCACGTGACATTTCAAAAGTTCCAATTCCAGTTGCCATCACTCTGCTCCCGCGTATGTCGTGTAATACAACTGCTTATGTAGCTACCTTGCTAAAGACATTCGAGTCTTTTGTCAACATTAAGGGATTCCGATGGTGTATAGAGTTCGACAGAATCCTCACGAGATCTTTTGGATTTATAGCTGTCACATCTATTGAAGAAGCTCTTAAATGTGCAAACATTACATTCGCGTGTGCTGATGGTGCGGTTGAAGCAAAATTATGTGACGCTGCAACTATTTTGCTTCATAAATCACGTGACTATCTCGTTAGTGAATATCGCAAGGCTATACTGACTGAATTAATTATGAATGCTAATTTGCTTAATGGTGTGAAGAGAGAACAACCTTGGCAAAACTTGACAATTACAGTACAAGTTGATCAACATGCTCCAGAGCCAAAGCCACGTCTTCGTTCTGAAGTTTTTGTTCCTGAGCATTCAAAATTTGGTAAAATCACTGGAGAGACAAATGAAACATCAACAGCCAATGAACCGCCTACAGTCATTGAGTCACCAAAAGTTACTAAGTCACCAGCAAATGTTGAGGCTCCATCAACGTCTAGTCATGCAGTGACCATTGAGACTGAAGAAGATTCGTTAGTCTTGATGATCGATGGTAGTGAATTAAACTTCGAGTCTAATGAACCTTGTTGTTCATCATCCATTTCACAAAAGGCACAACCAAGCGAAAAGATAAATGAAATTCGTGAGTTTCCTACCAAAATAAGAGAAGATCCAGTCAATAACAAGCGAAAAGAGTCAAAGGAGTCAAATTTCATAATTATGCGAATGGAAGGAAAGTATCCCAGATTTGACGACTTCAAGTCTACAATCATCATTTTTCTGAAGGATTTCTCTTGGATACTTTTCCGAGAATTTTCTGACTGGTCAACCGTACACATAAAATTTAACAACGTGAAGGCGGCCATGAAATTTAAGGATGTCGTTAGTGGCATGAAGCATAAAAATAAGTGCACTGTAAGTTATTCATTCAATACAGCTAAAAACGTACTGGGCGAAGCGGTCGAGAAAAAATTAAAGCCACTATACAGTGATGAAACAATGTATTTGGTTAACGACAAGTTAGAGACACTATTATGCCGACATGGACAAGAATGGATGCAAGTGACGTTTGATAATCCTACTTATCAAGACGATATATAAATGTGATAATTTACATGCGACAAAAATGGAATTAAATGATTAGAATTATAATTAACTATAAACTTTGAATTACTCATAAATTTTATTCTTTCTCCCCCCCGAAGTTTGTGTTTAACTCCACTATAAATGCCAAATTTATCATTTATTTTCAACGAATTGTTCATTTTCAAAAATTAACGATAAAATTATTTTTATATTCATAGTTTATCGCCCCCCCTTTTTTCGTGTAAGTGCACCTTAGAATTGTTACTTATCATCATTCTTTTGCTGACACTCGAGTCAACAATTTATTCAAAAATTTTCAATACATTTAATGAATAAAAGACTAAAGATTTTATGAATTAAACAATCGAGTTTAATTACATTATTTGTAAAGAATTTTCAGGAAAATTTTGGCTCAAAGTCGTCACAATCTTGCCACATCAATCTTTTCATGATAAATAAATGTTCAACTTTTCATTTTTAAATCCCTCCAGTTTTTCTCATGCTCACATTGAAAATACATTGTTGGGTATGTACTCATGTATGAGAAGAGAATAAAAACTAGTGACAAAAGGTTAAATCCAAAAAGTCACCCTGAACAATCATAAATTTTACTTATCTCAATTACATAACATCTGGATGTAAAATGATGACTGCAAAAAAGGGTTGCATGGCTTTTTTTGGTATGGAACAAAAATTATTTGATTTTTGAGCAGAAATGATTTCATACTAATAAAATATTGAGACTAATTTACAGTCTCTAAAAAGTAGAAATTCTTGAAATAAAATTGGATTTGAACTATTGTATTAAGAGTCATGTCACTACATTCAAACTTTGAATCATATAAACTTTAATCCAAATACCTTTCATATGCATCTTCTTTACATCCATTCTTATTCAAAAATGCAAAGATATCATTTTTCTATGTCAATGTAATAAAAGCTACAGAGACACTAACAAAGCAAAATCAAGGAGAAATTTTTTGCACAAAAAATGGAAATTGTAAAGATTTTTTTTATCAAGCATGTTCTACATCCTTCAAACTATAGTTTTCAATATTCATATTCATGTTATCTATCGAAGATATTCATTTACTTGTTTTATGAAATGCATTTTAAGCAATTTGGCGCCAAGGATAGAAAATATATGGTTTTAAGGGAGAAATGAAAATTTCATTTACTTCATTGAAATATGGAATTGAATTTCCATTTTTTTTTTGTTATCTATCGACCATACATAAACATGCTTTCATAAGATATCTAGATGAAAATTTTTTACAGGATGTAAGGGAAGAAGATGAAAGAAATTTCCATGTCACAGACACAAAAATACACCTTCGATTGGGCATCATTTCAAAAAAAAAAAAAAAAAAAAATGAATGAATGAATAAAAGAATAGTTGAGGAGAATATAAATAAGTGTATTGAAAAGGAATAAGAAGGTGAGGGTGTATGCAGATAAGAAGTTAGGTGTTCAATGTAATGGCTTTGTAAGATAAAGTAACGCATTTTTTATTATTCTTTAATTTAAAGCCCTAAAGAATTGTTGATGTTGCACAATGGTCTGAAATCGAAAAAATTGTTCAAAAATACATTTTAGGGGAAAATTTAAAGGTTCAAAAGTTTTTGTTGATTTTCTTTATTTTGATAGTTTTAATAGCTTTATTATGATTTGATTATACACTCCTGAAAAAATCAGCCTATAATATTAAGTGTAAGTATGATTTTTTGTTAAAAATGTATCAAAAATTTTTATAAACAAACAAATTTGTATGGGAAAACAAGTAAAATTAAATTGCAAATTTTCGGAAAACGGCATAAAACGGCATTACCAGAGTATGATTAGAAGCTAAATTAAGACTCAATCTTTGGATTCTGGTAGGTTTCACGGACCCTGAGAAACCCGCTTTTAACTTATGGACATTTAAAGTTTTGAAAATTTTCAAAATTTTAATTGCATTTTCCCTAATGATAAAGGAAGTGGCTAATGTTTTGTAAGTCTTAATATAAAATTTGTGTATTAATTAAGCTACTGACTGTAATTAGAACATAGATCAAACAATAGAAAGTGGAAAATTTTTGTAAAACTTTTTCATAGTGTTTTTATATACAAATTTTTCGTGACTTTCATTAATGATTGACAGAGTTAGACAACGATTAGAAGGCTGATATTTTCACAGAAGATGCATCAGTTAATGATTTATATTCGTGCATTCAAAAGATCAGGTTTAAAAGACATGACTTTATTGTATTTTTGAACATTTTTTTCGATTTCAGACCATTGTGTGTTGATAAATAAAGAAAAAGCAAAACAGAGCTAAAAATTTAAATTTTTGATCAAATTTTTAAAAAGTTTAAAATTTTTGATTTTCAATATTTTTCATGCTGATCATTTTGTACTAAAATAAGAAGTACTAAAAATGCAATATTATATTTTGTTCTCTAATTCGAGACTTAACGTATCTCCTCTTAAGGTCTTTTAGTACATTACGCAAAAAATGACCCCTCCGCCCTCCTTACGCCTTATTATACCCTCCTTACCAAAAAATATTATTTTAATTACCACTATTACAAAATCTTAAACCCTCCCCTCCTCCTCCTTAAAAGTGAATGTACTAAGTGAACTTCTTCTTAATTATCAGCAATAAAAGAAAGTTCAAATTTACAATGAAAGCATTCAGACGTTTAATTAATAAATTAGAAACTTGATATCAAACAACTAACGTTAATTAGTTTCAAAAATAAAGTTGGACATCAAAATTAACTTTGATAATGTAATTAAAAAATAAATTCATGCATTAATAAAATGTAAATTATCTTGTTCAACTTTATAGTACATAACCATGACACCCGTTTTTCAGTTTCATTTAGTTACAAAATGCATCAATTTAGTTATAAATAAAAGTACAGGGGATCTGCGATTTGAACAGTTTCGATTTAAATAACGAAAAACTTCCCATGCAAAAATTCAAATCTTCATTTTTAACGGTCATTTTTCATACGATTCCCCTAACAGGCAATGATGACGATATTCCGACGCGATCACGATAGTGATTGTAATCACTATCGACCTTTTTTTCATATTTTCGTGATCGCATCGTTAGATTACAATCAGTGATTACAATCAGAACATGCCAACTTGCATAAGTTTGATTGTAATCACCTGATCACGATCAATGATTGTAATCAAGTATGAATTTTCGTAATCAAACAAATAAGAAAAAAATTATGATTTACTCGATTGTAATCACTGATTATAATCATTGATCGTGATCAGTCGTGATCACAATCACTGATCGTAATCAATGAACATAATCAATATGAACGCAATCAATGATTATAATCAATGATTGTAATCGTTGAGCACGCTCAATGATGAGCATAATCATTGATTATGGTCACTGATTGTAATCAAATAATATTATCGTAATCATTTAAAAAATTACTTGCACGATCAATGATTGTAATCACTGATTGTAATCATTGAACATAATCAATTGCGATCGTGATCACTCGATTATAATCACTGAACATAATCATTGATCACGATCAGTTGTGAATATAATCGTTGATTGTAATCACTGATTGTAATCAAATATTTTTTAAAATCATCTAAAAAAATAACTTGACAAAAACTTGCATGATCGTTGATTGCAATCACCGATTGTAATCAGTGAGCGTAATCAATCGTGAACGTAATCATTGATTACAATCACTGAACATAATCAATGAGCGCGATCAGTTATGAGCGTGATTAATGATTGTAGTCACTGAGTGTAATCAAATAAATTTTTTAGAAACTTTAAAAAAGTTACTTGCACGATCAGAGATTGTAATCACTGATTGTAATCAATGAGCGTAATCAATCATGAACGTAATCATTGATTACAATCACTGAACATAATCAATGATCACAATCAGCTATGAGCATGATCAATGATTGTGGTCACTGAACATAATCAAAGATCATGTTCATTGATTGTAATCACTGATTGTAATCAAAGAAAACTTTTCGTAATCATTAAAAAGATTCGAAATTCAAAAAATTTTTTTTGATCACGCTCACAACTGATTGTAATCACTGATCATGATCATAGATCACACTCACAACTGATTGTAATCACTGATCGCGATCACTGATTACAATCACGATCGTAATCACGAGAAAAATTGATTAAACTCGGATTAAACTAATTATTAAACAGTGTAAAACTTCTCTAACAGTTAAAAATCAACTTCCGTACACTAATCGAGCGTTAAAACTGTAAAAAAGTACATCAAAAATATATAGTAACTTAAATATGTCTTTTGCCATATTTAAATTATTATATAATTACAGATGGTGACTTCAAGGAAAAACGCGAGATCTCGAAAGTTAAGCAACGCAACGACAAAGGATGGGTGACCGAAAAATTTCTAAGTATAAAAATTTCTAATACAAAATATCTAATACTAACACTAATACTAATAACACTAATACTAATAAAAAAAATGCTTAGAAAATTTCGGCCCCACCGAAAAAAATAATTTTTTAATTTTTTTCGTAATCATTCCCCCCCGAAGTGATTGTAATCACTGATTACAATCAATGATTACAATCACTGATTACAATCAATGATCATAATCAGTGATTACAATCATTGATCGCGATCATTGTGATTACGATCAGTGATTACAATCAGTGATTATGAAATTTAAAAAATTGCATGCAAGTTTCTACTTGCATGCAAGTTAGTGATTGTAATCAGATACGATAATGATCGCGATCTGTGATTGTAATCAAATTAGCGCGATCGTGTCGGTACCGTACTGTAATCAAATGAATGTATGGAGTGATGACGAAAATTTTCGTCATCACAAAACCGTTTCGTAATCACAAATATCGTATCTGATTGTAATCATTGCCTGTTAGGGATTCGATTTGAATAAATTCGAAATTAGAAGGGAAAAAGTTTTGGAACAAAACAACTGTTAAAATCGAGGACCTTCTGTAAAAAAGTTCATCATGAGTGTACAAAGTGAATGGCATATTCATACAGAAAGATAGACATAATAGCAATAGAAATGTGAGGTAAGAGACCTAAAGCATGTTGAGGAAGGAACAAAAAAACAATCTGAATGCAATGTAAATTCTCGTATTTTTGTTCTTTTTCCTTTTTATTATTAAAATGAAAAAAAGCAAAAATGAAAGCAAAATCTGTTGAATTTTTATTAAAAGAGCACAAAATGATTTTTTCCGCTGTTTTTTTTTCAATTCAAAATTGGTTTGTTGGATGTGCAAAACCCATGTTATGTCTCAAAATGGAAAACAACACAAAAGGAATGAATGAATGAATGAAAAACTTTTATGTACTGTTTTTCTTTTTTTTTTCTTCCTTTCTTGGGACATAACAAATTTTTTTTTAAAGCTTTTCAATTTACTGAAAAACAAATTGATTCAATATCAGGAAGAGAAAAAAGGAGAAAGGAAGCCATCCATGGATTGTTTAAGAAGGCAAATGAAAAAGGGAAACAAATGGAGCAAGCGACTGATGTTATATCATTTTTTTTTCTGGGGGTAGCACATTGATGAACTTTGTGGGAATTCTGAGAAGGATAAATTGATCAATGGATCTTTTGGAGTTTTATGGAAGTTTTTATGGTTTTATCAGGATCTAAATGAGTTATCTGACTACTTACTATCATACTTCTTAAAGATAAAGTAAAATGGACTTAAGGGTATAGTCAACATATTTTGGGATCAGTGGGGTGAGGTAGGAAAAACAAAAATTTTGGTGATATTGTTTGCTTGCTGAAAAATTGGAGATGAATTAAGTTTCGTCCTTTTGCTTTCTTTGAACAATAAAAGCTAAATTAACTTAATTAACTTATTAAAAGCTCATAACTAGAAATAGAAAATTTATAAGTTCCAACCAAGGTGTTAACACTTTGAAATTTCGGGATTAATGCTGAAAAATCCCTAAAAAATCCCAGAAAATCCCTAATTTCCTACAAAAATCTCGAAAATCCCAAAAAATCCCGTGGGAAAAAAAGTGCTAACGCGTTGGTTCCAATTCCAAAAATTTCAAAAAAAAACATGAGGTATCGTCCGAAGAATTTTTAATGCCTAAAACGAGCATTTTTGACCCTCGTTCCTCCCCCTTTCCTCCTCCCTAAGCGTATCGAATTTTATGAATGACACCTGAAATTGTATAAAATACATCAAATTACACTAAATTCAACACAAGGACTTCATCTCTTAAATGCTACATCACATTGCATGCTCAATTGAATCCTTTCATTCTCTTTCAGCTTCTTTTACAAACACATCATTCAATCTATAAAATAAAATAAAATAAGGAACAATGTTTCATTCTGTTTCTATTTCAATTCATCCTTTTCTGCTCCTGGACCTTTCCATCTCCTCGTTTTATTCACAATGATCAACAGTTGTAAATTTGATAAATTTTCCCTCTTTCATTTCATTTAATCCCTGAAACAGATATATTTATGCTGAATTTTTTTCAATCATTCATATTCGATGGATATTGTTACCCCTTTTTCCAATTTTTTATGCATATATATTGTTCAATTTAAACGATAAAAAAAATTTTTGGCTTTGTCAATTGAATCGGAAATTGATAGCGCAAGCATAGAATGTAATTGTTTTATTCAGTTTGACATGAGATTTCATCTACGGCAGTTGAGAGCAAAAAATATTCTTTGGATGGAATGAAGATAAAAAATATTCGGATGAATTTTTTTTATATTTATTTATTTCAGTTGAATGGAGATAGAATTTTTTGAAATTAACCACAAAAAATTTGCTGAAAATTTGCATCTTAAATATTTACTGTGGAGGATGAGCTTTCTGTGGTCTTTTGCTTTCTTCATAAATATTTTTGAAGCTTTTTGAAAGGAGTCATTCACCTATGATGTTCAACTTTGAAAGAGATTTAAAATTATGTGATAAATGGTTTTAATACTTCAGTTCAATAAGTATCAAATATCAGAAATCTCTCTTAATTTGATACGAGCATATTCAGCAAAAATGTGAATTTAACATTTACTTTAAGACCTCCCCCCATCAAGCCTCCCAAAAATATCTAAAAAAAAAAATAAAATCATCAAATTCCTTAATAACAAGATGACGTTAAAAAAATTCAAGCCAACCAACTTCTTACTTAATGTCCTAAATATTTCTGAAAAAAGAGATGTTCAGCTTCTTCCATAATATGAAAAATCCTCTGTTAAATAACTTTATGTACTCTTTTTTTTCCTTGGAAAATTCTTTCTTACAAAAATCCTCTGCAGCATGTAATATTGTTGCTTCTTTTTACATCCTTTTCATGTAACAACATCAACATGTGTGCACATGAATTTCCATAAAATAAAGAAAATCGCTTAAATTTTTCTTAGCTGCTATATTTTTAAATTTATTAAGTTTGTTATGATCGATAATGCTATTTATGTATGTAAGGATCTTGGAATATCTATACACATTCATCATGAATTTTTTCTTAGTTCAACTCATGAACTAGTTTTTTATTCTCACAAATCTACAATACAAAGTAATTTCAACCCTTATTTAATCACAGGTGTTGTCTATGATGGGTAAAGTAGCCTCTTTCTTATTCAAACTTCATATTCAGAAGCTCAAGTGCGTGTGCTTGCCATAATGATGTTCTTACTCCTGACTTTTTGCCTCACCCACAACATATTTTATATTCACATTCTAGGGCGGTAGTTGAACACCTTGGCAACATAATTTGAAGTTAATCTCTTTATGGTTGCTGCTGTTGATGATATGAAGTTGATTGTAAGTGTAAGTTTTGTAAAGTATTTATTTCAAGATGAATGCGTTTTGGTTAGATAATGCTATGTTTAAGAATTTTATGAAGATTTAAAATGCAAAAAAAGAACTGTTCACTTTTGTATAAATTTTTATTTTTTGTTTGACCTGTTACAAAATCCTAGATTCTCCTAAAAACCGAATTTACTATGTGAACAACCTCAAAGCTAGATTTTTGTAAAAATTAACTTTTGAAAAATTATTTTTGAGATATTTTATTACATATTACACAATATGTGAATTTTATCTTCCAGCTTGGAGTCATGACATTCAGAAATGATAAATATGAGAAACTGATTTCAAAAATATTTTTAAAAAGCTTTAGTAAATCATAAAATAGAAAACACAATTGTTGAATAAACTCTAGTAAATAACTAAAAACTCCCATAAGTCTGTTAAAAGCTAGTAAAATAATTATTACATTTATAATAATGTATCTATAACATTTTGAAATTCATACTCAACTCAAAAAATTTAATTTACAAACTTTTTTATGAAACCAAAAAAATTGCAGTATAACCTGTGCTTTACAATATTTCAATATTATTGAGTTTTAGATGTAAAAGTTTAAATGAAAGGTAGATTGAAATTGAACGAGAAACTTTTTCGACTGAAAAATCCATCAATATTTAAAATAAAATGTGTTAAAACTTATTGAATAGCTTCACAACTTTTAACTATATCGTGCAATTTTCAACAGAAACTTTTGCAGTTACCATCCACAACAAATAATTATTATTTTCTAAATAATCATTAAAGCCAATCAATTTTGATTATAAAGTTGTCTTGCTGTCATGAAGGTTAAAGACCTTTCTATCAGACGTGTGATTTCGTCTACCTTAGTTGTCTAATTGCATTACATTAAAGCTATTCACAGGGGATACAAAGGAGATAAAATGCTAGTTTTGTGATTTTTTCTGTGTGAGCTAGTGAAGCTTGATTAGTGTCTTGATATTTAATTAAAATAGGTTTCGTTTTTAATGATCAGTTTTTCATTCGAAATTCTTAAAAAGTTGTTAACCTTTCAGGACATTTGAGATTTTATGATTTTTTTTTATTCAACTTCTCTTTACTTCCAATACCTACATAATGGACGAACAATAAATAAATAAAATTCTTTTTAAATGCTTTTGTGTGTTTTTTTTTATGTTGTCTATTAAGAGTTATAGAGAATCTGTCTGATCCGTCTATGTTTACATACGTTGGTTTTGTGTTTATATTAAATCTCTGTCTGTGTTTGTTGGGGTGTTTTTCTAAAGTAAAGTAAATTATATTTTTAACTTTTTCAGCATTTGTGATCTTAAATGATTTTTATTACACGCTTTTTTTTATTAATAAATTTTTAAAAATTGAAATTTGAATTTTTCATTTAGGTCAATTTAGGTAATTAATTAATTAAAGTTTGCACAAAACCGTTTTATTTTTGAATTTAGAAAATTAGGTATAAACATTTTATTTCAAAAATTCATTCTCCAATACAAGGAGGACATATAAGACAGGGGTACTTCACACAGGCGACTTATAAATATTTTATTCTTTGAAAATATATTTTTTTAAGATTCTGCAATAAATTTAATTTTTTATTGAATCACCTCCCTAAATCTCTATTCTTTTTGCTTAAAAACTTCATGAAATCAGTCAGCTTACTCTCCAAAAAACGACTCTTAATAACTTCTAGAAAATAAGTTCTAATTTTCTTGTTTATTAAATGTCGACTCAAATTGAATCAAAATGACGAAATACATGACAGCTGCTGTTAGGAACTGAAAAAAAATATTAAAAAATATTTGAATTAAGTCTTAAATCAGCCTCAAAGAACTTATATATGATTTAATGTCATTCAAAATTTTAGCCTCGACACATTTCAAATTATATCAAACAGCCTTTTTATGGCCACAGCAAATAATCAAGCTTCATTAAGGTTTCTTACATTCATACAACTCACCTTGAATAAAAATTTCCAGTTAAAATCAACCAATCCACACGAAAACTCAATTTTTGTGTCACAAATTTGTCCAATCATGCTTCGAATTTGATCCTTTATAAACTCACAATCAGTCTCATTAAGAATACCATACAATAATTTCAGAGTCTTACTTCCTTCATTTCTGACACGTTCGCTATAATAAATGACGATCAAAACAGTCGAAAATAAAATGGCATGTAGTAAGATGTCGAAAAGACACACCAAAGTATACTTTGTCCACATAACGGAAGACATTGTCAATGTCATGAAAGAAAACAGGCAATGCCATCCAAAAATTAAAACTACACACATCATCGTGACAGGTCCATAAACCGAATTAAACATTTCAATTGATTCAATAATCATCAAATGGATTTTTGACAAAGCTTTCATTCCTGTTCCTTTTTTGCTTTGTAGAAATTTATTAACAGCTTCATATCGACATCTGATGCCAATCATGTATATGATAATTTGGTATGTTATGATGAATTGACTAGCGTTGCCAAAAAATATAAATATTGATAGAGACATGTCCATGTTTGACAAGAATGATGTGTGAACACAAAAACCGAGCACACAAACAACCAACACTAAGGAACAGACTCCAAATAATGTTTTTGCAATCATTTTTCTGTCGTTTTTGTAGTCAAAAAATATGTTCAGTTCCTTAAATTTTTTATCAATTTCATCGAATTTTTTGACGAAATTTGCAATTTTTTGACGATTTATAAAGTTGAGGATTTTTACGAGTGTGTACACAAAAACACAAGTATATACCATTATTGGTAATGCACTTTTCACAACTTCTGTTCCTTGCTCATCAAAGCTGTAGTAAGAATTCCAAAATATATAATGTAGTCCAGAACTTACAATCATTATGACGGTTCCAAAAAATTTATTGAATAATTTAATTTCAGCTTTAAAATTTGAAGGATTTATCGTGAAAATGGCGTATCCTGTGACTTGAAGGACTATAAGTAGTGGTTGCAAGGCTGATAAAATTGATGAATTTGAACTTTTATCGACTACATTTGGAGTTTGGTAAGAACTAGTTGAAGGATATGAAATTAAAAGTTTTTTTGAATTTTTTATGAATGGCATTTTTGAAGTTTTTAAATAATTTTTCTAACAAGAGATTTGCGACTTAGTCTTACAGAAGCTGATTAAAAAATAAGTAAATTGCTAACAAAAGCATTACGACGAAGGTGTCAATCAAATTTTGTATATTTGGCCGGTAAATAGAAAATGAGTTGCTTCTTAGATTAGGATTAAATTTCATTTATATAATGCAAGCCTGCTAAATTAAAAATATTACATACAGGATTTTACGTACAGGAAGTTCTCGTTTTGAATAAATTCGATTTAAAAAACCAAAAATTTCCTATACAAAAATTCAAATTTTCAATTTTTGTTTTGAATTGAAAAATTTTGTAATAAAACATAAATGAACGTCCTCTAGATGCTTAATTACAAACTTCAAAATTTTTTCAAATAAAGCCAATCTTAAATCCATATTCAAATTTCAAGAATTAAACATTCAAAAACTTTTTCTAAGAAAAAACAAATCAAAAGAATTTCTTCCATAAATGACGCGAGGGAGTAAAAATATATTTTTGTCGTTAATAATTATTTGACATATTTCTCAGAAGTATAATTCATTTTATAATCCCACTCAAAAATAAGCTTGTTTACTGAAGCAAAAATTCCTTGAAAAGAATTTGTGGATAAATACCATTGAAAATTGAGAGCAATCACAAGGCTGATCCGATGAAATCTATAAAAAGATTTGCAGAAAAACCAAAATATTTTGGCGTCCTTTTTCATTGTTTATTTATAGAAAATTTTAGAACCAATCCTTTTGTCTGCAAAAATTCCATCAAATAGAATTTTAAAGTTCATTTGTCTCGACAAAATTATTGCGAATTTCTTTCATTAATCAGCTTTGTTTGTGGGTTGAATGACGTTACTTGTCGGCGTTCTCAAAATTCAACAAAAAATTTTTTGATTGAGATAAATCTAAAATTGAAGATGAATGAGCTTTTTCTAGCTCCTTCATGCTCATTTAAGGACAAGAGAGAATGAGAATCAGAGAGAAAAAGAAAATTTCCAGAGAGCACAAAAAAATGTGAGCACAGCATCAACATCTCCCAAAAGCTCCAACAAAAGATTTTTATCACATTGTCATTCACAGATTTCTTTTCGACGATTTTCAGTTTGTCTTCAAACGTCGTTCGAATCAGTTGGATTCTTTTTCGCGTGCGTGAGTTGCTAGTGAATCTTGCTAGTCCCCAATTGCAAAAAAATAAAAATTGAATTTTTTTGGAGAATAAATAAGTGAATACAAATAATTAAACAATTTATTACGGTTCGCGAGACAAGAAAGAAAATTTTGGATTCTTGGTGTGTTGAATAAATCCGAGGAGGATAAAAAAATTGAATTTTATTGAAAAAAATCCGAAAAAACAAACAAATTAAATTAAAAGTGAAGAAAAAAAAATATTGTGAGAAAAAAATTGTCTTTAAGGATACAAAAAAAAATTCATGAATAAAAGTAAGGAAAATATGCAAATTTATGGAATAAAACAGAGGATGATTATTTCTAAGGATTACTTTAACATTCCTATGAGCAGCAGCAGAGAAAAAAATCCTTTTGTGTGAGAAAAATTTGTTATAATTGAAATAAATTTATTATCACGATACGAACATACACGTACGTACGTGTGTCTGATAAATGTGTGTCAAAAATATGGCATATAATAAAATAAAAAAAAGTTGAGAGGAACGAAATGAGATAAAAGAATAAAATGGAAAGTTGAACCTCTTATAAGTAAGAGCTCGAATACTCATGCATGTGTGAATTAATGTTGAGAATGAAAAGCAATGAAGAAAAGGAGGATAATAAAAAGACAAATGTATTTTATGTCCCTGGGAAAGATTTTGTGTAGATTTATGAAGAAAATTGAAGCTGCAAGTGTATGAATTTTTTTGCGGGGAATTATGAAGTTGCTGGTCATTTTTAACTAGAGATGAATATTTGTTTAGTGCGAAAATTTAGGTTCACGAATTTTTTTCATAGAAAAATTTATAAAAGAGTTTAAATTTGAACTGAAAGTGACTAAAAATATTTCAAAACTCCTAATTTGATTTTTTAAAGCGTGAATTTTTTAAAAATTTTTTAAGGTGTTAAATAACTTGAATGGTTAGATGCAGTCCAAAAAAATCATTAATAGTTAAAGATCATGCATTTGCTGTCAAAATGTTGAAGTTGTCCCACAAATAAATTTTTGATCAATTTTTAAATTAATCTCTAGAAAAAATTTCAAATAGATTACAAAAAAAATATTTGTCATTTATCACACAAAATCACTAAACTCTACCAATTTCCAAATCTTCAAAACATCCTGAATTCAATTTCCCAAAAAATATTAATCTAAAAAATCCTCATTTATCGAAAATTTTCAATAAGAGACATATCAATTTTTAATAGAAGCTTAAAAGATTAGCTAGTCAAATTTGGATGAATTTTAATATTTCATTTTTCAATGATTTATGGTTGTGAGGCTTTATGAAGCGATAAAAAATATTATATTTTTAAGCTAAAACAAGCACAATTTAATATTTTTTATGAGGAAAATTTCGACACAAAATGATTCAATCGAGTATTGTCCGCAGGTGATGTTGTGTTGTTTCCTCGTCCGAAATTTTTTTATGTTACCTATAAAATGTGTTTTGTGGTTGGTTGAATGTGTACAGTGATTTTTCAACATGATTTTGGTGATTTTGCAGCGTTTTTGGGATTTTTTGGGTGAATTATTTTTTTTAAAATTTTAAATTTTTTTAATTGATGCTGAAACTTTTAATTTAAATTTATTTGAAAATTCAAAGTCATTTTTATAAATTTTTTATGATGTAAGAGCATTAATCTTCGAAAATTAACAATCCATAAATTATTTCTCAATTAATTGTGCTTCAATTATTAAAAATTTACCATTCAAAATCCCAAATCCCATCTTTAATTAAAAAAAGAGTCTAAACTTAAAAAAATTCCAATTTAATTGCCATAATCAAGTAAATCAATAATTTTCTTAAAATCGATGACATTGGGTACGAAAAAAATGCCTTAGACAGCATCAATCAAACGATTGATTCAGAACATTCAGCATTTATTGTATCTACAAAACATGACCCAAATCTTAATTAATTATCTTCTTTCTCCAAAATATCCTTACAGCATCAGAAAAAAAAGGTTTCCAAAAAGTTTGAAAAGTCTGTCAAAATATTTGTAAGGGAAAGACACTCATGGAATGAATGAATGAATGAATGAAAGGCCGGAACGTAGGAATGAGAGGATAATCTAATAATGAAAAGGAAAAGGAAAAGAAAAAAATAGAGAAACTAAAAAGAGCTATTAATCGAAAGCTCATTTTCATGATGAATGTTGATGAAGATAAAAAAAAAGTACGAGGAGATATATAGGAAGTCTTGATGTGGGAAGAGCATGACGAGGAAAGAATTTTTCGTCACTTACTATCGAAGAGCATTAAGAGAAATTTTTTCATGCCTCTTCTTCCTCTTTTTTTGCTATTTTTTTGCTGCCATGTTTTCCTTTCTCGGTACTGTTAATTGACTCAATGAATATGATATTTCTTTTCCACACCCTCGTTCTGTATTGCTGCTGCTTCTTTCGAATTTTTCTTTTTTTTCTGTCTCTTTATGGAACATTCTTGTTTATTTGTGATAAATAAACTAGATAGAAATGTCTACGAGTCAATTCTCGGAAGAAAAATATTTTGCTTCTATTTTGTCTAAATGAATTGCTGGTAGTCGTAGAACATTGATATAAAATTCATAATATTGTCGCAGGTGCTTGAAAACCTTCATAAAAAATTTGAGATATAAAAAATTATGAGTCTCTTGGTTGGCATTTTTATGCTTTTGGTTATTCATTAGCTTATATAGGTTGGTGTGATTTTTTTAGTTCATTTAAGAATTTAAATATTTATGGTGGTAAAATTTAAAAATTCGAGTTTTTGCTCAAAAAGTTACTAAAAAGTATTTTTTTAAAAATAAAAAATTTCTATTAGGGAGTGTGGGAGGTGTCTAAGATTTTGTTATGCTCTATTTAATGTTTTTAAATATCTCATCCAAAATTCGTTACGACCAGAGGACGGGAGTGTCAAAAATGATCATTTTAGGAGTTAAGAATTTAACGAAAGACCCCTAAACATAAGGTATCGTTCATTTATTACGTAACAAAATAACGGTAAAATTTCAAAAAAGAACAATGGAATTCTCAGAAATTCTATTGTTCTCCTGTCGACCCCCCCCCCCCCCCTGCGTTACGTAATAAGTGAACGAGCCCTAAATGCCTTTCATTATTTTTTTGATTAAATAAATAAATTCTACAAAACTGTTATTTGGAAACATTTTTCAACAAAAATGCAGACAATTTCAATTTAAATTTTTGTAAACAAGTTATTGGTGACAATTTCAATGCTGAAATATTCCATTGAAATTCTCCAAAATTATATGTAAAATAATGAATAAATTTCAAGGATACAAAATAAAATGCAAAATACTCTTTTGATACCTAGAATTTCTGTGGCGGCAAATTGAATTGATATTTTGCAAATGTTGACAATTCTATGGAAATTGGAATGTTGAATGAAAATTGGCAATTTGGAATTTAATCATAAGTATTAATAAATTTTAATTTAAAATTCTTCGAAATTTTGTTTAAAACAATTTGTTATGAAAACTTCATTTTAAATTGGTATTTTCAATTAAAATCTATCTATTTTACAAAAATTCAGGAACTAAAAAGAAGAATTATTAAAATTCACAAATTAAAAACAAATTTGTCAAAATTCATTTTTTTTTTTTTCAAAAAACTTTTAATTTTATTTTCAAAACTTCATTACATTTATTGACAATGCCAAATTGACATCCGAAACTATCAATAAACAATTTTTATTTATCTTTCAATGTACATTAAAAGGCAAATTTATCATCAAATTAATTTGATTTTATTTGATCAAAAAAATGTAATTAAAAGTTTACATGAATCCACAGACTGCATTTTAATTTATTGCCATCAATTGCAATTTTAAAGTTTAATGAAACCAATAAAAATTTATTTTATTATCAAACAGAATCACTTAATTAACTGCTTTTTGTGTGCGAGTATTTTGGTTTTAATTATTGCATTATCGTGATCTAACAACTATAACGTCATGTAAACAGCCATGAATGAACTAATGAAGATAGTAAACAAGATTTCACGTAAATTATGCATTTTTGAAGTATCTTGTTTTCATTCGCAGCTTTAGAAGTGAAACTTTTGTACTTAAAAAGTCTCAAAAATTACTGAAAACACTTTATCTAACTTTTTCATATAAAAAATTTACTAAGCTTAAGAAGTTGGCTATGCTCATACTATATTTGAGATAATTTAGTAACTTTTCTCTCAAACGGCGAAACTTCAATAAATAGATATAAGAAGTAAAGTTTTTTCCAACTTTTTGCTTTTGATTGCTGAGAAATGCTTGAAAAGTAGAGCTATTGAATTTCAAAAGGTAGCAAACTAGCTTTCTTTGTAAACTTTTTCATTTAATATCAAAGCTTATTCAATAATAAACTTTTTGTAGTATTAGAAAAGTTTTCTTTTAATTTATCTCGGCAATGAAAATGTTTTCAACGACTTTTCAGTATTATCGCAGATTTTAAAGTCAGCTTATTGATTTTGGATCATTAACTCTATTGAAAATTTTTAACAAAGACTTTAGCATCAAAAGTTTACAGAATGTATTAAAATTGGAAAATTCTCAATTTTGTTCCCAAATAAAACTCCAAAATCGATTACAATTGAACCATACATGACCTAAATAAATAAAAAATAAATTAATTCCAATAAACATCCATTACACAAAATTAAGACAAAAATCCAAAAACTTCAACCCATGCCTGACGAAAATCCATTATTCAAGTATTCTGTGTATGCTTTTATAGATGTTAAATAGGTTCGACGGCTCTCATGAATATTTATGAGAGATAAAATTTCCACAATCCAAAAGGATTGTCTGATAAAATCTCCCCTAAATGTTGATAATTACAGAATTAATCTATGTATCAGATATTAATTATTCTACAGATATAGAATGCAGATTCCTCGGTCCGATATTTACGAGCAGAAAATTTGTTCTATAAATAGAATCAATATGGGTTATAATCATGTTATAATGAGAAACATTAATGGTTCTTTTGTATGTTGTATTTTAGAATTTCTAGAATTATAAATTGGTGTAGGTGGTGATAAATTGAGAATTTTACGGAATTTTTTAAAAATTTGATTTTAATTGAAATTTTAGTTACAAATTTTTAACTTTTATATAATTTTTAATATTTTTTTTACAAAATTTAGTCTTCTGGTTGAGTTTTTGGTACCATATTTAAAAAAGTATAGTCAGGTGAGGGCCAGAACCCCCAACAAAATTTTTTTTTCCATTTTGTCAGTGTTTTGATGAAAAATTCATTTTTACCCCCTATAACAGATCAAAATAGTATAATAAAAGTTCAAATAATTGTTAGAAATTATAAAGTTTTCAGTTTCAAAATTTTTAAGGTCAGCCATTTTATACTAATGTAGGGAGTATTAAAAAGTTCAAGAAATTCGTAATTTTCAATTTATTAGTAGAATAACACAACTTTTGAGTAATAAGAAGACCAATTTTTCTTAATCGATTAAATAGATTCACTTACATCCTTCAAGGTCAAAAAAATTCAAAATTTTTCGAACATCTCCAATTCAATTCATTAAAAATGTTAATCATTAAAATTTCAAAGACTCAGCACGTAACTGAATAGCAACCACTTTGATTTACATTCATACTCTTCATTTTCGTTAATTCCACCAAGCAAAATTCATCAAAAATTGTGTCTCTAATTAATTAATTATTTTCACTAGGCAATCAACAAAAGTTGCCGCTTTAATGCTAATCTCTTTCTCCTTATTTCGAAAATGAGAAAATTTCATGACAAATAATTTTCAAGGCTCAACCTAATTCCTTTTAAATGCTCGAAGAGAAAAGCTTAGAATTTTCTTTAATCTCTTTTTTTGACAAAAACTTCAATATTAATAATAATGCCCTGCGTCAATGTCTAATGCCTTTCAATTACTGATAAGAGAACAATTTTACTTGAAGCAATAAGTCATTAATATCGAGCAATAAGTCTTTATTATTACTTTTCTCTTATTCTTTCTTTTTTTTCTGCGAAATAACTTCCATCCGGAAAATAATTCTTCATAATAATTCTACTATAAATGACGAGAACGACAGAGATGGAAAGAGAAGCTAAAGGCAAAGAGGAATGCGAAATTTAATAAAGGAATTCCAATGCTTTCACAATACGACAACAAAAAAAAGAAGACTCAATTTTTCTCGCTTAGAAGAATAATCGATTGTCATCACATTGTACAGAAAATAATTTTCCCTCTCATTCGTTCCTTCAGATTCAAGATTATAATGTCGTCTAATGTATTCTTAAGTGCGGTATTTTTTGTGCTCATTTTCGTAACTACACAAAAAATATATAAATTTCTTTACATCTACATATAAATGTTCTGAATGTACATGTTAATATTATTACACTTTGTATTGATCGACATTCAATAATCATCGTAATCTGATGATGATACTTTAATTTTATGAGCATGTTGCTGAACAATGAGACAGACAAAATTAAGTATGAATTGGATGTATATATGTGCAATGTCTATCAATCCTTTTTTACTATGTGCGTTATTCAATATTATTATTATTATTTCTCCACTTTACCTACCTACTTACTTAGCATCTTTACCATACGATGCACGTCAGCAACATTTACTTGATCCTTTCTCAATATTATCATCATTATGTGTATCGATTTTACTTCACAAACATTTCTCACGTTTTTTTTTAGTTTTACTTTATTTTTCTACAATGAGCATTTTGTGCATAGCTGATGAATTTAATCAATCATTTTGACTGTTTTATTGAAATTTATGGAACATCTTTGTAAATGGAGGCATTGAAATAAAAAATTTAACGATAAATTTTTCTAGGGGTCGTTCACAAAGTACGTTACGCAAAAAATGACTTTTTAGACCCCCCTCCCCCCCTTGTTACGCTTTTTGTATAAAAATTCTTTTGTTTTGTTTAATCTGTTACAAAATCTTAGACCCACCCCCTCCCCCCTAAAAAGCGAACGTACTATGTGAACGGCCCCCTACTAAATTACATTTAAATGGAATTTGATGTAATTTTCTGCTTATGTGGGGATGATGAATTTTTGACATATATTGATTGATTATATGGTAAATAAATTCTTTATAAAATTTAAAAGTTTTTTTTTTTTTGAATTTTTAATTTTATTAAATTCGGGAATATTTCGTAAAAAACGTAATATTTTTTGGGATGCGAAATTCAGTACGAAACTTTATTTAAATTAATTTTTTCTATGGGGTTTTTTTCCAAAAAATTTTTTATACGGAAGAAAACTTAGTAAATTAAAGAAATTTCCCCTCAAAGGAGATCTCTTGAACCCTTTACCGGGAACGCGCCTGCACCAGAGAAAGACTTAATCTCCCTTAAAATTATGAAATTTTTGAACACATCATTATTTAGATTTCATTATAAAATTTAAATTTTTTTCTAACTTTATCAATTTCAATTTAATTTATTTTTTAACTTGCCATAATTTCCAAGATACCATAATATAATGGATTACCAAAAGGTTATGAGCATAGATACCTACACATGTCCTCAATCCATAAAATAATAGAAGATAAAAAATAAAGGTATGAATAATGCATGAAAAAAGTTGCCTTATTTAAGGTAATTTAGTGCCTTTAAAAATTCAATTCACATAAATAAAATGCGCATTAATCATTTACAGTTGGTAACTTACTGACTTGCAATTTTCACAAGTGCTTCAGTCGATACATAAGGGAGTATGACGATTGCCCACTGACGATTGCCCACTCATTATTTGCCCACTGACATTAGCCCACTCATTATTTGCCCACTGATACTTTTGTCCACTAGTATTTTTGCCCATTCATTATTTCCCCATTGATTACTTGCCCACTGGTACGTTTGCCCACTGATACATTTTAGACTTTCTCGAAATCCCGATCCCGAATGATTTTCGGGATCGGGATCGGGATCGGGATATCCCGGGAAATCCCGGGATTTCCCGAAATATATTTTTGAAAAATTTATGTGGATTTTATATTCTATTTTAATATTTGAATGGAATAAATTAATTTTTATAAGTTTTTATTTTTTTGGGATACATATTTTTGATAAAATTTTGTTGAAATTGATCATTAAAGGTTGAAAAAATACAAAATAAAAATAAAATAAAATTGTTTCTAGAATTCCATTTTAATATATGCTTTAGAAAGCATCAATGATTTAAAGAATTTTTTTCATATTATTATATATAGTCATTATAATAATATTTCCTAAACTATGTAAGGTTTCATTTTCAACTCAATTTTCGATAATTTGTCATGGTTAAAAAACCTTTTTCTAAGTTTAAAAGATGTTTTTTTTAAAAAAAAAAATATGAATTTTAAAAAATTTTGGTTGATTTAACGAATTTTTCCAAACTTGAACCAAATAAAGGATCAAATGACATTGAATTTTAATAAAATTTAAAGATAAGGTTTCCTTAAAAATCAGTTTTAAATAAATAGAAAATGGAAAAAAAATTGAAAAAAAGTTTTAAAAAAATATTTTACTATGCAAATGGTCCGAGTCGGGATTTTCAATCCCGATCCCGAATTTTTTCGGGATCCCGGGATTATTCGGGATCGGGATTTCCCGGGATTTCCCGATCCCGATCCCGATAGCGAGAAAGCCTAATACATTTGCCCATCACTCATATCCCCACTCATTATTTTCCCACTCGTACGTTTGACCTTTGATATTTTTTAAAGAATTATTTTTCTTCAAACTTTTTTTGACAATTGGTAAAGATGGATTAATTCAAGTTTTAGATGGTTATGAAATTTTTAATGCTTATTATTGCAGCTTTAAGATTATAAATTATAATCTATGCTAAGATAAAGTCGTTTATGACAGCTAATTTAAAACTTAAAATTTTTATCTCCATTAAAGTTTTCCAGTATTTTCAATTATCTAAAATATATGAGATACTTTTAGTCTTATAAACACTCAATTTGACTAAAGTTTCATCCTTGTATGTCCATGATAGGCCAAACAAGGATAGGAAAAATTGGAATATCTTTTAGATGGATGTATGGGGTATCATCAATATCCTGGAGAACACAGTCTTCTTTAAGGTGCAAATTGTAAAGATTCAGTATTGTCTTGATTGAGCAGATTTGCAGCAGAAATATGTATATTGACTTTTAGACAATTTGAGCATAGAAAGAGAAGTGTTTTATTCGATATTCAATACATAATTATAATAAACATATAACTTTTATGGCTGTGACGCGCGCGGAAGTCTTTAAGTTTAAGTTGTGTTAAATTAAATTAATATAGTTTTTAATTGTTTAACGTGCGATAATTTCACAATTTTGAACATATTTGAATAGAAGATTAGCTTTAAGGCAGCATCAGCATCAGGAACACTTTGTTCTACTCGTAGTTAAGTAAAATTTCTTGGATCAAAAATTTTTTATTTATCTTAAAGTTTTTTCGGACTTTATTTCGCTGCATTTTAGTTTTTTCGGTCGTGAAGAGCCGTCAATAGCATATAGAAAGTATTGTTAGGGATTCGGTAAGGTATTAGTGTGATCCATCAGGATAAAAAGTGAAGTGAAAATAATTTCAATAATTTTGAGATCCAGTGAAAACAATATCTGTGTAAAAACATAATATTCGATTCAATTACATGTTTTATAGTTTTAAAAGCATAATTAAAGTATTTCATTAGTGTTAAACAAATAATTAAGTGCATAAATACAAATTTTAAGTACATAATCAGTGTCGTGAAAAAAGAAAAAAAAAAAAAAATCAATATAAATTTATTTGATTATTTTATTCACTGGATGTTGAGTTAGTGTTGTATGAAAGAATTAGTAGTTAATTTAAGTGATATGTGTATGATTACAAGACCGTATTTCAGTGAAGAATCACTTTTAATTTGCTACAATGCAAGGAAACAAAATGAATTCATTTTGCAATGATATTTTACTTCTTTATCGGGCGGCAATCATCATGCCAATACCGTTAAAGCTAAAATTAATAGCAAAAATGTATTTTGATTTGGTTGCTAGGGCGGCAATGCCAAAACCTAGCACAAATGTTAAGATTGAGGAACTTTGTGTGTATTTTAATGCAGTAATATCAGTTAATGAAAGTCTGTCAAGTTAACTTACAGCACTCAAAAGCGGCAGCTTTGGAAATCGGTAAAAATTTTGATAAGGGATTGTTTGATATGGTTTTAATTCAGGAGCCGTACATAAAGGATAACATGGTGAATATAAGCACACAAAATGGAATTATTTTGTATCAGCAGAATAAAGGTAAGGTAAGATCTTGTATTTTAATTAGAAAGGACTTGAAGTTCTTTTTGTTACCACAATTCTCAAATAATGATGAAACTTCGGTAAAGGTCTCTACTACTGATGCATTTGGTAGTCATAAAGAAATTGTTTTCTGTAGTGGGTACTTTCCTTATGATTCAGACTGGGAACCTCCCAGTCGTAACATCATAAGCTTGGTAGAATTTTGTGATAAAAGTAAAATTAGTTTAATTGTCGGTTGTGATGCAAATTCGCATAATGTTGTGTGGGGCAGCAGTGATACAAATAAAAGGGGTGAAAGTCTTATGGAATTTCTGCTTTCTAAGGAACTTATTGTTCTGAATGAAGGTAACGAACCCACTTTCTGTAATAGCGTTAGACAAGAAGTAATTGATATCACGTTTTGCAATTTGAGTACATCCAGTGCAGTCAGTGAATGGAAGGTTTCAAATGAACCGTCTCTTTCTGATCACAATTACATTACTTTTGAAGTAATGTCTTGTGAATCAGATCGAGGGGTATTCAGAAATCCAAGAAATACTGATTGGATTGGCTTTAAATGCAGTTTAATTGAAAATTTAAGGGATTTAGATCATGGAGTTAAGTCTCAGGTGGAAGCAGAAAATTTATCGGTAAAGTTAAATGAAGCCATCATCAGAGCATATTTTGATAATTGTAAGGAAAGTAAACCTTACAAGCACGGCAAGTGCAAATGGTATAGCTTTAAATTGGATAAAATGAGGAAAATGGTTAGAAGGAAGTGGAATCAAAGTAGGAAACTGGTGAAAAAGGGCTTAAGTGTAGCACAGGCATCATTGCAGTCTGGTTATAGAGATCATTTAACTAGATATAGCAATGCTGTCAAGGAAGCTTCACTTTCTGCTTGGAAGAACAAATGTGAGGAAATTGAACGAACTGAAGAATGCGCTAGAATCCACAAATTGATGGCCAAGCGTAATATTAGCACAACGGTAGGTTCTTTGAAGAGGCAAGATGGTACTTTTACTCAGAGTAGTGGTGAAAGTCTTGAATTACTACTCAGTACACATTTTCCTGGTTCATCAATTATGAATTCAGTTGGATCTGAAAGTTTAGAACTTGACAATTGGCCTAATAATGGCTCAATTGCGCATGAAGTTATTTCTGTTGAACGTGTGTCATGGGCAGTAAGCTCTCTAAAACCTTTTAAGTCAGCTGGTGAGGACGGTATCTTTCCAGTGCTTTTACAGAAGGGCTTAGAGCAGCTTATGCCTTACTTAGTTAGTCTGTTTAGTTTTAGTTTGGACTCTGGATATATTCCGAAATCGTGGAGAAATGTGAAAGTTGTTTTCATTCCTAAGCCCGGTAAGGACACATATGCTGAGGCAAAGTCGTTTAGGCCTATTAGTTTGATGTCATTTCTTCTTAAAGTTTTGGAGAAATTAGTTGATAGGTATATTAGGGATGAAATTCTAAGTTGTCGGCCTTTGTCAAAGTACCAGTTTGCTTACCAGCCTGGTAAATCGACAGATGCAGCTTTACATAGCATTGTCTCAAGAATTGAGAAGGGTTTTGTTGATAAGGATTTTATGGTAGGCGGAATTGTTGATATAGAGGGCATTTGACAATACTGGTTTTGATGTAATAACAAATGCTTTACAAAGAAGAGGCGTTCCTAAAACTATGATAAGATGGATTAATTGTATGTTAAGGTCTAGAGTTGTTCATGCTTCACTAAATGGTGAAATTGTTTTCATCAGAGTGAAGCGTGGTACTCCTCAAGGTGGTAACTTGTCTTGTTTATTGTGGTCTTTGGTTATTGATGATTTATTATTGGAACTTAATGGTTCAGGTGGCATTTTTGCCCAAGGTTATGCAGATGATGTTTTCATCTTAGTTAAAGGTAAATTTACTAACACAGTTATGGAAGTTTTTCAGAGATCTCTGAACATTGTACAGAACTTCTGTAATAAGGTTGGTTTGTCGGTTAATCCAGCAAAAACCACAGTGATTCCTTTTACCACAAAATACAAATTAGGAGATTTGCGCCCTCCTGCTATGTATGGTCAAAGAATTGATTTTAGTTTTGATGTTAAGTATCTTGGTGTTTATTTGGACAGCAAATTGAATTGGAATTTGCATGTTGATTTTGTTGTAAATAAAGTAATGAAGTCTTATTGGGCATGTCGTTCAATTGTTGGTAAAAATTGGGGTTTGAAGCCTAACATGATGTATTGGTTGTATGAGCAAGTTATTCTTCCTAGAATAACTTATGGCTGTGTTGTATGGTGGCATAAGATCAAGCAAGCTAATGCATGTCAAAAAATTGAGAAGCTACAAAGAATGGCAGAATTAGCTATTTCAGGTGCTTGGAAGACAACACCTAAATTGGCCCTAGATAGATTACTTGAGCTCCCTCCGCTTCAAATTCGAATTGAAGCAGTTGCTCAAACGTGTGCATGTAAGCTGGCAGTTAACAAACTATGGTTATATGATTGGATGTTCACAGGTCACATGGAAATGAATCGTTTTCTGAGGAGTGTAAATTTGTACACCTCAGAATCAGATCACTTGGTGTCAAAATATGTTTTTGATAAGTCTTTTAGTGTGGTTGATATGGAGATTAATGAAGATATATCCCAAAGGTTGGGAGATAAAGATTGTCTGTATATGTACACTGATGCTTCTAAATCAGATAATGGTGTAGGTATTGGTTTGTATTGTAATGGTCTGAACTTGAGTTTGTCCTACAAATTGCAAGATCATGTTTCTGTCTTTCAGGCAGAAGTGCATGCAATTTGTACCGGTGCTAATCACTGTTTGGACTTAAATATGAGAGGCAAAAGGATTTGCTTTCTGACAGATTGTCGATCTGCATTACTGTCATTAAATAATTGTACTGTTAAGTCTAAAACGGTGCTTGAATGTATTTCTAGCCTAACAAGTTTAAGCTTCGATAATGAGGTAATTATTAGATGGATACCTGGACATAGTGGAATTGAAGGAAATGAAGCTGCAGATCAATTAGCCAAGGAAGCAGTAAAGAAAGAATGTATTGATAAGCATGTTAATTACAGTTTTGGCATTTTAAAAGCAGATATTAAGGAATGGATGGCAAAGCAGCACTTCCGAGTTTGGAATACTGCAGGAGGAGCTGAGACAGCAAAAGTCCTCATCGGTCCTAGGAACAAAAATAAGCTGTCTGATGCTCTCAGGTTAACAAGGAAGGACTTAAGCATTCTAGTTGGTGCTTTTACAGGACACATGAGTATCAATAGTTTTCTTTTTAAGTTGAATTTGAGTAACACCATTTATTGCAGGTTTTGTAGCATTCATGAAGAAAGAATAGTACATATTCTTTGTAAATGTAGAGTATTACGTGGACACCGTTTAAAGCATTTTAATAAGGATATTTTGGAGGTTGGCGACATTTGTAAGCTGAACTATTCGGACATTATTGGTTTTATTAAGGATATTGGAATTTTATCATAAAGACTTGGGGATAGTACAACAGATCATCGATCGCAGTGCTGATTTTGCTATATGCAAACCCTAATTTATATTATATATATATATGGCTGTGAATTGAAGTTTTAATATTTGCGTTTAGGAATTATGATTTATCAGGATTATGGATTTGAGCAAATATAATTTTAGTAGTTTCAACTAATTTTTTTTCTTTCATATATTTAAAGCTGGAACTATATTAATTTTTATATACAAATTAAAAGTAAAAAGCAACATTTCAAAATTAACAAAAATTTGAGGACTTCAGATGAAGTTGCATCTACAATTGCATCGAGGTGATAAAATTTTAAAAGTTCTGCTACTTAAGTAAAATGATACTGGAATTGGAACATCCTTAATTTGTACGGATTTTTCCTAGATATTTCTAAGAAAAAAGTTCAAAAATTTCCTAAAAGTTAAATGTTCAAAATCTGCCTTTTTTACAAAACAAAATGTACCTGTGATAGGTAAATTTTTTTGCAAAAATATCAAAGGTCAAACGTACGAGCAGGAAAATAATGAGTGGGGATATGAGTGATGGGCAAATGTATCAGTGGGCAAACGTACCAGTGGGCAAATAATCAATGGGGAAATAATGAATGGGCAAAAATACTAGTGGGCAAAAGTATCAGTGGGCAAATAATGAGTGGGCTAATGTCAGTGGGCAAATAATGAGTGGGCAATCGTCAGTGGGCAATCGGACCAAACCCATATATAATACATATATTTAAGGACTTAAACAGCTACTTTATAAGAGAATTAATGAGATTTCTTTTTCGTGAGCAAAACAGTGAAAAAGTTTAGATTTTATCACAAAAATCGCATTATAGTCAGTTAAATTGTTTTGTTGGATTTTCTACGACAAGAAAAAGTTTTTTTTTATATTTTATTTATTTTATTATTATGTTCCTTTTACATTTCATTTCCCATCCTTCCTTTAACTTTCATTTTATTTTTATGCCTTGTTGCCGAAGGCTATCGCTTTGTTATCAGTTTGCGGCAGTGTTTGGTTAAAGGAAAGAAATATCAGAAAAAAATATCTTTATGTTTTCATGCGAGTGGGTGGGGGAGGTGGATGGAAAAATTCGACAAAGAAACTTTGACTTAAAGTTAAGTTAATAAATCAAAATGGAGAAAAGAAGAAAGAAATGAGGAAATTATACTTTTTTTCGGTATGTGTCCCTTTTTGTTAACTTAAATATAGACAGAAGAAAAATGAGGGAAAACTGGAAATGACTTTATAGATGCATGAATTGAACGCATTTAATGTGATAAGCTTAATGCTTCTATGTCATTTCCTGTTTTGAGAAAATGTGTCATATAAATGAAGGTCTCAATCGATTTCTTGTGCTCGTTAGTATTGATCAATCTAATAGAACCAGTCCTCATTAACAGTCATCAAGAGTTTATCTTAATTTACATTAAATTATGAACTTTATTTTAATCAAGATAAAAATTTCATTTTTAACATGAAATGACCCCAGAAAGGACCATTTTTAACCCACCTGACAACCTTCCTAGTATATAAAATTTAAAATAAAAGCAAAGAAAATAAATTGATCCTTATAAGCGGTCACTCAGCAACACTGCCCCTTTTTTATTTAGATTTATTTATTTACTCTCCGTTTTCCCATAAATTGAATAAATTCAACCAAAATTGAAGGTTTTCTCAAATTTTCATATTCCATCAAAAATATTTTTGTAACTAGATCCTTTCGAAAATCAGCAATAAAAATTTATGAACTTACAATCCTGAATAATATTTTTTATGAAACTAAAATTTTCATATTTGAGTTATGAAATATGAATGAGTTGGAAAGGTTTCATTTATTTTAGGTATTTGCATTTGTTACTTCTATGGATATACAAAACTTTTTTTTTGTGTTAAGTGTAGCAATAATATAGAGTAAGTGGAAAATAATTGTAGAATGAAAATGTTTTTTGAATCAAAAAAATGAAGTTTTTCTAGTTTTGTTGAGAAGCTACTTTTAAAAATGCAGAAATTAAGTATAATGAAAAAAAATATGCATCAGAAAGTATAGATGCTACTAAGTTGAAGTGACTCTTCATTATATGTCGACCAAAAGTTTTGAATTTTCAATGATATTGTAGAGCTCCTCTTACTTTTTATACGGAAACAGTTTCTATGCTTAACTGGGGTGGGTTTCTAGGGCACACTTTATCCTAGGATATTTCTATCAGAAAATGTTTTACAGTTAAGAATAGGATAAAATCTAGGGTAGTTCCTAGAAATGCAGCCCTGAATTTTAAGGCATCATTCATCCAAATACCTCCTAGAAAAAAAAATTAAGCAATTTAAGAAATAAAATTTCTAAAAGCCATTAAAAGTGTAAAAATGACTACAAATACAAATTTAAAAAGTCAAATTCTCAACAAATAAAACATCAAAGTCACCTAGTTAACTCAAATAACATTTATTTTTCCTCACAAGTAACTCCTGTTAGAAAAGCATAAATAAGTACCTGCAAAAAAGTTCCAGAAAGATTTTTAAAAACATCAAAGGAAAAAATTGCTTTTTAAAGATTGAACAGCATAATGAGCTTTCATCTAGCAACAACTATTGAAAGATATAAATGTGCAAAGAGGATTCTTGAAAAAGGCATTAAAAAAAATGTTTTGCAAAGAGAATTTTGAGTCCCGTCCCTCGTTTTCCAACTTATGAATTTCGATTTTCTTATTTGACGAAAAAAGTCATGGAAATTCAAAAGGAGTATTAAGTTGCTTTTGGAACTGCATTTGACTTTTGATTGGCATTCATTATAATTATATTCAAGAGCTGAATAAAAATTCTTGAAAAATATTTTTCCAACCAAACTTGACACTGAATAACATTAAAATTTAAATGCGCGCCAAACTCTTTACTTCCAAATTTTCCATTTTAAAATCCTCAAACATAAATAATGATAAGAGGAACAGAGTGAGAAAACAATTTTCCATGATAATTTATTGCTATTCTCTCTCTTTTTTATATGTTACAAGAATTGTCGTTATCATGACAAGATAATAATTCTTCTTTTTATTTATTGATTTAATGTTCGAAGTACATTTGATTATTTTTAACACCAACCTTATCGGTTTTAATTTAAATACAATTTGAATATTATTTTGTTTGTTGATTTTGATTGTAATTGAAAGTATTTGGATGAAAAATTTTTAAAAAAACATCCTAATTTTTTTTTAACTTATATACTAATAACTAATAAGACTACAACTAATAAGACTAAAACTAGTAAGACTATTGACTAATGAGACTATCGAGATTACTCATAGCGATCTGGGTTTCGGTAATTTATGCTTAACTCTGAATTCCAAGGAGTCATACTCATAATTCCCCAGCTTGGAAATTAATTCATTGTTTATTGATCTATTGGAGTTATAAAATCGTGAGGTTAATTTTAATGAAAATTCTCTCACTGTTGGGAGGTTAGCACGTCGATGGAGTGAATCATTAGTTATGAAATCATCCCATTTGGTATTAAAAATTAGACGTAGCATTTTGTTTTGAAATACTTGAAGCTTATTGAAGTGGGATGCGGCACAGTTGACAAAAATTGGACAGGCATAAGTGAATACCGGGCGAATTAATGATTTATAGATTCTGATTTTTGAGTCTATTGACACACTCGACTTTCTACTCATGAGACAATAGAGTGTTTTGAATGACAATGATTTGGCTTTCGATAGAACCGTATTAATGTGGTGTTTGAAAAGAAGTTTATTATCTAAGTGAACACCTAGATATCTAACATGAGCTTTCCAATTGAAGGTGAGTCCATTAAAATTGATAACATCTGAGAGGCACTTATTTAACATTATGGTGGATTTTGTAAATAAGATAAATTCAGTTTTTGAATTGTTTAGCTCAATTTTCCAATTATTGAAAAATTTTTGAAATGATTGAAGTGCTTTTAATAGTGAGCTTTTAATATAATTGAAATTATAGTTTTGGGCTTCAATGAAAAATGCGGTGTCGTCCGCTAACAGGGCTATTTCACCACTGCTCGGGATAGGGATGTCATTTATGAAGATGTTGAATAAATGGGGAGCGATTACTGACCCTTGAGGGACGCCAGCGAGGATTCTAAATAGCTCAGAGACTGAGTTATTGATCGATACAAATGCTGTACGTCCAGCTAGATATGATTGAATAAGTTTAATCAAGTATAAAGGATACTTATATTTGATCAACTTGTGTATCAAGGCATCATGCCAGACAGAATCATAGGCTTTTTTTAGGTAAAGTAAAACGACTCCCAAGCTCCTGTTAGTATTGAAGCCCAAGGCCGCTTTTTCGGTGAGTCTAAGTATTTGCTGAGTAGTTGAGTGACGAGATTTAAATCCGAATTGCTGTTTAATAATGATTTTATGATCAATTTCAAACGAATTAAGTCTTATTTGGATAAGTTTCTCGAAAACTTTTCCTATCGTTGAGAGAAGTGAAATTGGTCTATATTCTGAGGGATTGCTTGAGGCTGGGGCGGTTTTTGGTATTGCTACAATTTTAGCTAGTTTCCAGTTGGTCGGAAAGTAAGAATATTTTACGCATGCATTGAATAATGATGTGAGTTTTGATATGAAATTGTTGGAATTAAGTAAGGCTTTTAGGACACAATTGGGTATTGTGTCAGAGCCAGCAGCTTTGCGAGTTTTTAGATTCGAGATAACAGAAATTGTCTCTTCATTGGTAAAGTACTCAAAACTTGGAATTTGATCCTGTTCTAATTGCTCTATTGAGTTTTTGACTATTTGCTCCAAATTTGAGTTCATAGAGGCTGAATTAGTGTGAATTTTGCAGAATTTAGTTGCAAGAGCTTCAGCTTTATCCTTATCTGAATAAGCGTAGTCTTGACCTGATTGGATTGGTGGAATGTATTTCTTGCTATTTTTTAAGGACTTGGTATATTTGAAAAGAGAATTATCTTCGTATGTTAAATTTTCGAGTTTAAGAGAGAATTCAGCTTTTCTCTCTAAAGCTAATTCGCGTTTAATCATACGATTTAATTGATTCACAGCAGACTTATGAGAGTTCTGAAGTGTTCTTTGATACAAGTTACGGAAGTGATTTCTGTGCTTAATCAAGTTTTGTACATTTGCTGAAAATTTGTGTCTCAATGGTGGATTTGTGTTGCATTTTGGAACAAATTTATTTATTCCACTTTTAATTATTTCATTAAATTCACAGATGGAATTGTCAATCGACTCTTGAGACGCTAGATTGAGATTTAGGGAACTTGTGTGAGTCTCTATGTAGGAGCATAGTCTTTTCCAATTTGCTTTAGAGTAATTGAAAATCTCATTGTTGGCGTGTGAGATATTATTCGAGTGAGAGTCGACTGTAAAGCAAACTGGAAGGTGATCTGATGAGAGTTCATTCACTGTGATTAGACTTGACATAAATAGTGAAGATCTATTAATTGCAAAATCTATTGTGGTGAGCTCACCGTGATATGGTATGTGTGTTGGACTATTTGGAGATAAAATATTGAAGTTATGAAAATTTGTGAGGTTTAGTAAGTCTCTTCCCTTATGAGAATTAATTGAATTATTCCACGCTTGATGCCTGCAATTGAAGTCTCCCGCAATCAGGTGTTGGCCGGGAAAGTTTAGTATTTTACTAAAAAAGGCTTCAGATTGCGATCTGGAAGCTGCTGGAGAGATATATAGTGACGTGAAGTATACGCAACTATTGTTGAATTGGATATTTACAGTTACAGCCTCAGCATAGTCGAACTGTGTTTTAATCAGAGAATTGTGAGGAATGTCTGACCGTATAAGTAAAAGTGCCCCTCCTTTTTTCCTATCCGCTCTGTAGACATTATAATTGTGAATATGAAATTTATTATGGGATTCAAGCCAAGTTTCTGATATAAATGCAATGTCAATTTTATGATTAATTAGGAAATTTGAAAACTCCAAAATCTTATTTCGGATCGAATGAGCGTTCCATAATAGAATTTTAAGTTCCATTATGAGATGAAGAGGGCATGAGAAGTGCTACTTCGTCGAGATCATTTTGATCTGGAATTTTGAAATCGCAACAATATTGTAAGATAATATAGACACGTTTCTTATCACATGTTTCTTGATTTAGTTTCTCAATTAATTTTTTGAGGAGATTGAGGGATTTTTGAATATTTGGCACTTCTTCTAACTTTCCAGCCAACTCAGATAGCTGGGTGAATTTAGAGTATGACTCATTGGAATTATTAACAGCACTAGTTTGCTTAACTTGCTCTGCATATGTTGGTCTTTTAATCTGGTTTGAAGCAGCTGATGTTGTTGGAGTTGCAGGACTCGCTGGACTTGCTCTTGTAAGATTTGGGAATTCTGCTCTGCTTTGCACTAATCTATCTTGCAATTGCTGATTTGGACGTGCTTGTTGAGCCTTTTTAATGCTCAGTTTGTTCATAAAGTCTTTGAATGACGCACATTCTTTATGATTAGCTGCATGATCGCCTTTACAATTGACACATTGAGGTGATCCTTCAGTTCGTGTTATTCTCGGACATTGGCCTATTTGATGGCTATTAAGGCACTTGACACATCTGAATTTGTAGCCACAACCTGTTGCTGAGTGACCCCAACGTTGACAATGATGGCATTGTAATGGCACATTTGATTTATTTTTGACAGGTTCCCATTTCACTGAGATGTCATCAATTACACGATTAGCATGATTTAGTACGTTGCAATTGGTGCTGTGTTGCTGAAAAATTACCAAATATAATGAATAATTCTCATTTTTGAACAGAATTTTTGCTTTGGTTGCTGGAACTTTCTCATTTTTCAAGATTTTGAGAAGCTCCTCTGGCTCAATATCATAAAAGCCTTTTAATATAGCACTAAAGGCTTTTTCCGTTTTTTCACAGAACGTATGATGGTCCACTTTGCTATCTTTAAGTGCTTGGATCACTTTTTTTTTGTCATCAGCTGATTTACAAATAATTTGCGTCGATGAATTGTTGCTTACTTTGTAGGTTGGTTTAGCCTCAAGGTTGAGTTTTTGGCATATTGTTCTTACCACGTTGAGTGCAGCAGCAGTGAATATTGGCTTGGCAGCCTTACTTGGAGTGTCTATATCATCTCCTCGTTGAATTGGAATTACATTTTTATGCGATGAGTTCGCTTGTTGACTTTTTTGTTGTTGTTTTGACTTCGCTTGTTGACATTTTTGTTCGTTGACTCTGGGTTTTTTCGAATCAACTCTTTGTGGACTTCCCGGGAATGGTATTCTCTTCCTAGAAGTGTCCGGAATTTCCATCTCTTCCTCACTATCGCTCATTTTAGTTGGTTTAGCACCAATAAACTATTTTTTTTTTTAAATATTTTTTTTATAGAAAATTTTTATTACTTTCGCCCTTGTGGCAAAACGTGCAATGATCATGACAAGAACATTTGCAAGAATCACAAAAAAACTTTTCATTGAGTCTTCTTGTTCCAATGTTAGCAAGGTTCTCATGCTGTAAATCTCAGGAATGTCTTTTTTACGATAAATATAAATCGCTTTGAAAATGCAGACACCCGCAAAGTTTTAACTTTTTAGCGCATTTTTGAAAACTTGTTTTCAAAAAGGAAGCTCAATCATACACTTTGATCGGTCGTTCGGTCGTTCGGTCGTTCGGTCGTTCGGTCGTTCGGTCGTTCGGTCGTTCGGGTCCCAATTATCTTTTGATCTAGACTTCGTAGCAAGCTCGGAATTGTTTTAATAGCTTCATTGAATGTTTTTATTCCCGCCATTTATATTGAAAAGTCAAAAAACACTCATTAAATAGCTTAATTCATCGATTTTATATTTCAAAAAAATATGTAAACAATGCAGGGCAAAGCTATGCTGATGATAAGTTTGAATTTTTTCTAACCGTTAAAAAATTTGAAATTTTTTTGACCGTTATTTCGGATTAAATTTTTTTCTTTTATACACCTTAATTAATCAACATTTAATTTTTTCATACAAATAAGTGCGTTTAGAAATTTGAAAAATAATGGATGTGTTCAGAAATTTAAATTTTTCGCTAACGGAAAATTTTGAATTTCAAAAAACCGGTAAATCGTAAAGCTATTTTTTGCATTGAACATTATAAAAATCAATTTTAAAGGAATTTTGATCTTTAGTTTTAAACTTATTATTGAAATGCATTATGATTAAAGAAACAGCAATAGAGTTTTAAAACTCGACATTCTTTTCTATTTAATCAATTGCTAATCGCTGCGTCAAAAATGCGCTGAAGTCCCTCGATATAAAACACGAGGACTTTTGTAATTTTTTTACTCTCTCGCACGCCACAGATAGTGAAAATTGGAGCAAGAGGCTAGAATGACTGTTAATGGGTGACCACAAAAAGCTATTAAATTGGTAATAGAGGCAAGATGGCTCATGTGTGGAACATCTTTCAACATACAATACCATATTATTATTACCCCTTAACTGTGATAATAATTCATGAGTTTTTCCTACTCGTCTGCCTGATATACAATATATTTATATTCACTAGGGTTATAGATGAATAATGAATAAAATGTGAACAGACAAAAAAGGATTTTTTTATATTTATTTTTTTGAAAGAAGGCAGAACAGCTTCTAATACTGCCTCTGGAGAAATGTAAGAAAGAAGCAATCCCACAAGGGAGATTGAATGAGATGAACAAAAAAATTGTCAGGCTCCGTACCATTCATTACTTATGGCCTTTCTCGTGCTGACTTGAATTTATTCTTTCGCTTCAATATGTGAATGAATGCATAATAAAAAGGAGAGATACAGTCGTCTAAAATTGTGATTTCTAAAGAAATTAGTAGAGGTGTCATTGGAACATTGAGTGATGTGTGTTGAGCGCTTTTTATGTGTCCAAAAATTGAGAAGTCTGGTGGAATGGACGTATTTTGGAAAACTCAAAAAAAATTGCAGGAATCACAGGACAGTATAATCTAATTAAAAAAAATGAACAAAATCCCAAATTTTTGGAAAGGTAGTAAAAGAAAAAAAAAAATTGTTTCCCATACCACCAAACATTTTTGACCATAAACAGCTTCAAAATAAATTGTTGGATTCTAGCCTTAACAGTATCAAAATTTTCTATTTTCCGAAAATATCCAAAAACTTCAACTGAATCTCATAAAAAATTCACAATTTTCAACAGCTTATGAAAAAAGCTTGCAGACTTATCCAAAATTCATCTCCATATTCCTTCTCTCAAAAAATAAATAAACATAGCTCAATCCATATCCAAGGTTGTGAAAAAAGCACAAAATGTCCAAAAAAGTGGAAAAGAAAATTTCTTCGAAAGATTGTGTTGTTTATTGAGGCGAAAAACTAAAGATGGAAAGTCTCAAGGCGAAAAAGCACAGGCACAAAAAAAATGAAAGAGTAGGACGAAGAAGAGGAGAGAAAGTAGCAAAAAAAAACGGAAATAGGGAAAGAAGAAGAAGAAGAAGAAGAAAAGGAAAAGTTTTCATTTGAAATTCAAATTTAATTCTCTTTGCAAACAACCGGGCAGAAAGCATTTTTTTGTGCTTCTCTTTCAGTTCCTATCAATGTATATGGAAATTGTATAGAAATGTATTTGTGTGGTGGATTTTTTTTATATTTTATTATATATTTTGTGTCCGAAAGCAATATAAACGAGAAATGGAATAAAAAATCAGGAAGTGGAAAATTTTTTATTCCCATTGCGATATCTCATATACCTTCCTACCTAACAAGATTTCTTTACATTTTAGTATCGCTTTTTATTGTAAATGTTGAAACGTTTATGGCAAATGTTAATTTTGTGGCAGACAACCAAAGTAAGTAAGGAGGGAAATTTCCGCGAGAATGCTTGGTCAAATGGAGGTTTTGGTTGATAGTGGGATCTGCGGTCGGTTCCTCCATTAACTTATATTCAACAGCTGTAAAGCTCTTTTGAGAGATATAATGACGCTTTACTCTGCATGGGATTATGTTAAAAGGCATTATGGAAATATAATTTCATCTTCACATTTTTTTTCTTTCTTATTTCTTTTTGAATATTTTCATCCATGGCTTAAAATGAAAGCTCAAAAGAAATTTCTTAATAAATTTTCATTGCCTAAGAGAAGGAATTTCTTTTAGCAAGCATAATTGAAATCTTTATCATTTCTCAAATTTTTACAAAAATTTCTTGATGAAAAATATTTTTTTGCTTGACTCGATGGATAAATGCCTAACGATCGCTGGCATTTAAGACTTTTTTTTTGTATGGACACAATTTTTTGCTGGTTCTCTCGTGAGGATTATTTTTTTAGCATTTTTTTTGGAAGTTAACTTTCAAGTACGGTCGTCTGGTCTGGGGTGTGAACTTATATTTTTCAACCTTACTTGATTACTTCAAAATAGTACAAAATAGTATGAACTTAGAACCTGAACTATCTTCCGATGTCTTCGTTGGAGGCCTTTTACTTATTGCGTAACGCTTTCAGTGAGGGGGGTTCGAGAGTCCGTTATGATCAATTGTTCTCACACGTGGTTCTTTTGTTAAAAACATTATGGACGAAAATTCAAAAATTTCTTTAGTCAAGTCTCGAACCAATGATCACTGTGCTAATATTGTGATATTTAGATCCTGAATTTTCAATCTAATCATTTATCGAACCTCTTCCATTCACAAAACGGTTGCTTAAATAAATTAATTTACACTAATGAAACAATACACAATACCAATTTAATGGATTTTTGTAAATTTTTATTACGAATTTAAAAGCCTTTAAAATGTGTTTGTAAAGAAAAAAGATAATAAAGGACCATTTTACAAGCCAACAATCTCTTTAATCAACAATCTACAAATTACAAACTTAGCAAAAACTATTTTCATAAAAAAGGAATCTACAATTTTTATTTCACATCCCGGCAACAAAACCAAAAGAATTTGTATAAAAATTTACTAGATGAACAAAAATTTCTTTTTTCTTGCCAATGGCATTTACTATATTGTTATTATATGCTAAATATTGTTACCAAGTTACCCAAACAATTTTCACTAAAAGGTTTGAGTCAGAAAAAAAATTGGAGATCAAATGCGGATAAATTTTATGAAGAAAATTCATACTTACCGTAAAAATCAATGATTTGATAAAAAAAGTTTTTTTTTGTAATTTTATAGCAAATAATGCAAGGTAGTGTGAATCAAGATAGCATGTGAATTTAACAAAATAGTGATATGTAATTGGGGTTTATTGGAAAATTATCGTTAAAGGCACAATTTCTGATACTTTGATCAATTCTTTACGGTTGGAAAATCAAATCAAGATAGACGTGCAGAAAACAAGCTAGACATGCAAATTTTAAGGTTATGGGGCGTTCATTTACTTCATACACACCGTTTACTTTCCACAAATGCAAACGATCCCTTTTATTTAACTGCAAAAGAGATAAAAGAGCTGATTTTAATATGCAAAGCTTTATCTCAAGTAATCAAATGGCAATTATGGTTTACTTGAGGCTATGCATAAATTGAGAGTTAACCAAAGTGGTTTTTTGGTTGCAGAGGTGTATGTAATAATCACATATTCTACAATTTATGCATAAAGTCCAAAAAACCAAATTAAAAACTTTTTTGTCTTTATAATGAAAGTTTTTAAGCTTTGCAGCATGCTAGAAGTAATTTTATTTATGCAATAAAAATATTTACTAAGATTTAATTGCTGCAAAAGTTTCTCTCCTCTTTTTGGTTTTGAATTTTTGATAAATTAATGAAAAACCTTTTTCTGGTTAAAGTTTTCAAGCTTTAATTCCACCCGACATGAAAGATTCCAACAAACTTTCAACTTTATTTAAAATTCATTTCATATCAGAAAGTTTGATTAGAAAATTTCTACAAACTGTTCGAAGAAAAAAGAAAGAAAACTTTTCATACAACCTGTATCTATATCATGTCAAGAAGTTTTCGTTTGAAAGTTTTTGATATAGATAAGTTTCTTGGAATCATTTGCAGACAATTTGCTTCATGTGTTCTGATTTCTTCTTTGTGATCTTATTTTTGTAGGTTATTTATGAATTAGACAGTATTTAAACATGTTTACTTGTGTTGCTATGCTGTTCATGATCATATAGACACTACTTTTTGAATTATTCACATAACCTCAAAATTTAGGGTTATCAATAAAGGAATTTTCGATTTAATTGTTATCGAACAGTTTTCAAGAACTCACATTTTGCCAATTTTTAAATGCAAAATTTTCGTTAAAAATTAAAGATTCAAAATCCTTCTAATAAAATCTAAATTATACAAACCGAGGACCCCATACAATATATTTCAGCTCAGAAAATTCCTCGTCTGTTAAATTTCATCCATATTCATGAAACTAAAACTTGATTCCCCTCCCAAAACACAATATTACTTACTTCCTCCACTCTTATCCCCATCCCTCAAAAATATTCTATTTCAATATCTAATTAATTATTATTGATGGTCAAATAGAACCGGTCATTCATATCAATGGGAGGTCATTAAGGTAGGAATATGTTTGAACTTGACTTCACTCAATGCCCTATTAAGTTATAAGGAGCTACTTGAACTCTAATGGCAACAATTTCCTTTATTCTTCAAGAAATTTAATTATGCTGAAAGATGATTTATTAGTTCGTATGTAGCATAAAATGAACTGAGGCTGGTGACAAAGGCTTTCTTGCTGTTTCATGGTTGAGTGGAGTTTTTGTTTGTTGTTATATCTGAAGACAAATTTGTTATTATTCTTTGTAAGAGAATTTTTTTGTGGTTACAGCAGGTTAATGAGATAGTAACAGACACGTGGCCTCGCTTAATTAAAATTTTTTTTATTTTTTTAAATTGAGCCTCCCAATAATTTTGTATCTTCAATAAATATCCAAAAATACTTGAAAACTTAGAAAAGTCAAATTTAAAGACTTTTTAGCATTACAAAATATTCAAGATACCCCACCCTCTTAAATCAAACTGTTATGTCGGTTAATAATTTCATTTAAGCCCTCAAGCTAGATTGAAACTTTTGAACTCATTTATTAAATCCTCATTCATCTAAAAATCCAACGGCTCTGTATTGACACAAGAAGTATTTCAATATGCAAATAGAAAATCTGTTAAGTTTTATTAAACTCAAACAAAACAGCACACACGCCTCAAAATAGGCACGTTTCAGCATGAATGCGACACAATTTTCAATTTAATATAAAATTGATTCAATTTTAGTTTGACATAATTTTTCTTCTCAATTTAAGCTATAAAATATTGTTGAAAACTTTTATTTTAAACTCAACATAAACTCTCAAATCCAAGTGTCATTAGATCCTCCATAGATTTCTATTAAAAGTTAAAAACATATAAACATTTAACGATCCCATGCAAATTGCAATATTAAAAAAACTTCTAACCTCAAAATACATTTTCATAAGTAGTGTGAGGAAAAACCCACAAAGAGTAAACGATAAAGTTGAAGGAAAAATTTTCTGACAGCAGAGTGATTTTTTACCATTTCATCTCATTATAATAAAAATGATTCATTCCTTTCCATTTCAACTTTCTTCATGCTTTATGCTGCCATTTTTCTCCATCTATCGTTACACTTTTCTGGCTTTGCTTGATGTGTTGAAAAGTTAAATAAACTCATTTCTGCAGACATCATCAGTGTTGAAAGTTTGCAAATAGCAACAATATGGGAATTCAAACGTTTTTTGTGGTTTTGAGGAAGTTGAAATGTTAAGCGCATGTTAGAGTTTAGAGGTTGAAGTTTTCTGGAAAATAATAGATCAGAAGCGTTTGATATGTTGTTTTGTTACGATAGTAATTTTATCAGTTTAGGTTAAGGTGAAGCAACGTTTGAATTCACTACTTTAAAGGAACAGGTTAGAAATTTCAATTCTGATGTAGTTTATAAATGGCTGGGGGTCTTTGATTTGAATAATTTGATTTCTCTTATCTAAATAAATTTTTCTCAACTTTTCCATTAAAAATTTTAAAATTTAAAATATTTTGGATTGGAAATTTTTCATTCAAAAATTTCCAAAAATCACTTTAAAATACCAAAATTAAGTTTTTTTGGACATAAAAAACCATCAAAAATTTGAACTTTTAGGCACTCTGCTAAAACACTCTGCTATGACAAAATCTTCAAACAAAAAAATCTATTGTTCAAAACTATCACACAGCTTCAGACCCCTGCCCCCCTAAAAATTGGATATCATAAGTGAACGACCCCTAATTAATATTTACTAAAACTTGAATTGCATCCCACAAGAAAATCTACAAATCCAACTCGACAAAATAAAGTCAAAACCACATTTTTCTCTCAACAAAATGCTTGTAAAAAAAAACTTTTAAGTTGAATCTAAATTGGATTTGTGGCTTTTTCCCATGGATTTATATGTACATTTTATTTCATGGATGAGAAAAAACTTTTCATAATTTTTCTGCTTATTTCAATTTTCTATATTTTTTTCGCCCCATGCAACCATTCGTTAACTATTCATCCGCATTTATCTTGGATGAGTAATTTTTGTGCTTCCTTTTTGTTCTTCATTTATAGTTCAAGTAAATCCTTGAGAAATATGATCATTGCTGCTTGGTTGCGAGCAATTTAAAGTTATTGCTGCGATAAACTTTGAAAATAAAATTTAACGATCAAAATTTTAATTTGAAAATTTTCACACTTACATCTACACATAATTCATTGCATTTATACCTTAATTTTTAAGTCATTTACAAAATGAGAATAGAAAATTTACTTCCATTGTGCCACAGTGAATTGGGTCACTAGTTATCAATCTTTTTTTTTCTTTTTTTTCTGAATGATATAGGATGAAAGAATTGCAGGCAGAAATGTATCCAATATTGTGCTATGGGTAAATTATGTTCATTCTCCGTGATGTAATGTAGCACAAAAGGTCTTCTTCCATCTCTCTGTAGTGAGATTCAAAGGAGAAGTTAAAGGATTAAGTAAAAAGATTTTATTTATTTTTGAATGGATTGGCGCTTTTGAGTTTTTGGGGTGCATTTTTAATCAAAAATTTCACTGAATATGTCGATTCCTCTTGTAAATAAAAAATAAAATGCCATAGAACTTACAAGCAATAACATTTATTAGCAAAATCAAATTTAATGTCAAACTATTCAGTCTACAGAACCATCATCAACTGAATGGCAATTTGTTCTCAAAACTACTCAAAAATCATTGAGGTTGAGATCAAAATAGCTTAGATCTAATTCACATTTGTACCGCAATTGAACAGCGGGACATAAAGCAATCAATGTGACAATTAACCTCAGCATCCCAAAAAATTCTGTTAAGGAAGAGAAAAAAAAACTTTTCTTCTCGTGATAATAAAATATGTTCGTGGACTGTGGCAGGTAGACAACGACAATATCAAAGATAGCCGAACGACGAACACAATTGTGAGAAAATTGTCTACAAATGGACTTCTCATTTTGTCACTTTCTTTTTCGTCCTCCCCCCTTTTTTACGACATTGACGTTCGTATTCTGTATTCAGGTCTTGCTTTATTCCATATCTTATCACCATATCAAGGCTTGACCTTTCCATTTTCATTTTATTCTCCTTATTATTCAGACTTATTCTCATTCTTTTATATTTCTCTTTTTTTTTCTTGATTGAATTATCGACCCAGAAAAGATTCTTCTTCTTTTTCTTGAAACTGGCTTACCGTTAGTCGTGTCCATTTTCATTCAGTCTATGCTGATTTGGGCTTTCAAAATATGTACACCATAAAAATGGAGAGATAATACCCGTAGCAATTTAATATCATGATAAAATAACAGAAAATTTACTTCAACCCTGATGTCATTTCATGAATGTCGAATGATAAGCCTCTATGTATGCATCTACTATCTTTTCAATAGACTGAAAAAAGGTAGCAAAAAATTACATTTGACAGCAAGTGTATGTTTGAGGAAATGTTAACCAACATTGATTTATTTTTCTCAGTTCTGGATGATTTTTGATGAATGAATGAGTGATTTATTTTATGATATATTCATTTGGATTGGATGGGAAGGATGAAAGGATGCAGGATAGAATTGATGAATGATGATACTCATGGGCTTTGGTAATTAGTTGATTGATATTTTGAAGGATATCGAGCTAAATCTGTATCTGACGTATGCAGGAGCGTAGCCAGTGGGGGATTTTGGGATTTTGACCTTCCATTTAGGGAAAATTTCTTCAGTTTGCTAAGACATTTTGAATAAAAATCCCAAATCATTTCCCCTAAATTTTTTTGTCTATTTAAAAAAATTCAAACCTCCCTCGAAAAATTTCTGGCTACGTGCCTGAACGTATTTATGTATGCACATTCATATTATGACTGTATATCATCTAGTATCTATGAACATCCGATTTGACTGATGAAAAAGCTCTTGAAAACGCTCTAAATTAAATTTTTTTGTCAGTTTAATAACAAGTTTATTGCTTCGCTTTTTCTAATGCATCCCGGATAGAAAAAAAACACAAAATTCGAATAAGCTTTGATACATTCTTAACAAAACATTCTGACTGCTACTGCACGTTGCTGAACTTTAATTTTAAATTTCATCACATTTTCATATAGGAAGATAGACTTTTTCCTCCTATTAACATTTTACGTCATCTTCAATTGCTCATCATTTTATTGCCTCATACTTAAAATTTACAGCGGCATAATCATCACATGATGAGTAGAGGATTTCCATCCTCCCTCCATTTTATGTAATTCGGAAATGATGTTCGCTTAACATTTCGACACATAAATTCAAATTCAAATAGCTCGTAATGACTCGAGAATTTATATGTAGCTCTCATCATTCGGTATAATAATCATTATGTAATGGAGTTCTCCGAGGAACATTATGCTGTATAATAAAAGTTCTATTGGCCATTTCTTGAAAATTTCGGTCGAAAAAAAGAAGCTTACAAGTTAGAACATCAATGGTCATTCCAATGATTCTATGTGCACGTCTTTTAGTAATAAAATAATAATGCTTTTATTATGCTTAGTAATATGATATTTTGAAAAGCATAAAATTTGAGATGAATTTATTTTTTGAATTTAAAGGAATTGTTGATTGGATTGACTTTGATGTGGATTACTGGCTTGTTGGTATGAATCTTTTAATTTTGAAAGAATTTTTCGATTTTGTAGTAATAGACCTTTGCGAAACTGATAAGCTTGAGGCTTCAAAATTTGGTGTTTAGGTTCAATGTTTAAGTCTCTGACAAACCGTGTCCTGAATTTAGAATTCAATTTACAAGCAATATATTGACCAAAATTCAGCTAATTTCTAAAGGAATCGAACCAAGGATATAATAATCAAAATCATATCTTCCATTCCAATTCCTTAATACGATTACATTCTTCCAACTCCATGCTACTTAAAGCTTTAATAAAGTGATCTCCTTAAAGCTCATCCAATAAAAATAATCACATACTCCAACCTTATTGTCCCAACATCCGGAACAGCACTAACAATTCCAAATCATCTCAATAGCACTAAACCGATAATCAAGACCAATTATCAGAGAAGGAGACAATTTTAGAAAGGATGATACTTCCATTTCGCAATAAAGCGTACAAAAGTGACATTTATATGAACCATTTACATCCCTTTTTACCGCCAGCTTTAATTACCCTTAAACAGAACACTGTATTGCCAATAATTGCTTTGTTGTTACATTATTTTTTTTCGTATTCTATCCGCGAATGGGGTTTACTTGCTTCTTCGTATTTCTGCTTCCTTTTTTTTCTCTGCCCACTCACAAGAGAAAATATACCCAACCATGAGAAGGATGGATTCGTAATGAAAATGGCACTGACAGTAGAAAATGCGTGTAGCAAAATAAAAACGAGATTTTCTTGTTTTAATGTGCGCCAAGTGAAGGCAATTTAATCCTTAAACGAGGTAGTAAATAAATTATAATCATTATTTGCAAAAGGCAAAAGGCAATTAATACAAGACAATGAAGAGTGAGACGGATGTAAGAAGTAAAATGTAAAGAACAATTTAAAAGCATAAGTTTACGATAATAACATGTTTCGTTACCCTATTCCATTAGTCATTATCATGGTTCCCTTTCTTTCTTTTTTGCTTCCTTTTTAATTCATTTCTGTCTTCTAGTTTTTTTTCTCGTACCACTTTTTAATTGCTTTAGAGACATAACAGAGCGTAAAAGCTCCATGGCAGTCTCTCATGGGAAATTTTCCTCATCGCAAGCTGTTTAACGTAAACTGTTTCGATTAAATTACTCTTTTTGTATACATTCATATATACATGCTTGAAAAAGAGAGAGAGAGAAAGAGTTCTAGAAGTAAAAATAAATGCCTTGCTTTTTTCCATGTAATAAGTAGATACTGTAGATTTGCTGTATCGTATGTGTACACAGAAAGAATGAATAGCTGACAACTTTTTTTTGGTACAGCAAAAAAAGAGGCAAAGAAGAAAATGAGACTATAATATCAGATGAGAAGGGTGTGGATGGATGGAAATGAAGAAAATGTTGAAAGTGGAATATAGTGAGGATTTCTGATGTGACTTGTGAATTTTGCTTATGGACGCATTTTTCTGTCCTATTTTTTGAGTTGCATGTTGTTTATGAATATTTTAAGACAGGAAAAGGTTGTTTGAACTGATGAAGAGGATTCGAACCTTGCTCTATCAATAGATTCATAGTACAATAAATACTGCATACCAAAGACAACATGCCAAAAATTCACATTCAATTTTCTTCAAATGCTGCTCAAAATAAATTGATATACGCGCACATATAAATAAGATGAGATGAGTAGAGTTACTTGAAAATAAATAAAAAAAAGTGAGTGATGGAGATTTCATAGCTCCAAAAGAGAAAATGTTGTGTAAAGGTTATTACAAATTGCGATTGAGATTTTCTCGAGGGATATAAAAATTGATATAAATTTTATTCGATATTTGATCGAAATCGACGCAGCAAAAAAAAAATATCAAGAATCTCGAGCAATAAAATTTCATTTTTCTGATGATTTGACATATTGTGACTCGTTTTTGTTGATTTATGACGGCTTACGACCTGGATTCTCTCTCAATTGACTGATTGATTTAAATTCCTCATATGGCCTACAATCTGCTGATGTGCATGAATCGATAAAATGAGGGGATGTGAAAATATTTACGCATGCAATTTTCGTTGCCGCTGTTGAGTAATTCGATGGCACAAAATTCCAGTATAATTGAATTACGTCAATTTTAATTAATAACTGTTTGCTCAATTTCTTTGAATTTATTTTTTTTTTGTGCTGTTCTCAATGATTTTATAAACGATTTCGAACAAATTGATAATTAATTGGAAATTTTTTGGACTAACTACTTTGAAGTATGCAATTTTTTAGGTCACACAAAAATTGACCAATGATGTTACTTAAAAAATTTGGAGTAATTCAATAAGATATTTTTACATCAAATCCTTAAAAATAATGAATTTCTTAATGAGTCCACAAAAAATCCCCACTGCTTCCTTTGAAGTAAAATAAAATTCTATTAATTTTTTCTCAAAGAACTTCACACCTCAATTCTCAATTTTCCTGTAAGCCTACATAAAATGAAGGTAGTCATAGTCACAATTCGAGAAAGATTTTCAAACAAAATCCAAAAAAAAGTCCTTCAAACTTTTTTTTTCATCATGCTTAGTTCTGTCTGTTATACAAATTCCCATGTCACCCAAGAAATGAAAATGCGACGTGAAATCTTAAACGCAACAGCAACAGCTATGAGTGAAAAAAAGCATCTTTATAGAAATAAAACGAAGAGCTTTATCAAGGCATTTATCGCAACATTATGTTTGTGTGGATTGAATTTGAATAACAAAATTCAAACTCATAGATGAATAAATTTTCCTTTTTTCACATTTTTTCTATGCGTACGCCCACATTCAATTCGTGTTATATCACTCACATTCATCGATAAATTTTTCAAAAATTTTATTCAAGTGTGGAGGGAAAAAATGAAGTGGATAGTAGATATGTAGTGGAGCATGTGATGACGCGACTTTGCATAGTAAACATACTTAAATAAAATCAAAAAATCAATATCATCACAAATTGAATAAATTTTATGGTTGAATCGTCTGAAATCTAATTGAAAATTCTTATTGTTTAGAATTTTAAATTCTTGCAGGTGATGCTTAAGATTTCAAATTTATACGAAAGAAAAATTTAATAAAAATGAAAACTAGGAATACTTTGAAAATTAGGTCATGTTGAATTAACTATTAAGGAACGAACCTCTTAAGTTTCATCCTCTTAGGTACGTACTTAGAATCTATTATGGGTCTACAAATTCTTTTAATGCATAAAATCGATCTCTGCCACATATACCTCTGCCTAACCCCCTACACATTCACATTAAATTGTTAAAGCTATTCCACAAACAATTCGAAAAAGGAAACGAAAATAAGAAAACTTCAAATGTGATGAGGATGGATTAGTAGGGCATAAACCCCAAGCGTGAAAACATACGAAAATGTGAAAGTGAGGAAATAAAAAAGAAGGAAAATAGTAAAATCTTTCCGAGCTGTTTATTTGACTTTCAAGATGCGATTTTTATTACTCGACGCTTTGTTTCTTTTATTGCAAACCAATTTTCATAAAAAATCATAGATTTACCATTTTTCTGTTTTACTTCCTCATGTTTTTTTTTTGTCGATTTATCCACGTGTTAGAAAAATTTTGCGCGAATTTTTTGTTAAAGGTTAAATTGTGACTGATTTTTAGACTCTAATGGTAATAACTAGTACACGTTTAGTCATAATTTATGCATGGATTATTAACACCTTAAGGGGATAATTTGTGTTAATTAAATCACTGTGAAAAGTTATTATGAAAGTAAACAGAAGCTTTTGAAAATAGCTTAAAGACTTAATTGACTTTTTAAAAAGTTTAAAAAAGTCACTGACATGGAAATTCGCCGAATTGAGGCTGAAAATTATTCTGATTGAGTAGGTATTTGGCTGGTAAAAATACAAATTTAAGTGATCATGTTACATAGGAATATTCTGGGAAGGAAAAAATTATTGCCATGGCTAACTATTTGCTTCCTGTTGCTTTATGTGAATGGAAGTAGTTTTGAGAAATAAAATTAAAATTTTGCAAAAAAAAAATAATAAACAAAAAAAAACCAAACAGTAAAAGATTCTACTAACGAAAATTATTGTTGGGAATCGAACCCACAGATTTGAAATTTAACTAAATAATATTTTTGTAAAAATTTCGATTACAAATCTAACTAACGAATGTGGCAAAAATTCAATTTCAAGTTCAATACCCAATTAAAAAAGTTGACAATTAATAAAATAAAAAAACCAAAATTTTAATCATCAATTTTTACAAATAACATTATGACCTTAAAATTGAGCTCCATGCCAATAAAATTATATCACAGTAACTAAGCTGCAATCTAAACATCAACAAACAAACTCAGTTATCCCAATCGTGGGATTTTGACATTTGATACACCAACAAACCTTGAAATCAAAATGCAATCTTTAACCAACCTTGTTATTGCTCAATGTTGTTGAGGCTTACAACAAAAACAATTTGTTTCTCGCAAGGGAAAATGCTGATTTGATTTGTGTCGTTCGTTTCCAATTTTTCATTTTTTTTTTCTTTTCTCTCTCGATGGATGGGAAAGAAAAAAAAGGCAGCAAATCAAGAAAGTCTTTATTTGTTTTAAAGACGAAGTACTTGAAATTTGACTTTCTTTATTCTTCTTCCATTCCATCTTCTGTCTAATATAATGGCAATAAAAAGTATTCATTTCCATCTTCACTGTCTCTCATTTCAATTCCTTTTCTTTCTCTCTTCCACTTTTTGATTTGTTTCTGGCCATAAACTCACTGGGTGTATTTTACAACCCCAAAGGACCGTTACATGTAAAAGCAATAAAAAATGGAAAAAGAATAAGAAGCACGAATTTTTTATGATATCCCGAATTTCCCTCATTTGTGTATAATTTTTCATCATTTTTTGGGGGTTTTTTTGTTCAAACATTAAACAACTAACTGATAAGAAGGCAAAGATTTATGTGATGGTGGTTCTGGAGTTGACATCGAAATGGGTTAGTTAAAATTAAAATGAGAGATCAAATCCTTGAAAAAATTGAGGAAAGAGATATTTATTTGCCTTTGCCACATATTGATATATGTGTGGATCTACATGCACATCTCCATTCTCTCATTCCCAACATACATCAGATTGTGATGAAATAAAATTAAATTTTAAAGCTTTTTTCGACTGCTGTTATCTCTATTTGCCTTCTTATGCTGCTGTATGTGTATTTATCTTTATGGAAAATTCTTTTTTATGCTCCTCCGTATCTCGCCTCGAAGCAACTTAAATTCAATCATGATTTTTGCATAAATTTATAAATTTTATGTACATACATACAGCTTGATGCAAGGAATGTATAGCATGAAAAAAAATGTGCTTTCGCTCGTTCTTCATTCACTCGACCCGTCATGAAATATCTAAAATATCAGGAGATGTTATCATAAATTCTGCTATATAAGCGTAATAAAATTGCCAAAACTAGATTGTAAAGTCGTTGCTCCCATAACACTTTATAAATTTTTTATGGTAATATTGAGACAGGTGAATGGTGGTTAAGGTTGAGGTTAGGTTAGGTTAAGGTAATTTGTTTTTGTAAAATTTAATTTTAAAGTTCAATCCTCAATTAGCCTTTAAAAAATTGTTTTTGGCTATGCCGTTACAATATCTCAAGTATTTTTACAACCTCTAATAAAATCCACTAAATTCAACAAATAGTTATTCAATGCTGTATGCAACTATATGTTTATTTAAAAAAATTCAAGCTTATTCATTAAGAAAATGATAAAGACTATAGCTGTTCCATGAACCAAGCAAACCAGCCAGCATTATGTTCAGTAAAAGAATTTTTTTATCGTGAATCTGCAATTCATGAAATATTAAGTGATTCTGGTGTGTGGATGAAACGGGTGGAAAAAATTTTCAATTTAAAAAATGTATAAAGTGTGTCGTGGATGTGTGGATGGGAGTGAAAAAGAAGAATCAACATCAGCATTACACAACGACGATGATGATGATGATGAAAATATGGAGTCAATGTCTCGACATTCTCACACATGTGTGTAAATATTTCATCATGCATCGATGATAGCAAACAGGCAGGAATGAGGAGGGTAAAAAATATCAAGTCATAAATCATAAATTACTCCATGTAAACGACAAAAATGTGCTTTTAATTAATCCCCAAATGGTGATAGCAATTAACACATATAATTACGATGAGACAACACAGAATATCCAATAACATAACATAATGATAATAATATCATTTTGCCATAATCTTTCGCTATTTACATCATTATTGGCGTAATGGGACCAAATTATAATTATTATTATTTAACTAGCCATGCAATTAAACAGAGAAAAATGACTCTCCATCCACTACTACCTCTGTTCATCTTCTGTTCACAGAATTGAATACTGTGCGGTTTACTGTGAATAAATTTGACAGTTAAAATGTCGCAACATGCCATTAATTTTGGTCCTTTTAATACTGCTGATATTCTGGCCCCAATATGAAAACAATTTTGTGTACAATACTGTGTTTTTATCCAGTGTCGTGTGTTTACCGTTGAGGGGTTTCTGTATTTTATTTGGCACGGTGTCTATTGAACAGTGGATTTGTTTATCAAATAATGAAGAATGAACGGCAAATACTTACTTTGTAGACTCATTTTAATTTAGTTGCGGATGGACTGTATTTTTAAAATGTTTATAATTTGATGTTGATTGATTCAAAATTTTTAAGATTACTGCGATAAAAAATGTTTTTGAATTTAAAATTTTTCAACTCATTTGATTTTCAAAGTATTTTTTTTTTTTTGATTATAGTAGGCTTAATCTGAATTTTTAAATTTTTTTTGTTATCGTGAATCCGAACAAAATTATTGCTAAGGATTGATCATCGTTGAAAAAATATAATATTGGTATGATAGGTACTCAAAATTGAATCAAGACTTACACAATAATAATATTCTGTACAATAAACTTGTAAGTGACTGCCAATCAAATAAAGTGAACCCAAAATCAATGACTGAATTTTAATAAATTTGGGATATGCAAAAAAAATCATCCTCTGTTTAAATTCCTTTTTAAAATGCGTCTTTATCCACTAAAACCTTAAAAATTTTATACTAATGACTACTTTTTAATTCCTCTGTCTCTTTTATTTTTTCATTTCACAGTGTGCGAATTTTAATTGCGGTGTAATCTGATTGTGGGGATATCTGTGCTCTATTTTTTTTCGTTCATATACATCCAACTTTTATTTTATTTTGTTACCAAAAAAAATTGAGAATTAAAATTAAATCGAGAGCCAAAATAAAAAAAAAAAGTAGCAGAATTAAAAAGCATTAAAAAATGTCAATGCGAGATAAAAATAAATGAAAAAATAAGGATAAAAGTGAAGAGAAATTGAAAGCATGACCGAATTTAAACACGGTTCAAATAATTATCATAAAAAATTATCGACCGCAGACAAAGCTATTGTTGGTGGCACAAACGTGACCGCTTGTGATGAAAATAGCCGAAAACCGCGTCTAAAAAAATCTTTCAGTGAATGTGAATATTACGAGATGGATAGTGGAATGAGTGGAAATTTTAATTTGTCACCAACAAGACGAAAATGTCGTGTTGATGAATTACATCGATTTCATCACTGTCCACGACAAACGACCATTAATGATGGGAGTAATAATATAATGGGCGATATCTCATTTATAGATATTCCAAAGACACCAACGCCCTACAATTACGACTCATCAAAGTCGCAATACTTACTGGCACAGCAACAAAAATTAAAGGAATATAAAAATGATCCTAATTACATAACAACCAATGGTGATAATTATTCAAGCGAATCATCAACAGAAACTCGAGGAATATTAAAGAACAAATGTACTACGGCAGCATCATCGTCAACGACGACGAGTGAATCAAATGCTAGCAATAACAATAATAACAGTAATAATAGTAACAAAAGCTTATTGAAACGGAATAAAGGATTGAGTACATTATCGTTGTGCAGCTGTGACGCTGAAACCGAGGTAAGTTTGTAATGTTACAATACATACATACATAAATGGAGATTATAATAATGTTGAGTGATATGGGAGGTAGATGGTGAGCTGATGGCACAGAAAAAGTTACTTTTTTGTGAGATTTTTTTTATGTTAAAAGATAAAAGAAATCATGGGGGTCCTCGGTTTGAATAGGTTGGGAGTGGTATAGAATTTTGTAACAAATCATAAAAAATAAAATTTTTTCATACAAAAAATCAAAAAAGGTGGTGGGCGATTTAAAAAGTCGTATGTTGCGTTACCTACTGAATGAACTGTCCTAACTTAAATTGTGGACCCCCAAAACTTTTTACACAAATCTTTTATCTTCAAAAATCAGGGGGTCCTTGGTTTGCATAACCGATGGCCATCATCCGCATTTTTAAATAACAGTTTTTTTACGAAGTTCATAATTTGTATAAATTGAGGTTGCATAAAATTTTCTCGATTCTAAACAGCAATTGTTGCAAATTTAGTATTTTCTTGTTTTTCTAAAATAATTCATGAAAAAATCAAGAAAAATGATTTTCAGTTATTTTCAAATTTTTCGTTAGAAATCAATAAAAACCTCATTTTGCAAGTAATCCGTCCTTTTAAGTTTCTCTCGTACTTCAAAAATGTATTTTCAGCCCATTTGCATCACACTCTAGAACCACATCAGAAAGTGAAGAAAACAAGGGCAAAATTGAAAAAATGAACCTTTTCATTGCCAATAGCAAGCATGAACATTTTTCCGGATGAATAAATCGAACTCTTTCTTTTTTCATCTCATCCATTTGTTTCTCGATAATATGTAATGAGAAACACAAGAGAGAAAAGAAAGAGAATTGATTAACTTTCATCACAAACGTTATTGTTAGTCATTTATTGAGATTATTTCTTCAATTATATGGTTGCTTTCACTGCCTCATTTCCTACGTTCTGTTCAGTCTTTTGCCTTCAATTCTTTAGCACAAACATTCATTCACAATTGAAGACCCTTTTTTCACGCAAAATGTGATGAAAATCTTTTTCTGTTGCTTTTCTTCCATTCTTCTCTGCTACTGACTACTCGAGAAGAGATTAAGAGGAATAGAAACGTCCAAAATGGTAGATAGAAATGAAAAAGTTTCCTTTTCTTTTCGTTAAAGTTTTATGCTGATTAAATTTTTATATTGAATGAGATGAGCTTTGGATGCTGTTTTTTCAGAAGAGAATATTTTATTTCGCATGAATCAATCGGATTTTTTAAATTAGATTAAAATTATTTAAGGTAGTTTGAAATTATTTTTTAGGGGGGAGTTTGGAAGATCAAAAGTCTTGGGATACAAGTTTAAATATTTGGAGGTTGAATATTGCTTTAAATTCTTTTAATTCATGAACTTACAAAATTGGAATCAAATATATCAAACAGTGTCGTAGCCAGGGGGAGAATGGGCGAATTTTCACCCTCCCCCTATCAATTGCGAATTTGTTACATTTTCTAAGGTTTTTCATGAAAAAAAAATAAATTACTCCCCCCTCTCTCCACCTAAATTATCATAAAATTAGTTTTTCACACCCCTTCCTAGCTACATCACTGATATCAAATAATTTTTCTAAATTTCTAAATCTTGTGATATAACGGTTATTCAAGATTCAAATAACATATATTTATTCATAGTTTTCTACCCCTTTATATAAAATTTTAAACTATTTTGATAGCTGGAACATTAAACAATTGATTTATTTATTTTGTGTGAATTGAATTGATTATTCGGAAATAACTTATAAAACTCCAAAATTCACAAATAAGGCAACAATTTTTATCAAAAAAAAATCACGTATTATTCCAAAACTTTTGCTTTGAACCACTTTAAACCTCCATCAAACTTCAAAAACAATTCCTCACTTTATTGAAAAACTTTCATCAATTGACCTTCAAAACACCTACTTAATACACCCACAATCAACACACTTTTAAGATTCTTCATAAATATCTTAAAAACAACTCATCAGTAAGTAAGCACAAATCATTGATCAAAAAGCCATCTAATTACAATATTTCCATCGGAAGTTTAAACAGAAAATAATCAGCTTTAGCAGGAGCTTTTGTAACTTTTAATTGACTCTCTCCAACGCAAAATTCTATTCCAAACTTTTTTCCCTGCTAAAAAACTTGACGAAAAGTTTGGCAGGAAAATCTCCAGAAATAAATCAATCAAAAAGCCAAACTTGTTTTCATCTCCGTAAAGTATTTTTGAGAATTTAGCTCAAGTTTATTTGCATTAAGTTGATTAATGTAGAAGTTATCAAGATTAATAAATATAATTTACGTAGCAAAATAAAATAATTTTCTGATTAAATTACTATTTGATTGAAAGCTAAGAATGATTAATTTTGTTGCTTGAAGATTTAATCTCTTCGTAATATATGTTAATAACACGATGAAATGCTTTCTTAATACTCAGTCATTTTCACGTATCCAAAAAGTTTTCAAGTGAAACTTATTAAACATTAATTAACTCAATGAACGGATTTTTGGATATAATTTAGTTTGGCAATCGAATGACTTTATGAGATACATAATAAATAATTCAGAGACAACTTTGACATTAAATGGATTTAGAATGGAATTAAATCAAAAATATACCTTAAAGGATATTTAAAATGTCTCGTTTCGATCGAAGATAATCGAAAAGTTAATGAATTATAAATGATCAATTTAGTGCCATTTGTTCCTCAATAAATGCTCAATTACCCATTTCAAATACTAATGAAGAGTGTGAAGGCGTTAATTGTTTTTTGAGGGCATCTGTGACAAATTTCTTGTGTACATTTTCCCACATAAATTTATATTCCATATCCTTTACATCCTCACAATATTTTTTTTTCTCTCCATTACAGGTTATACCGAATCAATCCAGGCCATTATATCAGTATTCATTGGATCGTAAGCGACCGTTACATACCTATACATGCGAACAAAACGCACAAATCCTATTAAGATTGGAACGTGAGCGCCTTAAAAAATATGGATCATATGGACGATTGGTAAGTTGATTGCCGTATTCACATCTACACTATGTACATAGAAAACAGACGAGAAAGTGCTCACAATAAATTGAATTTTAACAATTTTACTCTTTTGTAAATAATGCGATTTTTTTTTCAATTTTCTGTAGCATTTTACAACGCTATCGAATACAGAGCAGCAAAAGTCGAAGCAAAATAATAACAATAGGATCGACAATGGCAGTTTAAAGGACTTTAGTGTATCTAATACACGAATACCTGGATACTCGAATCCTGAAGCAAATCACATAGAGGTATGTGTTATCGTTTATTGTTCAAGCATACTTCTTTATTGTTCCAATAATAGAAAATTTGTTTTTTTTCTGGTTGGTAATTGTATTGTGTGTAGCTGCAGGCTACGTAATTGAATATGATGCTATAAAAAGTTTACCATTATGCCATTATGGAAGTGAAAAATATTATTTATTTTCAATAATTGTGCGAAATTGGGTTGTGTGACATATGTGAGAATTTTTTTAAATTTATCTTTGAATTTGAAATTAATGATTGTTCAAAATAAAATTATTAAGGGAGCAAAAGTTAGGATTCTATTACATGTGATTTAAATTTTTATAAATTTTTGATATTTTTTCCGAAATTATTTTGATAGAGATTTACTAGACATTTTGAGTGCTTTTTCGAACAAAAAAAAAAAAAAAGAAATGAATTAATTAAAAAAATGAAATGTCAACCTAGGAGCATAGCATATCTTGTGGTAAAGACGCGGTAGACCCCTAAAATTATTTTTTTTTGATGAGGAATTAATTTTTTTTTTAAAAATTTTCCTTGGAAGAAATTGAAGATTAGTAAAAAATAAACCAATAATCACAAATAGGGTTCCAATATAGCCAATAATGCATCTTTCAGCACGAAAACGTAGTCCAATGTCCAACGAAAAGTGTGAGCTTCCAAAAAAAAATAAATAAACCAAAACTTTATAAAATTTTGAACTATCCAATAATTTAGGAAATTACACCCCAAATATACCCCAACCATTAAAAACTAATTTTTAGAAACTTCGATTTGAGAATCTCTCAATTTAATTTTTATATGATTTTAAAATTTTTAATTTTATTGGAAGCTTAATTTCAAATTCACAATTGAATTTTAAATTCATCATATTCAACTTTTCTAGTCGCCTAGCAAATAAGCTCCTTAACTGTAATTCAAACTCAACAATTTGTGGCTGTAAAATTCAACATTTACACACCTTTATCTCCTTCATCATGAATGTTTAAATGACGCACGCCTAATTTCACTTAAATCCATTCATCACATCCCATCCCCTGGATAGCTATGTACATGTACCAACATAATATTGTTGGAATTGAATTTAAAATTATTCAATGCATAAGCAATTATTTATGTTTCACACTGAAAGATAAAGTGAGGGCAGGATAATTAATAAACATAGAGTGTACAATGCAATTCAATGATTATTATGGTTCCACAAATTGAAAATTTCTGTTGATGATGAATCAACTGTCAGGAAATTAGGCATTTGTATTGTTATATTAACATCTAACGCCTCTATGATCAAAATATAAAGTGCTTTTTGTGTATTGATAATCTAAATAATATTGTTTATGTCCATCCAATTGAGAAACAATAGGAATTCTCTTGTTTTTGTATGTTTCATGCAAGTGTGGTTGAGATTAGGAAATCATAATTCTTAATTAATGAATAAATTTATGATGTGTCGTGTACAAAATTCATTTATCTCATTCACATACAAAGCCACATATTTTATATATGTTTGTGTGGTAAATTTTGAAACAATTGAATATTTTTTTTAATTTTTCTTATCTCAGATATATTTTTTGCACATGCATAATTTTTTTGTGTATTTTCCATTGAAGTCTCTCTCATTTCTGTATTAGGTTAGAGGGTATTAAGCTCTAAAATTAGATTTTTTTCTGAGCATAATAAATTTATATTGTATGTCTATGGTTTTAATTTTAATTTTAATTTTTTATTTTGTTAGAGACATTTTTGATTATTCAAACGCTGGTGGTTTTTTGGTTGTGATTCTGACTGATGGAAATTAAAAATGATAAAAAAAATTTAGCACGGCTCAAATTTTCATATCAAACTGACAGTATGGACTAATTATAAAATAATAAAAATTTGGGCTTCTGTAAGATTTGAAACCCTTTGTTTTCTAATTTTCTATGCAGAACTCAACGATTTTCTTTCTGATAGATACTTACTTTCTGCTTGTTTCCTACTTGCTGTACTGAATTCCTTCTTATAAAATATTCATTTAGTTAGTGACATTTTCAAAAATTTGAAAAAATATCAATTTTCTCATATGGATACTTTTATGTACTTTTAAGAGCATTGGGGTCATAACCAGTCATAGTTAAAGAAATTAAAAACTATTATTTTCGAAGATTTAGGGGAAGTGCTTTTTTTCAGTTTTAAATATAAAATCCTACAAAAGTATACCAAAATCTTTGCCGCCACAAATCCTCTTCCTCAAAAGAAAAAAAAAAATATTTTCTTCCTTTCATGTGTGAATGAACTCACCCAGACTCTTTTTATTGTTATTTCATCATAACAATTAACTTCCAACACTTTAAATTACCATAAAAGAACATAAAAGTGAGAATTTTTCGATAATCTTGTTAAGGCTGTTTAGTGCTTATGTCTGGTCTGCTATAAACAGTCATAATAACGAGTCTGCTTCTTTGTTAAAAATTAAAAGTTTTCATTCTGCAAATACTGCTCTGAAAAGAAAAAGAAGAAGAGAATAAAAATTGAGTATATTAATTTTATGATTCTAAGCTTCTCTTACCTCAAAATATAGAGCATGTGAGCAGACTTGTTGTATTGTACTGGTGTACACAATTCTTTGAATCTTGATACGAGATAGAAAATAGCTTTTCGAAAATTCATCCCTAATTGTTTTTCATGTTTGAAAGGCTATGAATAAGTAATGAGACTTTGGGTATGTGTACTAACATAACCACACGTTCCTTAATAAAACAGTTAGGATCTGAAAAATTCTATTCACATTCAGTATTCACAACAGAATCTAAAAGTGAATAATCGTGTTAAAGGTTAATAAATCTTTTTAAGTTGAAAGGATCCTTATTCCCGACAAACTTTTCATGATGTACTTCAATAATTGAAGTTCAATTTTTAGTTCTGTTTGTAGTACTTCAATGTCAAATCAAGCGTTTTAAAATTGAAGCCTTTTCACCTAATCTCTTCTTCCTATTTTTTCAATGTTTTTACTCTTTTCAATCAGTTTCTCACAAGGCATTAACACTTCGAAATTTCGGGATTAATCCTGAAAAATCCCTAAAAAATCCCGAAAAATCCCTAATTTCCTACAAAAATCCCGAAATCCCGAAAAATCTTGAAAAATCCCGAAAAATCCTGAAAAATCCCGAAAAATCCTGAAAAATCCCGAAAAATCCTGAAAAATCCCAGAAAATCTCAAAACAATAAATTGATTTAAAATGGCGGACTATATTTTTTTGGAAAATATTTTTTTGGAACGGAATTTTTTGGAAAATATTTTTTTGGAAAAGGAATTATTTGGAATGGATTTTTTTGGAATTGCAGTTTTCTGGAAACGGATTTTTTTGGAAAAATTTTATTTGGAAAATAATTTTTTGGAAAAATTTTATTTGGAAAATAATTTTTTGGAAAAGTTTTATTTGGAAAATAATTTTTTGGAAAAATTTCATTTGGAAAATAATTTTTTGGAAAAATTTTATTTGGAATGGTAAGTTTTGGAAAATTATTTTATTAAGTTGTTTAAAAAAGTAATTAGTATTTTTTAGAATTCAGATGAATTAGAAATGATTTTTGGAATAAGTTTAAAAAAATATATTAGGTTGTTTGAGTGAATAAAAACATGCTGCCTTTCATTAAGGATTCAAAAGTTTCGTTCAAACGTTCCTATTGATAATTATATTCAAATCACTCATAACAGTCAAAAAGAAGTTGATTCATAGAAAAAAATCTAGATAATATAATGATATAGCTAATGGAAACAACTTTTAAATTCAATTTCAGGTTTCTGATAATTTTTGTATATTTCGAGAAGATAATGAACTCTGATGAAGATAATGAATGATTTTCCAGTCGTGGAAGTAATTCTGCAAGCTATTCACTGTTCTTGCCCGACTACCGTCACTTCATTTCGAAAAACTTTTAGAAAGATTTAAAGATTTTTAACTTTCAAATTTTGAAGTGTCGGTAGTCGGGTTCCTCTAAGTTTCAATTTGATTGATTTTAATTTTTTTCAAGACGATTCGACAAAATAGGTAGTGTCATCTGCATAGTCAGTCAAATGATTTCAATCATTTCTAATTCATATGAATTCTAAAAAATACTAATTACTTTTTTTAAACAATGTAATAAAATAATTTTCCAAAAATTTAAATTCCAAAACTTTCCATTCCAAATAAAATTTTTCCAAAAAATTATTTTCCAAATAAAATTTTTCCAAAAAATTATTTTCCAAATAAAATTTTTCCAAAAAAATCCGTTTCCAGAAAACTGCAATTTCAAAAAAATCCATTCCAAATAATTCCTTTTCCAAAAAAATATTTTCCAAAAAATTCCGTTCCAAAAAAATATTTTCCAAAAAAATATGCTTCCCCATTTAAAATGGAAAGAAAATCTTTTTTCTCGTAACTTTTTCATAATTAAAAGCATGAAAATGTTAAAATATGATATTTCGATGAGTTTCTTATCATAAATAAGAGAAAAAAAAGAAGAATTTGGCATATTCTAGTGATTTTTCATCCGAACAAAGAAAATTTATGCGTAAAATCGCTCTTTCGACGAATTTTCCTTCCCAACTAAGAAAATCGATACCAAAAATCACTTTTACGAGGAATTTTTCATCCCAACCAAGCAAATCGATACAAGAAACCTCTTTTCCGAGGAATTTTCCGTCCCAACTAAGAAAATCGATGCAAAAATTCGCTTTTCCGAAGAATTTTCCTTCCCGATTAAGAAAATCTATGCCAAAAATCACTTTTCTGAGGAAATTTTCATCCCAACTAAGAAAACCGATAACAAAAATCACTTTTTCGATGAACTTTTTATTCCAACTAAGAAAATCGATGTGAAAAATCACTTTTCCTAAGAATTTTACTTCCCAACTAAGATAATCGACGCGAAAATTCGCTTTTCCGAGGAACTTTCCATCCCAACTAAGAAAATCGATGCGAAAATTCGCTTTTCCGAAGAATTTTCCTTCCCGATTAAGAAAATCTATGCCAAAAATCGCTTTTCCGAGGAAATTTTTATCCCAACTTAGAAAACCGATACCAAAAATCACTTTTCCGATGAATTTTTTATCCCATCTAAGAAAAATCGATGTGAAAAATCGATTTTCCGAGGAATTTTTCATCCCATCTAAGAAAACCGATACTAAAAATCACTTTTCCGAGGAACTTTCCATCCCAACTAAGAAAATCGAAGAAAAAATTCGCTTTTCCGAAGAATTTTCTTTCCCAACTAAGAAAATCGATGCGAAAAATCACTTTTCCGATAAATTTTTTATCCCATCTAAGAAAATCGATGTGAAAAATCGATTTTCCGAGGAATTTTTCATCCCATCTAAGAAAACCGATACTAAAAATCACTTTTCTGATGAATCTTTTTATCCCAACTAAGAAAATCGATGCAAAAATTCGCTTTTCCGAAGAATTTTCTTTCCCAAATAAGAAAATCAACGCGAAAAATCACTTTTCCGATAAATTTTTTATCCCATCTAAGAAAATCGATGTGAAAAATCGATTTTCCGAGGAATTTTTCATCTCATCTAAGAAAACCGATACCAAAAATCACTTTTCCGATGAATTTTTTTTTATCCCATCTTAGAAAATCTATGTGAAAAATCGCTTTTCTGAAGAATTTTCCTTCCCGACTAAGAAAATCGACGCAAAAATTCGCTTTTCCGAGTAATTTTTCATCCCAACTAAGAAAATCGATGAGAAAAATCGCGTTTCCAATGGGTTTTTCATCTCAAATAATAAAATGGAGCTTTTCCTTTAAATTTTTCACCTCAAATAGTTAACTAGTTTAGAAAATTTGCTTTTCTGAGATAATTTTTAACCTAAATACAAAAAATTTATGAGAAAAGTCACTTTTCCGAGTGATATTTCCCATAAAATATGTATTCCTTACTGCTAAAATTAAAAAAACTCATGTATGAATTATTTTAAAATTCATAAATTTTAATATAAAATTTTAAAGTTTCTAAAATTTTTTCAAAAATCCTTAAAAAATCCTGAAAAATCCCGAAAAATCCTGAAGAATCCCGAAAAATCCTGAAAAATCCCGAAAAATCCTGAAAAATCCCGAATTTACTACAAAAATCCCGAAAATCCCTAAAAATCCCGAGTGAAAAAAAGAGTGTTAACGCCTTGGTTTCTCATGAATGGTGTGAAAAATGCTTGAGAATTTTGGATTTCTTTTGTTCTACAATATAGATTGAAAGATTGTAAGATTGTTTAAAAAATTTGAGTTTTTCTTAAAAAAACTTTGAACTTTAAAAAAATTAGTCGTAACGAATTTAAGGTTTTGAAGTTGGAATCTAAACACGCTAAATATGTACAAATACAATTTATAATATTGATCCAATATCTCATTCAAAAGATTCATCAAAAGCACTTCCTTGTCATTCCTCAATTTAAAAAGTTAAATTCAATGGAAAATAAATTTTTTATCTTTACAAAATTGCATTCCCCATGACTTTCCAACCTTATTTCTTTGTAATAAAAAGAAAGACGAAAGAAAATCTTTACCACTTCCCAGATATTTTTCATTTTCATTCTTCTTCCTTTCTATTATTCATTCATTCTTCAATTCAATATAAGAAAAAAAATCATTTCATCTTCCTCTTTCATATCTTTACGTACACAAAAACAAATCTGAAGTGAAAAGCAATCGAATCATATGGAACAGAATTCATTTGTTGTTATCGGATGAAATTGAAGAGGAATGAAAGGGAAGAAATCTCTCATCTTATAGAAACAATTATGTAGCCCTCAACTGTTGTTATTTGCTATTGCTGGAGAGATAAAGCATTTAAAGAATTATTTTGGTCCATTAGATTTTTAATTTGTATTTCTCTCGTTTTCATTTTTATTTTTTTTTTTTCTTCCATGCAGTCCTTTTCGAGGATTTTTCTTTCAATTCATTTCACTGAATTGTGTTGTATGGATGGAATTGAATCTGAAATGCAATAAGTGCTCATATGTTGCAGGATTGTTCGATTGGAATTGTTCAACATGGTCTTCATTAATGATTGGAATGTTTTAGGAACCAAACTTTGAACTTCTTGAATTTTGAGTATCAATAAGATTCAAACTCCTGTTCTTACGTAATTTTCAAATTTTGTGCAAATTCGATAGTTCGAATCCTAACAAAACGCTAATAATCTAAAAACTAGTCGTTACTACATACCAACCAACTCTGCTTTGCAATAGCATTTACTTTAAAGCATTCCATAGAAATAATTTACAGCACAAGATTTAATCGACAGTAGTATTTAATTCAAGCACATACAATTTCTATCATTAAAGCTCTTATGTCCGTAAATTATCCGAGTCAGTTTTAGGAAGTAATTCCTCCATGAGTACGATATTATGTAGGAAATATTCATCTTTTGTATGCTATTAACATGTGCACGCAAAACATTGTAATGAGTTTGTAAAGAGCTTTGAAGGTGCCTAAGTGGTTTGTTTGCGAAAGCTTTTCAAACTTCCAAATGTAGCATTTTAGAAATATTGAAGGATGTGTGAGTATTTAATGAAATCTTCATCCTTGTAACTTGAACACAAAAAATAGTAAACACTAGAAAGTTTCGCACTCAACAATGTTCTTGAAAGTTAAATTAGTGTAAAAGTTTTAACTACAAACTGAAATAATGATAAAAAAAAATTGTAGCAATATTTTAAGCAGCAGGGGAGAGGATCCATGTTGTACACAAAAAAATTTTCTTGTTCATGGAATCATAATCGTAAATAAAAGTAAACCAAACGTATTAAAAAAATATGAAAAATATTTTCTCTCTCAGGCCGACATTCAGTTCCAATGATATAAATTGGAAAGAAAAAATAAAGAAAGAAAGAAAAATTCAACAATGGGAAAATTCGAACTAACGCTTTCAATTCTTTATGCTTTTATTGTATTTGGTTTATTATTTATTTACTAGCTACAACCTCCCGTTACTCGTAAATTGAGGAAGAATATTGGCACTTAAGGAAGATAGAGCAAAGAAATATTCACCTAATAAAGCACTTTTCCCTGATGGGAAATGAAGTTTTATGGGTTGAATTTCAATTTTCCGAATCACATCGATTACTCTTTCGAAATTGAACGTACGTAAAGGATAGGAAGGTTTCCATGCATTGCACAAATCAGATTTTAATCAGAATGAAGAAGTGTGTGGATGATTGATTTTTTAGGGTCGTTGGTATGTGAATTTCTGGATCAGTTATAATACTGGAATCAAAAATATGTACTTAAAGGGGCTCAAAAATGTTTAGTACCTAAAACTGTTAGAATCAAAAATTTATCAAAATTCCAACTTTCTGATGCTTAAATATCTCACAAACAGTTTATTCTATGTCAGCTTACTAAGTTCCAGACCCTCAGGCATACGACAAAAAATAATGTTTACGACTAGTTTTGAGCACAAAATAGACGGGATAATAAAGAAAATTATATGGAAAATATCTATATTAAATTTTCAACTGTATTTTGTCTCGCAACAGAGCCAAGAAATGAATGAAAAAATAAAGAATTTTGCTTGGGAAAAGCGAGAAGAAAATAAATACGAAAAAAAGAAATTCTAACTGAATACAACTGAACACAGTATTTAGTTAAGCACATTTCTCTATTTATCTTTATTCTCTTTTTCATTCTTTTCCTTCAATATCACAAATAATATTATAAGAAAAAAAAAGTTTTCTTCTTCCTGCTTATTTTTGTGGATTTCTCTTTTTTGCTTTGTGATGAGAATAAAGAGCTTTTTCTATTGATACACTTTGGCTGATTAGACTTGCTTGACTGTTGATGGGGTGGATTCGTGGATTGGCATGCATTTCTTAAGGAAAGGGTCCAAGCAGTTAGATTAAATCAAACTTTGGGGCTTTGTGAGTTGAGGTGGGATTTTTGACCCCTAAAGAATTTTAACATAGATTCGTAGATTATCAAAATTTACTTGATTTTGCGGAATCCAGCATAACTTTAAAATTAGGTCCGAATCAGCCATTATTGAGTTCCAATTCACTGGTATTTGAAAAAAAATTAGTTCCCAATAAAAACTGCATCATCAAAAAATTCGAACCACACTTCCAACTTAAAACTGCCAATTTTTTTAAAAAAAAACTCAATCACTTCCCAACAATCAAGATGCAGCACTCGTTAACTCTCATTCAGAATTAAATCCTTTCTATTCTTAGAAATCCTGCAGTATATTCACTTAAACAAGTGCTGTTAAATCACCATTTCCCAAGAGGCTCTTAGAAAAACATGCACTGCAATTAGCAGCAACCAGTGACTATTGTACTCATTCATAGATCCGAGAAGAACATAAAAAAAATTTTCGCAGTGCCGGTCTCATCATGATGATGAATGATGTTGCTGTGTGATAAATATGAACATTTTTTTCATCTTCTATTCCCAACTTAGTCCTCTTTTTCTTCCTCTTCTGTCTATTTAATTTTTCTATACAGCGAGCATATTTCGCAGTACACAAAAAAAAAGTTGTGAGCATCAATTTATTGTGTTCTGATTTCATTTTATATTCCATTGTTCATTTTCATTCATGTCCAATTTTTTTTTTCTTTCTTTCTTTTAAAAAATGAGTTGTGTACAGTCAGTTTTTATGTCCCTTTCATTTAAAATACTTTAAGAAATGAAAAACGTGAAAGGGATTTTTTTATTTCATTTTAGAGGACTTTAGATTGTAAATGAAAGAGAGATGTCTGGATGATCGCTGAAAAAGGGATTGTGAATTTCATTTAATGAATTTTTAGGAAAAATTGATTGTCATGATTTAAGGAAGTGGAAAGAGTATTTAATACGAATTTAAATTTTTTTATTCCAATTTTCTTTATTTTTGTCGTATTTTTGATCATTTTGCTAAAATTTTTGAGTTTTTAAAAACTTTTGATTTATTTTCTGAAAATTTCAAAATTTTGGCTGAAAAAGAGGAATATGCTCCTAAATTTGTTCCTTGTTAAATCTTTAAAATTTCTTGAGTCCTCGATTTGAACAAATTCGATTTGAATAATCAAAATTTTCCCTTCAAAAATTCATTTTTTTTTTAAAAAATTAACGAAAATTTTTCATAAGTAAGACTTTTCTGGAACAAAACCACTTTTCAAATCGAGGACCCCCTGGGCTACATTTCTAGGGTAAACCTCATACCCTAAGGGTATATCCTAGAAACTGACACCTGTAGACATCAAATGAATTTTCTAAGAATCTTAAACATTTTTCTGATTGATGATCCAGAACAGCCATTCAATCAAAAATTTGTTCAGTTTCCACATCAACAAACCTCCTCCATTCCTCCTTCATACATAAACACATCAATTATTCAATCAAAATTACATGAAATGGCACTTCCAAAAAGTACCTTAACATCATAACAATGATTTATATTGTATGCTTACTAGATTATGTAAAAGTGTATCCCTTTAAAAAAAGTCATGACATCGCCTCATCCTTCCAAGAACTTCAAAAAATAATCTTCAATTTATGAATGAACAAAAATTTTTGCGATGTTCTCATTTTCTCAATGTGTACTTTACGTAATACAACAACAATGTAGAGTCATACTTCTCGAAGAAGAATTAAATTTATGTGTCTGGGTTGCGTTATGACACACAATAACATGAAATGGGAAGCAAAATAATGAAAAAATTTCTTCCCTCCTTTTTTGCCAAGCAAATAAAATAAAAAGAAGGAAAAAAAATTTGCAAAGCTTTTTTTTGGTATTTTTCAATCAAAAAAATACAAAATGTTGAACTTCCTACTTCTTTTTCTTCTTCCCCCAAGTTTTGACTCAACATACTTTTCAATACACAGATTCATATCATAAATCATCATGCGTGTATGTGTATATAAATAAATACCTTATACTTGCTTTTATTCAACCTTTTCATCAGTGAATTCCTTTCTTATTTCTTATTCCTTATTCCTTGGAAATATTTTTGTCAGAATTCTTGAAGAAATATATTAAAATGTTGATGAATAATGACTGAATATGGTATAACTTTGGATGTGAAATAATATCTACATTATACGTGCAATGATCAATCATAATATGACATTGAATATGATGCATTACGAATTAAGGATTGGATTTAAAATTTCTTGGATTCCTGTGTTTTTTTTAAAGCTTTAGAAGATTTTAAACTTAAGTTATTGAACATTTTGGAACTTAATTAAATTTGCATATTTTTTAAAAGAATAAAAATTTTATTCATAAATGAGGGCTTGATGCGAGTTACAGCGTAGCAAGAAAATTTTTCAGATGAGAGTTTTTTGTATTAAAGAAAAATTTTGGGTTTAAATGCTTTTTCTACAAAATCCCTATCAGAATGAAAAAATTTTTCCTCGAAGGAAGGAACCTCTTTTTGGACCCTCCCTGTCCTTTAAAAATTATTTAATTTCTGACTAAATAAAAATCTAAATCTAAAATCTAAATCTTAGTTTATCTGATTCAATGGGGGTAGGACTATAAGTCCTCAATTTAAATGGTTTTGATTATTAACGGAAATTTTTAAAAAAATTTGAAAATTAAGAAGAATTTTTTCAAAGCAATCACTAAAATTGAAAATTTCCAATACATCTAATCAATACAAATCGCAGGATTTCTGAATGAAAATTTTGTTGAAAATTTTAAAAATTTTATTTTATAGCTTTATTTTCTTCAAAATTCAAGTCACAAAATTCATGGTTTGAGCCTTCTTAAATATTTTAAAACATCCTTAAAATTACCACAAGGATCTTCCTTTTCATACGATTTTCACAAAAATATTCACAAAGAGTGAAAACTTTCGCGACAGCATTGAATCGAATAAGGGAAAAGTGATGTTTAACAAAAAGGGGATTACAATTTTCTCATGAAAAATAAAGCTTCCATTTTTAAGGGATTTTTTTTTTGCAATTGAGGATTTATCAAATTTGAAGAATCAACACAAATTTAAGGGAAGAAGATTTTCTTTTGCATATTTTTCGTGTATCAATTTCCATGATGATGACGACGATGATGCTTTATGTAACCATAATAAATGTGCTTACGGTATCATTTGTGAGAAAGGAAATGCTTCCAAAAAAAATGATACAGAAATTAGAGTCGAGATTATTTAAATAATTTGTTAATTAATGAAAGATGGGTAGGCGGAAATTTAGTTGAGTCTTAAATAAGAAGGAAAAGGCAATGATAAATTTTTAATTTTTGCGTTGAATAATGCCGAAGGTATTTGAAATAAATTCTTCACAAAATGATTTTCTTTTTTATCCAAAATTATTATTTAATTCATTCTTGAAATTAAGAAAAAGAAAGTTTGAAAATTATTTATAAAATAAGAGGAAAAAGACTTTTGAGCTTCTTGAATGTAAATAACATAAATATTTCTGTTTCATGCCTACTCATTTATGATTTTGATATTTGAGTGAAAGTTTTACAACATCAGATCTTTTTGGAGCAAGGGGGTTCATTGTTATGTTACGTTAATGAAATTTTGAATCATATTTTAAGATCAATAAGGATCGTCGAGCATTCAAAATTCAAAATTTTTTTCATCATCAATTTAACTAAAATAATTTTTTTTTTTCAATTATTTTGAAATACTTTAAAATTAGGATTAGATTCGCTCACCTTTAATTTAAAAACATTTTTTCTGTGATGATGTTTGACATTGATTTGTAAATTTGATATTTTAAAAATATAATGCAACAAACATTATTTCATGATCAAAAAAAAAAAATCCGAAACGTGATACTTGACATCCATTATTGTGAAGGAATTTTATGATTTCGAAATTTGAATTATTTTTTGTTAAACAATCTAAGTCAAAACAATATTTATTTAACAAATAAAAGTTTAGTTTACAATCGAAATTTTCATATCAAAAGATTTAAAAACAAAAAAAAAATGATTTCTTTTGTAATCCCGCAATTAAAACTGTTTGTTTCGTTATTTGGCACGTGTAAATTAATTTTTGAATGAATTAAAAGCAATGTTGTTGACGACAGAAATTAAGAATTTTTCAAAAACAATCCCAAGAGCAAGTTAATCCAATTGTTCTGACTCCATTTCCAAGAAAAATACAAATGTTTTGAATTTATTCAAAAACTCAAAGGATTTAACGGATTTCATCACAAAAAAGGATGCGAATGATGACATGATATGCCACTCAAACTTAACATTTTATTTTTTTCCCTTCTTCTTTTGACTTCACAAGCAACTGTGAAAGTATTGTTAACATTTGATGTGTTGTAAGCAACAAAACATGAAGAAAGAAGAGGAAATCAGTAACGATACATTCGTAAAAACAGTTCCTTTTTTGGATGTAAAAGCTTTCAAAAGTGTCAGGGGTCGTTCACAAATAATGACCAAAATTAACAGCCATTTTTCAAAAAAAAAGGTGTTTAAATCCGACTACCGTCACTTCAATTCGAAGTTTTACGAAATTGATTTCGAAAACTTCGAAATTAAATGTAAACAAAAAATTTTGTAAACAAACAAAGATTTTAAAATCAAAATATTTTTGCATTTTTCCATTCTGGATCTTGATTTATCAAATGAATTGCATTCTTTGACGAATTTTCTATCATTTAATCAATAAATCGTATATTAGCAAGCTTTAATCGTCAAATTATCTTGAAAATAAAAATTGGTGAAAAAATTTACCAACACATTCATAATTTTTATTTTAAAATTTTTAATTGTATTTAACTGACAAATTTCGAAATGTCGGTAGTCGGGTTTAAATTTTTAAAATTCACCTTGTGTGTTCGTCTTTTAAGGTGGAGGGGGAGGGGGGTCTAAGATTTTATAACAGGTCAAACAAAAAAAAATTTCATGCAAAAAATGTATCAAGGGGGAAGGGGTGCCTAAAAAATCGTTTTTTGTAACTTACAAAGTGAAAGCCGTACTCAAGGTCCAATAATTGTTTATTTTGGATTTTCTTCTTTCATGAGACCTTGAAAGCAAAGCTTTCATTTAATTTCATAAAAAAAAGAAAAAGCAATCTGACTTTGTTGCTGTCCAAAAGATAATTGGAAACAAATGTATGACATCTGTTCAAAACATTGGGTCTCTTGCAAGTAACATGAAAGAGTAAAATTGTTTCATATTTAGTAATGGAAAATGTCAAAGATAAAATGGACATCGTATCATGTAATTTCCACGAATCAATATAGAATCAAACGTGACAATAATAAGAGTTGTAGAAAAAGTATCCAAAAGCAAAAGCGTAAAAAATGTTTTGAAGCAATTTTTTCCTTCTTCCTTACATCGTTTTGTCATTGACACATTTCTCTCGATATTCTTGATATCCTTATCACAATTTCAACTTCCTTATGTAATATATAAGGGGAAAATGAAAAACATTTTTTTTTTTTACATTTTATGTCATAGAACGGAATGTAGTAGCGAGATGAAGGCGTGAAAAAGGAAAGGAAAAGAAAAAGTTTGGTTCTTTTCGCAAGACGAAGTTCATTCAATCTTCTCGCCCCAAACTGAGAATGGGAAGTTTCTGTTCTGTTATTTTTGCTGCAAGAATAAATGTAAATTTGCTTTTAGTTTGTCCTTACTAAATGGAATTAGAGAATTCGGTCAAGGTTGAGTTCCTTTATATTTTTGGACGTTTTCAAGGTTGATCTTAAAGTTTTGGATGTGGATTGTTATGAGAATTTAAGATATTGAGGAATTTTAGTTGAATAATTTAAGTTTTGGGGGATTCTGGATTTGAAATTTGAAAGGATTTGAACACTAATTCTTTAAAGATTTAATCTAAAATTTTATTGCCTGATTAAAATGCTAAACGTCATTTAAGCTATTCAATGTATACTGGGGGACCTCGATTTGAGTTGTCTCGATGTGAGTAGATTCGATTTGAGTAACTAAAGTGTCCCCATACAAAAAATCAAATTTTCTTTTTTTAACGGTTATGGGCAATTCTTCAGATGAAAGGAATTTTTGAAAAAGAGCTTTTAAAATCCAATGTCAATTATCTTCATCTCAAAAAAATGGTTTCTTAAATTTTGCTTTTTTTATCAATTTTTTGATGACACAAACTGTTTTAAATGATTGATCATTAATTACCTGTTGTAACCAGCCTATTAATGCATAATATAACAAAGTATTCAATTAAAAAATCGAAAATTTTCATTTCGACATTCTGTATTTTCCCATGGATTAGGAAGAAAAAAAGCTTTTTTATAACTCGATCACGTTTTAAAATTTTCAAAGAATCAAAAAATCTCATTAATTAGACATTTATAAGTCAAAGTAAAGCCACAGAATCATAGATTTTTGTTTGTTCTATTACTTAGTAGCAGTGAATTTATTTTAATATCAACAGTTTTCTTAAATTTTTGATTCTTCGGATGCTTAAAATCAAAAAATCCCATTTTCGTTATCGAGTTATTGACCAAAGAATCAAAATATTTTAATAATTAGAGACTTTTAACATTATTGTTGTTGAAAATATGATAGATTATGGAAAATTACACATATAAAAACTTTAATATAAAAGGTTTTAGTGCAAAATTTTAGAAAAAAATCGATTCTTCGACAAAAATTTTCAAAATTTCATCTAAAGAATTGCCCTTATACGTTTCGAATTGAGTAAATTCGATTTGAGTAGATTTTTTCCGGAACCAAACAATTACTCAAATCGAGGCCCCCCAGTTCTTTGAATAGTCAAATATTTAGTTTGGGTCCTAAACCTTTATTTTAATTCATTTTGTTACAAATATTTTATATAATTAAATTGAAAGTATTCAAAATCTCAAATCCCAAAGCTTCAGAATGCGTCTCCTCCATCCCAACCATCTTAAGCCTCACATCCATTTTCGCATTTCCTTCTTCTTCACACGAACTTAAAAAAAATATCATAAAAATAAAAAATAAAAACTTACTGCAGAATCACAGCATGAATGGTTATTTTTGCTCCTTTTATAAATGTTTTTTCAATCTTCATAAAACTAGAGAGATACTTAAATGAGGATTAAAAGCAAACGTAGCAGGAATTTAAATTTATTGCACAAAATACAGGAAAAAGTTTGAGCATATAATTAAAATAAAAATTAAAACACCCCGAGGTTGTTAATGAAACAATTTTTTATTCACACGTACTGAATGATATTGTTGGATGTTTTTCAACATTTTCCTGCTTTTGGCTAGACTCGTGTTGAACATGTTTTTGTTTGAGAATCGAACACCTTTAATGTGGATTTGGGGATAAATGTTGTTGTTTGTACGAAGAACAAAAACAATGGGATTATAGCACTTATGTGGATGTTTTGTTTGATAATTTAAAGCTCAATTCTTGTATCTTTAAATGCCTTCAAAATTAACTTTTATATCATGATCCCTTATTTACCCGTCCTGCTTTGAACACAGATTATTTAATTTACTAATTTTATCTTAACAAAATGAAAGAAAATTTTCTCAAAACTCAACCTAATTTCCTTTTTCCCATTTCTATTTCACAAAAAAAATAAAATAACATAAAAGTGGAAAAATATTTTCGTACCAAACAAGATTCCAGTTCAAGCATCAAATCTTTTGAACTAATTCAATTCAAATGAATTTGTGTTTTTTTTCGACGAAAGTTAAATAGAGGAAAATCTGCCCTCAACCTTGAGTAAAATATCTTAATATCTTCACAATCTAAGGAGGAAAACAATTTTTTTCACGGAAAGCAGAAGACGATAAGGAAGAAAACATAAAGATTGTTTTCGTTAAGGTGCTGGTTTTTAATAGAGTGACATTTCTGTTCAAATTTTACCTGATTGTGCTCTTTTTTGGGGATCTTTTGAATAAAAGTAAAAACGATGGTGTATGTATTTATGTTTATCCATACAAAGAAGGGAGAAAGGGTCAATTTAAGATAGGGTTTTCAATCCCGGGATCCCGAATCCCGGGATCCCGGGATCCCGCTGTTTTTTCAGTAACCTAATCCCGGGTTTGAAAACAATCTCAATCCCGGGATTACGGGATTGAAAATTTCCTTAAATTTACAAAAATTAACGACGAAAAACAAATTTTTTTAAACTTTTTTTCTACAAAAATAATTTTCTGACCAAGATTAATTAAAAACAATGAGTTTTTAAATTGATAAATCAAAAATCTTTTCTAGATTTATTTTATATTTGAGCTTATATTTAAGCAAGAATTTCGATTCTTGAAAAACGAAGGAAAAATCACGATGAGTTCAATTTTTTTTTTTTCAAAATAAAGTTAAACTAGATCAAATTTCGATTGACACCACAAATTTCGAAAAAAATAAAAATTTTGTATGAAACTTAGAAGAGTTGGCTATGAAACAAAAAATGTGAAAAATTTCATTAAAAACTGATGAAATTTAATTGCTGATAGGATCTTTTATTAATCTTTTGGATGGAAGAATAATTTCAATTCTAAAATTAAAGAAGATTTAAAGCATAAAATAACTTAAAATAAAACTGAAACAAATTTCATGGCAAACTCTTTTAACTTTCATACAAAATTTTGGAGCCATTCGAAATTTGATCTAAACTTTATTTTGGGAAAAAAATTATTTTTAGACATTCAAAACTTGATTTGTATGAAAATTTGTTGTTGAGATTTTTAAATTCAAGAGTCATTTAAGTTTTGCAATTTTAAAGAAAATTTTAGAGAAAAAATTTATTTTGAAAAAATAAATTTATTCAAAAAAATTAATTTTTTTTAAAAGTAAAAGCTAATGCTTAAAATTTCTAGATACTTCATAGATAAAACAAATAGTTTTGTTTAAAAAACCCCGTTAGTATTAAAACAATGTACCCCGTTAGTATTTTTTATAAGCTAAAAAAATTATTTTTACTCATTTTTTCTTTTGAAATTCAATCCCGGGATTCCCCGGGATCCCGGGTTCAGAATTTTTGAATACCGTAATCCCGGGATTGAAATTTTGGTCCGGGATTGAAAACCCTAATTTAAGAGAAAGTCATTATGATAAGGCATCGCTTGTGAAATTCGTAACACTTAGAGAGGAGGAAGGGGGTCAAAGATTTTGTTATATTCCATTGAAAAAATATTCGAAATTCTATACTGGGGGTCTCGATTTGAGTAGTTTCGATTTGATTACCTGATGTGTCCCCATATAAAAATTCAAATTTTCTTTTTTTAATGGTCATTTTCCATACGTTTCGATTTGATTAAATTTTTTCCGGAACCAAACAATTACTCAAATCGAGGCCCCTTCACTTCAATTTTTTATTGGCCAGTAGAAGGAGGGTTACAAAAACCCCTAAAGAGGATAAGATACTCAAACTCAATTGATATCCTCCAACTACTTACATGTCACACAATAACCCAAACACCAGCCATTAAAATGCGTTCAAATCACTATCGTGTTTATATCAGCTTAACATTTAAATGCTGGTAATGTTGTCTTGTATACACGAAGAAAATTAAGAAAGTAACGAAAAAGCAAAGTAATAAAAATTAAATTTTTAATTAATCCCAGTAGACTCTATTTAACATTTGAGCTCGCGTGTTAAAAGATGTTTTTAATTGAATTTTCATGAAATTTTTTAATTTTATTTTCGGCATCAAAGGGGGATGGAAATAATAAAAGACTTTTTAATTTGACATGATGGCATAATACTTTTTATTCTTGTTCTTCTTATTGTATTACGTGAAATTCAATTTTAATATCAAATTTCTCATCCTACGCATGTATCGTATCGTTCACAGAATGAGGTGTTTAAAGGAGATCCTAATCGCAATACAAACACCAACAACAATAACAACAGCAGCATTGTTGATGACGATATAATCCCACCAAATTTTCCACCACCACCAAAGGCAGTTCATCTCCAACGTAGTGCGTCTGTAACGAATAAGCATATATCAAATCCAGTGATCAATCAAAATGAATTTGCATCAACTCGACCAACAAATGCCAACACATTGAGCTCAAACAAGCCTGATTTGTTTAATTTCACCACTAATAATACAACTGGTATGATGGATGAGAGGATGCCGACAGTAAAAACTAATAATCCTGGAGAGATTAACGCAAATAACTGTCAATCATCTAAACTAGCATATCCATTATTTTTCTGTGACGAACAAAGTCGTCAATTGTATAATCCAGCGACGGTTGATGAGAAAAATTCTGTTTACTTTTATCATCATGAGCCGCCAACGTATTTACCAAATTATGACAATATATCATCGAAATATCCTGACAAATACAACACACTACCGCCGGGCAGTGAATGTCAGGCTGGTATTTTTCCATTGCAACAATTCAACATACCAATCACTAAAGTTCATTCGAGTACATGCAATTTAAACAATCAATTTAACTCATCAAATTTAATTAGCAATCATCATTTCTCGAATTCACTCAATAACTTCAACATGATGGATACACAGCTACAAAATTATTACAACTTCAATCCATCATTTACACAATTACCGCAATCGCGTGGTGCCGCTCCATTTGGAAGTTCATCAATTATCGGTAGCTCATTTGCCTCAAACATTAGTCTTAATGGAACACCAAAGAATCAAAATATGCCATGGAAACATCGGCAATGTTCTAGTCGAAGTAGCAGTTCTGGAACAAATTCATCAAGTGAGTGTGTTGTTTATTGGAATTTAATTAGACATAGAATAATGAATGGGATTTTGTGAGAAACTTCTTGGAAAATTTTTTTCTCTTTCTGGTAATTAGGTTTGGGTGTGGGTTGTGTTTGTATATAGCAGGGATATTATTAATGAAATTAATATTGAGATTCAGAACTTACCTAGAATTTACATGACTAATTAGATTGTTCAGACATTTTTCTGAGAAATAAAGTACACATTTTCCTCCTACATGTCAATAATTTTAATTAATATTTCGAACGAATTGAAGCAAAATCAAGCTAATTTTTTTGACAAAAAAAATGCTTTTGGTTAGGATGCTCTAGAGCATCTACAGGTTTTCTACAGAAAAATCTTGTTTTTCAACGAGTGTACTGTCAAAAATTTATTTTATTCCTTAATACTTTAAAAAAATTTTAAGACGTCAAACATATATGGCATCTAATTTTTAAAAATGAATGAGATTGTGGAGGAACTTGATACAAAAAAACATGCTGTATAAAAAATTTGCGACCAAAAAAGAAGGAGTCTGAAAATCCAAATTTTTAAAAGACATCACAAGCCGATTACTCACCAAAATAATCTAAAAATTTTTAGTAATCAGCTTTTGTAGTTTGATTGATTGAGTGGTGGAATCAGTTTTCGTTCTACCATTAACCATTTTATCAAGCTTTAAAAACTTAAAAATTCAAAACTTTCGCACCCGACTTTATTTCTTAAGAAAGATTGATGTTAAGCACGTGTCCATGAGAAAGCTTTTTTCTCTTCCAGCAATTTTTATTTTCTTTGTCTCTTCTTATATAGTTATGAGGGTTTTATGCAAATTATTTTTCATGCCTGCTTTCACTCTCTGCCTACTCTCCACGAATACGATAGATGATCGTCATCTGAATTTACATAAAATGAAAATGTTGTTGCTTCCTTTTTTATTTCATTTTTGTTATGCTTTATATTCGTTCTTTTTTTGTGTGTGTGGAAAGGATATAAAAGTAAAAACATAACCATCAGCAAAGTATTCATAAATCCTTCAAAATTTCTGACATAGAATGCTGCGTGACATAATTTATAGATAAATCCACCCGCTTCCCCTGTTGAAAAAAGAACTTTTTGTGCATACAAAGTATGTTGGAAGTAGAAAGATATACAAGAAGATTGGCCAAAACTTTCTCACCCAACTAATGAGATAAAAATGTGTACGGATTAAAAGTCACAAGATTTTTGTCATGAAATCATGAATCTTCCTTTTTTGGTCGTATTCACATGCATTTGGGAGGAAATCAAAGTTTCTATGAGAAGCAATAAAACAAGAGGACACAAAAGTATCTGAGCAGGAAGCTACTTTATGGGAAACAAAATATAGCACAGGAGGAAGTTGAACTAATATAATTTTATTGTAGTTGGGATTGTTATCGATTGTTTGTCTGTTTGATGCTAAAATTTTGTGATTTTTTCCTGGTTTATTGAGGATGTCTATGTTATAATTCAGAGATTTAATTTTTGAAGATTCCAGAGTCAAACTTCCCAAAAATTTGGGATTTTGAGTCTTTTAATTTTTAAAACTCTTTCTTGTGATTTCAAGCTAAATTTGTAACTAAATTGGGGACCAAATAATAGTCTCGAACCTTTAAGTGTCAAATTTTGATCCAATTTTCTCAAATTATTGTCTTTAATTCTTTCAAATACTTGTATATAATTCATGGTTGCCGTGCTTAACGAGGCACTTTCCTAGTCAAAATATATGAACAAAATTGTTAAGACTAACTTCTTCGACAATTCTGCATGTACTTTTTTTAAAAAAATTTTTATTGAAAGAAAATTTGAAGAAAATAAAAAGAAATACAAAAAGAAACTTGTACAAGTCGACTACTAAGTAGTTCAAACTGGCTTCATGTTATGTTGTTAAATATATGCTTCTAACTACATTTCCCAACTGATGATGTTTTATTTAATTTTTCAATAAAAGAAACTTTCTGTCTCTTACTCTTTTTTCACTTCCTTTATTTTTTTTCTCTTCTTACTTTTATTCGTTTGTATATTTTTTTAGTGAATATAAGAACACTAGGGAATCACCATAAAAGCATTTCACCTAATTTTCATGTTCAAATATTTTGTTTCTTTTGCATCGTTTCATTTTAAACATTTTCTCCCTTGTGGTTTTACTCGTAAAAGCATTTTTATTCTCTCGATTTTTTTAACTTTAAAAAAGGGAAAAGGAAAAATGAAAAAATTTCTTTTTTATAGAGAATATTCACTTTTATAGTTTTAGCGCATTTTGGGAACACATAAGCGTTGGATTTTTTTTTTTTTTTTCATTTATGCTGATGGTTTTTAATGGTTTTTAAAGGCTTAAAAAATGTGGAGGTATATTTTTAATTGAACTTTTTATTTCAAACAAATTTTGAATTTTTAAAATAATATCGTGCTTAGGAAGAGGCCGTTCACTTATGGCGTTCATCAAAATCTTGAATTTTTAGACCCCTCCCTCATATTGTCACAGAATCTTTATTCAAAAAAAAATTCTATTGTTTAAAATTATCACACAGTCTCAGACCCCCTTTCCCATTTAAAATTAGACATCATAAGTGAACGACCCCAAAGTTATTACAGGATATTGCTTAGTTTTAGTGTTTACATAAGATTAAGACTGAATATGTCTATAAAAAATTCAAAACTTAAGCAAAATACCAAAAAAAGAATAGTTACAATTTTAATTATTTTATGGAAAATGTTAAGTTTCCTAAAGAATTTAGGGACAAAACCGTTGACTAAAAGCGTTTGAATTTGATCAAATTTAAAAATACATCTCAGCCAAGCTTAACCAACTCGGTTTATATTTCATCCCAAAATCTTTCACTTCCTTCTCCCACCTTCTCCATGAAAGTAAAGTAAAAGCAAACTTTTCCTTTTAGTTCAACAATTTTCTTTCATCCCTACGAAAATGAGTAAGAAAGTCATAAACAGTAAACAGAAAAAAATTCTTTAAGTGCATTTGAGACTTACGAGAGAATCCTTTTATGCGTTTAAAGTGGATTTAAAAAAAGAGTAAGGCAGATGAGGAAAATTGTTATTGCTTCAAAGCTGTCATGAGGATGAAAATCCTTGAAGAAGAAAAAATTTACTTTAAAAAAAAAGAAGAAGGCACAAAAAATTGATGAAATGGAAAAAAGAGAGACCAAAAGGTTCAATAATTTTTATGCTTCCATAAAGAAAATTTTCACACTTAAAAGGAGAAATCTCTTTTATCAGTGGTTAAAGTATCTTAAGAGGTTAAGAAGTGAACAAAATCTCCATCCTAATTACTTTTTAATTATTTTCTCTTCTCATCTTCAATGCACTGGAAAAATAATTTTTTTTCTCTTTTTTTTAATGAATCGATAGAATGGGATCTGCCATCTCGACAATGGTTGGCATTAACATCAATTCTTTTGATCGCTGGAGCTGCAAGTGTAGCAGTACCATTAGCTTTAAGTGTTACGGCAGGTGAGATTATTTTTATCTTTTCATTTATAAATGAAGATTATCAAGATTTTTTTCCCTCTTACTTTTTTTTATTTTATTTAAAGGTTCACCTTTCGAGGAACGATATCAAGCAGCAATTACACTTCTCGAAACAGTGCCTTTAATCGATGGACATAACGATCTTCCGTGGAATATTAGGAAATTTATGCACAATCAAATTAATGAATTTCGGTAATTATTGTTAATTTTAATTGTTTTTAGATTAGCTTTGGTTTGACTTGGGGTGATGTGGAAATGGCGTTCATTAATTTTTAAGGGATCGTTTATAAGTACTAGACATGTTAAAAAAACTAAAAAAAATTGTCGAACATATTTCAAATTTGAATTAAACCGTTTTTCTCTGGACATTCTTCTCTCTAATCTTTCAATCTTAAGGTGCAGATTTTGACCCAAAAACTCCCTTCCATCAATAATAAATTCTATGATAGAATGAAGATCCTGGACAGTACCAAAGAAATAATTTTTTTGCACTAAAATATTATTAGTTGGGGTTGTTTATAAACGACACCCTTAAATTCTTCTAATTTTTTCGACCTTAACCCCCTCCCCTTCCCCAATTTTGCACGTCATTTATTAGCCCCTTATCTACAAAACTAGCAAATTAAGCCCCTTAAATTTTATGAACGTCATTTTCAAATCATCCCTTTATCTCTCTTCAATTTTATCTACATCCAGGCATAACTACTTTAAACTTCTGAACTTTTTTAATTTCCAATTTTTTTAAACTCATTTACTGTTATTATTATGACTTTAATTAATTGTTATGACTGAATATCAGCAGTTTTTAATTGAGCACTGGATATGCTGAAGCAACAAAATATCCAGACTTTAATTAAAATTTGCAAAAATTAAAAAGAAAAAAACTTCCCCAAAGTGAAAATAAGAGTGCCAATTTTCACACTTTATTTCTGTTTCCTCCCTCATCATTTGTCATTTTATTCATTCCTAGCATCCTGTCATTCCAATTATTTCTTTTTTCTCAAAAAGCTATAAAATAAAATAATTGAAAATAACAAATTTTTTTGTACTTTTTTTCTGCCTTTATATATGTCACATCAAATAAATGTCGAACTTCCTGCAAATACAAATACATAAAAAAATATGTGAATAGATTCGACGAGGACTTGAAAACAATCGCACCTTGGGCTAATTCTCCATGGAGCCATACTGATTTACAAAGACTGAAACGTGGTCGTGTGTCAGCACAGGTAAGTCATTGTAATTTTTGTAGATGACAGCTCACTTCCGCTTTCATTATTTCACATGACATGATAATGACGACAGGGCCAGGTCTAGATATACGTAATAATAAAACGATATTGTATATAGTGTGGAGTAGCATCGTCGTTAACATAGATGAAAAAGAAGGAGCACACAAAAAAATATGGCAGGAAAAGGAAGTAAAAATTGGATAAATGAAAACAAATGAGAGTTGGGAAATGTTTACGACAACATTGAAAGCATAAAATTACGGGCATGTTGCTTGTTATCTAATCGGTCTTTTATCGTTCTCACACGTATCCGCACATGCACACACCTTTTTCAACACTTAATTTGTAAGCTGTGAATCATATAGAATGGTCACACAATTTTTTTTCCTGTTCTGCTACAATATATATGTTTTTAGTGGCAAAGGTGAAGTGAAGGGAAAATTTTTGGGTATCGACTTTCATTTTGTCTTCCTTCCTGGGAAAATTTACTGTCAGCTGTTGTTAGCTTTTCTCGTTTGAAATGTTAATATTGATTTGAAATGTTCAAAAATGAGGACAGGAAAAAATTGAAAAAATGTTTAATTGTTGTGGGATCTTTTAAAAAAGTTTCGAGTTCAAAACTTTATAATTTTGCTTCTAAAATTCGAAGTTTTGAATTTTTTTAAAAAATTCGGGATTCAAGCTTATATTATTTTATCATAAATGTACTGATTTTATGATAGGGTCTTAAGTCATGCATTAGCTATGTTTAATACTTTATAAACTAATAAAAAGTAGAAAACTTTGAATTCAAAATTTTTCATATTGGCCATTTTGTATTAAAATAAAAAGGACTAAAAAGTAACTTTTATTTGAACTTTGTTCTAAAATAAAGCGTAACGTATTTTTTCATTGCACTGAAAAGTGAAAGGAAGAATTTACAAATCTTTAACATATTCATAACTTGTGAATTCTATAATGTCTTCAAAATATTTACTTAAAGATTTTCTCTACTTGAATTTACTTCTTTTTCATCTGCCAGAATAGAAAATAAAAAGAACAAGACCAGAAAAGGATATGTTTATGCCTACATTTTTCTAGTGAAAGGAATAGAAAGCATGAGAAAAAGAAAGAATAAATAAAACAAGAAAAAAAGAGAAATATAAATAACGATGGTAGTAATATCTATGAAGCCATAAACGGTAAAATTTGCTAGCATATAGAGGCACGATATGATGTCGATAACAACGGAAGAGAAAATGGGCGAAAAATTTATTTTTGTGAATGGTTATTTTATGTTTGTTATGTTCTCAAGAATGTAAATAAATTTCAATATCCCTTTTTGTTTGGCTTGTTACCGTCGTCGCTTCCTCAAACCATCATTCCTTTTGTCATTCTTTGCCCCATCTTCCTTCTGCACCATCCTATTAAATATACATCATATTACATATATGATATGGCGAATGGCAACATTCTTCAGTAATTTTATAGCAAGCGTGTCTTCCTTGCCATCTTTTGTCGTTGTCTCATGCCTTACTTACATATATTTTACATGGATGTATTAAAATTGCATACATATTGCTACCACAAAAACGGAAGAGAAAAAAAAAAACAATAAAAGCGATTGGAACAACAAAACCGCGATATACTTACACTCTGTCGTTTGATGTAGTTGCTCTTTTATTAAAATATTATACGATGTGATTTGTGATGAAAACGCACTTGAACTGTGATTTTATTGGATTTTATGCTGTCTTGGTTCCTAAACCAATGCTAAGTTACATACTGTTACGTCAAAACTAATAACCAAGAAATACGTATTGTGTTGCCTTTCTTATTTTGGACCAAAATTTGAAATGATGAATTTTTAGTGTTCCTTATTTTAGTACAAAATGGCGGACATGAAAATTTTTAAAAATTCAAAATTTTGCCATTTTTCTTACATTTTGCATAACTAAATTAATTATTTATTTAAAACTAAGCTTTAGACTGTCATAAGTTCAAAATTACAGTAACTCGATTTATAGAAAAAGGCAAAATTTTATGGAAAATAAAAAATAATGTAAAGTTTTAAGTTTTGTAAACAAACACTCATAAATTTAAATTTTGTGCTTTTTCAAAAACATTCCTTAACGGCCAAATCTATTGTTCATAGCTTTAAGCATCAGAAGTCTGCATCCAAGCTTGTCAATTCAATCAGATAAATCTTTCAATTATAAGCCATAATTAAAGCAAACAAACCTTGAAAATCAGGTCTACATCAATCGATTGTGTTTTCCTTTTATTATGATTGATGTTGCTGAATGCTGCCTGATTTTGAACAAGAATTCAGCATTCATGTCCATTCTGCGTCTGATAATGAATGTTATGTTTGTAAACATACCTTGCATGCGTTCATATCAATTACGCCTTAAAGGCATTTACTTTACCTAGATCCATCATCAAACGCACACACACACAGTAAAGAAAGAATTGTAAAAACCAAAAAAAAATGTATTTTCATATTCTTTTAATCCAAAAGGGACAGTCAATCTTGCAAAATGTGAACAATAAAGCCCACTTGTCATGGTAAAATTGCATCAAGAAGAATAAAAAGGAAGGCAAGAGAAAAAGTTATAAAACATATTTGTGTGTCTGATGATGTTATACGACGATTCATAAAAAAATATTCCATTACAATTCTTTATCGTATATATGTAATGTATGCGCGTGCAGATATGAGCAAAAAAAATTTTTTCTTCTTCCTCTTGGAAAAAAATTCTTTTATCTTTTTTTTCATTTTGTTGTGTTTAAGAATGCGTAAAAGCTTACAAATAAAAGATGAGAATCTGCGGCAATGGTTTGGCTGAATATGCAGATGAATTCTTAAAAAATATAAAAAAATAAATAAATTGTATTTTATGATACAAAAAAATTCCAGCTGTTTACAGTTTTGTGGGCAATTTTTTTTTTCTTCTTTTCTTCTTGTATATGGACGAGCAGAAGCCTTAAAAATTAATTCTACAATTTTAATTTCCCATAATAAAATTGAAATTTATTCACCATTAAAATTTTTACAATTCGACAATTGCTTCTTGTTATACCCGAGTAATACCTACTTTAAGTGTCTGTTTGAAGTTTCAATTTGCCTTTTAAATTACATATTAGTGCTTTATGGCTGATTATAGCCCAAAAATTAGTTATATGACATCAGTATAACATTTGTGATGCAATCTTACGACAAATGTATAAAAGTGAAGGCTGTGAGATATTTTCTTTGGGGTCATCACTTCTGGGCAGGGGCGTAGCCAGGGGGGGGCCATTTTCGCAAAGTTTATACTAGATAATATTGAATTTTTCAGATCCGAACCAAAAACAAAACGTCGAAAATTAGCAAAACCCCCCCTCAAAAAATTCCTGGCTACGCCCCTGCTTCTGGGTCTCAATTCATTATTTTAAAAGAGGAAGGAAGTGTCTTAAAATTTAAATTATTGTATGAGTGTCTTAAATCAATGACCCCTCATTACTATTGTATTGCAGTTGTGTGACAGTTTTGTGACAGTTGCACAACATTTTTGTGACAGTTTCATAACAAAAAATGCAACAATTTCGACAACCACATGACTTTTTTTTTGTGACAACTTCATGCAACCAAACAACATGATTGTGGCACAAATATCACGGAAAAGTAACACCTTCAAGTCAATATCATGACAACTACATGACAGTCATTACTATAATATGCCACTCGGGACAAACAGCACAGAAAAAGTAATTTAAAATTTATTAATGGAATAAATTCTTCAGTAAAGTGCTTATATTTTCCGAGAAGATTTTATGCGGTATCAGAGAGCATAAATGTTTACTTATTGTAAATTTATATACACCTGATAAGTATACAAATTTATATTTCTTGTGCCTTTTGTTATCTCAATCAAATTGAACGTGGGTTTTGAAAAGGATCTCAACGAAGCACTAAATTAGTCGCAACAAAAATCTTGAGCCATTAATTATGTCTACCATGAGTCTTAATTGATTATTTTATTAAGTCTGTGGGTGTGTAAAGGTAAAGAAGTCTTCGATTGGGGAAAATTGTTATAATTTTCGATGACTGTAATTTTAGAATTCTGTTTGGGTATTCATTACTTAATTAACTATGAAATGGGAAATGAATGAATTTCTATTTACGTTTTGTGAGGGTTTTGTTAATTTTATTGAGAAATTTGAATGAATGACGAATATTCTAAAATTATCCTTAAATTAATAGAATAAATTAAAACATTTAAGGAATCTAAAACGACATTCAGTACATCAAACATAAGCGCAAAGAAATCTTTAACGATTTCGCAGAAAAATAATTCCTAGAAAAAATAAATATTTTTAGTGGTCAACAACATGCTGGAAATGTTTGTAGCAGCAGAGCACGACAAGAAAACAGAAATTCTAACTTTTTTTTCTCTGACATTTTACAATGTTCTCAAATTAGAACTGACATTTCTGCCTCGCAATATTTTCTACGTTTATAACAAGAACAGAAGAAAAATTCTGCAGAAAATACTTTAATTGGACAGAAGCATGATGAAGAGCAATAACCTTACAAGTACGATAATTTAATAAAATTTAAGACTTGAGAAATAATTTTGCATAAACTTTTGCACTGTTAATCGGACAGAAGAGCTCATTTAAAGCTCATTAGGAAAAAATACCTTTTAAAAAAATTTATTTTCGAATAGATAAAAACAAGCATTTAATTTATAACTTTCAAGTTGAATTATATAAATTTTAATTAGAATGCTAACTACTAAAAGAAACTTTTAAACTGTTCATAAAGTTTGTTCCGTTGAAAAAGTTTATATTTATTCTGAGAAAAGTTTTATTGACTTTATGCTGAAAAACTACAGAATAAAAAATTGGAGTTGTTTGGTTGTAATGTTCATAGTACAAGAAATTGAGGAGGGTCGAAAGTTCAAATCCTAAAAAAAAATCAACCATACCTAAAAAAATTGTTTGTCCTTAAAAGTTAAAGAACATTGATTAGTCGTCATTAATGCACAAACCCTACATTACTCAATTCATTTAGCAGGAAAACTCTTCAAAAAACAATAATAGTCGAAACTTTAATTAATAAGTCCTTTCAATTTTGATACAAAAAAGTTCACTTCATAAGCTTCTCAAAATTTCCTTTTAAATATATTTATTGAAATTTTTATGAAAGCTCTTTCAGAAATTTTTATTAAGAAACTTTTATTTAAGCTCCTAACGAGACAATGTATTCATCAGATTAGAGTCAAGAAACTTATTCGCTTCCGAAAAATCTTTTCACAAAGATCAAAAAATACAAAACATTTTAATTTATTGCACAAAACTTTCATCCCAAACAAGATTTTGTGAATATATAAAAACAATAAGCAAAGAATTTCAAAATTAAATAATTAAAGCTCATAAGATTTAAGATAAATTTTGGTTCTTTTTTTTCTTTATTAAAATTCATAACAATAAAAATAATAAAATTAACAAGAACGGAAATGAAAGGAAATTTAACAATCATTTTTGTGGCATTTTTTCCATTCCTATTCATATTTGTAGTTATTCAATTTACCATAATTGCGTATCGTACTAAATATTTATTGCTACCAAATGACATTATCGTTATATTTAATGATGGAAAATTAAGAAAATGGTTTTCGAAAAATTTCACCGCAATTATTGTACAAATGAATGAAGATATTATTGGAAATGGATGATAGAAATAAATTTTTGGCAGTTCTTTTGTAGGAAGAAGAAATTGAAAATGGAAAATGGAAAATCAATTTGAATTTGGTTGAAAAAGTTCAAATGAAGTTAAATAACTCAGAATCAAATTTTTTTTATCTTTTTGAGCTGACTGTCAAGGGCATGTCAAGGCTTCAAATTATTTTTTGATACTTACTGCTTCAGGGTTGTTGATTGTGATTTCATTGTTCAAAAATTAATTAGGTTTAACTTTTAAAAGGATGAGGGGACTGTAACTTTGTGAAAGTCTTAGTAAATTTTATTAGGAAAGGGTAGGAGTAGGGTGTCATGGTAAGAAACTAAAATTGTCATTCATTCATAATTGACCTTTTAACCTCCAATACTGATTTCTTCAAATTTCCTTGACCTTTCGTCCATAATAATTTCAAAGCAAGCATTCATTTACATAATTTGACTGAAAGCAATAATTCTGAAAAGTCAGTAATTGCCAAGAAGCCCTGAAGCCTCCAATGAAGAAGAAAGTCAATCAAGTGAATAGATAATGCCAAATGACTGAATAATAATAACAAAAGCTTATTCAACATTTCAAATCAAAAAACACGCCAACAAATCAAATATGATGAAATTGAATGTACAGTAGATAGAGTAAAATGTTGTATATATACACAATTTGGTAGATTGAGTAGCATATAAAGTAAAGGCAAACAACCAACAACACAAGAATCCAAAATTAAGTTCCTAAGATTTGGTATAGGAAATCAAATATTTCTTCGATAAAGATTCAACAAAAAAATAAAATAAAGTATAGACGAGAATATGTAGAGAAATAAAATCTCGTGCGTGTATATTTATCAATTTATTTATTTTTGTGATATTGTCGATGGGATTTATTCATCCATGCGACGTGTACTTTTTTCGTTTGAGAGATACAAGAAAATATTTACACATTTTATCCGTTTTGATGTTAAAGCTTTATAAATATGTGTGTATATGAAGAAGGAAAAAATTGTGTATAAATAATTTACAAGTAAGAAAATTATTCCGGATGAATTTTTAAAGCGCATTTTCGTAAATTTTCTTAAAACTCATGAACTTTTGTAAGACTAATAATTGATTATTAAAGATCCTTTTTCAGGGCTTCATTTTGGACTAATTTGAAGGATATATGACGAATCTTATCATAAAACCATTTGCCTCAATTTTTGTGACATTAGACTACTTCCTCTGACATTAAACATCAATATTCTTCAAAAAATTCCATTTACACTTAAAGACCAATGCTACTAAAAAGTCACAGAATCACAAAATCACTCAAATTAAAATATTTCTTCATATTTCTATTCATTCAATTCTACGTAATTCCCAACTTCTTCTTCCTTCCCTCTTGGTCAGTAAATCATCAAATTTCAAGTCAACATAAAAAGAAAAATATTTTTTTCTGATGGCTTTAAAAAAGCTTTTACAAATTGAATAATATTTAATGTCTTCTGTGTAGCTATTTGACTACCAATCGTGAGCAGAGAGACGTTTTCTTCTGTCTATTTACTGATTGAAATCTAAGATGACTCATCGACAGAATCTTTTCTTCGTGTCCCCAAAGTCTGCTTCTCTCCAAACACAGAAATTTGATCGGAAATTCAATTTTTCTTCAATTTAAGAAAGCTCTTCTCGTCTTTTTTATGTTCGAAAATGTGCTTCAATGGTATTATGGTCGATGGAAAAAGTATCTAAAATGATATGAATTTTAGTAGATATTCAAATTCTCATAGAGTAGGAAAATCTTAGATGTTTATTGGAGGTTAGCATAAGAAGAACATTTTTTTGAATATAATTGGATGTGATTGTAGGATTTGAATTTTTATACTAGGTGGAATAGCTATCATGATTTGAGAGTCTCTAGTGGGTGGCTTGTTATGGATCTTAAGGATGTTTTGAGGTAAACAGACTTAAAATTGCACTTGAACTCAAAAGTGTCTGTTAATGTCAGGTACGCAACCCAAAGTTTGAGAATCGCTACTTTAAAATCCAAAATTTACATCAAAAACTTAAAAACTTGCTCAAACATTAAATAAATGGCTACGATAGTGGAAGTCTGCAATCTCCTCAAAAATCATAGAATCAAATGTCTTTAAAACTTTTCAGCCATTGTCCTTCCATTATCCTGTAATGTATTTCACATTATTTCTATTAGTTTATGGCTGTAGATCTTTATTTCCATTTTAAATTTATATTCATGCTCAATTCCTATCTACATAAAATTGTCTCTTATCTTGAAGACGATTCCATTATTTAGATCCGATGGGAATTTTCTTTAAGAACATTTTCCGAATATCTTTGTGCATTATGTGACATTTAGCTACCTTAATAATGTCACACAGTCATTGCTTTTTTTATCCATTTCTAAAATGTGTCGCAAGCGTATTTTTATTTGTTTGCACATTGGCGACATTTTTTTGGCATTTGAATCGTTCAGCAAGGAAATAATAAATGGTGAAAATAGTAATAATTCCTATACGGAAGAGAACTAAGTAAAAGGAACTAGAAATGATATTGTGATGATGAAGATGACGAGGAAAGGAACATGGAAAGGGAGATAATAAAAATTATGTGCGTGTATGTGCTCGAGAAATTTTCTTTTTCCATTTATTGCAATTCAGAACGAAAATCATGGCAGCATGAAGCAATAAAATTTTCTTGACATCATCGAAAGCCTTTTGCAAGGGCAAATTTTAGCACTTAAATTATTTATGGGAGAGAATGATCGTAAAAAAATGTCTATAAATAATCCATGATTGGATGCTCAAGAATCGATGAGATTTGGATCTGTGAGGACGATTAGTGGTTGGATTATGACTGGAATTAGTAAGAATGGAATCAATAGTTATTTTGGTTTTGGTTAAAAATATAAAGCTTTATGATTATCCTTCAGAATTCTCAGTGACTAAAAATAAGCTTTGCCACGTGGTCAAAATATACTACAACAAATAAGATTAAAATTTTTTATTCAAAAATCCAACAATCAAACTTGACGACCACCTCCCCTACTTCCTCAAAAATTTTCTGACAATTGTGATGAATTAACCTAAAATACATCCTTAATTTCCTTCCTCATTTTTCATTATTCCTATACAGATAGGAACAATAACTCACGATTGTAATAATTTTCAACAAAATGATGGCAAACTTTCCTCATTTCCGACATTATGGCTTGCTGCCAATATTGTCAGATTTAAACGGAAATGAAATCGATCATTGAGTAAATTTATTTATCAAGAAATCAAGATCGCATAAATTTTCGCGCCAAAATCATTTTCTTGTGACAATAAAAGTTCGTTTATGTCTTTTTGCAGTATCAGCATGAATTTTCTCTTCCATTTACTTTATCTTACCAGCCATATTGCGTTGATTCTGAGAATGACTGAGTTCTACGTAAATAAAAAAATCTATTTTCAGTTTGAAAAATTTATGAAGTTGTGATAAAATTTGCCTGAATTTGTACATTTTTGGTGTCACCATTTGAAACTTTTATTTCCATTATTCTTCCTAAATGTTCACACAATTTTTGTTATGTTCAATATCTCTTGCTCCTTCTGCTTCCTTTTAACTTGAATGTGAATTTTATGGAAGTGAATTTATCATGAAAAGTAGTACAATATGAAATGTATAAAATATGAGGGCATTAGTGTGTATTATAGCACTTCTGTCACATTTTATTTTATTTTATTTAAAAGGTGCAGAATCATGATAGTGGAATAAAAGCTATGCATCTTATTCTGTCATGTGAAAGAAATGAAAACTGGATCTTTAAATTGATAATTAAAGTCAGAATCAGAGTCGTAGACGCTTTAAGCGTTGTTCTTAAAATTCGTACCGCTTAGGGAGGGGAGATGGGTCTAGGATTTTATAACGCTACATATGAAATTTTTCAAAATCCTATACAAAATTTGATACGACCAGGGGTGGGAAAGAGAGGTTCAAAAATGGTCATTTTTGCGTTATGAATTTTGCAAACGACCCCTTAAAAAACTTTAAAAATTATTATAGAAAAATTTTCACAACAACCACGACTGCATAGACACATATACTCTTTAAATTTACTAATTCCATTTTATTTATTTTACAGTTCTGGGCTGCATATGTGCCATGCGAAGCACAATATAAAGATGCCGTACAAATATCATTGGAGCAAATTGATGTGATTCAGAGACTCACAGATCGATACTCGCCGCAAATGGTGAAGTGTACTTCTGCTTATGGTAAGAACTTAAATGTTATTTACTCTCCTGTCAGATGTGGAAAATTAGATACATTGCAAAAATTGAGGAAAATCAAAAATGAGCTAAAATGCATAAAGAATTAATTCCTTCAATGGGTTTAATTCCTTTCATAAAATTTTTCGTAATTTTCTAACATGCTGTACTCTTTGATACGTACCAATTCCTTAAATTCTGTAGCCTGTCAATATAAAATTTCTACATACAGAATGCCTAATCAAAAGGAATGTCAACAAATTGAATATCGTCAAAGCAACAACTGAATGCTTCTGTGTACTTTTGTGGTCAATTTACCTCAACACAAATGATCAAAAACTGACAAGAATGCTTTTAGAAATGAAAGTCAAAAATTTCACGTCCATTTCAGTAGACTCAGAAAAAAATTAAATTTTTGTTATGGACTGTGTGCCTACATGATTGATGATTTGCTTTTACAGTATACAGTAATCTGCAGAAAATGGAAGTAATTTTGAGGAAAATCACGTCTGTTCATTCAAAAATCCATTAGCCATGTCCAATTTAAATTTTGTAGTTCGAATATTGTTGGAAAAAAATCCACAAAAATACACAAATTCGTAAATCAGTGCGGCATGTATCGATTTTCAAGCACCGACATGTTCTATTTTTCTATCTTCCATTTAACTTTGATTGCATGAAACGTGTATTTATCAAAATGTGGAACATAGACTGCAGATGTGGAGGTAGTAAAGAATAAGAATACCAAAAACCAAATACGAATGAAAACAAATATTCGATATGTGGATGCGGAGTTAAGGATGAAAAATTGAAATTTGGTTAGAAACTTCAGACATGTGAGAAGTTCAGCTTTCATTTAGTACTAAATAAATCAGAATGTTTGAGTACATTTTGAATCGTAGCCAAAACTTTTCAGTTAATTTTTTTGTTGCTAAGCAATTAAATTTGACCTGAAATAGCTTTCAAGTTATTTTTACAAGATTTGTAACTCATAAAATCCTCAATTTTATATCAAACTTGAAATCTTATCGTAATCATTAATTCTCTTTACTTTCAAGTTTTCTTTTACTACCCACGAATCCACACAACTTACAAATCAAATATTGACTTAAGCTTCGTTCCACACATCCACAACATAAACGATGAAAAGAAATAAAATGAAATGAAATACACAGAAAAAATAATACTGAACAAATGAGGATGTGGCAATGGTTCTTTGGTGAACTTGTGCTACTTCTGTTCTTTCAACTAGTCTTGATACTTTACAGCCATTTGTATTGAATGAGGCAAGGGAATGAGAAGAAAAATAATTTTCCTTCATTATGCGAGAGAATGAAATTTTTGAATCCATTTAAATTTCATTCATTTTGCCTCTTGCTGCCTCCTTCCACTTGTATGCTTACGTCTGTTTGTATGTTTGCTCTACATACATAAATTTTTCATATGTTTTCTCTTTTTTGCCATGATTGATGTAAATATTTAATTTTCCTCATTCCTTATTCCTTCTTCTTGCCTTTTCTAAATCATTTTCTTTTCCATTTACTTTACAGACATAAAGGAATCTTACAAGAATCGAAGATTATGTTCATTAATAGGAGTTGAAGGCGGACATTCACTTGGTGGCTCATTGGGTGTTCTCAGGACATTTTATAATCTTGGTGTTCGATATATGACACTTACATCGACATGCCACACGCCATGGGCTGATTCAAGTGATGCTGATGCACCAAAATATAATGTTAAGCATGGAGGATTAACAGCTTACGGAAAGGTGAGTTGCTTTTATGAATGTTCTTGTTTGTTTGCAGCGCAAAATTTCTCATGAATAATTTATGCAATCATTGCAACAAATGTAGATTTAGATGAGATGCTTTTCTGTGATTCTGTTCAACAGATTTTTAGATGCAATTTCTACGTCTTGTTCGTACCCTTTGGGATGATTTAGTACTGTTTTTAAGAGGGGTGTGGGATTTATTTTTTTTATAGGTTAAGTAATGTTTGTAGTTAGGTGATAGGAAATTGACTTATGGATCTGTCAAATCATAAAAATTATCCACCATATTTTGTCATTCTAGTATCCCGTACAATACAAAAGTCACGTCATCCAGTCCTCATCACATTTCATTTGCATATTAAAATAAGTTCCACAAGAGCCTTTTAATTATCATCCATCAGTTAAAATAAGATAAGAGCAACAGAAGCTTGAACAATGATGAAATATTCGTCGGATAAATGAGACTGAAAAAAAATCTGCACTTGATGTCACTTGCCAAAAAATGTTTTTTGTGGTCAACCAGAGAAAGTGAAACCACAGACACAATAATAATAGCAAAAGCAATAAGAATGATAATGATATTGGTTGCAATCATGTGTGACATGAAAGTATTTAATGTCATTTGTATATTGAGGTGTTCGTTCATTATTTTGTGAATTGTTGATGATCATCATCATCACCATTATGAGCATAAATATGTCATTGACAGTTTATTAATAACACATAAGACTCACTTTATCATCTCATCAGGATCTCTTGATGATTTTTGATGAAAATATTTTGTGGAAATTGGGAACTGATGATCACATCCTCAAAAATCTGAATTACTTGAAAAAAACTCTTGTAATCCACAAATTCTGCAAAGTTTAATTTTTCTGTTGACTTACACAAAACAAAATTATATCAACAACATTATGTCTGTTCATTAGAATTGCCATGAGCTGCAAAAAAATATTGTTTGTTAATTTAATAAACAGTTTAATCCATCCATTAAATGGATATGAAATGGCATGAGAGCTTATGTTAGACATAAACTTTTTCTTTATGTATATTAACTGTTTAACTCAGTTCTTTTCACTTCACACAGCTGCCATAAAGTTGACTTTAACAATAAAAAAAATAATAATAATGATTATGATGATTATTGCTATGGAACTGACATACAACGAATGAGATTTTCAAGTGCATTTGAGAACGTAACTGAAGCACATTTCATTAGCATTTTTGTATCATCGTTGTTACTTCCTTTCTTTCATGATCATCTGCGAAGGTCGCTTTCTATTTCTGTACAGGAACGTAAAGAATTTAAATGATTTTTACGTTATAAAAGAACTGCCATTTACACCACATAGTGTGTGCTATAAAAGACATTCAAGGCACCTTTTTCATCTTTTAATGCTCATAAATTTTAATAAACTAGGGACATTGACACAATCTAAGACTCGATTTTTATTCATCATTCACAATGTCTTTAATTATTTTCATTCTATCCTTACACAAACACAAGCATATGCTAAAATAAATGACTTTGAGGCTGAGTAAATTGAGGGATGCAGACACGGTATGTTGTGGATGAAAAAGAAAGAAAAATAAAGCCAATGGGCATGAATGAAAGGTGGAGAGACAACAAGTAAAATTATCTGCAAGTATGTAACGTCATATCATGTCTGAAACAGTAGCAACAGCAGTGCCAGTGCCCTTTAGTCAATAGATGTTCAATAAAAATGACAATCGTCCAAGTATTAAGGCATAAAAAGAAGAACTGAGTGAGATGGAAATAAGCATAATGAAGATAAACAAAATTGGATTATCGGAGAGCTTTCTTTTCACATTTTTTATCCTAACAAGCAGTATTTATTCTGTAGAACTAAGAAAGGCATGCAAGCAGGAATGAGGAAGAGCTTTAGGTTACACAAAATAAAATAAAATAAAGGAATAGTAAAAAAGAATAAAAGAAGGAAAATGAAGCACATAAAAAATGTGAAAAATTCCAAACTCAAACAGAAAGAAAATGGAAAGAATTTTCATCCACATTCAGCTCACAAACGTACCTCAGGTGTCTACCTACACTATAATACCAGAAAAAGAAGAGAAACTTGAAGCTTAAATAAACATTTCATCGATTGATTCAAGCATCATAGGAATTGGCAGAAATTTTACGGCTTTCATTCACATTTGAAACAAGAAACGACGAAAGGAATGAAGAAAAATTGGAAACAATAAGAAATGATTTTTGAGGACCAAGTCATGAAAGTAACAAATCGGAAGTGTTTAGGATGAGAAAAAATTCTCATTTTTTGTATGTGAGTCGTGCATGATGTAATTTTAAGGTTGAATGAGCAGCCAACTAGTAACAAGACGAGAATGAATGAAAATCGATTTTCATGAACGTAAAAGTTTTTTGTTTTGGCTGCGTCAGCAACATTTTTTTGTCAAATCTTTTTCTGGATTGTGGCTTCAAAATTTTTTGCGATGATTTTGGTAGATTTTGTGATACTGCTAGCATGAATCTTAGATTTTCTCCATAAAATTCTCGCAAGAACATCACATGACATTCTCTCAGTTCATAATATTTTCTAACTAGTCTCAAGCTCAGTGATGTGGAAGAGACTTTACGATGAGTAGATACAGGAAATGAAAATTGAGTTTACTGCATAATAAAATGCACAATTTTAAATTTCTTATTTACTTCTTCGACATTTCATGCTGGATGCATGGATTTATCCAATTCCAATTTTTCTCAACAATAGAATCGACATTTATGTGATGGAATCAGTTTTGAGAATAGAAGGACATAAAATACATTTTTTAGAAGCTGTAGCAATAGAAACGAAAAAGTTGTCAACCGATTCCATTTCCACTTCCAGTCTCATTTTTCATTCCTTTTTATCATTCTTATCATCCCCAACTCATTTCGAGTTGACTACTTACTTTAAATGAAATTCATTTTTTTGTGTTGTGGCATGTCTCCTCATCTTCCTGCCTAACTTCTTGCTTGTCGATATCATAGAATATGTTGAGAATGAATGAGTAGGAAGACGATACCAAATAATGTGGAAATAATTTTCATTATGTATGACATTAACATAAAAGAAGTTACAAACGACAGTAGAAGCACCCAACATAACAGGAATTAAATGGAAATTGAATTGAATTGAATAAAAAGCAAATAAAATGGAGGCATAGATCGTTTACATTTTCGAGCATTTTTTAAGAATAAATGAATTTGCAAGGAAGTGAAAAATTTAATTAAGGAAAACAGCATGAACAGTAGAAAGTAAAGAATTTAAGGACTGACTAAAAAAATGACATAAAGAAGCAACAAATTGTGAAGCTGTTGGCTTGATTCAATATTTGCACTCCAATTTGAGAATCTTCAGCTTTGTTGCCTTTGGTTAAATGTGCAGGAGTCAAAATGGCAGTTCTGTAAGTCTGTCAATTCTTAAAGGTTCTTGGTGCCTCAGCATCTGAAAATTTTATTTGATAAAAAAAGACAAAATAATAAAAGTCAACAGTTGTTGCTGCTTACAACCTTCACATCTTCCACCTCATTCAATTTGTATGATATTTAGAGACAGATAAATTTCGCATTTACGAAATTTCCGCGAATTGTTGCGAAATTTTGGTGTTTTCGGCGATAGATGCGAAATTTGAAGATTTTAAAAAATCAATACTTTTGCGAATTTTTTTAAAATTTTACCGAATTTTTAATTAATATTACATTAAAAAGTAATTTAATTAAAGATGTAACTTTGTGATTCGATTTCCGTTTTCTGACATCTTAATTTATTGAATAAATTTGTTTCAAAAAAAATTCTGCTTTAGTAACGGTTTTTAAAAATTTAAAACGTCTAAAATATTTTTGTGGGAAAACTAGAATAATCAATTTTTACAAAAAATTTAAACTATTTTATAACAATATTATACTTTAGTGATATATTTATGTTCACAAAGTATAAACTTCTTGCTTAAATTTCTAAAAAATATTGAAAAAATTACAAAAGTCCTCGTTTATATCGAGGGACTTCAGCGCATTTTTGACGCAGCGATTAGCAATTGATTAAATAGAAAAGAATGTCGAGTTTTAAAACTCTATTGCTGTTTCTTTAATCATAATGCATTTCAATAATAAGTTTTAAACTAAAGATCAAAATTCCTTTAAAATTGATTTTTATAATGTTCAATGCAAATAATAGATTTACGATTTACCGGTTTTTTGAAATTCAAAATTTTCCATTAGCGAAAAATTTAAATTTCTGAACACATCCATTATTTTTCAAATTTCTAAACACACTTATATTTGTTTTGTATGAAAAAATTAAATGTTAATTAATTAAGATGTTTAAACACAAATTTAAGGACCTTTAAATACATTTGCCGCCAATAACTCGATGAAACGAAGCTAATAAAACTCATGGAATCGCCTTAGAATAAAATTCTGAGAAAAAAATCAATCCGAAATAACGGTCAAAAAAAATTCAAATTTTTTAACGGTTAGAAAAAATTCAAATTTCTCATCAGCATAGCTTTGCCCTGCATTGTTTACATATTTTTTTGAAATATAAAATCAATGAATTAAGCTATTTAATGAGTGTTTTTTGACTTTTCAATATAAACGGCGGGAATAAAAACATTCAATGAAGCTATTAAAACAATTCCGACCTTGCTACGAAGTCTAGATCAAGAGATAATTGGGACCCGAACGACCGAACGACCGAACGACCGAACGACCGAACGACCGAACGACCGAACGACCGAACGACCGAACGACCGAACGACCGAACGACCGAACGACCGATCAAAGTGCATGATTGAGCTTCCTTTTTGAAAACAAGTTTTCAAAAATGCGCTAAAAATGTACATTTTTTAATAGATGCGAAATTTTAGCGAAATTTTCAATTTTCAAAAAAAATAAATGCGAAATTTCCAAAAAAATAGATGCGAAATTTATCTGTCTCTAATGATATTGGAATATATCATGCCTACACATTAAAAATGAATGAAAATCGCATACCAATTTAGTAAAACTGAATATTGGAAATGAAAACAAGAAGAAAATGCAAATTAGAAATGGAATCGAAATCTCATTAACTATCTGGCAGCCTCACAAAGTCGTATATCAATATTCTTTCGACAATACAGACACACATGTACACGCATGCAGAAATTCTATTAAAATAGAAAAATAACAATAAGAAGTCGATGGAACCTTCTTCATTATTTCGATTACAATTGGCTGCTTCTTCACTTCCATTCTGTTCATTTTGCGTTGTAAAAATATTCACTGACTCACTTACCTACTTATTTATGTGTGTTGCTCGTATGCTCAGTTCAATGGAAATAATTTCCTTTCTTTAATATCCTTTTACTGCCTCTTCTTTATTCTCTATATCAAAATAAAATCAAGCAAAATGCACAGCAACTAGGGGTGTCAATTACTTGGGGGTATCAGGACTTGTACAAGTCCCAAATACCCAAGTCCTAAATACCCCAAGTACTTGTACAAATCCCAAGTCTTTAAAATAGAACTAAAAAATGACCCTAAAAGTGAAAAAATACTATATTTGGTTCTTTTTATTGACATTTTTAAATAATAGAGCTATTTTAATTCCTAATGTTTTATTTTCAAGTCATTGAACTCTTTTAAATGTAAATTAAAATTGAAATTGTCCATGTACATCAAAAATTCGAAATTTTAATAAAAAAGTTCATTATTTAAAAATTTTAACTGAATTAGCTCCATTTTAAGTTTTCTGCATGTAAAAAAGACGATAATCTGTTAAAAATTCAATTTTTTAAAAAATAATTAAAAATTTATCTTAAATAGCTGAAAAATTGCTAAAAATTATTAAATTATTGGATTTGTACAAGTACTTGGGATAAAAACCCAAGTACTTGGGGTCCCCCAAGTCCTTGCAAAATACCCCAAATACCCAAGTACTTGGGATTTGTACTTGACACCCCTAACAGCAACAAAAAATAAAAGGGAAACAAAAAAAAATGTTGGACGAAGGCAATAAATTGAGGCGGGAATAAGAAGAAAGTTTGAGGTATGGCACAAGACAAGACCATAAAGCATTGAATATTTCGGAAGAGGCAGCAAAAAAAGTAAAGAAAAAGAAGAAAAAAACTTTTCTTCTCCATTTTGCTTTCTTTTCCACTTTCCATACTCAGTCATTCACTTCAATCTTTAATTCTTTAATTTCATTAATTTGTGATAAATTGCACAATCCAATTACCAATTTCCTTCTCGTTCTTTTTTTCTGCTGATTTCTGCTTAATATTATCCTGATTGTAAAAAAATTGTACATGTATAGTAAGAGAATGAGCTTGAACCGCTAAATACATTATGATGGTGTTAATTAGCAAGTTTAGACATTAATGGATTTTTAAGAACAAGAACATTCATCTACTTCCGTTTATTCTTCATCACCATATCCATCGTTATCAAGAAGGCTTATATGAGTGAGGATCCTGAGAATGTGTTTGTCAGATTTGGATGGTTTTGGTGTTTGGGATGTTTGTTCAGAATGGGAGATGCTTAAAGACAAGGGCGTAGCCAGAAAGAGTGTTTTTTTTTTGTATTTAGGGGTGGAGGGAAGTGTTTGGGATTTTTACTCAAAAAACACTAGCAAATTGTAGAATTTTCCCTAAAAGAGGAGGGGTCAAAACACCACCTACTCCCACCGTGGCTATGAACCCTTTCAAAGATTTGCAAAAGTCGAAAGAATTAAAAATTTAACCAATTTTAACTGCAATAACACGCTAACCCAAAAGTGCACCATTTTTTGAAAATTTACTCGCTACCCTCTCCAAAATAAACAATTCCTAACCTTAAAAATCCATTAAAATCTGACAAAATCTTCTCATTATTAATATACATCATAAATTTCACTTAAATCTTTTTCAATTACCTCCTATCTCACGTAACTTCCGCATATATCTATCTACTTCACATTATTATTACACTTTCGTCGAAAAATGTTTATTGCTTGATAAGATCTAATGAAAAATTTTAATCCATTGTTTAATGCTCTCGCATGTATCATAAGAACTACCATAAACACTTGTGATACTAAAATTCATAATTACTCATGAGTTTTAAGGATATTAAGTTTTCTGATGTGATTATACATAATGAAAGATAAATCAAAAGTTTATGAATAATTTTGAAGGTTTTCAGAATATTTATGAGCGAAATTAAATACTGAGAATGAATGCAGAATACGTAAATATAGAGATAAAAATTTATTGATGCAATTTTTTTTACTTTTTACTGGATGTTATTGGATACAAGGTAGTTCTATATTTCTATGAGTTCATCATAAAAAAATTTATAGCTACAAAACTTTCGAACAAACCCTTTGAATATATTTTGCATAGGATTCTCGACAGTAATTTATTCTAATTTTCATTCAACTTTATTAAAAAAAGGTTGAATCCTTACTGATGTTCTCAAATTTTCATTTTCTCCGACTCGAAATAAATCAAAATTTAATTTCATCAGAAATGTACACGCTTACAGAAAAAAAATGTTATTCGATTCCTTTCAACTTAATTTCAACCCATCTTAAGATTCAGATGACATTTAACATTTTTCAATATCATTAAGTTTATCCACCCATAAATTTCCAACAACATACTTATGAATGACAAATGAGATTTTTATTGTTGAGCATATTTATGTACAATTTATGTCTTATATATGAGAGGAAAAAAAATCATCTTGCATTGAAGTAGGAGTTTTATGCTCAATTAATTGTTGATAAGCGCTTTTTATGTTGTCTTGGAAATTCGGGATTGCTTATTAATGACGTTTGATGTATATGATGGGATGATGGTAAATTTGATTAAATTTGAATGAAAAGGCGCTGTTCTTGAACTCTATAGCAGTGATGGCTAATCGGTGTGCCGCGGCACACTAGTGTTCCGAATTTTTTTCTAAAAGTACCAGGAATTGCGATCCGCCATAAAATTTTATTGAATTATTAAAAAAGTGTTGAAAATTTTTAAAAATTATTTTTAAAAAATTCAATTCAAATCCTCCAAAAAAATTCACTTTTAGACATTCCAAATTCCATTTAAATCTGACAACAGCCAGTTTACAGACAATTCTAATTTAATAATTCAACGATGCTTCAAAATATGTACATTCCGTCTTCAAAACAAACCACAATGTCAAGTAACAACATGTACATATATACGCATAAAATGCCACAGATGCATAAGTAGAAGCAACAGAAGCAGAACTTCTTACATTTATATATATTTTTTCACAAAACAAGCAGAAAATTTTGAGAGTTCCATAAAAAAATTTTATATTATTCTCCATCATGTATCATTAAAATTGCAAACATGCTGCAAATATGGCGTAAAAGTACATGAGAAGAAGAAAAAAAAAATCTCTTATTGTAAATAAGTGGCATAAAGCAGGCATTCATTTCACAATTTGCAAGCATAAACAAAGCTTAAGCTACACGCGAAAAGACGAATAAAAATTTTTTTCTTGTAAGGAAAAAGGGGAAATGGAAATAATGTTCAAATAATTTCCATAAAAGCGGCATAAAAAAGGATGAAACGAGAGAAGAAAAATGTTGATGCTGTAACATTATTACTGTTTCCGCACTAATGTGTAAAGCTTGAGAAAGCATGAAAAATGAGTTTTTGTACACAGACGGCACATGAATGAATTGTCGCATTTCGAGTTCTTAAAAGTTGCACAATGCTGAGCTTTTTTTCGCTGTGTTTTGGGTGCTAAAGCATTCTACTGTGATTTTTTGTTTGTATACAAAAAGCTGATTTTCATAGTCTCACCAAAGTGTTAAGCAATTTACATCCGATTTGGGTTTTAAATTTAATGGAATAGAAAGGAATTAGTAAGAATTTTCTGGATTTTTACAGTAGATGTAGATGAAAATTTCCTTAAAATTCTGTACAATTTTTTTATTGATTTCCATCTTGTTTGCAATGCAATTGACTTTAAATCTGGTCACCTCGTGAACAACCCGAAAAAGAATTAAATTTCCATGCATGCAATGCAAATTTAATAGTTTATCAGAAGCTCCATCCAACCCTACATTAAATCGTAAAATAAAACAACAAAGCACTGCAAATAAAATTAAGACTAAAACCCTTCAATAAAAAAATGCTGTTGAGCTTCCTGATAAAAAAAAAATTCGATTACAAAAAATTGTCATAAAAATCTGAACAAAAATGTTATTATTCAGCGTAAAGCTTACAGTTGTATGTGTCAATACTCCATGCATTAAACATTATTCATTCACTCCATGGATTTCCACAAACGCATCATACCACACAATATGTTTGAATTCTTTTTGTAAATGCAACGAAAACTGTTTTTTTTTTTGATGGATCGAAAAAATCTCAGTTTTGGTTCCATTGCATAGAATGCAGTAACAAAAAAAAATTGAATGGAACAGCTGGATTTTCGAAAGGATACAGAAAAAAATACTTACACAACATGGAAGCTTGAAGGTATTTTTGTGTGTGCGATAACATTTCATTCATCATTCAAACCAATCTGAAATTCCATTCGCTCAGGGATACAAAAAAATGAGAAGAATTACAATGCTATGAATGTCATTTCATGTTACGTGGATCTCTATGCTTGATATTAAGGGCACAGAGGAAAAAATACTTTAAAATTCATTGAAAAAATGTTTTTAAGCAGAATAGAAATTGAGGTTGGAGGGATAATGTTGACTGAATGTCTGTGAATATGATAAATTGGGGATAAGAGCCTAACCATTTGATTTGAAGGCACTGCGATTCAATAGGGACAGGATCTATTGTACCACACCCAGAAGACCTACCGTTTAAAGTGGGTTCCGAACCACTTGGAACTCTGCAAATTGCAAAGACACGAGTACGTCTTAAGACTTGATGTTCCATGCAATTTACCTAGCCATTTTTCGTGTGCGTAAAATGCAGCAATGAAATCATCCAAATGCTAGTATATTACAGCAGAAGAGACATAATATTAGCTAAATACCTCAAAACTGCACCCCACACATGATCCAACTTCCCAACTGACTTGACCGAAATACACCCCATACCTCATCCAATCCACAGTACTCCCCAAAAAGAAATTTTAAAAGTTAGTGTTCAGATAGTTTAGCACACGGCTATCTACAGATACACTAGCTTAAATCTAGCTTTTAACTAACTTTTAACGATCGTGGTTACTAGGGACTACATTCACGATTTAGAAAAATCCAATAATAAACCCGAAAAAGGCTAATTGAGACAATTCAAAACTCAACAGTCATTAAACAACTCAACAACTCTTTAATTCACTGGTAGATATTCATATCCACAGCAGTAGTAATTTTCCTCCACAGAACTTAAAAAGTCAAGTGCCTGTAAGCTCCATAAAACTTTTTACGATGCTCCCTCTTCATTCTATTCTTACGGATGCTTTTCCTGCCAATTTTTTTTTTTTCCTTTACATTCTCATCTCAAAATTTCATTTAATTCAAAAAAATAAAATAAAAGCACAATCGAGAGGTGTTTTTATTCTATCGGATATGATAGAAAAGTTTTCTACCATGAAGTTCCGTTGTTTGCCACGTTCTGATGATTACATTTAAACTTTCAATTTAAATGTCAAACTTTATGTGTTTGACTGTGAGGAGAGATGGAAAAGTTTTCTGTTTCCTTTTCTCAATGTCTTAATGGTGGTTAGGAATAATGGCTTTTTATTTGAACATGATTTCATTATCACCGAAGAATGGATGGAATGACTGAATGGATTTATTTTTCTCCTTTCGAGTGAACTTTCTCGTAATAAAGTTATTTACCTTTTGTTCCTCGAACTCGTTATTTGAAAAAAAACTTCGAAATTTTTTTTGCTGATTATTGAAAGTAATGAGGCAGAATTACGCATGGAACAAAAATGTTACGCTAGCTGTTCATGTGTATCCAATAATCTCCTTATGTTAATGTTATGGGGAAGCATTTTTTCGTAAATGTAATTAAAAATTTTCGTATTTTAAAAAATAAGCAGGCATTCGGAATAAATTAATGCGATTACTTATTTTATTTGAAAATTTATATTAATTTCAGAAAATTATTTTGTTGACGGTAAAGATTCAATTAAGCTTTTCAATTTAACGATTGCAAATACGAACATTGTAAAACTCGAGTAGGGGGTAAATGCTTGATTTTTCCAGAGATTTTTCGAGATTTTGATAAAATTATTATTTTTTATTGAAATGCTTTGAAAATGTTTGTCAAAAGAATCTTTTGTGTTTTTGAATTTTATTAAAATTTTGTAGGCGTCATCCATGGCAACAATATAATGCAATGTTTAATTAAATGAAATTTATCAAAGAAAAGTTCTCAAAGAGTTGTTAATCAAAATATTTCCTATTGATAGATAATTTATAAATTTCAAAAAAAAAAATAATAAAGAGACACCTGAAGCTGAAGCTGTAATTCCACATATTCATAAATTTCAATATTCACTAAATAATAAGAATTCTCTGTAATTTATCATAAAATTACAAAACCTTAAATCAGCAACAAAACACAGCCACATCCTCTCACTTTTGACCTCTCATGATTCTTCAATAAAAATTGATTCCAACCACAATCGTCATCACAACATAAAAAGATAAAGATGTTATTTTTTTGCAGACCTTCAATTTAGATTTCTAAAAAAAAGAAAAGAAAAGAAAAAAACATTTTCGCGTTTGAAGCATTTTATGCCTTTTTGAACCTCTAATTCCATCTCAACCATGTCAAATTACCTTTTCAGCTATAAGAAAAATTTGGATTTTTTTCCTCTTTGCTTCTCTGCAAACATTTTTATTTTATTTAATGTTATTTTAAGAACTTTTGAGTTTATTCGGTACCTTTTTTAATCTTATGAAAATAAGCATGCATAGAATTTCAAAGTCAATTCCATACCCAAAATGAACATAAAAAAGCTCAATTCATCTCCCTTTCTTCTTCAAATAAGAGGCTTATTTGAGCACTTTTGTATTCACATGGTGAGCATATCGCAATTTATACATTTGAAGTGTTTCATTTTTGAACCTTCGAGAAAAGAACGAGTAGAATGGAGGAGGGAAAAATTGCGTGAAGGACCAAAAATGATCAACATTAAAAATGTGAATATGACGTGACTTCCATTCATCAAAAAACTGTCATATTTATTGTACTTTTGTGTCATGTTCCTATACATGAACATTTTTCATCAAAAATTACACTTTTTTGAGGAGGACATTAATCAGGTAAAATACCTAAATGACAGTGAATTTCTGATGCCTCAGATGTTGATGAAAAATCAGTCAATAAGATCTCGTGCAGTTCTCATATTAATCAAAAAAAAATTTCCAACATGCTGAAACTTTTTTCATTCCTTTTAATTCTCTGCAGAGACTTTCATAAATTAAAATTAAATTTCTTCTTTTGACTTTGAAATGTCATGAGTATCACAAAGCTACAGAGAACACGAGTTGGAATTGTTTGACGTAAATCCTACATCCAGTTTGATACATCAAACGCATCCACTTCCTTGTTTACGTTTAATTAAATGTGGAAATGTAACTTAAAAAAAATTATAATTTAATTTTTATGTCAAGAAAATTTCCACTCAATGTCGTAAAATTTCCATTTTTTCTAATACATTTGTCTTCTTCACTTTCAAATGCCGACAGACATGTAGAATTGAATATAATTTTTATTGTCAGCTATTCAGAATAATGGTGAAAGTGATTGGTGGAATTTTTAATGCTGCTAATGTGAAGTGGGGTGAACATTAATTTTTAATGACTGCAAAGCAAGTCTAGTTGCTTAATAGCAGTTTAATAAATTATTTAACTTATTCTTTGAATTTTTTGAGTAAAGTAAAAAAAGTCAACATCAAAAATAAAATGAATCTTCACATGCTTAAGGTTTGAATGGATCAAACTTAGTCAATACAAACCTCTTTAAAGAAAGATTAAGACTACATTTAGGGACTGTTTACTTAGACCCATCCCCCTCATTATGCTTTTAGCATAAAATTGTTTTGAGCTGTTACAAATTGCTAGACCTACTCCCTACGAACTAAAAGGCAACCCTACTAAGTTAATTGCCCTTTACTAAAAAAAACTTTGAACAGTATTTTTGAAACCAAAAATTAATTTTTAAATGTGACTTGATTCTACGTAGGTTCCTTCATTCAACTAATCTAACTATTAAGAGTATTCCCCATTAAATATTTAAACATTAAACATTTTTATTTCCAAACGTACTTCTGACATTTCAATCAAAATCCCTTCCATATCCATCATCTTAGTTCCAAGAAGGAACTTCAACATTCCCTTCCAAAAAATCTCAATTTATCATACATAACGAAAAAATTTCCTAGTTCCACATCTTTTTGTAAATTCATCTCATCTCTCTTTCATTCTCGTACCAAACCTAACGATGATGACAAAAAAAGTTTTGCTTCATCTTTTTACATTTTCAAATTTTTTTTCCTTTATTTTGCGGAAAATTGTTAAGAAAATTCTCTGCGGTTGTCCAAAAAGAAGATGGAAGGAAAAAGGAAGACGAAATTATAATTGAAATATTTTTTTTTCATCTCTGCTTATATCAAGAGAGACATATCCACATCACACAGATATGAGTGTGGGATGAGAAACAATATGAATAAGTTTGAGAAGTAGAGCGTTGCTTACATCAGAGAAAGTGCCAAATATTTACACTAAAAATTTTCTCTCCCTTCGAATGTCTCCAATTATTTAAAACAACGAGCAAGCAAGTAAACAGCAGCTACAGAAGTAGTGTGAGGAATTAACAAACAATTGTTTGAGCACAGGAAGGTCTTTAATTTTCATATTTAATTTGATGTTTTTTTATTCAGCATATTGCTATTCGGGGAGCTTTTAAACACAACGTAAAAAAGGAAAAAAAAGGAATTTCTGCTGTTTCAGCGGCTGAAAAGTTTAATTTTTAATAAGTTTACAAATACTTTTTCTTCCTTTGCTTGTTCATTTTTGTTCGTTTGAATTTTTTCTGAAGCATGTTTTGTGGTTGATGTCGGCAAAATATTTTAATTTGTCCTCAATTTTTTTTTGGTCCTCATTCTTAAAATTTTTGTTTAGTGCTTTAATTTTGCAAGAGATTTTGAACTTTTCAACTCAAGCCTCGTTAGTCTACTCGAAAAGCTTCAACATTTTTACATAAACCAAAAAGTGAACGACCTGTAAAAAGTAAAATTAGATCCAAAATTTGTTGACAACTTATGATATCCTACCCATGTCAATTACAAAACATGACACTCAAAGATTCTGTCAATCTGCGCTTACCACATTCAATCCACTGTCTTTTGACCTATTTCCTTACTTACTTTCTTTCTATCCACGTCATTGAGTTTTGTTGTAGTGTTGAAAAAAAAAATTCTACTCTCAACGTTTCGTCTATTCGTGCCCCTTATGAAGCATAAATTATGATTCGATAGTACAAGAATAAAAGGAGAAAAAATATGATAAGAAAAATTACTCAATACAAAGAAGAATAAAAAAAATTTCACATCCACTTTTCGTCGAGTGTTTTTGAAGCAAATAAATTTATTGTAATTTATTTTAAGGGAATATTGAATGAGGAGGTGGGGAAGGACGAAGAAATCTCATTAAGTTGGGTCGCATGTCGCTTTTATTTTACGCTTAATGAATTATGTGGCGAGTAGTGATTTCTTCTAGACTTTCCATTTCACTCCGCACCCCCCATATTTTTGACATGATGATCAAATATTTTTGATGAACATAATTTTTTCATCTTTCATAGAACATTGCTTGATTGTGTTCAAGGCAATCGCATCAGTCTTTTAGACCATCATTGACGCCTTTCATGTTTTAATTTATGCAATTAGATTTATTACGGACACTCTTGTTGTCCTGACTCGAGGATGTCTATGACAAATTCTCAATGGAAAATTTATCGATAGATAGTCTGAATGTCTACGTGTTTTAACTACTAGTGTAGATTGTAGTCAGTTGATTTATGGATGGAAGGTCATTTTAAATAAATGTCAGGGGTTGAATTGAGCTTATTCGAAACTTAATTTGGTACAAAAACTATACACTAGTGTAGTCCATCATACATGAGGTTCATCGCTGATTTAGTCCTTCATTTGATCTGGTCTAAATCTTATAGGAAGAAGGGGGTCTGAGGCTGTGTGACAGTTCTAAATATTAGGTTTTTTTGTATAAAGAATTTGTGACAGGGAGGGGAGAGTCTAAAATTTCAACTTTTTAATGGAAGTCATAGTTAAACCAGTAATGGGAAACAACCCCCCAAATTCTGTGAATGCCTCTGACCAGTAGCGTAGTCAGGAGGGTATTTTCACTCATGGGAAAATATTGAGCGGTGTCCTCGCTGTGGTTTTGAATTTTCATACCGGTGAAAATACCCTTCAGGCTACACTACTGCTTCTGACTTTTGAAAAAATTTATAGCAAAAGCTAACACGAAAAACTATCAACTTCCATTCTTGACAGCCATTTAGCACGCAATCTACAATTTAAATAGCCTAACATGCTATTCATTACACAGTACAATTTTTTCTCATTCAACTTAAACATCCTCGACAATTTCATCCTACTAGTCTCATTTCTCATAACATATTCTTCATTATTATCATCTTAATTGCATTTTCCATTGTATTATGCTGGAAGTGAAAGAGAAAGCACTTAAAGAGCAATTTTCGAGAATAAGAAAAAGTACGCTGACAAAGAAAGTACCCCTCTTGACATAAGGCATACTTCATATCGTCTTCATTTACAAAAGGGAAAGGAAATTTTTTTCCCATTTTCTTCCACACTTATACTTTTCATTCCTTTATATAAACGCTCTGATGAAAGATAGTAGGACGAAAAAGAAAAAAAAAATAATGAAAGTGAAAAAAATGAGAATGAAGACGGAAACTCTTTTTATGATGTTATGTCTTCTTATTTAATTGTAATTATATGAGAAAGCGTCTTTTATGCCATTCACGACAATGATGACGACGATGATGATTTTTTATGATTACACTTTACCGTGATTGTATTTCATTCTCACTTCCCGTTTATTGAGAGCTTTACAGTTTGAAGAAATAAAAAAAAATTATGCTTTTTCATTGTGCTCTATTGTGATGGATGGTTGTTTGTGTACGAAAGAGAGGGGACATAAAAGGATGACACAAAAGTTTTATGATCGAAAAAAAAATGTTGATGATTTAATAGAAATCGATTCAAAGCTTTTCAATTCAAGGATATAATTCATGAAAAAATTAAAATTATTTAAAAAATGTTTGTTTGTTTGCTTGTGGTCGATTTATGAAGTATAAGATTTTTTTTTTTTGGTTTCATGACAATTTTGGAGCCTGCAAATATTTTTGATCCCTAAAATTGGATAAAAAGTTCTGTTCAGCAGGAGTGGAGAGGCGGCCGCACTAAAAGACACAATTGCAAATAATCATGAACAATTTTAGTCTCCAAAAAACAATGAATATTCCAAAAAATTCCAAAAACCTCACACTTATATACTTCAACTCCCATTCACAGAATCTCATCACAATCTCCTTCCCATGCAGCATAAGTCCACCTCATTATTATTCATATTTTTTTCGAGAATTCCGCATTATCATCACTATCAGTATATGGCTTTGTGGATCTCTTTTATGTCTTTCTGTACCTTTTATTCCAACCTACGCAGTTTTTGGTGAGATTTTCTTGTTCTACATCTATTTGCACTTCATTAAGTTGACTTTTACTTTATGCACTTCTTTTAATACTAAAGAATAGGAAGACAAAATGTTATCGTCATCATAAAAATGACTTTTTAACTCCTGTTGCCTTGAAGGCTGACAACCCTTCCTTCAGTTTTTTCAAGAAATGAAAGTTTGTCATTTATAACTTTATTATTCAATTTTTCGATCCCAAATGAATAGTTAAACATCACTTAATAACTAAATAAGTAATTGAGGGTAAAGCAACCTAAAAACACGAAAATTATGTGCGTAATTTATTACATAATAATAATTTAATTGCCAATTTTCACCTAAATAAACAATAAAATTAGCTTCAAGTTTTTGTGGTTCCATCAAAGTTCTTCTTGTTCCTCGGGTAAAGTTTGTTATCTCATTAAATAATATTACACACATTCATGCGTGATTATATATCATCAATTTCACATTCCTATACTTCTTATTCATTATCATCCTCTTTTTAAAGTCACTTTCTCATACCCCAAAAAAAATTTATAAATGTTCATTTATGTTACCTCATTTTATATCATATCGTTTACCTTTTGCTCCCTTAACGAGCCTCCTTTTTTCTATGATAATTTTCTCTTTAAAGTAATTTTTTTCTTTTTTTTCATATCAAGTTTATGAAAGATAATGGAAAGCGTAAAATGTTCAGAACCCCTTCCATCATAGAAAATGTTGCCTTTGACAATAATGACAACAAATTTGTGAGAAGCAGAAGTTCCATTTAACATTAATTTTGATAAAAATCTATCAGTAATAAAGTTAGGAAAGAAAAATAGGTTGAGAATTTTTGGAACCCCTTCCTTAATTTTTTTAGTCTTTGCTGTAATGTTGGGAATTTCTTTTGAGGTTCGTCCTTAAATGACTTCTTTTAGTAACTTTAATCTTAACTATTTTGAAGCTTTCTAATTTAGTCTAAATAAGATTAAAAGAGTAGCTTTTTGATGCCATGAATAGTTAGCGACAATTAAGAAAAAGATCCGCAATTAGTTTAATTTTAGGTCAAATATGACAAAAACCCTACAAAATCAATAGGAAGGCTGTCACTAATGAATAACTCCTAATATAATTTTATCATTTTGTACGCCTTCTTGTTAATTTGATTCTGCTTGTTGACTCAAATATCACTCTGTTTAAAATTGACATACATAAATGTGCGCTTTCTAGAACATGATGTAAAATTCTTCATCATAGAAGAAGTTACGGATTGAAATTCATTTTTTTTTTCAAAAAAGTGCGTATTTGCTCCACTGAGATGTTGGTTACGGATGTAAATTCAAAAATTACATGGGTGGTGGAAGGCATAGGGGAGATGTGGGAACAAAGAACTTTTTCTGTGCTTTATAAATTACTCAAAAAAATCTTTTTCCAATTTTACTTTACTCCACAGAACAGTTCTTGCCAACAAAAATTTTATACAAATAAGAAAATTTAAATGAAAATGAAAAAATTTGAAAACATAAAAAAGTTTTTTTTTCGGTTTCTATCCCGTCAGGGAATGACATAAAATAATTTGAGAAAACAGCAGCACAAAAAAAAATCATAAAAAATTTTATATTCACAGTCATATGCTCAATAATTGTATAAAACATAAAAAAAGTAAAGCATATTTCACTTAAAAAGCATATGTATCGAGTAAAAATACTTTGTCTGTACAAAAGAATTTCAAGCATATCATGTGATGCGTACAATGAAAAGCAAGTAATGAAGCTATCTGTTGTGGAGTAGAAATCATGATCTTTATTCCAAAATATTTACTTTGAAAGGGAACAATCATTTTGTAATTCAATAAGCATTAAAATGAAATTTCTAGACTATAAGTTCAAGAATTTTTAGGGGTGTGATGCAATGTAAAGATGTAACTAAGCAATAATAGATTGTTAAGATAGGGGGTTAAAAGACATGAATTTCGTTTTAAATTAATTTCATGAGGATGTTGAGGAACTCAGTTCCTAAAAGACAATGTGCCAAACTTCCAATTCTTCAAAAAAGTAGCATCATAAAAGCATGTAAAGAATTTTCGCATCAAAAACACAAAGCGATGCTTCTAATTAAATAAAAACATACTGCGTACATTTATTACCTTTTTCCTGTAATGAGACACACACATGGATGATGCAGAAAATTTTAATTTCAGTCTCATTTTTCTCTCTTTTTAATTGAATTAAATTTTCCTCAAACTTTTTTCTTTCCTCGTATTCTTTCAGTCAAGACTGAAAGGTGCATAAATTAAATTTTTTTATTAATAAATGAATTTTCTCGTCTTACTTTATCTTGTTAGTCATAAAAATGATTTTTGATATTTAATTACACATTTCCTGTATGTTTTGCATGCAGCTTCATTAAATTAATATCCAACGTTGAAAAATAAAATGAATAATTAATTAAATGAGGAAAAAATTTTATTTAATGTGATTCCATTAATTGAGCATTTCAGGATGCTTTTTATGCGCATCCATCTGATATGGTCTGCAATTTAAATGAAATTAAATTATTAATGCTCGGCAGTTAAACATTAAAATTAATTTTTGATTTTTCTGTGATTTACGCAATTACAGTTACATATTCTTCATTACTTTTTGATTAATGTTAATTAATGCATTACTGTACAGTTCCATACTGTATTTATTAATTCAAATTTTAAGCTTCTTGTAGATTTAAATTAATCTTATTAAAGGAGTATGGAAATCTATTAGTACAATCCAGGTCATTAATTGATAAATTTTTGAAAAAATATATATTTAAGTTGGTAGCATGCAGTAACATGACAGTTTTAATCTGTAATTTGATATTAAGGTGAGAAGAAATCGGTATGCAATTTATTAGAACTAAATTAAAAAAATAGTTAACCTTTTAGTACTCATAATTTTAGTACAAAATGGCCATCGTGAAAATATTAAAACTTAAAATTTTCCAATTTCAATTAGTTTTTACATTACTAAACTAGTTCATTATTTGATTTTACACTCAAAACTTTTACCAAAATAACACATTAACATCAAAAATTGAGCCTAAATGCTAAATTGTGTGAAAATTCGAAATTGTTTACAAATCAGAGTAAAATCACTTCTTTTTCCTTGAATGTATTCTTAATTGCTTACTAAGCATCAAGTTCCTTAAATTACATCTTCAATGAAAATCAATGTAATTAAGCTGCAAAACAAGTTTAATTATTCCAAATTAACCTTGATTTATCGTTTTGATTTAAAGTGATCAAATTGCAACCTCTATCAAGTTACCAGTTCGAATTTTCATAGTTCTTTATCCAATTACTATAATTACATTTATGTGAATAATAATCTCTTTTATAACATCCTTATTACGACAATGACTTAATATGGTGTCAAGAAAATGGAAAACCGAAAAAACTCGAATGTAAAGGAAATTATCATAGCTGAGAAAATTCTAGCATCTCTGAACAGCTGTTTTGTCCGTTAATTTTTTAGTTAAAAGGCCCTCAATTTTTGAAAAAAATCAAAAATTCAAATCTTTTTTTGCATATAATCCGACCAAGAAAAATTATTTTTTGCAAAATTAAGTGTTTTTCCTAAGTTTTTATTTATTATAATAATGATTTTTCCATAATTTCAGCCATGAAATTTGATATAAAAAAATTTAAACTAATTGTAACAAATAGAAAGTGTATAAATCTTAATTTGTTTCTTAAAAATTTAACGGACGACTTGTACTAAAATAAGCCGTACTAATGCGATTTATTTTAGAACAAATTCAAATTTCGCACGTAACGTATTTGTTCAGAGATGCTAGAGAAAATTCATGATTATTGTTAATTAAATTTTAAGTAAACTTTTTTATCGCATTTTGTGTGAATTTTTTAATTTTCCGTCTCCACCAAATTTATGCTCACGTCAAAAACTTCCGTTTTTTAATGAATTTTGTAATAATGAAATTTTTCCCATCCACGCTGTATGTTTTCGTGATGACTTGTTAAATTAAATTATTTTTAAATGAAAGGATTTTCAGGCAGTAAATTAGTACACTTAATGAACAAGTCTACATATTATTTATCATACATATTTAAAATTTTATTTTATTTTATTATTTAATGAGTTCTGTTGTATTTTGTATCACAAATTCCTATCCCAATGGAAGTTACAATGATAAAATTAAATAATTATGGAAGATATTTTCCGAGAGCTTTTTTGTCTCTTATTTTCAGTGACGCACATTCTTGTTGAACAAAGATTTAAACTAGCATCTCTGAACAAATACGTTACGTGCGAAATTTGAATTTGTTCTAAAATAAATCGCATTAGTACGGCTTATTTTAGTACAAGTCGTCCGTTAAATTTTTAAGAAACAAATTAAGATTTATACACTTTCTATTTGTTACAATTAGTTTAAATTTTTTTATATCAAATTTCATGGCTGAAATTATGGAAAAATCATTATTATAATAAATAAAAACTTAGGAAAAACACTTAATTTTGCAAAAAATAATTTTTCTTGGTCGGATTATATGCAAAAAAAGATTTGAATTTTTGATTTTTTTCAAAAATTGAGGGCCTTTTAACTAAAAAATTAACGGACAAAACAGCTGTTCAGAGATGCTAGGATTTAAATAAAATAATAAAATATCTAAATGTCAAATGGAATAACAGGCTTTGTCTTTTTAGGATCTCATTTTTCTGACAGGATTGTTTTCTTTTTGATAAATGTATAGAAAGGAAGTCTTACACTCTTCTAATATTACTTGAGCTTTTAATGTGAGAAGCTTGTTGACACAATTTTGGAACTTTACACTGGAGATAAAAAGTTATTGAAATTTGGATTTTTTTTTGAGTTAAGCTAGTGATTTATGTTAAGGCTTAAAAGATTTTTATTTTGTGATAAAATGGAGATTCCTTGTTAATAATAAATTGTTCTCGAGAACATGACTTCAGTTTTTTAGGCTAGAAATTTTTGTAACCTCAAATTGACACAAAGTGCATTAAGTGATTCACTTAAGATACATATTCAATTTTTTTTAAATTTCTAGAGGAAGAGGGTCTTATGCTGTGTGATAACTTCATATAAAAAAATTTTGGTTTGAGGATTTTGTGATAGAGAGGGGGAGGGTGGGTGTCATCTTCTATGAATGAGTTCGAGCTAATTTCGATTGTCAAATTAAGTTTCCAAACCAAAAATAAGCAAATCACAGTTTTTCATTTACCACAAATACTTTACAAATTTCATCTCCATCCACAAATGAAGCACTGCACTCGTGGGAAAATTTTCACGTAGTATTTTAAACTTTAAAACTTCCACCAGCAACGTATGGAAGTGAGGAAAAAACCATTAAAATGGAAATCATGCAAAAAAAAAAAGTGGCAGTTCTATTCGGCAGTCATTTCATAAACAAGCAGTGAAAGCATAAGAGGATAATACAACATGAACAGTAGTAGTTGTTGTATTGAAGCTGCATGAAAAAAAAAGAAAGAAAGAAAAGTTTTCCAATTATCATTTTCATTCACGTAATGCCGCACACATAGCGGCATTGGCAATAACAATAGGAAGGCATCGAGGGTAAGGGAGAAAAAGAATTTACTGTAATATTTTTTTTTATCAGCGTAAACCTCGTTGCTAGTATGCTGAGATGTTTTCCCTTCTCTTTAGTTTATTCTCATGATAGCGAGGGCATGTAAGTTCACTCATGGATTATTACACATAGACATTCACATAGAGAGAATGAGAAACGGGGAAACAGAAAAAAGGAACATGGAAAATCGGAGAGCTTTTAGTTGAATGAATCTCAGTTGATATAATGAGGAAAGGCAAGCTTGTTTGTATCTACATTGAAAAATGGCAAGTGATTAAATCATTGACAGGAATTGTTTAAGCGCTTTATTGGATAAAAGATTAATTCATTAGCGGATTTGGAAGCTTCTTTTTTCTCAAGCAAATATCAAAAGATGTGGGAGATAAATAAAGTCCATAATTAATTATATTTGATTAGCGTCAGGGTTAGGGATGGATGCTTAGTTTATGGATGGACATTTTTAAGGTATTTTATTCTTTTTTGTCATATCTGTTTAATAGGTTAGCGATTCTCATGCGACTAAGTTCAAATCCTATCGAAACTCTTAAATCGAAATTCTCAATCCAACAAAAACAATATTCAAGAAAATTTCTCCAGCAATTAAGCTCTGAATTTATTTAAATTATTACCCTCAATTTTCAAAAAGTTTTAAATGCAAGCTTATAATTTACAAGATCCAGCTTCATTACAGAGATAACATCGCAATAGAAAATTCTTAATCCAACCAAGTTCACAGAAATAACTAATTTTCAACATAATCCCCGAATCAAGAAGATGAGAACTACCCACATTCACCCAAAATGTCTCAACATTAAGCTCAATCTACTTTACAAAAGCATCACGATGAGAAGAAATTCCAACGAGAAGAAACATCGGTAGAGATAATAAATTATTGCTGGTTGTGCGAGAATGAGAGCGGGAAGAGGAAATACTTTCATTGCCTTTGTCTATACACAGATCCTTGGTGTGAAAAGCTTCAATCCCTCCAGTTTTTGGCAATTTTCTCACACTTTCTGACTCATTTTCCTCCCCCCTCACTAAGCTGCTACTACTATATATTAAATTGCAGTACAAATTTTCTTCTCTCTGATCAGAGAAATTTAAAACTGTGCCATGACTTAATTTTTCTTTTCCTCAATCTAGAGACAAAAACATTTTCTTTAACTAAAAGAAATTGAAAAGATGGAGACAGACACAAAAAGAAAAATTTTAGAGATAAAAGAGAAATAAACCACATTGACGTGTTTGTCGTCATGAGAAATTTTGCAGAAAACTTTTAGCACATTTTTTTGTGCGAAAAACAAATACGATTAAAATGTAACATTGGGTGATTGACCTGATCCATAGCTTGAATAATTGAGAGATGCCATGAACATTTTTTTAGCTCAATGACTAATTCGATGTGATATTGATTTCTTAGTCGAATGTCAGATTATATATATTTTAGCAAACTGTTGACATAGCAATCAGTATAAGTTATTGGGTGTGTAGGTGGATGACAATTTGAATTATTAGCCAGAAGCTTAGGCAGTCAGTAAAGTGCAAACTTGACAAGAGGTTCAATTTACTTGTAAATTGGATGAACTAATGTCTTTGAGAGTAATATCTTATATCACATCACGAACAAGGTTAAGAAATGGCAGAGGAGCTGTTAGCTATCATTGTTGCGACTCAATTGGATGTTGACCCGAGCGATGTATAATTCATTGTCATTCACAAGGTTTGCAATGTAGACAGTTGATAAAGAATCCAATTATAACTGAATTTTAGGTGCCTTCTAAGTATTTTTTTATACTTTGAACAGCATCTCAATGTCCATTCATCTCATTACAGTATAGTAACGGTCACTGATATCAAATTCTGATAAATGTCAAATCCCAAAGCATCTCTTAAAAAATATTACAAAAAATGCGCTTTAGTCACCTCATTACCATCCCCAATGGTGACATTTAATCCAATTTTGCTTTTTTTTCATTGTACTGTCACTTGAACAAATTTTTTATCCTCTCATTTTTCTCTTCTGTTCTCGTTTTTTTCTTTCCCTAACATCAATTGTCTCACAGATTATCGTACGTGAAATGAATCGCTTAGGAATGATAGTGGATTTATCGAAAGCATCTGTAAAGACAATGAAAGACGTGCTGGCAATAACAGAAGCACCAGTTATTTTCTCACATTCCTCCGCATATGAGCTGTGCAATTCAAGTCGTAATGTACAAGATGAAATATTAAGGGAAGTGACAAAGAATCGTGGTCTTGTGATGGTCAACTTTTACAATAAATTTCTCAGTTGTAGTGAGAATGCAACCGTTCATGATGCAGTCGGTAAGTAAATTATTTATTACACAATTATGTTGTCAGTTGTCATATGAGAGTGCATCGTTCTTGTGCTCAATGAATGAATGCATTCGTGAATGAATAGTAAATGGGATGGATGTAAATTTGCAGGCAGCAGCAGTAGAGACAAAATGTGAATAAATAATGCATAAAATATATTTCATTAAGTTTAATTAATTTATTGGATTCATTTTGTACAAGTTTCTCGCGAGAATTTACACAGAACAGCATGTTGCATTTTTTTAAATGAGCTTAAATATAATAACCACTATCGTTGCTTGCTGCTGCTGTTTGTGAAAAAAGTGATAAATTCATTGGGAAACTTTCCAAATTTACTTGTTAGCACGTTTTTGTTGATGGAAGATAATTTACTTATTCATGATGAAATTTTGAGTAGCTTGTACATAAGTTACTTAATAGAAGGACATTTTAAGTTGTGCATCAAATATTTTGAAGCTTTAAAATTGCTCTTAAAGATGAAAAAGTCTGACGTCTTTAATCAACACGTTTTATTCATTTTTATTATAATTTTAAAGGTTCATTAGTAAAATTTGTAATACTTAAAGAGTCGTTCATTTAATGCAATTTGCAAAAAATGACTTTGTTTTTTAAACTTTGTTCCCTTCCCCTCATCGTTACTATGAGAGATCCTTGAAGAAATTTGCAGGGAAATTTGTTACACAATTTTGAAATTAAAATTCAAAAAATTCAAACTTTCTACTAGACGTCACTTAGATCCTTAGATGAATCAGCAAAAAATTCAAAACTCCACCAACTGCAGTGTCGAATTTAAAACTTTTAAAAAATCAATTTCTCGTATTCACAAACTTTTTTTTCAACTTTTTTCCCCACCACAGATGTTTTTTTATAAGCACTTTTATCCACCCACGAACAGCTCAACTGAAACACCTTTCCACTTCCTACAACATGCAAATACTGTATGTAGCAAAACTTATTCATTTCTTTCTTGCTGCTCTCTTACGGTAACGAGAGTTTAATGAAAAGCTCTTTGTTTGAATTTTTTTCCATTCATCTCATCGTAATATAAAGAGTTCATTCACTAAAAAAGAAACTTTGTATTAATGCAGACATTATGTGGTGCTATAGAGTCATCAAATGTTACGGGTGAAATGGATTGTGCTTGTTGAGTTGCATTGAAAATATTTACCTCGAATATTAGCTCTTTAAAATTCTGAATGGATGCGCGCAGGTAGAAATATTCAAATTGGATAAATGTGGTTTCTATTTAGATGTGAATTGCTGCTGATGGTGAAATTTTATTTAAAATCATGAAACTGATAAGTTTGATAATCAAACAAGACTTCCATTGAGTGTTTGCAGTACTTATTAAATTGAGTTTATTTGAATTGAAGAATTTAAATTAAATTTTCAAAATTTATACAAACTTAAACATTAACAAAGTATCAATCATAGAAATTGAAATTTTCAATATTGAAGTCAAAAACAAAAATTATTTGATTGAAAATTTGTCTGAAGTTAAGCTTCTATGATTCTAAATATTAGGTCAGAAGGTTTTTCATTTTTACTTTTAGCATATGTATGCATATGATAGATTTGAAATAAAGTATCAAGAAATATTTTCTAAAAATGGGAGTCATGTTTAGATTTTGAATCAAGAAAAAACAAGAAACAAAGAATTCATGTACTGAGTAGTGTCAATTTGAGTGAATCAAAATATTTCTATACAAAATTTACAGTAGAATACAGTTGATTGATTCTTATAGTCTTGAATAAAAATTATTGAACATAAAAAAAAAAAAATACAAAACTCTTGCAAAAATCAAGGATTCCTAGTACATTTTAAACCCTAGAAATTTTTTTGGCCAACTCCAGAACTCTTTCTGATTGACTACACCACAGATTCTAGATATTGTTGTACACATAAGTAAGGCATCTACTTAACAAAATTGGACATCAATTATCTCCATTTAAAATTTTAAACTAATTTTATTGAACATCACTATCGAACGATCACTGCAGAAAAATAAAATAAAATCTGCAAATATTTTTCCCTATTTTAATTTCCGTAAAACGTTTTTTTTTTTTCTTCATGTTTGCTTTCAAAAGTGCAAATATTTTCATTTAATGAACAAAAGTTCTGAAATGTTTACCATGAATAAATGAAAAGAAAAATGAACATAAATTTATCGCTAACAAGAGCACAATTTTTAATGCATTCACAAATGTTTTCTTAATAATGCACTAACTATGATTGAGAATCTTGGAAAGAAGAGAAACTTTCCTAATGGGTTTTACTACTTCATCAAACTAATATAAAAGTCACCAAAGAAAAGTTTATTATGTGGTTGAGGCGCCTTATTATGAGGAATGAAATAAAGATGAATGAATGGTTTACAAAATAATAATAAAATGATGAAGTTGAAGATATTTTGATGAAGCATTCTGGGTTTTCTCCAGACATTTTATGTGAGAAAAGATTTATTCTTGTGGAAAATTTTTGGAAGAATCAGAAAAGTTTCTGAATAAAATCAAACAAATAAAGTCATAAAATGTTAAAAGATTTTAAAGTTAATAGTTAATAGCTAAAGGAAGTAGGTATGCTTATTTATTCAAACTGGATGTTAATATTAAATCATTACATTAATTTCAAACTATTCAAAAACTTTAAATTCAAATATTTTTCTATTAAAATTAAAAATTCCATACATAATGTCAATTACTGAATTATTCCCTAAATAATCGAAAAACAAATTTATACAGAATGAAATGCTGAAATATACACACAATTACTGCAGCATAATTTTATTCGTATATCATTATAATAGTCTGCTCATTATTATTATCATTATAGGGGCTTTTCGGGGCACAAAAACATTTTCAGTTCCATTCAGTGTTACTCAATACATAATTATTCAATTTTGCGTAAATCATACTCAATATAATGAATATATCACATCCACAAAAAAAAAAGACATTAATAATTCCAGCAATGCATTTGTACAAAACCAAAAATTTCATTTTATGAAAATTGTTTAATAATGACCTGAAACGAGTATAATATTTTTCAGCAACAGTACACAGAGAGTCTCGGTAGCGGTAGTATTAATAAAAATGTTTTCAATTTTCATCTCTCTCACTCATTTTTTTATTTTCATTCATTTTTGGTTAATTTATGATTCAATAAATTTTTCAACTGAACATATTAAGTTCCACACAGATGAGGAAAGAATAATGCGAATTGAAAAAATAAAATGTTGTTGCTGATTCTCCACCAGCACAACTAATGTGTCGAAGTATGATTAAGGAGAGAGAAAGGTTCAGGACTGCAGTGAATGTATTGAGGAAAAAACTTATGGATCATGAAAGTTATTAAAATGAATAGCATTTATTTTCATTGCAGAAAATAACTAGTAATGAAGCGGATCACGCTTCATGTGCATATTCACACCGTTACAAAACTCTATATCGGGTCAGCAAAGCTTCGCTTTGCATAAGTTTGAAGATTAGGATTCGATCGGGTCAGCAAAGCTTCGCTTTGCATAAGTTTGAAGATTAAGTCTCGATCGGGTCAGCAAAGCTTCGCTTTGCATAAGTTTGAAGATTAGGATTCCATCGGGTCAGCAAAGCTTCGCTTTGCATAAGTTTGAAGATTAAGTCTCGATCGGGTCAGCAAAGCTTCGCTTTGCATAAGTTTGAAGATTAGGATTCCATCGGGTCAGCAAAGCTTCGCTTTGCATAAAATTGAAGATTAAGGCTTGTTTATGACTCAGTTTTAATCTATTTAAGAATTCTCTTAGTTAGCATAAAATGATTATGCTTATTCTTAACGTACTTTATTTTAGAACTTAACTTCCTTTATTTTCACTTATATTTCACAATATTTTGTAAGTTTTAATTATATTTCATAATATTTTTACTCTTTATGTTTATATTTAGTTTTAAGCACTTTTACCCAATAAATAGAACTAAAGTTAGTTCGCTAGCTTTAGTGCACTCATAACTTTCTTACCTAAAACAGCCTAAAACTACTTCTTCTTTTTCTTATTTACTAAATCTGAGTCCATTAGCGACTCCCAGCCTCTAAGTTAGGATTCGTTATCTTATCGATCCCTAACAAGGCTCAATCGGGTCAGCAAAGCTTCGCTTTGCATAAGTTTGAAGATTAGGATTCCATCGGGTCAGCAAAGCTTCGCTTTGCATAAGTTTGAAGATTAGGATTCCATCAGGTCAGCAAAGCTTCGCTTTGCATAAGTTTGAAGATTAGGATTCCATCGGGTCAGCAAAGCTTCGCTTTGCATAAGTTTGAAGATTAGGATTCGATCGGGTCAGCAAAGCTTCGCTTTGCATAAGTTTGAAGATTAAGTCTCGATCGGGTCAGCAAAGCTTCGCTTTGCATAAGTTTGAAGATTAGGATTCCATCGGGTCAGCAAAGCTTCGCTTTGCATAAGTTTGAAGATTAGGATTCGATCGGGTCAGCAAAGCTTCGCTTTGCATAAGTTTGAAGATTAGGATTCCATCGGGTCAGCAAAGCTCCGCTTTGCATAAGTTTGAAGATTAGGATTCCATCGGGTCAGCAAAGCTTCGCTTTGCATAAGTTTGAAGATTAGGACTCCATCAGGTCAGCAAAGCTTCGCTTTGCATAAGTTTGAAGATTAGGATTCCATCGGGTCAGCAAAGCTTCGCTTTGCATAAGTTTGAAGATTAGGATTCCATCAGGTCAGCAAAGCTTCGCTTTGCATAAGTTTGAAGATTAGGATTCCATTGGGTCAGCAAAGCTTCGCTTTGCATAAGTTTGAAGATTAGGATTCCATCGGGTCAGCAAAGCTTCGCTTTGCATAAGTTTGAAGATTAGGATTCCATCAGGTCAGCAAAGCGTCGCTTTGCATAAGTTTGAAGATTAGGATTCCATCGGGTCTGCAAAGCTTCGCTTTGCATAAGTTTGAAGATTAGGATTCCATCGGGTCAGCAAAGCTTCGCTTTGCATAAGTTTGAAGATTAGGACTCCATCAGGTCAGCAAAGCTTCGCTTTGCATAAGTTTGAAGATTAGGATTCCATCGGGTCAGCAAAGCTTCGCTTTGCATAAGATTGTAGATTAAGTCTCGATCGGGTCAGCAAAGCTTCGCTTTGCATAAGATTGAAAATTAAGGTTACTAAAAAAATCGAGAATTTTTACATTTGGACTCAATTTTCAAGCACTAATTGATGTTTTTGGACATGACAACGTATGTACGACTTTTAGGTCTAATTATAAGCTACAATAATCACAGGTTTTTAGAATTTTTAAGTCCGAATTGTAGGCACAGGAAGGCGAAATGTCCAAAAAATGCCGATTTTTTGAACTTTTTCGACTTTTTGACCAACTAAACTTGGATTAAAAATATTTTTGGTATTTTTCCATAAAAGTTCTCGCATTTATTGATCAAAAACAGAAAAGTTTACAAAAATCCATCCACACAGTGAACCACACGAATTTTTCCAAAATTTAGGTTTGTGGGAGGTGTACTGGTGGCTAAAATTTTTTTTTGCATTTTTCTCAACAAAACTTCATTTTTTATTGATTTTGATCAAAAAAGTTCAATTAACAATTTGTGTGAAATTTTTTAACGGTATTTTGCAATAATCGGCTAAAATATGCTTAAAAAACACACTATTTCGTTAATTTCTCGGAATAGTCTGCATGGATCGGCACCAAAAGATTCACAGCACTTTTGAGTGATAATGCGCACATTTTGAGACATTTTTGACAAAAAATTATTTTTTCGTAGTTGAGTTCTCCATCCGACAAACGTGCTTGTAAGCATACACCACCACTATTTGGGGTCGTGTCCGGTGGCATCAAAACCTTTTTCAATGCGGTTTTTTGTATTTTGTAGATAATTTTGAGGCCGAACTTTTCACACCGAACTGTTTATGAAAATTTTGAGTTTTGGCGCCAAAAAACTAAAAAAACGATTTTTTAAATCTATCGAAAACAATATATTCACAACGTGAAACGGTGTGAATATGAAAAAATTAAGTGAGCAGTTCCAGGTTATAAATAAGGGTTCCCGAAGTCTCGGTCTCGACAAATTTTCGAGACCGAGACCGAGACCGAGAATTCCCGGGAAATCCCGGGAAGTCTCGACTTTAATTCTACAGTAAATTTTTGAAATATTTTAGGTGTTTTGCAATATCCATGGTATTTTCATGCTTGTTATAAAATTCTGATTTAAGGAAACTTCAAAAAGATAATAAATTTTGGTTACATCAACACAAAAATTTATGAAAATTATAAAGATAAAAACTTTTTTCCTTCATATAAATCTTAATCCATATTTCATGCATATTTTCAAAATATCAAAAATCCGTTAATTTGTTCAGGGGCCGGTCACAAAGTACGTTACGCAAAAAAATGACTTTTTAGACCTTCCTCCCCCTTTGTTACGATTTTTGTATAAAAATTCTTTTGTTTTGTTTAATCTGTTACAAAATCTTAATCCCCCCTCCCCCCTAAAAATAGAACGTACTAATTGAACGGCCCCTCACTACATAAGTAGTAAATGTTAGTAGGTAATATTTTTAAATAGGCACAATAAAAAAAACTATTTTTTGATAAAGTTTTAAGAATTTAACTATTGAAAATTCATTTTCGGATGCGCTTTTCTCATTCCTTTTTTTAAAGTTTTTTGTCATCAAAACTTTGATTTTTTTATTACCTGCATGCTTATTTAGACATGCTTAAGTATCTAAAAAATTTTCCTTTAAGATTTTAGATTTTTTTCCGAAGAAAAAATAGAAATTTTAAAGTAAAATAAATTTTTCTTGGTCTCGGGTCTCGGTCTCGGAAAATTTCCGAGACCGGGACCGAGACCGAGACCGAGAATTCCCGGGAATTCTCGGTCTCGGTCTCGGCATCGGGAACCCTTAGTTATAAATTTATGATTGCAGCGCATTTCTTTAACAATTTTTAATAAAATTATTTCCTATTTGAAAATCATCAATTCGATGATAAATATTTATTCAGTTTATAGCTTTCACCTTGAGCTTTATCCCATGATGCTTACCTTGCTAATAGAAGCTGCACTGACTGCAAAACTGCAAACAATATGACTCGTGCTTCATCAAATGAAATATGAGCATTTAAAAAATATTTTAATGGATTTTGTGTGCATGATATTGCGCGAACTGAGGGATGAATATTGAGGTTTATGAAAAATGGAATAACAATTTTATGCTACATTTTCCCGAGTGCATTTTCAATTATTTTCGATGCTTATCTTTGTGTCTTTATCTTTTTGCTGGAATCATGAATAAATTTTTTAGTGATTTTAGAGCTTTTGAGAAGAAATTTTTAAAAATCATTTATGTTGAGATTCGAACCTAAATTGCTGCTGTCAAGTGTAAAACATTTCAAAATCATGTAATATCTGCTGTTTGCCATTCAAACAATAAATTTTAATGCTGACTTTCTGACAAACTTGCAATTTCACATAGCAATTAATTTGTTTGGAATTTCAGAAAATTCCCAATCTGATATGCAAAAATGAATGAATGCAGATGAGCACAAATGAATTTTAATGTAAAAATAAAAATATTAAATTTATTTCATTACAAAAATATTTTATTAATTTTAATTTTTCACATTTCATCCAATATTTATAGCACACATTAATCACATCAAAAACATCGCTGGTATCGATAGCATTGGTCTTGGATCGGGATTCGATGGTATCAATTAGTAAGTATAAAAATTTATTCAATACTTTTCCAGTAAAAATATCATCAAAATATATTTTACTTATTCCCCATAAATCCATTAATTCTCATTCGTTCGGGTTTTGCACTCTTTTTTGCTATTGTCATTGTCCAATGCCCTGCTCTCTATCCAAATTTTTTATGTTGCCATTGTTGTTGGTGCTTTGTGTATTAAATAATTAATTACACGTTTACTGTACAAGGGAGTTAAGAGCTATAAACACAAGATTTATTGTAACGTGTTTCTCTTTATGGATTTTATTAAGACAAAGCACCATTGGAAAGTTTAGTTATTCACACTTCGTGCAGACAACCATCGATGATTTGCATTTTTTTAATTCTTTTCTTTAGAATTTTCAACTTTTAAACTGAATGTTCAGCAGAGACACAATAATTAATTTAAAATATGTCAATCCTAATTATTTTCGGGAAAATCGCGTTTTCCATGCACAGGCCGGAAAATTGCTTTGCTGACTTACGAGATTATTGTGATATAATTTTGTATTATATTATTTAATTGTTGGAGACAAGGTCGCACTATATACAATAATTATTTGTAGCTTTATAAAATTTATGTGAACGTGATTTTCCTTTATATTATTTTATTTTATATTCCACCTCTCGCTCTGCTTGCTGGTTCTCTCATAAGGCAGGCACATTGGGCTAATGTAATATTCACAGTCATACATCAACCAATTTTTTTTTATTCTTCGTCCTAGAATAAACGAGGGTCGAGCATTTAATAACATTAATAAATTAATTACAGCACACCAAAAGGCATAGAGGATGTTAGTGCTTATCCATATTTATTTGCTGAGCTTATGGGACATGGATGGACAGTTGAGGAATTAACTAAATTAGCTGGTGCTAACTTGCTCCGTGTTATGAGTGAGGTAGGTTATTTTACAAAATTTACACATTTGGAACATGATTCACGCTTAAATTCATTAGATAGCATTTGGGTAAATTTGCATTTTACTGATTTTATGATGCTTAACTTTGATGATGGAATTTTGAGGTTATGAGCATTTTGGGTGACATAATGGGAAGGCTAAATCTATAAATTTGAATGCTATTGTCATGAAGAACTTGAAATTCATGCTGCTGTCTAAACTAACATGAAAAAGTGGCTGATCCTTTGACCTCAGTAGTCTAATATTTCAAAATCTATTAATCTCATCATAAAATGCGCATCTGCAACCAACAATTCACATCAACTTGCTCTAAATTTTCAACTAAATGATAAATGAACAAATACAAGACAAAAATACCAGATAAATGCCAGAACATTTCTATCCAGCTTCAAATTACCTCTTCCCAATTCAAACATTCACATTCACAGCAAAACAACAAATAAAAGCTGACATACAGTGTGAAAAGTTTCTTTTATATGCTTACATGTTTCTCTTATACATACAGAATGGTGTTTATTGTGTGGCGTCAAAATTGGACCCATTTTTGCGGTCATTATTCGATTGAATGCTTTCGTAAAAAATGTCGTCCTCTTTTCTCATTTGTACATCTTTATGTGTGTCTGTCGCACACCTTCTATATGGATATGGAAATACAAAATTTGCCCCTTTTTCACATTGTTTTTATTTTCATTTTTTTTTTGGCACATGAAAAAGTTTATTCTTTTATTTTCCATCTTTAATGGTCGTAAACTTTGGGCATGGTTTCAAAAAGTGAAATAAAATGGATAAAATTTAGTCGTTTTGGGATTATTATTTTGACCTAATGATGCTTCGAGATGGCAAGATTTTTCCTTTTACTTGATCAGATGGCGCACTTTTTAGGAAGACAATTTTCAATCTTTAGACTTCATTATAATTTTTTTAAAGTCATCAATTGGTCAATTTCTATTTAGAGGTCCGACATCAAGACAACGTGATACAAACACATATGAAATCCAGTGGGGATCCAGCCACCCCCCCCCCCCCCTTCGAGGAAAAATTTCTTCATTTTGCTAGGGTCCTTGAGGAAAAAGCATTTATAACCCCCCTTAAAATTTTCTCTTCCATAAAAAAAAACTTTTGGATCCTTCCTCCCCCCTCCTAGAAAAAATTCCTGGCCACGCCCCCACGCCCCTGTACAAAATAAAGTGAAGTGTTAGAAAATGATGCTCACATTCAACTGTAAGCTTAATACACCCTGAATATCCATTTGAAAAATTTATCATCAAAGCTGGATTTCTGCCATAAGAAGTGTTAATTTTTTCTAAACAATCAGATGCCAACTAATGCTAATTTAATGCAACAGTATCATCTAAACAAAAAATGTATCCAAAGCTATCTAATTCCACAATACATATGAACACAAAAACCTCACATCCATACATTACAACAAACTTAGATACCAAAATGAAATTTATTTGTTTAAATTTTCTTTCCAATTTTAATTCCTATCTATTTCTAAAAATAAGTTTTTTCCTGTTTTTTCTTCCCCAATTTAACGCCACTAGGTCGAACGAGTTCGAGATATGAAGCGGATGAACAATGAAAAGCCATTTGAGGACATACCAAACTTTCGATTGCCACTACAGACATCAGATGAATTGTTTAATTGTAGCAATAATAGTTTGTAAAATTGTTTCATCTTTCTGTACACATCTACGACGACGACAAAAAATAAAATGTTCTGTATTGTGGAAGGTCTCCAAAATTACTCTACAACAAGTGAAGCTTTAATGGCAGGAATAATAATAATACTAATAACAATCTATAAACCAAAAAACCATGTGCACAATTTTCTCCCAGCATATATACACAGACAACAGAAAAAAAGTTTTACAGACACATAAATAAGTTTGAAAGAAGAAAGGAACAATGAGGGAATAAAAACCATCAAGATTAGTCGTATGAAATAATTTTATGTGCTCTTCCTTTAAAGTCAAATGAAAGTTGTAATCACTTGGTTTTATTTTATTTCCTCTTATGTAATTTTTTTTTGGGGTCTTTGTGCGTGGTCGGAACATAAAAAAAACTTTTCTTCTTCCTATTTCTACTTCATCGATGGAAGGTCGAGAGATAGAATAGGCAACAAAAAAGTGGATGATCATGATGACTGTAATATTGCCAACGAGGCAGGCAGGAAGGGAGGAGAAAATTTCAAATGTCTATAGACACAAAGTATTTTTGATACCCAGCATGAAAATTGGTTTCATTGAAAATTTGCAATTTTGCAAAAATGAATTGATTAAATTGAATGCTTCTGATTTTTACTGTTGATTTTGACTTTGTTCCATTAGAAGGTTTTTTGAGGTTATGTTCATGGAAATGTGAGAAGAAAATGTATTTGTGCTTTTGACATTTTAATTTAACTCAACGGTTTTAAAATGATTTAATTTCATATCCACTTCCTTTTTGTAAATGATACACATGTCAAAATAAATATATTATGTTGAGCATGTAGCTACATTTAACTGGTTGAACATTTAAAGAGATTTAAAGATTTTTTTTCTTACTCAAAATTTGAACTGAAAAGGATAACATTAAAATTTTGTGGCTTTTTAATGATCAGATCTGAAAATTGATTAAACTTGACATTTTTGAATCAAAGAATTTGAAACTTCTTTTCTTAGATGCTCGAACATGCTCCTGAAATTATCAAACACAAAAGCTAGCCCAAATTACCTTTAACTACTCAAAAAATCCATATTCATAAGTACAGCATGCAAATTTTTCAAAATAAATTCCAACAAAGTAGAAATTCGGTCATAAATAATTCAGATCAACAGCTCCCTATCTAGCAATCTACAGACATTTATTCCAACTGGGTGTTAAACAACGAGCAGAGAAGAAATACATTTTTTTGCTAGATAATAATAAAATTTTATTAGAATTGCCATTATCGGTGAATGAATTTTTTTTTGTTCCTCACTCCGACGAGCGATAACAATGTAAGAAAGAATTTATGCTTTCTAACGATTTCATAGGAGAGGAATATTTTTTTTTTCAAGTCGTGAAAAAAAGTAAAGAAATCGTAAACATTATTTCTTATGGCCATGAAGATAAAAAAGAAGATTATTGAGTTAAAAATGCGTTATACATTATTATTGTTATTGTTAATATTTTACACATAAAAATGACGACAACGATAACGAAGATGATGTTGTGTGAAAGAATGAGGAAGAAACGAAGCAAGCCATAACATGTTGAACGGATGAGAACAAAAAAGTTTTCCTTGTTTACCAATTTACCAGCGACATAACCTTTAGGGCTGATACACAAATTAAGTTATTGCTCTACTTTTTTTCGTGTGCAGCCTTTTTTTGCTCATAATACTTAAGTTAACATAATAAAATGGAAGGAGGATGAATCTCTCTTTTTTTACTTTTTCGGCTAAAGAGATTTAGGATGTTGGCACTTATCACAATCAACTAAATACTTACTCATTCTATTATGTCTTTTAGACACCTCCCCATGCCATCTTTTACTACTTCCACCCCCTCATTTGTTAGTCATTTTCCTTGAAGGCCTCTGCCATTTATGGTAGAACAAACTTTTCCTTTTTTTGCTGGTTGTGTATCGCACTCTAAAGTTTCCTCCTATTAAATTTCCCATTCATACTTTTTTGAATACTGAAGAATTTCTTTTTGTACTTTTTTATTATTACGATCAAAAAATTTTAAGTTATAAGCTCAAGTCATTTTCATCGTCGTCGCCGTTTTTCCTCTTGATTCATAGACAATAAATGATGATAAAGATGAAAATGATGTAAAGGAGGAGAAAAAAGTTTTTTTTATTCATAAATTCATTTATTTGCTTAGCGACGATTTTGAATAAAGTGAGTAAAATTAAATGACTCAGAATGGAAATATGGATGACTTTAACAGGCAAGAATAGAGTTTTTCAAGCAATTTCCTGAAGCAAAAACTTCGTTCATCAAAATTAATGATAATTGTGATTGTTATCTTTTATTCTTCTTAGTTCTAGTAATGGCTTTTTTGGAATCACTTTTTATCCTTTTTGTTATGTAAATATTTGAGATTGCGATATGTTTAGGTGTGATTTTATTCATTTTAAGTGATTCTTTCAAGAAGTATCATGATATCAGCTTTAATGTCATTATACCTTACTGAATCTCTTGAATGCTGGATTTAAAGCACAATTTTGTAATTTTTTACTCGTCTCGAGTATTAAAAACTTTTCATCAGCAATTCAAAACCAGGAACTGCTTTCAAAAATTCAATTTCAGTCATCAACCAAATTTTATGGATATTCCAGTCATAATTATTATGATTCCCATTTCACATCCTTTTGATTATGATGAATGGGTTTTAGTGCTAGCCATCAAAAATCCAGAATAAAAGAGTTTTCTCTTCTTTTTTGTCAATGAATTCCATTAAGTAAGTCATTAAAAGTTATCAGCACATGATTCTGCCCGTAAAAAAATTTTTACGCTCTAATTAAATTTACAAGAAAAATATGCGCTAAATTTTTATCTTGACAATCACTTTCTTTATCCTTTTTTTGACTATATTTTCCCTCCTTTATTTATCTTTACTTTAAATTTTGTTCCTAACTAGGAGGCAAAAAGCGAGTGGGAGAAAGTACAACAATATCATAAAAAAGTTCATAGGAAAATTATGGCCCTTTAGCAGCACACTAAAAAAGGAGGAATATAAAATTTTTTTTGGAGATGATGAAAAACTTAATTTGAGTCAAAAAAGAAGCTAGAATTAAAAGAGGAGGAGAAGGTCTTCATCGTTCATGATAAACATGATATTTCAATTTTTTCATAATAAAATGTATAATTTACATAAGTTTTTAGAGAGAACAGAAGATTTAGTAAAAGCCCTTGGCTTGTGGATGGTGAGAAAAAAATTTCTCATCATGGCTTTAAAAAAAGGAAAATCTAATAGCATACGCATAAGGAATGAATGTTTTTCTTCCTCATAAGTGAATATGGAAATGTTAAACTTCTTTTTTTTGATGTATCCTACACATGTCCTCTCGTCACTCATAAAAAATATTCCCCCATATTACTTATGAATGACAGAATACCCATATGCTCATACCAAAAATAGAAAAGAAATTGAAAAAAAGGTTCACAAAATTTTTTAAAAAATTGTTATTATAGAAATAGAACTATAATGAGGAATATATCTAAAGTAAGAGAGGAAAAAAAAGCTTTTGGCATAAAAATTGTCCCAAACACATTTTTCAAATTACTTCCAAGTGCTTCAAATGTGAGTGTGTGTCCCTACTTCATTTGAATATCCTAATGAATCAACACTTCAAATTGAATTGTTGAAGAGGGATGCGAGAGAAAAAAAAAATTCAATGAAAAACTATCGCACCATAAAAAATTTCTCGTTTTATTCCTTTTTTACTGACTCTTGAACTTTATTTAATGCGACAAGTAATTGAGACATTTTTTGGATGAGAGGTCAAGGATGTGAAGCATTTTTGACAAACTATCTGTACATTTATGTAGCAATTGAGTGGGTGTAGTGATGTAATGTTCTTCCACTACTGTCATAAATAAAATGTCTATAAATTCACTTTGAGTTTTGAATTACTTTCACATTTCCTTTTATAACTTTCTTATGGATCTTTCCTGATCTTTCTTTTCAAAGAAAATCTTTAAAATAACTTTTTTAGGATGTATCAGAGCATGTTGATCCTATATTATAATTCCTATAAAAATTATTTTAGCATACAAAAAGCTCATGGAGAATATATTGGACATAATCAATATGAAAGATTATCCGATAAACTCTGCAAATATGTTTGCTAAAGGAAATTAGTTTACATTAAAAATTTCAAGGATCAAAATCAAGCCCTTTAAAGCCTTAAGCATTAAACATTCAAATTTCAAATTTATTAACGAAATGAATAAAAACTAAAAATAGTCGACCGTGAGCAAATCCAGCATAACTTGTGGTTTTAATTATAACTCAACAAGCTTTCCCAAATAACCCAAAGGTTGAATAAACGACCACAACTAATTAAAATATTTTTGCACTTCACCTTCCAACATTTGAGAATTAATTATCAAATCCAACAGCTAATCTCACCTAACGGACACTTTTGGTTGCAAATTATTTTAATTTCGTACGCTTTTTGCCGCCTGAATGTCTAATGAATAGACATAATGTTACTAAAAATAACTTTTTAACAAATCAAATATTGACTTAAAAACCCATCCGAAAAAAAAGTTGAATGATGCCCGATTTAATGCCTCTTCACTCTTGGGATGAGCCATGAAAATGAATAAAAAAAAAGTTTAGCACAAAGCGAGAGAATGAAATAATGCCATGGATATAATTTTTTTTATAAATCATTCAGAAAGCATCGAGTTGAAAAGAAGAAGAAGGTTGGATGTAAAATGTGTGGCTTTCATCAAATGACAACAACAGTAGTGATAATAATAATTTTACATTAAATTTTATGAGGTCGAAATACCATTTCCATCTTCACTTTCGATTATAGCCAGGAGATACTTTAGGGGTGAGGATGCTATGAACTTTATTGTGTGATATGAAGCAAGTTGTTCTGTAAATAAATACACTCATATATACATTTATTATGGGGTTGTAAAAATTTATTTTCTAATAATCATGAAAATATGATGGAAACTCATGAATAGAAAATTTTATTTCTCACAGCAAAAAGGTTTGCTGTTACTGTCTCGTCGTCGATTTATTTTTTTAAGTACTTTTCCCATGGAGAGTGTAGGTGTATTGCTGTCTATCAATATTGAAGCTGCATCTGCTTCTATTAATATTAAAAGCCATCAATGCATCGTTTCAGCTATCACTTGAAAACATGCAAAAAAACTCAATCAGCTCTGCCACTGATAAAAGGCGTCATCCACCTCAAAGTTTACAAAAAGCAATTTTTTACTCGATTAGTATTCAAAGATACTTGAAAATGGGCGAATATACAAAGTAGACTGAACCATAGCTTTTATAAGACAAGATTCACACCTTTCATCTCCTTCCACCTGGCCTCTTTGAATAAATAATTTTTAATGCCTCATAACTTTTGATCTACATCTATCTGTTTTATATTATAATAAAATGTTAAAGCAATACTAGGCAGCACTAATGGTGGCAATGGTAAGCAAATAAAAGGATATAAATTAAATAAATAAATGGAAATGAAAAATGGATCTAAATATCTGTATTGTGGTAAAGAAGGCTTTTTACAATAAATTTATGCTGTAATCTAATTGAAAATGAGAAAAGAAACATCACAGAACGATGATTACAATAATTATTATAATGTTAAGTTTCCTTTCAACCATTCAGCCATTGAGTGTCGTCGTTAATATAAAATCCCATCTATCTTTAAAATTTATTTTAGTACGAATTTTGATTCAACGGTTGCTTGGTGATAGATGATGCTGAATGAGAGGAAAAAAAGATCCCTGTCTTTTAAAGAATCTAGCTCAGTTCTTGTGTCGAACTATATTTTTTTCGGTATCAAGTTGAATGATCGCTTAATGGAAATTTGATTATAGAAAAATTACGGTTAATGTGCTGATGGGACGTGTGATTTTTTGGAGGGGAATTCTGAGAAGTTTTCTTCTATCACAAATTAAAGTTTGTACTGTTATACTATTTATGTGTGATTCTACCTTTTTGAGGAGGAAAGCAAAAATTTTAGGTTTTGGAAACATCAACATTGATAACCTCAAAAATCATAACACGCTTTATTGAATTCTGGGGATCTTCAAAAGTTATGTCGATTATTTGAATAATTTTTGAAGCTTGTAACTTTGGGATCATTCACTTATTGAGTAAAAAAATATTTCAAATTTTTATAAAAAGAAAAGCTGATTGAAGATTTTATTACAAAATTAGGGAAAACATAACTTTCAAACAACCCCCAAAAAAATCGCAAGCCAACCTTAAAAAACTTCCGAAAAATTGCACAAATTCAAATTAAATTTTAAAGCATCATCCATAACTTTTGATTACATTAAACTACATAACCTCAATCTTCATGCAAAATTTCTCAATTTATTCATATTCATCCTTCTTGACATCATTCCACAAAAAAGTAGAAAAAAATACCTAGAAACCTCAATCAAGAATAAATTTGAATCCTTAAAACTCTGAAAAGAAAATTATGAGCTAGCAGCGTATGTCATATTCCTTCTTTTAATTCCATCCACATCCTCATTTTAATTTTCTTTTTTTTTGTATGAATGAAAAGCAACCCATGTCTGGGAATCCCAGCATATTCATTTCATCCCAACATGAATGTTGTAACATGAGATATCATGTATATGAGCGAGAAGCACAAGTAATAATAATTTTTAGTAGAGAAAAAAAACTTCCTTATCTTTCCTTTACTATATCTAGTTAGCTCACCTAAAAAATTGTGTATCATTATTTAAAATGGGAGGTAGATTACATTTCCACAGAAAATAGCAAACTGAATGGAACGAGAACAAAAAAAAAACAGTCAATGGAATGAGAAGGTTAATTTATGTAAAACTTTGCCAAAAAATAAAGATTGTTGTAGAGTTGAACTATACACCTTTTATACACACAAAATGAGATTGTTAAGAGTTCAAATGGCATGAAACTACTGTTTAAGTTGCCATTATGTGGGGATTCATATGCAAACAAAAATTTCCATAAACAGAACGGAGACAACAATAAGAAAAGATGTTTTAAATGAGAGATGATTAGTTAATTTAAATTCTAAGACAATTTTTGTAGTAACTAACTGTAAAGAGGAAGCATGAGATGGTAAATTTTGTGCTGATTAGACACTAAATGAATCTTAATTGAGTGGAAGAGCAGTTTGGAGGAGGAAAGATTTGAACTATGAACTGTCTGCATTTATTTACAAAATTCGAGTTTTTAGTAGGATTTGAACTCACTTCCTTGAAAATTTTTAATATTTTTGGTAAGGAATCTAATATCATGCTGCAATACGGTTTAATACATTCAATACGATTAAAAACTAAAATTCTCATGAAAGTCAACATCCATCCCCTCCAACCTGCTAATTCCATCTCATAAAAAAAATCTACTTAATCACTTAATATTGTGCGCAAAATTTTTTACTCAAAAAAAGCACAAATTTTCATACTGTCACAGACACATTTAATGGATAAAATGAAGATTATACATACAATTAAATTTTGCGGACCAACTACAAAATACATGAATAACGATGATGAAGATGATGATGAAGGTGGTTTTAACTTGTAAACAAAAATAATTCACATGCTTAGACAATTGTTTATATTTTATCTTGTTTATACTGAATATTATTATCTAAGTTATGTGACAAACAAAATGATGATGATGATGAGAAAGTTACAATATATAGGAAAATTACTGTTTGTTAAGTAATGAAAGACATGACATATCAATCAATAATTTCAATTGAATTTTACGTAAGTTATTATTTTAATGATATTGAATTGGATGAAAGTAGATTGGAATTGATTGGAGTAAGAAGAAATTAGGGGCCGTTCATTTATTACGTAAATCAAAAACTTGGAGTTTTATATTCCTCCCCCCACCCTCCGTCACAAATTCTTCAAACAAAGAAGTCCTATTGTTTATAACTGTCATAAAGCCTCAGACCCCCTCCTTCCTAAAAATCAGACATCATAAGTGAACGATCCCTTAAATTAATTTATCACTTATATATTTTGTCCATCAAAAACTTGGATTTTCTGAAATAAAGACGAAGCTTAAATTTGTTCCTTAACAAATTGTTAAATTTTTGAATCAAATTTTAAAATTCCTATACCCAAAATTACCTAAATCTTCAAAGATGTGTCAAAATTTAAATCAATCCAAAATGAAAATTTTCATGGACAAATATTTTGCCACAAAAAAAAAGTTGGATTCCTCACTGAATAATTCAATTTAATTAGCAATCAATTTCAATCTACAAAAAAGAGAGAAAAATATAAAATATTTTATTGAGTTTTAAAAAAAAGACTCATGAATAATGAATGAATGGCAAAACTCGTTCATTTCCTCTAATAAATCAAATTTTTTTTTTGTCAATTTTTTTTTTGGTTAAATTACACTTGTTAAAAATGAAATGATGATGACGATAATGATAATAATAATGATACTAGTAATTTCTTTTCTATTTCGAGAATTTATGTTTGTTGCATGTTGATGACGAATTAATTTGCTCAATAAAAAAAATTTCTGTCGTAAAAACAAATTCCAATGATTAAAATCATGTTTATTTCTCTTCCGACTTGTCTCTTAGCTTCTTTTTTTTTATTACGCGAAATGGTGATTTTTATTTTCAGCTTTTCTACGCCATCAGCTTTTATGGTGGACTCTTACTCGTATTCCCATTTTTATTTTGTTTTTTAATGTCACATTTTTTAAGCTCCACTCAAGGGGGTTGTAATCTTTGGGATTGACATGTCACTTTACAGGGGGTCCTCGATTTCAATCAAATTCCAAAATTTTTCAATTCAATACAAAATATTTAAAAAATGACCGTTAAAAATTTTTAAATTTTAAATTTTTATATGGGAAATTTTTGGTTATTCAAATCGAGGTCCGCCTGTATATATGAATGAGATTTTAGGGCTGGGTTTCTAGGATATACTCCCGATATCTGTAACCAGGTCTGTTTAATTTGAACATATTTGGGCTCTAAAATGCTATGATAGATTTTCCAATTTTTCGCTAAATTTTCTCAAAACTTGAATAAAGTCCATTTCATTCATCCACCCCCTTTTCGCTATATTTGTTTCAATGACAAATCTTGTCATCTTGTTAAGACTTTATTAGATTTTTTTTTAGTCAAGAATTTATCGTTTTTCAGCATTCAATTAAAATGTTTAATAGCATGCCATCATCTTCATTGTAATCAAGCATCCAACATCAAAAAATCAAAATTTATTCATTTCAGCATTAAAAAAGGATTGCTCGTATAAAGCTGCTGCTATCATGAATGTGATGGAAATGACTAAGATGCTCTGGTGTGAGAATACAACATTTTTTTATTAATGATGGAAATATTTGAAGAAATATTTTGTTGATTTTAAGGACTTTATGTAGTGAAGATGACAGTATGTCAATCATGCTCAAAAGACGACAGTTTGGATGAGTAAATGGTTTTTGTAAATATTTTTGAAACTATATGGACGAAGATTTTTGAAAAAATTAATTTAAATTTATCGATTTTTAAAGTTTAGAAAAATTAGTAAATTTCGAGAAATGGAAAAATAAGCAGCACTTGAACTTCATTTCTAGTACATGTGTCCCGAAAAACAACAATAGAATAATTACCCTGTCGAGTCTTAAACCCATGATCGTTGTGCAATAACTTGGTATCATATTAAACCATTCCACCGCCGAACCGCTTCAGCTCTTCATTTTTTTGGTCGTTCACTTATGATGTCCGATTTTTTGAGGGGAGGAGGATCTAAAAATCCATGTTTTTTATGGACGTCATAAGTGAGCGGTCCCTTTCAATCATTAGATTTTTTGAAAACTTGTACAAACTTGTATCTAAACTCGATGGATGGAATTATTGGATTACATGCTAATATGGATGATAGTACGATAACTTGACAAATTTATCAATTCCAGCTAATTGCATATCTTATAAATGAAAACTTTTACTACAATGTTAACAAAATATCGATTATTAAATTTTTGACAGCTTTTAATTCCGAAACTTTTTGTATAGAAGTATAAACTGATTCACATTGTTTTACATAAAAAAATATTCAATAAATTTGCTCAATAATAATATATTGATAAAAAAGATTCTTCACATTTTTAAAATCATTCTTTTCCATCACAATAATGAATAAAAAAAACTTTACATACAATATAATTGAATTTATCTGACAGCGATTTATTAAATTTTGTTGAGCAAGAAAAAAAAAATTATTCTGTATACACAAACTACTTTATGAATAGATTGATGGACATTATTGTTGAATATTGTGAGAAAATGCGACAAAAAAATATATTTTATGGCTTTGATAGAAGATGATTAAATTTCTGTCCATTATTGTACGCATAATTATATTCGTAGATGTTTCTTCCATTTATGTTTTGAAGAGGACGATGATTGTCAAGGAGTGGCAGTCCATCAGCTTTAAGTGATTTTTGCAGTTCCGCAATTTCTGATGGATAAATCTTGACCGTTTTCTTTGATACTATCCATCTAACTGACTATGAGAAATGAAGATATCAAAGCTAATGGATTAAATGTGATGAGAAAATTAATGGACAAATTACCTCAGTACATGGAACTGTTGTCAAAGATCCTGTTGAATATAGTAATGAAGATAATTAGTTTTCATCACCTGAGAATTACATTGTCTGTTAGAGATGGAAGCTTTTCTAGTCAAATAAAGCATGCTAATAACATTAAGCAATTACTTTAAATCATTCTTTAGAATATAAAACGACTTTTTAGTACTTCCTATTTTAGTACAAAATTGCCGACATAAAAAATATTGAAATGCAATTTTTGTTACTTTTCATCACTATTTACATTACTTAACAAGTTCAACGTTTGACCTTACACTCTAAACTATCATTTAGTCAATGCAATAAAGATGAAAATTTACTCGTAAGGAAGAAAATTAGGAAAAATAAAATTGCGAAAGCTCATAATCAAACTTTAGAACTTCGAGCTTTTTAAAAGCTTTTTTTATCAGGATGTTGAATTTTTTTCTTTGACTGTTAAGAAAAAGCACCAAACCTTATGAACAACCCTAAAATAACCCTTCAGCCTTCTTCAACAAAAAATCAATTACCTTTATAGCTGTAATATTCATTCAATTCCTGCTTAATCAATTGATGAATAGTAAATAATCCATTTATGTCATTTATCACATAAGAATCACCTTTTCGTCGAACATTATTCAAAAATTTAATAAATTTATTGTTATTACTTCCGTCATTATTAGCTTCCTCTGCCAACTCAAAAAATACAGCCAATACAGCTAGACCATCAGATTGTGAAGCAGCTGCCGAGAAATATCGATATTTTTCATTAAAATGCACTAAATGAACTTCCGCTGCGTATCGATGACCATTAATTGTATGTTCGCTTCCGCCTCCACTGAAAATGGAAAACAATGCGAAATTAATGTAGAAAATGAGAAAATCTAGGCTAATGATAAATAAGGGAACTGTAATTTGGATGGATATTTTGGCCAAATTTTTTTGGCCAAAATTTTTTGTACGTATTAATTTTGGCCAAAATTTTTTGGGCGTATTTATTTTTGGCCAAAATTTTTGGGCATTTTCAATTTGCCAAAAATTTTTGGGAAATTTTTTAAAGTTTCTTTTTTAGCTTTTGAAATATTAAAAACCGTTAATTTTTTTATGAACCAAATTTTTTTGGCAAAACATCCAGTCCAAAATTTTTGGCCAAAAAATTTACTCAAAATATTTTGGCCAAAATTTTTTGGTTGAGACTTAGAATAAATTCAAAATTTTATCAGCCAAAATATTTTGGCCAAAATTTTCGGGTTGAGACTTAGACTAAATTCGAACGTTTTCTAGCCAAAATATTTTTGGCCAAAATTTTCGGGTAAAACCTAAAACTTTGAATTTATTCTAAGTCCCAAAAATTTTTCTCAACCCAAAAATTTTGGCCAAAATATTTTGGCTGATAAAATTTTGAATTTATTCTAAGTCTCAACCCGAAAATTTTGGCCAAAATATTTTGGATGATATAATTTTGAATTTGGTCTAAGTCTCAACCAAAAAATTTTGGCCAAAATATTTTGAGTAAATTTTTTGGCCAAAAATTTTGGACTGGATGTTTTGCCAAGAAAATTTGGTTCATAAAAAAATTAACGGTTTTTAATATTTCAAAAGCTAAAAAAGAAACTTTAAAAAATTTCCCAAAAATTTTTGGCAAATTGAAAATGCCCAAAAATTTTGGCCAAAAATAAATACGCCCAAAAAATTTTGGCCAAAATTAATACGTACAAAAAATTTTGGCCAAAAAAATTTGGCCAAAATATCCATCCAAATTACCACACTCGATAAATAATGGATAAAAAAAGAAGCATTCGTAAATTATAGAAAACCAGAATGAAAAGAAGAAAAAAAAGCTAATCTCACCAGTAATTTCCCCAATGAAAATGTAATGAGTCGAAGACGTAAACTTTACCTAATTGTCCATTCCAATACAGTCGATTAGGTGTTAATGAATCTAAAAATTTGAGTTGAAACATCACTGATTGTCCCGTATTTGTCACCTGCATTTATTTTTGTTATGGTAAAGAGATTGATCAGTCAAAATAATTTAAAGCAATTTCCATAAAATTATTGTATAATTTTGAGCACAAGGTCATGAATTATGAGATTGATTGTTTGTTGGATGTTCTAATATTAATATTCTTGAAATTTTAATAGAAATGTCAAAAGCCTCAAATAATGATTTTTTTAACTCAATTGATAAGTAATCCACAACTTATAGTTTATGAAATTTTTATCTAATAGTTTTGAACATCAGTTTGGAAAATTGAAGAAATATTAAAAAGTTCAAAGCTTAAATTTTTTTACTTTGCCCAAAAATTTGATTTTTTCGACAATTTTGTTTTTCTCAGGGTTTTTCGTAAAATTTGGCATTCATGTTTGTCTTTAGGTATTGTATTATTGATAATTTGATAGAATAAGGTAAAAATCAACTATTAAATTTGCTAAGTAATGTAAATATTAAAGGAAAGTATGAAATTTTGAGTTTTAATTTTTGTTATGTCCACCATTTTGTACTAAAATAAAAAGTACTAAAAAATTGTTTTTCCAAAAAAAAAAGTTTGAAATAAAAGCTTAATGTATTTTTTATAGAAACCTAAGCTGTAATTTTAGAGCACATACATTTATTGCCACAACTTTTTTCCAGAAATAATTATTTATTACTGGTGGTGCCGTTCCTCTTTTTACATCGCTGGTTTCAATATTAATAGGACTCTGATTATATCCATCACAAGCAGGATTTATGTTGCTCCATTTTGATGGACCTTTAAAAAATTAAAATTTTAATGGATGTCTATTAAAACTTTTTTCATTTGTACAGCAATATATAGTGGATGTTCATCCTTCTTATATTTCATTGACGATAAGAAAAATGCTTGGATTTACCATAAATATCAGCATCATTATATGAGAAACTTTGTTCTAAAACGGGTGAAGCGCGGAAATTAATTGTTGGATGAAGAGAGTTTTCTAGTCCATTGGACATAAAACTTTCATTATAAACTACCGCATTATCTACTACTTCTATCAATATCGACGAGATAATTAAAAATCCAACAGAAATAATCAATTCTAGTTTTGTTACTAATGATTTCCACATTTTCATTTTAAATTTTAAACTAATACGCGGCAGGTCTATATTGTTACTATTTATATTGCTGCATCTGTTCACCAATATAATGCTAATATTTGTCAAAAAACATTATTAATGCAAATTTCATAATGCATGTTTGTTCAAATCCAATTATTTTTTTATAGTTTATATTTTTTTTTTTCTATGAACAATGACCCTAAAAAAATATTTTTTTAGATATCTGACATTTTTTAGTTGATAATATTATATTGCGGTAAACAGTTGTGCCTCTATGTTAATGAAATTCAAAATTTTCAACATTTTTCGGGGTTCAGCTTTATTTAGTAATGATGTGCAAATAATGAGTTTTCAATAAATGTTTTGTGGTTATTGTGTGACGTGCATATGTAGTGTAATTTCAAAAATTAATAATTTATAGAAATTTTAATTGATTCTAATGAATTATTTATTAATTTTAGCTCTGAATTCAAATTGCTTTTTCCAAGCTTTTTTTCAACTGTCAAAAATTATTTGAAAATTTGTGAGCTTTTTTCCCAAAAATTTCAAAATTCTATTTAACGGACATTTCAAAACAATTTTGTCATGTTATCTTCATACCAGTATCATTCAGCACTATATTACAGCTGAATCTCAGCTAGTTTATTATACAGCACCAAGTTTTGTTTTTGCCCAGCCGTCCCGAAGAGAATTTATTATAAGTTTTCTAAGAAAATATTTTGATAAATTTATTAGAGAAACATCCAATAATGAAGGAAGACAGCGAGCTAATTTTGGAGAGTGAAGTGAAGGCAAATTCATGGAAGATACGTCCATGTCACATTTATAAGGGTAAATATCAAAATTGCGTTTTTGTGAAAATTTGTAGAAAAATTGTGAAAAAAAAATAATTTTTAATTTTTCCAATAAATCACTAAATGACAACTAGTGACATTTAGTGACGAAAAAGTTAAGATTATGTCTTATTAGTTAGAAATAATTCGTCGCAAGAATAACTTCAATTAAGGCATTAATTAATAAATTTAAAATTTTCCTTAATCTATACAGAAGAATACAAGGATTGCAAAAGCATTAAAGCACGATTCCAGCAATATTTCGTAAATGGTGATATTTTGGATTGTTCAAGTTGGGCACATGACTTAAATGACTGCATCAATTTTGAGGATAAAGGCGATTATAATGCTGGAAAGCGTGTAATTGACAATGAAGATGAACGACGATCAGAACGAATGAAAGGACATACAGACAATGATGTATGGAGGAAGAGAAAGCAACCGCCAGAAGATTGGAATAAGCCATTACCAGAATACATCTCCAAACGTTACGAGAACAGCTATTTGGAGCTCAAAAATCGAGAGATGAAAGGCGAATCGCCACCAGAAACATCAATAAGGGAACCAGTTTATTGCACAATCATGTAAAGCAAGCAAAAGAAGAAGAAGTAAGAAATGGCATTGAGATTGATTCTCATCTACTTCATGCTATTTATTAACCAATATTCTTGATGTTCATATTACAATAATAATAATAATAATAATGTTAGAAGATTTTTTTCTGAATTTTGAACAATTTTACTTATTGATGTTTATAAGAGAAATATTATCGAACCAAAAAAATGAAGAATTATAAGACATAAAGGATGTTGTTATTCAGTTTTTATGATAGTTTGTAGTAAAATAATAATTATTAGAGGAATTCAAAAATAAGCAATAAACATTAGAAATATTCCAAACAAAAGAGTAATTTAGTAAACAGAATTAAATTCAATTAAAGTTCATGCCAGATGAGAAGATGAGCGTCTTTTTTGACTTTTTCTTCTTTCCAGTATGTATCTTCACTTCATTAATCGATGCCGATTTAAGAGCATTAGCTAAAGCATCACTCAAATTGTTCTTATAAACAGGCGCTTTACATTCAATCTCACTATCGCTGTCGTCATCCTTCTCATTTGTTTTATTATTCTGTGCTGTATCGTTTGATGTCATTGCCATTGATTTGCTTCCAGCAGCATGAATAAATTTTTTATCTCCAAAAAACGAGTTGGATTGACTGCCGTTGTTGGATGTTGATGCTTTGCCTGATGCAAGTGATGGCCAGAGTTTTTGCGAATCACGTACTGTTGGTGATGTGAGCATCTGTGAATATAAAGTTATAAAGGAACATAAATTTTTCATTTATCATGCTTGCATGCGACAAAATATATTACATTCGCGAATGACGAAGGAAGACTCTTCTTTTTGGACGATGATGATGACGATGGCATTTGTGGATCATTTAAATTTGATGTTAATGCTGGCATATCATTTAAAATTCCACATTCAGGGAACTGTGCTGTTGAACAAATATCAATGTTTGCAGATGCACTGCTCAACATCTTTCCCATTTGTCGATCATTGATCTCATTAATGACCTTTTCACGTTTCTTTTCTTGCTTTTCACGAAATTGGCGCTTCTTACGTCGTATGAACAATTCATCTGTGGAGTTATTAATGGATTATTGAGTATGTAGGTATGTATGCAATAAGGAAGCCGTTTGGCAATGATTAATGGGACTGCGCATTTTTCACAAGGAAAATTGATCAATACATTTTCTCTCGCTTTTTTGTAGGGGGTTCGTCATAAGTGATGGCTACTGTCTGTCATTTAATGACAGATATTGTGAGTGATTATAAGAATAAGAACTAATTCTTTCAACATCCTAGTCTAAGACTAAAATTTGACAAATTATTTCATAGATAAAATTCCTATAAAATCCATCACTTTCAAACAACCTCAAACATTAATCAATGAAAAATTCTTTAAATCATACCTTTAAAGACATTATGAACATCCTTCGATATAATGCCGTAATCAAATTCAATCTCAACGACTTCAAAAACAGACGATACTGGAAGATGCTGCAAATATTTCAAACGCTTACGCAAATCTTCATTCATTGTACAGCATTCAATTTGGACAATACGTCCACGAATATCTTGTGGACAATCCTGCAAGCTGCCATACATCAACTGAAGCATTTTGCTGTTGACAGAGTGTAAGAAGACATTTTGTGAATTTGGCGCTTGATAATAATAAAAATGCTTAGATTGTACAGTTGATGGCTCAGATACAATATCTATGTCATTGACTGTCAAATCACAATCCTCGTCAATGACCGATTCGTTGGAAAATTCAGTCATTTCATCTGTTGATCCGTTAGACACTAAATCGAACGTTGGCTCTGCTGCTGCATTGTTTTCGAAGGACTTTGAACTTTCAAGTGGCTGTTGCATCTGCTCTTTAATGTCATTATGGAAATTTGCACATTGTTGTTGATTTTCCAATTCCAATTCTTTTTCAATTTCTTGATACTTGGCATTTAATAAGTCAAGTGCTTGATGTACAAAAATTGATTCTGGACAATCGAAGCCATCTTCAGCGAGTTGGAAATCTAATTCATACCGTTCCTGCTCAATAACTTTCAAAATCTCTTTTTTATTTGCCATAATCAACTTTGAAAATGTGAACGAATCTTTAATGTCTGTAAAACTTGGAAACTCAATGATGTTGTGAATCTCATTAGCCTTATTGACAAACAGTGATCCCTTTTCACGTTTCATTAGTTCCATAGTTATTATGTCACCGACTTTATATGAAATGTGATTATGTTTTGATGTTGTCGATTTTAAATCGCTTAAATATACACTTTCATAGCATATTGGACATTTGCGCCATTCTTTATCCGATAATGATAGATAGTGAAGCATACATGAAAAGCAATAAATGTGTCCACATTTAGTCATTTTTGCTGCTTTGGGTGGATATAAGCATATTGGACACTGTATTTCCTCACAGCTGGAAATAAGGACTTTGATAACTTGATCCCATTCAACTAAGGTATCTGGTGAATTAGTAAATGGCTTATAATCGTATTTGACGTCTTCCTTAACAATAAATTGACAATTTGCCTGCAAATATTGTTCCTTGCGGTAATTGTACTTCTTTGACGCAATACGAGGTCTATAACCATGCTTCGAGAATGCTCCACGATAACGTGGCATTTCTTCAGATTCCTTCGTATATTTATGGAAGTTTAACAAGTGATTTAAGTTTTGCTTCTTACTTCCAGGATTAAACACCGAATTAATTTCATAATCATCTTCCATCAATCCGGTGGTCTCACTAGCATTTCTTTCATCTGGATTATTTCCATTCTTTCTTGGTGGACGTTTATCATAATAGAAATTTCCATTATTATTATTACCATTGTTACGATTTTTATTATTGTACGATTGTGGTTTGTTGTTGTTGCTGTTACTATTACTGTATTCTGATTGAAATGTTTCTTTTCGTCGACGAAAATGTTGTTTGGTTGATACATCTGTGTAAATAAGAAGAAATGATAATTTTTATTTTGAGAAGATGATTACGAAAAAAGTATGTATTAATCTAGTACAATCGTTCAGATGACTTGGGAGAATTTTAGCTGACTCAATGAGTACATTAGGGCACAGACTATTGATAAGTTAAGATGTTAGCTTTTGAATCATTAATCATGATTTTATGTAAGCATCACAAGGTCAATTATAATGTGTAGTCAGCTGTTCTTCCAAAAGTTTCTGATCCAGCAAAGTTATTATTGTTGTTATTATGCTTACCTTGAGTTTTCTTGGTATAGAAATCAGATGTCATTTGCCCACTTCGGGCATTTTGATTTCGTTTCTTTTCCATTGATTTGAGTAAAAATATTAAACTTAAAATAATAAGTAACTAAAGACGATGTTAATTTTGCTTCTCCGATGGAGACAAGCTCACAATGTTGATAGTTTATAATATTTAATTGAGACATTTTCTTTAGAAAGCCATGTTTGATTCTTTATGAAAAAATTGAAAAATTTCGTCACTTCGAAATTTTCAATCAATTAATATGGTTATTTCGATGAGAAAGCACTTGAAAATAGTTGATTTTTGTCGCTTGAGGCTTTAAGTAGCCTGTTGATGTTGTATTTAGCACTTTTAGAGGCGTTTTAGCCTGTTATTTTGATGAAAAATGCAGATGAATTTCTGCACGATTTGGATGAAAATAAACGTTTGTGTTGGTGTCACTAACACTAATACACAATATTTTACAGCTGAATATTGCTGAATTTAACAATTTTTAATCTTAATGCCCATTTCTCATTCCTGTAAGAATATCATAGAACTAAAGACTGAATTTTTCTATATTTTTCTGGTTATTCAAGATATACACTTCAAAACGTGAAGTTCTGCCTTGGAAAGTAGCTAATAAATTGTGTGTAGTGAAGTTTTGATAAAGTTTGTATAATTTTTGTGTAATAAAATGTAAAATTTTGCAAAAGTTCTTTTTCTATTAAAATCACAATAAAAAAGTGAGTGAGAAGAAGCACAAAAGAATCATATATATTTAAATAGAAGATTATTAAAAGATGGCTCATCAAAAACGAAGTAGTGGAAAAACATCAATGGGAAATACAAGTAGCAGTTCTTGTGCTGATGATAAAGATAATCCGGAGGTGAGTTTCACACAAAATTTTCAATGTCATTTCTTTCTTTATTTAGCACTTTCCGGAAATTGTATAATTGCGTTAATATAATATCCACTTACATTCAAATGCCTGCTTATTCTCTCACAGTTCTGCTTGTATGTATCATTCATGCCATTGATTTTTCTTTTTTGTGTGTTCATTTTCTCATCGTGACTTCTTGCATTTGCAAGATTCTTTCTCTTTGTTGCATCTCCTCCTTTATGTATCTTTGACCCACATATTTTCCTTGAATCTCATTTAACATTCTAAGCTTGTTATTTTATTTCATTCTTCTCTCTATTTTTTTTTTTTTTTTTTTTTGCAATATTCTATTTCTGTAACATCTAAAAAGTAGAATAATAAGAATCGCACACATTCTTTGGCTGATGGCAACATATCACGAGATGAATGATACTGTATTGCTACTGCATACACGAATTGCATTCAGGTCAATCAACCGAATTTTCTTTTCCTCCCTATTTTCATTTTTTTTCTATGCTCTCAATTCTCAAGTATTTCAAGTGTTTTTGCACTCACATCGTAATTCCGTTTCTGATGTTCTGTGTGCGTTTTTTGACAGAACGTAATTGTAGAGGGCAAAGCCTCAACATTCCGAAAACGATAAGTTCATTAACATTATTCATCCACCTATTTGGAAAAAAAAACTATCAGATTCCAATAAGAAAGTCAACAGTTAGACAGTAATAAAATTATATGGCAGTGATTATTGGATGTGAGTGATCAAAAGTGCAGTTTTTCTGAATTTTTATTCTTGTGGATCGATTTGAGTGCTCAGTGAATCGATAAAATTGTTATAAGGGGTTATTCATTTATTACGTCCGATTTTTAAGGGGGAGGGGGGGGGGGTCTGAAGCTGTGTTACAGTTTCAAACATTAAGATTTTTGGTTAAAAATTTTGTGGCAAACGGGGTAGAGGATCTAAAAAGTCAAGTTTTTGATGGACGTCATAAGTGAACGATCCTTAACGGAATTAGCACATTTTTTGGACATACACCAAATTATTGCTTAGTTCTATCTAAATCCAATTAGTATTTGCATCCAGTCAAAATGAAAACAGCGTTGACATTCTCTCCATAAATTTGCGAGTAACTGAGTTATTAAATTTATTTCATTGTGATTGTTATTGGCATTCAAACTATAAAATTGTAACTTATTAAGTTACAAATTGAGCCATTAATAGAATTTTATTACTTCTAAATCTATTAAAAGAATCATTTTCAATTTCTGGTTTATATCATCACTAGCTAGTAATCTCAGTGCTTCTTAAAATGGAAATTTTTATATCCTTGAGAACAGACATGTAATGATCCTTTGTTCAAGATATTTTTATTTTAGAATTCCAAAGGAACTGAAGTAATTTATTGAATTCATTTACGTGAATATATTGTATAATGAGCAATAAGCTCCCGACTATCATTTATCGCTGTTTAGTTTCAATTCAATTTTGATCTCTAATAGCAACGAAAAAAATCATTACAAACTACATTGGTGGTCATGTTATTAATAATTCTACGAAAATAAATTTAATACACACCCGCCATAGCCAAAAATGGATAAAAAATAATTACATTGACAGCAAAAATATCGAATTATGAATTATTACGCTTCCTAGATGAATCTGCGAATTCTAATGAGCGCGCAAAATTAAAGAAGAATGAGAATATTTTTTTTTTTGTGTAAACATACATGATCTGAAATATTCGTGCCTTAATGTGCTTGATGGGCAAGTAGTGTGAACTTGGAAATATTTTACTCAATGGCTGCATACTTTATGCCAGTGGCTTAGTCAGGAATTTTGAGGGGGGGGGGGGGTTAGGGTGAAAATTATTTTACGAAAAACCCAAGCAATAAAGAAATTTGTCAATGGGGTGGATTAAAACTTACCTATATCCCTATTAAAACTTAACTATATCCCATAAACAACAGGAACACAGGTCAGAAAGACACATATTAAGGGACGGGGAATAGATTGACAAGCCCACCCTAATATAAAATAGACTATACCTTTATAGATTTTATAGCACGGATAGCGTCAAGAATATTTAGTCGTGTAAACAGAATGCAATCACAAATCAAAGTTTACACCCATTATTTCCAGTCTTGTGTGCTTTGATATTCACATGTATTGATTATTTTGTAATAAATGCGAACAAGTGAAGCTCTTTTTGTGAAGAAAAAAAGACTTGAAAAAAATTGCAAACAATCGACTTGAATACCGGCGTTTGTAACGTGATTAATTAATAAGGAAATAACAAGACACGGCTGAACACGAGAAAAATCTGTGTATTTTTTTGTTTTCTTCTCATTCATTCTTACTTTTTTTTACGCGGTTTCTTCTCATCTCCTCATATTCTTTGTTATGATGATGACGATCGAGCATTACGATTTTGATCATGTTTTTAAGAATATTTGTTTCTTCGTTCGTTCCTTTCAAAGCATCACATCAATTCTCTTTCCGACACATGTATTCAATTTTTTTAATGCTGATCACGAAAAATTACCCAGAACGTCAAATTGGCAAGTAAATCATACAAATTGAGGAAGCGCAGTATGAGTATGAGTATGAGTGATTGATTGGTGATTTAAACGGATAATGATAGTTTTTGACTGACTTTGGCATTTTTAAATGCGATAATGAAGCTTGTGGATGATGGGACATGTGGTAGAACTTTTGATTAAGAATTGAGGGGATTTGAACCTTATTTCTTATTTTTTTTTATAAAAAAAAGGACCCTATATTTAAATTCTGGATCCTCCCCTAAAGTCAGACACACCAAGTGAACAGCCTCTTATCAGCCTAATTTGAGAACCCTTATCAAAGCTATCAAAAATTGACACAAACTTGGTCTCAAAACTAAATCAATATTTAAACCTTCGAGAACCGACTTTTAGTCAAGAGTCTAGACAATTATCAGACAGTCAGACTCAATCACACAGCAAGTATCTCATCATCATTCAAACTGAATTCACATTAAAAAAAATTAAAAGGAAGAAAAATATATCATGAAGAATATTCCAAGCGTATAAATATTGAAAGTCGTTTTTGTCCCTAAAAGGATAGTCGTTCCATTATTATCTCCACTTTGCTAATCTTTCAACATTAGTCAGCTAATAAATATTAAAAGAATAAATAATTGTTGCTTAACAGGCTGTAGAAATCACGATGATGCATGAATCTATATATATGTGAGGAGAGGAGAATAAAATCAAGTTTTCACATTCATTGTTTTGCCTTTTGTCGCTCACACTGTCTGTTGCTGTAATACTCAATAATAATATTCTCTTTATAGTTGTTATTGCTGCTATTTCTCTTTGGTGATAGGAATAATAAAGCATATATTTGCCGGCACATATATCATTTTTTTTTTTTTGTTTGGAATTCAATTTTATTATGTGTATAATTTTGAATTGGAATCTGTTGTGGATTTGGAAATGAGGCAGGAGAAAACTGAAGATTTAAATGACATGTGGTTGTTAGGGATGTGGATTCTTAATTGGTTATATATTCTTAAATTATCTAAAGATTTTTGTGCCTACAAGTATGAAATAAATTTTTGAGAGGGGCTTGGAACTTTCTCAAAAGAAGTTTGGTTTTGTTAAGGGGGGGGGGGGTGAATTTGGTTTTAATTTAAACCAATTTTTCGTGTCCATTAATGGCTATTGGAACCAAAACCGTTGCCTTCTCAACTTAAAATTGATCAATCCAAATTTTTGGTCAGGAGTTTTTCACTTATTAAGTTCAATTTTTACGAGAAGAGGATGTTTAAGGCTGTGTGACAGTTTTAATTGATGAAATTTTTTTGAATAAAGATTTTGTGACAGAGGAGGTGAAGGAAGGTCTAAAAATCTATGTTTTTGATGGACGTCATAAGTGAACGGTCTCTGAGTGAATGTCTCCTTCCTGAAAAACTAAAGTAAGCTAAAATGCTTGCAAAATCCTTTAAAGATATAAAATCCACTATTGTAAAGTTACACAATCATTCTACGGTAGAAAAATCCAGTAAATCTTTCGTCATCTTCTACTGTCAATTTACTTACATATTTTACTAAGTCAACCGAAAAAAATGTCTTCAAGAAAGAATTGAAGGTCAAACAAAACACATGAAAATGATACACTCGAATACCTTTTTGACTGAAAAATCATTACACCTATTTCCTAAAGCTCTTAATAATCGTAATCATCAATACATTTTTTTCAATCAATCATGCATAACGGAGCGAAATCATTCTAGTTTTAAATTAAATTGATTCCTCAGATTTGAGTTCTGGGCGCGTTCTAGTTATTTTCGCATACAAAGTATAGAGAAGTTGTGACAGCACGACTTGTTGTCTAGTTCTATTGACAGCCTGAAAGAAAGAAAGAATTGAAGTGTATGGGCGTAAAACGTTGTAAATAGAAGCTGGTATCGAGCACATGTCATAAAAAAATTTTTTGAATCTCAAATTTCAGAATCTGAGAAGTAATTGATGAAAATTCTATTAATGTGGGTCATAAACGTTTAAAGCCAAAAATAAGAAAGAAAGAAAGAATAAAGTTTATCGCAAATTTCAAATCAGAGGAAGTGAAGATTTAACGGTTAATTGTCTACACGAAAGAACATCATGTAAAGTAAGCACCTTGCTTGTGATATTTTATTTAAAAATGCGAGTCTTTATGTGCCAAAAAAATAACAGCAATGTACAACACGAGAATAATTATAGTTTCACTTCATGGTATTTTTGTTGAATTAATTCAGTCGCTTCGACTCGTAACTTGATGCTTGATGTGCTGTATTTATTATTGTGATGAAGACGAAGATATTTCATTAATTTTTGACGATATTCGATTAAGTTTAATTATTTTGATGACTATTAACTATAGACACACACACAAATTCCGTTATTGTCCATTACTTCCGCGACTTAAAAAAAAATCAATATACATGCCTATATGCTGCATGATTAAATATTTTTAATTTTTCTTCGTCATCATGGCAAAGTTCAATGCCGCACTAAACGAAATAAAAGCTAGCTCCTTGTTATAAACAATTTTGGGTGCCAATGACTGATTCTTTTATGTCAGTCAAATTGTATTAAGGTTCATGACACAAAACACGCTTAATCGGTTCATTTACTCGATCAAAGACAATACAGAAGCAAACAGCAGATAGGAGAAAAATAATCAATAGAAGGAAAACCGCAGTTTATTGAACTTTTTTTTTTTTGAGGAAATCAAATTTATTTAAATCAGTTATTGTCTGGATTACAAGATTAATATGTGGAAATTTATGATAATATCTTCAGGGAAATCAAATTAAGCTTAAAGCTATAATGATTCTTTGTTGTGCATAAAGAGGTGTTGGGGGTATAATGAGAGAGTTTTTATGTCTTTTTGCAACCGCTGTGCAGAGCAAAAATTGTTTTGTGTTATTTTCTCTTTATGCTGGAGGATGCTAATGTATCTTCTTTGTTTGCATAGGATTGGTTTTAAGTCTTGTGGATTTATGTCTTTGATAAATTATAGTTAAAATGCAAACAGACTAGGGGATGGTTCAAAAGTGATGACTGTTTTTTGAGATTAGGTAGTTGCTTGATTTAAGTGACGTTCATACAAAAATTTGAAAAAATTAAATTTAGTAAATTTAATTTACTTGAAATTCAATGATTACCTATTTAATTACAGTGGTCCACGATTTGAACAATTTATTGTTTTGTTCCAAAATTGGTCCAAACTCGAATTTACTTAAATCACAATGTATGAAAAATGGCCGTTAAAAATTGAAATTTGAATTTTTATATGAAAAATTTCTAATTATTCAAATCGAGCCATTCTGTAATCTAGTTATCTTTGCATTCATCAAGAATTTATCTAAATTTTCATAACAAAATTATTGAACTCAAATTTAGAAAACTTTAAAAAATTGAATAAAAATATTTTGGGACTGTAATAATGGTAAACTCCTCTATACCCTACATAAAATAAAACAAACATAAGCCTCGTGCCAATCTTGCATAAATCAAATTTAATCTATCAAAATAATAATCACATTTGCATATTTTCCACATAATTAAATTTCCATACATAAATTTTTAATTTCTACCCTTGTTATCTTTACAGACACTAATTGATGTATTTCGGTGCTTCATATGCATGGAAAAGCTTCAAGATGCACATCTATGTCCATTTTGTAGTAAATTATGCTGCTACGTTTGCATAAGTCGATGGTTAGTTGAGCAACGTAAGCAATGCCCACACTGTAGAGCTCCACTTCACGTACACGAATTAGTCAATTGCCGTTGGTTTGAAGAAGTCGCAAATCAAGTTGAAAGCTTGCAAATAATGGCAAATAAAACATCACATTTAACAAATTTAAATGATAAGGATTTATGTCCAACACATAATGAAGAGAAATTGTCAGTTTATTGTTGGACATGTAAAACATGTATATGCCATAAATGTGCTCTATTTGGTGGAACACATACAAATCATACGTTTAAACAATTGGAACTTGTCTATGAGACGCATTTATCTCAAGTAAAGGAAGAAGTTAGTCAGTTACGTTCACGTTTAGTTGAACTTGTAGGCTTTGTTAGTGATGTCGAACAAAATGTTGAAGTCGTGAGAAGTGCAAAAGATGAAAAGGTTCGTGAAATACGTAATGCTGTTGAATTAATGGTCAGTCGACTCGATGCACAGTTGAAAGTCAAATTAATAAGTCTAATGCGACAGAAAAATGCTTTGACGTTAGAGACTGAACAATTGGAACATTTATTACAAGAAATTGAGCATCAATTGAATTCATGCTCTCGATCACAATTAATAAGTAAGTCGCCAGATTTATTAAAAATGATAAATCAAGTACGCTCGAAGCCAATGTCGAGTTTCTCATGCACACCGATTCCTGCTGATTTTGTGAGTGAGATTGTACCAAATTATGATACAGGAACTTTCTTGATTAAGAATTTTACAAAGCTACAACAGAAAGGCGATGCCATATACTCAACTCCTTTGCATGTCAACGGATTATGTTGGAGATTAAAAGTTTATCCAAATGGCAATGGAAGTGTTCGTAAAGAATATCTCAGCGTTTTCCTCGAATTATCGAGTGGCTTTCCTGAAATATCGAAATATGAATATCGTGTCCAAATGATTCATCAGAACTCGACAAAGATTATTCAACGGGAATTTGTTAGCGATTTCGAAGGTATGTGTGACTTTCTTGCTTTTTGTTGCTTAATTTACTGTAAAATGTTTGTTTTAATCTTGTTTGGGTGAGGAAAAGATGTGAAAGTTCTGTTATGAATTTAATATTTGGGGTGAAGATTTACAATTACCAAGAATCGTGCAATACAAACGGTTTTGATAATAAATGTTTAAGATTACAAAATCTTTAGTCAAAAGTCGTATACAACACACGGTTTTGGTTAATTAATCGATAATACCCAAGATAGGCTGAATCGAATACAAGAATCGTGTAACGCACACTACTATTGACACATTGCTTCTCAATTCATATGATCATTCAAAAATGATGTAGAATATTAAATTGACAGTTAAATTAAAATTTTTATCGAACTAACTTCTGAATTGAACTGAAAATAACCAGAAAATCAACAATTTTACTAGACATCACCCACCCACATACCCCAAACGTCAAAAAATTTATTAAAGACAATAAATAACAAAATAATCATTTAAAAAAATCATCAACTTAGCCATTCTCGTTAATAGACCACTAAATGCTTTAAACGACTTGATGAGACATTTTAAGATCCAAATATTTATTCAGATGTTAATAAAAAGTTTATTAAAAATTTGTGACTTGATGCCACAAGCTACAAAAGCGACTGATAAGAGTTGAAGTCAATTGCTATTTTTATTCGTGATGAATTAATTTTCACACATTTTATTTTAGTGCCTTATTGATTCAAGAATGACTTGATTTATGAGTTTTTTGCTGAGATTGCAAACATGTTTGACATAAATATTGTGGGTAAATTTGCATGATTCTAATGGGCTTATAAATACATTAAATGTGTTAATTAACTTTCGTTTGGTGTCTCGTCCATGATAATAATCTGATTTAAGTATTAAAACTACGGTAAATGGGTTGACAGACATAAGTAACGGTTGGTCAATTTGTGTCTGTTTTTTAAGGGGCCTGTTTTGTCTGTTTTTTTTTTAAAACTACGGTAAATGGGTTGACAGACATAAGTAACGGTTGGTCAATTTGTGTCTGTTTTTTAAGGGGCCCCGTTCACTTATTACGTAACGCTCTGAGGGTGGGGGGGGGGGGTCGAGAGTTTGTTACGGTCTATTGTTCTCGCACCTGATTCTTTTGTTAAAAACGTTACGGAGGGGGGGGGGTAAAAAACCCGAATTTTTGCGTTACGTAATAAGTGAACGGCCCCTAAGTCATTAAGTGCATGAAATTTACATCAAAATAAACGGAACTAAAGTTGCTAATTTTAAAAAAATTTATCCAATAATTAATTTCTTTAATTCCAGTTGGAGAATGTTGGGGATACAATCGCTTCTTTCGATTAGATCTGTTAGCCGAAGAAGGTTATTTAAATACGACAAAAGATACTCTTGAATTGAGATTTAAAGTACGCGCAAGTACATTCTTTCAAAAGTGTAGAGACCAGCAATGGTACATCAATCAATTATTACGACAACAGTCACAGAATCTCTCACAAATTCGTGAACTTAAGGATCGTCTTGAACGTGAACAAATGAAAAGTTTGACACTCGCACAATCAGCAACAGCTACAACAAGTGATGGAATAAGAAAATTGGCAAAATATAAATTAATTCCAGACTCTCATGTTGACGATTTACTATTTGTGCAGCAACAGCAAGCAATTTTCAATGATGCAACGTCATTTAGCATAACTGATGATTTAAAAAAGTTGAGCAGTGATGCAAGTCGAAATAGAAATCGTTCGAGTAATCATGAGAATCATAGTAGCGAATCAGCAACAGCAACTGTACGTAAAAGTGATCAAGCACAAAAATCAAGTCATGAAAAGTGTAAAGATAAGTCATTGGAGAAAGCAAAGCAAAGTTCAAGTGCAACAATGTCAAATGACACAAAGACAACAACTTCACTAGCCATATCCTTCTCATCACCAAATCTCGCAACAAATACAAGCTTCAGTTCAAGCTCCGATTCCGATGGACTCGATAATGCCTGTGGCATAACAAATCGAATTGTTAAAATTCAAAATTTATTGGACGATGTCAGTTCAATTGACGATAATGAACATAATGATGAATCTCTTAATTTAGCAGGCGAAAATGATGTTGAATATGCTGAATTGACACAGCGTATGATATTTCCGGCTGTTGTGCAGAAAGCACAAAATCAATTAGACAATGTTGAAGCATCGGAATCAGATTTAATGATAATGAATCTATTTGAAGCATCATCAAATTGCGAAAGCTCATCATCACACTCATCAAATTCATCTGCAACTGCCCTACGACCAATTACAAGTGTCTTAGATAGTATTGAGACTGTTCCATCATCAACGATTATTGGTGCTTTAACAAATAACATAAATAATAAGAATAGTATTAGTAATAATTTGTCATCGGATTTGCATCATCAAGAGAGTGCATCTGGTCATTCACTGCCAACGCCAATTCATGAGACAAACACTTGTGCTAGTCCTGTATGGAAGACTCAAGTGAGTAGTCAGAGATTAGTGAGTTGATTATTATTATTTTTAATTTAATTTTTTTGTGAGGGGTCAGTCACTTCCGAATGATCCCCAATTTTGTGCATGTAAATTTATGATTTTTCATTTTTATTTTGTCTTTATGATTTTCAAATAGAAGCATTTAAATGATTTGATTCACAATGTTAAGTTACTTAATAATGATGAAAAAACTTATCAAATGCCATCAACGTCGATACAAAATGTTTATAAACGAAATCCGAGAACAATAAGGCATAAAAGATTCTCATTAAATGAGAACAGCATTGATGCTGATAACATTGATGTATCATTTCCATTTCCACATGATTTTGATAATATGAAGAAATATACAGATGATATATGGCAAAAGACTGTTTCATCAGACTGTAGCGATCAATCAATTCAAGTGTGGGAGAAGCAGCCAGAAGCAAGTAAGCCAACAATGGCATGGTCAACATCATCTTCATCACTTTATGTCCCGCCACCAAGAAATTCATTTTATGATGATGAAATATGGTCAAATATGTCGGGTGGAAACATTTTCTTTCCTGCATCAGGTCCATCAACAAGTAGTAGTACAAAACGACTGCCAACGACTACTGATTCTAAGAATCGTACGAAGAAAACTTTTGGATTAAAATCACAAAATTTACCAAGCACATCGACAGCTATTGATAGTGATGATGACTTGATTAAGAAGAGATTGTCATTGTCATCACTTAGAAATTCTTTATGTCGACAAAAGGCACTTGAAAATTTAAATAATGGAAATGTAGCACAGTCAAGTGCATTTCAATCTGATTCGAGTGATGATTTTCTTCAGGTTATTATTATTTTTATTTTATTTCCTTATTTCTTTATTTCCAATCTTGTTTCATGCTTGATTTATTGCTGTAATTACCTAATTCTGTCTCTCTTACCTCTGATAATTAATTATGTCAATTACCAATTAATATTCTTATCATATTATTTACAGGCGTTATCTAATATGAGCTTTGATATTGGCTCGATGACAAATTCACGCTCAGAAGATGACAACAAGACGACATCAAATGGCAAAAAGAAAAATAAGTACGTAATAAGCCTTAATAAAGGAATTATTGTTGCAATTGATATTCATATTTGTTCAAGTGTTTATAAACTTTCGACTGATTCCAAACAATGTATGAAAAATGTGCATATACAAAATTGCAATGCAAACATCGTGAAAAGTCTTATTTTTGATCAAATTTAACAGTTAATTTATTTTTCAAATTTTAACGGTTAAGAAAAATTTGAAATTTCTACTACGTGAAGTTGGCTTCCTTTATTAAAAATTAATATTTCATTGATTTTGACTTTTAAACACACTTTTAAGACTTGTTAATGCCCAAGAACATGATAATTTGATAAAACGAAGCAAACAAAACAAATCCTTGATCCTAACAATGTCTTAACACAAAGCTAACCTTTAAATACCCCTCCACCCCTTATATTCTGAAAACATTCATGACAGTCTGTAATACTCGTGTTTTGAACTGCCGATTTCAATTAAAACCACTTTATCGCTCATGAATTGTTTATTAATCCCTTTAAAAAAACAATAAAGTGTAAATCCATGAACAAATAACAATAAGCATAACCATAGAAACAAATAGTTAACTAATTCCACATTCTCTTTCAATTTTTTAATTACAGATCCGAGCAACAACGTCCAAATTCAAGTTAAACGATATAGATTGAAAAATCAATAAAGTAACACGATTAATAATAGTATCATTTACCTATTCATCGTCATTATCGCCGTAATTGTTAAAACTCCGTCATATAATAATAATTGTGTTTGTAAACCTTTTTCGATGTGAAAACTGCAAAAAGTGATTTTTATCAACCTTAAAAAAAAAAGTCGAATTTTTAACGAAAATTTTTAAAAAGAAAATTTATGAAAAAATTCAAAAAAATTTTATCAACGTCGTTAGACACATTCGCATACAATTTTTTAGGACAAGTAAACCCACGCAAAATTGAATCAATTTATAAATTTTAATCGATATTGTGATTGTGATATTTTATCTCATTTTTTTCGACACTAGAATGTAGTACTGAATAAAGATGGAAATTTTATGACGTAAATCATATCTTTTTTATTTTATTTTTTATAGAAAATTTGTTGCACATACAAAAATAACACATTTGCGTCTAGTCTAGTTAAATAGGCAGTAAGTATACGTTCAGGAAAATTGTTCCAAATTTTGAATTTAAAAAAAATTTTTGTCCGATTTTTGCAAAACACGAAGTTAAAAAAAATATTTTTTCAAATCCAAAATAACCGTTTTTTGCCACGTTCCTTATCCTGAATGTTCAAGTATAAAAAATATGAAATTCTAAATTATTTGAGATCATTGCAGCATTTAAGCGTCTTAGTTCCATAGAACCTTCTTCCTCCCATACTTTGGAACTGTCAACTCATAGTGATGTCCATTAATCATTAGATTATCAGTCTTTCTGACGATTCCATTTAAATTATTGTCATTTTTAAGTATTGGATCTGTGTGGATGATAGTTTTTCGTGCCATGTCATTCAATCCGCTTGTCAATGATTCACTCATCAATTCCTTTAATCTTAGATTACAATCATCAATTGTCTTCAAGTGTGTTTCACGAATATTCTTCAAATCATTTTGCTTCCGAATGCATTCATTTAATCTGTCATTTAATGTCTGAATTCTATCATCCATTAAAATCTTTAATTGTTGTTCACGTAATAGAGCTTCCTCATCCCATTTATCCTCTTGTTTTCTCAATGCTTCTTTGGCTTCTGACTCATACATGACTTCAATGTGCTTCAAATTTTCTGACTCATTATCAAGCTGTCCTTGAAACTTTTCCTTCAAATATCTTATTTCTTCGTCATTGTCAAAATCACGGTCAAAACTAATGCGATCTAGTAAGCTTATGTCGTGCAATAAATCCCTTTTTACTGCTTCTGAACGCTCTCTCATTAGCATTTTAATTTTACGGAAATTATGTAGTGCTGCAACTCGGTCGCGTCGTTTGACATTTGTTGATGCAATTGTTTCCTTTTCCTTTATGACTTCACCGAGTTTCTTCCTTAATACACTTTCATGGAGCTTTGATTCATGCAATTCCTGTTCTCTTAATTTTAGTTCCACAATTCCATTGCCATGAATTTCCTTAATTTTAGCAATTTCTGAGTCTCTCATTTGTTGACAATTTTGAAGATATGTTTCATGCTTTCTCTTTTCCTGTTCCAATTCAAGCTCTAATTTATGACTTTCTTGCTTCTGTTGTTCATTTAACATTTGATTCTCAATTTGTCGATCAATCCAGCTCAATTTTGCCATTGCTTGATGAGTATTCTTTGAATCTTTTAAGATTTTCTCATGATCCAGTCCAAGTCTCCATCTTGAGTATAATTTTGATTCCAGATCAGCTCGAGCCTTACATTCTTCGGCATTTGCAAGTGTTTGACGTACTGATTCAAGTACACTATTTGGTGTCTGTCTGGATCTTGGTTTCTTTTGTTCTACAGATATTAACATAAAATTTATTAGACATTTTAGTCTCAAATTATAATATATATTCATACCTTTCAGTTCCAGCTCAAATTGTCTCTTTTCTTCAGCCAGCTGTGCACGAAATCTCTCCTTACGTGCCTCTAATTCCTTTCTTTTTTCTTCAGCTAACTTTTCAGCTCTTCTCTTTTCTTCAACCTCCTCATAAAATTCTGGACTACTCCAATGTTGATGTAAGGAAGTAATTCTTCCCCATTTGTCATAATATTGTCGAACATCTGTAAATAAACAGCAGTAAACAGGTTTAAAATTTCCCACAAACAAAAAATTTCATGTTTTTTACTTACTTTGAGTTTCTTGGACTCTACGTTGCTCAATTTCACGTTTTCTGATAAACTCAGCCTGTATTCTTTGCGATTTCATTAAGTTTAATTAGATTACTATGTTAAAAACACGATAAAAATAATTTAAATTAGAAAATAAACAAATGTTGCAAAGTACAAACAAATAAAGCGGTTCAAACTCTTGCACAAATTGTATTTCCCCTAATATCCCAAAATAGAGTCATTTGCCCTAAATAGATAGTATTAATGTAGTAAATTTCTATAGACAGAAACGCACTTTTCTTATTAGATTAAGGTAGGCTTAGAGAAAGTTAAATTAGGTAGAATAATTTTATTTAAGAAAAGGTTCAAAAAATTTGAACTTTAAAAAAACGGCCAAGAAAAATTTAAAAAATTAAGTTCAAAAATTGAATCTCAAAACCGGTTCAAAAAATTTAAATTTAAAAAAACGCTCAAAATTTGAACTTCAACAAAAAATCACACCAAATTTTAACTTCGCTGCTTTTGACCACTTTTGACATAATAAAATCAATTTCAAAACTATAAAACATCATTAATTAAGCAAGAATATCTAGAAGACAGCCAGAAAAAGTACAAACATCAATATCATAACACATTAAAATAAGGCGCCAAAAACAAAATCAAATCGAGCAAAATTTTTTATATAGCAGTGAACTTGTATTGTAAATTTTAATTAAATTACTCGACGAAACGATTAAATTTTATATTATAGTATAATTAAACCTCGAGATTTTATCGTGTACTAGACGTAAATTGTTAAGTGCTAAAGACATTGTGTATTTAAGATAAGAAAAACGACATTTAGTGATCATCCGAGATCGCAAACTAGCAAAAAAAAAAAAATATTGTGGAACTTTTAAAATTGTTAATGAAAGTTGATTTATTCCTTTATCAGTATTATTTAATTGTATAACATTTAAACTTATCATTATGAATTTGGATGCTGAGTATGGAGAATATCGTGAATATATAGAGGAATTTGCTAAAACAATTGATCCCGTAAGTATTAAAAGATTAAACTGTTATATCCAACAAAAATGTATCAAAACAATTTCTTCTTTTTATATCCTATTCTCATCTTATTTGTAGCATGATCAATTACCTCTCAGAGTCTCCGGCTATTGTCTTCGTGATTATGAGATACATGGAGAAATTATCGACTGGCTGTTGATCTATTTGGGGTAAATATTCAACATCCAAAAAATAAATGCTAGAAACATGAAGTTAATAGAAATGGCACAAAAACAGCAGAAATTAACATTAACAGTTCAATGTGCGGCATGCCTTATGTGTTAGTACTTTTTCTAACTTTCAAGCAAGCAAACTTTTTTTTTTGCTGCTGCTGCCCATTCATGATTAAAATAGAGAGAAGAGTTTAATTATATTTAATTAATCGTTTAAAATAACCGCACGAAGAGTTTATTTCCTCCAAAATCGAAAAAAAACAGCATTATTTCTTTATAGTGTAGTTTATATACATACATAGGAGGAAAAAAAAATGAAAATCAGCATAACAAAAGAGAAATATAGTGAATGCAATTGTTATTTTACAACATAACTGCTTTAACACAATTCTTTCTATGCTGCCTGCTCTACTCTGCTCTATTCTCCATCATCATCTCATTTAGAATCGAACCAACAATTTTATTCTTTTTTTTTCCTTCTTTTACTTCTCTCAACGATGATTCCCTCGATATCGTTAGTTATACATTTTATATTAATATTTTTTTTCTTCTCCATAATATCTACGTGTATTTTTTTTTATGGTAAGGGCGTGTGTGTGATTGCAAGAAAATGATGATCAAATATTGTTCAAACTTTGAGATCATCATCACTCAGTATATTTTATTTCCGATGTGGCGATGATGATTATTTCCATTTGTTAAACATTCATCATGAAATTTCATTGTAATAATATTTTTTTTACCGTATGATGCAATGCGGTGTGACCTTTTTAGCATTTTGACTTGATATGTGCTTAGAAAATTATTAACACTTTGGAATAAATGTTCTGGATTGTTACGCTGATGTAAATTCTAGTGACATTTGATGTAATTACTTGAATTAGCTTATTTATGTAAATTAATATGCGCATTAGTCATATTCAAATGTTCCAACCAAAAACTATAATGATTCGTTACTCAGTTCCATATAACTTTTTTTTTTTTTTTTTCAAATTTAATGATTCATATCGTGAGCTTAGAAAATTATATATTTTTTTAGCAATACAACAGCTTTTTTTATCTTCGAATATATATTTTAAAGAGTCACAAGTGTAACACACACACACACATGACAAATGATAAGGAACGACGCTTGTTATGACTGCGGTTTATGTGCTGTTGCCTTTTAAAAAATATACACACACTCCTCAATTATCACCGTAAATTCATAAAATGATAAAAACAAGATTATTGCATCCATCAATCATGAATTCTAATTAAATTATAATGTTTATGTGCCATTTCTCATTAATTCTATAAATATCCAGAATTTTACAAATTTTTATTATTTTTCTTTTTAGACGATCATGTCCAACAACATTACGAATATATTTGATACAAACAGCATTAAAGAAGATTCTTGAAAAAGTTCACGATGCACCTGAAGATTGTGGATATGATAGTAATCGTGACATTTATCAGCCCCTTAAACTCGTTAGAGTTGTTGTTGCCGTAGTTAATAGTCTTATATTTGATTTACAAGATAATGCCAAGTTATATGAAGTTCCTTTGCCGCCCACATCTCCAAATGCCTCTGAATTAACGAAATTAAAACAACCACCAAAAGTGTCTGTTGATGCGATAAAAAATACACGTAGAACAATGGAGGATAAGCATGTTATTATTGACGATTTTAATGGATATTTTAACACTCAGGTAATGACTTGGAAATACAATTTTTATGTGATTTACATTAAAGTTCTTGAATTTTATTTAATTTTTAGGATACTGAACCAACATTTTACTATGGAATTTTTGACGGACACTCAGGCAGTGATGCTGCAACATATGCAAATTCGCATTTAAATTATAATATTTCTGTTCATCCAAGCTATCCATCAGACATTAAAAAGGCAATGAGTGCAGCATTTTTAGTCACCGACATAGAATTTCTAAAAAAGGCTAATGCCGAGAATTTAAATTCTGGTACGACCGCATTATGTGCAATTTTAAGAAAGACACAAAAGAAACTTTACATTGGATGGTGTGGCGATTCGCAAGCCTTAATTGCACGATTAGGCAATGTTCATCAGATTGTTAGAAAGCATTCGCCAGAAGATGCACAAGAGAGAAAACGAATTGAAGATTTGGGTGGCGTTGTTCTTTATTGGAGCAATTCATATCGTGTTAATGGAAGTTTAGCTGTCTCGAGAGCAATTGGTGATGCTATGCATAAACCATTTGTTAGTGCTGAACCGGAAATTGCTGTCATTGATTTAGATGGCGAGGAAGATTTCTTTGTTATGGGATGTGATGGATTGTGGGATTCATTGACTGAAGATGACATTGCACTGACTGTATATAAGCGTCTCAAGGAGAATCCGAGTGAGTACCAACAAACTTTTTTTAATTACTCTGCCTTCAGTTCCTTTATTCTTTTTATTTTCATTTACTTTTAATTAATCTTTAAAAAAATAATAATAATAATAATTTTTCTTGATGGTTCAATGCTCAAATTGAAAAATCGAACGATTCATAAAAGTTTATTGCACAATACCGAATCAATTTTGGAAAGTTTTGATCATGAATATTTTTTTTATGATTGCTTAATATTGCGAAAAAAAGGCTTTTTCTTTTTTTTGTACACGAAAAATTAGAAAAGTATTATTATCGTGCATTATATTCCCAAATTGTTGGCTTCATTGCTTTACCTTGAACGAAAAAAAAAAAAAAAAATCATAACTGGATGACTTGCTTGTAATTTTCGGTCAGCTGATTGGGTTCGATTGAGTTCAATCAACTTACTTTGTACTAACAGCATGATTTTTTGCACTCTATGTAGATGCAAATTAATCTATGTAATCCGATGTTTGTGATATCTAATTCTTCTACCTGTGCTGTGCTTTTCATGTTTAATCTGATATTCAAAGCTTAATTAAAAACAACTTGTCATGTTTTTACATAGAATAAAAATGCTGTGGATTAATGTTAAAATTTGCATATACAATGGAATGGGATACGACAATGTAGGGGATGTCTCTTGGGTTTTATGATCTCGAATGTTGACTTTGATGTGCATCAAGTGGATGGAAATGTCAGAATTTTAGGGTTAGGGACATTAAATGTTGATTCAAATTAGCTCACCTTTAATCTTCTATAATCATGCACATCACTAACTTTTTGTCATTGCACAATCTTCAAATTAATGCTAAATTTGCTTCAATATTGAAAATTAGCAATAAACATGAAATATTGAGTCGAAAAAGTCACAAAAAGCATAAAACTGTATCCAACACAAAGCTGCACACTGCATTTAATTGTAATTAAAATTTATTATTATTCTAATCTTAAAATCGACTAAAATGAAAATTAATGAAAGGCAAATTAAACTGTAAAATTAGACCAATTAATGCAATTGCACTGCTCAATGATTCGATACGAAAAAAAAAAATATTGCATTTAAAATGAGTGTAACACACAATCATAAACGTTAATGATTAAGCGGTGACGACGGTATGGTATTCATAATTTTTCATGGGCAGGTGATTTCTCAATTTTTTTTTTTAAAGCGTTATAAATACAAAAGCCACACGTTATACGGTGTTTTCAGCCTCAATCGTTCTGAAATTCTAATTATTCATGTTTCTCATTTTTGGTGGAAGTGATTTCATTACGATTGAGTGAATTATCAAGTGCCTTACTTGCAGTTTATTTTTATGTATTTGCCTGACTTTGATCGTGTTTTAATTTTAATTACCATAAATGACGAATTAACTAATGCAATTGTGTATTGTCCTATAAGTACGTGACATATCCTTACACACTGCATGAATTTTTATTTTATGTGGAAACAAATTTCCCTTTTTAGTTTAGTCATAAAATTTTCTTTTCCCTATTTTTTTTTTTTTTTTTCTTTTTTTCGAGTATATAAAATAAAATTGTGTATATATACATAGATACACGCAAACGAATGCTCATTCGTGGCCGATGACTCATAAGAAATATCAAAAAAACAACAAAAACAATAAGCAACACAGTTACACACGTTATATAGAGACTTTAACGTTCAGCCGGCTTTTTTTCTCGTTTTTCTTCTTTATTCTCATATTTTGTCTCGTTCTTGCATGCGCTGTGATACTTTGTATTGAGCTAGTTCGTCGTTGCACTAATGATAAATGCACCGGCAATAATATAATTTTTTTTATATATTTTCCTTCCATTATTCTCTTTAAGTAAATTGTAGTTCTGCTCTTATTTTTTTTTCACATTGTCATCTTCATTATTCTGTATCGATTTTTATCATAAATTTTATGAAAATTCCAACCTGAAGTGTCTTGCATTCTGTGGGGATTTGCTGCTGTATAATTGTTTTTAAGAGAGAACAAAAAATAATATTTATGAATAAATTTTAAATTGTCAAACTCCCCGAGTGATATAGTTGTGGATTATCGCTCGTTTATGAAGTAATTGAGCGTGATCGTGTGATGGTTTTGCTTTAAGGACTTTTGCAGTCGCCTTGTTCTGTAAATATACTCTGATTAATTAAATTTTGCTTATCTGTTGCATGTCTGACAGAGGTGTAGTTAGTGTAGGGTCCAAGGGTTGAATCCCTCTCCCTCCTCGTTACACTTTTTGTGTAAATTTTTTTCTTTTTTTTTTTTTGATCTGTTACAAAATCTTAGACCACCCCCTCCCCCCCCCCCCCTAAAAACCGAACGTACGAAAATCCCCCAAATTATTTTCTTCCATACAAAAAAAAGTTCCCTAGAAAAATTTCTGACTACGACCCTGATGTCTGATGCAGAATTTTGAGTTCATACAAAAAAAAAACTTTTTTTTTCTTATCAAAAAAATTTTTGAAAATTTAATTTTTTCATGCAAAAAAATTTTTTATCACAAAAATTAAAAAATAAAATAATAAATCACAAATTTATTCATCCCAGGATGAATTTCTATTAAAGGATTAAGTCCTTCCTTACGTTCAACGACCCGCATTAATAGAGCTTTATAGAAACATACTTTTTGTTGGCAAAATATAAAACATTAAAAAAATATTCCAATTGTTGAAAACAGAGAAAAAAAATGAAGTAATAAGAAGAAGAGTACGAACAACAAGAGTAATAATATAGCAGCACAATCCAATTTTTTTTTTCTGTACTCGGATGGAGAAAAATACCACAGTCTAGTTGAAAACGTCGTGCTGTGTAGGTCCTCTTTCAGAGAGCTTGTGAAAAAAATTAAATAATTTTTTTTGTGTGGAAATTTAAATTTTTTTTTCATCAAGAAAATTTTGAAAAAAGGAAAAAAAAAATAATTTTTGTGCAATAGTTTTTTTTGGAATATTTTCAAGAGCAAACAAAAAAATAAAAAAGGGAATTAAAGTCAAAAGAACTTTATTTTGATGATTATTCGTCTCTTTGTGTGGTACATGAACAGACATTGCAAATAAAATAAAATAAAAACCAAGCCAAGATAAGAAGAATAAGAAAATTAAATAAAAATAAGAAAGGAAACCTTGAAACAAAGGGAAAAATAAGAAGTATTAAAATAATATAACGAAAGGTGATTTTATTCGTAGACGAAGGAGTGTGTGTTGGAAGTAAGCAAGCAAGAAAAATAAGAGTTATACATAAAATCTGGTGTGAAAATTGCTTTTCATTCTTTTTTCTTCAATAAAATATAAATCAAGAAATAATAAAAAAAGAAAAAAATCCACTTACAATTGAACTTTTTTGCTGAACGATTTAATAAGTTTTTTTTATTCTGTTGCGGCGATCGAAATAAGGTGTAAGGAGGATTAAGATCCAATCAAGCTTAAGCAAAAAAAAAAATTATAATATAAAAAAAAAAAATTATTCAAGTCAAAGTTATTGTGAGAAACGAGAGGCATAGATTGAAGGTAAATTGCTCTTTATTTACTTTTTTTTATATATTTTTCACCTCTATCTCCACTTTTTCAGTCCAATTAACATTTTTTTTTTCGCTATATCATAAAATAAAAATGAGAAATTTTAATAGTTAATTAAGATGTGAAATGGTTGAAAACCTCAAAAATTTTTAATTCCTACAATTAAAATGAAGAAAAATTTACTGGAAATAGAATTGGCTATAAAAAAAGATGGTGGAGAAGAAAAAGAATATTTTGCTTTTTTCGACATTTAATTGAAAGTTTCACATTGTTCCAGCTGAATGATTTCGCTTATCTTTTCTATAAAAAAAAATTATAAATTTTTTGCGGTTTTCCATTTTTTTCATGTTTTTTTTTTTCTGCAACAAAAAGTTTAGTCAGGTTGAAATGTTTGAAAATTTCTATTTTTTTCTTCTTCATTGAAATTTTTTTGTTCGTTCACAATGAACCCTCACAAGTAAACTAATTGTCGGCTGTTTTAAATCATCATCATCATCATGATCATCAGTTCGCTTAATGATTTGAAAACAACAACTCAATGGGTTGAATTGTCGTTATGAGGAATTTTTCTAGTTTTTCATTCTCTCGTCTTTTTTTTGTGTGTTTCTTATTTTTTCCTATGAAATAAAAAAAAAAAAAAACTAGTGATGAAGAATTACAAGATTAAAACTAATTTTGGCAAATTTCCGTTCACTCGATCACAGTACTTTTTCTTTGTATGTGAGATTTCTTCTCATATGTCTTACAATTGTAGATTAATTGAGATTTAGCGGGAGAGATTTTTCTGAAAAAAAAAAAATTCTTTCAACAAGTCTGAGAGATGAGAGATGAAAAATTATGAAAAAAAAAATCATAAAGTCATGAATACTTTTGCGTCAAGCTTCCGGTGCTCTATTGTTCTCATTACAAAAAAAAAAAACTTCATCAGCGAGAAATCTTTCATTATTTGGTGTAGAATAATGGCATGCTGGGCTCAAAGGTTTCACTTAGTCAATCTTCTTCATCTTTCTTAATTTTTCAATCATTATTTAAAAAAGCAAATATTAAGCATGCTTAATTTATGTTGTCCGATTAGCTTGAAGCGTGATTTCAATTAAATGTGTTTAAAATTATTCATTCTTCTTTACCTTTATTGCTTGAAGAAATAAGAAAAGAAGGTACGAAACTATCACTTTGACTCCGTTTTTTGATATTGCAAAAAAATGTGCAAGTTCGGTGACCTCGATTTAATGGTAAAATGTGAAAATCAATAATGCTCCTTTCCTCCTCGGATTTTATATTCGTGTGTTCATGCGTCTGTATGTTCAATAGAAATTTTCCAACTCTTATTTTTCTCCCCAATAAAAAAATTATAAAATATAAAATTTAATTGGATTTAATTTCGAAAAAAAATTGATTGAGGTGGAAAAAGCAAGCCCCAAAAAAATGAAAAAGTTATGAGTGCCCACCTTGAAAATGCCGACTTTGTTGCATGTCTGTTTATCCATTTGCGATAATTTAATTTGAACTTGATTTTCATTTTGATTATTGATGTCTATTATGTGCCATAAAATGGGATTCATATGGTAATAAATTGGAGAGCAAAACTAAGCGACACGAGGGAAGAGAATGAAGCTTATAATGAAAAAAATAACTCAGACTGATAAAAGTGATGCAATATTTTATTTAAACGACCATACATTATCATACATGAGCTCATCTATTTACTTACTCATTCTTATTATTTCAATTTGAATGTGTTTTTTTATTCGTTTCTGAATGTTCTTTATGTGTGAAATTATTGTGTCGTGTAGATGATAACAGATGCAAAAGGATGGATGATTTGTGCAGGATATTAAAGTGTTTCACGTTAAACTTATTCATGCTTGATTAATCATAATTGTAGCTACTTTCAAGTACTATCAAATGATTCGTAGCCTGCAGCTGCACTGATGATAAATAGTCGTAATCATAGAACAAACTATAACCAAAAATGGAATAAAAAGCTTTGAATAATGACATGCGTTAATTCATCTACGGGTCAATGGTCATGCGTCTATGATTATGAAAAATTTTCATGTTTTGTTATCTAATTTTTTCAAAGTTAGAAATTTTAAAAATTCTATTTTTTTGAACTAGACATCACCAGCAAATGACCCTCTATCAACAGTAATTTCCGTACCTGCTTCAATATACAATTTACAACATTTTTTTGCTACTCTCCATCCACTTCTATTAAGTATGTATCTCTTACTGTGTGTGTACTTTTTGCGATCGTTCAAACTCAATTAAAATAAACGAAATGGAACAATAATTTTTCCTCCATCTGTTCTGAAAAAAAAAATTATTTGTTAAAAAAATATATTTGGAAACTAAGTAGTGTATTGTAGAAGTTAAAAAAATGGAAGTTTTATTTTGCACTTTTTATAAGTTTTGGTAAATTTAAACAGCAGAAAAAAATTCTTCTAGCAACAAAAAAAAAAAAATATTTTCTTTCTTGTCATTCCAATGGTTTTCTCGTCATGGTATGATTCAAATTGGTGATTAATCTAAATTACCTTCCATAATGTCTATTTTTGTGTGATGAATTACTGCGATGATGATGATGATCGGGAAAGGTTTAAAACTTCTTTTCACTCACAAAATTTTTAAATTAAAAGAAATTCTTTGGAGAGGAAATTGGGATTCAAAGGATTTTAAATTAAGGGATAATTTTGGAAATGATTAAGAATTTAGAAATTTAATTTGAATGAATTTTGAAAAATTATTTAGATTCTTTAAAATTCATTTGTTCAACATTCAGTCTGTTTCTGCTTTAAAAATTTTAAAAGCAATTTTTAAATTTCCTAAAAAATTTGAAAAAAAAAAAATTTAAATTTTGAAAAACTTAAAATTCATAAATTTTGAAAAACTTAAAACTCATAAATTTTCAAAAACTTAAAATTCATAAATTTTGAAGAACTTAAAATTCATAAATTACAAAATTGATCACTTAAACAGACATCCAGCCAAATTAAGCACAACCATCAGCAATAAACTCCTAAATAGTCGATAACAAAAAATAATCTGAAAAGAGTTTCGTTTTGATTTAAGAAGAAAGCGATACTTTTTTTTTCATAAGAAGATTTCTGTTTCTTTCCATTTTTGCATTCAGCTTACTTTATAATTTTATGTCCTTGTATGGATAATGGTACAATAAAATTTTATGAAATTTCACTCGAAATATTTTTTTTTCGGTTTATGCAATCATTCGAAAAAATAAGCTTTATGTGCATTATTCATGCAAGACATTTATTAATTTTGAAAAACCCACTTTTTTCTGTCTTCTCGACAGTTCTTTCACTCTTTTTACTCTTCTCATGACTCCTTCATTTTATGAATATTTAATATTATTGAGGAAGAAAAAGAAATAACTGCTGACACATGTGAATTTATACATTCAAATCACACAAATGTGATTCGTGTGTGTGTGTGTTTGTGTGTACGAACGGATACCATTTGATGAGATTATGACTCATCCAAACGGGGCTCGTCAACATTTCTCCAAAAAACAATAAAGTCATGGCAAATTTCTCAAGCTCATAAAATGAAAATCATGCAAAAGTCGTATACGATCTGATGTTCATATCAAATAAAGAAATAAAAATAAATCGGAATAAGAATAAAAATTGAAAAGTTATGTACAGCCGTGGGGTGAAATCTGTCTGGAATGGAATGAATGTGATGCTATTAAAAATTGCATTTATGGGTGGGAGAATGAAGATGAAATTGCAATGGAATTCTACAAGATTTAAAAATACCCAAAAAAAATTTATTTCTTTCTTTATGTGCCTTCTTACTTCATTTTCGTATGTAAATCACTATATTTATTATGTTATATTATATTTGGCCCATTCGTATTTACACATGAGAATTTTATCTCATATTCTCGATCAATTGTGTGCTGATAAAAGGAATAATAAAATTGCATGGAAATGAAGTGAATGTAGAAAAAAATAAGAACTAAAATTATGGGGTTGCTGTTGTTGTAATCCATGAATATAAAATTTTGTGTCATCAGGATGTTTTTAACCTCCTTTTACGGCTTCACGTATGCGTCATTTTGCCTTCCTGCTTTCGCTTTAATAAAAAAAATTTTTCGTCTAACCCTGAACACTTGCATTTTTTTTACAACACAACTCTTCTTCTTATCTTTTTCCTTCCTCAATGCCTCTTTGTCTTCCCTTCGTAGTGTTTGAGCTTGCTTATTCACTTTGTACATTTGATTTTAGTTAGTAAGCAGCGAATTCTGTGAATTCAAAAAAACTGCACCTAATTTAACAAGCTGATGTAATTCAGTTCTGATGAAATAATTCTTAAAAGTATTAAGTTTAACCACAATTAATTCATGATCTAAAAAGCTTAGAATCAGCCTCAAAATTTGAATCATAGATGATGATGTTGATGACTAAAAGTCACTGACTCTCAAACGGAATAAAACTTCTTTTTGTCTCCTTCAAACATTCTAGAAATGTACGCCTGAAAGCTTCTTAAAAATTGATTTGCATAACAAGCAGAAGAAAAAAGAAAATTCCAAACAAAATCCGATCAGAACGCTCTACTCATCCACCCACAATAACTTCTTAACTTAAAATATTACAGTAGCAAGAAGTCTCCCATCTATTCACAGTAATTTCTTCTACTTCACTTCCACTGTCTCTATGTGATCGATCGATAGAATGACAATGTGTGTGCATGTGTCTCAACTCAATTATCATTTTTCAATTTTAAAACCTTCTTGTACAGTTTATTTATTTAGTTTTCTTTTGAGTACACACTGAAGAGTGACTGGAGTTGAATAACGATGAGACAAGAACGAAGATGGTTTATTGAATGAATGTCGATATAGACTTTTGCCATATTTAAAAAAAAAACTTTTGCTTCATGTGTAGTTTTTTTTTTATCGGTATTTCGCCATATATAGAATATTATTTAAACGCATACTGCTGTGTTTTTGTCAACTTAACCGGCCGGTGAATAATAATAAAAAAACAACGAGAAACGATGATAAAAAGATAATTTGAATTTAAATTGAAAATGAACTACGCTTGCCATATTTTAAAGACTAGAAAAAAAAAAAATTAAAAAGTAAGAATATTTTTTTTTTTTAGAAAAGTCAAGAAGTGCTTTACTGATGACAAAAAAGATTGTGATGAAAATAAATGAATAATGTGTTATGGTGATATATAAAGTACGTATTCATACATTCATATTATCTATTTTCCAGACGATTTCTTTTGATTAATTGCACTCGTGCAAAGAGAATTGACTATTTTTAGCAAAAAAGGAGATTTTTTTATTCAGCCTCTCACTTAATTCAATGCAGATACTTTTATTGCAAAGTGACTATTAATCACTTGATTGCAATCTATACAATATTCTTTTTTTTCGTCTCAAAATTTCTTTTATTTAATTTCTTTTATTCTGCTACTGTATACGGTTGTTTAATTGAATCTGAAATAGCACACATAAGCTTTTCATAAAAAAAATATATATTTTTTTATGTCTGAATGCTTAAAACCCATAAAAGTTGGCTGTTAATTGATCTCATTTTCCATTTTTAATCATAAAATTGTCTGAGCTCGGAGAAAGAATTAAAACAATCATATCTGTGAAATATAGAAGTATTGCTTAATGGATTTAACAGCTATTTCTCAGTCAAACTCTCGCTTTTTCTCCCCTCACCAAATTCATATTCATTCATTCATTTTTTTTCTTAATTGATTGTAAATAAAATAAGTGAAATATAAATATTATTTCGACAACAGAAAAAAAGAAGACACTTTAACTACACAATAGACATAAATCAAATATCAAATTGTCATCGAATAGAGAAATGAATTAAATCAGAAGAAGAAATATAACATAACATAAATTGATCACTTTGGAAATAGACAAACTATTAAATAGATTACTTAATCTTAATTCTACAAAATGATTGATTTACAATCAATCTCCATTTTTTTTTCGAGATATTTGAGAATATATTTATTCAAAAATTCCTCTATTAAGTCATAGTTTGGTGTATTGATTTTGCAAGAGGTGCTATATTTGCTTCGGCAGTTGCTTTATGAACTCTTGTATATTGGATCTTTTTTTGTTGCAAAGCGCGTGATCATGGCAAAGAAGAAGTTAAAGTATCATGAAATATTAACTTGATAATCACTTATCGATGACTCAATACACGATGTTGTATTTTTAGACGAGAAGAGAATAATTTTTTTTTGGTCGAGAACTTTATAATTTAAAATTTAAATTCTTTGTGGTATATTTAAATGCTCGCTTATGTGATTTGACTTAACAATCAGAAGGAGAATTTTTAAATTGATGACAAATTCAGATTGTGGATATTTTTATTGTGTCGAAGACCAAAATTGTGTTATATTTGGAAAATAAATTTAGATTCAGAAAATAATTAAATTTTAAATTGCTGCAATAAAAGATTGATAAAGCATCTAAATGTAATGAATATGTTGTAAGGAAATTAAATCGTTTATTAAGAATGATTAATCATATCGTGATTTATTACCTCTAAGACAATTTAGAATTTTATTGGTTTTTGTTGCGGTTAATTGAGTTATAGAATTACATACATAACAATTTCAATTAATGGTTAATGGCTTGGCGTCTTCCTGTTTAGATAAATCAATCTTTTAATAATTTTTAAAAAGGCTTGGAAAAATTTTTTTGTTCTATTAATGACGCTCTATAAAAGTAATAATGATGACTTAAGTAAGTTCTATGTAATTTTCATCGAAAACAATAGTACGACACAAAATTAAATATTTCGAATGAGTAGGAAGGAACAATTTCATTTAAACAATTGATCATTAAAAAATTTTGAAAATTAATATGCGTATAGTTTAATTATCGCACTATTCATAGATAAACGTAAAATCTTTTTTTTCTTATAAATTATTCATTCTCCTTTTATTTCATTTCAAGTCAATTTCATACAAATATGGAAGTAGACAATCATCATCATAATCATCATGCCTATTCTGTGACGAAAACAGCATTGTAAATTACTTGATTTCCATGTACAAACTCAAAATTTTTTCTGCTCACATTTAAATTGGTGCTTAATGATTCAAATGCAATTTTCATTTTTTTCCACAAATGTATCTAGCGACTGGCATGAGGAGATCATCGTACGAAAATAACTGCACACAAAAAAAAAAAAATCTCCCAACATTCCATTCAATCCGAATTCGATTTGCACGAACGATATAAAATAGAAATAAAAAGAGGAGAATGAAAAAAAAACACAAATTGGAGAGAAAGTTCTCATCTTCTATGCTTCACAAATATACAGGAAAAAAAATGATTCATGTAAATCCATCCTATGCAAAGCGTGAATTTCTAGCCTCTTTCCGAATGGAAATTGTAATTGCAATTTTTTTTTTTTTTTTAAACTAAAATCTTTTTCTTCAATTCTTCATCTATTGCAAAATATATTTCACACTACAAATGAGTATGAGGTATTGTTTTGTGAAGCATACAAAAAAAAGTTTCAAAAAAAAAAATCACGTACATTGACCGCTACATTAACACAAAAAAAAATTATTATTGTATAAATGTCAGCTTATTTTATATACAATAAGATAGCAAGCTAGTGACTAACAATTACGGTACATCATGACAAAAAGAGTCTCATTTTAATATTTCTCTCTTGCTTCAACTTCAATTTCAATTTCGTGCTAATACAAAGTCGCATGAAAGAATGTACTTAACCATGTCCACAAAAGTACGTTGTGATGGAATTGAAATTTTTGTATGAAGTTTAAATGCGAAATAGGGTTAGGTTGAGGTTTAATCAACTGATACAGACACTTTGATAAACCTAAAGAATTTTCTTACAATTCTCACAGCACATGGTGATTCCATAATAATAATAAAATAATAATTCGAATGGAATTAATGGTAATGAGCATAATTGCCTGGAAAATTGAGCACTATCTCACTATCATATTAGGTAGATGTGGTGAATAACATTTGGCATCTTGTGGTTATATTTCCTTCAGCATTTCATTGCTCTTCTCAACATGTTTCGTATGCAAGCCATTAGCAATAAGCCACAGATAATATTTTACTAAACGTTTAAATAATTTTATAATAATAAATTCTTAATATTTTGTAATTTATTATTTTCATACTTAATAAAGTTACCACGAAGTATATATGAGAAAGGCAGGATGGTGTGGAGTAGAGTTATGTACAACAATTATTATAAAAATTCTTCTGTTTCATGGGAGAAATTTTTTTTATTTATATATAGACAAGCACTAATTAGACCTTGTTTTGACTCTTCGTTTAGAAAAATAAGTGTTAGAACCGTTAACAGACTTTATTCGCTAGATTTAAAGAACCGTCACAGACTTGATGGTTTGTTGCTGTTGGCTCCATGAACTCAATAGAATATGCATGAGAATTTTGAAAATAGAGCGATAAAAATTTTCTGCCTCCCTGAGTCTATGAAAATCATTCAAAAGTACAGACGATATAGGCAATTGTCTACTTCCAGCATTCAAACACTTCATCTTATTTGCTTCATTTTAGTGTTAAGGTTTTTAAAAGTTTTTGATGTTTTTATATTTGTTTGCTCAGAAACTCAAAGAAGGAAGGAAATACAGACTTCAGATTTTGTGATTGTACTTATTCATTATTTGCATAAAGCACTGCCATTGTTCTGTCATCAAGTGTTATTATGATACTTTTTTTTTTCGTAAACAAAATGAATCATTGCATGGTTTGATGCATCAAAATAGAGCTTGAGTGGTGCCATAATATAATCACACATAGTAGATACCTTTTGTATTCTCGCGCATTGCAAAAGTGTTGAATAGGGGTAATGAGTGGAATTAATGATGCGTTTTTATTTTGCTATTTTATCTTCAACTTCCATTCACATTTCGAAGTTATTATATTTTGGCTGTATGTGCTGATGTCACAATGTAATTGTGGGGATTAAAATTCGCTTATAAACAATTCAATCAGACATGAATGGAGACGAATTTTGTGTTCAAGGAGCTTCAAATTGCGGGTTGTTTAAATTCAGACATTTCAAGGCAAGGATAAGTTGGAGGAGGAAGAAAACAAAAGGGGAGATAACGAAATTGCATACTTAACATTCATGACAACAGAATATGATAATTGAAATTTTCATCTTAGATACTTTTGTGTTCATGTTGAAGCTTTAAACTTTTAGGGGCTCGTGAATTTCTATTTCCTAAAAATTTATCCTTGAGATTTGCTAGCTTTTTGACTTAACAATAATAAGAAGCAGTACTCAGACTTAGAATTAAATCTTCTTTGTCCTCGTAATCAAAATAAATCATTTCCAACCACGCACACTAAATATAGGTTGGTTTCATAATCTCTTCATGGAAATTTGAGTATTTAACCCCTCTAAAAACCAGCCTTCTTACTTCATCTTGTTTCTATCGTGCTATGAGATTAACATGTTTAATTTGATTATGATTCGTGTCATGTATTCATTTTTAAAGTAACTGAAAGGCTAGAATGCTTGGTTAAAGGCAAGTATAATAGCAAATAGTGATGAGAATAAGAAGAAGGAAATTAATAAATTCTGCTTTAATCTACATACTATACATAGGTATAAGATGTTTTGAATGTTTCGTGGCAATTTTTCTTTTTTTACTGCTCTTCTTTTTCCTTCTCTTAATTTCCAAATAAAGCTACTTTCGTGGATCTTGTTAACTAGTTGGAAAAAAATTGTTATTCAAACATGCATCACATGCATGTGGGTTTTTCTTCTTCATGTTTGTTACTTTTTCTTTGTATTTTCTTCATCATGTTTTTAATTTTTAATTTTTTTTTTCCTAAGAGTCGGACTAGCTAGGAGAGAAAAGACTTGCGTGATTCAAATCTTTCAAATCCAAAAAAACAACGAACAACAAAAGGAGAAATAATATTTAAATGTTAATGTTTATTGAAGGTCTGCACCACTTTTCATTTAATACAATTTATTTATTTATTCATTCTCTATTATTAAATAGTAAAATGTTAAACATTTTTTTAAATTATTATTGAAGAAATTGAAAAATAATAGTAATGAAAATTGAAAGATTTATTCATCGATGTATATATAAAATAATAAGCAATTATTCGTGATACGGCTTTCTTTCATCATGATCATCACTGCTATTTCCTGCAAATATTTAAACTTCTAAAATGTCAATGTAAAAAAAAGAACTGTCGACAATGCCGGTGAATTTCTTACAATTCCCACTTTCATTGTTGATTTAATGAAAATATGGGCGTGTAGTTTGCTTGATTTCTTTACGAGCTGCTATATTAACAACAAAGTAATAAAACGAAGCAACATTTAATTTAGAAGTGTAGAGACTTTAGAGTGAAGACTTCCAGTGAAGTTTAAACTTTTTTTTTTTTGTTTAATTAAATTAATTGCTAATGACGACGACGTATGACGTTAAAAAAAGTAATAAATTTTGATGCATTTTAAGTGTCTTTCGACAAGGTGACCGCTTTATCACGAAAAGCATACATTAACCGAATTTTATTTAATTAGTTTATACAGAAATCGCGTTCTGTGTTTGCTGCTTCATGTGTGAATGGTTGAGAATTGTTAATGTCCCAGAAGGTCACAAGCTGATTTTTAACATCGTTTTTGTTCCTTAAAAAAGGGAAAGTTATTGTTCATATTTTGTCTGACTGTATTACTGCTGTGTAAATTATTCTTTATGGAATTATCCCACGGCTATTTTATTTCCTGCAATAATTTTCGAAGATGTTTCATTCGTATGTTTTTGAATCAACAAATGACAGCAAATGAGACATTAAATTGAAAAATCACGAATCTTAAAATGTTGATTCATATTTCTAATAATTTGCCGTCCAATTAAGTCATTTTCTCAAATGCGTTCAACCTAATTCACTTTTGATGATACTTTGAACTTTTATTTCTCATTCATTTGCCATTTATTTCATTGTTGATAGCAACAAGCAAACTTTCACAAAACAAAAGCACCAGTCGAGATATGAAATATGAAGTAAGGCGCGGATCATTCAAATTATTTAATGCTCTCTTGCTTTAATTTAAGCATTTATCAAATGAAATGAAATGGCTCCAGACACTCAATGTTAATTAAAATTCCACTCGTTCGTAAAAAAAACTAGCTGATTTTTTCAAAAGAAGAAGCTTTATAATATGTGTTCTACATAAAACGGTATCATGCAGATACATACTAATAATAAAAACAATAGAAGCAGAAAAATTGTTGGATGTAAAAGAGAAGCAACAAAAAAAAAATCAATGAACTTAAAATACCGTCTGCTTAATAATATGTAATGTAAAGACAACGAAGAAGAAAAAAATGCTAAAATAAATTGAGGCGACACAATGAGTCATTTAATAGCTTCAATGTTTTATCTATCAACCTGTGTATTTTTGCAATATTTTTTCCTTAGTTTCCCATTGGCTTTTAATAAGGAAATATGGGTTTTTGACTGTAAATGAATAGAAATTTTGTTAGTCACCATGTCAAGAATATAATAAGAGGGGTCGATAGACAGAAAAAAAAACAAAATATAATAATAATAAGTTAATGTTACCATGAGGGTGATGAACAAGTTGTTGTTTCCCTCCCTCTGTCAGTCAGTCGATTGAGGAAGAAAACCTAAATTTGTAGAATATTTTTGGGGTTTCGTAGAGAGGAAATTCGATATTGCAGCAATTTTTATGTTTTAAGAAAATGGAAAAAGTTGTTAAATAGAAACCACGTGAGTTGAAAGCAAATACATGCACGCACATTCTAGACGGGATGAAAACAAACATTGATGTTACAAAATTGCACATGATGACGCCATAAATATGTATGTACATCTCAATTTTTTTATCTTCATCTCGGCACCAATTGTTCCACTGGGAATTTGAAGAGATGAAGCAATTTTGAGGGAAAAAGAAGAGAAGAAAAAACCGAAAATAATCATTGGATGTAAAAGAAAACCGCCGCTACCATACATTCATTAAGCCAAAAATCCCATCAAGAAATAAATATCCAGTTGTAATTTAAGGAAATAAAATTTACGATCAACTTTAATTATAACCATAGAAAATCGTATAAAAATTTAAATTTTTTTGAGAGATTTTTTTTTTCTCGCTATTCATTTCATTGTTCATAGTTTTTGTGGATCTAATTGCAAAAAATGTATTTAACAAAAAAGTTGTTGCCGTGCAGCAAAACTTTTGTACTTTGTACTGTAAAAAATAAAATAACACAACAAAATTGCAAGTGGCAATGAGAAAATTTAGAGCTTGAAAAACAAATAAGAAAAATAATATGTTCTGGTTGAGGAAGTTCAACTGAACATGCTTCTTGCCATATTTTCTTTTACACAAATTTATTTTTTTGCTACTGAATTTTTGTTACATTTTATGTGACAAAATGTAGGTAAAATGTTGAAAGAAAAATCATTGAAGCGATTCGAGTCACATGCAGTGAGCATTCTTATGTCTCTGATTGTGCAAAAATAATTTTTAATGTTTGGCATGTTCCTTTTGACTGATCCATTACGAAATTTTGCTTATGGATTTTTTACATTAAAAACTTTTTATGGTTGTAAAAAAGTCAGTGGTGGTTATCTAGGGATTAATTTTTGAATGAGTTTTACTCAAGCTTAAATTCAAAATCAACATAAACTTCAACTCTGATTTTAAATTTATTGTATGAGACATAAAAATTATTGCTGAAAATAATTCACGATCATAGCCATAATAATTTTTTATTCATTTTCCAAAAGCGATTTATTTTTATGTTAATTGATATTTTTTTTCCATGTTAAACCATAAAAATTAATTATTTTATGACTACCACAGTTCAATTATTGAATTACTTGCAATTTGTATTGTCCCAAATACTGTAAAATAAATATGGAAATCCTCAAATTTACAGTTATAAGTGGCTCTAACCATAACATAGTGATGATCATGTGTTTGACATTAAACACATGGAAATGAGGCAAAAAAAAAAAAACAACAATGAAATAAAATATTGAAAACTGCTTATGCTTTTCAATAAAAAAAATTAAAAATGGGTATGACTTCGTCGAATTCATAATGCTTATAAATCCACTCAGTTTAACCCAGTAGTAAATTTTGTTTTTCGAGATCATTCACCTCTTGATGGATTATGAGTTTCTTTTGTTTCTTTTCTTAGTTCTATTTTTATACATTTTTGTTTCGTATTTAACTGCAACTTTAAAAGCAAAAAGAAGTCACTTTAGGAATAAGAAGAAATATTTCAATTTCCTTTGAATTTATTTTATTTTTTATTTCTTCAGTTTGTAAAAGAAGGAACAATTTTAAAGTGCTAAAATGTCTCATATATTTTTCTCATACATATGTGACACTATAACAGCTTCTTAAAAATGATGTTGTGAATTATTCTCCACGAAGTATGATGCGAAAAAAGAGCATAAGGCAACAGGAAAAAGTTATTGAAGTGTAGTGAGGAGAGTCATTAATTATTTTTGCTTATAAGAAATACTTTGAGAGCAGAATTACAAGTTGAGAAGCTGGATAGAAGTGCTTAAGAAACGACTTTCAATTTCCTTTATACCTTTTATTAATTTAAGGACCAAAAAGGATTATTTGAGAAAATTTCCATGAAGAAAATTTAATAATATAAAAAGCGTGTAAAAAAATAAGCATCATCTTCAGCCTTTTATTTAAGCTGTATGATTCACATTTTGGATTACATTCAATGAATGACTCAATTCTAAAGACAAAATCAATGAAACATGTACACTTGCCTCAATAAAATATTTGCTAAAAGAGACATAATTTTTTACGACAGATGACATCATCATACATGCTGGTTGCAAGCTATTACCCTCGGTTGGTGACTTGAAAAAATTATTTATTGTGTAAAATAACACCAAAGAGAATATTTTTAAAAAAACATAGTAAAATATGGAAAGAATATGTAAAATTTTAATATTTCCTCTAATAATCATGCGAAATGTGAAATGAATGAATATTTTTTTTCCTCCTGTCGTACGCGAGGCTTGACAAATCACGAGTGTTCACAGAGTGGAAATTTGTTAGTTGACATCAAAGGGGTCAATATGCTGATATATCTACCCTAAATCCATCTCGTATGGAAACAAAACAAGAAACACATTTTCGATAGTTTTATATATTTTTTTGTTTATTTTGTTTGAGTCATTTAATGACACGAGTGAGAATGAATATTTAAAAATTCAAACGCATACGTATGTGTTAGTTTTTCGGCAAATGGATAAGACTGTTCCTCCAACTCTTTTTTTTAAACAACAAGCTACATACATTAAAAAATTTTGCTTCTATTTTTAGCTTATTCCACTTTTTTCACACACAAAATAAATGAATTTCATTACTTTATGGAGTCGTTTATTTTCGTACATATTTGAAATTTTTATATGTCTGAGAGGCAAAATGCGAGGCTGAAGGAGGATGAAATAATATAAAAAAAAGTTAAAGTAAATTCACCTTGTAGAGTGTTTATTTGATGTGCAGCTGTTAATGTATCTGCAAACAATTCACATTTACTCATGCATTTTCCAAACAATTCTCAACATTTATAAACTTTTTTTAAAAAAATTTTTTTATCTCATCTCCGAGAATGTATCATTGCACTGTTAGTCATTTGAAAGTTGAGAGGAGAAATAAAAGTAAAACTTTTTGTTTCATGCATGTTTAATATTCCATGTATAAAAATACAGCTTGGCATGGACATATGCTGCATATTTTATCATAGTAAAGATTGTTAAAGATAAAGTTTTTTTGGATGAGAAAAAAAAGCTACACGATTGTTGTGCTTCTAATAATATTATAGCCATCATAATTCTTCAGTATGTGTTCTTATTTTCTAATTGAAATATTCATGCATAAAAAAAAGTAGAAATGAAACGTGTGTTAATATCCTTACCCTCGAAATATCTAAGTGTGTATTTTTCAAGGCACGAAACAAGATAAAAGAACACATTATTATAATTTATAATTTTCATTTCTACTTCATATGTACCAAGTTGTTTAACCTACATCAAAATAAAATTATTTCTTTGAAAGACTAAAAAATATACAAAATTTAGGGGCACGTGCTGATAAAATTACTTGTTACCTTCTTGTGTTTTTCGTTCTTATTACAAACCAAAAAAAAAAACTATTTGCATAAAGCATATATTACATTCATTATACGGCAAAATAAGAAATATAACACACGAGACATGGGCGTTATGATATTTGTGAAAATATACTAAAATAAAAAATAAATGTATTAGAGGAGTATAAAGAAGGATTTGATGATTACATGATGTATGGTCGTTACTAATTTAATAAAAATAACCACGGTCTGTGTACGCCCATGATATTAGTACTGCAAATTTCTCATTTCGACATTTCTACAGTTATTTTTTTGATTTGTGTTTTTTTACCGAGTATCTGATTCTCCTATTGCTATTATTACAATTGTTTATTTTAAGATTCTTAATTAATGATCGAAACATATAATTAATAGCTTTTTGTAAACATTTATGTGATTCTACGATAATGAGTAATTCAAAGAATTCTTACTCATACTTTTGCAGTTATTATAATACAACATAATCTAATTCTGACAATCAAGATCACTCGTTAACTCAAAAAAGTGTAATACAAAAACCGCAAAATTTCTTCTTAATTAAAGCAGTCAGCGATATTACATGATTTAAGCAAGTATGATGTTGATCATAAACAATAAAAAAAAAATTCATGAACACAATCTTTTCCTCATTCATCTAGTCTCAACTTCTTTAAAATAATGGAAGAATAAATCATTTAATCTAACGCCTTTCGTTTCAAAACATTTCAGAACCTCTAATTGAACGAATTTGTAATGAAAAAGGAAAAAACGTTTAAGACTAAATTAACCACAAACAAAAGGCCAAAACACTTAAGAATGAATGGCTTATTTATTTACAATGCAGCTCTTGAAAGAATTGAGAGAAAGACAGTGCTAAGTTTAAGTTTCCGGTGTAGTTTTCGCTCTAATTAAAAAGAAGAAAAATAAAAAAGTTAAAAGAATAAGAAAATGGGAAGGAGAAAGAATAAAGAGAAAGAGCAAAACGATAATATGACATACACGATCGATATATAATTAAATTAAAAGATACTAATGAGAGATACATACTTGCCATTCTTAGAGAAAATTAAAAACTAAAATCCCACACATAAGTCTGTCATAAGCAATTAATTGTTTTTAGTCTGTTGTGTATCGTCTTTCCCGTCGTGATACACTTAATGTCTATTTGAAATGATATTACACACCTTAGAATGCCTCACGTGAATTATTTTCACTGTTAATTACAGCATGAAATATGAAAGCACTTACTATATAATATATGATCGTACATTTAAAGTTATGAGCTATGGTCAGGGTCAGAGAATGATGAGTTGATTAAGAGAAACAAATTGAGAATTACTACGTATATATAATTCAAATGTGAAGCATTCCACTTGTCTTACTCACAAGACATTTTTCATTTTTAAAAAAAGAAAAGAAAATTGAAACCACGACATTTTCCATTTCCTCAGCTTTCATTTGAATCAATGCCAAAGACGAATTCTTCTTCTCACATTTCTCTCGAAAATAATATGTATCAGATGATGATGACTTGTATATACCATACACTTGTGATGAAATATTGTTTTCTTCAATGGCTGAATGAGTGGCTGTGAAAAATTGCATTTTGGTCTTTAAATTTAGAATTTTTTTTAGAACGATGAGTTAATGGCCATTTTGTATATCTATGACGTTAGTGATGATATAAACAAATTGCTTTTTCATGCGTCAGAAGATTAATGTGTGCTATTCGTTTAAATGATAGCAAAGGTCCCTCAGATATTCAAATGCTAGCACTAGAGGGCTTCAGTCTTGTCACAGATTTGTAAATAAAAAATCTTATTAGTCGACAACTACTTAATCATCAACCAAACATTTCAAATTCTGACAAAATTCATTGATAATTACAGCCAAGAGACTTGCATGGTAGCCATTGGCGACTATTTGGCTGAAACACATGCTTGTTAAGATAATGAAGAGAACAAACAGACCGTGATGTATATTTGGCAATAGATAGACGTTAAAAAAATATCTCAGAGGTTAATGACAACACAGAGATTTTTCCTAAATTAGTAATGTCTATTCAGCACTTGCGCGTCTGATCTATAAGTCTGAATGATGTGTCTTATTAGACGAAAATGGATATTCCAATGAACAATTTAATTATGAATAGATTTTATGTCTCAATTAGTAAATTTTATATTTAGCATGCTGGCCAATTTTAAATCATGTAATATGATAAAATGCAAAATATTTATATTAACTACTGGGATTTGTTTGTTTATAAATATCGAATGACAATCGGGTGTTAATTATGAGTATTTAAAATTTTTATGTCATTCAAATTTTATCACCGTAAAAACTGTTGGTGCTAAAATTCATTTATAAGCTATCTGTTGCTTTGATTTGAATTTTTGCAAACACTAATCAGTGAATACACAAAAAAAAAACAAAATTGCTATGACAATATCATTTCCAAAGCATTTGTTTTATTAAAATATTATCACCAAACAAACACAAAAAAGTTCTCTATCTGTGTCGTTGATCCTCCACAATAATAACCCATGAAAAAAATGGAAATAAAATCCATGGATTAACATCGACAAAAAAGCTGTCCAAAATGCAAAATTGACACGTGCGATGATGATGAGACGTGCGAAAATTGAAGTTTTATTTTTGCCGGCTTAAAATGAGCACTCTGGTTTATCTGTCTGTGCATCGTAAATCTAAAGCGATTAATTAAGGTTTTTAATTGAATCCATCAGCTCATGCTCCAAATATCTACTTTTTCAGTCTCCCTCCATCTCCGTCTATCTCGCAGCTAATTGTTCATGATGATGACTTACATGAATTCATATGAGCGAAACAAATTTCTTTTAATAGGATTTTCTACAAATGCTGATTGAATGAAATGATTGCCACGCATAAATATATATACAAAATTATTCATTCTTTTCATATATTAATATCTTCAGAACATTGATGATTCAAAAAGGATTTATTGAGAATTTTTCTTTCTCTGATGCCATTTTTCACAGCACGAAATTCAATTTAAATCCATCTATTCATAAATTCTTATTTTTTTCGTATTTCATGAACAGCCGAACCCAATAAATCATTACGTCAGTTGCTCTCTTTCTTTGGTAGAGGAAAGAGAGATGCACCAACCCATTTCATGTAGCACAATGAAATGAAAATTTTATGTGAATTATTAAAGACACTTTACATATATAATTGTTATAATAATATCTTCTCATTTCTCGTTTTGAATTGTATATATTCTCTCTAGATTAAATATCATGATATGAATGACTGAAAAAAAAAACTTTACATTTCCCTTTCAACTCGGTTAAAAACTCGTAAATCTTAATTGTTGTCATGTACGTATTTAGAAGTGTTTAATTTAAACATGTGCTCTTAAGAAAAAATTAAAATTAATTCGAGATTTTATTAAACCTACTCAACATGTCGTGGATTTTTTTTTTTTTCAATTTTGCATAAATATTTATATTTCTATTCTATATCATATTCGAGAATAATTTGGATTTTGATACACTTTGAGTTTGTTTCTACTCTAAAAAGCTATGCTAATTGTATATTTTACAAGATATGTTATTGATTAGCCCTTTACAATGGCATTATTGGTTGAAACTGGTTTGGTAAAATTGGTTGTCTTTGTAATGGCATTATTGGCTGGAATTGATTTGGTAATATTGGCTGGGACTTGAATGGTAAAATCGGTTGTGATTGAAGAGGCAAGATTGGTTGTGATTGATGAGGTAAAATTGGTTGGGATTTGATTGGTAAGATAGGTTGTCTTTGTAATGGGAGAATTGGCTGGAAGTTTCGTGGTCTACGAGAACGATGTGCATAAATGTCATCGTCATCATCATCATCAATATGTTCAAAAACTAACGCATCCTTTTCAGCTGGAATGATAGGAATTGGTCCAATTGGTCTAATTGGTAATCCTTCTGGGAATAGTTCACGAATAACTTGAAGTCTTTCTTCATCGGTCATGCTATCAAATACATTTGAACGGTCACTTGATGATCTGCGAATTGGAATTGGTCTTATTGGTTGAGGTAATCGGTCACGAGCAATTGGGTCAACAGGTCTTGTTCTTCCTACATCACTTGCTGCTTGGATCATTGGTCTTTCAATTTCTTGTAAAGGCTTGATTGGCTGGAAATTTCCATCAATTGGATAAAGAATTGTATCAACTTCTGGTAATGATACTGGACGTGACATCCAATCTACAGGTCTTGTCATTCCAATTCTATCCTCAGGTCGTGCAATTGGATGTTCAGGTGTTGGAAACTGACGAGGATTTAGTCTTGGGAAAGGACGAGTCAACCAATGATGATCAAAATCTCCTGGACGAGCAACTGGCTTTTCAGGCTTTGGGAAAGGACGAGTATTTGGAAATTCATTTGGGTTGTTAATAAATTCTGGAAGTGGTCTAATTGCTTGGATTGAGCGACGAGAACGGCTTTTAATTTCTCCATGTTCCTTTCTAAAATTTCTTCTCATTTCTTCACGCTCTTCTGGTGTCATTGCTGCTAATTTTTCACGAATTTCTTCCCTTTTGTGTTCATCAAAATGGTCACAATCTTTTGAATGATGATTTTCAGGCATATCTCTTGGGAATCTATGGATAAAATCTGGCTTTGTAGAATCAAAATCCTTGCGTTTATTATTACGAACTTCTTCACGTTCTTCTGGTGTCATTGATTCCCACTTGTCATGAATTTCTTTTAATTTCTCTTCATCGTATGGATGATGTGATTCAATGTGGTGTGCAGGAGTTGGTCGTGGAAATCTTACACCAAAAATATAATTTTTCAATGCAGCTCTTTCTTCTTCTGACAGTGCATGATATTTCTCAACAGCTCTCGTGAAATCTGACATTTTTATCGGGTCCGTTGGAATTCTTATATCTCCATGCATTATGTACTTATGTGGATTGGAAAATATTCTTTCCATTTCCTGATAAAAATCCTGTCTAGCTTGATCACTAAGGAAAAATCCATTTATGGCTACAATAGCCATAAAAAATATAATCAATGGTTTCATAATTCACTTATTGTTTACTTCTTTTTCTTCTTTTGTCAAAGTTATTATTTCTGTATTTCTTGTCTGATTCACTCTTCTCTTTTCAATTGTTCTTGATTACTAATGATTTCTGTTTGGTAGCTGTCTTATTTTATACTCAATCTAAGGTTTGTGACAATAAACACAACAGAAAATGAGTAATTGTATAATCAGAAAAAAAGTAATATGACAGCAAACTGTAATGAATTGACGCATACTGATAACGTTGGACATTGTGAGCATTGAAGAGATAAAAGAAATGAAGCTCAACAAAAATAATAAGAGAACATTCATGAAGAAAATATCGCGAAGGTTGTTTATTGTTTTTTTCATTTAAACTCTTGGGTTCTGGTAAGAAAAGAAACTATATTTTAGTGAGAATTAGTAAGCAGCACTTAAAACGCCGGTAGATACCGGTTGTTATTATTTTTCAAGAAATGTGTATCATGTATGTTGGGGCGTTCAAGTATGTGTTTATTACTTCTTCATAACGAGTGTCTCATGATCATTTTTATTAAATCAACATAACGAGAATCGATTGAAGTTGAATCCCACGCATTTAAAATTATTTTATTTCTTTTATTAATGCATATTTTCGCTTTCAATATTGTACTAATGAAGTCGGCTTGAAATAAAAAAAAAACAGCCATGACATCCTACGGCGCATGATTAAGAGAATTTATTAACGTTGCGCAACTCATTCAATTTCATTTTCGGGGCAGATTGAATTAACTATTTTCACTTCAATCTGCAAAAAAAAAAAAAAATCAAGAGTACCGACATGCTTTTCGTCATTTGCTGTTAACTATGCTTATTAATTCTAGATCTTTTACTTCGATAAAATAGTCTGAGGAGGAAAAAATTCAACTTTCTTTAAAATCTCTAGGGTGATTGATGACACAAAAAAATAATTTATCTCAGTATAAATTCCTTGATTAAATATGTACACCCGTTAATCTTGGTTTAATAGCAGACTATTAATCCGACTACTGTTTAAACAATTATTCTTTTATTATTTTTTTAGCGCATTTTCCCCTTGGGAAAAGGACGCTATTGTCCGCACTTTGTCTGTCTGTCTGTCCGTCTGTCTGTCTGTCTGTCTGTCTGTCATCGCATCTCCTCCTAGGGATTAAGCTTTTTTGATGCGGTTTTTGGCTTAAAATGTGTGTGACATGTCTGGCTACCATGTAACCAAAAATCAGCACGAATGGTCACTTCCTCTGCTGGAACCAGCGTAAAAAGTGCCAAAATGCCATTTCTTTGTATGTGTTAGTGTGGTCAAATGCACTAAAATGTTGACTTTTCAAAAACTCAGCCTTCCTCGGTTTCAAATCCCACCAATGACAATTTTTTGCTTTTTTGATGCTTTTAGCGCATTTTCCCTTGGGAAAAGGACGCTATTAATCCGCTTTGTCCGTCCGTCTGTCTGTCTCTGTCCGTCTGTCTGTCTGTCCGTCTGTCTGTCACCGCATCTCCTCCTCAGAGGTTAAGCTTTTTGATGCGGTTTTTGGCTAAAATGTGTGTAGTATGTCTGGCTAGAGCTGGCGAAAAAATCAGCACGAATGGTCACTTCCTCTGCTGGAACCAGCGTAAAAAGTGCCAAAATGCCATTTCTTTGTATGTGTTAGTGTGGTCGAATGCACTAAAATGTTGACTTTTCAAAACTCAGCCTTCCTTGGTTCAAATCCCACTGATGACATTTTTTTTTTTGCTTTTTGATACTTTTTGATTTCTAATGACATATAATATTAAATCATGTCATAATTTTCCATTTTCACAATTTTCCCGAGTTTTTCCGATTGATTTTTGTTAAAATTTTCAATATTTTTCATACAATTTTCATAGATAATTACTCTTTTTATATTTTTTTGATATTTTAGTTGTTTAGTTTTCTATTTTTATTGATTTTTCATAGTTTTTCCGGAAAATTTTGTGAAAATTTTAAAAACTTACACTTATATAAAAAAAATCATCAATATAAATAATCAAATTGTCACATGTACATTTCATAAAAAGAGAGTCAGTGGGGTATTTTGTAGAGCGCACGACTACTAATGTGGAGGTCAAAGGTTCGATCCTAGCCCCCGGCAGTTATTTTTTTGTTTTTTTTTTTTTTTATTTTTTTTAGATTCTATGTCGCATAATTTTTTTTATCGGTTTTTTTTTTGCTGTCAATTTTAAATTTTCGGTAAATAATGAATGGTTATAGTTAAATATTTGGCTTTGTACTTTTGGGGTTTTAGTTCTTTGTTTATTTACTGATCGCGGAAAATGCGCTTTCGTCGGTCACGAGTGACCACGTTGATACTAGTTCTTCTCATGAATGGAAGGTAAATGATGAAGTATAAATGTATGCTTGAGGGCTTTGAGGCGTGCAAGTTCATTAAGATTCAATTTTTGAATATTCATTATTTTTATAAAAATTGACTTCAAGTGACGCCTTTTTGAAATTAGATCACAGCGTTGGGATCTTCTCGGAATTTCTCGAAATTATAATATAAACAATTTATTCTTAAAAAAAATTGTAGATCTTAATATGAAACATATAAACAACATTTGTTTACTGATTGTTTTATCTTTTTAATGAATCACCTTGTCAAGGAAAAAATCACCTTAATTGCATGATCATTCCATCCTTGATTTTTGGCAGAATTTCAAAAATCATCGGAACTTGATGTTTTTACGCAGGTGCGTAAGATAAACAAACAGGTCAACAATATTTATTTATTTTAAAGTGATTCCCAATAACACTCGTCATACATGCTGTGTATTATACATAAAATGTTTTGTCTACAAAACAAATTCGCAATTCTTATCACAATCGAACATCCATTAATTTTCATTGTTATGTCTCCTCGTTATCGTTAATATTATTGTATGCCTTGAACGTGATAAAAAATAAAATAAAGAATCAAAGCTATTGCTCAATATTCGAAAGCTTCACAATTAAATATTTTTTTTTTTTAAAGAAAAATTGTTTCAGTCTATTTTTTAATGATTTTTCATTTGTTTCAATGAGAGAGAAATTTCTAACAATTGTAAAATTTGGATCATTGAAATAAGAAGAGATTATTGCTACTACGTGAGCAAAAAAAAAAAAGTTTAATGAACTCAAAATGTACAATTTTGCAAAAATAATTTTTGAACAAAATTTTTTCTTCTCTTCGGTTCCGCGAGAATTATAGACGCAAATATTTGGTGGAAGAAAAAGATTCTTTTTTTTTGCACATTGTCAAAACATGAAATCAAGCAAATAATGAATGCAAAAAAGAAGTAGAATATGAATAGGTTGAATATCCAAGAGCGTTTAAGTTTTTATCAAGAAATGGCGTTATTGCCAGCATCCAACAGTTATATTCTCCCATCGGCCAAGCATTAGCCAAGCATTCAAATCAAACTGTTTCTTTCTATTTTTTTTTGTGGAATTTTTGTGTTGCTGTTGTTCTGCTCAAAGTCAATCCCTCGTTTCTTTTCATTTCAAATCCATCCATCCATCTATTTATCTATACATTTCACTACTCACTTTACTAAGTTGCTTACAAAAAAAAAATCTCCACCCGTTTTTATTTTTCAATTGTTCAATAACTGTTTTACGTAAAAAAAAAATATTTCTTTCACTTCTTACATGCAGACCATTCATGCTTTTCTAAACATTACATGCTTCTTTGAATGTTGAAAGTAAGAAACCAAAAAAAATTCTACTTGTGCATTTTACCATCAAATCAATTTTTTTCTTCTCTTCATAGTTATTGCTGAGAGTAGTGAAAATAGAAATGAAAAACTGAAGACGTAGTTAAAAAATTTATAATCCATAGAAAATTACAATTTTTTCTTTTCATTCATAGAATGTATAGCATAAGAAAAAATTGATAGTAATATTATGTATTTTTTTATATATATATAATTACAGATAATTACCGTACTATTGCATCGGAATTGTGTTCACTTGCCAAATCAGAGGGATCACGAGACAATATATCAGTTATTGTTGTCTACTTGAAAGAACCCGAACTTATAGCAACTCAAAGCTGGCCATCAGAAATAACACAGAATAAAGAGAAAATGGATGATATATTCAATAATCCAGAACCACAACAACAATCTGATTTTAACACTCTTGGAAATTCGGTGAGTAATAATAAAATTTCAGTCGATTAAAACTGTAACAAATTTGACCTTTTTCTCGCGTTATAAATCTATAACATTGAATGAAAGAAGAAGATGTTGATTGCTATCATAGCATTATTGCTGTTTTCATTCTTTTTGTTTTGTGAATTAAAAAAATTAATTTTTAAAAATGAGCACCGACAACAATAATGAATAACTGTTATATAAAACTCATAGATATATCCGGTAGTAGTCATAAACATAAGTAGCCGTGCCGACACTTTTATTCACGACTAAGAAGAAAGATTTCAATGCGAAAGCCTCGACCTGTCGGATGCGTCTGATATTAATTTTCTATATGAACGAATTTTATAATAATCAGCATAACTTTTTTTAAACATAATCTCTTCCTTCATCTTTTTCTCTTCATGCTCTTTAAGCGCAAATTTTACAGCATGTCCATTTATCGTTTTTCTTAAATTTTTTTGAAAGATTTTAATTTTTTAACAAGATTATTTGTTGACAAATTGACCTTAATAAGCCATCAAACTACATTTAATTTATTAAAAAGGTATTAAAAAATTTATAAAGACATTAAAAGCTTTTTTTTTTCTTTGGTATAGAAATATGTGAATAATTCATGTCTGAAAAGTATAACATTTCTTACTGGATCTCTTTCGTGATGAAGCAATTCATTTCTTTGTGTTTTTAGTTTATTTATTATTGCATAAAATTTACAATTTAATTAATGTTTGAAATATGTATGCTAATGATGCATGTTGATTTATATGCGAAATTCCTTTCTACTCTTTTATTAATTTAAATGCAAATTTTTACAATTTTTTTATAGCGTTTTTAATTCTTTTAATGTATTTGTTAATTTTTTTAAATTAATTAAGACATTTCTTTATCTCTATTTATAAATTATAGGACATCATGAATAATCCATTTGGTGAAGATATCTTCATGGGTAAAAGTACAGAAATTACTGATCTAGTTATGCATCCTAATCAATTTGAGAACATTTTGACAAATAATCTCAACACCATAAACAATAACTTGACCAATAATGGTACACATGATGAGAATCTTTTCATGCAAGTTGACAACACACAAAACTTCCAACCGCAAACAATTGAGAATCCATTTACATCGAATGATGATAATAATAATTCAGATTTGGGACCAGAATCAAATGTAGATCCTGATGATGACTTTTCGCAAAATGATGATATACTTGGCGATGAGGCCGCTGGCGGTGAGAAAGAAATGATTCAAATAGAACCTAAGGAAACTGATGATCTTAGTGAACAAGTCCAAAATGTCAATTCTGAATTTGATGGTGATTTTACTGGTGCATGTGATGATTTTACTGGTAATGATGACGAACCAACAGATAACATTGAAGGTTCTAATCAAGTAGAAAAAGAGCAAGGACAGAACGTTGGAGACAATGAAACCGACAATGCAAAATCTTCAAATGTTGCACCTAATTCAGCAGATAAAAAACTTATTGCTGAATATAATGAGAATTTTGGTGAAGTGTTGAATGAAATAGGAAAAGATTGCACAGCCTGTGAAAATGACGAAGAAGACCTATGCGAAGAACCATTTGGACATCAACAAGAACAGTTCAATAATTTCCAACAACAATTTATGCAATCACCACTTGAAAATATCAATGAAAATGTTCATCAAGAATCAGAAGAATTTGATCATGATGAATCCATGAAATCGCCTATTGAAGATGAATTGATTAGTGCCAATGAAGTAAACGAGGAAGTTGCCATTCAACAACAAGAACAACCATTAATGACAGGTGAGCGAACATTTCATTTTTTAATACTTTTCGTTGCTTGAAATTATCAAGCTTTGATCAAAAGTTCATTAATAATAGAAATGGAAAAAACTGATTTATCAAATAAGTTTTTATTTTTTTTTTTTGCCAAACTCTGTTCTACGAGAATTGACATGTCATGACCAGTAAATAACCTTGTCGGTCGATATCAAAGAAAATAATTTGAGATGTAAAAAAAAAAAAAAATCCAATTACAATGCGATAACACACACTGTAAATGGCAAAATCGAATCTCCTTAATTGAGTATAAATTTGCCGACAAAGAGCTAAATGGAACACTTTTCTAAAAAAAAAATAATAATAATATCTGTAAACAATACCGTTTCTGATTGTACAGTTCTTCTGTATGACGAATATTTTTGAGTGTTGTGCTGAAAATTTTTATCATGAAAATTTTTTTTGTTTGTTTTTTGAGTCTATGAATGAAGTCGATGATTATTTTTAATCAATTAAGTGACTAACTGTAGATCTATAAATTTTCAACGGCAAGTTTTATGAATTGTTGGAAAGTTACAAAAATACTTTTAATTAAAAATCAAATTCTTTGCATTTTCAACAGGCAATTTAATAAAGTTCTTAGATTTTATTAAAAATTATAATAATGTCACAAATATACTACATATTAGTTTAAAAGACAAGAAAAAATTTCATTGGGGTTTTGATCGATGCTCTTGCAAATTTCATATTTTTTTTTCACTTCATTTGATCACACTTCGTGTTATGTTAAGAGATTTATTCCTCATCTTTCTTATCCATCTTGGTGTTGATGTATTTTTGGAAAGCTTCACGCTTTTCTTCTGGCAAATTCTCCCAACGACGTCTCCAGTCTTCACGCTTAAGTAAGAATGAATCGACTTGTGTACGAACTTCTTCTTCAACATTATCTTCACTGTATGGTAATCCATCTCCTTGTGCTGGAATGTCAACTAATTCTGGAATTTCGGGGAAGTCGATAAAGTCAGCGTCATCCTTAAAAAATAAATTAACAGTTATTAGTTTGACATGTTGTTGATAATTAATTTAATTAAGTGACTTACGACATTCTCGTATGCGGTAGCAGGTGCAAAACGAATAGCAATAAAGTCGCTAATTTTTTCGCGAAGAACTTGTGGAAGATTTTCAATAATTGCATTAATTTCATCAACTTCATCGTCCTTGGCCTCAACGAGAACCTTAAGTTCTGGGAATCGTTGATAAAGATAGTCACGTAACTTGATACGATCTTCTGGATCCATGCCTGCAATACGTCCATGAATACGAAGCTTAACATTTTCAGGGATATGTGAAAGACGATCATAAATAACTCTTTCGAAAGTCTCGCGTTCTTCTTGATTCATTGATAACCATTTTTGCTTCCATTTGTCTTGTAATTCAACATATTTATCGAGACGTTCCTTCATGAATTCTGGAATGTCATCGACATCGTAGGCACAAGCAACGGCAACAAGTGCCAATGCAATGATCAGTACGGCTTTCATTTTAATTTTGTGGTCTTCTGAGTTGATCTAAAAATAAGAAAGAAATGAGGTGGAATTAAAATTTTTAGCATTGAATATGACAATTGAAATTATTTTTGAGGGTCCTTGACGGTATTTGAATCTTATTAACATTGATTTAAAATTTCACTTTTTTTGGAATAATTTGTGTGTAGGATGAGGGTTGCGAGCGAAGGTGTGTGACACACACTATAAATTTCTAATTGAGAAAGTTTTAGTTAATAGAAGGTCACAGAATCCTAAACTAGAGTCGCATAATATTTTTATTTTTTATCCACAATATTAAATTTAATCACAGAATTTGAAGGAACAATAAGACTAAAATAAATTCCAAGAATCCTCTCATTAAGTATTATAAGCACAAAAAATGATATCTTACACAATTTCAAGGCACTTACTTTGAACAAAAATTGTCAAAAAACTAAGTCCACATCACTTAGAAGACTTCAATTTATAGGAACACAAAGAGAGAAACAATGTTTTCATGTCAATTCTTTTTTTTTTTGGTGATATGATAAAGGAACAAGCATATACGAATAAATGATAAGCAAAAGTTTTCAAAATGAGACATTTGTCAGATACGAATCTTAATTTAATTTGATTTCAAATTTCATTAAAGCTAAAAATATATGAAAGACTTATTCCATGTCTTTACATCATACAGGAAATTTGTCATTGTGCTTTTTCCAATTAGGAATTTTTGTAGTGCAAGAATGATGAAGAAGAAGAATGTTGTTGGGAAAGTAAGAAATTCGATATCGTTTAACTTCACAGACCATTTTTTTTTTTGACGCCACAAAGTCAGATTTGCGATTTTATTAAAGTTTTACCAAATTTGGATAAAAGGAAGAAAATCTTTGATTGCTTAATGCTTTTATATCTTTTCATCCTAAAACATGCACACTCAAATAAATTAAATGAAAAATAAATTTTTTTTGACAACTGTGGGAAGCGCATTGATAGTTTTAATTTTTTATGACGCCTTGTAAAATGATCCATTTCGAATTGATTGCATAATAATATTAATTTTATTTGTAAAAAGGAAATTGGATATAATTTAAATATCATTTCGTGGGTGCTGCATGAGTTTGCAGCACACGACCTTTTATGTTCATATCTCGAAATTCATTTTGACTGAGGAAACTCCTTTTATCTCGATGATTTTTGAGTTTTGGCATGTTCATTAATTTCATTTGGGGTTAGTCGTGATAAAAAAAAAATGATTAAAAATGTGAATTATTCGTATGGTTGAATATTATTGTTAATGAATGATTCTTAAGTAGGTTAGATGGATTGATCAGATGATTTTATATGAATATTATGTAGGTTAGATATTTTTTAAATAATTTGTTGCCTTGAATGATAACGATCATTATGCTTATATGTACTAGACCATATTCAGTTCTTATGGGGGTGTGGCTGAAGTACCACGGCATGTCATGTCCAAATGTTCTGAAACTTTGCCAGAATTAAGTCCATATTACGTTCAATTGCGTCCAGCAAAAATTTAATTTCGTCCTACTTCCTGTATCTGGATACGGCAAGTCAAAGTTTTGGGCACTTTTGCCTTCGTACTTCAGGATTTAAAACGGCATGATTTTTTAAAACTAACTTTATGTGACATATTATATATTAAAATTGATCTAATAATTACGTCCAATTGCGTCCCGCAAAAATTTTTTGGAACCGATGTCCCTAACGAAAGTTATGGCTACTCAAAGTTTTGTTTGTGGACCAAAAAATTTTCTACCTAGAAACTGATGATTTTCACAAATTTTTTTGACCAAAAATTAATAAACTAATTATTAATTTGCCTTTGTTATTTAACGCTTAATATTATTTTCAAAAAAGTTTATTAAAATCGTGATGCTTAAAAAAATAAAAATCCTCATTTAGATAAGTGATTTTTCATCGATTTTCACTCTTTATTTCACTTTTCACAAATTTTTCTGACCAAAAATTAACAAACTAATTATTTATTTGCCTTTGTTATTTAACGCTTAATATTATTTTCAAAAAAGTTTATTAAAATCGTGATGCTTAAAAAAATACAAAATCCTCATTTAGATAAGTGATTTTTCATCGATTTTACTCTTTATTTCACTTTTCACAAATTTTTCTGACCAAAAATTAATAAACTAATTATTTATTTGCCTTCGTTATTTAACGCTTAATATTATTTTCAAAAAAGTTTATTAAAATCGTGATGCTTAAAAAAATACAAAATCCTCATTTAGATAAGTGATTTTTCATCGATTTTACTCTTTATTTCACTTTTCACAAATTTTTCTGACCAAAAATTAACAAACTAATTATTTATTTGCCTTCGTTATTTAATGCTTAATATTATTTTCAAAAAAGTTTATTAAAATCGTGATGCTTAAAAAAATAAAAATCCTCATTTAGATAAGTGATTTTTCATCGATTTTACTCTTTATTTCACTTTTCACAAATTTTTCTGACCAAAAATTAATAAACTAATTATTAATTTGCCTTTGTTATTTAACGCTTAATATTATTTTCAAAAAAGTTTATTAAAATCGTGATGCTTAAAAAAATAAAAATCCTCATTTAGATAAGTGATTTTTCATCGATTTTCACTCTTTATTTCACTTTTCACAAATTTTTCTGACCAAAAATTAATAAACTAATTATTTATTTGCCTTCGTTATTTAACGCTTAATATTATTTTCAAAAAAGTTTATTAAAATCGTGATGCTTAAAAAAATACAAAATCCTCATTTAGATAAGTGATTTTTCATCGATTTTACTCTTTATTTCACTTTTCACAAATTTTTCTGACCAAAAATTAACAAACTAATTATTTATTTGCCTTCGTTATTTAACGCTTAATATTATTTTCAAAAAAGTTTATTAAAATCGTGATGCTTAAAAAAATAAAAATCCTCATTTAGATAAGTGATTTTTCATCGATTTTACTCTTTATTTCACTTTTCACAAATTTTTCTGACCAAAAATTAATAAACTAATTATTAATTTGCCTTTGTTATTTAACGCTTAATATTATTTTCAAAAAAGTTTATTAAAATCGTGATGCTTAAAAAAATAAAAATCCTCATTTAGATAAGTGATTTTTCATCGATTTTCACTCTTTATTTCACTTTTCACAAATTTTTCTGACCAAAAATTAATAAACTAATTATTTATTTGCCTTCGTTATTTAACGCTTAATATTATTTTCAAAAAAGTTTATTAAAATCGTGATGCTTAAAAAAATAAAAATCCTCATTTAGATAAGTGATTTTTCATCGATTTTCACTCTTTATTTCACTTTTCACAAATTTTTCTGACCAAAAATTAATAAACTAATTATTTATTTGCCTTCGTTATTTAACGCTTAATATTATTTTCAAAAAAGTTTATTAAAATCGTGATGCTTAAAAAAATACAAAATCCTCATTTAGATAAGTGATTTTTCATCGATTTTACTCTTTATTTCACTTTTCACAAATTTTTCTGACCAAAAATTAACAAACTAATTATTTATTTGCCTTCGTTATTTAACGCTTAATATTATTTTCAAAAAAGTTTATTAAAATCGTGATGCTTAAAAAAATAAAAATCCTCATTTAGATAAGTGATTTTTCATCGATTTTCACTCTTTATTTCACTTTTCACAAATTTTTCTGACCAAAAATTAATAAACTAATTATTAATTTGCCTTCGTTATTTAACGCTTAATATTATTTTCAAAAAAGTTTATTAAAATCGTGATGCTTAAAAAAATACAAAATCCTCATTTAGATAAGTGATTTTTCATCGATTTTACTCTTTATTTCACTTTTCACAAATTTTTCTGACCAAAAATTAATAAACTAATTATTAATTTGCCTTTGTTATTTAACGCTTAATATTATTTTCAAAAAAGTTTATTAAAATCGTGATGCTTAAAAAAATAAAAATCATCATTTAGATAAGTGAATTTTCCAAGATGGTTGCATAATGATCCATAGCTTTAAAGTGACATAAGTCAGTCGTGGATGATCAAATTCAAAAAATGATTCCATATTTATAATCCTTGAGAAAAGTAGATATGTTTAGACATATAACTTGACACTAAAAAAATATAAAACTTTTTCATATTCAGGTACGACAACAAAAATTGAACTGCCATAAGTCTGAAATGTCAGCATAGTCGTAAATAATTCTTTAATATTTGAGTTCCTGAGAAAAAGGAGATGTGATTTGATATATAACTTGACCAAATCATCAGTTTCAAGGTAGAAAATTTTTTGGTCCACAAGCAAAATTTTGAGTATCGGTTCCAAAAAATTTTTGCGGGACGCAATTGGACGTAATTATTAGATCAATTTTAATATATAATATGTCACATAAAGTTAGTTTTAAAAAATCATGCCGTTTTAAATCCTGAAGTACGAAGGCAAAAGTGCCCAAAACTTTGACTTGTCATATCCAGATACAGGAAGTAGGACGAAATTAAATTTTTGCTGGACGCAATTGGACGTAATATGGACTTAATTCTGGCAAAGTTTCAGAACATTTGGACATAACATGCCGTGGTACTTCAGCCACACCTTATGGGGTCGTCGTAAAATTTGTAACGCTAAAAATTGCCATTTTTGACAAACGATCCCTTAAAAATGTCTGCAAAATTTTCTCATTAAATTTTTCAAAGAAATTTTTGTTTTTGATTAAAATTTTGCATATAAACAATACTTGGACAAATTGAAGACCCCCAAAACTTCCATAAAATCAAAAATTTTTGAATTCAAGTTAAATCATAGTGATTGCGTGCTCACTGGGTGAAGGTGACAATAGGTAACAACTTAGTGATTTGGAAAGTAAACTGACATACTATATCAAAAACTTTTATCTAAACACGACAGCACTTGACACTATCGAAATTTAATTGAAATTAAATTTCATTAAATTAATTAAATCTTCTTCAAAATGTTGAAAAAAAAAAAATGTTTTAAAGTTATTAAAAAAAGAGTCAGGAACAATCATGTACTAGATCATGTTTCCTTCTTATTTGTGTTTACAAAATTCATATACAATTATGAGAAAAAAAAAATTGGCCACAGCATGAAGCTATTAAACGAATCGATTTGTAGCCGTAAAATAATCTTACAATTTTTTTATGGCTCCATGATACAAAACAGCTAATTGTGAACGAATTGAGTAGAATTTATTGATTATTCTTTACATTTTTCTTATTTTTCACCTACATATACATGATTCTTTATTGTTATTATTATTGATGCACGGCAGTTGTTATAAATTAAAGCTTAACAAAAACATGATCATAATAATGTGTTGAAAACGTGCTATATATGTTGTATACCTATTAAGACGATCAAAATTGGTATTTGGAGTAAATTTTCAATAGTACCTGATTAAGACGCTTTTTTTGGCTGCGGTTGGAAGCTGTGGATATTGTTTGATGCTTAATACTAGGGGTATTCAATTTGAACAAACTCAATTTGATTAAGGAGTCGTTCATTTATAATGTGACAGTTTTAAACAATAAATTTTTTTTTTTATGAAAATTCCGTGACAGATGGGTAAAAATCCAAGTTTTTGATTTACGTCATAAGTGAACAGCCCCTAACCAAAAATTCAAATTTTCATTCTTATAACGCTCATTTTTCATACGTTTTGATTTGAATTTATTCGTTAAAAATTTTGAAACCACAATGGTCTGAAATCGAAAAAAGTGTCCAAAATTTATATTTTGTTGTAAACTTTAGAGGTCGCAAAGTTTTGTTTAATTTTCTTTATTTTGAAAGTGTCAATAGCTTTGTCATGTCTTAATCATACATCTCTGAAAATATGAGCTTATGACATTAAGGATAAATATGATTTTTCATTAAAAATTTGAAATTGTTTCTCAAAAAATTTTGTGCACAAGCAAATTTGTATAGAAAAATTTGGAAAAACAAGTGAAATTAAAATGCAAATAACTGAAAATTGGCATCGATTGGCATTGCCAGAGTACGAATAGAAGGTAAAGAAAGACTCAATCTTTTGATTTAGGTAGGTTTCAGAGATTTCCGGAGTTTACCTTAAAACGTATGAACGTTTGAAGTTTTGGAAATTTTCAAAATTTTTATTGAATTTTCCCTAATGATAACGCATTGTGCTAATGATTTATAAGGTTTAACATAAAATTTGTGTATTAATTAAGGTATTGACAGTAATTAAAACATAGAACAAACAAGAGAAAGTGGAAAAATTTATGAAAACTTTTTTATGGTGTTTTTGTAAACAAATTTTTCGTGACTTTCATTAATGATTGACAGAGTTAGACAATGATTGAAAGCTTGATATTTTCACAGAAGATGCGTTAGTTTATGTTTTATAATACTACATTCAAAAGTTCAGGTTTAAAAGACACGACTTAAAATAAATTTTGGACACTTTTTTCGATTTCAGACCATTGTGGAAACAAAACAACTATTCAAATCGGAACCTTCAGTTATGAATATAATTGAGATGATTTTTGCATTTTGTTTGAATGTATGTTGAGATTTTATGGTCCAAGATTTTTTTTTTTTTTTCAAAATTTTTAATAACCTTAAATTTCATTTACATACACAATTTCTAACCTCAAAACTATCTATGTCCAAAATAAAATTCATTAAAGAACAAACAATCAAAAAACTCTTCCCAATCAGACAATTGGACATAAATAAATTAAATTAATTTCCACTTGAGGTCCACTAATTAAAAGAACATGGAAACAAATGTATTGAAGCAATCAGAAAATATATCAAACGATATGCATGTTAAAAAAGGAATTTACAGGCATCAAAAAATATAAAAAATTTATATTCTGTGTACAACATTCCGAAAAACAAAACTGATTGGATGTGACATAATGCTATAAATATAGACTTTGATAATCCAGTTTGTCTCTCGGCTTGTTTCACGTGTGAGAATCTATGAATGTGTTTTTTTTTTATTTTTTTGTACTGACCAACCGACCAACTGACCATATGATTTTACGGATTAAAAAAAATAATGTCTGATAAATCGGCATAAATTTCTCATAGACTGAAAATGATGTCATGAATATATTTTCTCTCTAAATGCCATGCCATGCCAAGCGCGATGAATGAATGAAACTTTCTATGTGTTAATCTGGTCGGAGAGGAAATAAATAAGAATTACAATTGAGATCTGATTAAATCGATAATTTATTTATTCCAATTTATTTCCTTTGAACTCCAATGCAATCTCGAAAAAAAAAAAATAAAATTGTAATTTCCATGTCAAAAGTCATTGTAGAGAAAAAAAGAAAAAAAAGAAGAAAATAATTGAAAAGAAACAGCATACGAGGGATTTCTCATTCAATTCTTCTTTCCTATTTCACTTGTCATACGAAACTTAATTTATTGCACAATGCATTGAATCTCATGAAATAAAGTCAGAATCTCTTCATAAATGTAGACAGAAAGAAAGAAACCATTTTATAGCTTGCTATGGAATACAATATATGTGCATTGTATCTATTTTAAACACTCAAATTAAGATTAAAGATTGAAATAAAATTAACGGTTTTTAAAAATTCAAAATGTTCAACGGTCGAAAAAAATTCAAAAATTTATTTGAACCGGTTCAAACGTAAATTTTCATTAAAAAATGCAATTAAAGGAGTGACAATTAATTAAATTAAGTCATTAAACATCATAAAAACTAAGCCTGCAAGAAAAGGAAGTGATTTAAGTCATAAAACAGCAAAAAATTAAAAGTAAACAAAAAGCTCACTGTAAAACCTCCATAAACCGAACAATGTACATTAAAAGAGGTTCTAACTGTAGTTAAATGAAAAATTTCTTTTAAGTTCTTGTACAATTAAAAATTAATTTCTCTAAGTTTTCATTATTTTACATGTTTGAAACATAATACAATTAATAAATAGTGTAGTGCTGCATCTGTGGATCATAAAGAAAAGTTGTTAAAAGGTGAAAAAAGTTGTGAAAAAATGCTAAGAAAATATTCCGGTCATAAAAAAGGGAAGAACTGAAATTCTTAAAGAAACGAAAGCAAGAAAAAAAAAAATTGGTAGTAAAATGAAACGTGAATCAATAAGGCAGGCTGTTCACAGATTTACGCGTTTGACATTCGTTTATTTTATTCAGATTATAGGATCGAATTTATATTCAAGAAAAAAAAAATATATATAAAAACGGCTTCTCTTCTTCTGTTGTGTATAAGGTTATGAAATTATGAAATATACATAAGCGAATAGTTGTTGTATACATCTATTTAACACAGTTTTATCCTAAACTCGATTTCTTATTTGCATTATAAGAAAAGAAAAAAAAAATCCCACACTTTTTCGAAATAACAATAATAACAGCATATACACATTATACATAAACACAACAACTAGACTAAAAAAATATGTTAAATGCAAATTAATTTGATTAACTTTCGCGAAGGAGGCATCATTTCATTTCATACTTTTTTTTTCTTATTTTGTATGAGAAATTTTTCATTATTTTTTGTATAGTCACAGTAGAGTGAGTAGTAGTCGGGTATATACGCATGCAAGCAAGTCTAAAGATTCATGCAGAGAAATAAAAAGACCGAATAAAGATGAAAAATTTTTTTATACATAAAAAAAAGTGAAGTTAAGGTGCTAAATTTAGAATAATTCTAGATGATTCTATTTCTGTGTTCTACTTGCTCTTCTTCCTTTCTTTTTTTTTGTCACTCTTAATGCAGAGAGCATTTACTGTTTTGTATATTTTCTATATAAAATAATAAAAATATATGTTGAAATTTACATCACGTTGCTATTGAACTAGACTTGAAAGAATACAAAATTCGGTGAAGTGTTAAGTAGGTTTAATTAAATTTACATGAATGGGCACGTACTTCATCCATTAGTTAATGATAATTTGAGATTAGATACCCAAATACATCTCAGATGATTGCACAATTCGATTTACAATTTATTTTAAGACAAAACTTTTTTTTTCGCATAGAAATTAAAATCAACGAAAGTGATTCAATTTGGATTCAATTTAGTCCATATACGTGCATTGATTAGGCTTGACAATCTTTATTTTTTTTTTTTATTCCTTGAACAGAAGTGGCATCATCATTATTAATTTGAATAAATTATCAAAAATCCCATTAATAAAAATTTAGATGTGCCACAAACTGTTGGTATTTTAATCAGACGAAAAATGTTAATGATGTTGATGTTATTGCTACTTTTAGACCTTGAAACAATTGAAACTGCGCAAGAAGTAGTCGAAAGTGACAGCTCAGAAGACGAAGAAGAGTGGAATTATCGTAAAGTAGAGGATAACAAAGAAATCGATTCAATTCAAGCTGTTGAAGAGAATAAAGAATTTACTCAACAAGACGAGATCATTGAGTCATCGATTGTTGAAGAGCAAGAAGAGAAATTTGTCGAGGAGGAGGAAAAAACAGCTCCGATAGAAGTTGCCGACCATATCGAACAGCTAGAAGAAAATGTAAGTTTTTTTTAAATTAAAATTCATGCGACAGCAGCATATACACATTTAGTATTTCTTTTTCTGTGAGTAAATAACAGCAATTTCTCAATTCTCGCAAAATTCATGCATTTATCTAAGATTATTATCTCTCGTGTACGACTGGAAGATTATCTGTCCTGCGTGCCTATCTTGTCAAATTTTAGATAGCACAATATTTGCTTTGCAAAATACACTTAAATTTTTTTGTTATCTGTGACTATGAGTGACATTCTCTCATTGTCATCTCATAACATTCTTATACTCTGAGATATTTTTTTTTAGCGCATTTTTGGAAACTTGTTTTCAAAAAGGAAGCTCAATCATACACTTTGATCGGCAGCAAATTTTTGAAAAACTATCTTTTGATCTAGACATCGTAGAGAGCTCGGGTTTGTTTTATTAGCTTCGTTTCATCGAGTTATTGGCGGCAAATGTATTTAAAAGTCCCAAATTTGTGTTTAAACACCTTAATTAATTAATTTTTAATTTCACAAAGAAAAATAATCAACACATGACTGCAACTTCACGTCATAGAAATTTCAAATATTTTTTAACCGTTGACATTTGAAAATTTTTTGACCGTTATTTTTTACGAAAAGTTTTTTGTTCAGTTTTGCAAGTTTGTTCAGTTTTCATTAGTTTGTGCATAATGAAAATACACTTTTAATGCACAATGAATGTGAGGAAATTGAAACTGAAGGGTTTTTGATTGTTGTTGTAACATTTTTGTATAATTATCGTTATTTTTATGCAAAATTTTGCAAGGTCTGTCCTGAAAGTTGATATACTTTCAATTCGTAGCTCGATTACTGATCGCCGCGCCAAAAATGCGCTGAAGTCCCTCGATATGAAACACGAGGACTTTTGTAATTTTTTCTTAATTTTATCATTTTTTATTCTCTTATACAAATTTTTTTTTTAGCTGGCTGAAAGTGATAATAAGTATATTGAGGAACAGCAACAACAACAACAAGAGCCTGTGCAAGAGTACGAAAAAATTGAAGAAGAATATCAACAACAAGAAATTGTTGACGAAATTTGTCATCAAGAAATTATTCAAGAGTCAGAGCAGTCACCAATTGAAATTGAGACTGATAAGGATTTAAATCAAGAAAATATTGAGCACGTCGAAGAGGAAAGACACGTGTTGGACGAAATTGAAAAGGATTTGGCATTAGAAGTTGATAACGAAGATACTAATGATATGGACTCTCAATTAAATCCAGAAGCAAAAGAATTTGTTCCATTGTCACCAGTTAGGAATGAATTTTCATCACCACCACCAGAAAATGTCCGTAGTCCATTTATTAATCAAATTTTGAGTGGCCTTGGAGATTCCGTTGTGTCTCAATCGCCAAGAAAAGGTGATATTCCAATCATGGAAGATGTTCAAGTTCCAGAAGAAAATGTCTTTGAAAAAGAAGCAGCCGAACGTGCGCATGAAATTAATTTGCTTGAGGATAATAATTTCCAACGTATTGAATCGCCACAAGAGGAATTAAATTTGAAAGAGGCAATGCAAACGGATGATAAACTTGAACAAGGTTACAAGGATGATTCTCAAGGATTCTTTGAAGAAGAAAAGATTCAGTCTAGTGATGAATATAAAGTATTGGAATCATCATTCGATCAATATAGTAATGGCTTCCAAAGTAAGATTGATGATCCAATGAATCGTTCATTTTATGAAGGACGTGACAATGACATTCTTGCGGATCCAGCTAAAAGTGTTTTAAACACAACACAACCGTTATCAGACGATGAAGATTCTCAAGCCAATAAACAACAGCAACAGGAGTCATTACAGGAAGAAATAATCTCAGAAAATATTAATAATGTAGGAGAGGAACCAAAACCATTCGTAGAAGAAGTTGTTGATTTCCTGGGAAGTAGTTTGGAACCTGTTAATGAACAACATAATTTAGTCGATCAATTCGAAAATTTAGTATTGGAAAAGGAGCCAATTTCTCAAATGGAATCATCCGATAACTTTGAAGCTGAAAAGTTTGTTGAAGAGATTAAAGGAATTAATGAGAATTTCAATAAATATGTCGATACAGAATTGTCACCAACAATTCCAGAAGCTGTCTCAAATGTGATTCAAACTGTCGAAGAGACAATCTTTGCAACACATACGACAATGAAGCCAATTGAAGATACAATTCTCGATACATTTATCACAGAAACATCACAAGTTTCAAATTTGGATGTTATTACGGAACAGAAACAACTTATTGATGAGGAAATTCAAGAAATTCAACAACAAGAAGAAATTCAGCCTGAAATTGAGATCAAAGAAAACATTCCTGAAGTGAACGAGCAAGTTCAACAAGAAGAATTAATTCCAACAATGGAAGCTCCAGCACATGAAGTCAGTCCTCCACCAGTAGAATTGCCTGTTCAAGAGCCGATTGTTGAAGAGAAACTTCCTGAAATTATCCCAGAAACTATTCAAGAACCAGAAAAAGTCATTGCTGAACAACCACAAGAAGATGCCAAAATTGAATCGAAAGTTGAAGAAATTGTTGCTGCTACTTCTGTAGGAATTGTTACCGCAGCCGTTGCTGGAACTGCTGCAATTGCTGCTTCCAAAAAACCATCGCCAGCAACATCCACAAAGAAGCCAGAAGTAAAGAAAGCTACAGACACTAAAGCTAAAGTTCCTTCAAAACCTACTGAAGTCAAGAAAACAACAGATCTTAAACCAAAAACGGCACCATCGAAACCAAGTCCAGTGACTTCAAAACCTCCACTAAGCAAACCGGCACCAACAAGACCAGTTTCATCCTCTACTACTGCCGCAGCTCGACCAAAATCAGCATCGACACTTCCACCAGTTGCTAAAAAATCAGCGCCAATTTCGTCATCAACTCCAAAAACAACGGAAGCTAAACCAAAAGTAGATCCTCCAAAACCAGCTGCCAGACCAGCTTCTACAATTACAAAACGACCAGCGACTGTGAGTGCAGCGGCTCCAAAGTAAGTTTTTCCTTAAATTTTTTTGATGTTTGTTGCCTTAACATACAAAGAGTATACTCTGAGTATAAAGTATACTCAAGAGCATACTCATAAAGTAGAAAGTATACTCAAGAGCATACTCAAAAAGTATACTAATTGAGAATATATGTATGAGTATGCTTAGTGAGAATATTTATAATATACTCGTGATAATATTCTAATGAGAACACTCTTTGTATGTTAGGCTTTGTTTTTTTTAATTTAACACAAAATTTATCATTTTTGTAGACGATTTTCATTCAAGTAGATTAGTATTAATCACATAAATATTCACAAGATTTTTATTGTTTCACCAAAATTGTGTGCACTGTACTGTTTTAGTAACTTTCTTTAATCATCATTACCTATCTTACTTGTCATAACTTTTTATTTTGATCAATAATGGTGTGGGCTGCACGACTATATACCACTAGTCATCATTACCTATCTTACTTATCATGATTTTTATTTTGGTCGATAATGGTGTGGACTGCACGACTCTAAACTACTTAACATTTATTCAACCTAAATTTCATCTACTAATAATTTAAGAAATAATTTTGGACTCATTTCATTATCATTCAATCGAACATTAATCACTTCTAACGAAATTAAATTTGGATGTTGAGTTTCTGTGGTACAAAAATAATGTATAATAATTTGTAATTCATCTCTCGTTCATCATATACAAAACAAATATTTGAATTATTAGCAATTATGACTCATTGAATTAAGTAGCAATTTGTGGTTGAACTCGTAATAACATTTAATTGAGCTATATTAATTTTTTTCGATACAATTATTATTTTTTAAAGGCCAGCACCAACAAAACCAACAACAGAAGTTAAACCAAAAGTAAATGGAACAACTGAGCGAAAGCCTTTATCGTCGGCTCCAACAACAAGGTAATTAATCTGAATATATATATTTTTTTACAGCTTCATGTTTTTTATGGTTTTTCTAATTAAATTGTTTTTTTTTCGTACTTTGTATAGAGCCCCAGCAGTAAAACCAACAAGTTTAACAATGAAATCAGCTTCCGCAACAACAGCAAAATCGCCGTCAGCTACAAAACCAACGGCTAGACTCTCATTATCGTCTGTTGAAAAATCTGCAAGCTCTCCATTAAAGGAAAAATCTTTAAACAAGTCATTAACGGCAACAAGCGCCACAAAATCTCCAAGACCGGTTACAAGTACTTCCACAACAAAGACCACATTGAAGACAGATGTAAGATTAACTAATAATAGCTTGATTATTTTAATTTATTAAATTTTTCATATATTTTGTAGCTTAAATCACCATCAGCTCCAAAACCAGCTGTTGGCGTCGTAGGCACAAAGAAACCATTGACAACAACAGTCAAAAAAGTATCTCCTACAACAGAAAAGACATCCACATTATCGTCTGTGACAAAAAAGTCAGCTACAAAGCCGTCATCAACAACTGTGAAGAAAACAACAACTACAACAACAACAGTTATTAAAAAGAAGGTTGTTAATGGAGATATTGTAGAGGAATCAAAGAAGACTACAACAACGGAATCAGCTGATGAAGTTCCAGCACTTAATGGACATCATTTGAATGGAAATGCTGAAAATGGCGTTAGTCATGAAAATGATGAGCAACAACAACAACAGGCATTGATTGAGCCGACAGCAAATTAAGGCACCTCAAGAGAAGAATTTCGAAAAAAAAATATATTTAATATATGCACGCACATAAACACAACACATACACACACACACGCGTTTTTGAAAGAGAAAGAATATATATGATATAAAAGTAAGAACTGAATCCTTTAAATCAGAAATGAATTGCGCAAAACTTTATTTTTTATTCTAATTTATGTTTCATTTAACAACATTGAGAGATTTTGAGAGATGTAAAGGAAAATGAATAGAAACACGAAATAAGTCACAGCAAATCTCTTTTGATTTAACATTTATTGAAATTAAGATGTAGATTTGATATAAAAGTTGAGGATATTCTCAATTTCAATCGACATTCATTTTTCCTTCAATACAACACAAAAAACCTTGCAATTCATTTTTCATAATATTCCAATAATGAGAGACAAATCTTTAAGGATTCAGTTCGAAACGAAAAAAAAAACGAATCAAAATCAATAATAATAATAATTTTAGTACTTTTAAAGCAAAAGAAAATCTCGTTTTTTTGATAAAAAAAAATTCTTTTATTTTGTTAGATGACATGAGCGACACAAAAATCTTTAATGTTGCGTGACAGTCACACACATATGTTGTGTCACACACACACAATGATCGAATATACCTTTTTATATGCAATTGAAAATAAATACAAGGACTAAATAATGAGTGACTTTATGTGATTGAAATTAGTGACCAAGAAGCTTTTGTGTATCGCTCATGTGTTACTTACTACTTTAATGATAATTTCGTTTTTTAAAAAATGTCTGTAAAGAAGCAAAACATTATGTTTAAAAATTTAATTCAGTTTTATTATTATTATTATTATATATTATACGAATCAACAACAACAACAACATAAAAAAAAAGTTCTTTTAATTCTTTCCCCAACAATATCTTATTCTCTATTCATCAATGTTTTCTTGTCTGTTGCATGAAAAATTAAGCCCCATTAAGCTTAAAAAAATATCACTTATTAATTACATGAACCATAACTTATCACTCACATGTTTACATTGCTAGCTCGAGAAGATAATAAATAATATTTGTGAAGGATTTTACTTCCGGCAAAATTTTTGGAACGAGACTTTTTGAAGTGTGACTTTTTTCATTTTGATAATTTTGCATGATTTCTGTGGTCAGAAATTTTACAATTTTAATCGACTTCAAAGAGTCTTTGTTGTCCATTCAAAAATTAAAAAGAAAGAAATGATTTGTACTGACAAAAGCTTCATAAATTTAGATTCAGTCTTGTGTCAACACAAATCATCCTCATCACTCATTTATTTACATTTTCATCTTCAACATTCAGAAAAAAGAAAGAAACTGACGATGAGGAAATAATATTTAAAATAAAAGAATATACACAGAATTAACACATAACGCATGATTTAGAAATTATTAAATATAGTAAAATAGAGAGTAAGAATGTCGCCTTTTTTATACTTTTTTTTTTCTTGTGGAAGGAAATGAGAAGATGATATAAAAAAAAAAATATTAATAATAATATTAACCGTGATTTAAAAAATTGTTTAGTTTTTTTAAAATTACTTGAATATTTTCTATTATTATGAGAATGAGACGATGATATAAAAAAAATACATTTTTTGATAGTTATGGAGCTTGTTTTCCAAAAAATATGAAAGAGAAAAATTTGCATTTTTTTTTTTTGCTTTTTTAAATAATTTTAAGGTGAATTGAGAAAGTAAAAGAAAATGATAATCAATCAATAAAAAGTACTTTGTTAAACCCAATTAATTCTTCAAAATGAGTAATTTAAGGACTTGAAGGTGGATGAAGATGGATTGAAAATCCTTGATTGATAGATTTTGATATAAAAGATTCAAATTAAGGATTTAAAGTTTGATAAATTCTCAAAGTTCCATAAATTCATCAACTATTGATTAAATCGATAATTTGATGCAAAAAAAAAAAACATCAAAAAAATCCTTTCCATCCATCCTCAAGTCCTAATACTAATTGTAAAGAATGATTATAGACATTAAATCGGAAAGTGCGAAAAGTCAGTCATTCGAAACTGATGATGACTGGATTTATTATATTATTGAAAAAAAATAATAATTAAAATTATTAGGATACATTTTTTTACATTGAAGCAAGGTTCTCGTTTATGAGATTAGCTTGATAAGTCATAATTGCTATTTTAAATTATTTAATAAACATGATGAAGGATATAACATTATTATATATGAGCTTAGGAAACAAAAAAAAAAAAAAATATTAAAAAATTATGGAAAGAGCTACTTCAAGTTTATTTTGTGGCATGCTTCTTTATTGTCAAATCATCATTTTCCATCCATTAAGGATGTTAATTTGTAGAATTTGACAATTGAATGAAAAAGGCATGAACGAGAACGGAAATTATTAATTATACATTTCTTACACACAATGATAAACACTTTTTATTTCTTATTTACTACATTATAGTAATTATCATTATCATTATTATGATTATCAATTTAAAAAAAATCCTTTTTTTATGGTATTCTTTCCAACAACACAGAATTATGATAAACACGATTTAATCAATCGAGATACGAGAATGAAAAAGAAATAAAAATATTTACCTAACTTTATCTCTTAAGTATCATCCATACCCCCTTTCTAAAATCCTCCATCCTATTTGTATTCAATATTGAGATAAAAAAAAGATGAAAAATCAAATAAAACAATCTGGTAAAGTTAATCATTTGTAGTCATTATTATTTATTATTTTATTTTTCAGTTCTGTTTTTTATGATTTATGCATGCACTATTTTATGTTGAGCTACTTCGAATTGAGAAGTGTGAATTTTTTTTAAGGATTTGTATTGGAAATTGTGATTTTATGTTGCTCGACATTTGTGTCGTGTGATGTGACACACAAAATTTTGGTTATCTTCAAGATGTTTGGCGTGTCACATTTTGAAAAACTCTTAATTCTGCAACCTCGAAATGGTTCCTTAACTGTTTAATAGGATGAATAGCTGTGCAGATTAATTTATTTCAAATTTTATTATTTATTATTTTAATTTTATTTTATTTAAGTGCTTCTAAAAGTCATTTTGAGTCAAATTTGAATGTTTTAAATCATCCTAAGATCTGGTGTCAAGGGTGTAGCCAGGGGGATTTGGGGTTTTGATACACCCCTATTTTGGAAAAATTCTTCAATTTGCAAGGGTTTTTTTGAGAAAAAAAATCCCAAACCTCTAAACTCTTCTATTTTCAAACCCTTCCTCCTTAAAAATGGACATCATAAGTAAACGATCCTCCTAAAATTTGAACAAATTGCAAATCCTTAAAAAAAATCACACCCCTCAAAAATCATCTTTAATTTTGTTTACACACTGCCAATTTTATTAATCTAAAACCTAATTGTCTTTTTGATATGCAAAAATGTTTAACAAATTAATAAAAATTATTAGAAAAATTTTTTATGCACGCTTAAATCATGATAATGAAAAAAAAATCAAAGCTTTTTACTTACAAAATGAAAATTTCTGTGAACTTTTACTGAAAAATTTAATCAAATTGAAAAATTCCCACTGAAATAAAATATGACCAAAAAATTTTTTGTTTTGTGTTTTTTTTACTTTCAGGATCAGAACATTTCAGTTTTAATGACTTGAATGAATTAATGTGGAATTTTGTTCATGTTATGCTATTTTCATGTCTGAAAAAAAATAACAAAATTCTAACCTTAAATTTTTAATGCTGAATCTTATCTAATCATGCAATAATTTCTAATAATAATCCAGTCAAAGCTAAAACATTCATTTAATTCAAAACGAGTAGCATAATGAGGATCAAAATACCCGTACTTGATAAATTTTGCTTCTGCTGTTCTCTTGAAATTGGTGGATATATTATTGGATGGTTCAACATAGTTTCAGGCATTTTTTCTGTCCTTCTGGTTTCCATTTTATTGTCTGTAATCATCACAGTGTCTGAAGAAATGCGTGAAGAATATTTTGGCACTTTCTTTAAAGATTTACATAATAGGACAACGTATCGGACAGAATCGAACGAGAAGCCTTCAATGGGTAGGAACAGAAGCATTTTTGGACATAACCTTTCAATCCCTAAATTGCTTTATTTCAGTTGGAATTTATTTCAATTTATCTGTCAACATTATATTTGGAATAGTCAATATTGTAGCTGGAACATTGCTGATCATTGGAATTAGATCTGTAAGGCATTAAAAATTGATTTTCCATTCTTACAAAGATTTCAGAAAATTTGCATTTCAGAAAAACAACAAAAAGATGATTTTAATGATCGTGTTGATGCTTGTATCTATTTTATGGACGTTAATAGAAATTATCATTAAGCCATTCACATTTGCTTTATTAATGGGAACTATAATATCCGTTTGTGTTCAATTTTATTTTGCCTTTTGTGTCTATAGTTTGTACTTGAAAGTAAAGAACAACAGAGTGCAAATTAGCAATCCAATAATTTACATTCCATAGGAACCAATCGTTTTGTGCAGCATTGCTCAGCGAAACTTAATTTATGGATGCAATTCTTAAGTTTAGAATCATCATAGTAACGGTCGAAATGAATTCAAATTTTAACGATTTTTAAAAATTCAAAAACTTAGAAGGAAAAAAATCATTAATTTTGCGAATTTTCAAGAAGGAAGTAGAAATTCGCGTTTTATCATGTATTTATATAAATTAATAGTGCTATTTTGTGTGATTTTAAATAGTTATTATGTAAGATCAAAAAGTAGTGATATTATACATTTGCGTGATCATTTCATTACAAATTTATTGGAAGAAAATCGTAATAAATTTTCTATGCAACTTACTGATGATATTGAGAAGTCAATCGATCTGAAAATTAATGCATTTCTGAATGAAATTGATAGACCAAAAGAGAGGAAAAGACGTGATGTTGCAAATGACTTGTTACTGAATGAAAAACGTAAGTTTTATTAATGATTAAAAAATTACAAATTTTCACGTGTTTTCATTCAAATCCAAAAAGATCCTTCTTCATATAACCTGATTTATGACTTTCTAAGTATTTAAAGAATGCACTGCTATCCATTCTGCCAAATTCCTTATCGTTCCTTTCACTTTCATCAATTAAAATTTCTTGAAAATCTTTAAATCGGAAAAAATCTTCTGGATCTTCAAAAGCTGTTTCTGTTTTGACAATTTTAAGCTTTTGCCACCCCCAAGTTTTGACATCTTTAACTACTTCCTCAACATTCTCACTAATTCCTTCAAAACAAATAACTCCAGGTTTTCCACTCCACATAAATCCATTCAAGTCATAGTCTTTTGTGAGTTTAATAATATCTTGACGCTTTGTTTTACTGTAAATGTGATGTGACCATAACCAAGCTCTTTCCATTAATGGCTTGCTACTTTCAACCTTGCTATTTTCATCATGAGAATCATTTGTTGATGGAATTTGTACTAATTCATTAATATTGTCTTGAAGCCATGAAATGACTTGATACATGTACGGTTCTGACTTGTCTACTTCCGTTTCAATATAATTTTCGATTGCACTTCTTAATATCTTTTCTTGTTGCTTTGATAAAGTATCTGTTCTTAGAATTAACATTGGTTGTTCCAAAATTGGATAATTTTTACTAAGAATTACACTCAATTCGACTTTAATTGCATCCATTTGTAGCTTAATACGATAATCCAATTTTTCATCAACGCTAGCACGTTGGCCTGTTAAGTATGCCTCAATATCATTAATTAGGTACGGATTATCAGTCTGAAATTCTCCTGGATTTGAATACATTGATTTTAACAGTTCGTATTCCTCTAATTGCTTTCTAAGACATTCTCTAGTCACAACTAGCTGTACAGCTTCCATTTCTGTTGCCATCTGTAAAAAAAAAATATTAATCGGCCTCGCCGAAAAATTGAGGAATTCAGTGTAACGGTTTTTTGAAATTCAAATTTTACTAAAATTTTCGTTTAATGAAATATGCCTTAAATCAGCATGATATTGATGATCTTCGTATTAAACCTTAAAGAATTAAGATTAAATTTTAATTTCAAGTATTTATTGGTATTTATATGCATGAATTATTGCTTAAATCAAGAGTATTTTAAATTTTTCCAAATTTTTGTCAACTGAAAAATTCAAATTTATGGCGACCGTTACAGATTTTCGTACATAAATTTGCAATTTTGCATGCTTTAACAGTTTCATATATTATGTTTAATATTGGGATTTGTTAAGCAGGTGCTCACACACATTTTGACATGAAAACTTTAAATATTACTGCAACAACAGCCGAGATATTGACAGTTTTTAAAATAAAAATTAATTTTTCCTCAAAATTCTTCGTCAGGAACGCTCATTAAAATTGATTTTTTAACGAAATTAAGCATCGTATTTATATAAATTAGGTATCGAAATGTTCGCATCAAAAAAATACATAAGATAAAATAATGAAACAATATGTTTTCTAATAAAAAATTAGAGTAAATTGATAAAAACAGAGCGTTCCTGACGAAGAATTTTTTTTCGGCGAGGCCGTAATTAAAATTTTATTTATTCTTTTATAGCAACTGATGTCAATATTCTAAAGGGATTTGACCGTCGTGGAATTGTGCCAGTAAATTTTCCTCAGGATATTTGCCTGTTAAAGATTCATGGAAAAAGTTTTGCAGCTGGTTTGAGTCACGGAAAGACTGTGAAGGAAGGAACAATAGCTGAAAACTTTTTGACCATTTTTATTCGCAGAAATAATACATTTGTCAAAATTCATGAATATAAGTCAAAATTTCTATCAAAAATCGAATGTGAATCTGTCAATGATGTTGGATATATTGCTGTATTAAATTCCGTAACTGTTCAAATGAAACCTGATGAATTACTCAAATCTGGATCTTTTGTCTACAGAATTAATTACGATAAAGGCGATGATGAATTTAAAGTTACAAAATTACAAACATTTGCGGAATCAAATCAAATTGGAGTTAGTTTATGGACGCGTGATCAGGAGTTGTATCTGGTTTATTCATATAATACAGAAAAGAATTCACCACTTGAGAAATGTACAGTCTTTAAATTATCAGCTAATAATTTTAATCCAATCGATACATTGCCGTGTCAAAATGCTCGTGTTATTGAATTTTTCACAGTCAATCATAATTTTATGGTCCTTGTTGGAAATTATCGTGAAAATAATGGAACCACAAATGCATTTTCGTCAATTTTGAGATATGATTTAACACAAAGACGATTTGTTGAGCATCAAAAGATTTACACGAGTGCAATTACGGTTGGAAAATATTTCTATCTTGATCATCAAAATCAGCGACAGCACTTCCTATTTATTGGAAATTCATTCGAAATTGAAGCTTATGGAACTATTAATTATGATGTTTTGTCAATAATTTACAAGTGGGTTGATGGATATTTCATTCCTCTACAAACGATCAATGTTAAGCAAGTTCAAGCTGTATCTCCTATTTTGGTAAGTATCATGTGACATTTTAAGGAAGTGCTGTAATTTTATGGAATTTTAATTTTAGGGAAAAAACAATGAATTCAACTTGCTCATAACTAGTGAGAAAAGTGAAGTTCAAATTTATTATTATGATGGATGGAAGTTCCAAGAATCACCGTTGGACTTTACTGGAAGTGCCTTTGGAGTTGGAGTTGCGTCGATTCGATCATACGATAATATTATTGAGAATAAAACAACGATAGGTAGGGTTTCATACCATTAAAAAAACGGTCGTTATGAATTTGAAAATTGTTGACTGATTTTTGCAAAACACGTGATTAAAAACAATTTTCAAATTCAAAATAATCGTTTTTTATTACCACGTTTTTTTTTATTATTATTATTTTTTTATTATTATTTTTTTTTTTTATTATTATTATTACCACGTTTTTCTTAACTTGCTTTCTTGTCTGTTTGATTGTCAGCAAAATTTTCAAATTTTGTATTCGATTTTTCGACCACTTCTACTTATCTAATCGAGCTGAAATTTTTTATACTTGTGTATTCTGGATGACAATACAATATTTAATCATTTATATGTATTAAAAATGCATGGTTGAATTTTAATTAAATATTGAAAGTTAAATAAGGAGAAAAGAATCCAACATCAATGATGCATGTGTCTTATTTGCTTCATGCATCATGTCTTAAATGATGAACGTAATCTTAAATGATTATTCTTTCATTAATTAATATTGTCAACTAATAATTTCATTACTTAAAAGCTGTTTTGTAATGAAATCTGATCATAAAATACTTTTTTCCACGGAACTTCAAAGTGAAAATTTGAATTTCAAAATAACGGTCAAAACGAAAAAAAAAACAAGGGGGTCTTCAATATTAAAAAATGGTTCAATATTTTAAAAAAAATCACGAAAAATACAACAAAACATCAAAATATCAATTAGTTAATGATTGTATATGAACATTTAATCAATAATGTTTATACTATTTATTTCTGTTTTATAAATATTGCACTGAAAATCACATTTTATTTAAAGGGTAAATTTTTTGAAAAGTGGACTCCCTTTGTTGTAAACAAAATTAAATCTCATTTTGAAAATTAATTAAATTAATTGATGTTTTGTGTTTAGTGACTGAAATTGTGACTAAATCTAATTTAAAGGACATAAATATTTACTGGATCTTCATTTAGAGGACATAAAAAGTTGCTGGATCGTGTTTGATGGACAAGTATGATTACTGCATATCATTCGTACATAAATGCTCACTGAATCTCATTATATGATCATGAATGCTTACTTGATCTTATTTATTGGTCATTAATGCTTGCTGGATCTCATTTTATGATCATAAATGCTCACTGAATTTTATTTTATGATCATAAATGCTCACTGTATTTCATTTTATGATCATGAATGCTTACTGGATTTTATTTTATGATCATGAATGCTCATCGTATCTCATTTTATGTTCATGAATGCTCACTGAACCTCATTATATGATCATGAATGCTTACTTGATCTTATTTTTTGGTCATTAATGCTTGCTGGATCTCAATTTATGATCATAAATGCTCACTGGATCTCATTTTATGATCATAAATGCTCACTGGATCTTATTTTTTTGTTCATGAATGGTAACTGGATCTCGTTATATGATCATGAATGCTGATTAAATCTCATTTTATGTATAGTTAGAAGATTTTATTTAAAACCGAAGTGGAGTTCGACACTCCTGTAATCTATAATAGTCGAACGGAACGAAGCGAAGCGAAGTGGAGTTCGACACTCCTGTAATCTATGACAGTCGAACGGAACGAAGCGAAGCGAAGTGGAGTTCGACACTCCTGTAATCTATAAAAGTCGAACGGAACGAAGCGAAGCGAAGTGGAGTTCGACATTCCTGTAATCTATAAAAGTCGAACGGAACGAAGCGAAGCGAAGTGGAGTTCGACACTCATATAATCTATGACAGTCGAACGGAACGAAGTGAAGCGAAGTGGAGTTCGACACTCATGTAATCTATGAAAGTCGAACGGAACGAAGCGAAGCGAAGTGTAGTTCGACACTCCTGTAACCTATGAAAGTCGAACGGAACGAAGCGAAGCGAAGTGGAGTTCGACACTCCTGTAACCTATGAAAGTCGAACGGAACGAAGCGAAGTGGAGTTCGACACTCCTGTAACCTATGAAAGTCGAACGGAACGAAGCGAAGCGAAGTGGAGTTCGACACTCCTGTAACCTATGAAAGTCGAACGGAACGAAGCGAAGTGGAGTTCGACATTCCTGTAACCTATGAAAGTCGAACGGAACGAAGCGAAGCGAAGTGGAGTTCGACACTCCTGTAACCTATGAAAGTCGAACGGAACGAAGCGAAGTGAAGTGGAGTTCGACATTCCTGTAATCTATAAAAGTCGAACGGAACGAAGCGAAGTGAAGTGGAGTTCGACATTCCTGTAATCTATAAAAGTCGAACGGAACGAAGCGAAGCGAAGTGGAGTTCGACATTCCTGTAATCTATAAAAGTCGAACGGAACGAAGCGAAGCGAAGTGGAGTTCGACATTCCTGTAATCTATAAAAGTCGAACGGAACGAAGCGAAGCGAAATGGAGCTCGACACTCCTGTAATCTATAAAAGTCGAACGGAACGAAGCGAAGCGAAGTGGAGTTCGACATTCCTGTAATCTATAATAGTCGAACGGAACGAAGCGAAGCGAAGTGGAGTTCGACATTCCTGTAATCTATGAAAGTCGAACGGAACGAAGCGAAGCGAAGTGGAATTTGACATTCCTGTAATCTATAACAGTCGAACGGAACGAAGCGAAGCGAAGTGGAGTTCGACATTCCTGTAATCTATGAAAGTCGAACGGAACGAAGCGAAGCGAAGTGGAGTTCGACACTCCTGTAATCTATAAAAGTCGAACGGAACGAAGCGAAGCGAAGTGAAGTTTGACACTCCTGTAATCTATAATAGTCGAACGGAACGAAGCGAAGCGAAGTGGAGTTCGACACTCCTGTAATCTATAATAGTCGAACGGAACGAAGCGAAGCGAAGTGGAGTTCGACACTCCTGTAATCTATGAAAGTCGAACGGAACGAAGCGAAGCGAAGTGTAGTTCGAAACTTCTGTAATCTATAAAAGTCGACTGCAGATTTTGGATTCATAAGGCAAAATGAAGCTCACAAATTTTTACATCCTGAACAAAGCAAAGCGAAAAAATTCTCACAATACGTCCCCAGATTTTGGATTCATAAAATAAAATTTAAAAATGTTCGAGCGAAGTTCGAACATAAATAATTTAAACTGATCTTATAAAATTTTTGTCGGATTTTATAATGAAAAATTTCACTGTAATTTTTCCTTTTACAAAAAGATCAAGTTATAAAAAAATATAAAAATATATGCAAAACGTTTTTATTTTTTGCTTTACGTATAACACTAAAAAGTAGAAAATAAATACTTTATAAAAAAAAACTTTTTAAAAAACCACGTTTTTCGCGTGGACTAAAAAGTAGAAAATAACTTTTTCTTGGATTAAATATAATTTTCTTAAAAATATTAAAAATTTCAAAGTTTTACTATTGGTTCCAATCGCATATGACCCAGTACACCTTGATGTTATCGTATACTTTGACAACCAAAAACGTGGGCGTATTACTGGTTTGAAAAATTTCAATGCAATTTAGAAACTTCAATTTATATATTTCTTCTTTAATACGCCCACGTTTTTGGTTGTCAAAGTATACGATAACATCAAGGTGTACTGGGTCATATGCGATTGGAACCAATAGTAAAACTTTGAAATTTTTAATATTTTTAAGAAAATTATATTTAATCCAAGAAAAAGTTATTTTCTACTTTTTAGTCCACGCGAAAAACGTGGTTTTTTAAAAAGTTTTTTTTTATAAAGTATTTTTAATGTATGAATCTTCAATTAAGTTTTTGAGTTAAGAATTCTCAAACTAAAGCAATTTTATTACTATTTCCAGCAATATCCAACACAAATGCGTACGGAAATCAATGGAATATATATACACCCGTGTATATTAAAAGAACAGATTCAACACAATTTAAAGAAAGAATTTCACAGTGGTGCTCAGATACACTCGAAAAATTAGATGAATTTAATGTCGATGAAGCTGATGAGCTCTTAAAAAATGCCATAAGCATGACTGATCCATCGAATGAAAATGCAACATTTACTGGCGATGTTTTCATTAGAAATTCAAAAATTGATGAAATTAATGCAAATCAGTTTAAGAGACGAAATTCATTATTTAACAAAGCAAGTGCCGATAAGATTAATGAATTGTCTGTGAGAGTAAATAAGCTTGGAAAGGATGTGACTAAATTGAAGGAGAAAATTGATTTTACAAAAGCAACAACCAGAACACGTCGTCAAGCTTCAACATCAGATATTGAGCCATTAGTCAACACATTAATTGTTGATAAATTCTTGGATATAAAGACAATTAATGGGAAGCAAATTAGTGACATTGTGTATCAAGATAATCGTCGTAATACCAAAATGAAAAACATCAAGGCAGCTGAAATTGGAATAAAGCAGGATCTTTTTGTCGAGGAAAAAGTTGATGGAATTGAAATGTTGCCAGATAATGTTTTAATGAATATTGAACAGAATCTACGTCCAATGTCAATTGATAAATTAAATGCAAGGTCACTTGATACTTTGAAAGTCAATGATCAATATTTCGATGACTTTTTCAAACTTTTAAGACGTAAAGTTGATCAAAAAATTCCAAACATGATTCATCAATTAAATGTTGATGAGCTGCATGTCAAAGATTTATTTAATGGCGAAAATATCACAGAAATGTTCGTAAATACTTTAAAGACTGTTGGTACTCAATTCATTAATGGTAATTTAGACATTCAAAATCTGTACACAAATGGAATAATTTTTGAAAGAACATTGGAAGCAATTTCCAAAATTCCAATTGCACATTTGATTAATATTAAGGACAATAAGCCAGTACAAATTCTACAAGATGTACAATTTGAACAGGAAGTGGATATGAATGAATTAATTGTGTATGAAAGAATTAACAACATTAAAGTTAAGAATGGTGAGCTTCAAGTCTTAAGGAAACGTGGACTTGCTGAACAGACAGTAATTGGCGAGAAGGATTTCAATATTGTAAGTTTAAAGGAACCAATTATGCTTAATGGAAAGATAGAAAGTAAAACTTTAGAGAAAATGAATCCAATTTCTACAATTGATAATAATTTAGTGCTGCAAGGAGATTACGTTATTAAAGGACCAGTTTTGATTCGGAGAGTCATTAATGCCACTGAAAATATTTTGACCAGCGATGATCAATACAATTTTAGGAAATTGGCAGAAAGTGGATTAAATTTATTCACAACAACGTCCACAAATGATAAGCTTAATTTCAAGAATGTTTTGGAAGTGCGAAATAATTTTAATGCCAATTCAATTAATGGAAAAATGACGGAAACATTTGTGAAAACAAATTATGAGGCAGAACAAGTCATAAGGGGAACAAAAAGCTTCCAAAATTCATTGCTAGTTAGTCGTGGAACTGTACAAGCTGATGTCATTAATGATGTTGATTTAAAGAGACTAAATCAGACAACTTTGAAACGAAATAGTCCAGTGTCTCAATTTATTGATGGAAATATTGAATTTGAGCAGATTGGTGTCGATCAAGTCATTTCACAAAAGGTCAATGTGGGCGAAAAGGATGTCACGTTGATATTGAATACAAAAAAGCAACAAAATCTTAAAGATTTATCTGTAAATTCTTTAAAAGTCAAAAATATGAAAGCTAATATTATGGAGCATAAAATAGGTGCTAAAATTTTCGACAGTGACTTGAACTTCCTTATTGATGACTCAATTTCATCAGATTCATTTTTTGAGACGCTAATTGCTGCTAAAAGTTTTGGACACTTGAAAGTTGATCATTTAGAATTTGTAGATGGAAATGAATGGAAGTCAATTATATCAAATTTTAATAACATGATTGTAGAGGAACTTAATGTCACAGACAGTTATGTATTCAATAATATGATGAGAATTGGAAATCTTCAAGTACAAGGAAAAATTAATGGAATTAAGTATGAAGATATGCTTAGTAATTGGTTGAAACTTGAAGGCGATCAAGTTTTTGTCGTACCACAAACATTCAAGAATCTTAAAATCTCAAACAATCTTGCATCTAAAAATGGATTAATCAATAATTTTGAGATTAAAAAGCTAGTCGAAGAATCAATTTGGATTGATGAGCCAATTTCATTAAATTCACTTGAAATCACTGGCAAGTTGGGTGTTCGTGAGGGAATTTACACACCTTTAATTAATGGAGCAACATTTGAAGACAGAATCATCCTTAACAACACAATTCAGTCACAAAAAATGAACAAAATAAAAATCAGCGATTTCGCATTAATTCACGATTTAAAATACAACAGTTTGAATAGCATTGATTTAGATGAGTTCAGGAGCTTCTTTAATGGAAATTATGAAGGTGCAAATTTGATTGTTAGTGGAATTGCTGACTTTAATCATGCAAACATTTCATCCCTTAATAATGTGGCACTTGATGAACTTTATACAGCAGCTTGGCTTAGAAATAGAAGAATTAAGTTAATTGGTGCTGATATAAGATTCTTTGGAGATGTTGAAATTAGCAACTTGCTGTATATAGATGTAAGTATAAAATTCAAATCAGTTTTATTTTTTTACGTGGAACTAATTTTGTTAATTTTTCACAATTTAGAATTTAAATGGCAGGAATCTTGATTATACAAAGGCAAATTATCTCAGTAAGACACTGGATCAGTATATTAATGGAAATTTAAATATTCATGGCACATTGGTCGCGGAAAAGAGTCTTCATTCAAGAAAAGTTATCGTACCAAAATATATAAAAGTGTAAGTTTAAATTACCTTTAATATTTCACATTTATTCAATGAAATCGACACTTATCGGTAATAGGAAGTATTCAGCTGTTGATTTGGTATAATTTTAAACACAATGTATATTAAATCAACAAGTTAATGGATGAAAATTAGTGAAAAATTGAAAAATCAGTTTTCCTTTTAAATTCTGAGATTTAATTTCGAGAGGGAACTGAAACTTTTCAAAATAAACAAAAATTCAAATTAATTTCCGTTATTTTTATATTTCACAGAGACGATCATACACTGCTGAATATTTCACATTTTGAATCAAATGTTTTGCGACATAATATTGATCAAGATATTATTGGAAATTGGAAAATTGACAGGCTGGTTCTTTATGGTGATTTTAATGGATTAATTAATGGAGTTAATATGCAAACGGAAATTTTGCATGCTGGAAATTTCCATACAGCAGAAGTGACTGGTCGTAAAAAGTTTAGATCCTTAGAAGCACATAATGTTAATACAAGATTTATTAACGATATTAATGTGGTTGATTGGATTGAAAATTCTGTAAAAACAAACTCGACAGAGCAGCAAATTATTAATGGACATGTCACATTTAAAAATACTGTTTATGTCACAAATAACTTACAAGTTCATGGAACTGTCAATGGAATTGACATTAAACCTGAAAATATTCTAACAAAATCTGGTCAACGACAAGTTATTAATGGAGATGTCACAATCAATAACATGCCACAACAAACTAGTGGATTTAAGCAGATTTTCATTGAAAACTTGTCACTTAAGGACGGCATTAATGGAAGAGATTGGAATGAATTTTATAATAATGCATTTACCAGAGATTCACCGTTCATCGATTCAAAGCAGATTATTTTTGAAAATGAATTAAAAATTGAATCAATTTTAACAGATAATAGCATTTATGGAACTAATATGAAAGAATTCCTCAAAGAATCAACGACAAACAATAAATTGATGAAATTTAAGGATAATATGGAATATTTGACACAAGTTGGAGATGATTTAATGAGAAGTTTAGTCGATAATGTCGTTGAATTAAGTCATTTTGAGCATCATCAAACTATCGATAGTAAATATGTTCAAAATACAGTTTTATTCTCATTTAAAGAAGGTCGAGTGACTGAATATGTGCTTGGAGTTCGAGGTGGAAATGAACGAGAAGTAATAACATTTTATAGATGGAATCCACAAGACAGGCTATTCCATGAAGATAAGCAGATTATACCACAAGGATATAATCCCGATATATTCCAAACAACTCAATTCCATAAGATTGTTTATGGAGGATATGACTGCTTGTTTTTGGAAGTTTATGATAAGCGAGGAATTGGAACTTTTGTTCAAGTTTTGCTTCAATATGATCCGGAAATTAAATCATTTAAACCTGTCGCAAATATGAGTGGAAAAGAGTCAATGACTGTATTTACATGGAGAGATGGATCAACACCTTGTTATGGCTCAATTCGACGATCATTTGAGAATATATTAATCAATTGTGATCAACGACCACAGACAGTTATTAAGACTCGACCAATTAAGCATATTTGGTCTGAAAATAATATCATTGTGATCTCAAATGATGAAGATAAGGTTCAAGTTTGGTACGAGGATAAATTCTATACACTTCCAACAGTCATGAATCCAGCAAGCTTTGGAAGTGCTATCTACAAAAATAAAATTTATTTAGTTGTGAGATCAGATAAGGCTGATCAAACTGTTTATCGTGGCGATATCAATATTTTTGTCAGTCCTATACATGAGATGAAATTTGAGCATTTACAGAAATTGACATTGAATATTCCAACAACTGTGAAATTCTCGAAAGCTCCTTCTGGCGACCTGTTACTTTACATCCTTACTAGAGATCCAACAAAGGCACTCAACATCTACACATATTCTGGAAGTAGTAATTTTGTTGAGATTATTGACGATACCACGATGATTCCTGATGCTTATGACTTGTCAAACATTCAAATTAATAATAAAGTTGAAGTTCTTGCTGTGGCATCAAATGACCATGTCTACATCCTTCAAGCTGCTCTTGTTCAGTATTAAGTAAGTTAAATACATATTGTATTGAGTAGATTGTAGTTTTGTTAATTTCTGCATGCATTTAATAAAGTAATTTTATTATTGTTAGTGAATTGAAAGTAGATTTTGTAGAATTTTTTGAAATTTATCACAGCCTAATGATTTATTTTTAATAGCAATTAAAGTTCTTTGTTGTTTTCAAACACTAATGGACAATATTTTGATGCTAAAACATTAAAAGCAACAACTTTAGATTTTGATACTTTGTTCTTGCTGCTCTGATAATTCCATAAATGAATATAGTAAGAGTTTTTAGTAGAGTCTAATACTTGGTCTATATCAGACTCTCTGTAAAATTTATACCATTGATATCCTTCAATTGCATAGCATTTTTCAATTGGAAGGATCTGAAAATTTTTGCATTCTGTTGTCTTTAAAAAATCATCAATTTCACAATATTCTTTTAAAGTTTTTGTCACAAGCCTAGGTCCAATATCCCAATGTTTACGACTATCGTAAGTTTTAATAACACCACTGAAAATTTTAAAATTAATAATTTTGAAAATATAAAATCAATAATCATGCATTAAAACTTACTCTATCATCATATGAATTAATTCACGTCCAAATTCGTCACTGACTCTCAAAACAGCTCCATTAATGCTTTGAAATCTCTTCCTATTCTCCTCCAAACATGCAAAATTTTTATGCTTAATATTATCAAGTGGCTCAACTGTAATCACATCCAAATCTAAATATAAGCCTGAATATTTGTATAAAACAGCATAACGAAGAATATCAGAAAGGTGAGAAGTTTGGTACGCAGAATTACTGACATATCCAATTTCCATCCATTCTTCCAACGGTGTGTCTGTTGTTAAGTCATTAATATTAAAATATCTTAAATGAATATTTTTGTACTTTAAAAGTTGCTTAAAATGCGGCCAATGACGAAGTCGAATATAATTTGAAACTGTAAGGAATAAGACAATAACTTCCTTATTTGGATTCATAAATGCTGCTGATTCAATTGCACAAGCTTGACGTGCTGTTAATTGATGATCAGTTGAGTTTGTCGTTTCGATGAAGAAAATTGCATCGTTAATTATTTTCTCACGTGGAAGATCACTAAAGCTATCTTCGATGATTATTGCACTGTTCTCTTTACATCGTTCCCATTCTGATTGATATTTTCTAAAAACTTTATGAATTCCATAAAACATTAACACTTTAATTCCGATTAATATTAAAATTTTTCGATTTAAAAATTTCATGTTTTTACGGTCCGTAACACGTGTTGTCGCACAAATAATCAGACTCGAAATGAGTCAGACAAACAGAAAATTGATAACAATTTTATCATAACCTATCATTATTATTATTGCTGATAGAGTTTTAATGGTCTACAGTGGAGAAAAATGCTCGTGAAATTCACAAATAATTCCTTATCACGAATGGTTGATTAAAAAATTATGAAATTTTCTTTCGACTCTGACTAAATAAATATCAACAGAAGATAAAAATTTTTTATAGCTATTGATAACAAGTTCAATGTTCCTGTAATTCGACATATTTTAGTGACACATTTAGTTTAACACTGTATTATTTGTTAGTCATTTATTTATCCACTTATTTCCATTATTTGAATCAATTTTTCAATGTTCTTCTGCTCTAGTGCTTCTTTGTAGCTTGACATCATTCTTGCGGATGCAGATCCGACTGAAAAGAAGGGAAAGGAGAATTTTAGATTTAAATTATTGAAATAAATTTTTGTGAGGAATTTTTTGTACTAAACTTCACGTTAGAATCTATGCCATTAGACAAAAATTTAATTTACTCATACCCACTCATACGAATTCTGAACATGATTAAAATTGCGCAACTAACCAATTAATTGGTTAAAGTGAAAAAAATATCCAAATAAAAGAATATAAATAAGGAGTCGTTTATTTATTACGTCCGATTTTTAGGAAGGGAGGGGGAGTTGTCTAAAAATCTATGTTTTTAATGAACGTCACAAATGATCTGCTCCTAAGTTTTATCTTTATATTGTATTGATTTAATGATGCACAAGTCAATTTTTAACCTCAATATCTTTATCAAAAAAGCTTTCAGTTAACCCACACCCTTAAGTAATCATAAATTTCTCCAACATCTCCATTTCAATAAATTCCAAACCACTTAAGAACAGCAAAAAAGCTTAAATTACCTCTCAATCTTTGTGCATGATAAAGTGTTTGATTGATTTCAGTCAATAATCGTTGAACCTCATTGTAATTTTCACTTCTAATTTTAAATGATGTCATCAGTTCCTCATTTGTCAACATTAATTCATTGTAGTAGCTTGATAGCTTCTCCCTAAGTAATAGAATGATTGAATATTAGATATTTTGCAATTAAAAAAATTCATCATATTCTCACATATTTGTCACTTTTGCATCCTCAGCACGTAGAACTAAAATCTTTGCTAAATTGATTTTCAATGCTGTATCAGTTTTTAAGACATTCGATGACTCTTGCAGTCCTTGCAATTTATCAAATAATTCTCGAAACTTTTCTACAACAGATGGAAATGCAGCAACAGACTCTAAATTTGCTACATTCATAAATTGTGCCATTGCGTGAATAAGATTTCCAGCCAATTCAATATTCTCAGTTTGAATTAAAATGTTTGAATCATTATAGAATGTTATAACCAGCGGTGAACTGTCACGTAATGAAATTAAAGAAACTTTTAAGAAATCAAACGTGTCTGTTTCGGTTGAGTTTGGTTCTATATCAGCTGGTAATAGAAAGTTTTGATTTATGAACATGCAAAAGCGATTAACACGTTCAGTTACTTTAAACTTGACATAACTCTCAGGTGCTTTTGATAAATGATCTTCACTCAGCCTGTTGATTTCACTTAGACATTTTGGTGAGCCTGTAATTCTTTCAGGCAATGAATACATTGAGAATCGTGGCAATTGACGATTTAATTCAAAAACATGATATTGATTACCATCAGCACTTCCAACAAATGCTTTAATATGAACATCAACGGGATCATCTTTGGGTATTTTTATAGGCACAACAATGTTAGATACTCCATTTGAACGATTACTTAAAGCATTCATAGATGAATAAGAACTCGAATTGGCACGTTTTGTTGGTGGATGGACAATCAACGTTTCATTTCCATTGGGAAAGATTCCGTCAGCAAATATTATGACAGCTTTAATAATTGTCGAATTGTTTGTGCTGATTCCAATTTCTACACTTGATTGCTTCGTGCCATCCGTAGATATTGCAATTTGTAATCGTGTATTGGCTGGTATGACTGCAAAATCATCTGAAATACTTTTCAATGCATTCATAGCAGCAACAGAATCTTCAGCACCTCCAGTTCCAATTAGTTCATTAACTTTTGAATTATTTTCATAATGTGTCAATTCCAACATCAGTTTTTGCTTTACTGCCAATAATTCTTTAATTTGTGAGCTTTCTGTCGCTGTAAGGGGAGCTAAATTGACATTTGAGGATGTATATCCTTGAACCTCTCCTTGCTCGGTGACACAAATCAAATCATCTTTATCCGTACCACGATAGTTTGTGACAATCAATCCAACAACCTTATTTGGTGATATAAGTTTCATAAGCACATCCCCAGAACGTGGATCTCGTATATCAATTTTACCACTTTCCCATCCAAGTATGATTTGTTGTGTACCTGTTCCAAGTAAATCAAACGATGCCAAACATGTCGCACAACTTTTTGATTTAATTCGCCATAGACGTACGTGCTCCTCGTACACACCAACTGTTCCATTTTTTAGTATGAAGGCAAGCAATTGTGCTCCCAATGGTGATATCTGCTTTACTGCAGCATTCTCATTGAGTTCCTTTATGAATTTATCTTGTTTATATATTCTTATTTTATCATTACAACCGAGTATTATTTCTTGATCATTGTCACGATTAAAGTCAAATAGTGTGATGGAATTTACGACACCCGAAATGACAATCCATAAAATCTCATCTCCCTTTACGTTATATCCTTTTACGGTTGTATTGCTGCCTACAAGCAATAATGGTGGATAGGAGATGTCTATATTACCAATTGTCATGCACCTCACACTCTCTGACACATCCTTAAAGAACACTTCAATATTATCCTCGACTTGATAAACCAAAATATTTGTCTCCGTGCCAATGGCTAAATATTCCTTATCTGAGTCTGAAAGCTTTCCTGTAGCTATTGATGTTATTGTGTAATTTACTGAAAGCATTCCTATATCCTTTTTGATCTCAGACCATGCCTTTTGTGAATTGAACATGTTGTATCGAGTATTTGGGCTGTGGATTATAATCTAAAGAAAACTTTTTTTTAAAGCCGGTTGTTGGAATTTTTCTATGTCACTTACTTTATTCGATTGGGTGATTGCTGTTAAGCTTGGATTAACTGCATCATATTTTCCCACAACTACTCCTTTGTCTGACAATTTCATGTCAATTGAAAATGAAAATATTGGCTTGCAATTCATTTTAATTTAATTTTTATTCAAGACTGACTAAATTTTTATGGATTAAAAGTTTTTGTTTATTTTGTGGTTTGTAACTATGGAAACGCTTTGCATTTGAGTAGAATTTTGTATGTACAGTTAAAAGTGTTAAAAGCGCATTTTCATGAATTAATGATTAATATTTAAATGAAACACGTTGAACATTACTTCCGTTAGAAAATTTCGATTAACTTTATTAAAAAATTTATGTTTTTAAATTACAAAAAAATTCGAAGCGCAATTGATTTTCAATTTTCTTAAAATTTGTTACTTTCTTGAAATCACAACCTAACTAATATTATTAATTAATTAACATTCATACAAAAGTTCTTTTCTTAAACTCTCAAAACATATTTTGTTATGGCGATAATAAACAAACTGATTAATGGACTAGACATTTGGTTAGCATGACCCTTTGAATCTTTAATTCTTCCAAATTCTCCTGATTCGGTATCATTGGATATTCTCCTTGATGCACGAATTTTACATACTTCTGTGCAGTCTTCTTGTTCGCATATATCACATAGACTTGCTTGCCTTGCTGAATAGAATTGCGTAGCTCTTCGTGCTGTAATTAAATATTACATGTTAGTGTCGCATAAAAAAATTTGTAACTGAATTTTGTACTTACAGCTATCGTAATAGTCATAAATTACAACAGGTGCAGGTCTCTGTTTAGCAACTTTGTGTGTGCGATATGCTTTAAATACAGGACATAATTCAGTTCTTTCAATTTCATCAAAATATACAACGACAATTGTATCTGCCTCTCTCGTCTCAACTTTCTGTAATTCATTCGAACATAAATTAAATGCAATGATTAATTAAATCATCAACTTTACCTTCACTTTTTGTGTATCCCTTAAGAATGGTATCGTGTCAACATCAAATGTAAATCCACTTGGGAATGAAACTTCCATAACAGCCATATTCGATTTTTCTGTGTAGTTGTCAGGTACGAAATTTGTGCATACTGTTAAATGAAGGAAATCCTTGTTGGAAAGTCTATTCACTTGGGGATCTAATACAAATCGTGGCCAAGCGCCTGTCACATTGAGATTATACTGATAGGATATTTGAAGAATGGCAAAGCCACGTCCAGTTGCGGTTACATTTACTTCCTTCGTGTCTGATGGTAGGTCATACTTTTGGAGAATCAATGTGTTGCCAGGATTAACGCTCATTTGTGCTGCAGTTCCTTCAGAATATTCAAGATTCATGAAGACATTGTTATTAGGTACATAAATTTTTGAGGCAAGCTTTGACAACGCCTGCAAACCAACAACTGTATCTTGTGTTGATTGGAATCCACCATTCTCATTTCTTTGTGTGACAAGCCATTTCATGACTGGAATTGCGTCAGTGTCTAATCCTGCTTCAAGTAAAGCATGTAAACCATAAGCAGTCATTTCAATATTGATGGCATTTGGTTGAAGATTCCATGGGCTTTTTTCGTCAGATTCAGGAACTACTTTCTCCCAATGCTTCATGCCATCTTTGTTTGTAGCTTTGCTGTCGAATTTAGCAAGGAAAGCATCTTTTGAGCCATGTCTGGCAAGTTCAAGTGCATAAGTTGCAATTGCTAATGAGTAATTATCCTCAAGTTGATTGAAGTTCCTTACAATATAGTCAAGTGCCTTGTTAATTGTGTTTCTATATTCATCTCTGTAACTTTCATTTTCTAAGAATGTTATCAACGTATAGGCAGTTAATGCAATTCCTTTGGAAGCTCCACCTTGCATATCTTTATGAGAAACTTGTCCAACTTCTGGAAAACTTCCGTTTGCACTTTGAACGTTCTTTAAAAATTCAAGAGCTTGCTTCACGACAGCTTTATCAACAAGAATATATTTGGATGCTTGATTAAAAGATTTAGCAACAAATGCTGTTAACCATGTTGATCCTGATTTGTCATTCTTTCCAAATGCACTGTAGGAACCGTCATTATGTTTATAACCCAATTCTCTTTGATATCCTTTTTCCATATATTTCTTTGCTTTTGCTTCAATGTCAGGATTAAGTCTGTTTAAGTTTGTGAGGTAATCAAGGACAACAATGTTAGGAACGAAGTTCAACATGTTCTGTTCTCCACATCCGTAGGGTAATTTTCTGTAATTTTAATAACTGTTAAGTATCAAAGCTTTAAGATGTAAAATTTTATTGAAACTTACATCAATTTATCAATGTTCTCAATTGAAGGTCCTAAAACATCTCCAATGGCTGATGCCTCTACATGTACCGAATCAGGTATAGCATTTTTAGGAATTTCAACGCTAATATTTGTCTTGACTTCATTTCCATTCCTCAAATCCACAAAAATAGCTTTATTTTTATAGTAAGTCACTCCTTCTGGCACAACAATCAATTGCCTTTCTAAACCATCGCCTGCAGATGGAGATGTAGCAGTAACCTTGATTTTAATCTGACCGACTTTCAATGGACGAATCATGAATGAGACTGACGAGCCACTATTTGATTTGACAACAACACTCTTCTTCCTTTGCGTCTCAATTGCTCTTTTTTCTCTATTCAAATTGTTCTCATCGTCGCTGACTTCAACAAATTCAAATTCTTTCTCGTCATTGAACAATTTGACCTCAGCTCGTTGATCAGTTTCCATGTAATTGAATACAACAATTGGAATTGCGACTGCTTCACCGCGCTTAATGGAATATGGTAAGTTTGTCGACACAAAGAATGGCTGGAATACATTGAATTTTGATGGTTGTCGTGTCAATCCGAGACCGGTCAATGGATCAACAGAAAAGCCAGTGATAATCCATGATGTTATTGTGTCTGGGACTTTCTTTGAGATTGTTGTTTTTCCATCGAATCTAAATTAGATGTTGAGGTTAGATTTGACAATGGAAAGAGTTGATAGATAATTTTAAGAATTTTCAAGAAATTCTGAAAATTATCAATTTAACTTAAAAAATTCTTATAATAACTCATGCATACCACAAACCATCTCCAATTCCATAGAGTTAAATCTCAAATTAGTTCATTCTATATCCATCACCATTGAAAAAATATACAGAATAGTTTGAAAATAAAGATAATAAAGTATCGAAAGGTTAAGTTATCCGGTTAGAAAAACATGTAACAGATTGTAAAGATTCTACATACCCAGCAGAAAATGAATTCATGAATAACCACGTATTTTCAATACCATGCTTTAAATGAATTCTTGGATGATCCCAACGCGGTTTGGGTATACGGGAAAATGCATAAGGACCAGCCAACGGCGGTCGAGTCTCAGTTCTTATTGTTGAAAATTCAATTTGCTTAACTTTTGATATTTCATTATGGAAAGGATTATATCCTACTTTTTGATTATCTGAAAATTTACATAGTGTTTATGAATGACTGCAATGATAAACCCACAAAAAGTCAAATAAAGGCATTCTTCCCAAAAAATAATGAATGATGTTAGCACACAAGTAGATTGTTATGAAAAAAGGATAAAAGCAGCACCACCTATAACCGTATAGAACTCTCAAACATCTTAAAGAGACTAACTATAAATATTTTGCTTTCATATACCCGTGACTATTATTTGTCTCAGTGAAATTGAATGACTCAAAAATCCATGATTCAGGAAATGCTTTGCGAATCGTTGGCGGTTTAATATCGCGTGAGCTATTCTCTCTTTCTGTGGATGTTTCTTTTGTCATGTCAGGTTCGGGTTTCTCTACGGAACCAAAATTAAGTTCAAATGGTAGAGAGAATCTATCTTCAATTCCTTCGTTATCTTCGTACTCAGGGTAATCAATAATTCCTAGTATAGATTAAATATTTTGAAGTTTTTATAGCCAGAATTTAATTAAAGTTTTGGCAATTTTTGGGATAGAGTCTAAGAAATAATTTTTTAAGGGGGTGTGATTTTTCTGAAATTATGTTTATCTAGTCGAAGTTGGAAATTGTCTCCTTCCTTGTACCTTTCATGACACTTAATTTCGCTACTATTTACGTGCATGAACAGAATGAAGAGTAGGAAGAATAGTGTGAAATCACATTCAACAGAATAAGAATAGAAGTAACATTCAATAGAAATTAAATTTAAGTTGAAAACTTTACGTACGCTTCGGTGTCATTTTCTTGAAATGAAAAGTTCTCAAAAAGCCACGTTTCAGGAAAATCTTTACGAATTTTGGGTTCTTGTACATGAATGTTTTCATCTATTCCATCTGGAGCATTTGATTTCCTCATTACTGCCATTTTTGGCACTGGACCACCTTTCAAGTGTGGAATACGTCCATGATGATTGTAAATTCTTATATTTCCTGAATGTGTGGTTGTAAAAAAATGTGAAAATATTGAATTGCTATGTGCTGTATGCAAAAAATATCTCAGGTGCTTATAATTCGTGAGAAATTTGAAGACCCAATATAAGGAATTGTCAACAAAACAAAACTAACCCCATGTCGTCAATGTATTCATAAATCCATGATTCTGGAAAGTCTTTTCGAATTTTCGGCTGATCTAAATCAGGAAGTTCTGAACTACCATATGCAGCTTGAGGTAGTGCAGCTTCTCCGTCAGCAGCCATTGCCATTCTATCATAAAGGACTAAAGGTTCTCCTAAGAGAAAATTCAATTTGAAATCAGTTCTGCTGTGATTAAAATATGTATTACAGTAAACTTTAGAAGATAGGACAAAGGACAGACATTTGTTTGAAAACAGTCACAAAAATAAGAAGGTATGATGTTAATTTTCACATTGATAACATGCCAAATAGAAGAAGTTTAGAAATTCTAAAGCTAATCTGAATTTAACGTACTCAAAAGTATCCCAAATGAATGTTTCTGGAAAGTTTTTACGAATATTTGGAACTTTTGATTCTTTATCTTTTTCATTTATGTCGTTTTCATCAACAGAATTGTCTATACGATCTATTGATTCTTCCTCCGTTTCAGGCATATCATATAAAATTGCTTCTTCGTAAAGTATTTGAGGATAATCAGCTTTAAATATGTGAAATTTGTGTGCTCATTAAAAAATAGGAAGTGTGCAATAAGAAAGAACAAAAAAAATCTTACGAATTTCCTCCTTTGCGTTTGTAACAATAACAGCTCCAGAAATGTCAAAGTCACTATAGCTTCCATAAAAATCTCCATAATATCTTCGATGGAATCGAGTCTTTTCGTTGTATTTTCCTAGCTCTTCAAACACTGCTGTCTTTTCCAAGTCATTGCCTTTCTTTAAAAGAAGGACACTTTGATCGACACCCAAAAGTCCTACGTATGAATTTGGCTTTGTGCTGACTGTAATGGTTAGGTCATCACCGGGTTTTGCTTGATCTTCAGATAGTTCAAGGTCAATCTGTTAGTAAGATGTAAATAAAATGTTGAATTAAAAAATAGATTCTTCACTCAGACTAAAATTTTGAATCATAAAGTTTATACTCACAAAATTGTTTAACTCTTCACCCAACTCGATCTTTACGTGATCTGAAATAATTTCTCCATCTTCTCTGATGTAATACACAACTAAAGTTGCTTTTGGAACCATTGCAAATGATCCAAGGAATCGGAAATTATATTTGTTACTGCCATAAACTGGGAGTGATTTCGATACGATAACATCACCACGTCCTAGAACTTGATATGTTATTTGAGACATTCCTTCTGTTGCCATTACGTCTACCGAGATTTCTTGATTCAATCTTGGTCTGTTTTTGTTCAAGAATTAGAATAATTTAGGAATTGATTGAAAATGAAAATTACTTACTTTTCAGTGACTATTCTAGCTTGAATAAAATGATTGCTGTGTGATTTTGCTTGTGTTATATATCCCAAATAGAAGTCAGAATCCAAATATTTTGCCTGTAAATTGTAGGAAATTTCATAGATTAAGATTTTGTCTCAGACCAACAAAACGTCTATTCAGCATACAATTTTTCCATTAAAGTCTAAGAAGTCATACATCAAATATTTACCTTAATACTGAGATGTGTAGCATTTATAGGAACATTAATCTCCACTTTGGCCATTCCATGATCATCCAAATAGTAATCAGTTGATGTAGCATTTTCTTCATTCCATGCATAAGAAACGATAACAGATATTGGATTTGACTTGTCAGTTAATGGTGAACCATCATGATAGCTTGCCTTAATATGTAAATTGTATGGAAGTCCTGGCTTATAATTTTCAGTTTCCTTTATCAATTCAACATTGTATTTGAATTTATGGACGGTGATTTGTGTTGATCCATTTTGTCTACGTCCTGTCAATTCCTCTTCAAATATTGCCTCAATATTGACATAACGTTCATAATCGCTCTCAATCTTCAATTCATTTCGAATGTCAAATTCTGTCGATCCTTTTCCATCAACTTGAATAACTTTACGGACAATACTGTCTTGAATGAAAGGTTGAACAGCACCCAACCATAAAACTGGATATGCTGAGACTGTTGCTTGTCCTTTAACTGGTTTACCATAAGTGTATTTTGCACGAACAGTTGCTCGAATTTTTCCATCCTTAAATGTCACATGAGGATTTGAGTCAACAATTACTTCATATTTTGGCAAGACATATTCAGCGACTTCAAATGATTTTGAAGATTCTTCACCATTATCGACTTTAACATGAATCATCCATGTTCCCATAACGGGCAAATCTGACAGCTGTAGTTCTTCTTGATAAACTCCTTTGGCTAGTCTAACATTGTCGAATTGCTTAATGCGATTTTTTCCGCCATCAGTTATGTAAACTTGTACATTTGATGATAGATATGGCCGTGTATTGGAATCTAGAACAAGTACTCTAAACTGAACTTTATCGCCTGGCTTGTAAATACTTTTGTCAGTTTGCACTAATACTGAGAATTTTTTAGTGTTTAAGTCTAAATCCACACTTTTATGAAAGTCAGGTCCGTTGAGACTCATGACATCTAATTTGTAATCACCTTGACGGAGATTTTTGAGCTGTAATTAGGGGGAAAAAAAAGAATTAATTTCAGTAGTTTAGTCTATAAAGCCTAATAAAATAAATAACACAGTAATACTTAAAAGCAATGCTAAATATTAGATAAAACATGCTAATCAAAATATTCAAGCATGAATAACTGTGTCAAATGTAAATTAATCCAAAGTGGATTGTACGCAAATATAAACAAAACATAACAAAAATGTAGACGAAGAAGAAAAGCATCAACCGGTGTATTTAAATTAACATACATATTTTTTCAAGTTCATGATTTTTTTTTTCATCTCATCCACTTAAGCTTGTCAATGTATAAACACGACATCAACAAGTGAGAAAGAGAGGCTGATTTTGAGAGAAGAAAAATCTCATTTATGGTTATGTCATCAATATATCCACTTACATCAAAAATCAGTGTTTGTGTGCCATCATTTAATACTGTAATGTCTTTTGATTGCAAATAATTTCCTCCGTCATCGTCAGTTCCGTTGATGCTCACTCGATACGATGTAGAATCTTTGTATCCCTGACTTGTTATAGCTAAATGATAATCTGTATCTGGGCGAATGACTTTTGAGCCTACAATTGTGAAGTACCTAGAAATGATACAGTTAATTAATTTCAAAAAAATTTAAATTGGGAAAATCCAAAAGAATTTTTAAATTTGTAAATTAAATTATTTACGTGACAAAACTTAATTTATGGCAATTTCACGGTCAATTTTCATGTAAATATTCAGTTTTTTTATATGTTTGTGATATTTTATCATCATTTTGTATTTTCCCATCATCGCAAATGATGACAAAAAAAAGCAATTCGTAATTATGGAATGTTTTTATTTATGCGATATTATCATTGAATCTCAAAAATTTTATACAATTTGATGAGGTTAATGCAATAGATGTGAAGCAACGTTTTAATAGTTACGTATAAGCTCATGTGGGAAGTACAAAGTTTGATCATTCCGATCTAAATTTTGAAATTCAGGCATGTGTTTTATGGTGGTGTCCACACGATTAATGATTGTCACCAGTGAAGAAATTTATTAAAATTTTATTTAAATATTTATTTTATTCTTCATGGTCTGAAAAGTTCAGTTGAGGTTGCTTGTATAAAAATTAATACATGTTTGATAAAAAACAATTCTTTTCTCCGACAAATTTTGATACACATTTTGGATAGAAAAATTGCAATATTACATTAACAAATCTCACCTAAAATTGGAAGTAACTAGTGAATGACCCCAAAAAAAATTCTTAAAACTGCACATTGGGAATCTTTCATTCATCCCTCCTACACCTAATAGGACCTCAATTCCAACACAAAGATTTTAAAAATATTCATTTTCTCCGATTAGAATTTAATAACAAGTCATAAAAATCTTTTTTATTCTATAACGGATCTTTGATGTAAACCAAATTCCAATTATTAAGTATAAAGTACAAAGACCATCTGACAGACATCACCTTAAGTCTTTTGAATCAATCGCAAAATATATATTTTTGTGAACATCACCAAAGCTTTAAGCAAACAGCTTTATTTTAAATGTACATGTAGTATGCGTAGGTGTAGCTTACTCTTCTTAAACTTTTGTATATAGACTTAGTCGTCATAAAATAATTTTTATGGTGAAATTTTGCTATGACAAATATTTTTCGCTTTATTGACATCCTTGGTAAATTTTCTACAGAATTCTTGCCGTTCATATCTTAAATCGCATTCATTTTGTGTTTGTCAACAATCTTAAAATAACTCTGTGTTGTTGACTTCCATTCCGTATGCCACTTTTCTTCTGGAGAATATTTTTCTTTATATTCATTAAGCGATGATCAACAATATATTTAATGAGATTATTCAAATTATTTTTATACTAATGACTCGAGCTCTCTTCATTCAAGAACGACAATAACTCTTTGTTAATAACAAGTATTATTCACACATTTCCAAAAAATGAATCTTCAGTATTTAAGAGAGACCAAAAATAAAAAATTGAAGCACCTGATTGAATGCCATTCGATATTTAACATCTATGATATAATCGTTAAAGATTATTCAATGTAAATTCAAATAAAATTATATTTAATAAGTGTCATTATAATTTTTTGAAATTAGGCAATAAAATTCGATTCGATGAATTTTTGAATTAAAATCTATTTGATTATCACAAATTGTTAATTTTCCTATTTGTTGGCTTCTTTTTTGTTGGTAATATTGATGGTTTTGTGATGTATATTTTATGATTTTACGTAGATAATCGGTAATATTATCTTTTGGATTAATTCGGAAATGGTGTCTTTCGGTAGCTCTATTTAGCTCTAAACATTATTTAAGAACAAATCCTCATAAATTGCAATTAATTTCCACAAACACAAGAAATTAGAAAAATCAATACTGATCAATACATTCCGTAAAGTTCGTAAGAGTATTGAAATAAGGTATTAAACTTGAATAAATTCCATTCAATGCTGTTCTGGATTGTCCATGTTTGGATTGACAAAGACAAAACGAGAAGCAATTATAACACAGAAAAGTAATTTATTTGTATACCAAAAAGAGAATATTCAATTGAATTTCTGCAGACCTCAATTTACTTAGAAGCATCTAGTAGGATTCATGGATGAGAAATTCCTTTCATTTCCATAAATATTTATATCACGTCATTCTCAATTTTGATCTTCTCTTTTTTGTGTGGCACAGAATTTTATTTCATGCGAATAAGTATTAATCACACTAGAAATAATAATAGTAGATGCAAAATATTCAACAACACACAACAACAACTAAAACAGAAGGAAGGTGACAACGTTTCAATGGAATCACCGCCAACACACAGAGAACTTCATGGTAGATCAACGCGAATTCTGTCTGTTTGTGTATCTTTTTTTAAACTTCTTTTTATTCACTGTGATGACCATTTACGGAGATCAACTACCATTAAATCACTTATATCCATTCTCTTGACTTTCTTAGTCATGATTTAATCTATTCAGGAAGTCATTTTCATTCGTTGAACTTACCCATCGCAGGTTATGAGTTGAAAGAAAGTTGAAAAAGCCAAAAAAATGATGAGAAATTGCGACATATTGCGTCGCTTATGATCAATTGCACAATAATAATAACAATAACCAATACTATGAGACCGTCTAAAAAAAATCACTGCTGCTGTCTGTACGAAATGAGAAAAAAAAAATATAAAGACCAGCGTTACTATAATAACTTGTTTTGCACGCGAAGAAATGATCACGAATGAAACAAAACAGCAGAGATGGAGAATATATATAAAGTACATTAAAAATGTTGAAAAAAGTTGAAAAAATCTCACTGCTTCTCTCTTAATATCTCTCGGCCAATACTTTTTTTCTCTCAAACATTTTTGTGTGCTTTTTGCATTTACCTCAACTAATGCTGTTTACATGTCAAATATTATTGTGTAAATTATGCTTGAATATTCGTAGTTTGGATAAAGTTGTTTGCAAATTAAGAGCGAAGTGGTCTTCTTTTTTGTTTTGTTGGACATTTTAATTCAATGCACACATTCGAATTAGGGTGATATTGTTATATTGGAAGTGCTCCTTACGAGTATGAATTAGACTGTCTGATTAACTTCCACGCAAAGCGTGTAAGTTATTGTATTTGGGCAGGTTGCAAAATTTCACTTTTTTTGATTTTGTGAGCAAACGGAAGCACCAATCATGACGTTTTTGGTCTCGTTCAATTGGTAATTTGAATATCTATCACCTAAAGCATGTTTACTTCCGGTCACTTCCGTTGTGTTGGAACCAGACGCAAAAAACCGTTAAAAATCCATACTTTTGTATGGAAAATTTTTCAAGGAAGCATTTTTTAAGAATTTCTTTTATTTGATTCGATAGATCGTACCAAAAAACAAAATTGTGCTGAAAAAAATCTGGACTTTATGTCCATTAAGTGACCTAAAAATGCAAAAAACTGCAAATTTTGCAACAGTTGCGCCATTTTTGATACAGGCCAGGATTTTAATTGTTAGTAATGATAAGTGGCATAAAATTAAAGTTAAACATAAGAGCTACAAAAAATATAGTAGCAATTTTTCCTGAAAATGCTTCTATAAAAAGTTATAACATCATAAAGATTGACAAAAAATCTAAGAAATTTTGTTTACGTTTTCATACGTTACGTAAACTTTACGTTACGTAAAATTACGTACGTAAAATTTGTATGAACACAATCATTTATAGAAGTTTAAAGACAGTGTTAGACTTAAGAGTAATTGGATCATGCTTAATGTAATCAAAAAGTAGAAAATGTTTACTGGATCTCACTTATTTGACATAATTGGTTGCTGGATCTCATTTTATGATCATGAATGCTCACTGGATCTCATTTTATGATCAAGAATGCTCACTGGATCTCAATTTATCATCATGAATGCTCACTGGATCTCATTTTATGATAATCAATGCTAACTGGATCTCATTTAAAGACAACTAATGCTCACTGGATCTCATTTCAAGACCATTAATGCTCACTGGATCTCAATTTATCATCATGAATGCTCACTGGATCTCATTTTATGATCATCAATGCCAACTGGATCTCATTTAAAGACAACTAATGCTCACTGGATCTCATTTCATGACCATTAATGCTCTCTGGATCTCATTTTATGATAATGAATTCTCACTTGAACTCTTATGTATTGTTAGATTTTACCAAAGGGGTCGCAATGTTAAAAATTCGCCAATTTTGATTAAAATTTGACTGGCAACAAAAATTTTTGATTTCAAAAAAATTTTGTATGGAAAGTTAGAAAGTATGCCATGAGTTTAAAATAAATTTGATTTTAAAAGGTTTTAACCAATACTTTTTGGAAATAAAGCCATTTCTGTGGTCAGGCTTAATTCAACTGTCGTTTAAAAACTTAATATTCTAGATAAAATGAACAAAAATTCATTACACATTTTTTGATTTTTCTCTCATCACGGCACACTTTCTCACTTTTCATACAAAATTTTTTTGATATCAAAGATTTTTGTTGCCAGTCAAATCTTAATCCAAGTTGGCGAATTTTTTTAACATTGCGACCCCTTTGGATTTTACTTAATAGAATATTGAAAGGTTTGAATGGAGTGAACCAAAGCGAAGTGGAGTTCGACACTCCTGCAATCTATGACAGTCGAACGGAACGAAGCGAAGCGAAGTGGAGTTCGGCACTCCTGTAATCTACGATAGTCGAACGGAACGAAGCGAAGCGAAGTGGAGTTCGACACTCCTGTAATCTATGATAGTCGAACGGAACGAAGCGAAGCGAAGTGGAGTTCGACACTCCTGTAATCTATGATAGTCGAACGGAACGAAGCGAAGCGAAGTGGAGTTCGACACTCCTGCAATCTATGACAGTCGAACGGAACGAAGCGAAGCGAAGTGGAGTTCGACACTCCTGTAATCTACGATAGTCGAACGGAACGAAGCGAAGCGAAGTGGAGTTCGACACTCCTGTAATCTATAATAGTCGAACGGAACGAAGCGAAGCGAAGTGGAGTTCGACACTCCTGTAATCTATAATAGTCGAACGGAACGAAGCGAAGCGAAGTGGAGTTCGACACTCCTGTAATCTATGACAGTCGAACGGAACGAAGCGAAGCGAAGTGGAGTTCGACACTCCTGTAATCTATGACAGTCGAACGGAACGAAGCGAAGCGAAGTGGAGTTCGACACTCCTGCAATCTATGACAGTCGAACGGAACGAAGCGAAGCGAAGTGGAGTTCGACACTCCTGTAATCTACGATAGTCGAACGGAACGAAGCGAAGCGAAGTGGAGTTCGACACTCCTGCAATCTATGACAGTCGAACGGAACGAAGCGAAGCGAAGTGGAGTTCGACACTCCTGTAATCTACGATAGTCGAACGGAACGAAGCGAAGCGAAGTGGAGTTCGACACTCCTGTAATCTATGATAGTCGAACGGAACGAAGCGAAGCGAAGTGGAGTTCGACACTCCTGTAATCTATGATAGTCGAACGGAACGAAGCGAAGCGAAGTGGAGTTCGACACTCCTGTAATCTATGATAGTCGAACGGAACGAAGCGAAGCGAAGTGGAGTTCGACACTCCTGTAATCTATAAAAGTCGAACGGAATGAAGCGAAGCGAAGTGGAGTTCGACACTCCTGTAATCTATAAAAGTCGAACGGAACGAAGCGAAGCGAAGTGGAGTTCGACACTCCTGTAATCTATGACAGTCGAACGGAACGAAGCGAAGCGAAGTGGAGTTCGACACTCCTGTAATCTATGATAGTCGAACGGAACGAAGCGAAGCGAAGTGGAGTTCGACACTCCTGTAATCTATGACAGTCGAACGTAACGAAGCTAAGCGAAGTGGAGTTCGACACTCCTGTAATCTATAAAAGTCGAACGGAACGAAGCGAAGCGAAGTGGAGTTCGACACTCCTGTAATCTATAAAAGTCGAACGGAACGAAGCGAAGCGAAGTGGAGTTCGACACTCCTGTAATCTATAAAAGTCGAACGGAACGAAGCGAAGCGAAGTGGAGTTCGACACTCCTGTAATCTATGATAGTCGAACGGAACGAAGCGAAGCGAAGTGGAGTTCGACACTCCTGTAATCTATGATAGTCGAACGGAACGAAGCGAAGCGAAGTGGAGTTCGACACTCCTGTAATCTATAAAAGTCGAACGGAATGAAGCGAAGCGAAGTGGAGTTCGACACTCCTGTAATCTATAAAAGTCGAACGGAACGAAGCGAAGCGAAGTGGAGTTCGACACTCCTGTAATCTATGACAGTCGAACGGAACGAAGCGAAGCGAAGTGGAGTTCGACACTCCTGTAATCTATGATAGTCGAACGGAACGAAGCGAAGCGAAGTGGAGTTCGACACTCCTGTAATCTATGACAGTCGAACGTAACGAAGCTAAGCGAAGTGGAGTTCGACACTCCTGTAATCTATGATAGTCGAACGGAACGAAGCGAAGCGAAGTGGAGTTCGACACTCCTGTAATCTATAAAAGTCGAACGGAACGAAGCGAAGCGAAGTGGAGTTCGACACTCCTGTAATCTATAAAAGTCGAACGGAACGAAGCGAAGTGGAGTTCGACACTCCTGTAATCTATAATAGTCGAACGGAACGAAGCGAAGCGAAGTAGAGTTCGACACTCCTGTAATCTATAAAAAACGAACGAAAGAAAACAAATTAAAAATGTTCGAGCGAAGTTCGAACAACAATTAGTTTGAACGCAGTTCAAACTTGGTTGAACGAAGCTGACAAATTTTTACATCCTGAACGAAGCAAAGCGATTGAAAGTGTAAAAATATTTCCCAAAAAATCGTATAATATGTGAGCAGGATTTTAAAAGAGCATTGAAGTTGGATTTTAGCAGGATTAAAATTTCTATTCATATTTTATAATTTATTATATATACTGTAATCTATCAGTTCAAATGTCTATGAGCAAGTGGCGTGGAAGTTCGTGGCTTTCTATGTAAGTCGTGTTTTTTATGATTTCTTTTTGTATTGTATACATTTTATTATGTTTTGGAAGAAATTTTTTAAATTTTTGATATTTAGTTAGTTTTATTCATAAATGATGTCTCAAATTAGAATGATGGGATTAAGAGGTCGTTCACTTATGTAAGACGTCCATCATAAATTTATATTTTCAGATCAACCTCTCCCCTTTTGTAACAAGACTGTCACTTACAACCAACCTGATACCTCCTCCCTTCTTCTTCCCTCTCTAAAATTGTACGACCCCCAAAATGATTTCAATAATTATTTTTTCATTATCAAACTTTTTTGCTAAAATTATTTCAATGAAATTTGCATCCATCCAAAAATTCCCAATAGCATAAATTTACACAGTAATAAATTAGAATCTCAAATCAGTCCACTTTAATTGCATCACTAAATGAACAACTTATTGTACATAAATTATAATTAAATCTGTGCTGCACACCAAAATTCTCATACTGTCACAAATTTTATAACACCAAAACCACTAATTAAATCAATTATGCTTTATTCATTCAAATCATATAATCGAATTATGTTGATGCACGCGTGGACAATGTTTTGCGGCTAATTGATTAAAGCTTGCTCGACTTGTTGTTTTTACTTTACTTCCTTTACTTTTTGCATTCCATAAATGAACAAAATATGAATCTTTAACAGTTTCCATAGCTCCGTCTGCAAAGAATTCGTAGAATAACTTGTACCAATTTCTCCATTTTATAGCATAGCATTTGTTCATTGATAGGATATCAAATCCTTTACACTTTTCGATGCCTGTAAGATCTTTGGTTTTGCAATATTTATTTAGAATTTTTGTGATTAGTAATGGTCCATTTTGTTCCCAGTTTCTACCATTGAAGTTCTCAATAACTTCCCTAAAAATTGCAAGATTTATATATCTTTTAAAATTTAGAATTTTTAGGAATTTGACAAAACTTACTCTAGTAATAAACGACCAACTTCCTTCCCATCTGATCCACTTAATTTAATAATTGCATTATTGACTGTTTTATCATCTTGATGGCATGCAAAACTTGATGATTCAATTTCGTCTGTAGGCCGTGTCACTATCACATCCAAATCAAGATAAATTCCCGAAAACTTGTACAACAATGTATACCTAAGAATGTCAGATGTGTGAACTACCGGATAATAAGACTTGCTTAATAAACCTTTTTGCATCCATTTCTCTATTGGAGTGTCTTTGATGATGTCTTCTATATGGAAGTATCTTAAATGAATATTGTCATATTCTAATATTGGCTGGAACTGTGACCAATTTTTCAGTCTTATGTGATTTGAAAGTGTCAAAAATAACACAACTATATTTGTGTTTGGATTCATATATGCTAGAAATAAATGAGTCATTAGCAAGGGGTAAATCAAAAATTATGTCCATTCATCAACAAAATTTATATAGAGTGATAAAAAATAAATAAATGTCTCGATTCGATATGATTAAACTTTTTTAAAAAAGACCAGATTTTAAATTGACGTCATTTTCAAACAATTTCCATAAAAAAATTTATTATGGATTCAACAAAATATCATCAATTTCTTTTTACCTGCAGACTCAATGGCACATGCTTCTCGTGCACTTATTTGATGATCAGTTGAATTGCTCGTCTCCAGAAAAAATATTGTATGCTCATTAAGCATTTCTCGTGGAAGGTCTGCAAAACTTTTATCAATAATAATAGCTGCATCACAGTCATAATCAAAATAATCTCGTATTGTAAACACTAAGAACACAATTCCTATAACACCTAGAGTTATGTACAATTTCTTTCGATTAAGTCGCTTTACAAACATTCTTTCTAATTTTTTCTTAGCTCTGAAAATTTTTGTCCTGCTCATTTGACTTTTTTGGCTCAACTGAATCATTTCTTATCACTTCCAAAAGTTTACCGAGAGAGTTATGGTGCTGATAAGATAAATTATTGATAGATAAAGAGAATTTAATAATGTTTAAATATCCAAAGTTTTCAGTTTTAAGTCATTCACATAAAGATGTCGCTTTAGACTAACTTGACGTTTTTCAAAGCATTAACTTGAATATTATTAAGTCTTAAAGCTTTTGAAATTTTTTAATTGAGTTGAAAATGTAAAATGAAATGTTTATTAGGCTTGATCCAAGTGATTAAATGCATATGTCGAATCTGGCAAAAAGCTATAAAACTTCCAGATAAGACATAAGTATCTTTTTGCGTTAAAAGAATTGACGAGCTTTGGGATTAAAACGTGCGTGATATGCTACATTATTAAAAGCTTCCTCAGCATATTGTTGTTTCTTTTATATTGGGTGATGAAAATACATTCACATAAGAAGAAAACAGTAGCAAGAAGATCAGGGTAAACATGTCAACAAGGAGATAGAATTTCTATCATAATCCCTCTGGTAATACACAAGCATTTCATTTTATCGTTTACAAATATGTACTTTTCTTTTAAAAAAACAAAGTCTGCTTTTTGATTGCTTTTGTAAGAAGAGTTTGATGCCTTCAGTTTTCAGAAAAAGAACTTTTAATCTAAACGAATATGACAGTAAAGGTTGAAAGGAGATGAAAGATTCTGTTACAAATAGCAATGAAACTTCCAAGTTCAATTAAATTCCCAACAAAAATGTTCTGTAAAGCATGTAAGTGCCTACTTCATTCTTAAAGTGTTTTACTTACAAAACTATCCATTTTTAATTGTAAATCAGAGTCCAAGATGTGAAGCTTAATTCCCATTACAATCAAAGATGAATATTTTCAATTTCCCAATCGATTTGTAAAATGTGTGCATAGCAATGCACATCTAATCTAGATAACATCCCACATTTAATTAAATTCATGTACACATACATCTTGAACACTTACCGATGGTATGTGCCTGAAACAAAGAGGAACAGAAAATTTCAATGCAATTATTGTATTTGCTTAGTGCACAATCTGCTTGCTTTACTCTCTTACTTTTGTTAAATAAATCGTATGTGTAGATAGATAAAGGCTTTCTATAAGGCACTCGAGAAAATGATTGTGGTTTTCTTTACAATTACATGCTAATGGAAATTGTCATAGAGCATATATATTGATTTATTTTAAGGTACACAATCTGGAAAATCATATTTAATCAATAGACAAGATGATTCATTGTTGATTGAATTCAAGCTTTCATTATGATTGGGGTTTTCTGTAAATTATTTAGTATTTAAAAATATTTATGTTCTGAATGCTCATTTGATGACGAAGAAGAATGTGGTTTTAATTACGATGTAAGCACACTGGGGACATGATATGTGAATGTGAATAAATGAGATTGCAAGAGTGATTGTGAAAATTTTTTGAGGTAATTTGCATTTTAATTAAAAGTAATGGTGTTGTAAAATGATGACGATAATGAGGATTCACTTCATTAAAAGTCTGTTTAAGGAGCATAAATGCAACTGATTTTATGACTGATTTGCATGGCTTTAATTTGCTTCGTTAAGCATTTTAACACGCAGATTTGGAACAGAAGTGTAATTGCTGGAAAATGTTGCTTACCGAGTCTCGAACTGCTGACCTCTGTGCCAAAAATTATAACTCTACATAAGTTCCAAAAAATCGAACTTTATTAATTCTACACTTTAAAAATCTTCATTCTTCAATAAATAATCAGCAATAAAACTTAAATTGTAGCAACTTGTTGCTTATAAAAAAATCAGCGATAACGAAAAAACAGGTATGTGTTCGAAGAAGAGTGTAAAGAGGGCAACGGAAACTTTAATTTCCTCTTCATTACGATTTTCCTACTTCCGTCGATAAAAAATTCCTTTATGCCATTTTCATTTATGTATTTTTGCATGCAGATGTTTTTCCAAATTGCAATTTTGCAGAAATAATGGTGAATGGAAAAAAATGGTGAAAATAGAAGTGAAAAAAATCAAAACTGAATATAAAATTGATTGTTAATTCAATTGAATTTACGCTACAAATCAAATAAAGGAATGGAAAAATTGCACTGTCAGTACCAAATTACAGGGTAATAATGGAAATGCTATAATGTTTTAATATTCCAAAATTTAAACTTCATGGTTTGATCGATGATGAGATGTTTTGTTGCCAAAAGTTATTTATTTTTGATTCAAAATTTTAATTAAACTTTAATCTGAATAATTGTGTTTGAATGAAACTGTTATGAGTTTGTTTGATAGGTTCGATGCCTAAGGCAATTAATTTAAAATTTTTCTAAATTTTTCTAGATGAAAATATCCAACGCAAAATTAATACTTGCACCCTCCAAAATTCCATAAATTTAAACAGAATAATTTCTCAAAAATCATAAACCATAAAAAAAAAATCCACCAATTATTACAAGCTTTATTATCATCTCTCTAAGTTACTACAATATATATTTTGGCACCAAATATCGTGAAGTATATTGCGTACATGATGAATATCCCCCATAAAAAAATTAAAAAGCAACAGTTCAGTTCTTTATGTGAAATGAAAAAGTTGAAAATTTATTCATGAAATTTTTTTCCCATTCGTATATTTTCATTTTAAACTTTTGATATTCAAATTTTTGGTCAATGCTGCCTTTTTTCTCCTCCATTGTGCTATATATTTTATGCTCTGTGATCTATAAAGCTTATGTAAAGTGGCAATATTTTTACATTCTCATAAAAAAAGTTCCATTCGGTCTGCTTCTGCATTTTCTTCTCGGGTGAATAAAAAATTTATTCGTAGAAAAATGCTATTTTTATGGCTTTATGCAACCTTATGTTTTTAAGAAAGAATCATAAAGAATTTTATAAACTGTATTTTCCCGTGGAAAGAATTACTAGATACTGTGGCTGTACTGAAGAAACAGAAAATCAAAGTTGATACTTTGTTGACAAATTTCGATTTCTAAAAATTCATTTACATTCGGTAATTGATTGTGACGAAGAATAAGTAAACATTTGCTTACTTTTGGATGTGACTTTATATGAATTTACTTAATTAACATCTCTATGGTTTTTGATTTTATTTTTAATGTAGAAATTCATTTTTTGTTTTTTTTTTTTTTTTTTTGTTTAAATAGAGTTTTGTGTTTGCGTCTGAAAATATTTCTTGATTTGGAATGAATGCGGATTCAAAATTCTCAATGAGAAAATTCTTATTGAGAATTTTGAATAAATTTTTAATAAAACTTAAAAAATGTGAAACATCACACAATTTTTCAAAAGTCCATGTCAACAATTCAGGATTATTTTTGACCCAAATCAAACTATCAGAAATTTTTCTTAACCTCACTAAATTATGTATGCATGATGAGAAATGTATTCATAAATTTCAGAATGATGATGTATATTTTCACTTACATGCATGAGATTTTCAGCAATTTTACGACCACTATTGCCGGTGTGTTTTATTTCCAGCAACATTTATCCATTTATAACTCTCAGCACATGCAAAATTTGGTAAATTTATATGAGCAGATGGATATATTGTGATGACATTCATGTCAAGATATAAGCCTGAATATTTTTATAGCAATAAGTAACGTAGAATATCCGATATGTGTGATACAACATACTTGAAATTACTCAATTCATCAGTCAGTCTTAATCCAATTTTCTAGTGAAGGAATCTTTGGAGAAAAACTTCATGTTAAAATACATAAAATAAACATTCTTGATTTGCTGCAAAATTTCTGACTGCTCTAATTCCAAATAATCCTTTAGTGCTGAAAATGTAACAAATATTGTCGCATTTGAATTCATTAAAGCTGGTGAAGGGTCAATAATTTAAATTGAATTTAAAAAAAAAAAAAAAAAAAAATTGTTTCCATACACCGAAAGTAAAAAACTAAAATATAGAGATTTATATTTATTTTGTACACAAAGATTTTGTAATTTTTGTTACTCTCAGTGTACGATTGAAACTACGATTGATGAATACCAGCAGATTCAAAACTGCATGTTTGTTGACCACTTATTTTATGTTTCATTCAGTTTACAGATGAAGATACTATGTGAATCTTTCTTTCGAGCTTTAATTATTTTTTAAATCTCTGATTTATAATCATTTAGTTAAAATAAATTGAATCATCTTCTTCGAAGTTTGTAAGAACAATAAAATATTCTTGAATGTTAAAAGAAAAATAAAAATTAGAAGAAGATGAATTTTACATCAACATCAAAAACTATATTTTACAAAATTAAAAATTGCGTTAGTTAAAAATTATAAAATCAAACATTACAAAGTGAGTCAATTATTCTTCAAACTAAGGAACAAACAAAAAGCAGACAAATTATTCTGAAGAAGTTTGCTGAATATTAATGAGTCCCATTGTTTTTATTTATTTTGAAGTCATTCATTCAGTTTACATTCGTCACGATAAAAAATAATTTTTTAAAAAGAAATATCGTGTACATAGTTTAATGCCTAGCTGTAAATAATATTTGCTTGTTTAAAAACGTCAAATCAATTTTAATTTCTCGGAACTTTTATTAGTAAATATGAATAGTCAAAACTTTAGTTCATCCTTTTTGTCTCCAAAATTTATTGCAACAAGAGAACCGTAACTTTAATCATGAATAATTGTTTTCAACATGATCAAATCATTCCTCAATTCCTTTTAATCAATTTCCTGACAATTTCAATTGATTTTCCAAAAATTATTTACTATACATTTACTCAATATAATTCACATCACCACATCTCTGTACTCATAGAGATAAAATCAAAATGTGGATTCATTATATTTGATTGCTCATTAACGTGACAACTTACAGACTTCAAAATTCATTGTTCAATGTGACAAAATCCGATGCATTTTGTGGTTACGCTAGAGTCAATATGTTACATTCAACTGCTTCAGCTTTTGAATGAATGCAAAATTTAGTCGGAAAATATTAATTGACTACCAATTCCGTCGACTTTAGATGAATAGAAAAAATATGAATTGTTTGTTGAGGATTATTTTTGTTTGCAAAAAGCATGATTTTAGATTTGATCAAAGTGTATAACAATAGTTTATTTCCCCTTAGTCTTGAATCAAAATTTTATTAAAATTTTTATTAAATTCAAAAATTTTTTGAGATTATTTACTTTAAAATTTATATATTTTATATATTTTAATGTTATAGTAAAAAAAATCATATTAAAGAATTTTGAGAAAAAACTTAACATTACAATTCTATTAACATATACAAAAGAATTTTTGCGCTAATAATCCATTAGTACATCATTAAAATTTTCCCATAACAATCTTTAAAAACTCAAATATTCCATATCTGTCTACATTGACAACAAGTTTTGCAAACTCTCAGAACCCACTTAGTAATAAACAGCAAAACACAATTATAAGGAAATGTATATATTTGTAATACGGAAGAAAGGTAATGAATTGAGACGCTTAAAAATCTAATTAAATTGTTAATTTGAGAATAAGAAAGAAAAGAATGTTTTTAAAAAAATTTCTTTCGTCGACAAACAATCAGAGAGCGTGAAAAAAGAGAATTTAATTTAATGTGAGAAGTTCTCAATTTCACATGTATGTGCGAGATTTTTAATTAAAATCAATTTAATGTGACAGCTACTGCACTACTTAGTTGTGTGTTTTGAGTATCTGGGAGATGTGTTGTAGAGTTAAGGATCTTTTTTCAAGGATATTGATTTAATTGCAAAAGGGTTGATTCTAATAAACATCAATTATCTGTAGATACGCTGCCATCGTAATGAAAAAGCTAATCTGTGTAATATTTTACTCAATTAAAATGAATTTAGACCACATTTCGTAACTTATTTCTCCAACCTATTACACTAAGAACATTTTAGGCAAACACATTTCCATCCACATAATCACAAACATTAAATTAAATGAAACTACATTAGCTGTATAAGTAAATATTAAGAGCATCTATAAACAGATTAATTCAATTAATTTCTTTACCTTCATAATTCAAATTAGATGAAATTCATTTCTTTATTAATTCAGTCATCATTATAACATCCTTATTCGCACGCTGAACCTCACACCTTCTAATAATGGTGGAAAAAATTAAATTTGCCGAAAAATATAATTAATTTTTTTGCTCATTCGTTTATACGCAGCTCTCTTGTTTTAAGCACTCGCACTCACTCAATCTGCGAATTAATGCGGCAACGGTTGCTCATTTAACGCCATAAAATGGTATGAAAATGATTATTAATTAAAATCACGATTATGACTTGACATAAATCTAAAACCATGTAGTCCGTGCTCATACAATACTGTATATATGCTTTTTCATATCGACTGAACCCATTCTACTCTTCTCTCTCTCTCTACCCGTGCAATATTACTTCTCATTCTCATTTTATTTTTTAGTATGAAAGTAATCAGAAATCCACTGAATATGTATATTAATGTTATATGAATAAATATAATACTGAAGTGGACATAAATGACTGATTATCCTTATGAATGTTCCATGAAAATGCAAAAATAGTAAAATTGTCACAATTCATGGATGGGTGTGGTATATGTAAATTTGTGGCAAAAAAGGTTATTTTTTGTAATAGGACTTTAATGTTTTATGATATCTTGTAGCAATGTAAAGCTATCGTAATGAGCATAAAAAACTGTTGTTTTTCTGTTTCTGGAAAATCGTAAAATTTGTCGTAACTGATTATTTTTATTATTCATTCGTGGTTTAATGTTTCGGTGTGCTTCTTGGTGCTAATTTTAATGAATAAATTGGTGAATTTTTTTTTATTCATTGTTATTTTGGTTGAATTGTTATGCAATCACTTAAGTGTTGGAATTTTTAAGATATCATTGAAAATCTAAAATTTGCGGCTGGTGGAAAAATTGAAGGTCATTCTTAGTCAACTTTAAGTTTAAACATTCCTTTTTCTGATCCAAAAATTCCCATACATTTCTGCCAATTTTCCTCAAATTTCTCCCTACGAATCACAGCCACAAATTGCACTGAATAGAGTCGCGCAAATGTGAATGAGTGCATGTATATCGTAGAGATTGTCATTAGTTAAAGTGAGTGAGATAGGAATAAAAGAGAACGAATGTCGAGTCCTATGGAGTGGGCAATAAAAGGAGTGAGTAAGTTGATAATATGGAAGTAGGAAATGAATATAAATATTTTATTCGCTTGGTCATAATATTTTTGTGTGTGCAGTGTATAAAATAAAATGAGTATGAGAGTTCAAGCGCACGCAATTATTACCCCCTGATAGAGTGAATAAAAGTTGAATTTTGATGTTTACTCTCATTATTATATGAAAAGGCATGTCGGATCGTTTATCGGTCGGCATTTACGCTTAATATATATTTTATAATGCACGAATATGTGAAATAATATACAGTAATACAATTTTTTACTGGGTGTTCTTGTTCTGTTATTGATTTTTTTGTGCTACCATCAACTTCTTCTTTTTATTCTAAATGCTTCAACTTGTAGCACATTAACTGAAAAAATAAATGATTTTAATTGTTTATTAAATATAGCTTGATTATTGGCATGTCGCAGGTAGCAAAAGAACGTTTATATAAACTGACTATAATCTATATTGTTGGCACCATGTGTTCAAGTATCGATTGTTATTTTTAGTTTCTGTCGAGCTATCAAATTTTTATTTCTTGATGGATTTGTTCTGAAGGGGATTTTTCCTGGATTCTACAAAAAATTGATTAGATCTTGTAAACTGAATCTCAATCTTTAACAATTACTGCTGCATACTCTTTTGTAAGCTATAAAAAGACAAATTTTATAAGGGTTCGTTCACTTATGATGTCCGGGAGGGAGGGAATCTGAGGCTGTGTGACAGTTTCAATCAATAGAAATTTTTTGATTGAAGATTTTGAGACATAGGGGGCACAGCCTCTAAGTCTGATTTTAAAAATCAAATTTATAAAATTTTAAAATTTCATCAAATATTCACAACATCTAATGCCTCAAAATCTATTCAGATATTTATATAAAATAATCTTTTTAATTTAATTTCATGTTCATTCATAAAGATAGGCACAACACAATTTTACTACACCTAAATAATTTCCAAAAGGCATCTTTTCATTTTAAATTATGAGTCTTCATGTCTAGGAATTGGAAATTGCTGTATAGAATATTTTCAATGATGATGTTCTATCACATATTGAAGTGCTTACTTATTGTTAAACCATATGCATAAACATGAAATTTACTAGTTAAATGATCCCATGTACAGTATATGCAATTTTATACAAGAGGATAGATAATGGAGATTATTGCCACTTTTTGTGTGCTTTTGCAATACTGACAGAATAATAGGGGGATAACATTAACATCAAAATACTACCATGACTTTAATATTCAGCTTTAATTTGTCAGTATTTTTTGTTTGCAATTTTTCGTTAATTAAAGTTGCTTTTCACAATATATTATGTATATCCTTCGAAATTGCCAGCCATAATAAATTTACGCATGGCTGATTATTGTCATAAATCTTCAGATAGACTCGCTCATTCACTTATCAACATTTTAAGATTTATAATTAATTACTGAATATTTTGAATCGAGAAGGGTAATTTAAAGTGAATATGTTTCAATGTTCGTGCATGAATGAGGCTGAGTATGTGATGCAAAATTTAATGAGTTGTGTGCTGAATTTCAGAATGTGAGAGATGATATACTACGCATCTTCATGCTGATTGTAATAAGTTAAAGCTTAAATTAAAGGAATTAGAAACTAAAAAATTAAAGGCATTTTGCAATCTTTCAATAAATTTTTGACTTTATCTTAACAAACATGCGACTAAAACTAAAACATGCTGCAGACAAAATGATCCTAAAACTTATCAAATTCAAAAATTTAGGTTGGAAAATTATTAAATGCAAAGCCGATTTCCAAAATTTTGAAAAAAAAAACTCACAGACATTCACGTTACATTGAGTTCTCATTTTTCCATTCAGCATTCAGACTGTAAAGTATCTATGCTGTGTTCAGGGTTGTGTTGTGAAAGAATAATAAAGAGAAGTAGCTACATTGTCAACATATGGTTTTTGTATGATAACATTCAACTGCAGCCTCATTTAACTTCCATGTAAAAATGCTTCCTCTTTTGAGTTCATTTCAATTTTGCATTAAAAATTAGATTTTTCACTAATGAGTGACTTGAATATAAAAAAAGAAAAAACATTCTGTGTTGTCATCATTAATGTATAGAGACCGCAAGTGAGACGATATTAAAGGCAAGAAGTAGCATTTGTGAATATGCAAAAAATAGCTCCCGTCTGGATGGAATGAGAGACGAAGAACTGCACAAGACGGAAAAGAAATTTTTCCTCATACAGATGTGCATCTTGTGAAGAACATTTTCCGGTTCGGTTAAGACGAATAAAAGCGTCTTTTTAATTTGAATTCAGCAACTAGTCATGATTTTTTTCCCACCACACAATATGCTTATTTTATACTGTCGTCGTCTCTTTTCTCTTCCATTCTGGATAGATGTACACACTATTCATTCATGTCATGGAAATAACTTTTTCATCATGACGTTGAAACTTTGTGATTTTTTTTCAGCTTTTACGTTTGCTGAATGCAGGATTTTTATTTTATTATTCCTTATCATTGTTATTACTTTAAAAGATTTTTAAACTTTTCATTCTTATCACTACTGCAATGTAAAATGAGTCGCTATTAAATTTGTTATGAATTTTTAAATGAGAAAAAGAGTTCAGTTAAAAGAAAATAATTGAATTATTACATTTATTATTGAGTTTTGAATTTTACTCAATTTATGGGTTATTCACTTAATTCTGTACTTAAGATGGCAACTCTTCAGATATTTATTATGGGATCATTCATCATAACACAAAAAATTGTAGTTTTTGATTCCATTCTTGTTTTCGAAATTTTCATAAAAAATTTGAAAATTTCAAAATTCAAAATTTTTAATTGTGGAATATGGAAATTACGTGGTTTATTTTAGGTAGGTGGGTGTAAACTCTACTCAATTTTTGGAAACATCACAAAATCACTCCTAAAATTGCAGCTATTTAAATTTCATATCCAATTCTAAATTTTTGATACAAACCCTTGATTTATTCCCTTCAGGCTAGCTTAAATATTTAGCATTGACCTTTACAGCTATGAAGAACAATACAAAAAAATAAAACTGGAATTATCTAGTTTTACAGAAGTTGTTGCTTCTTTAATTTATTGTTTCAAATCAACATTTAATTGCCATAGCACTAAAGAACAGAATGTATAATATTAATAGCTTTTATATTTCATTAAATTCATGTGCATGGTCATTAGCTTCTTATAAATTTTAAACACTAAAAAAATACTTTTTAATATTATTAACTACCAAAAGAGTATCACAAGAATTAACAAATTAATTAAAAATATTTTAACGCCTTCTTCTTCCCATGAATGAACCTCTATTTGCAGTCACTGATCCGCCAAAGTTTTGCTGTCCACCTTGAGGACCATTGAGTTGTTCATTTATATAGTCACGGTTAGCGAACCAGAATGGTTGTTGGTAGACTGGACGTTGATTCACTTCATTAATGTGATACATATTGTGTGGAACGAAAATTGGAAAATTTTGTGGCAATGGAATCACATTTTGATTTGAACTACTGTCACTGAATCTATTTGTTAATTCATTATTTTCCTCGGGGAATGGCCCTTTAACTCCATTAACAATTGGTCTACTTCCAGCATATGATCCACGTTGTGCATGGCTTAATCCAACGAGGGTTGTGACTGCACAGATGATAGCAATGACTTTCATTTTCAATTAAATTTATTTATTTATTTTTTTTTTTGACTTGTTAATTCACTTGACTTTTGTTTTACACTGAACCTGAACATAGACGATCATCTACTTTTATACTCATTTTGTGTTTCTTCTTTGCTTACTCTCATACTCTCTTAATGTGTGTCGTACTATGCATCGCATAAATTAAGTAAAGAAGTTTACGATTGCTTTTTCAGCGTAAAAAAAATATTAATGCTGTTCATCAATAACTGGAAATGATAAGAGAGAATTTTACTCTCAAATGAGTCACATGAGATTTTACAATATACACAAGAAAAATTTCTCAGCTGTGTAATTTAATCGCGATCAGTCTAGAAACAATTGTGAGCAGCTTCAATGAATGAGAATAACTTAGATGGGTTTTCCCCAGTTTTATGAATCGAATTCTCTCTTTTTTTTTCGTTTCCATTTGAACTTGGTAGACTTTAACGTTTTACGTCACATCTGGAGAATGCATCATATTGTGTGGCAAAAACCCAACAATTTCATATTTTTCTTTGGTAAATATGGAATCAAGTAAAAACTTTAGTGATGATAGAAGCGATTTTTTGGTGACATATTTTCTATGAGTAACATAGTTATTGGCCATTGACCGTCTAGAAAACTGGATTTTTGGTCTAGAATATTGGTAGCTGTAGGTGTGATTTTTGACTTTGGTGAACTATGAATAAATTATTATTTTTAGCTGGTTTAGCTTGATTGTTGTTACTGATGAAATTTAAGTTTGATATTTCGATACAGATGGTAGCTTATGGCTAGATTTTGCTTCAGAGTAAGTTTGCAGTCAAGTTTCTAAGCCCGGGATATTCCAGAATGTTTTATTCTTGTTGTAATACATTTTGTGTGTAATTCTGATTTTTGTAAAATACCTAATTTTCTGATTAAGAATTATGTAAACTAAAATATTATGAAGACACGGAAAACCCATTACCAAGCCTCTAAAAATTTCTTGGGAATTTTTATGTTTTTTGTGGTCAGAAAATTGACAAATTGCTTAAACAAAGACTCAAAAATTAATATTTTTTTTCTTGCAGAAATGTAAACTGCTTATTGTGAAGGTAAAGTGATTCAATATTTTTATTTACTCTTTTTGCACTTGAAAAATTATTTTTTATTATTCCGTCATCAGCATTGAATTTATGGAAATGAGACTTAGTCAAGAAGAAATAGAAAAGAAAAACATTTTAATTGTTCAACCGTAAAAATGTTAATCATAAAGAATTCAGCAAATTATTTAAATTTAATGGTAAACTAAGGCAAAGTAAGTGAATGACTAAGAAATTGGATTATTTTGATGGCCTAAAATAAGAATTAGATGAAATAATTTGAATTTCAAAGGCTTAAGAATTATTTAAAAATTGACGAAGTTTAAGTAGAGAGGTAGAGGATATTTAAATAGGGATATAAATAAGAATAATAAGATTGGTTCTTAAAAATTTCATAATAAGAATTTCATCAAGTATTTGAACTTAAAAGCCATGAAAACGATAAGTATCCATAAATTTATTAGACGAGAAGATTTTAAAAATGCAAATAAAACCGTTAAAACAAATAAAATCATTTTCGCGCTAAATTTTATGACCCAGAACACTCACCCATCCAGAAAACTATCACACCATCAGCCACTAGAACAAAACGAATAAATTAGCAATTTTATTCTTATGAAATTTCATTAAATGGCGTTAATTGAGAAAGAGGAATCGCGAGGGGAACAATATCCCGTTTTCTGCCTTATAATTATTTTTACAGCTTTATTTTCATCCTCATTGTCACTTAATTAAATAGAGAACAATGCTAGTAAATTTTTTTTCGCTAGCTATTCATTAAATATTTTTCATGCGGCTTTCAATGGACTTTTCGTGATTAAAAAGTTTTCCATAAATATTTATTCACCCAAACTTTAGTTATGTTCTGTTTATTTTTCTGTATGGTAAAAAAGGAAATGCCGTGGTGTCTTTGAAAAGCTTGTCTAATACTCTGTTTAGCATGGATATTAGCATGTCTGTGTATTACACCAGCAATAATTTAGATGAAAAATGCGTTCTCGTCATCAACTTTTTAATTACTTTTGACTTCTTCTCATTTGGAATTAAAACTTCACCGTTCAAGCTGTAAAATATAAAATTAATATGTATGTGAATGTGAATGAGTGTCACGACAGAGAACAAAACAGGAAAAAAATAAAAATAATAATACTCAACAACATGATAGGAAAAACTTCTAGCCGTGAAGAGCTCATTTCCATGTTAATTACTTTTTAAGTCATTATTCTCTACATAAATTCAAGTGATTATCTCTATGCAAACAAGGCAGTAAGGAGACGTATACATACAGATATGACTGTGTATATACAGATGGAGACGACGAAAAATAGAAAAAAACCATGAAAAGTAGGAAAGGACAGAATAAAAGTACCAGCATCAGAACACTTACATGCATACATAAATAAAATTTGAAAATTTACCACTTGTGGATGAAGAAGCAGTAACAAAAATAGAAATAATGTAAGAAGCAATAACGAGTGAAAAAAATGGCATTAATGATTCTGACTACGAAGCACGACTGAACAAAAATATTTGTGTTGTTTGTTGGCACTTGAATTTATTTTCTTTCCACTCTTTTTCCTGTTCTTCTGCTATTTTTTCGCATATTTTTTTTTTTTATATATACATATTCAATTTCATTCATTTTCTACTGTGTAAATACGATGTACATGAGATGAAGAATCGTATTGAATGAAATGTATGAGGAACATTAAGTACAGCAGCAACCACCAAACAGAATTCCATTCTCAACTTTTGTTTCATTTTCATTTTCTATATGTATGAAATTAATTGGCTTGTGAACAGTATGTTTTCTCATCTTTTACTCATGCTAGCAGCTCCTTTTTGAAAAAAAAAAAAAAATTGTAGGGATTGTGATAGAATTGTTACATTTTGGTTCCTTAAAATTGGGTAAAAATTGGAGATTTTTGATAAGTTTTTGAACTTTGAATATTAATTTCTAAAGTTAAATGATAATTAATCTAACCCAAAATATTGTGGTCCAACAACTGCGGACGAGAACTAATTTTCGATATTCCGGATCTAATTTTCGGAATAAATTTGAATTTAAACTTTCCGTTATTTCCCTTTCTTTTTTAAGTTAATTTATTTTTATTTTTGAGGCTTTATTTTTAATTTTAAAAACAGATTAGAACATAATTAAACTTTATTAATCATTTTACATCTGTTTTCAATGAGTTTTCACACAAAATTGGTCATAAGTTTTCGAAATTGTTTGTAAACAAACATGTTTGTTTACATTAATTAAAAAAGATAAAATTGATCAAAAAAATGTTCAAAATTTAGCTTAATTTTTATCATGATTGCTGATTAAGCTAATATATAAACTAAGAAAGTGTTTTAAATGATTAACCTAATGTAATCAAGCTTGAAAATATTCATTTTTAGTAAAATTTATTTTGTAAAGTAATTTCGAAAATTTTAAATTCATCCGAAAAAAAAGTGAGGGAATTTTTTAAATGATTCGAAATCAACTTCTGTTCAGTCTCTTCGCAGTTGTTGGATTGTGGTAAGTCCTTCTGACTGAAATTTCATAATAAAATTATATTTAAGAAAATTTAAAAAGAAACTGAAAAAAAGTGATAATAAAAAAAGGACACTTTGCATATTTTTAAGAATTCTATAGGAATTGAACCTTCATCATAACATCTTTAATACAGTAAATAATTAATTTAAATTTAAATAAATTAATAAATACAATTTACTTAATTTTTCAACTTTAAGAATAATTTGTAATTTCTAAATCAGATTATATAAAACTTAAAATCTAAGAATTAAATGCGTTTCATGACCTTATCGCAAGTAGATTGAATCTATTATTGAAACATTTTCTATGTACATATCTTAACAATTCCGCATACAATGAAAATAACATTAGAAGTAGAGAATGAAAGAGACGGAAAACGTTCAATATTGAGTGAGAGAAGATTGTTTTGACGATGGAAGAAAGTAAAAATATAAAGGAAATTCTGTAAAAATGGCAAAAGAAATGAAAAAAAGAACAAACAAACATCCAAGTCTGTTTAATTGAAGACGCTTTAATCACTTTAATTCACATCCCATCTAATGTAATTGACTTTTTTCGAATGTATTATTTCTCTTTTTTCCTTCTGCTGCTCTGACTGGTGAAGGAATAGTTGTTGTCTGCTATTGTTGCTCATGCCTTTTAGTTTTAACTTTATGTTCTGTTGTTTTATTGTGTTTCGTGCTCAATATAAGAAACTTAATTACGACTTTTAATTTATTGTGAAACAAAAGGCATAATTTATTTGGAATTAAGTTTTTTATACTGAAACGAGTAGTTGTTCGAGACTTCTAGTTCGGTCATGTTGTTTTTCTTTCTCAATCATTAATTATTATTGCCTGTTGTAGCTAGTTGCAGTCCTGTGTAAAAAATGAATTAAAGTTTGACTGTAGTTTTTGAAAGGATTTAGGAAGTTCATTTAAAGGGTGGAGTTCGTAATGGGATTTTTTTTCTAGTAGATCAATAAATACTGCTGAGAATTTTGTTTCAGGAATCACATTGAAATTTAATAATCTTAGGAAAATCCCAAACTAAACAACATATTGCATATTTGCAAAATTGATAACAACATATGGAAGTAAGCTGTAAACAAGGAACTAATTCGCTTAATTTCATTTACATTACAAAATTGCTCACTGTTATGAAACTTTAATCAGATCTAAATGATGCTCCAAACCCAAAACTTTTTTTTCGTTCAAATTGCAATTTAATTAAATTCCAATTCAATCAAATTTGTGGTTATGTCATCCAAATAATTTCATCAATTTGTTGTGTTATTTATTTGTTGCGAAAATTCCAGAATGACTACAAATTTAATTCATTGAAACCACAAAAATCATGCATTTATTGAATCATTTGATTGATTAAATTACTTTACAAAATAATTAATGGATATAACATCATGGATTATAATTAAGCAAATTACTATTGAATCGGAAATTCTGTTAAATGTGTTAATTTGTGACTGGGATGAAAAATTAATATAGATTCGATCTTTTTTATACAGATATTGTAATTTAATTTATGCATATAGTTTATTTATATAAATCACTGTTTATGGATGAGTTTTTATCTTGTTTTTATCTGTTTTAGTGCAATATTTTTAGAGCTAATTAATTTGCACAAAATGCATTAGAACGAACTGATTATTACTGATCAATATGGAAATTATTTAATTTATTTTAATTTATTAAATTACATTAAAGAATGTTTCATAAATCAGAACCTGTTAACTTCAAAACAATTCAGACAAAAAGCATCATTTAGTGCCATCCAACTATGAAATAATAAGTATTGGCAAAGAAATATTAATCAGCAAAAAAATATAAACAAACGATTTAATAAAGAATGCTAGAAGCTAACAGGTTATTCATTGAGAAGGTCATGAAATTGATCAGCTCATCGAAAACACAAAATCAATACAGATTAATATAATACGCGGAGAGAAGAGGAAAAAAAAAAATAAATATAACAAAGTTCTGTTCTATCTCACATTTTTGCCCCGTCATTAAGTGAAGTGTAACAATAACGATTATTGTGCTTGTATATTCTACAGTATGAGAAGTTATAATTGTGATAATGTGCGTGGCTGTAAATATTTTGATTCGATAATTTGCCCGAGTAGTTATCATGCTTAAGTATCAATTTACAATGCCCATACACGTATATAATCGATCAATAATGAAGCTTCCTTTGTACGATTTTCATTAATTTTCCATGTTGGCAGCCAATTGTTACGTGCATGCCAAAAGTCTCGTGCAGCTGTTGATGAATCATTTTTCCATGGTTTATCACCTCCATTATTGATGATATCATCAGTGAACAAGTGTGAGCCACCAACTGCTAGTTGAATTGATATATAAAATTCGTCATCGAATGGTGCCATCGACTTTGATTTTCCTGTCCATGGATTGTGAATGTTTGGGTACTTAGCTTCAAAATCTCCTTTTTCCCAGAAACCACTTTTAGCTTTTATTGTTCCAGTCTCCTGTAGATGAAGATAAAAAGTTTATAGTTAGATTTCTGTGATGAATTTAAGAATGCCTTTTAGGGTTTGTCCATAAATGATGTTAAAATATTGAAACGCTCTTTCTTTAGAGCATAGAAGATATCTTGTAAATTTCAGGGATATCACTAATGAACAAGTCAAACTTACAATGTCATCTACACTAAACGTAATTTTTTCACTCGTCCATTCCATTTGATAACGATGAAAACCAGATGCAAAACTCTTAGCCTTATCATTTGAATTACGTGTAAACGATGTCAATTGCCATGCATCAGTCTCTGCGTACGGACCAAAATGTAAAGACGATGTAATTTGATCAATTCCAATGTTCACACCGCTCTTGATTAAATCACGATTACCACGAGCTTCAAATAAGTCAATTTCACCGCTTGCAGGCCATCCACCATATGAATTTCGTAATGGAAGGAATTTGATCGATGGTAAAAGCCAATCGCCTGCCGGTAATTTTGCTGCTATTTCAACTTTACCGTATTTAAATGCAAACGAGTTCAAAGTTCGTAATCTTGCGCTTTTTATTGGATTTAAAATGTTTTCATGGTTTCCAATACGTTTGCATCCTGAATGTGCAGCATTTGTACATCTTCGATGTTTGTGAAATGGGAAAAAAATAATAGAGAAAAAAGTTAAGCAACGAAATGTAAAAATAGGAATTTTGTACATTCTAACTGTTTTCTGATTTGATTCTATATGCATTGATGCAAATATTCTGTGAAGCAGGATTTTAAGAAAGGGAAATGATTGCTTTTTCTCTTTCATTCCCATGCTTACCGTTCATTGGAAGCTCCATTTAAATCAAATGATCCAGAATACAGAAAATATTCACCAAAATCATCTGATGTTAATGTTGGTCGAATATTCAAATTTCCATCGTCAACAAATGAATTCGAGCGGTTATTTGTGTACCATTGGAACTCGTGACTCTGTAAAGAAAATGAGAAAACGTAGCTTTAAGGATTTTTTTTTGCACAAATATTTGCAGAATTTCCTTTGTTTTCTTTCTCCTTTTTCCGTCTCACTACAAAGTACACGTACCGAATCACCCGTAAATGTAATATCATGCTGCCATATATCCACATCAAGAGTGCCATCAAAGCTCTCTTCAAATATTAAATCACCCGAGCACACTTTTTTCTCATTTACCGCTTTTGTACCACTTGTGGTTGTGACACTCTTTTCACATTTTGTTACTGCACCATGAACTCTTGACTGGTTGAAGCTTGTCAAAAGCATCAAAAGGAGAAGATTAAAAATTTTTATTGACATTTTTTTTTTTTTTTGTTTACTATAGTCAGTATGTGTTGATTTGATATCGAAAATGTGTTTGATGCTCATAAAAATGCAACTGCTTTTTATATACAAAAATTTGGTGCTAAATATTGTTGCAAAACTGATGAGAAGAAAAACACTTCATTATGGCTTTGTCGGAAAAAAATTATTATGTTTCAATGATAATAAATTTTAGCTTTTATGGCAATAAAGCATCGAGTTTGTTTTATGTGCGGAGGAAAAACAGAAGCAGCGAAGTAAGGGAGTTATGTATGCAGCACACAATGCGGATGTAATTGATTTTTCGCACTATACATGAGCGAATTGAATGGTGGAAGTTTGGAAGAGTTTGTAGAGTTATTGTGTTGAATTTGTTAATGGTGCTGTGTGACGCATTTGATCTGTCCTAGGGAAAATATTTCGTGAGGTTTGGTTCTAATTTTTATAAAATATTTGAATCCAAACACATTGTACATTCTTTGAATCCAAAATGTCTTACGAAATATGCCAAAAACCTGCACTGCTAAATGCATGACATTCTAGTATAATATATGATACAATAAATTATTATTTTTATAGACTATTTTAGATGGATGAAATGCCAATAAAACGAGAAAAAAGGAGGGTAGCAGTAAGTCATTATTTTAAGCACGTTTCTTATTTTCCGAAGATTTATTCCTCTGTCATAATTTTCCCGTCTCTTTCGAAAATTGATTTCTCTTGTAGAAAAATTCTATTAAGCTTTTTTTTGTTCTGCTGAATATGAAGAAGTTTCAGTTCTTCTTTCCATTCGCCTTATTTATATTCACAGCAATAGAACTACATATTGCGACATCATGTAAATTGATAGTTCTTTGGATCTTATAGCAAAGATAAATGAGTGGAAATTGTGGGATGGAACTTATTGAAATGTTTTTGGCGTTGATAATTAGATGGAAATGGAAATAAGAACTTTAGCTAATTACAGGCCTTCAAATTCTTAAAGCTTCAATTTTCATTTCAAAATATTCTACCTACTGCATCTCCTGTTTAGAGGATTTGGTATTTCGCGTGTGTACACGTATCCACCTACAATGAAGGCAATAAAAGTGTGTAGATAGATAAATTATGAGCCTTTTTCGGTGATTTATTGTGCGAACATTTTCCCGTGATTACTTACGCTTCGCTGTACGCCGGAAACATCAATCATGACGTGTTAGTAGCTAGTTGTGAAAAAATTCTTTTCACGCCTCAATAACTTCATTCGTCATGTTTTTTTCAATTACTTCATTACTTCCAAAAAAGAAGCAAAAAAAAAAATATTATGCATAAAATAAAAGGCAGACAAACGAGCTTTTGTAAATTGAAAATTGAAAAAATGCAAATTAAGCTCTTTTTTACGTTAGTCGTTACTCTGTCTGTGTTTGATGCTGATGGAGCAAAAATTGCCTCCAATGTAAAATTATTGATTGAAAAAAAAATTTTTTTTTTATTCATCCCAATTTGCATTTTATATTTTATTGATAAGATTGAAAATAAATAATCTGTTATGAATCCCATATGGATATGAAAACTGCATGCAGAAAAGAACATGTTGAAAGCACCAAAAAAACATAATACTGTAAATCACTCTTTGCTCTTTTTCAATCCTCATGATTCTAAAATAAATTCAAAAATAGTTTTTAATATTTGAATAGAAAGTCATGAAAATAGAAGATTAAATTTTCATTTTGAGCTTCTGTTTTTGAATTTTGTGCTGATTGCGGCTTCAGATTGTCTTTTAAAGTCTTTTGGAGTTAAAAATAAAATTCAGCAAAACAAAATTTATATTTTCATTAAATTAACTAAATAATTAACTGTAGTCTTTTTTTACTAGAACTCTAGAATTTTTGCCAAAATCTCCACTAAATCTACTTTTGAATTATCTAAAAAAACCTTAAACTAGTCTATAATGCGTCAGATAAAATTGAAAGATCAAACTTTTAGTAGTTTAGAACTCGTTTTGTATGTTTTCTCTAAAAATGTCAATCTCACAATATCCATTTATCTATCCATCTCATGTCTTTATAAATATGCTTTTCTGTTGTGTTTATGTTCACATTGTCAAATAACAAAAGATGAAAAATCTATTTGAGAATCTTTTCTATTTTCCTTTTCACTTCTTTTTCGATCTTTTTTTTTTTGTAGAGCATTTATCCAATTTTCATCATCATTCTCATCATCATCATTTTCATGTTCCTTCTATTCATTTTTATTTTAAAGAACATACATAAATATGTACAAGTAAAGATGTATGAATTGTGTGAAGAATGAAGCTACTAAACGATTTTCATTCTCTTCTCAGTTTGAAACATTTTTTAGCGCATTTTTGGAAACTTGTTTTCAAAAAGGAAGCTCAATCATACACTTTGTTCGGTCGGCAGCAAATTTTGAAAAACTATCTTTTGATCTAGACATCGTAGAGAGCTCCGGTTTGTTTTATTAGCTTCGTTTCATCGAGTTATTGGCGGCAAATGTATTTAAAAGTCCTAAATTTGTGTTTAAACACTTTAATTAATTTTAATTATTTTTTGATTTCACAAAGAAAGTAAACAACACACGACTGCAACTTCACGTCATAGAAATTTCAAATATTTTTTGACCGTTGACATTTGAAAATTTTTTGACCGTTATTTTTTACGAAAAGTTTTTTGTTCAGTTTTGCAAGTTATTAGTTTGTGCATAATGAAAACACACTTTTCATGCACAATGAATGTGAGGAAATTGAAACTAAAGGGTTTTTGATCATTGTTGTAACATTTTTGCAAAATTATAGTTTTTTTATGCAGAATATTGCAAGGTCTGTCCTGAAAGTTGATATACTTTCAATTCGTAGCTCGATTACTGATCGCCGCGCCAAAAATGCGCTGAAGTCCCTCGATATGAAACACGAGGACTTTTGTAATTTTTTTCTTATTTTATTTTCCAATGCCACCTACACAATCCTCATCCGATGTCAGTGTCTTGTGTCAATATTTTTATTTGAAAATATTTAAAAACATTTATTTTTCTCTCTTCTGCATCTTTTTCCATTCATGCATGTTTAAAGGGAAAAATAATTTTTCATTCTATTTTTATTGGAAGAATATCAGAAGAGATTGAAATATTGAATAACAAAATAGGCGGAAAATAAACTTTCTCTTGGTCCATAAAGGAAACTGTTGATATTATCAATAATGAAAATTAATCTTTTTCATTGACTATGAATTGATTCTTCTTGGTAGGTAGATTGATGGGAATTAAATTTGAATCTATTTGAAAGATGCTTTATTTTTATGGATAGTTTTATATTGTTTGATTTAAAGTACGATTGTAAGATTTTGGCTAATGGAATTAAAAAAAGTTTAAGTTCTTATAGATTCCTGAAAAATAAAGAAAAAGTGTACAAAAATAAGTTTTTTTTTTTTTCGTTACGATTATGCCAAAAAATCGATCAGAACCTAGTCCCTAATTGTGTCAAAAATTAACCTCTTCATTCAACTCAATGTCTTTAAATTCTTTAACGTATTTAAACTGATTTCCATTTAAAAGGAATTAAGATTCTTAATACTGTCGAAAGTCATGAGCTTTTTCAATTATCATCCTCTATAAATCTTCATCTATCAGTAAAACAAAAATCGAAAGCACTTGAAACTTTATTGAACTCTCACAAAATCAACTTTAAAACCCTTGATTGAGCTGCTATGTTTGCCATCAATGTTACATTATCTTAATCTTTTTATTTCTTATACTTATTAATTCTTCCATCTTCTCATTCGCCATCTTTTACACTCAAGCACTTGCTTCATTCCATCTTACACCATAACTAAGATACAGTAATAAAGAGCCAAAGAAATTACATCCATCGAGACACGAAAGTTAAACTTGTCGTTTAAAAAAATTCTCATTTCATCTTATCGTGATGTGTTAACTTGTTGTTTCTACTAATTACTTGCTGATACTTACAGCAACATGATTTATGAACTCTTAATGATGTGAAATGTCACGATGTATACTTTTTTAAGAGGAACGAGAAAGTGAGTGAGATAAAAAAAGTTTTTACTTGATTAATTCATTGATAAATGTTGACATGTCACACGAATGTTATTTATTTCTCCTGCTCACTCTCTTGTGATGAGTATTTTTTTAGATTGATTGATTAAAGCTAAATTGTTGATAATTGTTTTGCATTTTAGATTGATAGAATAAATTTATTTATTTTAAGGATTTTTTTTTATATCAAAACTTGATTGACGGGATGTTCGACTTGTATATTTTTTTCATACGGAACTTCTTGTCGCTTAGAAATGAGCTTATCAATGAGTCGGCGGTAATTATCGAAATTTATTAAATTATTGATTTGTTACTAAGTTAATTAACCAACTAATCAACCTAAGATAACCTTGTTGTTTATCGCGTGGTATCTAAATTTGCCTACTAATTATTATTAATTAACTAATTAATTATAGAAGATGTAAGTAAAATTATTTACATGCCACATGTATTTCAGTACATGCATGTAGGTAAAATTCTAAAAAGTAAATGTAGATCTTAATTAAATTTTGTTGTAGTTACTTCAAAATGTTTTAAGAAACTTTACATCCATTGGCTTGTGATCCGATTAAGAGATTTGTAGACTTGTTTTAGATTTCTGATTGTTGGTAGGTGAAAATTAAATTATGAAAAACATATGAAGTTTAATCCTTTTTGGTTTTTAAGAAAAGCTAGATAACTTGCAAGAAAAAAATGTATTTTATAAAATAAAATAAAATGAATTGTATGTAAATTTGTTAAGCTTATAAAATTTAAAGATAAAGTCTTTTAACTGATCATAAAAGTTTGAAAATCTGCAAATTTTCTGTAAAATTCAATCGAAGTTCAGCTCATATCATTAGATACAACACACATGTCATAATATGTGCATAATCTGACATAAAAAAATATCAATTAATTGAAGCAAAATTTATTTCCCTCAAGTGAATAATTAATTATTATATTGATTTTTGTGAGCAAATTAATTAACCACAATCATTTCAATTGTACTTGCCTCATTAATTAATCAAAAGGCAACTTTACTGATGATTAATAAGTTTATTTTATTCTGCGATGAAAATATTAATTTCCATAAATGTAAATCGCTCACGAGTCAATTACACTTATTCATATTTTGCGAGATTCTTTTGTAGAGATAAAAGCAGATGTTGAGTTGCTGCTAGAGACTTTCTTGATCTGAACTATGCAATAAAAGTTCTAGATTTTTATCAAACTTAATGCAATTTTTTGTTAAAATTATGATGGGAATTAAAAATTACAGATTAAGTCACAAAACTCTACTGATGATAAAACACACTCTAACTAAAGATCCTCACACAACCTCCAATACTTAACACATCCATAAATTCAATTTGCGAATCAAAACACAAAAATATTGATACAAGGCTTTGCAAATCCACTCAAGTGTATCGTATCCGTACATCTATGTAGTCTAGACAAATAGCCACTACTTGAGAATGTTTCTCATTTTTTTCTATAAATTGAACAGACAAATAAAGCGGATAAGAGGCATGATGTTCATCAATAGGGATCAAGTAAAAAAAGCAAAACATAACAAAAGAAAATGGAATCTCCAGAAAAATGTTTCCAACGTAAGTAGTTTGCCGACGAAAAATAAATAGGATAAATAGGAGAGGCAAAAAGTGAGCATTGATGATGGGATGAAAATTGCCCAATGATTTGGAACAGACACATTAGGTCTGATCACAATTTAAGCTTCAGGAAAGCTTTCATGAATAATTTGATGGATTTATTTGGCATTAAAGCACCTTGACTTCACATTGATTCTATTTGTTGGACATATTTAAGGGAAGGAGAAAAAGGCAAGATTGTACATAAACTAGCAAAATATTGATGATGATGTCAAATCTTCTTATGCTAGATAATTTTTCATGCATCGGCAGTGATGGAGAAATAAGCTATTTATGATAAGGATTTATAACTTGTTGACTGATATGGAAGGAAGTGAAGATAAGAAGAAAGTTTGTTATGGTATTTCAGGAGGTGTCAAAATGTTATTAGAGCTTAAATTCATGACTTTTTTGGTCCAAAACTCAGAGATTCAGTCAAATTACCCTGCAAAAAACTTCCAGCTGTGACCCCTTTTATTGACTACGTATTTGAACAGAACTAGTTCACAAAAGGTTGACGGATCAACATTTATATTCATTTCACTTCCAAAAAAAGGCAGCAACAAAATATGAAAATTTCTCTCAATTTCCTTAAACAGATTTCGTATTCTTATTCATAATTCATGCGGTTGCTGCTTCTTTAGTGAATCTGATTTCATGATGTTCCACTTTTCATTACGTTTTCGTGATGTGATGAGAATGAGAACAAGTTCATGATTTGTATCTAAAAAAACTGAATTTCATAAAAAATATGATGATTTAATTAAGTTATATTATAAAGACTTGACAGGTTTAATTAAAGACTCTTTCTATATGCTTGTTATTATTTTCTTGCTGCCTTTCTTACCTTTTTCATTGTGTACACACGGTATATGATCAAAAATGAGCTATTATGAAATTTCTAGTCCTCAGGCTATTTTTAGAAGCATTTCAAAGAAATAAATGCGTGTATGAATGAATCCCTTTTGGTTGAATGATTCGCTTAAAAAGGCGGATATCTGTAGCTACAATGTTAAACAAGGATAAATTTCAAAGAATTTATTGATGACCTTTTTATTGTAATCTATCCACTTGTTACAAAAATAATGAATTCATTGTTGTTTCTAGGACGTTTTTACATGCGCCTTAGTCAATCATTTGATTCTACTTGCCTTTTACAAACAATTTTATCTTTAACTTTTTTTGACATTTTCGCCAAATACAGCGAAATGGAAGCACGCGATAGTTGGAGAAATTGCTTTTGTAGAAATGTTAACATAGCTCTCTTCATAGCAATTAAATTAATTATGCTGTTCTGGAATAGAAACAAATGAAACGGATGATAATGGAATGGATATCTGTAATTTATTATTAAAATGTATATAATATGATATTGGCTTGTTACTATGCTATGGTATGCATACAAGATAAAAAGGTAAATAAATTGGAAAAAAGAAAAAAACAAAACAAAAGCAGTAGGTCAAAGAAATTCGATGTAGGTGCTGGAAGCGCTTTGAGATTTTGTTTTTAAAAATACATGCAGATAGTATGTGAATGTAAAATATGATTCATTTACGATAGGATTCAAACCCACACTATTCTTCAGAAATATATTATTTATATGCTTTTTGAACTGAAAATATACTCATTTATACATTTGACTAACTCTTTCAGTTAACAAGATTGTGTAGCACATTTTTTATTCTAAATAACTAAATAGGTTGAATAAAGGATGCTACGGACCTACACTAAAATCGAGCACCAATTAGGTTGTATAAAGTTATAAAATCAGCGTATTTCGAGTTGGTTTAAAATTTATTTAATTGAAGTATAACCCTTCCAATTTAATACTCCTACTTAACAAAGAGTTCATAAAATTTAATGATGTTTAATCTTACTATGAAAAAGTAAATAAATCCTCAGAGATCAATAGTTCAACGAAAAAAACTTCTTCCTTGAGTTCAATTCCAGTGAGTCAAAGGATGAAGTTCATCCTTTCAAGACTTCATCATTTTCCATCATCAACTTAACACGAGCTGCATAAACTACCATTTTTTTTCATTTCCATTCCTCGGTCAGTCATTAATCAGTCAGTCCATCTTGTTGGCAAAAAAATATTCATCTCAATGAATGTGTTGCTTCATAAAAATTGCCTGTCAGAGAAGCAAAAAGGAACGAATAATTTCTTGACATTTGCGTAAAAGAGGTCCACATAGACTGTAATAGAGTAGCTAGTCAAACATAAAAAAAGCAGTAAAGAAGAAGAAAATGATGAAAAATATTAAACGATTGCCTTTTAGGCTATTTCACATTTCAAGACACAGAAGAAGACAGGAAAAAAAATGGAAAGACCTTTATTCATTCAGGAAATATCTTCGGATAAGGATTAAATTAAGGGTGATGAAGTTCTGTCAATCATGTTGAATTTAGGGATGCTTACATAATGGAAATTAATACTCTACAAGATTCCGGTCCTCATTAAGATGAATGAGTTAGGAATAGGAAGAAGATGGAAAATTATTAGTAAAGGCATCATGCAAGGTGTCGTGAAAATTTAAGATTAAATCGAGAGAAGACAAAAACTTTTTGTGGCTGCGGAAGTAGTAAAATAGAAAAACTTTGGAAACAGAAATTAATTTCACATCCTCCACAAACTTGCCACCTATGTCCAAAAGGAAAAAAGACATAATTTTTCGTTCGGTACTGAGAGGAATGAGAAAATGGAAAGAAAGCAATTAGTATCATGCTTAACACGCTCAATTTCTAATTAATGTTTACGTTAATATTGACATTTTTATGGTCTTCATCGTTCCTTATTTTCAATGTGCTCTGCTGTAGACTAGAAAAAAAGAGGGGATTATGACGTGGAGAGAAGGAAAAACAACTCTAAATGTGAAAGTGGAAATTAACTATGTGGAAGGAAGACTCATAAAACATTCATGTTTTTATTATTGTTACTGATTATACTGCCTTCTTTCCTTTTGTTTGGGTTAAATGAAGTTGAATGAGCTTTTCAAAAAAGTAATGTAATTAAGGGAAATAATTCTTGTAAATTTTCTTTTGCGCCAGCATTAAAAGGTCACGAATTTGGAGTCATGTGGGATTTCATACAAATAAGCTTATTCATTTCGTTATGGATAATGGAAATTAATTGTGTGGTATAAAAAGGTTGATTTTCACGTAGCTTTTAGCAAGTATATTAAATAATTTATGCTTATTTGCACTTTAATTAAGGTTTATTTGTTTTTCGGGTGTTAATCAAATTTGAGATTTTGTGGATGCAGATTTCTTGCAAATATTGGTTTGATATTTTATGCATGTAAAATCAACGTTCATGAGTTATGGAATATTACAAAGCTAAAATCTGATAATTGTTGAAATTAGACCTAATTTATGAATTAATCCACAATTTTTCATTTTTCCTCCAAAATTTTCTCATGTCTAATATGATTTTCATGTCCAGCTTAATATCCAAAACATTTCATCTAATCCCACTTAACAACATTTTTGATGCATGCTTAATGATCACTGAAAGTCACCTCATTATAAAAAGTTACTCAACAAGTCACATTAACTCACAGGCCAATACATCACCCCATTCAATGATACTGCTCAATTGATAAGTAGCAGTAATATACACATCGTCTACAAACAATTTATCAAGCTTTACTTAATGATGGCTTTAATTTTGTTTCTTTCTTCTTCTTCGAATCATCGCACTTCGATAATTTTATCTCTACTCATCTCAACAAAGTATGTATCAAACTAGACGAGATGTTTAATGAAGCGATCATAATCATAAATAAAAATAAGTAAGCTCATAAGTGACGAGCATCATGATGATACTGATGATGGTGCGATTGTTGTGTATATTTTGGTATTCAATAACGAAAAAATATATGATACTGTAATGACAAAGATGGAAGTTATTCTGTGCACAATGAATGGAGATGCTACGTTTGCATGATGATGAAAATTTTTTAAAGGATTTTTATATTTTTCAAGTGAAGTTTTGAAGTAGATGTGAATTGGTGGTTTTTTGAGGGTATGACGCATTGAAGCTTGTTTTTTTTTGGTTTCTTAATCTATAAAATTTTGAAAACTTAAACCATTCCGTAAAAAAATATTAAAGCTGTATCTTTAAATCCACCTTAAATGTACTAATCCAAATTCATATTCTAATACCTTTATCCACATTCAACACCCACCCAAAATGATCCACAATAACACTCAACCATTATGGAAGTCTACCTAAAAAAAAGCAGTGTTGGCAAGCCGCCGGGCGGCCGCCGCCAAGGCCGCCAAAACGGCGGCCGCTGAGTGGCGGCCGCCGTTTTGGCCGCCGGGCGGCGGGCGGCGGAATTTTTTCATTACTATTTTCCTTTTCTTTAATTGTTTATACTTGTTTTAAAAGAAAATGAAGGAAAATAGTGAAAAATTTTAAGAAAATTGTAAAAAATTAAAAAAATGAAAAATTTGATGGAAAATTGAAAAAAAAAATATTTTTTTGGTCAAAGTTATGTGAAAATGACAAAATGAATGAAAATTGTAGAAAATTTGGGATGAAAAACCTTGGGATGAAAAAACCCCTCAGAAAAGCGATTTTTCGCATTGATTTTCTTAGTTTGGATGAAAAACCTCTCAGAAAAGCGGTTTTTCGCATTGATTTTCATATTTGGGATGAAAAACTCCTCAGAAAAGCGATTTTTCACGTTGATTTTCTTAGTTGGTATGAAAAACCCCTCAGAAAAGCGATTTTTCGCATTGATTTTCTTATTTGGGATGAAAAACCCCTCAGAAAAGCGATTTTTCACGTTGATTTTCTTATTTGGGATGAAAAACTCCTCAGAAAAGCGATTTTTCACTTCGATTTTCTTAGTTGGGATGAAAAACCCCTCAGAAAAGCGATTTTTCGCGTTGATTTTCTTAGTTAGGATGAAAAATCCTTCGGAAAAGCGATTTTTCGCATTAATTTTCTTAGTTGGGATGAAAAACCCCTCAGAAAAGCGGTTTTTCGCATTGATTTTCTTATTTGGGATGAAAAACTCCTCAGAAAAGCGATTTTTCATGTTGATTTTCTTAGTTGGGATGAAAAACCCCTCGGAAAAGCGATTTTTCGCATAAATTTTCTTAGTTGGGATGAAAAACCCCTCGGAAAAGCGATTTTTCGCATTGATTTTTTTAGTTGGGATGAAAAACCCCTCAGAAAAGCGGTTTTTCGCATTGATTTTCTTATTTGGGATGAAAAACTCCTCAGAAAATCCATTTTTCGCCTTGATTTTCTTAGTTGGGATGAAAAACCCCTCGGAAAAGCGATATTTCACGTTGATTTTCTTAGTTGGTATGAAAAACCCCTCAGAAAAGCGATTTTTCGCGTTGATTTTCTTATTTGGGATGAAAAACCCCTCAGAAAAGCGATTTTTCACGTTGATTTTCTTATTTGGGATGAAAAACTCCTCAGAAAAGCGATTTTTCACGTCGATTTTCTTAGTTGGGATGAAAAACCCCTCAGAAAAGCGATGTTTTACGTTGATTTTCTTAGTTGGTATGAAAAACCCTTCGGAAAAGCGATTTTTCGCATTAATTTTCTTAGTTGGGATGAAAAACCCCTCAGAAAAGCGATTTTTTACGTTGATTTTCATATTTGGAATGAAAAACCCCTCGGAAAAGCGATTTTTCGCATTGATTTTCTTAGTTGGGATGAAAAAACCCTCGGAAAAGCCATTTTCGCGTTGATTTTCTTAGTTGGGATGAAAAACCCCTCGGAAAATCGGTTTTTCACGTTGATTTTCTTAGTTGGTATGAAAAACCCCTCGGAAAAGCCATTTTACACGTTAATTTTCTTAGTTGGTATGAAAAACCCCCCAGAAAAGCGATTTTTCGCCTTGATTTTCTTAGTTAGGATGAAAAACCCCTCAGAAAAGCGATTTTTCACGTTGATTTTCTTAGTTAGGATGAAAAACCCCCTCAGAAAAGCGATTTTTCACGTTGATTTTCTTAGTTGGGATGAAAAACTCCTCAGAATAGCGATTTTTTACCAAAAGTTTATTAAAAAAGAGTAAAAAATGATTTTTTGTCGAAACTTATATGAAATTTTTCATCAAAGTTTTAAATTTTTTATAATTTTCATAAAATTTTTTATTATTTTTCACATTTTCCTTCATTTTTGTTTAAAAAAAATTGATTAAAGAAAGAAAAAAAATAATTGAAAAAAACTGGCCGCCCGCCGCCCGGCGGCCAAAACGGCCGCCGTTTTTGGCGGCCGCCGCCAAAAACGGCCGCCGCCAAACGGGCCGATTCCAACTCTGAAAAAAAGTACAGCAAAATTTTTGCCTACTTTCAAATTCAATGCGCGTCTACATGAACATAGACGACAACATAATGTAATTTTGCACAAAAACCTTCGTTTGCTGTCAGAAAATTTTCTTTTCTTCTTCTTCTTCCATCTTTATTTTTTCTCCATTTTTTTTGTCGTCCTGAATTATAATCGTACTTAAGGATTAAAAGCATGTAACAAACATTTCTTTAATTCGAAACATGAAGTCGTAGACACATACATAGATGTATAGACGATAATATACAAGTGATCTTATATATATTATTATGCCGACATTTAATTGAAATGAATTTATTGAAGTTAATTAAATTGAAAAGTTCGTGTCGTATTAAGTAACAAGATTCCATTCCATTCTCGTCTTTTTTTTAGGAAACGAATAACAAGTCTTCCTTCTTGTTGATGGAACAAATGTTGGAATGAATGTGATGTTGTTAAATAAATGAAGAAAAGCGTGAATGTGTGACATGAGAAAAATTTATTTTTCCGTCAACATTAAAATGGAATGTTGGATTTATGTAGTTCGGAAGCTGCGTGAGGGTTTTCACATTTCACATTTTTTTGCCTCCGTTTGCTGTTGTTTTCTTTTTCATTTTGGGTTAGGAATTAAAAAAAAAGAAGAGATGGGCTTTACGTCAAATAATACTTTTTTGTGTACTTTAATACAGAAGATTTATGATGCTGTTGTGTAACTTTAGAAGAATCTCCAATGGTAACTTTATTTTATGTTTTTTTTGTGTTCTTAAAATTCTTCATCAACTTCATAAATTACATAAATTACAAAGCACAATTTGTAACATAGAAACATTCTTCAAAGTGTTTTTGCCATTTCTTCTATTGTTTTCTGCTGTTCACGAGTCAATTCTTTTATTTGTAGCTCAGATTCATTGTGGAAATGTTTGCTATTGTTTGAGTTTAAACTTCTTTGTTGGTTTTAAATTGTGATACTTTCTTGTTCTAATTACGGTTTTGTAACACTTTTTATGACGTGATATGAATCCTTAAAAATTGTTTAATGGATTTATTATTATTTTTTATTTAAAGTGAATTTTGCTAAGTTTTAGAAAGCTGAATTGAAAAATGTTAGGGCTCAGACAACTTTTAAAGAATGAATAATTTATTGCATTTTTTCATTGATAATCAAAATTTTGATGCAAAGATTTTAGTCAGTAGAATTGAAATGAATAATAATTGAATGATTCTGGGGAATAATGTCGTTATGACATTATCAACTTTAACATGTTATAACTTTAAAACTACATGTTAAAACATAGACATATTATATATCGTTGGAATTGACATCCAAAATGCTACATGATGGTGCCATTTTTGAATCGGTTCAATCGGTTTAAACGGTTCAAAAACCGGTTCAAAGCTGAAAAACTAATATTTCTTATAACTTTTTCAATCCTTAATATTTAATTTTGGTTTTTAACTTGTTTTGTAGCTTATAAAAATGCTCACAACTTCTTGGGAGCAGATTTTTTATTTAGGGCTTGTGACGTCATTTATAACCCTTCCAATGTTGAATCTTCATGAGTGAATTTCTCAGCAACTACAAATGCTATAACATTGATACATATCTTAAAATTTTACATTTTAATTCTACTTTTAATATATGTAATCATTAATAGGAATTATTACAAAGTTAGGTCACAATAAGTAAAAATGTGATTTTTAAGTGATTTTTCTTATTGTTTTTGATTAAAAATCAGTATTTATCTTAAAAATTCACCAAATTTTCTTCAGAAATCGAATAGAACATTAAAATACCTTTATAATGATGTATCACATGATTAGGGTTTATCCATCAATGATGTCAAAAACAAATTTTTATATTTTTTCATACATTTTTAAACTTTTTGAAAAAAGTAATAACAGTTCCATAATCTACGTTTAAATACCTTTTTAACAATATATCATTTGTTATAGTTGGAAGCAGTATGAAGGCAGTTCTTTTTAAAAACTTTTTGAACCGGTTTTGTTGTTGTTGTTGTAAATTTTTCAGATTTTTTTTTTTTCGTTTTTCACCCTTTTATTACACAAAAGTTGTAAACAAGTGATATATTTTTGAAAAGGTATTTAAACGTAGATTATGGAACTGTTATTACTTTTTTTCAAAAAGTTTAAAAATGTATGAAAAAATATAAAAATTTGTTTTTGACATCATTGATGGATAAACCCTAATCATGTGATACATCATTATAAAGGTATTTTAATGTTCTATTCGATTTCTGAAGAAAATTTGGTGAATTTTTAAGATAAATACTGATTTTTAATCAAAAACAATAAGAAAAATCACTTAAAAATCACATTTTTACTTATTGTGACCTAACTTTGTAATAATTCCTATTAATGATTACATATATTAAAAGTAGAATTAAAATGTAAAATTTTAAGATATGTATCAATGTTATAGCATTTGTAGTTGCTGAGAAATTCACTCATGAAGATTCAACATTGGAAGGGTTATAAATGACGTCACAAGCCCTAAATAAAAAATCTGCTCCCAAGAAGTTGTGAGCATTTTTATAAGCTACAAAACAAGTTAAAAACCAAAATTAAATATTAAGGATTGAAAAAGTTATAAGAAATATTAGTTTTTTAGCTTTGAACCGGTTTTTGAACCGTTTAAACCGATTGAACCGATTCAAAAATGGCACCATCATGTAGCATTTTGGATGTCAATTCCAACGATATATAATATGTCTATGTTTTAACATGTAGTTTTAAAGTTATAACATGTTAAAGTTGATAATGTCATAACGACATTATTCCCCAGAATCATTCAATTGAATTAATTTATATGTAGAAGGTATTAATTAGTCAATTTTTTTTTTTTTTTTTTTTTTTTTTTTTTTTTTTTTTATTGTAAAGGGGAAAAGCAGTCTAAAAAGTATCAGAACTTTTTAAACTGCATAAAAACCTTTAATCTTTTCGTATCTTTGTTTTACAATTAATTAAGATCAATGATAATAATATATCGTTAAAGAACTTAAAAACTACATGAAATTTCTTTTAAAGTTTAACGGACAAGTAAAATTTGAATTTATATTGAAACTGGAGAAAACGTACTTGAATGTGATTGTGTCAAGTAATTTCTTGACTCTAATAAAAAAATAAATCTCAAAATGGAAAGTCTCAAAATAAATTTTTGCACTACTCTGCAGTCTAATGATTTTCTAAGGGAATTTATTGAAACTTATAATCCAGTTTTGAACCTAACCCACATTATTATATTGAAATTTTATCTTACAACCTCATTTAATTTTTAATTTATTGAAGAAATTTAAATCTTTTAATTTTAGAAAAAAGACAGGTTCATACTCAAAAATGCGTTTTAATTCCCCGCAAACTTTCATTTGATCCAGACATTCCTTTACTTTGCCTAACAATGCTTCTCGCATTACTAAAGCAAAATACATAATGATGGAGTAAAACAAAATAAAGAAGCTCACACAAGGTATTGTGGCAAACGTACGTTTTCTATTTAAAATAGAGTACAAAAAAATCAGAAGCATGTTTTTCTTTCCATTTCTCCAGGCATTCTCTTTAACAATCTTTTTTCTTTTTTTCTTCATCATCATATTTTTTTTTTTGTTGTGTAAATGTTGTTTTAACGATTTGAAATGGAAGAATTAAAACGTCACATTCATGGAATTCTTAATGAACATTTGAAAATGCATGATGCATTGTGCGTCGCTATGACGAGTACTACACAAAAAAAGTGAAATAAAAGAAGTAAAATATGCTGTTGGTTTGTTTTATATGTCTCTTCTCTATTTCAACTCATGCCTGTCTATAGGAATGGAAAGAAATATGAAAAAAAGTCTTTTTGTCGCATTTTCACACTTTGTGTCGTGTTCTTGTTCACAACATGGTTTGAATTTGTAAAATTTTAATGAGTCTGTGTTGTTATATGACTTCCGTGCTGTAATTTATTACACGGTGGCTTATTAATAGCAGTAAGTGTAGTTGAATGCATTCAACTGATTTTTTTGAGTGAGTAAACTTGAGGACTTGAAGTGTTATTAATGGTTCGTGGACGAGTTTTATTGTTGAACTTTAAAGTTGTCTACTTAAGATGTAGACTTATGACTCTCATTTAGAGCAGTCAGAGCTTACTACTTCATACTTAAATATTTACTATATATTTACTATATATTCTTCATATTTACAATATATTTAGATCAGTTACTAGCATCCCAATTTGATTGATTAGTAAAAAAAATTACTGTCGTTCCTGATCGATTGGGAGTCCTAAAAATTCTACTTGAATCATAATAAAATCTTGATTCTCTCCAAAATATAAGAACACCTCCTAATTAGAAATCTAATAGCTCATATAATTTGAAATGTTAAATCTTAATCAACACGCTTTCATAAACCATAAATGTAAACATTCCATATGATACATATTAACTTGAAAATACAGCCATAATCAAATATTTACAATATAAATTTTCCAATAATTTGCACACCATTTATAATAAGGCCCATAATTAACATTTCCTTTTCACATATCCCAAAATCCTCTCAGGCAAGGCACGGAAGTAAATTTCATACACAATAAAATATCGGAACATACTTTGGATATAATCGCTGACATCCTAAAACTATATTATATGTTCATATATGTGTGATATATTGATGGTAGCAGCGGCAGTATAAAATATATATAGTCACAATGTCGCTCATGTTTCTGTGTCATAAATCATATTTTTCGGTAGTTTTACGTTTACATGATGAACTGATATAGAGTATAATATAAATAAGTAAGTTATAGGCTATAAATCGTGAAATCTGTCGAAAAATAATCGAAATGCCTTTTAATGTCTCATTCTGATTTCAATAGTATTACTGTCGTATTTACACAGGCTTGCTTTTTTATAATCTCTTACTCATTCTCATCCCGTGGTAAAGATGAAAAAAATTAATTTACTCAATTGAAAGATTTATAATATCATTTACAGTATGCTTATGCTACTGTTGTGTCGTCTTTATCTCTCCATATTTGTGTTTACGCACAGCAAGCGATACAATTTATATGGGGATATTACATGAATTAGTTGACTGCTAATTGAGCATTAAAGAGAATTTAAATTTTTTTTTTTTGGGTAGATAAAAAATAAATTTCAAGTCATCAAAATAACAACGACAGTGGCAATATTTATTCAACAAATCTAGCATATGGCATTATGTTTACTTAAGAATATACTCATCATGAATATTCCTCATTGCATGAGCTAGACGCATGGAATAACATATCTTCTTTTTCTTTTCTTCTTTTTTGTCATCAAATTTTTTTCTTATTTTTGTGTAAGACGCATGAGACAAGTCACAAAAAGTCGTTTGATGTGTTTTTGAGATTTTTGACTGGGTGAGGTCAATTGATGCATCAAGTTGAGTCAACAGCAGAGTTTTAATTAAGTATGGTTTCGGGTGTGTGGATTGAGATTGATTTGATTTTTGAGTCATAGTGGATTCATTAAATTTGGATTTTTTTTTCAATTATTTAAAGTTATTTAAAGTGAGAGTTTAGTCATGAATGGAATGATGTTTGTTGAAAATCTATGCCTCTAAGTGCCTAGATACGCTTTATAAGAACAATTATTTCTAGTCTAGACGATTCTGTGCCAAAAAACAAGTCTAATTAGAAAATTGCACTTGAAGCTATTTTCAAAGGTATCGTAGATCATCCTCTTATGATTTTCCGTCTGTTGTCGATGTACTATACTTTGAAGCATATATTTAATATCTCTTACCTTAAAATGTCTCAAAAACCATCTCACGAAATGAAGCAGTAAAAATATTAACTTTCATGCCAAAAACTACCACATTTTACCAGTAGCTGCACGTTCAAACTCAAATTATATTAAGATTTTCAAGATTCATCCATCTAACTCATCCAATCATGCCAAACAAAGCAAATTCATCACTTCATCCAATTTTTTCCCTCCAAAAAAAGAAAAAGCAGATCTTCAAAAGATGAATATTCTTTGACTGTCGTTAGAAGCATATTTAATGTGAAATGTCTACCAAAAAAAAAAAAAAAAAAAAAAATATTAACTTTATATTTGAAGCTAAAAAAAATCATCCGTCTATCTCTTTATGTCATATCTAAAATAATGATATTTTGCTGCTTCAAGTTAGTCACGACGACGAAAATGACAAAAACATTCTTATAGTTTCCTTCTTCGTAGCTCTTTCCCTACTTCATTTGCTAGATTTTTTTTGGCATGAAAAATCATATTTCATCCTCCGCATTGTAAGTCTAGAGGAGTGAAAAAAAGCTTTTAAAACTATTTAAGACTGTCTAGTCGAGGCTCATTATTCAGATTTGTGTTTGCCACTCGCGTACTGAATATGATAAAATGTATATTATAGATGAAAGGAAAGATAGAAATTGAAAAATTGTATAGAGAAAGATTCAAAAAGTTCTAGGGATGCATACTTGCAGGATTTGTGCTGACTTTATGAACCTTAAATGTATACTCGCAATAAAAGTTATCAATTTATAAACCTCCAAAACAATTAAGCATTAAAAGTTCAACATTGCATTCAAACCATTCATTCGACTGATGCATCTACACCTTGACAGAATACAACATAAAAAGTGTAATGCTGGAGGCAAGCAGCCTCAAAATGATTGTCGAATAAGAAAGAAAAGCAATTTTTCACTTTTGCTCAAATGTGACTGAACAGAATCTACAATCTTAAAGGCACACACAGTCTATACACAGCCTCATGAAAAGCGAGAAGAAAAAAAAGATAAAATAAACTTGTTAGCATTATTGTTTGTTGACTTGAATATTATTCATATATTATTCGCTTGAAACTCAAATATTTTTTTCTTATATTTATAAATATGGATGTAGATTGGTATGGTGTAGGAAATGGCAAGAAAAGAAATGAGAAAAGGCGCATTTTCATTTCACAATTGTAAAAATGAGATTATCTCTTATAAAACATACACAATAAAGAGCGCATCATATAATAATAAAGACTAGGCGCCGACGACATAGGAGGAAACATTAAGAGATAATAACAAAAGCAATGAATGTATGTTTTATAGTTTTGTTTGAATGTTGAGTTTTTTTGTTGAAATTTATTAAGGAACAACATGCATACTGTGTTTGATTGGAGTTAGAATTTCAGAACTTTGGGTTCCTTAGTTATTCAAAATTGACATAAAACTCTAAGGTGACGTCGTAAAATTCGTAACGCCAAAAATGACCATTTTTGAACCCCTTCGCATCAAAATGATCCTACTGATTGCATCATCTGCCATGATTTCCGCACAACTCTAATAGTTCCACAAAAAAATAAAGAATAAGTAGTAAGAGTGAATCAAATGAAAAAAAAGAAGATGAAGAAAAATTTCAGCAAGAAAGGAGAAGGAATATCAGATATGGCATGGCATCATCATACTATAATATTCATACAAAAAAGGCTTTACAAGTCTCATAAGCAGATTTATGCCCTTTTATTCACATAAGATTCATTACCAACCATCATCATTTTGAATTTGCTCACAAACATGGAATAAGTAGAAATTTTTTTTATCGCCTTATTACACGACATTTTCATATATGTATGTCTACAACTTATTCAAATTATTACGCAAATATGAATAGTGAATGAATAATAAACACACTATTAGGATAAGGCAAGAAAGACTTTTTTTCATTAGACTAATTGTTGTGGCTCATGAGATAGATAGTAAGAAAATTAATTAATTATATAAGACATACTGATTTGCTAATCATAATTATTTCATTTTATTAAGATAAATCCTTAGGTATCATTAAGTTTTGCCAGATGTCTTTGAATATGGAATATTTAGTGATATGTCGTACATAAATGAATTCTAGAATGAAATGTGGTAATCATGCATGAAGTAGCTGGAATGAAATTTTATAATTTTGGGTTTGAGCTTTTGTTTCATAGAAACAAATGCTTCCATTGGTAAATTAATATAGTATAATTATACTATAGTGATATCAATAGTGTAAATGACGTTATGTCAATTTTTGTGACCACATTCTGAGTTGGTTAATTTTTTTTCCAAATTATTAATGGCATCAAATTTTCAAAAATTAATTTCAATGCACTTAAGTAAAATCGGTTCGAGATCCCTAATAAACACTCATATTTAATAATCCCCAAAAACCCTACCCTGTCTAATAATCAAGAAAAATACAACACAAACTTTCACTAGGCCCATTCACACAATCATAAAAATAAATCTTTTAAAATATACAGCCAGCCAAAAGCACATTCTTAAAGGGGATTTATATAAAGATGATCAAATCCAATACCAATTACCAGAGCATTTCCCATTTATAAGCATCATTGCTTATTACTTATTGATATTATTGAGGAACATTACACACATTATATTATACGATGATGTTTTGTGTCCATGTCCGGAAGTGTATTTATCTTCAACATATCGCTCTCATAATAATAAAGGACATACATATATTTACACACAACATATAGATAGATAGAGAAAGAGATATTGAGCATACATTATTTATGAGTTTGTGACAACAAAACCAAATTTATGCCTGTTTTTCCGAGAAAAGCGATGGCCTCCCAGAAAAAAAGAAGAAATGAATTTAAGCAACTCAGAAGGATAACGAAGATGATAAAGAGAAGATTTGGTATGTGCATTATTTTAGATGTGTATATGGAGCGAAATTTTTATAGCTTTCGGGATAACACAAAATATGTACATGTCGAATACATATAGGAGGATAAAAATAAGGAATTGCAGTGTAAGCCTTTTTCTGTACTTTTTTTACGCAATTTTTATTCTAAATTTAGATGTCCCAAAAATAATAAAAATTGGAACGCACAAAAGAATCTGGAATGAGGAAAAATGGCAGGATTTTTTTCTTAAAGAAAAAGTGCTATGGTTTGAGGTTCTTCAGCGCCTCACTTTAATAAATTGTTCATCAAAAAATGCTTACAGAACCTTCTGCTTTAAAAATATTCTAACTTTGAATTTCACTAAAAACCTTCAAAATAAATGTCAGGCATTAATAACGGTATTGACACAAAATTGCATGATACTTTTTAAAAGTCATCCTTTAGTTAATTAATAGTAAATTGTGACTGAAAATCTTATCAATTGCAAATATTACGCCTGGACATATGCATTCCTAACAACAAACGTTATCATCTAATTTAAATGACCACAATACAGACATCAAGAAGAAAATGAAGACATTTTATTTAGATAGTTCAAAAAATTCATTGATAAGACTTAAAATTTTGAAGTAAAGTATGTACGTTAAAATTTATTTTTGCAGTAATTCTCCATAGATATCACAAAATCTAGCGATGTGAAAAAGAATCCAATGAAAGGAAAACTTAGAAATAGAAATATTCAATGCCCAACATTCATACCAAATTTTCCAATTTCTTCTAAAAAGCATTATTTTAAGTCGCGCAATGTTTTTTTCCTTGAACAAATCATTTGACCTCATAAAAATGGAAATTGAGACTTTTTTCTGAGAACTACCAAATAAAGTTTCATAAAGTTTTTCCTTGAACAAGTGACTCTTCGCGTTCGGTTCAATTCAATGGAAATAAATGCAAAAAAATTTATGGAAAATCAATTTTCATGGCAAATTATGCTACTGTAAGCAAACAATATGCTCCAAAAAAATTATAAACAGCTTATGCTGTGATTTTCTCATTGCTCCTGTGCGTAAGGAACTTTAATTCAATTTCTTCTTCTTGTTTGATTTTGTTTTTATTTTATTCTTGTTTTATGCTTTCCGTCGTATTTTTTCTCTCTTTCTCTTATTTTTATTTGTGAACAGATATTGACGGATAAGCAACAGCAAAAGGGAAAAGCTTCTTTTGTAACAAATAACAATATCGCTGAAAGTCATACATGCTTCATATATGATACTTATTATGGTGCTTCTTTCATCCATATTATTGCATGATGTTATATCAAATAACAACAAAAGAATGTCGAAAAGAATTACAATAAAAAGCTCTTAAAGCGTTTCGTATTTCTTTGTTATATTATTTTAGGGGGGAAATTTCAGATAAAAATAAATATGATAATGCTCTCATTTTGTCTCTTTTGATGGTTAGATTGCTTGTTAGATAACTTTTGATGATGTTATTGACGTTTGTTGCTAAGAATGTATTTTTAGACTGATTGAAATGAATGGTAAGGGAATGATTTTTAGAGTTTATGCTAATGAATTCTAGAATTAAAGAGCAAAAATATTTCTATTAAGATGAAGTCATTCAACAATTATAGTTGTCAAAAACCTTTTCAATCTTCGAATATCGACAAAAAATATGCAAATTTCATTAGGTCTTGGTCACTTATGACGCTTATTAAAAACTTGGATTTTTAGACCACCTTCCCTTTTGATGGGAGAGTGCCTCCGTCACAAAATCTTCATTTTAAAAAATTCTATTTTCTGTTACATAACCTCAGACCTCTGAAAATCGGACATCATAAATGAATGACTCCTAGTAAAATTTTTGAACGATTTATCAATTTTTCAAAATAATCTAACTAGTAAATTCAACTGGTTGTTGCATTTTTCGGATTTATAATCAATATAATTTTTTTTTCAACCTACAAAATGCGCCTAGTGCTCCCAACATTTCCAACATTTGATTAATTTTTCTTTTATTCATTTATATTTTTTTTTATTTTTTAAGTAAATAAATGGTAAACACAAAGCAAAGCTTCTCCTCCTTCATCTTCTCATTTTTTCTTCATCGTTCCTCCTTTCAATCCGCTTTTTGCAATGTAATCCGCTTTTTTACGATTTCTTCTTATTCTTTTGCTTATGTTTTGAATATTTATCAACATTTGATTTTTTTCCGTTGTTATTATATTTTATTCAATTTACCCACAATATATCATTGACAAATATCATCATCTCCTTATTGATAATCATCGATTTTAATCAAACGATATAAAATGAGTAAGTAAATAAATTTATTCTTATTGCATGAAATTGTTGGTATTTGTTGGTAAAAAAATTAATCCTGTAATTGTGTTGATATAAAGCTTTGCTTAAGATGCTTACTGTAAATTAAAATTTATTAGATTCTTGTTGTAAAAATGAGAAACATGAGATGAGAATTTATGGGATGAATGATTGTATAATGAGAAGTAATTCAAAAAGCTTCACTTTAATTAATGAATAATTTAACATTTTCCTATGAAATAATTAAGCTTTAAGAGTAATTTAAGTTCTGAGAATGAAAAAAATTGGAATGGAATTCAAATGGAAGCTTATTGACTTAGCAAATTATTTAAGATCTTAAAGTGTCGACACTTTTATGCCATTAATTGAGATTATTGATTTAATATTAGATTTCATGAAGATTAAGCTGAAACACTGTACATTAGATTGTTGTTTAGTTGGTTTGTGATTTAAATGATTTAAACGTAATTTACCTGTATTTATTTACACCAGATAGCCTTAATGCTAAAATATCAACAATTATTCATCATATAATCGTAATCCATAGCCCCAAAGCGACCCTACTCCATTTGAATATTTAATTTACATGACAATAAATTAAAATATACATTTGGTATCCTACAAAATAAAAGTCCTTAAAAAATAGCCTAAAAATAAAGTCAAGCGTTTTTACAACCTCACAAAAACAGCCCACAGAGACAACAAGAATTTTTTTTTACAAGCTGTCAAAACATCGAGTGTCCTTCTCCCTACTTCATTTTATCTCGAGTCTTAAAGCTCATCATTGTAATCATCGTCTGTAAAAAAAGAAGATCTACAGAGCATGAAAAAGAATAGAAATTAAAAGCACGAGAATGAAAAAAAAAATCTTCCATCATCATCAATTGTCGGAGGCCTCAATTACTGTAATAAAAAAAGCATTCTTTTGGTACCGAAAATTCACCATTAACCGCTGAAATGAAATAAATTTTTGTGTGTATAAATTACTGTGTAGTTATAAATTTTAATTAATGTGATAAAGAAATTAATCATGGCAATGACGCTGAACGGAAGTGATGTCGCCTGTCAAGCGTGCTTTAAAAATGGTCACAGGAAGGTAATGAAAAGTAATTTCAATTTCAATTTCAGGTGGAATTCAGCGAATAATGGTAGTAAATTTTTCATTTTTTTCATGTGTATGGCTGCTGATGAAAGCGACAAATCATCGTCATCATCAGCCATTAAAGTTTAAATAATTAATTTATAATTACAGTGAAAAAAGTAAATTCATTGTCATGGCACGGGAATAGAGTGAGTGAGAGAGAGAGATTCTGCGGTTGACGCTTTAATGTTCATTCCATGTTTGTTTACGCGGATATTAGAAAAGAGGCAAAATTCCTGCAATTACTGCTCTCTATCCGTACCTTACAGCTATTTTCGCCTTTTCATGCTACGCTTACTTCTTTTGGGCATGGAATGATGAAGAAAAAAGAAGAAGTACAACGAAAAAAATATTGTTATTCTTCTTATGCATGGTTGTTTTTATGGAAGTGTGTTAAGATATTGTTGATTGAATTTGTCGGCATGTCTGTGACTAGATTTGATTAGTAAAAATGGCACATGATAGCATGTTCTGAATATAATGTAGATTTTTATTGATTGGCGCATTTTGTTGGATTAAAAGTGGTTAAATAATTTACTGGCTTAATATAATCTTTAATATCCAATTATCAAACGAACCTGATTAAAATCAAAATTTTAAAACCTTTAAAAACTTGTAAAATGCGCCAAAAGCATCATCATATAAGCAAATTTTCGACATTATGTTTATCATGATGCTCCCCACCCAGTACACAATAAATTGGTTCTCTATCTTATACTTCAATTACCCTGAAAGAGCCTTGAAAATAGATGGGATGAAAAGCACACGCATACAATAAGGAAAACATAGAAGGTATGAAAGTTAAATTGTATTTTATGTTCCATACCATTTCTAGCATGAGATCCTTTCTTCGTCTTTTTTTTCTCTCCACATGCATATCCTTTTTTCCATACCTACCTACCTGTGGTGAATCTCAATCAAAGACGGATGCCTTTTGTTATTTACTAAGAGACAGAAAAAGAGAGCATGAAAGAGTATGAGATGAAAATATTTACATACATACCTTTGAACAAACTACTACTTCTGTTATTGCTACTTGTATCCGAAATAAAAAGGTACAAAGGCAAAAGGAACAATCAAAATAATTTAAATATTTCACATCCAATATAAAAATCTGGAGCATAACAGCAAGTATCAAACGTATGCAATGGTAGTGACTGTATTGATACAGCATGAAGCGCATGTTTTGAATTACTACGAATTAATGTTTTTTTCTGTCATTTTTAGATCCAAATTTGTAGCAATAAAAAATTGAGTTGGCACCTTTTTGAACCTTTTTTTTTTGAATAAATCCTTCTTTCAATTTCAAATTTTGAAAATATTTTGAACTCATCAAACACGAGCAACGACCCAAACCAAAAAATACGAAATCCTCATTATCGATTTTTAATCCCTGTCAATACCCAAAAACCTGCTACATCCCGCCAAAACATCACAAAAACATGAACAATTTCTTTGAATAAAATAAAATATACACAAAAAAAAATAACAATATTGAACGGAAGATGAGGAAGATACATGCTGAAAGTTAAATTATACATGACTGCTTGACATAAAATAAAATCTTTTTCCACTTGGTTGATTGACAAGATTTACCGGAAACCTTTTTTTTATGCTGTTGCTGTCACACAGAGGATAAAAATATTGGGAAATTGCATATTAACTTCATGTCTAAATTTTAATTCCTTTTTCTTATTCTTCTGATTTTAGCTCATTCACAGCATGTTTTACATTCGATGGATTAAGAAATCAATAATGTTGTGTGTAAGGAAGAAGAAGGAAGGAAAATTAATTGAATTAATCAAATCTTTCAATCTTTATTCTTTTTGATGCATACTGTGACTAAATAGAGATTTTTGCATTATTCCTTAATTCAATTTTCGTCGCCATTCATGACATATGTGAAATCTCATTCGATTAGAGTATTAAACTTTAATGTATGTCCTTTATATTTGATTATTGAAACGTATTGTATATGTTTGTTGCTACTTGGCAGTTCCTAGAATCAACTAAAGGGACACTGTGCAAAAATCATGAAAATTAAGTATTTTAAGCTATTATTGAATAATTCAATCAATTTGAACAGTCGAAATGAGTAATAGTTGATCGAATACACAGTTTGAGGCAATTTAAACCGATTAATCTTCAACCAAATGCATCTCAATTAATTTTTCCCAATCATCATTAATAAAATAAAATCCCAAAAAAATCTATTAATCCAGACCATTCCAAACACATCGCATGATCCCATACATTCCAATTACACAACATTTATCCTTCATGAATGCCACAAGATGATTTAAGAACGATAATAAATTACCTTGTAAAAAGAAAAAATTTCATGGTCACATGCATGTTTGTTGACCATATTGCAATGTGTTCCTATCTCAATTTTTTCTCATCAAGACCCTCAAAATATCTCGGAAATAATTCTCATAATTCCCTCCTTCCTTTTGTGATCACATCAACATCACTTATGCTCATAATTTTTTTTTATCTTTAATATATCCCTGAAAAAAATGAGAGAATAACATTAAAATTGTTTATGTGCTCACATATGCGCATATTTCCAGTAGAAATCATAAAGATTCAAACATGCTTCTGTTAATTTCACAATCATTCTAATGTTCGTGTTCATTTATATTCGGTGAGATTGTTTGCTTTTCAAATAGAATGGAGAAGAAAGAAAAATAGCAAAGAAGAGATGTGAAATTGGAAATGAATTTATTAAGAGGGACTATGTGTTAGATGCGCATTTTGTTTGATGTTTTTAAGTGGTTTCGGTTTAGAATTTTATTTATTTTTAAAAATTACGTAGAAATATTGAAACCTGGATATAAAATTTCTGATTGAGAAAAACATTAAATTTTAGGGGACGTTCATTAATAATGCGAAATTTTTCATATATTTTCTGATTACTTTAATTCAGTAATAGTCATTCGATGTGCCTCAGTACAATAGTATGTCGTTTTTTTCGACTCGTGGTACTGAGTCGTGTTCCGCGTGCGGTTCCGGTCATGACTTATTCATAAGGTTTGTCGCGCCACAAAAAAGGTTTACCATCACTACTTTAATTCAATTTAGAAGGCTCAATCATAATAAATTTAATAATCTTGATGCTTAAACTTTTTAAGAATGACAGTCCGACACATCGAAACCCAAACACACCAACATCTGCTTCTAAATTTCACTATAAAAACTCAAAATGCGGTTTACTACTAACTATTAAATTTCTTCTGCCTGGACACGACAGAACAACAGGCACAAATTACATTACAAAAAAAAAAAAAACTGAAAAAAAGAATAATAATACGCACACATGAGTGATGCGATGAGATGGAGATGATAGAAATAAAAATTGTTGTTTATCTTGCTTTTCTATTGTATTATGAAAGTGTGAAAAGTACACAGGAATAATATGTGTGTATAACTAACTATAGGGAGTGTTAAATTGATGAAAATTAAGGGTCTTTCATCAAATAAAAATAAAAATACAAGAGTGTTAAAAAATCATTGTTATATCCAGTGTAAATGTAAGTTAGTAAAGATGATGGTTGAAATTGTGATAAATTATTTAATTTACGCTTGCTGTGGTTTTTTTCTCATCTCATCTTCTTTCTTTTGTGTCCCTCTCACTTTCCTTTTTTCCTATTCTCATTTGTCAGAACTTATTTCATTAGCTTTCATATCATAATCATCGTTATTAGCATGATCATCATAATATAATGGCTTGAATGTGATATTCAATAAAAAGAACGAGATGTGGGAGAAAATAAGAAGATGTGATGAGGAAAGTGACCAGAATGAAAGGTTTAGGAGCTGATGGAATGGAAAGACAAAATTTTCGCAGATTTTTGTCAATTTTATTGAATATTGGGGGTCATTGAAATTTGTAGTTCAACTATCTAAATTCTAAATCTACAAAATGACAATCCACACTTTATCATCAAATGCTCAAAAAATCCAAAAAGCAACTTTACAACAAAAAAAATTAAATATTCAAAAAAAAAAATGCCGTTGATTTATTAATTTCTAGTTATGACTTCCTCGCTCACTTAATTCTTTTACTTTCATTCCGGTTTCATTCTATCATCTCCCCATCCATTCACATTCATTTCATGTTGATTCATTTTCGAAACAGATTAAAGCCAATTAATATCAATTTAAAATTCTTTCTATTTAAATTTTTTTATTTTTCATTTCTTCTTTCACATTTTATTCACAGCTTGTTGAGTATAAAGCGACCATGCCATGTGTTATGAGTGCTGAGATTAAAAAATTATATATTATAGTCATATATGATATTTAATTGATTTATGACACTTCTGTGGCAATATCAAAGTTAATAGGATTTCTAATTATTCATTTGGACTCGACTGTGACTTTATTTCTCTCTCGTTTTTTGATTCTACGATGTATCGTACATGTGAATGTGTATAGTCGTTGGCTATTAGCATTAAGAATGGGAAGCGTACGCGTGGTTGCTGACGAACGTAAAGAATAAATTGCTGTTGATGATTATTGCTCGGTTGTTGTGGTTTTGGCTGGTTATTTTAGGAAATGTGCAGTTTAGAAAATTTGATTTGGGATGTCTGGCTATAGATTTTATGTAATTTTAATGAAAATCTCAAAATGATTTCAAAAAAATTTTTCAATTTTGCATCAAAATTTATTTCATTTATTTCTATAGTTTACTCAACTGCGCTTCAGTTTCAGACCGAAACTATGATTCCTACACATCCTACACCAGCTTCACGCGTGTGTTTATGAATTTGAATATTGAATAAATATTAAAATGTAATAGCAGGCGCGATCGAATTTATGGATATTGGCACGTTTATTTAAGATTAATTACACACTTAGTAACCTGATATCATTGATATTGGATGTTTAGGCAATAGAAATAATGTTGATGATCATATTTATTTGATAGTTTTTGCGATAAAAATTTATGGAAGTAAAAAATTGAATTTATAGATGAAATAAAAATTTAAGAAATACGAAGTCACATATCTTTATGAATGCTGACTATATTGAGGATTTAATGGATGTTCATTTTAGTGTCGAGAATGCGTTAACCATCTTTAAAAATAAATCCTTTTTGGTCATATAAAGTTGAGTCAAAAAATTTTAAAATTATGGAATTTCAGATCTAAAAAATATTCAGTTTCATAAATCCATCCATAATATACAGTTTTTTGTTGGAAGTTATGACATTTTCCAATGTTTATTTTAAAAATCCAACAAGTTCATATTTAAGGCGACGCAGTTTTTTATTTAAGACATTTTTGATGAAATTTGACAGGCATTTGAATTCAGTTTATAAATAAACTGGGTAGATTACATTTCTTGAAGATACAAACATTCTCTCTCTTGTGTCTTTATTCTAAAATATGTTATTGCCGTTTGAAAAAACATCCCAAAACATCTTGCAGAATTTAGAGCAATTTAAATAACACAAAATTTTAATCCCATATAATATTAATCGTTTAATTGTATATTCATTTGTGCCTATACATAAACATAATAAATTAAACTGGTTGTCTTCTTTGCTCAACAAAATCCTTAAATTGTTCTAAAATTCCTCTTTACAAAAGACTATTTTGCATTTTTTTTTTTGCCTTTGCGAATCCCTTCTCAAATACTCACATTTTAGGCATTTTTACCAAGCAAAAGCAGCAACAAAAAACAAAAAAAAAATTTTTCTGACTTAACAATCTCTACAGAGAATTCACATTCTGATTCCTTGAAAAAATATATCACTTCTTTGTTTGTGTTTGATTGGCACATTGATGTTAGATGGATGGAAAAAAAAAGGCTAATCCTATTACGTCATTTAACTAGATTTTATTTCCTGATGTCTCTGTGCGTTTCAGTTGATGACATTGAAAAGGTTTAGAAGACGAAAAATTTTTTATTTCGATTCATTTTTTTTTATTTCCATCCCTTATTAAATTTATATTTTTATTGCATTGAATTTAAAGGGGATGAAAGTTATGAAAAGGTACGTTTTGTCCGGGTCGTTCACCTTTTATGACGGCGTAGATCCATAAAAATAATATTTTATGGCCAAGTTTCTGATTTATTGGAATCAAGTTTATTTTCTTTGTTGATAAATTTTGTCATAATAGAACTGACCTTTTGGAGCTGAGGATGAGATATATGGAGCAGTTTTTAAGAGCTATTGGATCTTAATTTATAGTTAATAAATAATATCAAGCACATGGCGCTTGAAAGAAGATTTAACACTGGAATTTATGATATACTGCTTGAGTGACACAAAATTCTATATTTTTTGAGGTTATGAATTTATTATGTAGTACCGCTAGAAGACCTCGCAATGCCTAAATAATTGAAGAAATAAAGATACTGAAATTTTAAAATTATTTAATCACAAAGACGCTGCAAACTCAATAATAAGGACATTCCCAACTTACCTCACATTATTCCATTATATGAACATTAAGGAAAGATAAATATTGTGAAATATTTACATCAAATTATTTAAATCTGCTGCAGTGTGTGAGAGAAAGAGAATCAAAAAGGAAAGAAAAAAAAGAGAATTTAATACACAAAACATGACACAAATGAGGGATTTCCCCTGTAATAATGTTAACTTCACCCCATAAACAGAATGAAATTTTTAGCATTTTTCAATAATGTTTTGAGAAAAACAACTCTATTGTTCAGACTTAATAGATGCTACATATGGCTGTTGCCATTTATTGCGTCTACTTTTCTTTCTACTGTGAGTTTTATAATAAAAATTACTTACGCAATGCATGCATGAATTCATTCGTACAGCAAATTCTTCTTCTCGTTTAATTAAATTCCTAAAATATTTTTTTGCCATTTTTAGATGAAAAATTTTCGTCTACGCATTAACTGGCATAAACAGCTCGAGGTCAAAAAGGCATTAACAACACACGAAAAAAAATATAAAAATTATGAACATGATTCCCGATTTTTCCATATTTATATGTTGTTCATACATTCATAATAATAATAGGCCCCTGTAACATCATCACGGTAGAAAATGTAAAAAATTGAAAAAACGTGTCTAGTCGGCATGTGAATCCGTAACATGCATTAGTTAAATACATTATTCATATCGCATTTCATCACATACCATATAAAAGAAACATCAAACATTATGACTGACTTACTTCTTGTTTTTTTTCTCCTTCTTTCCACTGTTGCTCGCTGTCGAATTTCATTTTCGTTTTCTTGCTGTACTTTTTTTGGTGATTTTGTTGGAGATTATTAAGGTTAGAATGTAGCAGTTTGTCTGGATGGGTTTCTTAGAAATTTTTAATATGAATTGAATTTCAGAGTGGAAATAAATTTTAACTAAAGCACTGCGATTCAATTAAGACAGAATCTATTGTGCAACAGTTTATAGTGGATTGTGAACCATTTGGAGTAGACCATACTCTTGATTGAAGAATCAAGAATAATTTTAATGGCTTTAAATTTCAATATATAACCCTTAGAATTTGCGCATAACCTCCAAAAATGCTTCCCAAGTCCTTCCATAATTCTTTCAATTTTTACTTCTTGATTTCTTTATCTTTAAAACAGCAAAAGTAAAAGAAAAAGAAACTAAAAATAAAGGAGATGCAAAGAAATTTCTTGTACGAAGCGTTTTTATGATTTATTTATTACGACTCCCCTAGTAGATTTTTACTAAAGTTTTTTTTCTTCTTCTTCTTATTTCTTTCGGTTTTTTTTTTACAAATTTCATGTCATTAGCTGTTTATGATACCCATCACCATTTAAGAGTAGAATTTAAAGAAGAACTGGAGCAAAATTTATTATGTCAATTTTTCAAAATGATTCAAAAAAAAAAAGTGAGGAATGAAGAATCGCATGGAAAATGAAAGGAAAGTTTTAAAGAAGGAGATTTAATGTTGCTATTTTGCATCTCTTTGTGTGGAGCATTTTCATGATTCAAGAATTTATTTCTATAGATATTCTTTATGTGTTCGATATAGCTGTTGTCAGTGTGATAGGAACAAATTTTTTGGGATAAAAATTAGAATTTTTATGAAATTTAAATTTATAGCTTGAAGTATACGCAGATTATAGCTTTAATTAGGAATAAATATATAGCAGGCATTCAATCTGCAAAACGAGATGAATAAATTTTTATTGAAGCTATAAAAGTTATGGGCCTGATTTTGTAGTGATTTGAATGAATAGATTAATAAATTTTGAGACATTTTACAATAGAATGGATCGTTTTCTTTGTAATTTTAAGCCTTTAATCTCATCGATTATTAGAGCGACTAAGTATGATGGGAAAAAGTTTCATGTTTAATCATTAGAAATTGAGAGTGAAACTTTAGATTCAGAATTAAATTTCAAAGTGTGATGGAATCTGAAATTAAATAAGTGAATTTTTTGAAAAACAAATTGTTTTATTTTTTCAAATTTTATTAGGCAATGCAAAATATTATTTTCAATTTTTTGTCTTACAAAAGTTTTTTCAACAAGATCTTCTCAAACTGCCACTCATACTTATTCGAACTGGAATTCTTGAAGCTGTCTTCTTTTTGATTTCATGAAGAATTTTGCTCACATCGTTGATCCAGCTATTGTCAAATTTGATTTTTGAATAAAATTTCTTAATTTCGTCAAATGCACAACTCTTAAGTACATCATGATCATATTTGGCACTTAAAGCAAGAACATTAAGGACATTTTCTTTTGTGATGTAGTTGCATAATTTGACACCAGCGAAGTATTTTAAATCCTGAATTTGTAGGATACCTGCTGCTGCAAAAAGTTTCAAGTAATCTGTTGTAACTGTTTGATCTTCATGAGGAAGGTTGTCAGTGTAAAAGAATTGAAGAATTTTTTCAAATACTTCTTCGTCGATGTCTGTTAGGTTCAAACTTTGAATTTCTGGATTGTTTTGTAGAATTTCAGCAAGTGTTGGACTTCGAGCTTGCAGGATGAATTTATGGACTGGAAACTCGTGCTCATTTATTATGATGTTGAAATCTTTAGCATCTTCGTTCTGGATCAAGTCGATAACATCGCTGAGAATTCCTTTTTCAAGTTTGTCTGCGTATTTGCTGGTTTTGTACTTTTCAGCTTCTAATTGTGCTTTAAGCTTTTGATTTTCGTTTTCGAGTTTGTCAATCTTCAAATCAGCAGATGCTAGTTTTTCTTGATATTTGCGTAATTCTTCATTCTTTTCTTGGATTTCATTATTCTTCAAATTGAGCTCTCGATTCTTTTGATAGAGTTCACTATTTGCTAACATCAATTGTCTTTCTACATTCTGGTAAATTGTTACAATTTGTTGCATTAATCTTTCGGCTTCTGCTCTCTTGTTTTCCTCATCATTGTCTTCTTGATCACTTTCTTCATCTTGATCTGAGCTTTCATCATCACCTTCTTCTTCATTCTCATCATCTTCACCTTCGTTCTCATCATCTTCATCTGAGCTTTCAGACTTGTTTCCATAATCTTCAATGAGTTTTCGCTTAAAATCTTCTAAAGTTCCAATTGATCGATTTCGTCCGCAGGTGGAAAATTGACAAAAGTACTCTGGTTCACCAAAATTTACAAATTCAATATTTGGTATACAGTCAAGAATATTTGGTTCAATGTTTGACAATTCGTTTTTCCAGAAATCGATTCTCTTCAAGTTTACAAATCCTTCAAACAAATCTGCAGGCAAGAATTCAATCGAGTTACATCTAAAGTGGAGATTTTCTAATTGGTTGTATTCTTCTAAATATTCTTTACTTATTTCATTCAATCCACTGCTTTCGATGTCCAATACTTTCAAATTTCGGAAAACTTTTGTAAGTAGTTGAGGAACTTGTAACATTGTGCAATTTTTGAAGTGAATGTAATTAACGTTTCTATTGTTGAATCCATTGTTGTGGAGTCCGATGAATCTCAATCTGGTGTATTCTGGAATGTATTGATCAGTTATTAAGCAGCGATAGTAGTAGGTTCCGTTGAAATTGAATTTATCGAAGGTGCATTGAATTTCCATTTTGAATAATTCTTAATTAATTCGATGATTGTTGAGTTCTAAATTTTTGGATGTTTGTTGACTTCTAAATTTTTGGATGTTTGTTGACTTCTAAATTTTTGGATGTTTGTTGACTTCTAAATTTTTCGATGATTGTTTTATGAATTTTAAGATGTTGTTTGTTTAATTGTTTTGAGTGTTATGATTTGTTTCTTAATTTCAGAATCCTTTTATACCAAAAAAATTTGAACAATCTTAAATGATTTTCATTTGCAGGCAATAATTCTAATAGAATCTCAAAATTAAAGTTTGTTACACTAAACTGAGATTTTTTTTGAGACACAATTTGTTTATTCATGAATTAAAAAAAAAAATTCATAATCTTGTTCAGAAAATTTCTAAAATTTTGCTAAAGGAAAAACTAATTTTACTACAGATTATCTTATAAGTCAGTAAAATGCATTGATGCCACCACAAATAATCCAATTGAAGCAGTAAAGACAGCTTTGAGAAACTAGCTTATGCCTGATTAGATTAGCTTTTTAAAATGCATTGTCAAACTCTTGTTCGTGCATTATCTAATCCACTCAAGACTCGTTCTGTTGCCAACTCAATGTTATAAAATCCCAATCAGCCACTCATTCAACTACAAAATTATTAAATCTCTGTTCAGTTTTCAGAATATTCAAAAAATCTTCTTTCTTTCTTTCTTGAGAACAAAATACACAAAATGTTCACTTTAAAAGAAGATTCTCGTCTTTAAATTTTATAGCTCTTTGTAATCGTAAAAAGACATTTAAAATCATGAAAAGTGGAAGAAAAATAATGGAAAAAGAGAAGCAAAATGATTTCATGGCACGAGCTATATATGCAGATAAAGAAATGTATATAGAGCTACAAAGAGCAAGAGAGAAATTGTGAATTTATCCGAAAAAGAGCTTCCATAGTGAAATTTAATGCTCCATGAGCAGAAAAAGTAAGTTGAGTGGAATGTTTTTGAAAATGGAAGGTATACAAGTAGCGCATGTATAGAGTCAAGTTGCTGTAATTGAGTGTTTTATTTGTAATGTAAAATGAGTTTGCTTTGAATGGTGACATTCTTATATGATGTCTGCTTTTTTAAAATCATGAATTTTTTTTTGAAAAAAAAAATGGCAAAAATTTTTACTCCAAATTACTAAACCGTTCTAAATTCATTTGTCTAAAAAATCCACTACCATTATTTAGACTCATAACTTATGAACAAACCCCATACAAATGTTTGAATCTAAATTTATTTAAAGGCATCTAAAATTCTATAGCAGATTCCTTTCAATTTTTAAAAGGCAGAAATATGAAGATGTTAATTTTAATGTCTTTTTTAACATCGAATATTGAGATTTGAAAATACCATTACCTAATCTTCTATTCACATTTCTAACTTCCTGAATTGAACATATCTTAAATATCCTTATCTTTATTTCATACTCTTAGTAGAATCAGAAAAAAAAAATCAATTTTAATTCAGATACGTTTCTTATCAGCCTCATTACTATCTAATTTAATTCAAAAAGTTCAAGAAAATTAATAGCAAGAAGCAGATACCTTCAAGCACCTTAGGTATATTAGCTTCCTCCCTAAAAAAACATTTCATTTCATTTAATTATGACAAATGTAAAATTTCAACTCGAATAAGTCCTCATTTAATTCCACTCTAATGTTTATAATTTAATTTTAAAATGAAGTAATTAAAATTCATAGACAGTCATGGCTGTCAAATCCCCTCAAATTATATTCCATAAATTTCTAGAAAATTTGCTAAAAATTTAACAGCAACAAAATACAACACAACCTTTAGTCGACGAGCAAAAAAAAATCTCTGATGGGATCATAATCGCAATATTTTTCTTTTTTTGGGTAGAAAAATAATAAAAAAGAAGAAAAATACCAAAAGTGACTAGATGTGCACATAGTAACGATAATTTACTACCCCTCATGACATGCTGCTGCTACTGCTGCTTCTGTTGTGTCTCACTTGAATGTGTATTAATGCAAATAAATGTTTTCTACTGTATTATGTAGAGTGTGTGTATGTGGAGAGAGAAGTGTTATCTGCCTCAAAACAGCAAGTAGCGATGAAAGGAATTTTCAGTATTTTTCACTCCATTTCATGCAATTTTTTATTATTATCCCCCAATTTTTTTTTCTTTCACTTTTCACTTCTTTTTTCCGCTGTTCTATGTTCATTTTATTTTTAATATTATATTTTTCTTCTTTTTGGGAGTGGATGTAGCAAATAAAGAAAAATTATTAAGGAAAAAAAGTGGAAGTAAATTGAAAAATAACTCGCCTGATAGGTAGTAGGAAGGTAGGCGAAAATTTCGAGAGTTGGCAACTTTTTCAAAAGTAATTTTATGCTTGGTAAGCTGAAATGGTGTCAAAGGTAGGTGAAATTAAATTTCTAGAAATTATTTAAGCTTGCATTTATTTGTTGGCAGAGATTGCTTGCTTGGCAGAATGGAAACAATATAAAAAAATTAGAATTTTTCAAGGTTATATCTTCAAAATTTATTTACTAAGACTTGGATGGTTTGAAGATATAGAATTGCTTTAAGACGCAACAGAATAAAAAAATTATGAGTGCCAATACAAACATTAATTCCTTTTAACTGCTTTTTAAGTTTGAATATTAAAAATATTTCAAATCTTAACATTACAAAATCACGTTGACTTGATAATTACTTGATGATACTTGTATCAAACTTTAATTTACTAGTTAAATAAATTCATTTAATAGATTTTTAAAACTGGTTCATTTAAACACTTTTTTGTCACTAAGAAAAGGTCTTCAACCTCTTGCAATTTTGTAGCTTTAAAAATTCATACTTTACTGTTTTAGCTTGAATACTCAGCATCTAAAGCAGCACAGACACTTTCTATTTTTAAAAATTCATATAAAAGCTTAACAGTTAAAGTATTCCCCACAGTCAAACTTCAACAGAAGCCACCATCCCCAGGACATCAAATAAGGAAAAACATCCTCATTCTGATTATTTTATTTATTTTTTTTTTTCATTCATTCACTCCAAATTTTCAACAAAAATTGCATGAGAATGAACAAGGAATAAAATAAATATCAAAAAAATGTGAAAAGTCATGAAGGCGTGTGTATCTAGGTGTTGAAGAATAACCTGACACTGCCTGCTTTTATTCCATTTTTTTCAATTTTTTTTCTACATCCACAATTTTTTTACGTGTTCGTTTTCATTTCTCATTCAATTCGATTTACGTTATCTGCATTTCCAAAATAGATTTAGTCGTGCCATTGCTGATGCTTCCACTACCGCTTTCTCCTTGGCTTCTTTTATTTTATTTTTGTTGATGTTGATGCCTTTGAACTTTAAAGCAGCAAGCATATTTTTCTTTTCTTTTCTTTCCGATGGGATTTCATTGCCATTGCCTTGTAACAACAACAACAAAGAAATGGAAGGAATGAATTTTTTTTTTTTTTTGGAAAATAAGACGAAGAAAAATTTCAATATTAAAGAAAATAAATTTTCTTTTTCCTTCGTCTCACTCTTGTTACTGCTCTTTATGTTTTTAGAAAGAAAAATGAATGAATATAAAGAATGGGAGGCCGAATGTCGACAATGCTAGAAAAAGGCGAGAAACATTTTTTTTTCTTTCCTTTTTTTCATTTTCTTTCAACAATATTCATGAGAGCTACTTGTGTAGAGTTGGATATGAATAATTATGGCTTGTGTGTGCATGTATGAGGATTCTGAATGGTTTCGGACGTTAAAAGTGACTGGTTTTGAAGCAAAATGTTATGTAATGTAAAATATATTCTTAAAATTTTGAAGAACCATAGCTTCAATTGCTAATAGTGACGCCAAACCTTATCATCCTAATTCTACCAATATTCATAGTTTCTGCTAAAATAAGTAACTTTATATTCCTTTTTCGTGAATAAGCACTCAAAAACCTTCACTCAAATACATCACAAATCTCACACTAGCTTCAAATTAGTCAATCAAACATTGTCTAAATCTATACGTTATACATAAACATAGTGAGAAAATAATATACACCATCCGGACGAGAATGCAGAAAAATGTAAATGTCTATGGTTGAATGTGTCGTTTGCTATTTCAAACATGAGAAAAAGGAGGAAATAGGAAAGAAGAAAAATAGGAAAAAAAATATTCAACTGCAAAACTTCTCTTGCCTCATTGTGATCCGATAAAGCGTCTGCCCCGTGTCAGATGTGGAAGAGCTTTTTTGTCATTTTTTTAGAACCATTAATTTTCCAACCCTCAAAAAAAGCAGTTGCGGAATGTCGGAATTTGGATATAATTCATTCTTCTCACTCGATGTGTCTCTCTTTTCTTTTTTTTAAAGTTCCTTTCATGCCATCACGTGTTGTGTTAGAGATAACACTTTTTACTTACTTGTCTTTCTTTTGATGCTGTTTTCGTCTTTCCTGGTTCAAAACATTTACGCTTCTTGTATTTTTATTTTATGGATTTACTTTAGCATTTTTACACGTCTCTTGCTACTCTTTCTTTTCGGTGTGTCTATTCTATTTTTTTTTTTTTTGTTGTGTATTGAATCATTTATCAGTTTACAATATAAAATAAACGTTTTTTAAGGAGATATACATACATACAAAATAAAGTGAATAGCAGATTCTCAAAGGGATAATGTGGGTGAATGCAATTGGGATTAGTTCGTAACTCATGACTTTAAATGTCAAAAATATGATTCTATTTAAAATTTATTTTGATATGCAAAATGGGAGGTTTTTGAGGATTTATAGGGTCTTGGGAATTTGCTTTAAATATGATAACGAAATTGAATCTACAATTTGCTGGTTTTAAGTGGATTTCAGGAGCAAAATGTTGGATTATTTGGATTTGAGGAAGATTATCTTTTTATTTCTACTTTTTTGAGAGGGTTTTTCCAGTTCATTTATATTATAAATTATGATTTGTTATAGACAACACCAGCTAGGGAGACAAAAGACTAAAAATTAAATTTTATAATTCAATATAAATTTTAAATCATAACTCAAAACCCCCAAAGGACATACCCCAATTACAAAACAGCATCAAAAATTCATTCATCAAACATGCACCATAAAAACTCCCAAAATTTGATGAAACTCGATTCTTAATTGAAAAAAATTGACATTAAAAATTCATTTCTTTAAAAATTATTTTCATCTCCTTCCTGTCTTTAAAAATTTAAATTTTCATCATTTCCATTAAAGATAAAGGAACAAAAGCAATCCCAAAATACACAAATCATCCCCCATGAGCCAAAGGAAAATTTATGAGCTTTCTTCAATCTTAAAAAAATACAGAAAAGCCTTTACGTTGCATTGTTGTGAGTAGAACATAGAGAAAGAGTAAAAGACGGAGTTTGTGTGTGATAAAAATCTCAAGAATGAATAAGGAACGGAAATTCAAAAGAATGAGAGTCAAGGCAAGAAAAAAAGGGGAGAACAATAAGGAAAAGAAGAATGAAAATTTAAGGAGTAAAAAGTTTCGGTGGGAGTTGTAGATGAATGTATATTTAGATAATAAAATGGAGCAAAAGAAGAACATAAGAAGATCAAGCGGAAAAATAAGAAGAAGAAAAAAATCTTAAAACGACTGTGAAGGAATAAGAAAAATAAGAGCAAAAAAAGCAGGAATAAGCAAAATAATAATAAGAAAAAAAGTCATAATAACCAGAAAAAAAGGAATCAAGAAATGAGATTCAGATAATGGAAAGTAGAGTAGAATGTAGGACACAATGGAGTAAGGATTTAAAAAGTAAGAAAAAAAGATGTACAATTTAGCACGGCTGCACACCTTTCTTGTAGCTGACATTTACGAAAATTAAACTCAGCAAAATTATTATCTGAAATAAAAAATGGAATTTAATACGATTTGGAATTTTTTAAGGACACCTGGCAGTGTATCTAAATAGTTGGTGGGAGGGATTTCTTAAGAAAAAATTTGTGGAGCTTTTAAATAAAATTTTAAATTCTTATTCGTAAATTGAAGCGTTTGCTGTAAAATAAAGTAAAAAATAATGGAATGAAGTTTACTTTAGTAACAATTCCATTTAATTGAACCTGAAAATCACCTGAAAAAGAAAACAAAAAATCACAAAATAAACACTTTTTTAATTTTAATTGTTAGTTTTGCAATAATAATTTTTTTGATTTATTTTTCATTGATTTCATCATGACCATGTTCCATGACTCATTTTTAATTCTGTATAATGTAAATGTCGTGTATATAATTTTCATTATAATAAATTACATAAATTATTATATTAAAAATTTAATAAAATTTGCGCATTATTTTTTAATTTTTATTTATTTCGTTCATAGTTTTTCTCTTCTCTTATTTTTTTTTTGTGCTGCAAAATGTAATAAATGCAAATTCATTATAATAAATTTTAAATGTTAAATATTTTTTTGTTTCATACTCTACAAAATATACAAAATTCGCACTGAATATTTTTAGTGTGTGTTTCATTTTTTATTCGTTATCAGATAGAAGTGGACCATTTGAGGGGTTGAAAAAGGGTCTTAAATTGAGGAATTGCTGCTTATTTGCAGGTTTTAGTGTTTTTTGATTTTTTTTTAAAAAAAATTTATCAAATGTACAAAATTGATCCATAGTACTTCTTTACCACAAGTTCCATGCCCTCTGCTTTCATTCTTTTAAATTGTTTAAGTGTTGGCTTTATATTCATTTATTTTAAATATTCAGTGTGTATGGTTGCTGTACTTCAGAGTAATAAATTTCGTAATTTTCACTTCCTGAATTGGTTTTGATAATTAATTTGCTATGGGAGAAGTTCATTTTTATTCCTCGTAATTTAATTTGTATTTTATTAAAAATTGCAATTTTTTAATGGGGTGCGGATGTGTTTTTGCTATTATTATAATAATTCGAGGTGTGTGTGTTTCTGATACTTGGGTGGAAGAACTTTAGCTTTATTAATTTATATCTGTTATTTTCATGTAAAATTTTTAAGTTTCTACCTTTTTTATTTCTTCACATTTAAATTAACTGCAACTTTTATTATTTTTACATATTTTTCATGTGTGTGTGTGTGACCCTGTGTTATTGTAAGTTTCATTTTATGCAATTTTTATTTTAAAAAAATTGAGTCAATTTTTTTTTATTTTTCTGAAGATAAGAATTGACTTGGGGTGTTAATTATTTACAGTAATTTCTTTTTTGGTCTCATGACAATTTCTAATCAGATTATAAGCCTACACCTGACAGGCAATAGAAAAAATTTACAAATTATATTTTTATACGCAAATAATTAAATAAATTCAGTAATTTGTAATCAATTTGAAAATTGCCCACAAGCAACCACAAATTAAATCTATTATTGTTTGATTCAAATCAACTCAACAACAATTTAATTATGTAATAAATTTAATTTGCCTAAATTAAATCAGAATGAAAAATCAATTAAACTCTCAAATTTAAAATTTTTCAATTAATTAATGGAAATTTAAAATCGTGCAATTCGACCATAAAATTTAATTTTTGACTCAATTTTTTTAATTCCTCATTTAGTTTTGCTAGTTTTAAAAAGATTTATTGTTAAGCTTATTGTGAAACATTTCAACAATTATCGATGAATTTTACTGCAAATAATTAAAACCAGAAGAGGATTTACTGCGAAAAAAATGCGACAAATTAATATCCGGTGTCTCGTAGAATGAAATAAATTTTCGAAAAATTTATTTTATTGAAAATTGTGCTTAATGGTGGGGATCAATGGGAAATTGAATATTGAATTATTAAATAGCAAAAATAGTAATTGTTGTGTGTATATTAGTGGAAGGAATTTTTTATTATTTTTGTTTCATCAATTTATCCTCATTTCATACGTAACAATAAACCGCATTTTAATAACTGCAACCATGACTCCCGCAGTTCATTAACGAACTCAACTTAACTTTTCATTCTCACATCTCTGTGCTCAACTTTATACATAATGTGGTCGTTAATGACTGTTTATGATATAATTTCGATAAAAATTCTGACATTAATTAATTTTTCAACCATCCTGATAGCCACAATGGTGAGCAATTACTTTTTTTCATTTCTCAATTCTGATTTTTTTTTTTTGCTGTATTTGATTATTGAATTTTTTTTTCATCCTGATCCGATATGAAAATTTTTTCATTATTGATTTTCAATCTTTATCCTTTAACCTCGTATAGAGAGAGAAAGACTCTTTTATATCCTCTTATAGACTAGAGGTGTCAAACCCAAGTCCGAAAACGTACCCCAAGTCCATGAAAAAATTCATCCCTATTCAACCTAGAAATAATTTTAGTGATGCAGAAATATTGTATAGGACCAGACGCTTCTAATGAATGCTTAACATTAATTTAAAAGTCATTCTATGAGAAATTATGGCAATTTTACGACCCAAATACCCCAAATCCCAAGTCCTGACCCCAAGTCCTTGCTATAATTTTGTGTAGAGTGGCTTTTAAAATAAAGTTAAGCATTTATTAGAAGCATCTGGACCTATACATTGTTTCTGCATCACTAGATTTATTTCTGGGTTCATTAGGTAAGAGTTATTTCATGGACTTGGGGTACATTTTGGACTTGGGTTTGACACCCCTATTATAGACCCGCCGGAAAAGCCACAAAAACAATTTTTTCCCAATATTAATTTTTTCATCATCATCATTTCCGCGTTGTGTTGAAAAATTGAATGAAAATCTGAAGTGATTTTTGGTTTTTTTTGGATTTTTGATTGGTTTTGCTTGTGAAATGGAACGAAAATGTTTTCATGCTTTGCATGTGTTTTTTTAGGGATGGATAGTAGGAAAAAAGAGAGGAAGGAATAAAGAGTCTATCAATAACAGAAAATTTGTGCGGTTTGCAAAAAGATAGTTGAGAGCATATCATATGCTATTTGTGAATGAGAAAAAATTTAAAGGTTGTGGTATGAATGTAATGTGAGAAAGGAAGATGATAGTAAGATCTGAAGATAATATTGTATCTGGAACGACGAAATTTTTGGATGATAGTATATTTAATTTCAATTTTGATTTAGATTCTGATAAAGTTTGATGTTCCCGAAATTTGCATCTTGGTATATGATTCTCATAACTTGATCATTGAGGATTTTGATTAATTTTTTGCTATTTCTCTTTTTACTATTTTTTCCAAGATTATACTAATTTATAAAAATTCAAACTATGAAAAAAAAAGAAATGCAAAACATACAAAATTTCCCATCAGAATTTGTTGTTCTTCCACAAATTAATTTCCTCCCCAACAACAAACTTTCATTAAATTTTCCAATAGTAAAGCAGCAGCAAAAGCTTATCAAAGACGAAAGAAGTTTTTTAAAAAAATTTCAAAGGGAGACGGAGAGTCAAAAGAAAATATTTTTTTTTTTTATTAAAAAGAAATTTAATATACAATAAATATTAATTAATGAATGGAGGAGAAACGAATATTTTGTATATGAATTGGGGATATGTTCATGCTTTATGTACAATATTTGATTGATGTTCGATTATTAACTACCATCTCTAAAAAAATTTTTTTCTTATTTATTTATCAATGAAAGACTGCATTTTCATCAATTTTAAAATCTATTTACATAAAAAATTTGAATTTTAAATTAATTCTCTTCTCTCTTTATTTTATTCTTTTTTGATAAATCTCTATCTAAAAACATTTAAAAAATTTGATTTCATTTATTTATCTTCGACTTTTCATTTTCATTCTCAATAAATGACTTTGGAAATAAATTGAATTCTATTTGACTATACATATTCAGATTGTATGGGATTGTAAATGAGAAGTTTTTTAAAAAGACAAGTGAGCGTTTGAGGTTAGTAATTTAGTACTTTTTTGAAGGATTGAATTTTTTTGACAGCTGCTAATTAGGGTTCTTGTGAATTAGGTGCAATTTCTTGGGGGCATGATTCTTAATTCTTTTAATGATATTCCCAGTGATACAAAACAAAATTCCGTTTTTTAGTCAATATAACTCTAACTAACAACCAAAAAGTTTCATTCCTTCGTTGATTTTTTTTTATACAAAACTTAAAACATATTTATAATTTTTTTTTTCGGTATTATTTCAAATTAGTTAGTCTTAGACTAAGTTTTACTAGTCTTAAATTAACATTATTTTATTTTAAACGGTCTCTTGTCTTCTATTTTTGGTCATTTGCTTTGATTCTTTCACAAACAAACTGTTGAATTCAATAGCATTTTTGTATGGTATCAAGAATCAAGACTCAGTCAGTCATCAGAAAGTATGATGACCATATGATGAGTGTTTAAGTTTTGATCAGAACAATTTCATAAAATCTCATTAGAAACCACAAAAATGCCATCAAGCCAATTTCCTTGACAAGCGGAAAGATTTCATTCATTCGACTGACTTTTCCTGCATCAGCAATTAGCTGCTTAACGTGAAATAATCAAAACAACTGCCATTCAAACTTTCACTAAAATCCCCCGCTTCAAAGTCTTGATTTTATTTCATCTAGTTTTAAAAAAAATGAGCAATCGACTTATCATCATATTTCCATTTATGACATTCTATTATATTCATTCATGACACTCCACTCATCGTCTGTCTCGTCATTTTATAAGATTTGCAACAAGAGAAAATTGCAAAATCACCTCAACGTGTGGTTTTCATTCTATATCCATGTGTATGCTCATTGAAAATACTGTTAAGCTATTCAACGATGAAAATGTGAATTTTTTTAGAGGATTTAAAGGTAAGAGAGAAAGAGAGACTTAGTGTGACTCATGAGTGTGGCAATTGAGAATATTATTATTTTATTTTTTTTTTTTGTTAAGAGTCACAGACATTCTTGCAAGTGTAGTTTTAATCAGGAAGTACTTTTATTATACATTCATAATAATAATAATAATAATAAGGAAGAAATTCTGTGTTTTTAACTAGAAAAGAGAGCATCAATTCATGCTTTCTCATCTCTCGAGTATTTCTATGTCTTAATGATAATCCATGTGTGGCGCATAAAGTCCCGTATGTAGAGTCAATGTAACGCCTCGATTCACACTAACAGCTGGATAAAAGACGCCATATAAATCTCTAAATGCAACCGAGCCTTGTGGCATTTCATTAACTATAAAGTGCAGTGTGTGACGCTCCAGGTCTAATAAAACACCCACTGTGCTGCCAGTTGATATGCCTCCTTCAACACGACGCTCGTGAATTGAATTGTGCTGAAACCATGATCGCTGTCTGTCAATATACATTGCGAAACCTTTATCATCTTTACCTGTGGTAGACACATGTGTGTGGATGGATGGAAGAGACATAAAGAGAAAGAAAATATTAGTTATTGTTAATTCAAATGATGTGAAAATGGAGAGAAAAAAATTAATCTTCAGTATTGGATGAAATATTCGCAACAAAGTGGGGCTTCAGGGATTTTATGGTTCAGATTCTGTTGATATGAAAATATCACGAAATTATCATTAAGCTTGTGTTCATGTTTTTAGGGTTATTTATGGATTCCAGAATTGTGCCAAAAATCTGAGATAAATCAATTAATTTAGCCAATTTTCAAACCACAAAAATATAATGTTTTTCCACCACGAAATAGAGATTTGAATCAAAATGTTGCATGAATAAATGGATGTGAAAAATTTTATATCAGTATGTATAGTCACGAAATGTTGTGATTTATGATTCACAATAATATCATTTAACATCTGAATCTCTCCCACTTTTTTTTTTTCATTTTAGTTCAATACAAAATCTCAATAGAATGAATGGACAACAACAGACACAGGAAAAACTTTTTCTGCTTACCAAGCATTTTATCTCGTGCAACATCAATGCGCGCTACGCCAAAGGCTGGATCTGTATCGGCCGTGTATCGATCTATTGTAAACTCCCAATAATGTACACCTCGTGAGAATCCAACAGTGCCAAGGGCCACACAATGTTCCCATCCATCTGCTGATACAGTTCTATTGTCATTCATGAAATTTAAGCCTGAACATGATCCACTCAACTGCTTATCAAATGTGAACCATGCAACTGTGAACGAAAAATTGTGAAAATGATTCATTTACAATTTTAATCTTAAATTCAATGTGAATATATGTGTATGGATATAATGTCCCACTGCTGTTGTATTGCTGTATTGTGTTTGGGATTTTATGCAACAATCTTGTTGCTGTCATGTATATGCATCAAGAATCGGAAATGTCGAATGATTTTGACATAAAATCTCATCAATTAAAACCTCTTTTTAAATTAAGTATCCAATTTCCATAACTTGCTTTATTTTTTTTAATTATCATGACAGACTGAGAAGAGAATGAATGAAGAAGAGAGAGGCAGAATAAAGTGCTAAAATGATTCGGAATGGATGATGATGAAATGCAATTTTCTTTCCATTTTCTCGTCTTTCACATTTTTTTTTTTCTCGCTCTTATTTTATCTAGGTACTTTTTGTGTGCTATTTTAATTTAATTTTAATTGAAAAATCTGCTTTCATGGATGTGCTTTGAGGAAGAAAGCATATAAACATAGAGACTGATGATGGAGAAATATTTTTTTCCATTCACTATCTTTTTCTTTTTTTTAATAGATGAAAAATAAAAATTGAGAATCTTTGTTGGTTTAAAGCTCATTGCTTTCTTTTTAACCTAGAATAAAGGAAGTGCAAAACTAGTAATGAAGCGGATCACGCTTCATGTGCATATTCACACCGTTTCCAAATTAGTATCATTGACAGAATACATCATTGAGATTAAACTCTTACCTTGATTGAAAATTTTTCCTACATACAAAAATACTGTAAAATGAAAATTTTTCTCAAGAAATGCTTGGAATAAAAATTGAGATGTTTAATTTTGAAGAAATTTATTGATTAATTTTTATATACAAATGTTTGAATGAAATTTTATTTACATATAACTTATAAACTAATATGACCAAATAGAAAACGTTTTTATAAATATGTACAAAATTTCAATTAATAAGAAAAGAATTGAGAAGAATATTGGAAAGTTAGAAAGAAAAATATGAAACAATCTATTCATTTAAGAAGTATACTAATAAATCTGGATATACTCGATGGAAATCTAAATTATTTAGAGTTACTGGCTTTGATGATTCACTTAATTGTAAATCATCATAGTAGGTATATTTCGATCCATGAGGAACGAATGTAACAAAATGATGGAAAGCCCAGTTTGTTAAAAATAATAATGAAAATTTGTGTTCATTAATTTCTATTTCAAGAGGGATATCTTTTAATAATATATGAGTTAAATTTGAACTATTTAGGATACAGTTAATAAAGAGAAGCTTGTTAGGAATAAATTGGAAATTGCCCAATTTTACATTACAATTTTCACAAATTTTGAATTTCTTCTTATTTATGAAATTTGAAATTGTTTTTTGAAACTCGAAAGCAAAGGGAAGCGTGGAACTTACATTAGAGGCATATAAAAGTGGATATATTTTTGCGTTATTTTGCCCACAATTGCAATTAAACTCAAAAGAATAAGACACAAAGTTTTTTAAAAGATGAACAATTAATGCATCATGTGACCAAACCATATTGTATGTTAATTCATTATTTATAATTCTTGATGTAAAATTTGCCCCATCATTATCTATAGTGTGTTTAATTAAAATTATTTTTTCATACAGATAGTCTCCCCAAGCTTTAAATCTATCAATTGAAGATTTTATGTTTGATATTTGAAGTATTTTTTGGAAACAGGAGTATTTATTAGAATTGAGTTGCAAGTAGTTTAAGAAAAGTTGATTTAATTTACATGAGGCTATCATACCATGATAGAATGAATTGAATGTACAAAGAAACTGTAAAACTATGGCTTTCTTATTGTTATTATCATTAATATTAATTCTAATAGTATTTTTTAAGTATGGAAAATTGTTATTTAAATGACGTGACGATTGGGGAATGACTTTTTGTCCATTTGATAATTTTTGATATTTATTTACATGAATTACACTTTCATCTTCATCATTTGAATCGTCGTTAACTTCAATGATTTCTTTAAATGATCTTTTAGAATTTTGCATTGATAAATTACTCATGCATTGACTTAAAGAATTAACTAAATTGTCAACATCTGCATCTTTCATTTCGACATCTCCTACATCTTCTTCATATTCTGTTATATAAGAAAGTGCAAGACTGTCAGACATGTTTGTTTCGAAGCATGTGCCTTTTGGATGGTGAGCTGTCGAAAAAATTATGCTCTTTTGAACATCTTCAATTAAAGATGTTGACTTTTTGTTTAGTTGATTTGTAAAGAGATGCTTTTGAAAAATATTATCTAAAGCATTTAATTTTAACATATCAACATTGAACGTACCGATTACAACCATGAACATTTCCATGGGAGTTTTTGAAAAGATATTCGACATTTTAGTTTTTAAAGTAGCAATAGGAGCATGTGGTGATGCATATCCGGTAATTATAATGTGATTATGTACCTTAAATGTTGTAAAGTTTATATGATATTTTTCATTTGATATAATATCTGGTTGAACAAAATCATAGATATCATTTTTATCTTTACAAAAAATTAATAAACCCCTTTTCTTTTTATCTACAGCTTCTTTTGTGTTATTAAAAAAGATTATGAAATCTGATTTTATATCTTTTTGTTCTACGAAACTTGCTGTATTTTCTGAGATAACAATTATATCATTCCACCAAAAATATTTCATTTCTGAAATTTTGTTTTTTACGAATTCATATGAGTGTACATTAATATACATAATTTTGATTCCACAATTTTGCTTATAAACATTCATGACTTCTGAATTTTGTTCAACTGATATTTTCCTGGATTTGTCAACATGAGTTATTTTATCTAATGCTAAATTGTTAAGATCATCATTTTTATCATCGAAATAACGCTTAAGATTTTCACAACTTAAATTTGATTCTAAAGAATACGATTGAACGTCTGCTAGATTCGGATCATATTGAGTTTGGAAAATTAATGAGAAATTTTTTGAAAATTTCAAATTGAGACATGATCCAAAACCAGAAATTGTTTTTGAAAAAATGATATTTTTTTGAACCATATGTTCTGTTGAAGTTTGCTTATTCGATAGATTATTATTCAATAAATACTTATCAAAAATTTTATCTAACGCATTAATTTTGAGCATGTCTATATTAAAGTTTCCCATTATAACGATAGAATTATTTAATGAAACTTTTGAAAGAATAAGATCTAATTTTTCTGTCAAAACTTCAACGGGTGCATGTGGAGTCACAAAACCTGTGATTAAGAAATGATTGTCGATTTGAAACGTTGTTATATTCATGTGAAAGAATTTTTTTTTGTTTCCCGATGTGATTTGTGGTCGAGTAAATTGAGATATATCACGTTCATTTTTGCAAAAAATCAAGAAACCACGTTGTTTATTGCGAACAGCTGATGATGTGTTTTTGTGAAAAATTGTAAAATGTTCATGAATATCTCTTTGTTGAACAACGCTTGCCTTATCTTCCGCAATTATGATTACATCCGGTGTCCAAAAACATTCTACATTTTTGAGTTCTTTCTTTATGACCGAAAATGATGAAATACTATGATACATTACTTTTAATCCTGTATTTTGATCAAATTTAAATAGAGGTGGATTGATATTGTCATCCATTTGTTTTGAATCTATCTGTGCCACCAAATCAAGCGAAGTGACACTTTCTTTCTCTTTAACTTTTTGATCATCATACAAATAAAGTGTTGGTAGATTTTTATTGAATTCTGTCTGATAGAAAATAGCAAAGTGATCCGAAAAATCAAAATATGATGCAAAATGTCCAGCGAGTCCAAAAGTTGATGTTGAAAAGACGATATCGATTTGTGTGTTATCTTTTGTGGTATGTTTATCACCAAGATGATTAATGAATTCTTTATTTTCTAGAAAGGTCTTTAATGTATTTCGATCGATCATATTGAAATTAAAGTCGCCAATAATTGTAATATATAATCCACTTGGAGCATTATAATAAAGTTTATGTATCTCATCCATAAATGTAGGAACAGGTGTTAATGGCGATTTATAGCCTGTAATGACATAATGATTATCTGTCACAAATGTACGTAAATCAATATGCCATTTAAGTCCAGCAGGAGTAGTTCCTTTTATAATGTTTGATTTGGATAAAAGTTTAACATCATTTGGATTTTTGCAGAGAATGATGATTCCTTTATGAGCATCATTTTGTGTTGGATATAAAATAGTATGGCCTTCTCGGATGTCTTCTTCGGAAACACTGTTTACATTAGATTCTGAGAAAATTATAATATCACCTTTCCAAAACCAATTGGATTTTAGAATGTATTCTTTGTGAGCCGAAAATGATCTAACATTATGATAAATAATTTTTTTCCCCAAATTTTGATCGAAATTATAAAATGATAATTTTAATGATGATTCTTTTCTCAAACGCTCAATTTCCTCATTTATTTCATAAATTCCATCAACTTCATCATCTTTCCTATCCTTCTTGAGTTTTGGTATATTTAAATCTCCCAATATGTATAAGCCATCATAGTCACATCGAGATATAGCGACATAAAATAAGGTTATCGATAAATCTCTGGTCAGGTATCTAAAGTCTATACAAATATTTGGAATTGTTAATCCTTGAGTTTTGTGTATTGTAATAGCTTCACTGGGAGTGAGAGGAAATTGAGTTCGAAAAGCTTCATGAAGTATCTTTATTGTTAGTTCTCTTCTATTTGCAGAAGTCACAGTCATTTCTTGAGTAATTTTTTCTATTGGTACTAAATGAGTAGGTATTTTGTTTTCTCGCATGTAATCTATAAACGGTAATTTCATTTTATTTCCAATTTTAGGATTTTCAAAATTCATCCATAAAAGTAGTGGTTGTGTGACATTATCTTTTGTATGAAGTGTTATGTCTTCCAATGTACCTCTTGTTCCATTCGCAATTCCATCTGAAACATCAATATTTACAACGACCATGTATCTAATTCCCTTTTTTAACAATAAATTATGTTTCAAGCTTCCCGTCGCAACTTTTGGATTCAAATAGTCTTTCTTCAAGATGTTTTTCGTTGAAATTGGAATCTTATCTCCTTTGATTTCATCTATCGCTTCAACTTCGTATAATGTACCTCTGAAGGCATGTATTTTCTTCGAATTATAAGCATCTACATCATCATTTTTATAAAATAGCCATGTTGCATTTTCTGGCACTTGAGATTCATTTGTACAAATTCGTGTTCTTAAAAGTTGTTCATCTATTGACTTTGGCTCGCCAATTTTGATATTATTTAAAGCATTTTGATAATTTTGATTTTTTTGTCGAACAATATCAGTTAATTGGAACATTTTGAATTCTCTCCAGACTCTATCCATAACTAATTCCTCCATTTTCTGCTTATCTGTAAGGTTTCTCTTTTTATTATTTTTCTTTTTTAGTGCGGTTTTATTTGTTCTATAGATAGGATGGCCGGCAACTGGAGGTAACTGGTAGAGATCGCCCATAAGAATGACTAATTTACCACCAAAACTCTCATAATTATTTCCATATATTTTTCTACAATTCATATCAATGGTGTTTCTTACGTTGCGAGAAATAAAGGACAATTCATCAATTATAATTGCTTTTACATCTTGATGAGCATATATAACACGATTCATAGTATCTGGATTATCTAGTGATTTGCCCCTGTTATTAACTTTTAGACAAAAAGCTCTATGACATGTATCTCCTCCTATAAGAAATGCTGCTATTCCCGTATATGCGGCAAGTAGAACTTTTGGTGTAGATGGATTTGCTCCTCTTATATTATCATAATGATTTGTTAAGAGTTGATTTAATGTTTTTAATACCAAACTTTTTCCAGTTCCAGCTGGTCCGAGCAAAATCAACTTTGGATTCGGATCACTTTCTCTCTTAGTTCTAATGAAATGATAAACATGCTGAACGAATATCTGCTGTTTTTCGTTGAGCATTTTTAAATTCTCATTAAGCTCATTTCGATCAATTCGTGTTGGTGTTGTTAGGCAGTATTCTTCAAGTTTGTCTTTTGAATCATTTGGATTGTTTTTTGTTCCAATTTTTAAAGCATCAAAAACATTAACCTTTTCAATATGTGCTGTCTCCGCTTCCAGTGCTTTGAATTCAGCTATTTCTTGTTCCTTTAGTTCTCGTAAATTTTCATTAGCATCTTGAAGCAAGCTATTCAAATCAATATTTTCAATCGCATTGTAACGTTTGATTCCGTCCTTTATCATATTTTCTTTTCTTAGTTCAAATGTTTTTAGCATGTTTTCCTCATTTAAGAGTTCGGTTTCCTCATCTCTCCATGGTACGTATAGCATTACCATTTCTCTCTTGTACTCTTTTTCGTTGATCTCTTTCTTATAATTTACAAATCGAATCACTCTATCCTTTGTTCGTTCAACGTAGACGTTGTCACTAAGTTGCTTATTAGGAGCTGCCTCTTCATCACTTTGTACTTCTTTTTCGCTCTCATTGTCAGACGTGGTTTCTTTTTGATTTCTTTTTTTATATTTTGCAGCAAAATCAGCCAGACAGATGTGATTTAAATTTTCGGGTCGTCGAGAATATTCGGTTATGAAATCTTTGCATGTAATGTTCTCGTCATTATCATCCATTTTTTTCAATTCCTTCAACGGTTTCCTTAAGCTTACTCTATTTTGTGGACGGTTAGTGTTAATAAATTTATCTGCACGACTGAATTGTAAAACAGGAAATCCAAGAAGCTCTTCGACTGCTTGTTGAGCACTAATCGTACTGCCATTAATGAAGACGTTAGAAAGTTTACATAATATTTCATATACTGAGAGATTTTGATCCAAGCATTCTTGTTCTATGCTTTCCAACGCAGCCAATGTTCCTTCATCTGCTTTTAAGCAGTATTTTAGTAAATAATATACAAATCCATAAGGATCTGTAATGTATTGTATGTCATGATTAGATTCCCATGTGTGTAATAAAGTTGGATTGTAGGTGTTGATGCCAACGGCATTAGATTTACGCTTATACAAAATGTCAACGCGTGAAGAGCTGCAACGAACTGCTTGATAGTATTGCTCCTCACTAATATTGAGATCTTTTAGAATATCTTCAAAAGATTTAAGTTCCTTTGTTTGTCGAAATTCTTTCATTTTTTGTCGAATTTTATTGAGATTTTCTATCATTTCTGTAGTTTTTTCATTTTGTGGCATAGGATACAACACTTTTGTTTCCTTGGACACAAAATGAGGGAATCCATAACGACATTTCGTATTGCCATGACTAGTTTCTTTTCTACAAGAATGACCGCATTTATGTTCATGAAATATCATGTTTGGATGGCCGTCAATATATTCTGTTGAAATAATTTTATCTACAAATGCAACAACTTTTTCTTCATTAGCTTTCTTTAATTCCTCATTTGTTTCTAATAAATTTAACCGTGGTGCATTGTTGCACCAGAGAACTTGATGACTATGCATTGATCCCCTACCTTGTGATTCCTTTCTTTTTATGAAGTCTGTTACATAATGTTCACCAAACAACCCATTTCCTTCTTTGTCACATGCAAAAGTCCCAAGCTTATTAATTCTATGGTTAAAGACTTGCGAGCAAATAACTGGATCATCTCGTACAAATTTTGTCTTCTCGAATATTGGCAGTTGAAGAGCTTCCAACAAAGACACATCTTTTCCAGTGAAATTTTTTATCATTTGTTGCATTAGCTCAGGAGAATAATTTTCGCCATGACTGAAAGTAGCGAATAAATGAGGAGTATTAAATTGACGTATCATCGCCATTGCAGGTTTTTTCTTTTTTTGTAAATACATTGGACTAGATCGTACAGCCGGAAAACTTTTAAAAACTAATCCATCTTTTATTGAAGTGTCTAAAAATTTTCCATCCCTAACATCTTTTGCAGTTAATTTCCTTCCTTTCGTAACTTTACGTACCATGATGCTCATGGAATTTGCAACATCAGTTTCAATCTTATGCTTCGCTTTAAAAAATAATAAGGGAATTCTACAAAACTTTCGAGAATAATGTCTAATTTCAGCTCGATAAACTCTAGTAATGGATATTTTTTTTCGATCAAAAGTCATCTTGCATCCACCGTAAGTCTTTGGAAAACAAATCTCATCATAGTGTGGAATATTTCTTGAATAAATTGGTTTCATTCGTTGTCCAGGTGCAAAAGTTATTTTATTTCGTTGAGATAAAAAACTCATATCTTTTTTCTTATCAGTAGTTTGATTATTCATATTATCTAAAGCATCATCAAATGCAGATTCAACACAATTTTTCAACAATAAAACTTCTTGCTCTTCCTCAACATTCAACTCTTCATCATTTTCGATTTCTGATGATATATCAGAATCATTATTATCGTTATTATTTAACTGTGCTGCTTGCGGTTTTTTGCTTGTCACATTTTCCAATTCAACCAATTTTTCATTCATATTCATTACATTTACATTTACATTAACATCTTCTTTTTGATTTATTAGTAATTGACTATTCTCATTTGTGTTAGCATTTTCATGAAAATTGTTTGAACACTGATTTTTTGAACTCTCTTTAATATTATTTTTTTCTTTCTTCATATACATCAAAATTGATGGATTAACACCAGCTTCAATGTCATGAGGTTCAACAGCTTTTTGAACTGTAATGAATTCCTCAATTTCCAAATTTTTCTTATAATGATCATCAAGGAGAATGTAGCTATTATTTACTCTATAAAAAGTTTTGTAATGAAATGGATCTTTTTGAATGAAAAATATCAACTCATAAGTATCTTTTAGGAGAGTGAGAGTTGTTGGAATATCTGTATGAATGTTGAAAGATTGTCGTGCTTCTTCATTTAAATGAGTAAGAAATTGAATATTTATAAAAATAAAATCATGATATGTTGTTTTGCATACTACGTTTTTTGATAAAAAATCATTATATTTAATTTGCTGATGACATGAACCGCAAATGTAAGGAATGTCAAAAATAAAGTCAACTTTATTTGTTGTATCGATTACTTTGCGCTGTAAGTTTTGTATCAAGCTTTCACCATCAAAAAACTTAATAAAAATCGTTGAACTTTCAGAATAATTAGAAGAAGTACCTTGACAATTAGAATTGTTGCACTTAACATATTTTATAAATGATTTGTGAGCTGAATCTGCTTTTCCATCTGACAAAAAACTCGATAAAATCTGTCCTGAGTCTGAGTCCATCTGTATAGTTTTTGTAATTAATGATTGAGATTTGTCAAATTTTATTTCTACATTGCTAGATGTTATGTCTTTGGGAATCATGTTGAAGACAGAAATCAATTGATAATAGCGTTTATTTCTTTCCTGTTCGTTTTCACAATTAATAATTTCATGAATAAAGTTAAAGAATCTAATTTCAGACTTTTTCGTCATCACATAATTTTTAAATTTTTCATTATTCTTAAAACAACATAAGAATGCATGTGTAACAGCATTATACGCACACATTAGTGTTAAAACAATATTTTCATTTTCTAAGTTATTTATAGTAAATGTATTTTCGAACATCGTAAAACTAACTATTATCAAATCTACATTTTCGTTTTGATTATCATCATATGGAACGGCAAAATTAATTTGAGTAGACAAGCACGTCGGATCGTACTTTTCAAATGCCTTCTCATTAATTTTAATACCATATTCTTTGTATAAATCTGTGTTGACCAGATCATACAAAGCATTAAAAATTTTCCTAACACGAATGGTCTGTTCCATATACGGCTTTTGATGTCGCAAATCTCGTTTGAAACAAATTTGTAAATTTTGCATGTCATTAAAACTTCGCGGAAGAACGTCTAAAAATTTATGTACATCTATGGCAATATTAATTACAGCACCTTTCGACCCAACTTGAGGGTTGAGGGCATTATTCTTAAGATTTCTAATCTGAATAAATGGGCAACAAAGCCCTACAAAACGTTCCTCCATATCCGTTAGGGAAGTCACTGATTCTGGAATATTTCGAATGAATATTCCAGCTTGTGGATTAATCAAAGGAATCTTCCCATTCTTGAAGTTATTATGACATGTTTTACAAATTCTATTGGTTTCAACACCTTTAATATAATTCTCAAATTCTTCGATTGATTCGAATTCAATAACATCATTTTTAGAGACAAAGCCAGCTTTTGATATATTTTTCTTATTTTTTTTAAGTGCTAAATTATACATATCGTATAGTTTTTTCATATTAACTAGATCAGTAAAATCATTAAAAAATAATCCTTCACAACAAATGCATATGTCTGAAGGTACTTTACGAAGATTTGTAATAAATCCTAAAAGCTTTTTTGCCTTTAAAGCATTTTCTGTTGGTTTTTTAGCGGAATTTTTTTCTAATTTTAAATTTTCAAGTTTATTTATATATTCAATTCTAGCTTTAAAAAAATCATTTAGCTTCATTTCTCTTTCTAAAATAACTTTATTTTTTTTTTCTATTCTTTTTTGTTCCCTATGCTTCTTTAAAGCTTCTAAAGCTTCTTTTTTCTTGGCCTGCTCTAAAATTTTATTACTAACTACTTTTCTACGTGTTCTTGTAAAATCTTTCATCTCCGTATGTTTTTTCTCATTATAAATTGGATTATTATTCATTTTATTTTTTCTAATTTTTATTGATTTTGCGGATCTTTGGGTAGCATAACTAGGAATATTTATTAGCTTAGCTCTTTCAATTTGTGCAGATTGAGCATATCTTTTATTTCTATATGTAGGATCAGACGATATTCTTTTTTGTTTACTTCTTACGGTAGCTTTTCTCTGTGACTTTAAAAAATTAAAATCATTTAATCTTCTATCCTTCATATAGTTCCTAGAATATTCGCGATTTGAGATACTAGCATCTATGGAAAGTTTAATATTCCTACGTTCTTTTGCTTTAATTAATTTTGTTTTATGAGATTGTTTCATATTTTTTCTTTTAATCTTTTTACTTTTATCAGACTTTTCGTGTTTAATAATGAAATTTACATTTCTAACCTTATCTATGACACCATCAGGTGGTTGAATATTGTGGACTTCAATCGCCTTGCTTTCATCTGTTCCTAAAATATAAAATAATAATATGATAATATGATAAATAAATTTCTCAAAACCAAAAAATCACTATGAACTAAATACAAAAAATCATTTGAAATCAAATATTTAGTTGGGTATGAAAATTTAACTTACCAGTCACACTATTATTTTTGTTAGTTTTGTAGAAGTTTTCAAAATCGTTTAAAATTTTGTTCCATTCGCTTTCTAATATTTTTTTGCTTTCTTGAATCTCGGCGAAGTCATTTTTCCATTTTTCATTGCTCTCAATCCATGTTTTTAAAGCCACATCCTTTTGACTTTCTCTATCTTTTTTTGCTTTTCTTTTATATGTTGTTCTTTTATGTGCCTTAAAGTATTGATGAAAATCTCTTAATGCAGCTTCCTCAATCCTGTCATGTTTTTTTGTGCATTCTTCATATTCGGTTAAAAAATTTTTATATTCCTGTTTCCTGTTAATCCATTCTTCGAATTCTTTTTCTTTCTGTGTTTGAATTTCAATTTGGGAGTCATGTTCAGTGTTACTTATTTTTTTAATGTTCAAAAATTGTTTTAACTTTTTAATGAATCCTTAAATATAAAAAATAAAAAATATTATTAATTAAAATTTCCATAATTTGTCCAAAATTTTTCAAATTTTCCAAAAAATTTTGTCGAAATTTTCAAAATTGTTCTAAAATTTTTCAAATTTTTCAAAAAATTCTAAATTTTTTCGAAATTTTCCAGAATATTTTTGACAAGAAATAAACACAAATATGATAAATCAGTTAATCGAGAGAAGCTGGTTTCAATTTTATTAAGTTACGATGCCGAGACTTGAAGATTTTTTTCTGGCATTCATTTCGATGAACTGTATTATGCTTCTCGGGTGAAAACTTTAGGTAATTTGAAATTTAGTAATGATTTTTAACTATTTTGAAATATGTGAAATGATCAAAATTACACAAAAGTTCACAAAATATGCATATAAAATTAAATACTTACCCATTTTCATTATTTAACAGTGAGCTGGATTATTTCAAATATATAAATCCAAATTTGTTTTTCCATAGCAAATTTAAAAAAAAATATATTTTAATTCCATCACTATTCATATTGACTTGTTAATATTCATGCATGATTATTGATTTTTATACTAATTTATTTAATAATTAGTTAATAAATTTCATCAATTTTATTGTACATAAATTATAACACTTGTCACTTGTATCACGTAAGACCTTTGCTAAATGACTGATTCAATCACATATAAGATGGCTTTATAAAGCATTGCACAGGAACGTAGCAAGGAAGTGCAATGATTTAGACCCCACTTTATTATTATTTTTTTTTTACAAAATCTTCAAAATTACCCACCTACTTAAGTTATTCTATCATTAAAAAAAATATGATTGAATTTGGGACCCTACAGAAAATTCTTACTACACCTCTTACATTGCAATTATTTCAACTAACTGAAATTAGATCAATTCATAAACATTTATTCATGCTTTTTTATTCTCTGAATGATTCAGAATGCAGAAACCCACACAAATGCATTTTAATCAGCTAGCAGAGCATCTTGAATTTTTGGAGTCATATTTCAAAATTCATCTGCGTCTACATGCATAAAATCACTCCTTTCTTTATTCTATGCACCGTAATATTAATTTTGAATTTTGAATTATTTTTATTTTAAAACTGTTATATTGCTTAAATTAATTAAAAAATTTGAGAACTTTAAACGTATTAAAGCACACCCACTATTGGTCACTAGTGAGAGACTGACAAACTCAAAATACCACGAAAAAACGCAAATTTCCACCTTTGAACTCAATTTTAAAGCACTTGTTGGCATTCTTGGATATGATAGTGGAAGTACGACTTTTAGGTCTAATTATAAGCTACAATAATCACAACTTTTTAGAATTTTTAATTCTGAGTTGTAGGCACAGGAGGTCATAACGTTCAAAAAATGCCGATTTTTTGAACTTTTTCGAGATTTTGACTAACTAAAATGGGTTTAAAAATATTTTTGGTATTTTTCCATAAAAGTTCTTGCATTTATTGATCAAACACAGAAAAGTTTACAAAAATCCATCCACACAGTGAGCCACACGAATTTTTTTAAAATTTAGGTTTGTGGGGGGTGTACTGGTGGCTTAAAAATTTTTTTTGCATTTTTTCGCAACAAAACTTCATATTTCATTGATTTTGATCAAAAAAGTTCAATTAACAATTTGTGTGAAATTTTTTAAATGTATTTTGCAATAATCGGCTAAAATATGCTTAAAAAACACACTATTTCGTTAATTTCTCGGAATAGTCTGCATGGATCGGCACCAAAAGATTCACAGCACTTTTGAGTGATAATGCGCACATTTTGAGACATTTTTGACAAAAAATTATTTTTTCGTAGTTGAGTTATGCGACGAACCAACGTGCTTGTAAGCATACACCACCACTATTTGGGGTCGTGTCCGGTGGCATCAAAACCTTTTTCAATGCGGTTTTTTGTATTTTGTAGATAATTTTGAGGCCGAACTTTTCACACCGAACTGTTTATGAAAATTTTGAGTTTTGGCGCCAAAAAACTAAAAAAACGATTTTTCAAGTGTATCGAAATCAATATATTCACAACGTGAAACGGTGTGAATATGAAAATTGGAAAAATTATACAGCGAATAATTACTGTTGATGGACTGAGGAATATGCTGGTAATTAGATGAATATGAGAGGAATTAATTTACAGTACGTAAAGAAGTCTGAAAACTTAGTAACTCTGAGTTCAGGTCAAGAAGGATAAGAAGTTATGCAAAAAATATTTGCATACAGAAATTTTTCGTTAGATTTTTTCGAAATTTGCTAGATTGAATCTCCAAATTTTTTACAGAGTTTATAAAATTTCTACATAAAATTTTGCACATCTGCTGGGTGGTTGAAGTGAAAATTTTTTTATTAATATCATATCCAATAATTTGACAAAAGCTATCAACATGTTGACAACCTTCAGTACGGTTAAAAATATGCACAAGAGCATGCATAACATAATAGAAATTGCATTATAAATGAGGTGGATTGATGGAAATTGAAGCAAATTTTATTTTTTTTCTTTATTGTTCTTTTATCAAGCAACAGAAAATATTTTTTTTATTCCATATTTTTCAACGTGAAACATCATCAAAAATTCATCCATGCAATTCTTCTGATTGATTTTATCAATAAAGGAAGCAAAAAGTGTTCGAAATAAAACTCATCATCATCATTTTAATATCACACTCGAGAGAACAAACAAAGCTAAAAAAAACTAGTAATGAAGCGGATCACGCTTCATGGGTATATTCACACCACCAGTAGAACTTCTTTTGATTTCAATTAGAATTAATTAAACTTTATCTACTGATTATAGATTACATCATAATTAATCGTTTTAAAACCCTACATTTGTTCAGCGCGCATTTAGCACTATAACTAAAGTACAGCCTGTCCATTGTGCCTCACAGGAAGCAGCTCATGACTCCAAAAACTATACCGGTTTTCCTTGGGCCAATATTAATCAAATGCAAAAAACCCGAAGTCTTAACGTTTCGTTAAAATTGAGTTATCGCGGAAACTAACTTGCTAACTTGCTAACTTGCTAACTTGCTAACTTGCTAAATGACAGAATGCGTTTTTTTGCGATTTCTCTTGACTGAAGGCACCAAATGAGATGCGGTTTTCACTGCTAGATTGGTATTTTCAGGCACAGACTTTCCACCATAGACAGTATGGGATAAAATTGTAATCCTGAAGCAGCAAGTTAGAAAATGTGGTTTTCAGTTTTACTCAAAAGCAATATATTCACCCAAATTGAAAATTTGGTGTGAATATGATAGAAATAAAGCAGAGACGAAGAATGAGAAAAAAAATATGAAAAGTGGTGCACTGAGAATGAGAATGGATGGAAAAAGCTACGTTAAAGCAATTTTCTATGTCGATGCAAAATAGCAAGAAAAAAATATGAAAGATGAGTTTGATAGGAAGGAGTGTCGAATGAATATGTGTGGAAAGGAAAATTGCCATGATAAATGCTTAATGTCTGTTCGAGCACTTTGCAAAGAAAAACAAATTTTTCTAGCGAAAAACCATCAACATCATCGAGTGTGTGTGTACTTATAAATTGTATAGGATGTTTGGCGATGAATGAAATATGAAAAATGATATGTGATGGATTTTTAAAGCTAGCGAAACAGCGCTTTTTAAGGATTGTCTTGTTTTGGGAGGTTGAGTAACGACAAAAAAAAATCAATTTTAAGATTTGATTTTATTGTCCTTTTATTTATAAGGTAGTATCCTTTGAGCCCGCAAAAATATGTTTCTGGTTGGATATTTAACGAAATTTATAAGCATCCTGTGCAAAAAAAAAAAAAAAAAAATAATTTTTTTCTCAGACCATAAATCTGGCGATCTTTATACAAAATCAAAATAAAATCTCAATCTTCCAGAAGATTTAATCAAATTTTCCAGTGAAAGCTTGCTTTTTAGACAAGTTGAAAACATCGCAAATGTATTCACAACTAGCACATAATGAGCGGTTTGCAAGAAAAAAAATCATTGAATGAGAAAAATATGAAAAATTTAAAGACGCAAACAGAGAAGCAAAAGCAAGAAAGAAGCTTCATTTTTTACGATTCCTCATGTACATCATTTGTTCATGTATGTATAAATATTTAGCACACTCCTTCAATATGATTTTCGTTCAGCACCACTTCATGTTCGACAAAGAAAGGAAATGGGAGCAAGATTTTTTTTATGAATATGCGGAATGCTTTGATATTAAAAAAATACAGCAAGAATCAAGAAATTGAAAGAGAAATGAAAGTGAATAAAAAAGTATCGTTAAAAATTTTCCTTTTATGACATACGAATGGAAAGGCTTTTCCTCATACATACATAGCAAGGGATCATAACTTAATTGGATGCGATAAAAAGATGAAGCTGCTTTATTGCTATGCAAATGAAAGGATAAAAAATATTAAAAAATTCTGATTTCATTGTTGTGAGCTATAAAATTTTATGATAAATTTTTTTTGATGATATTTGCTTCCATTTTTGTTTTTTTCATTTTCATTTATTTATTTAGATTTGATGCGATGATTTTCTCGAAATTAAATTCGTATTTAGACTAGAATAGAGTTCTTGATTTAAATAAATTTGCATGAAATATTTGTGGCTTTTTTGAACTTATGCAGTTTTGTTATTTGCATTATTGTGAATTTTGTGCTAGTTTTTATCATTAATGCTTGAAATATGGGTTATTAGAAAGGTTTATTCGTAAATAATGTCCAAATGTTTAAGACTATGTGACCCACATACAAATGCATCTTCTCAACAAAATTAAACATTTTTAATTTATTTTATTAAATTGCAAAGAACCTGAATTGAGAAATTAATCAATATAAAAATTTGTTTTAAATTAATTTCTTCAAATTAATTGGCAATTCCAATAAATTTAAAATCACTAAAATCTCAGATAAATTCAATCTATTCGTAACAGATTTGCTCAAAATTCCTCAAAAAATTGAATTTAATTCAATCAAATTCTTGTGAAAATAAAAATAACTTTTTTTTACAATATTTAATCCCACGAGCGTCTTTCATCTCCCTTCCAATCAACTGAGTCTCCATTCCTTGAATGTATTTAAAGAAATGAAAGCATTTTTATTGATATTAAAAAATGTTGTTATAAAAATCTCTCCCTATTCCTGCTGCTTACTTCCTACGAGATTTTTTTTTTATTTTTTCCTTTTTTGCATTTAAATCCCCACACCATGATCCTATGAAACTTGCTCGAGGTATTTACATGCGATGTCGATTTTTTGATGTGAATAGAAAAAGTTTTTTTTTTTGTGTTGAGTTCTTCACAAATCAAATTTAGCTTACATTTTCACAGAGCATTACATTTCATGAGTAACTAAGTATAATGAAATCACACTGAAAAATAAAATTGTAAGTACAAGAATTTTTTACCGACGTTGTTATCGTCATCAAATTTACCCTCAAAGTAATGGATGTGCATATGAAATATACATCATCATCATCATCCTGCATATTTTTTTTTCTACAGAAGTTTCATATATTTTCTCGGAAAATGGTGAGTTATGCATTAAGATTGTCAGACTGCTGTTTTGATAGATTGAGGGTTAAAGGTATGATGATGGGTGCGTTGTTTGTTGAACAACTCGAAGGTATCTGAATTTTGTATTACTAGTTTAAAGTCAAGTGTTATGGATTGAAAGATTGAATCTAATTTTTAAAGATTTGTGGCAAGTTAATCATCGAACTTGAGATAAAGATTGAAAGCTTTAGATTTGGATTTAAACCTATTAATTGATGAATATAAATTCACAAATTTAACCTTTTCAATTTCAAACATCATTTAAAATTAAACTAATCACTGCTCACATTTCCAACTCCAAACTCAACAAAACACACAAAATATCCTTTAAGGTATTTTAAATTTCAAAAACGAAGAAGTAAATGCGTTGTTTGTGCCGCCATATCATATCCAAGATCATTAAAATTTATTTTCAATTGTCAAGTTTACAAACAAGAGAGGAAGCAAAAATAACATTTTCCTGTCTCTTCTCTGTTATTTTCTGTCTCGTCCCAAGAGCAACACATATATACATACAGCAGAAGTTCATAAACTTTAAGAATTTAATTAGACAAAAAATATTTTACTTACCTTCGGCTGTTTGTAATCCAATTATATCAGAATATTCACCCTCTCCACTCGTATTGAATGCCTTTACACGTGCATTATACATTGAATTGAAATGCAACCCATCAACTGTACAGATCGTCTCTTTGCCACAATAAACTTCCTGTAAAAAATAAAAAAGTATGAATAAAGAACAGAGAAAGTTTGTTAATTAAATGATAAATTCCATTAAGGCTCGCTGCTTTGGGTGTGTCAAAACTTTATCACACATTCGACTTGTATGACGACTATCAAAATAAATTTAATGTGAAAAAAAAATAATCGTAGGGAATTTTCATCAAAATGTACGTGATGCGGTTCTCTCTCACTCGTCGTTCAGTTCCTTATTTTTCCGTTTGAAGTCAATGTGCTTTCATAATATTTGTATTTTCACGTGTTTACGATTTTTATTTTTTCCTCTTTTTTTTCTCTCCCCTTTGTATCCTCGATCCATTCATCCATTCATTCATTTATTCATTCATTCCCCCTTTTTTTTGTGTTGTGTATGAATGCTATTTGAAAAAGTACATACATTCACTACATTCTTATTTCATTTAGCTTAAAGCCTGGAATTTTTTTTTTCTGTACACTCCACTCACTCTCTCTTTACAGATTGAACATGTTTTTGATGTTTTACTTTCGGTCAAAGCGCTTTACCATCGCCTGAAACATACAACATACACAGACATTGTTCCTGATGCTAATAGAGGGTGGAATGGAAAATATTTTTACAGAAAATACTTTAATGGATGCGAATGAGATGACGATGAAAATTTCTCCTCGAGGTTATTTATATATAATTATTTTGGCCATGGGGTCCTTTAATGATACACAATTTAATATGTTCCGTTCATTATTGCTGCTTGCTTGCCTCCTTTGGTCTCATTCCAATACATAATCATGCCGAAATATTCATTGGGAAAATTTTCTGTCAATTTAAAAGCGCGTTTTTATGGATTTGATGGCTGGCTTTTTATGACAGTTTGCTTTTTTACTGTTTGGTCATTATGACAGTTGTTTATGTCTGTGCTCTTGATTTTTTTTTATGATGACTTAAAGCTGAAGATTCTAGATCTTAGGTTCGTATGGTAAACGAAGAAACGTATTTTGAAGATTAAAATGTATCTTGATGTATCCTAAAGTCATTAAGGTCCCGAAATTCAATTTTTTTGTCCCTGATATCCAGCACAAACCATATCATTCCTAAAATTTCCATAACACAAAAAATGCGCTTCAAATCAAGTCCTTTAACATTTAAATTCCAAATAATATATTTTCTGTGTGCGAAATTCCTATTTATAGGCTCAAAATGTTTCCTATGATACAGACGTACTTATAGCATACAAAAAAGAGGAATTTTTTTTTCATCATTGCATTATCGAGTGGAAATGTTATCGGTAATTGACAAAAGCAAATCATACAGGCATACATGAGAGGTAGATAAAATGAGTGTAGGCAGAGAGATGAAAATCAAAAATGATTATGGGAAAAAAATTAGTAGACGATAAAGTGAGGCACCAATAATATGAATGGAATGGAAACGTATAGGAAAAATTGATTTTTTTTTCATGTTAAAAGGAGATTCATATTCAACATAAAAAGGGGAGTGAAATGACGAAAAAATAATTCGTTTGAACATTAATGTGGTAATATATATTTCATTAAACTTTAATGAAAAATTAATGAGTATTTACGGATATTACATCAAATCATTTTAAATTTATATGCTCTCGTACGAGAGGTTGGATGTTTGGTTGTTGAAGAAAGGAAGAGGATTTTTTTTGAGGATGAAATTTCACAGTAAAACCTTTGTGAAACGATATGTTTGAAGTATGTATGTTGACAGCACAGACACATATGTGTAGCTCATATTGATAATATTCATGACGCGATATTGTCAAAGAAAAGGTTCACTAACGTGTGAGAAATTCGATTATGATACTGTTTTGGCTGCATGAATATTTCATTGCAATTTTGAGGAATTAATTGAACAACGTGAGTTTTTGAAATGAATATAAAATATTCAATTTAATGAAAATTCCAGCTCAATTCCATAACATACAGAAAGAGACCTTAAAGTCAATCAGAAAATAAAAAAATTTCCATAAATAACTATGTCAATAAATCCAATGCACTTGCTGCTATTATTTAACATTCAGCACAACGAAATGCAATAAACGTGTAAATATATACAGAATTAAAGTCATGCAGACTCCACTGTATTCACAACATGAACTTCATAATGAATATGATGCTGAATATTAAATTAAAAATTACTCAATACAAATGTGTAAGTGGAAATTCTAGTAAAGTAAAAATCAATAAAATTCCTGAATGAATGGAATAATACTTCTATTTTTTTGTCCCTAATACTTCTACACTCATAGAAAAAAATCAACCAAGCTTTTGGTTATTTTTGTAGTAATCGGTTTTAACAAACTTTTGGTTAATTTTGTATGGGAAAAAAAAATTTCAACTAAATTTTTGGTTAAAACTTTTACCAAAAAAATTGTTAATTTTACTAACTTAATTGTTATTTATTAAATTAATAATTTAATTGTTTTTTCAATCTAAAACTCTTTATTACTTATTAATAAAGAGTATCTATTAAAAATTTAGTCAATAAATCAAGTTTCGAAGCTTAAAATCACATTTTTATAAATTTATGTAACCAATTAATTTGTTAAACTTAACTAAAAGTTAGTTACCAAATTAAAAATTTTAAATTAATCTAAAAATTGATAGTTACAGCCAAATTAAATATTTTTTTCATGAACTTTGTTGCTTTGCTAAGTTTTAATGATTTATCGATCAATTAATTTATAATTACGATATTTTAATTCATTAATTATTCATATTTGCTCAGAGTCATTCAATCTCTAATAAAAATTAATCAGGATTTGATCAGCGGAAAATCTTAGGAACTCAGAAGTTAAGCAACAAAAATTTCATTTTAAAACTGGATGGGTGACCAAAATAACAAATTTTGTGGTTAAAATTAATCAAAAAATTTGTAAAATTTTTGAAAATTTTTAATTTACTAAAAATTAACAAATTTTTGGTTAAAAATTTGGATTAACCAAAAATTTTGTAAAATTTAACCAAACAGTTTGTAAACGCTATTTTAACAAACATTTGGTTAAAATTTTCATATAAATGACAAAAGTTTGGTAAATTTTTTTCTATGAGTGTATTAATAAACGTATTAATGTCCTTTCCTGCTGTAAATGAACTCAACTTGCTGCACTCCTTTTTTTGATAATAATGTAATAAGCGCCCACACGTGATTCGAAAATAAATTATGTGAATTAAGTATTGTATTCGGTTTTTTTCTGCTCTTTAAATGTCTTTCATGTTCTTTGGTGTGTATTCATTTTCGATTGTTAGGGAATTGGTTTCTAGGAATTTTTATGAGAATAGAAAGTATCGACTTAATGTATTGGAAATTTAAGGAACATTTGATTAGTTTTTGAAGTTTTACGTGTTTTAATTAAGAACTGTGAAAAATTTAGATATTTTGGTATTTTGAATACCTTTAGAATTTTTTGAGCTATCCTAGCTAAATATTGGGTTGTTGACCTTTATTACTTGGAGATATTTGCTAAGCCCAAAAAAATTTTAAATATGTAAAAACGTGGTATCCAAAAAAACATTTACACAAGCATTGTCCAAAAAAGACTACAAAAAGAACAGAAATAGAATCTACATCCATTCTAATTCAAAGAACCACTCCTGATGTCGTAAAATTTTTTGTTGACCTCCCTACAACTCACAATCCCACAACTTTTCTTTATCCTTATTTCCCATACATTTAATCATCTTCATCATCATCTGCTGTTCATGTTAAGCAGCAAAAAAGAAGAATTAAAGTTTTTTTTTCATCTTCTTCCTGCTTTCTTTATTCAGAATAGGATGATAAAATAATAATACAAAAATATACATACACACCAAACAAAAAAAAAAGAGTGTGCGACGACTGGAGAGAGAACCGTTCTCATAAATCATTCAGTGCATAATAAAAGGCGATGCTTACCCTAAATTCACCCCCACTTCCGTCATCCAGCTCGAGTACATAGCCTTGTATAAAAGAGTGATTAGGTTGTAGCCATGCAACGGTCACCGAATTATTCTCAGCTGAACAATCTTCCGGAATTATTTGTGGTGCCAATGGAACTATTCACAAGATAAAAAAGAAAAGAAAATAGAAAAATAGAAAAAAAGACATTAAATGAAAATGAAAATGCGGAGAAAGATAAAAATCATTCAAATAAACATAATTTTTCTTTTTATACGTTTTTCTTTCCTTATAATTTAATTCAGTTCTATATTTTGTTTTGTTTCCATGAAAACTGCCGTAAAATGATTTGAAACTAACTCAAAAATTGAATTAAATCGCTTTTACCGCAACACAGATTTTATGTGTGTTATTTGATTTTAAATAGCCATATTTGGGGATTTTTTTTCATTATATGTGTGTTTATGCTATTAAATTTAATGTTAATGCACAGGAAAAATGGATTGGAATTAAAATAAAAATGTTTAATGGATGTAATGCGCTTAAGATTTTCTTTTGGCTGACTGAATGGACGAGTGGGGAATTAAAAATTTATTTATGGATAGGTAGGGGAAAAACATTTATCAGTTTTATATAAAATATGATAAGAAGATGTTGGACGAAAGATTAAACTAGGAAGTAAAGTATTTTAGACATAGGATAGTATCAACATGTCCAGATTTATTTACATTATTGATTATTGGCAGTTTTCAGGTAGTTTAAGGTAGAATTTTAGAATTTCAGGGGTCATTTATGTATGATGTTCAATTTTGATGGATAATGATTTTAAGGCTCATTTCTAAGCCATTTAAAAATATCCTAACATATTTTTAATATGAAATTTATTAACAATTCGGTCAAAATGCCAAAAATATTCTCATAGAGGGGTTTGAGATTAAATAATATGCATTGATATTTTTGACTGTTGTGAGTTCGCTTTCTTTTGAACATGAGTATCAAAATTCTAATTTTGCGAATAAAACTTTGAACTTTTACTTTATTTAGTCGATTTTCTTTCTTAATGCAACTCTAGCTTTACCAGTCAAGGGCGTAACCAGAGATAGTCTAAGGGGGTCCAAATTTCCCACCGAGGAAAAATTTCTTCAGTTTTTCAGGAATTTCTCCTAAAATTTTTTCTTTTATACAAAAAAAAATTTTGAACACCCCTAGAAAAAATTCCTGGCTGTGCCCCTGATCTCTACCAAAAAAAAAAACATTTCTCCACCAAACATTGAACATCATTTGTTAACGACCCACTCCTGATTTTAATTTATTTTATTTTATACACAATTTTAAATTGCTATATCGATTTCAAAAGAATCAATATTTGAGTTATTAACATCATGATTTATGGGAGAAATGCGCTTCTATAAATTTCATTAATGGTTTACTCAACCCTTCTTTTTGACATTAACATTTTTTGATGTTTAACGAATAAAACAAATTTTTTTTCCTTTCATTTTCAAATTGACGTTTATATTGTATATTGAAAAAAAAAAATCCGAAAAAAAATTGTTTGAACGCAAATAAATAAATAAATGGTAAATAAATTTTGGTTTATGTTTATGTCTATTGATCCATATACGCATCTATATGTGCATTCATTTACGATTTCAGTACGATGAAAAATAACAAATCAATGGTGAAATATTGTACAAACATTTATTGATTTTGAATCACTTAATTCATTTTTTTCTTTTTTTCTTTCTCACTTTTCAAATATTTATTTTTCTTTGACATGTTTCTATGAATTATGATAAATTTTTTTATGTATTTATTTTTTATTTTATTTTTTTCGGGTTGTTATGAATGATTCAATTGCTCACCTTGTGGTATTCTTTCCTCGCCTTCTTTAGCAGCTGCATGAAATACACGGAATATTTTTTCTTTACTTTTTTTTTGTGTGTACTTTTTTATTACAGTCGAAATTATTTAAATTTATATTAAAAAATATTTCGCATCGCAAAATAAAACATAAAATATTTATGTTTCGCAACATAAATTAAAATTTTAAATGAGGAAATGATGAAGAATGAAAAAAATATTTCAGGGTCAAAAATTATGATTATTTAATACACAGAGCATAAATACATTGTCAAATCATCATGAAAACATTTTGTTGGAGATTAACATCAGTGATATGTAAATTATAACATAATATTATTAATCGTTTTAATTAAATGCGCATAATTTTGATGGAAATAGATAACTCAAAGAACGATTCGAAAATAAACTTAATGAAACTATAAAAATGAAATGAAAAAAAAACAGAAAAACAAAAAACTTGTCTTAGAAAAAAGCTAGAAGGAAGGCATAGGTAGAAGTTTTTTTTTGGAGGCACAAAGGGACGGGAATTAATTTTTTTGGAAGCAGTTTCTTTAGATTAGTAGAGATTGGTTTATTAAAAAAAACTTATTGTAGAAATAAATTTTTTTTAAAAAATTCAAAAAAAAATTCAATTTCGAAAAAACTTTCAAAATTCGCAGTTTTTAAAATTCTAAAAATTCAGAAAAAAAATCAAAAAAATTTCAAAATTCTAGAAATTCACGTTGACTAATTTTAAATATTCTAGAATTCAAATTCTCCAGACTAATTCATCCAAAATCAACTTCCTTTATGCAAAATTTCCCTTCATTCCCTTTAGGATAGCTGTTGACTATTCGTGCGACTATAACTTACGTTTCATTTGAATAAAGTTGAGATTATCAATAGCCCGAATAACATGAGAGTCATCCAGTGTTAAATCCACAATAGGTGACACTCTTGGTGCTGCATTCGTTACTTCTTGATGCCACGTCATGTCCGTGTTGGCCACACGATGTATAAGCATTGACCCTACCTGTAATCAGCGATAACATAATCACAGAATGGAAGAGAGAGAAAAAAAGAATAAAAATATTGTTTATTTTTTTTGTGTTGAATTAATTAGTTACAGAGAGGCCCACGAATTAAACTCGGGCACAGACACATTTATGTTAATGAAAAAATATTATTATATGCTTGTACATATTCGTATAATCGTCTTATGAGACCGCAATGAAAACAAAAAAAAAATAATGTGAGGAAGAAGGAAAGAATTCACGAGCGCACAGAAAAAATTTGTGTAAAAAAAGCCCATGTGTGTCGTGACATTAATACATTTCTTGCTGGCTGGTTTTTTTTGCCATATAATTCTGAGATCCTTGATAACGAACAAATTCATTCTTTCTCATTTTCGTTTCGTTTTTACTTTTGATTTTTTTTCGGTACAAAATACTTACAGGCGATAATTGAAAATGTCATTGAATTTAGAGCGGTTTGGGCGCATTTTAAGATTACATGTGATGAACTTTTAACCTTTGAATGTTCTTGCATGCGTTTTATGGTAATGTTTAGCATGATCAAGATAATATTGGGTAGATTTGTAAAAGGGGTTTAGTCAAGGTGTACTTTAGTGATTTTTTAAGTGGTTTAGTTAATTGAATGGTCAAGACTTAGCTATATAATTTGAACTGTTTAGCGATGTGTTCAAATCCCAAAAATGATAAAACTCTAAATTTTTTGTGTACTAGAAAATTTCAAAGCCTTAAAAGTTCACAGTAGAAAAAAAATTTAATAGAAAAGGGTTCAAATCTTGCTAGATAATAGAAAGCAATGACGAACTTTCAGTTTCAATAAAATCCCTCATCCTAATATGAAAAGATCAAAAATTGGTGTAAAATACACGGGGTTCTCGATTTGAACAGTTTTGATTTGAATAACCAAAAATTTCCCATACAAAATTTCAAATTTTCATTTTTAACGGTCAACAATGATTGTCCCCAAATCTTCCAGACTATAGCATTATGCGACATTTTTTCAAAATCACACAATATATTTAGCAATAGCAGCAAAAAAATTATCGCATAGGATGAAAAGAAACGAAAATAAAAGAAGGAAAAAAAGTATGTTGTAACATGTCGCTTATATATGGGATTTTAATGGATTTTTACGGCTTAAAGTGAGTATTTAGTTGTGGGACATAATAATATCAATAGCAAATTTTGTTAATGGATGTAATATGCCTGATAACGAAACAAAAAATAAGCAAAGGCAAAAAGAAATAAAAATTTGTAAATCAATCGTAAAAATGTAATCCTCTCAATGGCGCTTTAGAGAGACATTTCTGATTCGACCCAAATAAATTAATGTATGAAGTTTTCCACTGCTCCTTATTTTTTGTGGAATATATCGGAACTAATATCGTAAAAAGCAATTTTTTTAGTTATCCCTTTTTAAGCTGAAAATTGCCTTTGGGAAATTTAAAAAAAAAGATGGGAAAATTTATGGAAAAAAAGCAACTGAAAAAAAATCTTAAGATTTGAGAAAACGAAAATTTATATCTTCAATATTTGCTCGTATCTGATCTCATAAGCTTTAGTTCTCTTCCTAAAAATTTATTTTCAATGCTCGTACTTTTCTGAAATTTATAACTTACTTGAAGAAATGCCGCACTATCTGTCTCTTTTAGTGCCTCAATACAGAATTGTATGAGTCCATTTGTTTGCTGAAGTTTTCCTGTACAATTTAGTTGCTGCTCCTGTAGAATGAGAATTAAGAGAAAGGAAAAAAATAAAGTTTTAAACTATTTGTATTAATTAAGGATTTGTTGACTTTTCAGGGTTGAAGGAACACAAATTTGAAAATGCAATGAGATTTTTTTAAAAGTTTGTCTTTAAAATAATTTAATTTCTGGCTGCTTTGATTAAATTTCTTGTTGATGTTTTTTCTACATTGAAAATTCATTCAACAGCAATTGCATTAGGTCATTTGATTCCTCAAAATTTTCATTACTCAGAACATTTTTAACCCCTAACATTTAAATCACTTCAAAATTCAAATTAAATTAAAATAAATTCATTTTCTTACCTTTAACGTCCTTATTTTTGTTTCCTTATCAATTCGTATCGTATCTAATAGAAATTCCCTCCGCTCATGAATCATTTGTATTAATGACTCACATTGGGCACTTACAAGTCGCTCAAACTCTATGCAAGACTCCTGCAAAAAAAGAAAATTTCTTGATTAAAATTAATTTTCACAGTTTTTGTATCCATGCTTGCGTCATGCTTCAATAAGCAGTAAAAGGCAAACTTTGCAGCCTGTTTTTTGTATGATTACAACAAAAGCATCATATTTGTGCAGAAAGAGAATAAAAGTGCATAACTTTATTATTTTTTTTGCCTCCCGTTATTACTCGATTGTTGGCGCTTTCTATTAGTAGCAGGATGAAAAATAAATTTTCCAATTATTATGCACAAGTTGAGTAAAAGTTTGACTTCTGGAGGATGTAAGAAAATGCTTATTAAATTGCAATTCACTTCACTTTTCAAAACATTTGTCGAATGTTCTCAAACTAACTTTTTGCCTCTCGCTTTTGTGTTGGTTGGTAAAAAAGGAAGTTGTAGTAAGTGAAGTGTAGATGGAGGGAAGAGAAATTAATCAAACTTGTTATGTCGATGGAACAATATTTTGAGGGAAAATTGGCTTAACATAGACTCTGTTCTGTATGAAAAGTTTTTCTTATTCAATAGTTGTGAACAAACTTTTCATTCATTTATTTCTAGTTAAAGCCTTTTTATGCCATGCCAGCAATGAAGACTGACTGTGAAAATATGGCATGATGCTTGAATAGGAATTTAATCACTTTGTGCAATGCGATGATGTTGATTTAATCAATTTTCTATTTGAAAAGCTTTAGTGATGGATTTGGATTATGGGTATGTGAGGGGTGTACTTGGATGGTTGATGATCAATTTCACCTGCTTAATGGAATTTGCTTAATTGGGATTTTTAACGAATTGAAGCTTAAGGATGCATCTGAGTGTAATTAAAAATAATATTATCTACTAAGAAACTTTTATTCTACTGATAAATTATTAATCCTTCATAAATTCGGAATTAGAACTTAATAAAATTGTTTGGAAAAATTTTATCAGAATTTTAATTAAAATTGTATACGAAATTAAGTTATTTGTAGCTTAAAATTATTGAATCAGTTCCACATTGCTGCAAAGATGTGAATCTACTGTAAACTGCAACCTTAAATTCCTTCAATAGAAAACGCTTCAATTCTCATTCTATTGATTAAATCGAGCTCTTGCACATTTAAAAGCACAGCTTTACAATTTTTACAAAGGAACTGCAACAAAGCTTCAAAGAATTTCTTTTTTTCAAAAGTACAAAAGGCACTTACCGTCACTTTGTCGCTCATTCCTTTTAGTCGATGAATAAACTCCGTAGTTGATCGGGCTTTCTCTGATAACTGTTGAAGATTATGTGATAGCTCAGTCTGCAAAGGAATGGAATAATACATAGAATAGTAAATAAAAAATGTTCTTGTTATTATTATTTGTATTTCTCCTTTTTGGATATAACAATTGCAAGCGAATTCTTCTTCTTCTTTTACATTCTTTGTAATCTCGACAACATCATAGTGATGTGTACATTTTATGTGTATTTACTATTTACCAATCGAGAATCTCTTCTTCTTCCTTTTTTTCGCTTTGAAGAGCACTTTACAATTGAAGTGAGTTTATACAGACATAGATGCTGAATAAAATGCAATATCCTTTTCTAACATCATTTATCTAATAACTATTGAAGATTACGAGTTGAATTGAGAAGGATTGAGTAAGAAATTGCCATTGGAAGTGGGTTGTTGAGGTGCATTTTGTGTTAATTATTCTGATTGAGATGTAAGGCGATTAGCATATGCTACTCATGAGACAAGCTTCTTATTACCATTAAACACATACTTATTAAATTGTTGAGGAAAAATAATCTAGAATTGAGACATTAACATAGCTAATCAGCCTGCCTCACAAACCAACAACAAATCCACTCATTAGTGCAAAAAAATCTAAAAATTCTCAAGATTTCCTTTTTACTACTTTCAATAATTTAAATTCCATTCCCTCGTTTTACGAATCGTTTGCATTTGTACGTCTGTTTACTTGTTTACCATCACCGTTCCTTTTTACATTTTTTTTTTTTATTTCTAAAAAAAATCTTTTTTTAAATCGTCCAGATTGGCAAACATCATTATTAAGATTGTATAAAAGCAATTGAAAGTAATGAGATTTTTCATTTCGTTCTATAAACCACCAGAGATTGCCTTAAATGGCATTAGATGATTTTTTTCTTGTTGTTAAATATGAGACTGGGAAAAAATTGCTTTGAAATGAAAAGAAATCGAGACGAAGAAAATTGGAAATAAAATGAAGAAAATTTATGATTTATTAAACTAAATTGGCCGTAGTTTTGGAGCATTAAAAATTTATAATTACTATGGATTATTTATTTATTTTGTATGGCATATGCCACAGAGTAATAATGTTGATTTGTAATAAAAAAAAAATTAAGCGGGTAGATTGATGGACATAATTTGATTGGTTTATTTGATTGATCTGTCAAATTAGATTGATATTTGTTATTGAAAGTAGCACGAATCTGAGATCAAAGCAAGTTTAAATTATCTCACTGCTACTATGTACGGTAATTGTATGGGCAACAGTTTATGGAATATTTAGTTCTAATTTTGATTCAAAATAATTCTTGAGGCAATAAAAACCTCACGATTAGCTCAAATTTCTCCACTAATTCTTGTATGATGACAACTAGGTTACTTCGTGCATCTACCTCATTGTCCTTCATATAAATTATTCTAAGTAGAATCATAACGTACGGATCAAGTGCTAAAGTAACCACGTATGAAGAATAATTAACTATTTCCATCAAATCCACAACTGTCATTTATAACTTTTTACTTATACTTATTTTAAAATTTGTCACGTTCATCGACTGATGTAGCAATGACCATAAAGAATATCCATGACATTATGAATTTGTTTGTTATACGGACAATGACTGTTGAAAAGCTTTATATGGAAGAAAATGATGAGATTGTAAGCTTAATTATGTTATTATTTTCTAATTTAACTGTCGAATTTATGGATACGTTAATTTAATGAGATTTTCTAGAAATTCGATACGTTTTTGGATTGAAAATTAGACTTGAATTTAAATTTCATTAAAATGTTTGAAAATTTGTTTGAAGAGCAGGTGGATGGGATGGTATGAAATCTGGTTGATTTAGAGGATTATTTTAGATTGTTGAAATAAATTTCATCTTATTAAGAACTGTTTATTTATTTTTAGAAATTATATCAATTTGGAGAGATTAGAATTCTAATTTTTATACAGTTTAAACAATAATCACTCTCTGTACCTCTAAAATAGTGATTAAGTTTCAAATAACTTAAGGTTGATTAAATTTTTTCAATTAAAAAAATTTATTTTTAGTAACTTACTAAAATTTAGGATTTTAGTAAAATCCAATAAGGGGCCGTTCATATAGTACGTTACACAAAAAAACTATTTTTAACCTCCAGTACCCTCACCCGTGTTACGTTTTTTGCATGAAGAAAAAAAAATTGTATGATCTGTTACAAAATCCTAGATCCCCTCTCCTCCTAAAAAGCAATGTACTAAGTGAACGACCCCTAAGTATGAAAGCAATTCTGTAGTGCTAACTCAGCAATTTTAAATCACAACTTCATCAGTAGTTCATGAACTTAAGATTTAACAGAACATTGAGAAACTTTCATTGACCTGTAATAGGATCGTGAATTATGGCTTAAAATCAATAGTAACGGTCAAATCACTAGTAATTTATTTACATCATCATGTTTGCTTACTTAAATTTTTTTTGAAGGGTCAATGATCCACACCTGATCCACACTCCATGTGTTTACTTAAGAGAGAAATTTAAAATTGAATTTCTTCATAAACAATTTAAGTAATCCAATAAATTTAAATTTATCAGCTCGGAGATTTTTTATATCATCCAATACGACGAAGAAAAAATATTTAAAAATTTAATAGAAAAATTAAACATATCAATTTAGATTTTTGTCGAAGCATATCCAGCTGCGAAACGATAGATTAACATATTTATCTGTAATTCAATATTTTGTAAAATATTTTAACAAATTCTCTGCTAATTTTCACAAATCAATTTCAATAAATTCCAATATTATTAATATTCACGAGATAAGATAACAAAATATGAATTTTAAACGTGCTAAAATAATTTTTTTAATCCAAAAAAAGTCAAAAAATTTTTTCCCATGGAATTTTAAAAATTATAACAGAAAAAGAAACTATTTGATATCTTAATTCATATTGACTATTGTCATAATTATCTTCACGATATTTTCTCCTTATACGAAGCTATGAAATATATATTGTAGAGCAGCACATTATTGAAACTAGACATCAACACGATAATAATGTAGCAAGGCCAAAAAACGCGCGTTATGTCGTGATGTAAATGGAAGATTATCGTCTTAACCGGATAACTACAAAACATAACACCGTGAAGACGAAAAAAAAAAAATAGTGTGTGATGAGAAAAGAAAAGAAGAGCAGAGCAAGGCGAGCTGTAATGAAATGTAATGATGGTGCTTTAATGTGAACCGCAAACTGTTGTTGAATAAATCAATGGAGATTCAATTCATAACAATAGGGTACAGACAAGAAGGAAACAAAAATAAGATGAGAGGAGTACAGAGTCAGTGAGAGCATGCTTAAGCATAAACATTGCATTGATGAAACTACAAAGTATAATGTAAGCAGTTCAAAAGATTTATTTGTGATCGCCTTTTTTTGATGTACAACATAAATAGATTTTATTTTTTAATGTTTCCATTTCTCATAAATTTCAGTTCTTTTTTTTCTTCTTCACATTTTCTCTACGTTTTGTGTGGCATGTATAACAATATGATTCATTTATTATTACAATATTATTCGTTTGCAACTAACTGAAAGGAGATTTGCTTTCAAGTGATGCAATAATAATGATCTCTTTTTAGCATAGTTTTTTTAGAGGATTTGATCGGATTATGGGGGATTCATTTTGGATGTTGATGGTATGAGATGGTGTCTGTCTTATAAATTAGAAGTTGATGCGAAAGTAATGGCAATGTAAGACTTCTGGATGTTATCTGGATAGTAATTTAATGTCAAGCATAAGACCTTTACATAATGGAAGTCTTAGAAGTGGTCTTGAGAAAATAACATTGATTAATTTGCAGGCAGAGTAGATTTTGTAGTAAAAGGTACTTAAATATATGCAAAATTATGATTAGTGGATCAAAACTTTTTAGGCACTTGATAAATTTTGTTCCATGTAATCCTAGGTTCATTTCCAATTTAAGGTCTTAATCTTGATTATAAAATATCCAACAGTACATAATAAGGCATCGTTGAATATATAAAATCCCAGCAAGGGCCCAATTTGCTACCCAAACAAACTATACATAACGTCAGTGTACTTGGCAAATACGAAGCAAATAATTCAAGGCATTACACTCAGTCGATCAACTCTATAAGTCAACAATAAAAAGGCAAATAATCATCTTGTCTTAATTTTCTGCCTCATCATATTAGATACACTACAATATCATACAATTTATTGCAAATAATTTAACTTTAGTATGCGCATTGGAAACGCCCACTCTCATAATCATCCTTACTTATTACGGATGAATGCTATTGTTTGCAGAAAAAGTTATTACTGTTGCTATTATTATTCGGTATGACCTAATTAAGGAGTCAAGAAATTTGTAGCGAAATAATCCATTCAACCATAGAAATGTAATTTGTATTTTTATTACTCTGCCTCTCAAAAAAGGTGGAGAGGAAACAAGTATTGATGATTAAAGGCACTCATTCATATGACATCAAAGGTTATACGTTTTTATTTTCATAATTTCTTTATTACAAAAATTCATTGAAGCATTTCATGAGAAACATTGGAACGTCGACATAAGACAACGACGATGACGACTGATGGCAATAAAAAAAAGAGTGAAAGACAGAGAATCGTATATTTTTTCGGAAAAGGAGTGTCAGTGGTTATGAAGAATTATTGTTAAAGCGCAAATAAAAAGTGAATCATGTAAAACATAACTTTAATTATTATTCGAGCGATTGATGCCTTTTTTCAGCTTCCAATTCTCTCAAAATGTCATTACTTATTTAAATTTTCATTTCAACGAAACGTCGAGACAGGCAACAATACGACATTTGTATGAAAAAAAGGTACAGCAGCAGTAACAGCAATAACAATGAGCGTGTCATGTATGTATCGACTTCTGTTTGTTGTCGTCATTTATAGCATGTTGAGCTGAGTTTTTATTTATTTTTTTATTTTTTAAGCAGAGATGTGAAAAGTAAAAAATGTAATTTTTGTAAGTTTGGCTGGTTTGAGTGATGCATGTCAAGTGCTTAAATGTATCTTAAAATTTTTGAGATTTAAATGTTCAAAAATAATTTTGGACTCTAAATTATAAGAAATTTGAGAAAATTTTTGGTCTCAGATTGCATAAAAATTAACAATTTAAAGATTACTTTCCTTACTCAAGCCGTTCGTCCCTAAATTTTTACTGTCCAATTTTTTCCTTCATACATGGTTAAAAATCAAAACTAAAGCAAATGCGCTCCATATTTCATACCAGTCTTCATTTACACCACTAATTCTTGCACTCCGAACAAAGTTGAATCGATTTTCACGTGTCAACGCATTTTATCGGCTTATTTAAAACGCCAACACATAAAGACACAGCGTCAAGCTTAAAATTTATTCCTTTATGTCTCATATATTCAATTCTTATTCATTCTCTCCTTACCCATTTCTTTTTCACTCTTTTTTTTATGAACATCATAATTGTCTCAAACATACAGCACAACACAGCTCACATTTTGTGTGCTTGTTTTATGAAGAAAGAGCTCATGAATATAAATTGAGTCTGCGTCCGAAGGAAGGTATTAAAAATATGATTTAATATGTCATTGTATTGTGATATGTATATATGCATTACTGATGCGTTTCTTGGAGCATTTCCTCCTTCTAATGCACAACGTCTGTATACTTCTTCTTTGATCTTCTCAAATCTCTTTGTTGATGCTTTGAAAAGATCCAGATTTCTTTCTCTAAATAATAATGTGTCATTTATCAAAATGCACTTTATTTGAATTTCCTTAGAAATCACTTTCAATTTAGAAATCTTTCATTCGTTTAATGAAGTCTTTTTCATCTCCTCTCAACTCTTTTAAATTTTCTACTTCTTCTTTAAGGTATTGAATTTAAATTGATTCTTTTTGGATGTACAATGATAGAGATTTAAATGCATTTTTTGTGGGTTTTGTTAGTCAAAATAAAGGAGTCTTTAGGTTCATTTTCTGTAGAATTTTTGGGTCATAAAGTAAGTCGAATTAGTGATTCGAAGAAATGGATGAAGAGAATTGAATTATAGCACATGTTTGGTAAGAATTATGAATTTAAATATTTAATGGTTTTAACCATGAATAAGTTGAAAAATAATTTTATTTGAGTATAAAGTCTGCTTTTGACCAAATTTGACTGATTTTACATTTTTTGCATAAAAATCAAAAATTTGAAGCAAAAATTTATTTCCTTACCAAAAACTTTTTTTCTCACACAAAATGATCTCAAATTTGTAAAATGCAATCCCAATAAGTAACTGCAAGTAGTCATGTGTGCCACAAATGGACAATGAAGTGTGAGTACTGAATAAGTTTCATAAAAGGCAACAATAAGTTAACAATTCTGCGTGCACATAAGTATGTGATTGTTTTGTTCAGTCGCAATTGGCTAAAACTATAAAAGAGCATGTAAGAAGTGATATATCATTCGAGAGTCATCAACTGGATACGACCTGAAGTATTTATTAACAAATATGGATAATGTACAATTGCAAATTTGATATTTGAACTCTCCACATGGTTTGGGTATGTCTGTCTATCGATAGAGCATATAAATATAACTTATTATTTCTTTACTCTTTTTTTATGCCTTTAATGTGATTAAAACATGTGTAATAGATAACCATTTGTGGTGTTAAACGTAAGCCTACCTATTATTTATTGTATTAAATTTTATGCTGCATTTATAACAATGCACACAATGTTTAATCTCATACAGTACGAGCTGACCATGCATATATGGTGAATATCAATTGATTACGATCTCTCGATTGCCACTGCTTCTTGTTGTGGGTTATAAAAGCACATACATTACCGAATATTACACCATGTATGATACTTTGTGGTGCGGAGTTTGTTGAGATAAATGCTGGGTTTTGTGTGCAAATTGTCTGTCAAATTCTATGGACAGGTTTAAGTGATTTATTTAGTAAGTTTGAAATTATACAGCAGCTTGATCATAGCTTGTAATTAAAATGTTTTATAATTTTCTATTTTACACCTTAGTAAGACACATTTTATGATATTTTGTTAAGGATGGATTTAGAAATTTTTTAAGGTAAGATTCGAAAATTTTTGTACAAATAAAAATCTAATGGAAATGGGATGAGTTGTGATTTTTGATAAAAAAATAGAAAATTAAAGAATTTTGATTCCAAAAACCTTGTACCCCCTTACTGCACCCCCATCATTTTAAATTCTTGCTTACTATCGCCACAAAAATGTCCAATTTCTTATCTAAAACATTCAGTCATACATCAGAACATAGTCATTCTATTACCATGAAAAAATTTGTAGTGCTTCATATCAAGATATTTGTCATGGTAAACTGAAATGAATGCCATGCGATAACAGCAGCAAAAGAGTCTTAACATTTTTTTAAAAAATAAAATAAAACAAAAATTTGATCAAAATCACCGATAGAATTTTCGAACTATGTACGGAACATTAGTCAAACTTCAAGATAACTATCATGATTAATAATAAATAACACCACAACCGACAATTTATTAGAAATAAATTTATTGATACTACTTGGAGATAAAGAGAAAAAAAATCACATAAATTCAAATCGAATTTGTAATCGATTAAAACAACGTCGTTTTAATAAACGTTTCAGTTCCTTCTGTCATGTCATTGATTTAGAGCATTAAATTACATATTGATAAATGCTCGCATGCTCCCAAAGTTGAAGTTAAGCCTTCTGCCTTTTTTTATTTTTTATTCAGTTTCAATCATTATAATAATTCTTCTTTTTATTTATTGATTTAATGTTCGAAGTACATTTGATTATTTTTAACACCAACCTTATCGGTTTTAATTTAAATACAGATTGAATATTATTTTGTTTGTTGATTTTGATTGTAATTGAAAGTATTTGGATGAAAAATTTTTAAAAAAACATCCTAAAATTTTTTAACTTATATACTAATAACTAATAAGACTACAACTAATAAGACTAACACTAGTAAGACTATTGACTGATGAGACTATCGAGATTGCTCATAGCGATCTGGGTTTTGGTAATTTATGCTTAACTCTGAATTCCAAGGAGTCATACTCATAATTACCTAGATTGGAAATTAATTCATTATTTATTGATCTATTGGAGTTATAAAATCGTGAGGTTAATTTTAATAAAAATTCTCTCACTGTTGGGAGGTTGGCACGTCGATGGAGTGAATCATTAGTTATGAAATCATCCCATTTGGTATTAAAAATTAGACGTAGCATTTTGTTTTGAAATACTTGAAGCTTATTGAGGTGGGATGCAGCACAGTTGACAAAAATTGGACAGGCATAAGTGAATACCGGGCGAATTAATGATTTATAGATTCTGATTTTTGAGTCTATTGACACACTCGACTTTCTACTCATGAGACAATAGAGTGTTTTGAATGACAATGATTTGGCTTTCAATAGAACCGTATTAATGTGGTGTTTGAAAAGAAGTTTATTATCTAAGTGAACACCTAGATATCTAACATGAGCTTTCCAATTGAAGGTGAGTCCATTAAAATTGATAACATCTGAGAGGCACTTATTTAACATTATGGTGGATTTTGTAAATAAGATAAATTCAGTTTTTGAATTGTTTAGCTCAATTTTCCAATTATTGAAAAATTCTTGAAATGATTGGAGTGATTTTAAAAGTGAGCTTTTAATATAATTGAAATTATAGTTTTGGGCTTCAATGAAGAATGCGGTGTCATCCGCAAACAGGGCTATTTCACCACTGTTTGGGATTGGGATGTCATTTATGAAGATGTTGAATAAATGAGGAGCGATTACTGACCCTTGAGGGACGCCAGCGAGGATTCTAAATAGCTCAGAGACTGAGTTATTGATCGATACAAATGCTGTACGTCCAGCTAGATATGATTGTATAAGTTTAATCAAGTATAAAGGATACTTATATTTGATCAACTTGTGTATCAAGGCATCGTGCCAGACAGAATCATAGGCTTTTTTAGGTCAAGTAAAACGACTCCCAAGCTCCTGTTAGTATTGAAGCCCAAGGCCGCTTTTTCGGTGAGTCTAAGTATTTGCTGAGTAGTTGAGTGACGAGATTTAAATCCGAATTGCTGTTTAATAATGATATTATGATCAATTTCAAACGAATTAAGTCTTATTTGGATAAGTTTCTCGAAAACTTTTCCTATCGTTGAGAGAAGTGAAATTGGTCTATATTCTGAGGGATTGCTTGAGGCTGGGGCGGTTTTTGGTATTGCTACGATTTTAGCTAGTTTCCAGTTGGTCGGAAAGTAAGAATATTTTACGCATGCATTGAATAATGATGTGAGTTTTGATATGAAATTATTGGAATTAAGTAAGGCTTTTAGGACACAATTAGGTATTGTGTCAGAGCCAGCAGCTTTGCGAGTTTTTAGATTCGAGATAACAGAAATTGTCTCTTCATTGGTAAAGTACTCAAAACTTGGAATTTGATCCAGTTCTAGTTTCAATCAAAAACACATTTTTCTTTGTTTTTTGTCTTCACTTCTCCTTCTTCTTGACTCTTTATTTTTTTTTGCCTTGTCTATTTTAATTTTAAAGTAATCATATAAAGCAAAATAAATGTTGAGAAAGAAGAAGTGGATGAGAGTTGAGCACAGACAAGAAATTCACATGTTTAAATTATTTTTAATAAATCATCAGTAGATGGAAAAAGCACTACACAAGCATATCAATTTCCATCAAAAATTGTATTTCATTCTCTCAGCATATCCATCACATTGTATAAATAATATTTTTGATATTTGATGAGTGTGATTATGATATTTAAAGAGTATCAATCGAAAATGATGTAAAGACAAGTCTTCATTACACACATGATCAGTTTCATAGTTGAGCATGTAATTAATGGGTATATGATATGTCTTTTGTATCGAAATGAAGTCTAGTAGGAAATTTTTAATTAATTTTGCTGGCTTTGACGCAGTTTCTTGTTGAGTTTTGGTGAGTTTTTGGATTTCTTTTTTGATTCTACATTGAAATAAAATTTAAATTCTAAATGAACGTTATGAATCTTTTTGATACTATCTCATACTCAATTCTATAGAACCAAAATAAATGCAAATGAAAAACATGAATCTCAAAAACAAATGCTTGATGTTATCTCCAATTCATAACTTCCTACATATGTTACATATCTTGTAGCTTGTAAATTCTTCGACCCTTTCGATACTCTAATTTAAATAATTTTAACAAATGCAGTAGCATTAGAAACCATACCAGCAAGAATGATTATGCAATATTTTATCAAATTCTTTACCAAAAACCCTTATAATGATAGTAGCATCTTGTATTATTCATTAATTCTACCAATTTACAAAAAAAAGGTTATCGTCCATTTAAGAAATGAAATTTGCCTCTTAAGCATTAAACATCAAATAAATCAGCATTCATGCGCAAATTCGAAATGAATTTTTTTCGTTTATTCATGACATGGTGATGCCCAAATTAAAATCACACATAAACGAATATGCCATAAGATGAGATGAGATGATGATTGTTGGGGATGGGATCACTTATTATACATTATTGCTTATCCATTTCTCTTCTTTTTTTCGCATAGCAATGATCTGACACAAAACTTCTGTTTCAACAACATCAGATATTGTTATATATATGAATAATATAATAAGGAAGGCAAGCATAAAGAGAAAAAAAAGAGAAATAAGTTTTTATGCATGCCATAATATAACTTTGTGGATTGCTCTCTGACCTTACAACATTCGTAAATGGTAACATATTGTATGAGATTAAATATCCCGCTAGTTTCGGCTCTAAACTCTTATTTTCCCTTATTTTTTTCTCATCTGTATTTTTTGTGTGCTTTTCACTGCCTTCAGATCTGATCTGTATTTTTAAGGTCAGTTTATATTGGGGCATGGTAATATGGAGTAAAATTTAGTCAGACTGTCAAGTTTTGTGATGATTTTATTATTGGTTGGATGCTTTTTGAATTTTGGATTCTTTTGTGCTGTTTCTAAGAGTTATATAGTCTTTGAATGATACCTATTTGCCTTAAATTTAAAATTCATATAAAAATCTAAGAGATTACTGAAATTCGCCCCTAGCAAGCTATCCAAAAGCATTTCCAACTCGTTTATTATTTTGTTACTTCTGCATGTTGCTAATAAATTTACCATCGAATCTAAATCGCCACCGAGAGAATTTTTTAAAGTAGAAAAAAAGCTGATGAAATCTCTGATGCCATCCTCCTGTCTAAACCAATAATCTTCTATATCCACTTCGACTTAGTCATACGTATATACATTTTGTGACCCGCGCTATTTTGATATCAATCTCTAATTTTTTTATGGCTCTTAATCTCTATTTTTCTTATTCTCAACTCTTTACTATGTTTTAAACTTTTTTTTTTCATCGATTTCGTAAAATTTATAAAGAATGTAAACATTTGAAACGTGAACAAAAATCACGAAATGAGCATTAGAATATTTTTTTTTTTTGCTTTTCAACTTCATTTTACATTCTCATTTCGAATCGATTTTATTCAAGTCTTTAAGTAATTTTTTCTTCACTTTATTTTATTCCGTATGATGTGTATATTATGGGTGAATCTATATACTAAGAGTGAGCTGAGAATTATTTTTAAAAAATATCAAATAAAAGTTAATTGTGAGTTAGATTTAAAAGAAAAAAAAAAATTAAAAAAAGTCAGAAATTTTCTGTTCTGCTAAAATTTTAAAAATTTTAGAATAGCAAAATGAGCTAAAAATTAAGCAAATTTTTTAAAACAGATCTAAAACCACCTGTAGACCCTAGTGTAGAGCCTCCCATGTATGAAAAAGATTGTGAAATATCAAAAACAATAACAACAATCACGAATAAAAGCTGAAATCAAATCTGGGTCTCTCTCCAAAAAAATCCAACCGAGAATATTTCCAAATTCTATTCGACAAAAGAAAATAAAGAAATTTATTTGTGGTGTTTAGTAACAAAGAAATAAAGCATGATCAAAACTGTAATTGCCTGAATCGCTTAAAAACCATGAATAATGATAATTTTCATAAAAATATAATATTTTTGAATACACACATTTTCCCTTATGTTCTTACTCGATTCATAAATTGTACTCAATTTAGACATTCATAATATTGTTAAAGATGAAGAAGAAATCATTGTCGCTTTTCAAAACAGACAAATCGTATCATTTTGAGTATTATAAAAAATTTGTCAATTTAAGCTATTTAACTCTTTCACAAACATCACCACAAAATAATGCCTTTAACAATCATCATGATGACTCTTTTTTTTTCTGAGGGGATTTAAATTAAATTAGTCATGCGTTGTTTTATAACTAAAATTATTTTCTTCTTTTTCTATCTTCATTCTTTACATTTATTTCCTCAATATTCTTTTTTTTTCTCATCTCATACGAAAATTTAGCTATTGAAAGAATTTTATTTCAATGTTTTCTTTTTCTAAATCAAATAATATGCCGGAGAAATGACAACACAAAAATAATATCATAAATTCTCATTAGGAAAATTTAAAATTATTAGGTAAGATTTAAGAAATTTTGTACTGGTTGAGAGATAGCTGTGCATCTTGGGAATTATAGAGAGATCAAAATTCTTGTTAGTGGAGTCGTTTGAAGATGATGTTTTTTTACAGGAGCCGTTCAGGAGAGGGAGGGGGGGGGTGTAAGACTTTGTTACTGTCTGTTGTTCTCAGATCTGATTCTTTTGTTGAAAATGTTACGGAGGGGGGAAAGGGGAGATAAAACCCGAATTTTAGCGGTACGTAATAAAAAAACCCGAATTAAAGTGATACGTAATTAATGATCGGACCCATACTGTGATTCAATCTAACACCAAACAAGTAACTTCATGTTGAAAATTTTCGTCTACAAAATTTTGAGAAAAAAAACGACAAAGAGTTGCATGCATGTTTATGATTAGATTGAAATGAATGTTCTCCATTTCACAAAATGAGCTTATTTATGCTCATGCATGCAACATTGTAATAAGTAAAGTAAAGTGAAAAGAAGAAGAAGAATATCAAAGAACTTGTCACACTATCTCAATTTCCTTCTCTCTTCACGTTGTCGTCAGTTCTTCTACGTTTAAGGTGATGAAAAAAATACTTGAAGAAAATGTAAAGTGTAAGTGCATGTTCAGTTAGTTGACACTTGTGTGGTGCTGCTTGTTCAGATACAGAACGAAAGGAAAAAAATAAAAAAATTCTGCCATAAAAAACAGGCTGATGATGATGATAAAAATGAAAATGAAATTTAAGATGCTGTACTAACAACATTAATGTGATGATGATGTTCGAAAGAAAATATTACATCATGAAGCTTCTTAAATTCATAATAAAAAATTCCATTGAAGAATGTAAAAAAAATTATTCGTTTTCTTATTTTTTATATTCAATTTGTAAAATTGGAGAGAATAAGAAAATTGAATAATTCAGAGTTCGAAAATAAAATGAAAATTGATCAATTTTCAAAATAAATCAAAATTGGCTTTTGCAAAATTGCTCATTTTGAAAATTGCAATTTTGCAATTTTCTCAATTTTGGAAAATTGCAATTTTCGAAAATTGGCTATTTTGAAAATTGATCAATTTTTCTCATTTTGTGACGTCACAAAATTTGAAGAAAAATTTGTATAGAAATTTTATATGAAAATTTTGTATGGAAAATTTCCTTCACAATGTATGATTTTTCTTCCTGTCTCTCTTGAGTTTGACTTTGAAGGATTGTGACTTGATTTCCTTTATGCTGGATATATGCTTGTGTCATTCCTGAATTGTTCCTTAATTTCAGTGTTAATAATCGCAGAATGTAATGGATTTAAAGCATTAGTACAATACAATGATACAACTCATATGGAACTGGTCATGTTCAACTGACTGGAACTGACCAAAAAATTTTTCAACTTTTTTATGCTTTTAGAAACATTTGAGGAGGTGCTGGAATCAAGCACTTCCACTACCTCTAGACTCAATTTTAGTAGCTAAATATGTCCGGGAGGTTCCAAAACATCAGGAAAATACATTTTTATCAGAATAACCAGCAGTTCCTTTGCAAAAACTCACATTTACATGATTTTTCTGAACATTTTCTCGAAAAAAAAAAACAGTTTTTAAAATTTTTCGCAGAGGAACTGCTGGTTATTCTGATAAAAATGTATTTTCCTGATGTTTTGGAACCTCCCGGACATATTTAGCTACTAAAATTGAGTCTAGAGGTAGTGGAAGTGCTTGATTCCAGCACCTCCTCAAATGTTTCTAAAAAGCATAAAAAAGTTGAAAAAAATTTTTGGTCAGTTCCAGTCAGTTGAACATGACCAGTTCCATATGAGTTGTATCATTGTATTGTACTAATGCTTTAAATCCATTACATTCTGCGATTATTAACACTGAAATTAAGGAACAATTCAGGAATGACACAAGCATATATCCAGCATAAAGGAAATCAAGTCACAATCCTTCAAAGTCAAACTCAAGAGAGACAGGAAGAAAAATCATACATTGTGAAGGAAATTTTCCATACAAAATTTTCATATAAAATTTCTATACAAATTTTTCTTCAAATTTTGTGACGTCACAAAATGAGAAAAATTGATCAATTTTCAAAATAGCCAATTTTCGAAAATTGCAATTTTCCAAAATTGAGAAAATTGCAAAATTGCAATTTTCAAAATGAGCAATTTTGCAAAAGCCAATTTTGATTTATTTTGAAAATTGATCAATTTTCATTTTATTTTCGAACTCTGAAATTGATGGAAAATTTTTGATGATGAAAAATTTGCTTCGATGAAATGAAAATTGAATCAATATCAGTGAAATGAAATGAGCATAAATTTTTTTGACATGGTGTGGGTTTGGTGAGCTTCTGTCATAGCAAGAAAGCTTATTTGCGATAGTTTAATAAGATAAAGTGGAATGGACAGTTTTGGGAACTTGGAATAACCTTTGGTGGTAATATAAATTATTAGGTATAGTTTCAAACAGAGTTGGCAAGCCGGTACCTACAAGTAGAAACCGGCCACCGATTATCACCTACTGTAGGTCCTACCGGCCGCCGGTCGCTACCGGCTGCAGGTACTACCGGCCACCGGCCGCCGCCGGTAGTAGGTGCAACCGGCCACCGGCGGCCGCCGGTAGTAGGTGAAACCGGCCACCGGCGGCCGCCGGTAGTAGGTGAAACCGGCCACCGGCGGCCGCCGGTAGTAGGTGAAACCGGCCACCGGCGGCCGCCGGTAGTAGGTGAAACCGGCCACCGGCGGCTACCGGCAGTAGGTGCTACCGGCCACCGGATGTAGGTACTACCGGCTGTAAATAGAAAATTTTATTATTGTTTTAATTTTATTATTGTTTTGGTTACCGCCAAAAAATGAAAAATGTTAAAAAAGTTTTAAAAAATTTTAAAAAATTTAAAAAAATTTAAAAAAATTTTAAAAAGTTTAAAAAATTTTAAAAAGTTCTAAAAAATTTTAAAAAGTTCTAAAAAATTTTAAAAAATTTTAAAAATTTTTAAAAAATTTAAAAAAAATATTAAAAGTTTTAGAAATTTTAAAAAATTTTAAAAAAATTATAAAAATTTTAAATTTTAAGTTAAAATTTTAAATTTTAAAAATTTTTAAAATTATTTTATCTTTTTAAAAATAAAAAGATAAATATTATGTTTTTGAAAAAATTAAAATTTTTCAAAACTCTTTTAATTTTTTTCTTTTGAATATTTTTTTTAATTGCTTAGATTTTTTATTTTCTAAATTTTTTAAATTATCTAAATTTTTTCTAAAAAATTTTAGTTAAATATTAAGATTCAGGAAGAAAATATAAGAAACAAAAAGTTCTAGCACCAAAAAATAATTTCAGGTAGAAAAACAAACTTTTTAAAATTCTCAATTCTCAACTTTTTTAAACTAAATAAAATTGTTTTAAAAAAAGTTGAGAATAGAGAATTTTAAAAAGTTTGTTTTTCTACCTGAAATTATTTTTTGGTGCTGGATCTTCTTGTTTCTTATATTTTCTTACTGAATCTTAATATTTAACTAAAATTTTTTAGAAAAATTTAGATAATTTAAAAAATTTAAATAAAATTAAACTAAATAAAATTGTTTTAAAAAAATTGAGAATTTTAAAAAGTTTGTTTTTCTACCTGAAATTATTTTTTGGTGCTGGATCTTCTTGTTTCTTATATTTTCTTCCTGAATCTTAATATTTAACTAAAATTTTTTAGAAAAAATTTAGATAATTTAAAAAATTTAGAAAATAAAAAATCTAAGCAATTAAAAAAAATATTCAAAAGAAAAAAATTAAAAAAGTTTTAAAAAATTTTAATTTTTTCGAAAACATAATATTTATCAAATATTTATCTTTTTATTTTTAAAAAGATAAAATAATTTTAAAAATTTTCAAAATTTAAAATTTAAAATTTTAACTTAAAATTTAAAATTTTTATAATTTTTTTAAAATTTTTTGAAATTTTTTAAAATTTTTTAAAATTTCTAAAACTTTTAATATTTTTTTAAAATTTTTTTAAAAATTTTTAAAATTTTTTAGAACTTTTTAAAATTTTTTAAAACTTTTTAAAATTTTTTTAAATTTTTTTGAATTTTTTAAAACTTTTTTAACATTTTTCATTTTTTGGCGGTAACCAAAACAATAATAAAATTACAACAATAATAAAATTTTCTATTTACAGCCGGTAGTACCTACATCCGGTGGCCGGTAGCACCTACTGCCGGTAGCCGCCGGTGGCCGGTTTCACCTACTGCCGGCGGCCGCCGGTGGCCGGTTTCACCTACTACCGGCGGCCGCCGGTGGCCGGTTGCACCTACTACCGGCGGCGGCCGGTGGCCGGTTTCACCTACTACCGGCGGCCGCCGGTGGCCGGTTTCACCTACTACCGGCGGCCGCCGGTGGCCGGTTGCACCTACTACCGGCGGCGGCCGGTGGCCGGTACTACCTGCAGCCGGTAGCGACCGGCGGCCGGTACAACCTGCAGCCGGTAGCGACCGGTTAGTAGAAGACAGCCGGTTGCCAACTCTGGTTTCAAATTGGATTTTCAGGTAAAATTAGTTATTTACCTCAAGAACATAAATTGAGAATTTCAAAATTTTTGTTATGCATTTTTAGACCCGCCGAATTTTAATTCTTACCTACTTCTATTAGTTTAAAAAAGTTAGTAACAATTTTTAAGATTTTGTGAACATTTTTCTATATAAAAAGAAGTTCAAACACCATTCATAGTCATAACACTCAAAACAGTTCTGAGTACAACTAGAAATATTCTTCTAAAAAATATTCAGCAATCAATAATTCTGCAAAAATTAAACAACAGAAATATTTTCTAAAGAGAAAATAAAATATTCAGCAACCAAATATTCAACAAAATATTCAGCAACCAAATATTCAACAAAATATTCAGCAACCAAATATTCAACAAAATATCTAGCAACAAAAAATTATCAAACTTAACAATATGGATTCAATCGAGATCAATTGTACAATTAAAATTTCACCAAAAGCCGAATCTTCAGGAATCAAGGTTCAAACTGAAGACGATTTGAAAAAAGAAATTGAGAAACTAAAGTGCATCAATCAAGCATTAACTGAGCAAAACGTTAGATTGCATAAAAGAGGAGCAATTCTTAAACACGAATTGGAAAGTGAGAAATTCTATACCCAAAAGTACTCAGAAAGACTTGAGAAAGGAATCTTAAGTGACGTCATCGACTTAATCCAAAATGACGATGCCAAAGATTTCAGCGTTGTCATCAATAACAGTGAATATCCAGTTCATAAATTCATCCTTGAAGCTCGAAGTCCAACACTAGCTGACATCTTAAAGAACAATCCAGAAGCAAAGAATGTTGTTTTGACTGACGTTTCTGAAGAGGTATTTGAAGAAATTCTCCATTTCCTCTACACTGACATCCTGCCACGAGAAAATGGCACTGACTACATCCAACTCTTCATTGCTGCTGGAATATTAAAGATTCAAGACTTGAAGTTTTTCGCTGGTGTTAAGTCATGCAATTACATCAATAAAGAAAATGTTCTTGATCTTTTTTTACTAAGTGTTCAATATGATCATGATGTGCTGCAAAATTGTGCATTTGATGAGATGAAGAAGTATTATCCATCAATCAAATTTGAACGAAGCTGGAGAAATGATGTAAATGCTGTCCTTGAAGCCTTCAATCAATATGAGAAGAAAAGAGTTTCAAAAATTCCAGTTCGAGTAAGTTATCTATGAAGTGGAAGTAAATATTAAATTTTTATATAACGACAAAGAAAATTGATGAATAAAATTAAAATTTGAATTAAAAAATGAATATTTTTTACATTACTTTTTATAGGATTCTTGAAATTTTAGTGATTAAAAAACTTATCTTAATTTTCAAAAGGTGAACTCAAATTTGCTTAAATTTATAAAAGCCTAAATTTTCACCAAATTTCAAATCATGAACTAAATCTCATACAAAATTACATATGTAGTTTAAAAATCAGTAAACAAAACTAATTCGAACCTTAATCTTAAGGCACCAAAAAATCAGTTAAACATTCTTAAAACTCTTTCTAAAAAATCTCAAAAACATTAAAAAGGTTTTTTATGAGCATCTTTCAAACAACATTAATCCACATGTGAATTCTTTCTCTCTCATTTTTTATAGTTAATAAAATATGTTGACAAATTTTCTCAAAAATAGACTTAACCCATCCCAACATCTTTGTCTTTATGTTGACATTCTCTTTTTATATGTATTTAAAGAACAGCTTACTGAAAGGCATCTATGAAGGCAAAAAAAGCCTTTTGGGTCTCGTAAATAAAAAACATTTTCATGTTGATGAAAAGCAGAGAATCAGAAAACATCAAAATTGCCATAAGTCAATTTATATTCATTTGTTCTTCAATAATGGGAAATGAAAAATTGCTCAAAATGATAGAGAAGAGCATTCTTGTAATAAATGTATCAGTCATCCTTTTAATAATAAACCGAACTTGATAAAGAAAAAGAAATGTAGAAAGAAAGGTCTTTCGTCACTGAGCAATTCTCAGTCGTCCCCGATGGCAATTCACAATTCACTCCAACTCAATTTATTTCAGTGATTTTTCAAAAATAAAATAAAAAATAAAGAAAAAGAAAAAACGAGAGTCTAGAGAGAAAAATCAGTTAAATCGTTTTCGATTTTCCTTTTATTTTATTTTTCATCTTCATTCAACTTGTCGTCGTACGCCTTTACAATGATATTAAGTTTCCAATTTCAATCTTACATCACAACATCGTATCACCCTACGTCATTCTCATTTTCATTCTTTTTTAATTCTCAACATTTTATAAAAAAAAGTGTCTCTTGATATTTCCACAAAAATATAAAATAAAATAAAACAGACGTAGCAAGAATCATTAAAAGATGAAAAAAGTTATAAAACTGTGGTGTCAACAATATGCTCTCAATGTTTGGTGAACAACAGAAAAAGGGAAAACTCTGTTCTATCAATTTTATTTCATACTTAGTTGTTTTCATGCCATATTCCACTTAATGCATCCCATGAGGATATATTTGCTCATTTTCACAAAAAGATTATCGTGGATTATCATAATAAACGAATGAAGAATGAGCAATGAAGAATGAGTTCCCACTTTTCTCTTTTTTTTGCGTTAGTAAGGCACAGGGATCATAATGCAATAAATTTAATTCATTAGGTGCATGTTTAAGCTGTTTAAACAGAGTTGAAAATAAAAGAATTGGTTACAGATAGGCAGTGTAGAATTTTACAAAAATTTTAGGTCCAAAATTTCAATATTTTGTAAGACGATATTAATGAATAATCCCCAAAGGGTATCAATATAGGCTTTTTGATCAACCATTTACTATAAAGTAGCACTTTGACAAAAACAACTCTGATGAAACATCCAATCAATTTGCCAACTCTGACATGAATCATAGAATCATCAACTAAGGACTCAGTAAAACGAATTGAAATTTGATTTTGGTTCGAAGTTTTTTTTTCTCTGATTAATGTTTCAAATTTTCCATGAGTCGTGGGGTTTTCTCAGTACTTTCTAAGGGACAAGACCTCCTTTTTATTCAGCTAAAATTGGCTCACCCACACTGTCTGAATCTCAAAATAAGAAGCAATAATGTTAAAAATTCAGATGTGGATATGAAAAATTATGTTATGATGGAAAAAATGAGAAGCAAGTAGAGAGAAAAATGTGAGGGTTGATACTGCTGTTGCTACGTATATAAATTACTGTGGTAAAACGATGGCAAATTTGAGGGGTTATATAGGCATAATTTACTCACTCACACAATCTCATATACCTCTAGATTAATATACAGCAGTACCAATGATACAAAGTCAAATGAAAATGGAAATGAAAATCTATTTAAAGCCCATGGTATTAGGCATAAAATCCATACATGAAATAAATATATTTTTTGCTCATTTAATATTTTCGCTTTGTCGCACTCTTTTTTTTTGTCCTGTGTACGTCTCATGCGACGCTGTTTTCTGATCATTAAAAGAAAATGAATAATAAATAAACGTACACTCAAAAGAATAGAAATGACATATTTTATGCATGAAATGACACAACCCGTAAGTATCTATTCTGTACACACTTCTGTCTGATGTCGAGTTCAGTTGCAGAAAAAAGGAAATATTATGATATCGACAAACTCATTAGTCGCGAAATAAAAAGCACTATACACAGGCAAGTGCTTAATGGCGCTTCGTTTCATTTCATTATATCAGCCACGTTAGGGCGTGAAGTTTTACTTTTTTAAGCAGTCGTTCCTTTCCTCAAAGTGCTCTTTAGACGACAACATCGTCATACACACATTACATTCCATTTCACTTAACATCTTTTTACTTTGCCTGCTCAAAAAAAAACACAAAATTACAGTGGAACGAACACGAGAGAGTCAAGAGAAAAAAAGAAGCAAACCAACCACGATGTTATTTTCGCTTAATTGACATACGGTTCGAAGTGTGAACGAGACGTTATTAATGGTTTTTTTTCGGAAACCCACTCACATTTCTCATTATCACACTGTTGAGTGTTCTTAAATTTATATTGTATAGGAATTGAAATTGAACCTGCTAAAAATACTATAAATTTATTTATACTCCATTTCTCATGTGTGTATGCATGAGGCGAATGAGTCAATATTAATTGAAGGAAAGAAGGAGCGACGAAAATTAAAAAAAAAAAAAATGAAAAAAATTAGAGCCTTATTCGCATTTCAGTTTTGCAACAATTTCACATAATGGATGTGGTTGATTTGCATTCAGTTTGGTCGTTTAGTTGACTACATAATTGGAGCAATTTTCTAGCTATTTGGGGTTGGAATTGAGTGAGTTTTGAAATTATTTTGTTGGGGAATTTTTCATATTTGCTGTTTTTTTTTGCTGGAATTGGGAAAACAGCTAGATTTTGAAGGTTAGGGGTAGTTTTTTAGAAGAATTTTAGGTTATGGGTTATTTTCGGTATGCAACTTAATAATATTAAATTTTCTGAAGCTTAATAACTTTTAAGCAAGATATAAATATAACATTAATTGACATACAATTTTCACAGTCATGGTCTTGATCATTCTTAATGTAAGCTTAAAAAACCCTTTTTATCATCCATTAAATCCTAAAGTTCAAATTTACATCTGAGTTGGTTCATAAAATTCTGACATTTAAATCCAGCATTGCCATTTAAAAAATAAATAAGCCTTTTCAGCACAAACGTAGGATTTCATTACGACAAATGCTATATCTAATGTACGCAAAAATGCACTTTATACATCCACCTACACCAAGTTTCAAACATTTTCACTCATTTTTCTCTCAATTCTCATTTGAAACAAAAAAAATATTATATTTATGTGGACGTCTCATGTTATACATGCTACAGACTTTAACAGTCTACTCAAGCGTGTCATCGACCAGAAAAAAAAGTTAAAATTACTCTACACACCGCATACACAACACAAAAATAAAAGAAAATTGTAATTAAGTCTACTTAGAGACTGAATGAACATTGTTTAGTCATGAAATCCATGAATTAGTCAACCAAAGCCCTCGCCTCAAAAAAAAGTAAAGTTATTAAAAGTAGTTCTTAAGGGACGTCAATTAGCAATTAGTCGACGTCCAGTTTGAAGTGAAGTGAAATTTTTTATGACGACTATAAATACGCAGAATTTGGGACAGTTTACTGTTTTTTATTTCACTAATTAAATGAGGAGGACACAAACAATGAAGAAGTGAGAGAGGGGATACATAATGAAGAAAAGAAGGGCAATGTATTTTAATTTCCACACACAAAATATGAGTCGCAAAGAATGAAAAGGAAAACACAAAAAGCAATTTTAATGTGATTTATCACGAGGAGTTCTAAGAAATTTGTAATAAAAAAAGTTTCATAATTACAGAAGGAAATAAACAACAAAAAAGAAGAATTAAAGTCAAAGAAGGAAAAAAACCCCACCGCGATAATAAAAAATAATAAAGTAAGCAGGAATAAAAAATTTGTTCTTAAAAAAAAAACAAAGAATATTGTGTGTTATCGGGGAGGCAAGGAAAGGAAAATTTTATATGAGATGAATATTTAAAAGCTTAACTTTTAACACCCAGGAAGTCAATTTGTATGAAAATTTTCGTGCATAGAAAAAAAAGTATAAAACTCAGGGGTTTTGTCGACTTGATTTATATACACACCTTGAATTAAATTCTTGGGTCGTGCGGTGTTTGATAAAGAGGATTTAACTTTTGTGGGATATGTTCTTCCTTATTGATTTGAAATTTTTGGGAGTTGTTCATAAGTTATATATTCGAAAGTAATTAAGATTTATAGAAATTCTGTCAAAAATAATGAAGTTTCAGAGACCTGTTAAAAATCGTTTTAATCAATTATTGTAATAATATGACATTCTTCATCATTCAAGCATAACCCATCTCCTCTGCTCATGAGAAACATAAAAAAATTAATCCTCTACATAACCTCTGAACAGAACTCAATTTATCAAATTTAGGCCAAATGTAATAAGTTAAAGGATTTCAATATTATTTTTTATGGTAATAAGACCTTTTATGAACTTTCATTTCCATTACATCAAAGTATAAACAGCAACTTCCAATTTATATTCATTCAAACTTTATTGTCTAAATCTCAATTTTTTTTCAACCCTATGTGGTATCTTAAATAGCCTCAACGAATGATCCCATGCTGCGTCTGACTGTCTAATATATCTATAATAATTACCATACCTTGCGCTTTTCCCATAAGAATATTCATAGATTTTTTTCCTCTCTGTTTTACACTTTTTATAGACATTGCGCAATCGTTCACTTTATCACGTTGCAGTATATAGAAAAAGAATAAGAAAAATAATTCTGTATTTATTATTCCATACGGATAGTGACTTTATTCCTTTTTATTTTCATTTTCTCGGTATGTGCTCCCCAACAACAACAAATAATATAAAAACAACCGAAAAAAATTTCTTTTGAACATTCAATGCAGTAAAGGAATAAGAAGTAAATTTATGGAGTAGTCAAGCAAAAATTAGTCCCCTTTTATCTGTCGAAATTCTGAAAGAGTGTATATATATATTTTTGGTGATAAATATCTCCCGAGAATAAAAATGTAATCAATGCATTGTTGCGGGTATATTCAGAATTTGTTGCTGAACAAGCATAAAATCTTCTTTGTTCAGCCTTTTCGGCCTTTTCATTTCTTTATCATTTGCCTTGAACGTGTAAATAAAGGAGGCAAGTGATGAGCTGTTGAAAGGAAATTAACACGGCGCATTTTTTTTTTTTGGTCCACGGGGGTATTTGGCATTTTTTTATTAGCATTAGGAATTTGGCATGAATTTGATAAATTATAAAGTTGGTAATAAAAATTAGAGCAAGTGACTTGCAATTATCAAGAGACCAAAACTGACCACCAACATGTCCATTCAGATGCGCTAATAAAAAGAAAAGAAAAGCAATAAATGCTTAACGAACATATAAAGATGTGTCTCAAGTATATCAGCGAATTAATGAATAAATTATCATCAAGTGTGTCTTTATATATACATTCCAGCTTACAGGACAGAAGAAATAAATTTATTGTGAGAAAGAAGTACAAATAAGTATGTTGATGATGAAACAAGGTGTAATCTGTCTTGTCTTAACATATGTTGCAATTCATTCAGTCATTCATTCATTTTTTTTCGTATATGTGTGAATATATATTGATTTTTTTTTTATTTACTGTAAAGAGATTTCATTTAATATCGTTTAAGCAAGAAGCTATAATTAATTTGCAGACATAATGCGGATCATTAGTTTACTTTCATGCTTCTCTTTTTCTTATTCGTCTCCTCCTCCTTTTTTATTTTTATTTTTATCGCCTTTTTTTTCGTTGTTGTTGTTTAAGCAAGTTTTGGTCAAAATATATACTTAGCTATGAGCTCAGTATGTCTTATGAATTGAGATGATAAATTATTCAGTTATTCATTAGGTGCTAATGATGCAGGACCTAGAATTGAAAATTAGATGTTTTTTTTTTGAAAAATTAAGTGAGACCTCCTGCTGTTCTGTTTGTGGGCGCCTCATAGAATTTCTGTAGCATTTTTATAACTTTAATGAGGAATTTTTTAGGTTGGAATTTTTCGCAAGGTGCTTGAATTTATTGATGAATTTTAATGACCAAATTGACAGTTATTAAGTTTAATTTATTCACAAAATCCACAAATTGCGCTGTTCACGCACTTTTTTGCAAATTAATTTACTCATTTATTTCCTCAACTCTATCCCCTTTTCTTCTTATTCTTTCTCATCTCAACATAGCCTTAAGTACTCGTAACTCTCGATGTACTATAAAATGAATGTATGTAAGCATGCATTAAAATGATTAATTGGTGCTGATAAAAAACCATGAATTATTCACACATTATTGAGCTCTACGAGTGTGAGTTTTTGCTAAGAACAAAAAAAAACAGAAAAGATGGAATAATAATGAATGAGTGAGAGAGAAGAAAGGAACAAGAATAAGAATAAGCAAAGAAAGATGAAGACAAAGTAAACAGAAAATAAAATGCTTGGGAATTATTTTTGCTTATTTTTTCACGGATGATTGAAGCGCATTTCTTGTATTATTTTGCGGTAGATTAATTTGGAGTCATTTTTCCTGAGTTATGAAGTAATTGGAATGAGTTATATTTCGTCATAATTTTTGTTGATTGCTACTGGTTTGGGGATTGTTTGAAGGAAATGAGAACGGTGAGAGAAATTGAGCACATGAAGGTTATTGAATGAATTTTCATATCTTAATAATTTTTAAATAAAATTGACGTCATTTGTGATCAACCTCATACTTAATATTGAGTGTCAAAACCAGAATGCTTAATAAAAACTTTCCTCAAATTTTTCAAAAAATAATTCCCAGAACCAGAAACCTGTTGAAATTATTGAAGAAAATATCGAATTAATTCCATCCAATTATTAATTCCAGCACAGCCGTTATTAATACACGACCATAAAATTCATCGAACGTTAATGAATCTTGATAATTTTGTTTATACATTTTCATATACAGCCCAATAAAAAGCCGTCTACAATTTGCAACAATCTAGTCATAATTGTTCATAATTAATTCAATTAATGACTTCTAATAAATTTTCCTCCAATGAAATGTTAAAAAATTACTGCAGAGAAATGAGGCTGATCCCGTCAAGATGCTGTATGCCGTATCTTTCTATATATGAAGAAGGAAAAAAATATAATAAATGCAATGTAACATATGTCGATTGCGAGGAGAAAATAAGCGACTTGTTTACAGCACAAGAAACCATTTTTCATTTTGCAACATCGGAAAACAAATGTTGTAGCAGCAAAATTTAGTTTTTTTTATGTTCTCACTTCCTCTTTTCTTCATTTCTTCTCTCATTCTTTTGTTATTCATCTCATCTCAATCGTGTGTTAAATGCGATTAAATAAACATTTTTTTAAGAAAACAAAAAAAAAAAAACGTAATTTTTTTTGCTGATCGCTTTTTAGTGGAAATTGAGTGCTACTGTTTATATAAACGGCAACAGTCGCTTCTTATTTTTGTTTCTTTTTTTCCTGCAGCACATTTTTCATGTCTTAACCAGATATTGCTACTGTTTGTGTTGCTTATTTTCTTCTTAGTTACATTCTTAAGCCTAAATGGATGTCAACATTGATATGGAGATGCCAAGAGGAGAATTTTTTGGGGCTATAAGGGGGAATGATGCTTAAATGGCATTAATGAGAATAAAATTTTCGAAGGTTCAATGATTTTCTGAATGGAACTAATTACGCAATTTAATACAGTATCCGAGGTCCTCCATCCATTCCTTAGCATATCCCCCTTCTACTATCATGTCAGTGACAAAAATAAAAACAAGAAACAATATCGAATAATGCTAAAAGTCGAGCGCCAGATTTATTCATTGCTATAGCACAGCATAAATCACGTTAAAATGCCAAACAATAAGCTTTCTTTAATTGCTATTGACATTCTTGCTCCATATGAAAGAATCAAATATCACAGCATGATGGTTCTGTTGGGAAGTCATTTAATCACTACGTACATAAGAAGATAATAATTTTGTCACCGATTCTTCTTTTTGTCTTTAACAAAGACAAACATTTATTGTAAGAATTTATGTTCTTGAAAAGGTGATGGAATAGATATAAACATTTTTTTACAGCATATATGAAAAGAAGAAAATTGTGTCGAGTTATTTTTCTTGTCGAGTCTTATTATTCGTCAGTAATTTTGCTATTTTTCTTGTAAATGATGCTGAAATTTATTTTTATTGCAGTTGTAGAACATAAAATGTGATGTATGACAGGAAGTTTTCAATGAAATACTTCTTGAGTGTGCCAAAATTTACTCGTTTTAGGAATGATGAATTTATTTTGGGTAGGTCTGAAGCAATTTATTTTTAGGGTTTTGGAAGATTTTATTTTGTATAAAAATAGCTGTTAACATTTTATTTTGGAATCAGAATTAGGATACTGCTGAAATATTGCTTTGAAAGTATTAGGTTCAAGGTATTACAATTCAAATTCATTAAAAGGTAAAAAATAAATTTTTTGCTTGAAGATTCTTAAAATTCTCAGTCTCTCAGAATCACTTTAACATGTCTATTTTAAATTCAATAAAAATCTTCTTTTGACGCATGAAATATTGAAAGACTTCCAACTAAAAACCATCAACAAAATCAATTTCAACTGTTACCATAACCACGTCATATCTTGAATGTGAAATTTTATATAATCCCTCTCGAGAAGTTTGACAATCTCGATTTCAAAGAAGTTTCCATGGAAAAAATATTTTGAATTGTAAATTAATTAGCAACAAATGTTAGTTCCATGAATGAAACAAATCTCATTTTCTGACGAAAGGATTTACAATGTCGTCATTGAAATAAAAAGATTTTTTTTGGTTCATTTATTAAATTGGGTTGACATTAAAGTGAATGATTTCAGATTTCATTATTCTTACAAAATGACAGCCAATTTGCTGAGTCAAAAAAATAATATTAATGATTTCTTCAACCTTAAAGACTATCTACTTTGTTTGCAGAAATAATTTGCACCATGAGATTGCAGACAGTGAGTCACAATTTGTTAAACAACAAAAAAATAAAAATCTAAGCCATTGAACTAGATTCTTGAAAAATTCCTGCTTGTTTACTTTATGAGTCAAACTGCACATATCTCACAAGATATAACAAAAAAAAAATCCAAAGTTAAATTTAATATGCTTTCTTTATCTGAAATACAATAATTATTTCCACAGACTGATTTATTCGAAATTGTCAAAAAAAAAAATCTACAACTTACTCGTTTCTGTGTGGTATGTCTGCGGTATTAAATATTTCATATCAAAAATAAATTAAGCTTGGAAATAAAATGGTAAGCATGAAAGTTTTCTACTTCTTTAAAGTTTAAGAATCGATTACATGTCTCAGTCATGTCTTATTCTCTATTCTACTTTATACTTTATTTTATTTCCCTTTGCACTCTGACTTTATAGCTGCAACAGCAGCAGAAAGAAACTTTGCTTGAGATATATAAAAATTGAAAATATTACATTCAATATTATTGAATATAAAGCCAAAAAAAAAGTTTATTTCTGCACACAAGCTGTCGGTTTTTTTTATTGTATATGCGAATAAAAAGACAGAATTGAAATTGAGTTTGAAGTTTTTGGAAGGACTTTTGGGGTTAAGAAGCGCATTTTTAGAGTTTAAGGATTGACTTCCTGAAAATTATAAAAGATTTTGAGGTTAAGTTTTGAAAGTTCTATCTAAACTATCCAATTCACTTCCATCTTTTACAATCTCAAGTCTCTAAATATTTAATTGTACTCACGAACATTTGCACTCATCAGAAGCATTAGCCAGTCGAAGCACTTTAGTTCCGCATTATTGATAAACAAAAACGTGCTATTGAATTGAAAGAATTTAAGTTTTATGGTTATAAGTTTCGTTTATCAGCTGCAACAGAGCAGTTTCTTGAGAATATAATGGAAAAGTTAGTCATATATCAATTTCAGCAAATATATTTTCTCGTACTGTATCGGGACAGTTAGTCAATGATGTCAATAATATTTTTACTCTAAAATCTACTAAAATTTGATACAAAAAATTTAAGTTTGAATTTTTAAGCTACTTTGGCTATCATTTTAGTACAAACCCCAAGAATATCTCACATATTTTAAACAAAATGAAAATTGGATTATTTTTTCTTATTTTATACAATTGGAAATATTCGCGTAAATGTCAAGTTTACAAAACTGTCGTGCCTCATCTATAAACAAAAACTTAAACTTTTTGCAAACTAAAATTTCCAATTTACGAGCAAAATATGTCGCACTGTGAAGGCTGGAACAATTTGTTGAGTTTCTCATTAAATATTATTGATGATTAGTGAACAAAAGTATGTCTAAACCTTTTTTCTCCTAATTTATTCACAACTAACTTTTATTTCTTCTACTTCTTCTCTAACTGATTTGAAACTTTTTTTTTCTCTCATTTCATATACGAGCAGTCGATAAACATAAATTTTATAGACAGATGACTAAAACGCCACAATGAAGGAACTTCTCATTAAATTGTACAATTTATTTTAAAATGGCAACTCAATCAATATATTTGATGATGATGACTATTTGCAACTGTGACATATTCGTTTATATTATTATTCGTCACAGTCAAAGAGCCAATAGAACATATTGAAATCAAAATACTCACGAACTGTATCGAATTGGAGTGAATAGGGAATTTATATGACTAGTTTGTATGGCTCGTCGTCTGATTTGTTGGACTTTTCTCCCAGTGATGCTTTATTCAGCACACAGTACCCAAAAATTATACAACTAATATTTTACGACCGCGTGAGTGTGTGTACAGCTAGAAGCAACATATTGAGATATATTTTGTACCATTAGACTCTATTATAGTCGCCACAACTCGAAACTTAAACTGTATGGAAAATTTACAGCTATAAAAACTAATTTAAGTGTAATTTATGTGACCAAGTCTTATTTGCATAAGAAATTTATTTACAATTTATTCAAATTGCAATCATTTTTAAGTCGAGTCAGTCAGACTCACACACAATTTGTTTACTATTTATTGTTTTTCATCTCTTTCTGGTTACATCTATAGTTATATAGACTCTTCTCATTTCTTTTGCCTGATCATAAAAAGATGTTGTTTCAATCGTCGTAAAGAGTGCGATTTTTATTGCGAATATTAATTAAACACATTTCAATAGTACGATCTTGATGAGCATTGTAAAGTGATATTGAGTGCTTTGGTGCCATAAAAATAATTCTTTTATATTAATTTTTTTTACAACAATACGCAAAACTCCTTACTCATTTTACAATCTATTAAGACATGTACGCTAATTAATTTAAATGGCATCGCCAACTATATCCATTCAATTATAAACTTAACTCTGTCATGTGAAGGATTGAGCAAGTGAAAAGCTGACATGTGAAATGTGATAGCGCATTTCTTTTAAGATCTTTTGAGAAATCAAGATGATGGAATCGGCAAGTTTTATAGCTTTATTTTGAGAGGGTTTTGAGACTCTTGTGGAACTAATTAACTAGAAAGGTGTTTTGCAGTATTTGATATTTGTAATGCACTTATAATTATTTATCTGATGACAATAAAAGAGCTTATTGCATTGGGTATTTCAGGGTGGTCTTATAGCTAATAATTCACTGTTTAAAGTACTCATTACATATAAGTTTCTATCCATACTCTCTTAATATCTAAACTATCAGAATATTGACTTTAAAAATTATTCCAACATTTGATAGTTAATGCCACATTTCCAACACCATTTACCCCCATAAAGTCATATGCAAAAGTGATCATAAATTGACACATTTAGCAAACAATATGTCAGACTAACTCATAGCACCATCATCTTCACCTTTTTTTTTGTATCTGCATAATTGAGTTAAAGCTAAAACTTTTATGGCATTTTTTATGCCACACTTTAAAAAAATATTCTATTTCAATCATTTTTTTTTTTATTTTTCAATTTTCAGTCTGATTATTATTCTACATGCGAATATTAAAAGCGAATTTGAAATTTGTCAAAAAAAAAAAAAAAAAAAATGAGCGAGAGTGGAAACAAAAATTTTCAATTCACAAATGGTGCCAAATTGGCACTTCATGTCGACATGAAAAAAAAGATTATTTTTTTTTGCCTGTTTGTTTGTGAATATACAACAAAAAATAGAGTTTTATTCATGCCAATCAGCACAAATATAAAATATTTTATAATTCGATGCGCTTATTTTCATTTTTTTATCATCATCGAATAATTCAATAATCATCATTTTATTTCATATCTAAAAATTTATTATTTTCATTGAAAGGATCGTAAAATAAATTAGCAAACTCTTTTTTTTATTTTAAATTTTGTTTTATGTTTGTCGGAATCGTTGTCATTTTTTATTTGCGCTAGATTCCTTTATGATGTTAATTTTTTGAAACATGGATTAATTTAGTTTAAATTTGAGAGATTTTCGTTGTTATAGAGGATTTAAAATGTATTAAAATTGAATTCAAATTTGATATAAATTGAAATACTTTGACAAAGTGGCAGCATTTTATGAGATTAATAAATTAATTTCCTCTTACTTTTATGACATTGTCATTAATAAATTTATGACCAGCGACTAAAGTACCCATTAGACTTAAAATTTAAATGACACCACTTATTTTTAACCCCTCAAAAAAATTTTTATTGATTTTCTTAAAAACAATATTTGCATTAAAATAATCAACACAATAAAAGCTATGACTGCATATACGAAAGGAATCAGACAACAAAGTGAAAAATTAATTCTGATAAACCTTTCCACAATTTACATAAGTCACTTATCTGTCTACAACAAAATGTATTTCATTAATTTGCAAAAAAAAATATACATTCAGTATTAGTTAACAATAAAAGGCGAAGGAAGAGATATAAAAAAAGTATAAAATTATCGCACGCCCAAAATCATCATCATCGCCAAGCTGACCGAAAAAAAATTATTACTTCATATATTATGCATGATAATTTATGATGTCGATATCAATATTTCTCCTTTGTAGCAATTTTTTGTTTTGTTTTTTTCAAGGTAAGGCCAAAAAAATCCTCATACGTGGCGCGCACATATTATAATGTATGTATGTAAAAAATCAATAAAAACCATTTGTTTCCACACTCAATAATGATTATACTGATATATCGAATAATAATAGCACTAAGGAATGATGTGAAACTAAACAAATCTTATCATTGTTTGTTCAGCATTAAAAATTATTACTAACGATCTGTTTTCCTTTCCATAATAAAATTTCAATCATATATTTGTGCGTCATATTTGAACATTTGTTGATATTTCACTCACAGCTTAACCTTATCGTCATTTTTATGAAGAATTGTGATTATTATTATAATATGTTTGGAAATAATCTATATTGCATTCATATTGAGATCCTAAGATAAATATACAAAGAAGTAGAATGAATAAAAAGAAGAAGTGTAGAAAATTTTTTTTCATGTTTTCCGAGTCTTATCTTATCGGATTAGTAATAATGATTCACATACTGCTCTCTATATAATAACAATAATGAATGTAAGTATTGATTCTTTTCTTCCTTCTTCTTTATGGCTTTGCTATTGCTCTATAAATGAGTGCATGCATATTATGGTAGAAAATCGTAAACTTAATCGGTTGATATTTTTTATGAATTCTTTTGTGGGTCATTTGGATACTCATATTGACCAGTAGAGTCAATATAATATGAGGTAGAGAATTTAAAAAATAGAAAAAAAATCTAAAATAATTTTTTTGACTGACGTAATTTATCAATGACCCCCAAAAATTATTCCGTAATTTGACATTCTAACTAAACTCAAATAAGCTTCAGTTTTCTGCATCAATACCCAAAATTTTTTTACTTTAATTTCTCATAACTCTACCCCTTCAAACTCAATACTCGACCCATATCAACATGTAAAGAAGTGCACAATGAGGAAAAAGTAGAAAGAATAAAGATAAATGAAATAAGTGTGAAAAATAATTTCATGGCCTATGGTATGGAAGATTGATAAAGCGAACTATGCAATTTTTTTCACTTCAGCCTTAATTTCTCACTATCCAATTAGAGACGGAATATAATTTATCACCCTCACTGTGTGCTGCTATAATAATTTTTCTTTTTAAAAAAATGGAATAATTTAAAGCAGTAGCAGCATTTGTTTATGAAGTTTCTTAGGATGTGGATTGAAAATAGTAGCAACAGCAGCAGCAGAATTTTATCGATTTTTTTTTCTTATTCTCCCCATCATTTCACTTCTTTCTTCATTAGCCTTTTCTTATTCTTATTTTTATAAATATAGCAATATCAATGGATGTAGATGGAGTGAGTTCTGGAATCTGAGGAGCTCTATGGAGATGGTCTGTATAAATATAATAAAATAACTCAACTTTAAGTAAAAATTTTCATCTCTCAACGGAGAGCACACGAAGTGTGAGTTTAAACATGAATCTGTTGCAGCACAAAGTTTCCATTTTTTTTTTGCGAAACTGCAGTGTATATCGGAATCATTAATCATCTTTCTTTCTTTTTACTTCCATAGAGCATGAGCTCCAGAAACATATTTCACATCAATTTTCATTATGTACAAAAATCTAAACGATGCTATAAAAAATGAGAAAAAATCTCCTGTTGCTCGACGCTTCACAATTTCTCGCATAATTCTTCGTCATGCTCGTTGTTTTGCTGCTTGTGCTTGTTGCAGAAAAAAAAAGTTAAATGAATGAAAATTTAATTTTTGCGCTATTTTTTTCTTGAAGAGGTTTTTGATCTTGTAATATCATTGATGATGGCCAATGCAATTTGTGGCTGGTCTGAGCTATCTAGTTGGCACTTGCATAACAAAATTTTAAACAGAATCTAATTCAAGGTCAAGAATGCGCTCAATTTTTCATTACCAACCAGTTTTAAAACTCACACATCACATCTCATTTTTAATAAATTTCCAGACCAAATTAATACTAGAGCATGCATCTAGAGAAGCAAAAATAATGTAATCTCACTGTCGATCAACACTTTATACACATACGTAGTCTCACATGCATAAATATAATCTGAAATGGGGGGACGACTTTAATAATCATAAGTGAGTAATGCTATTAAGCAAACGAGACACCGAGACATACAAAAATAATAATTTTGATTTACTGCAAAATGAAGAATAAATCAGCTCATTACATAAATTATATCGATATAGTAAGTGCATCAACTACAATTTTCTCTTCTTTTTATTTCGTTCATAACATAATTACATCTTAATAGCTTATTAAGTTGTCATTTAAGGCGATTTGTGAACCACCGTCAGCTCATTAAAACTCAATCAATGGTCAGTTCGATAACTTATGTATATGGCTTATAAAAAATTAAAATGAATATTGATCACTATCAAATGGAGGCGAAAATAGAGGCTGAATATATATCTATCAAATTATTATGAGTAAAATTACTCATTAATGGCACCCTTATTTTGTGCACGAAGGAAATTTATTGAATGTGTACACGCACATAAATGGATTATTTTTTTCGGTCTTCTTCTTGATCCTGATTTTTTTTTTGTTTTATTTAAGAGAATAATAATAATAAATCAGATACATTCTGATAAAAGTTTTAGCATTAAGCTGAAAAATGAATGACTGTGAAGTAATGAGCCCGAATAAACATTGAGCATGCTCAGTTTTTTGAGCACGCTACTGAGTATGCTCAAAAACACTGTTTTACGTGCTCAGCTGAGTACACTCACTTGAGCATACTCATAAGTATACTCTGAATATACTCATAAAAAAAATAAAAATATATTGATGAGCATGTTCAACTGAGTATACTTATGAGCATACTCAAAATATTGCTCCACGTACTCAGCTGAGTACACTCACTCGAGTATACTCATGAGTATACTCTGAATGTGCTCAATAAATTGTTTCAAAAATTAAATGAGCACGTTCGATTGAGTATACTCATGAGCATGCTAAATTTTAGAAAATCGAGTATGCTCATCTTGAGTATACTCTTGAGTACGTGCTGAGTACACTCAAAAAAAATTCTCTCATTAGGCTATTACGTGCTCATTTTGAGTATACTCTTGAGTATACTCTGAGCATGCTCACTAGAATTCTTAAAAATTCCTTGATTTTTAAAATTTTCTCTAAGTTTTTGAGTATACTCATGAGCATGCTAAATTTTAGAAAATCGAGTATGCTCATCTTGAGTATACTCTTGAGTACGTGCTGAGTACACTCAAAAAAAATTCTCTCATTAGACTATTACGTGCTCATTTTGAGTATACTCTTGAGTATACTCTGAGCATGCTCACTAGAATCCTTAAAAATTCTTTGATTTTTAAAATTTTCTCTAAGTTTTTGAGTATGCTCATGAGTATGCTCAAAAATTTTGTGATATTTTTATATACTTCACAAGTGAAAGATTCAATTAATATAAATATTTTTTGGGAATTATGACTTTTAAGCATGTTAAAAGTCTAATAAGACAATATGAGACCCGTTTTAGAGTATTTTACATATATAATAATTTATATGTGCCTTTTGCCAAAAATTATTATATAGGTAAAAAGTAGCAGTGGCGCAACGGTTAAGGTGAAGGTCTCAACAGCAACAGAGCGGTCATGGGTTCGAATCCAGGTAAAATCAAAAATTTTCTAAGTTTCATTTCAGATTTACTAATAAATAAAATTTATCCTAAAACAGTACAAATGCTACAGATTAATAAAAATATTCCAAAAATGTGAAAAAGTATAAAAAAATATTTATTTTTTAAAATTTTGATCGATTATTTGAGTATACTCAGAGTGTACTTATGAGCATGCTTAATGAGTACACTCATGAGTATACTCTAAGCATGCTCAATTGTATGCAATTAGTATGCTCAATGAGTACACTCATGAGTATACTTATGAGCATGCTCGATTTTATACAATTAGTATGCTCTGAGTACACTCAATGAGTATGCTCAGAGTATGCTCAAATAACGTGCTCAAATGCGTAAAGTAGTGCGATCAAATTTTGTATGAATGAGCATGCTCAAGTGAGTATACTCAGCCAAAAGTTGAGCGTACTCTGAGCGTACTCTTTGTCTATTCGGGGAGGTGATGGAATATCTCTCAAATCTGACAAGCACAATTTACATTAAGATTTTAATTCGTTGATAAATTTTTGTTATTATTGAATATTTTTGTGCATTTCAGACTCTTTGTTTTTAAAAATGAACTTTTATTGCCTGAGGGATACAATCTGCTGGAAGTTAATTGAGTTTCTGAAGGAACAAACAGCTTGTTTTGAATGTAATTGTAAAGAGACTGATTAAATGTCTTTTTGGGGGGTATGAAGGTCAAATTTTGTTATTGTGACAGAATTTTCATCAATCTTGAGTCCGAAACTCACCAAAATTTATTTTTGGATCATAAAAATCTAAATGAAACTATTAAAGATCCAATAACCCAAATAAATCGATAAAATCCAGACAAAATAGATAATCATCATGATCTGCAATGACTCATGCCTCATGACTCCACTCATTTAAAGTAAAAACATTTACCATAACACAAGACATTTAACTTCATTTAAGTACATTGAAAATTTCTAATAAACTATTAACGCATCATTTATTTCTCAATACATATTCTCAGCATGATTGCATCCATGGCATTCATGCGAAATAGAAATTATTTCTTCAGAATCATTCACAAACAAAAATATTCATCATTTAAGGCTCAATTTCATTCCAAGTGCCAACAGCTTTATTGCATTTAGACTGGCACTTATAAAATAGACGAATTAATGTCTCCATAATTTCAATACTCAATTGGCCTATTCGGTCTCTTCTTTTCTTTATTTTTTAGTTCCATTCTTCAAAAAATAATCATAATTGCGCTTAAGTGTTTTTGAAGTACTTTTTCTCTTCATCTCCCTTTTGCATCTATTATTTCTTCTATTTCTAAGACCACTTACATACAACACTATTCAATAATCATCAAGAAGCAGCAAGCTATTGTAAGCAATAATGCTTATTATTGTTAATAATATTTTCTAAATTGTTTTAGTGCTGATAACAAAATTCAAGCAAAAAATAAAGGCATCCTTCCCTTCCTTCCATCATCATCATCATCATCGTCTTTATAATAAGCCATCATCATAATTATTATTATTTCATTTGAAAAAACACTTGAGATAAAGTAGGAGCGATTTAATGCTTTAAAATGAAAGTGAATTGTGAAGAGATTTGTTGCATTTACCATATGCTCGAGTTCATGCATATGTGCCGTAATCTAAGAAACCTTCTCATTTGTAAATTAATTTAAAGATCCATGGAGGAACTGTACATACTTTTTTTTAGAAATGAGAATGAGATGATTGAAAAGAAAGGAAAAGGTCGCTTGTCTGTTTTTGTCGTTGTTAAACACATGTCTTTTCAGCCATCCATTCAATACGTTTTATTTATTATGTTCTCTTTCACTCTGATATTCTCTTTTTGTGCCACGTTTTTAAGGCACAAAGGAAGATGAGGAAGAGATTTGCAGTTTGGAAGGATTTTACCTGAGATGGGGACGATGCTGATTTGTAATCAATATGACTAATTATATTGTAATTTTAAGGGTTTATTGTATGTTTTCGTTATCAGATGAGTAGATAGATACAAAATCTAGTTCTTCAGATAATGTTTTGATTTAACCGAATTTTTAAGGATTCGACAACATTTTTCGAAATATTTGCTCGTAATTGAAGTTCAGCTGTAAATGCAATAATGCCAAATATTCATTAAATTTGTCTAAAATCCAAAAATGCGTCTTAACCCCATCTCAACTAAATTTCATACTCGACTAATTCTCTATGTCCTCTTCAAAAATCTAAGAAGCGAGTGAGAATAGATGAATTATGATAATTTTTGAAAAGGACTAATTTAGAGAGACGACGGTATTGGAAATCTTTTACAGACAATTAACCCCCTACACATAACATAACATGATTTTTTTTCAGCTCAATCATTGAGCCGTTTGCTGAATCATGCATGGAATGTAAATATTATACACATATGCCCATGTTATAAAATTCTTTTCTCTTCTCTTCTTTTCACTTTTTTTGCACAGAATTCATAAAGTCTGTATTTATATGAACATAAAAGAAGCAGCAGCAGTAACACCGTATTTAAGTTAATCCCCCAAAAGGAACACATATAAATGTTCATTTCCTCGTAAATCCTGTATATAAAAATTATTTCTACACTGCTACCCTCATAATTATTGACATCTCCACGAGAGTGAGAAAGATGGAAGAAATTAAATTTTATAGCTCAAAAATAACAACAATAGACTTGTGACCTCAGGTTCCGAGTGTTTGAACAAATAAATGTGTTCATATAAAAATCTGTACAGCAGTTGAAAGAGGTCCCTTATTGTAACTTTTTTATTTGTTATTTATCAACATCTGCTCGATGTCGTCATCATCGTCTCTAAAAATTTTAGATTTTTCTTTTATTTCTTTTTACATTATTTTATTGTGCTTGTATTATTAAATAAATCAATTTAATTGGTGATTTGATTCTTTCTCTCTTCCTCATTTTTAGTTTCTATTCATTCTGTAAGTGACAAACTCGAAAAGTGTGACTGCACTTTAAATTAATTTTTTTTTGTTGAGAATTGAGAAAAATAGCTATTGAAGAAATTAAATTATAGCTTTGAAAATTACTGGGGTTTATTGGAAGTGATGTCAGTTGAGGTATTTTTAGTTTTTTGGCAATAGACTGATGAAGCTACAGACTTGAAGGATTTTAAAGATCACTGGGTAAATATTGTAAATTTAAACTCAAAGTGAACTTTAAAAAGTCTCAAAAATTCAACTCATCATAATTTTAAGCCTAATAATTAGGCTTCGTAACTTGACGTCATTTTCGAACAATCTTCATGAATTTGATATTCTAGACAAAAAATTTTTTAGTTCCATTATAATACTTCCTATTTGTTTGATATGCTCAGAACATGTATATTATTTATATTTCTAAACCATCTATTCACGCTTCTTTATGTGCTGCGTATTGTTATTGTTACTGTTATTTATGTTTGAAATGGAAAGGAACAAAAAAAAAGTTATCGAAATAACATCTGAAATTTATATTTTTTTTTTTGTTAAAAAAATTACAGTCAATGGAGGAAGTAAAATTGAATATAAAAAGTAAATAGCAGAAGCAAGAATTAGTGAAAGTAAAAAAAAAAAATATTTAAAGCAAAGAAGAAAGAAACTAAAATGTCATCATCAACCGATTTGTTGACTCAATAAAATTGTAAAAAAAATTTTTTCATAAAAATTTCCGTAAATGGACGAGTTGAGCGTGTTTTTCTCTATTGTTGTGCTGTACACCTGCATAACATATGGGTGAAAATTTTTGGTGATATATTTTATACCTCTAAAAATGAGCGAATATATGTTACGTGGCAACTGAGTTTATTTGTAAAATATGGGTGGAATATAATGTATTGTAGAATGTGCTCACTGTTGTTGAATGAAATGTGAAGATTTAGATAATGGATGATGGAAATGTGTTGCCAAAATAATGAGGGATATATGAATTGGATCATATATTATGAGCATTTGTATCAGAGAATTGAATCATACTTCATAATATTTGTCAGCTGGAAGAATTGATTTTTGAAATTGCATTTTTAAATTCTTCATAGTTTTATGACTGTTTTATTATGGACTAATGAAAAATTGAATTTTTAGAGAGGCACTCAAATTTTGTTCCTTCCTTTTAGATAATTTATGTTAAAAATTCTGTAAATGAATCAATAGCACATACGTCCATCCAAAAGGTGTTCAAAAGGACATGAAAATCTAAAATATTTTTTTTTTCTAATCAAAAATAAGCAAAGGTCAAAGTCCTCATTTATTACGTCACATAATAACTCAGCAACTCATATCCAAGCTACTGTACATTCAACCACAAAACAATCCGAAAATCCAGTGTAAATAAAAATCATTCAAACTTCATTAGATCACTACAGTAACCACATACCCAATCCCATAAAACAAACAACAATTTATTTCATTTCTATGACAAAAAATCGCGTTAAAAGCTATTAATTTCACTTTCATTCATAGCTTCATTTTTTTTCTACCTGAATTTCGCAATTTATGGCAATTTATTTACATTTGTTAATCTTTTTATTGAAACGTAAAAAAAATGAAAGAGTTTTAATAAAAATATTTTAATGTGAAATTTGAAACTGCTGGTATTTGCTTTTATCATTTTTGAAAGATCTTCAGATCTTTTCTTTATTTCCATATTTTCTTTCTGCCTGTCTGGCTTATTTTCATAATTCGCACATTTGCGAAAAAAAATAAGAAATAAGAGTGTTTAGCTCCTTTTCTTGGCAGCATTTTGTGTAAATTACACGAATAAGAAGATTTTTTTTTGCTTTCATTAGCAGCACTTTGTAGGTTTATTTTCATGAAATTAGCTGAAATAGACCTCAGATTTTTTTCTTGTATATTTTGTTGCTTATTCTTTGAGGTCGAATCAAGAAGAACTAAAAAGGTTCATTAATGTAAATTTTCTAGAAAATTGCGTAAAAATAAGAAGATTTTCTTGTGGAATTAGAACAAGTCATTAGTTTAATCAAAAACCATCCAGTCTTAATCCATTTTCATTTGGATTATGGCTGCTCATTAAAGAGAATAAAGCAAAGAATAAAAATTAATTTTAAAAAATTTATAAAACTACCAAATCTTGATGACAAAACCAGATCCATATGTTCAATCACTAAATTATTCAAATCTAATAAAGATACATAAAAAATGTCATAACTGTAACTTCTATTGATTAGTTGAAATCCCAAATCAAAACTATTGAGCACTTTTAAACTCAGAAACAATTATTTTTTGCTTTTGTCAAAATTGATTGATATTTTATGTTCATATACGCATGTTTTGAAAACATGACTCGTGGCTACTGTCAAAAAATGTCAAAATCAAATTTTCGTTTATTATATTTGAGTAGTGTAGTTTGAGTAGTTTTTTTAATGTAGACATAACAAGAAGAAACGAGCATGTATGACTCAGTAAATTTTGCTTAGGTATATTTTTAGATTTTATCTTGAATATCTTTTTTTAAATGTTATCGCTTTGTGCTATTGTAGATATTTCTTTTATTGTTTGATTTGTGCTGTTTAAAGTGTAATTTTGCCATTTTAAAGGAAAATGATATTTTTTGGGTATGGTTATGTTTGACAAAAATCCTATTAACACTTTCCAAGGATCATTCAAGCGTGAAATGGTGATATTTAGAGGGTCAGATTACAGTTTGTTTATGCGGTTTGCAAAAAAATTTGATTTATGTTTTTAGGACAAGATTTTTGGGTTTTGCTGCTGATCTTGCATTATTTTAAATTTTAATTTTTTTATTCAAATTTTTATTTTTTTATTTCAAATTTTTTCAAAATCAAATTTATTCAACATCAAATTTCTTTCAAAAAAATCCCTAAAATCTAAATAAAAAGCCATAAATCAACTCAATAAACAAACAAAGTACCACAAAAAATTAATCAGAAGATTCAAAATCTCCCTTTGCCTTAAAATCCACTTCCTCATTTCCTATAAATACAATCCAATAATTTTTCAAATAAAAGTTTTTCATCAAAATTCAATAATTCTAAAACACAAACAAAAAGTTTCATTAACCTTATAAAAATATTTTTTTTCAATAATCTCAAATGTAAATACACATTTTTGGAATTCTTAGAAAATTATATGAATGGAAAATCCTCAATTTATTTTATGACTTAATACTATATGTGTATGCATGAAGAGAGAGTCAAATAAAGTGAATAATAACAGACAGAAGAAATGACTTAAAACGACTTTCAACTACAGCCAATAATTAATAGCTGAAAATATGCATTCAAAAAAAAAAACTCAATTATGTTCAGATTCAGAAGACTTCTTAAGCTATTATTATTAAAAATTTCAATCTTTACCCATTCGAGTCGTGCATGTTCATTGGAATTGATTGAATTTTCTATCGAATATTTTTTTTACTATGCAGCGCTGCATTCTCCCATGTCGATGAATGTTGAACATGCTCGTGATAAAAATAAAATTATGAGCATATAAATATGAAAATCATTTAAATTGCGTTTAATAATAACAATAATTACATGTAAAAATAAATGAGAGTGAGAGTAAATGGCATCAGCAGCCGTTGCATCAGTAGCAGAGTTGATACAAAGGTGCCTTTTCTCAGGCATTGCCTTTGATCTAGCAAAACCTTTGCCTTTGCAAAGGCACAGTAAAGGCAAAGGCACGAAAACATTGCCTTTGCAAAGGCAATGCCTTTGCCTTTGAGTTTGCCTAGCTTTGCCTTTGATATTTTTGAATTTGAAAATTTTTAACTTTTATCAATTTTTGGAACTTTTTGTTAAAATTTTTTTTTACAAAGGCAAAGATTCAAAGGCACCACGACAAAGTTCTGCCTTTGCAAAGGCAAAACAAAGGCAAAGGCAATTTTTTCTGCCTTTGTCAAAGGCAAAGGTAGGTGCCTTTGATTTCAATTTGCCTACGCCTAGGCAAACCTTTTTAAAGGCACATGCTAGGTATCAACTCTGATCAGTAGTTTTAGAAGAGATATCAGTGTCTGGCGCCAAGAGAACGAGACGTTTGTTGAAGCATTGAATCAACATTAAATTCAATTATAATTGGATGAAAATTATGCTATCTATCATTTGTTATGACAATTTTTCATATTTTTAAAAACTATTTTTTTCATCTCTTTCCTTACCGCCGATAATAAAGAAATTTCTTCATCCATATTTTTTATTTCATTTTTCTCTCGATTTTTATCGCAATGCATTTTTTTTATAGGAAAAGAATGTTCAGTGGAATTAAGAGAAGAAGAGAAAAAAAAGTAAACTAACAAGTCAAATAAAATGAAACTTATGTCAAATTTAGTGGAAAGATTAAGTCGTTGAGATTTCGACAGTGCAAGCACGGCAAGCGAAGAATGGGATGAATTTTTATGATTTCATGATTGCCTGCATTCATAGCTAGTTGTGGAGCTTGATTTGAGACTTCTTTTGCATTGAGCGCATTTTAAGTGATTTTTTGAAAATTATTTTTTCAGCTCCATCGCAAAAGCTTTAATTGAACATTAGAAATAGAATTTGAAGGTCCATAGTTTATGTTAATAATGACAGAATTATAAGTCAAAATAATCTCAAAACTAGATATTTCAGGAGCATCCTCAGTACCAACCTGACAAAATCTGGAAAGAGCATCCTTGGTACTAACCAGACAAAATAAATAAAATACACCATCCTCATTCATCATTTAATTTGTCCTCAAGTAAGTAGATTCTTTGAATTAATTATGAATTTTTTTTCTTCTTCAATCTAAAAGTTCAAGTAGCAGCCTCAATTTCGTCTACAAGCATAATAAAAAGTCCCCAACCTTTAACTTTTTTTTGTCTTCATTTCATTCTTTTTTCTCTTTTTTTCTTCTTCATGTTTCAAATAAAAATCAATTTAGACTTTCTTTATGTCGCAAAAGTTTATCAAGCAGTATTTACTTTTTTTTGTCATTCCTAAAAAGTATCTAATGACGATATAAAAAGGATAAAATGTGAAATCTTCTTATTTTGTGGCACCAACAAAAGTAAAATTTTATGCTTCATGCCAAGAAAAAGTTTTTTTTTTATTTTCCACACAAAAAGACTTCCTTCAACTTTATATGTCTGTTTAGTTTTTTTTATTTCCGCCACCACTACTGTTGCTATTTGTGTACAAATCAACATCAAATTCAAAGTCGAAAACAAAAGGGAAGGCATTTGCCTATTTTTATGTATTTATGTATTGAAGGACCTTCTTATTTATTTTCATTGCCATGCGAAAAAAGAAGAGGAAATTTTTGCACATAAAAATGTATGAGAATTTATGCTGTGTTTTGCCAACAAAATATCCACATATAATACAAAATTTATACAGTCGTAGATATACGGTTGAGCAATAAAGTAAAAACAACAAACAACTCCCTAATGGAAATATATCTTTGTTTGATACACATTAATTCATTGTGGGCCCCAACTCTAACTGAGTGAGGTACTTTCAACCCCAACTTGCCCATTGCTTATTGCTTTCTCCTTTATTTTTTTATATGTTTATATGCCATTTCAATAAAGAATGGACACAAGTTTTATGCTGGAGAATCTGAGGTAGGTTTTTTTCAGATTCCACTTTTATATTTTATTTCTCATCCATTTCCTTTCGTCTTTTTCTTTTTTTTTTGTAAACATACAAAACAACAAGCATGTCGAAAAAAGGGAAAAATTCATAAAAAAAGAACTTTGCAGTATAAGGAATTTTTATGACTTTCTTTTCCTATCCATTGAGTCATTTAAAGTTTTTTTTTCTTGTGATTCTTTGATATCAAAAGAGGTAATGACTTTTTTTCATATTTTCTATTCCTCCTATCGATTTCGAGTGTTTCAATCCAAACAACAATTTAGTCTTGAAGAGGTTTGATGAAAATTTATTGGAATGGATTTTAGGCATGGCTTTTAAAGTTAATTTATTTGTTTTGCTGCTGCTGATTTGGATTGATGAGGCTATATGGATATTGAGGAAGTCGATATAGCATAATGGCAAATTTCAAAGAAGTTTGTTTGGAAGGGTTATGGCAGTTCCAATCGAATAAATGTCATTAAAAGTTGGTAGGAAAATTGAAATACGAAATAATGGAACAGGAAATTATCACAAAATTCCTATGCTGTGTGATTTATTTTTGTGGAAATATTTTTGATGCAGAGTTGATGTAAAGTTTGTATTTTGTATGTTTAAGGATTTTTCTTGACTTAGTAGAAAATTTGAAGATATTTGTCTAATTTTTTATTAAAAAAATGTTCAAAGTCCTCGTGTTGTTAATCGAGGGACTTAAGCGCATTTTTGTCGCAGCGATCAGAAATCGATTAAATAGAAACTGTTTTGAATTACAAAACCCCTTAATTTCTCTCTATATCAGTAAAAAATCCTTCAAGAAAATACAATTTTCATTTTAAAAAACTGCACAATAGTAACAAAAACTATTAAATTCCGTCTTTCTAGCATGCTCTATGCATAAAAAGTCTGTTTTCACGATGATAAATACAAAACCTTTCAAAAAGAAAGAAAAAAATTTTAACCAAAAATAACGGTTAAAAAATTTTAAATTCCAACGGTGAAAAAAAATTCAAATTTTTATCGAGGGGTTTTCAACAATTTTTTTCCCTTATTTAATGTTAAATCGTTGATTACAGGAATTGTGGATTGTTTAACGATTTTTTAATAAGCGATACTGGAATAACTCGATAGTAGAAAGATAATTCATCATAACAGAACTCTTAACTATGTCTGGTTTCTGAGATCTCAGAGCTCATCCAGCCTTGAACCAGCCAGCCGAACAAAGTGAAACTATAAGTGTCATTTTTTGCAAAAATGCGCAAAAAAGTACTTTAAACCCATTAAGTACAAACCCAAAATTTTTCACTAACAGCATTGTTACCAACCCCAAATTCCAAAACATTAAATCAGTTCGTGACAAAAAAAACTCTTTGTTGAATTATTGTTAAGTGCCGTTAATTTAATTAAGCCAGTAAGTAATATAGACAAGGAACAAAAATGCCAGAAATATTGTTGAACAATTTTTTTTTGTCGAGGAATTTTATTGTTCATGCTATAACATTTAATTGCTAAAATTCATATCCAACAAGGTCGCCAAAAAATAATTTTAACTTTCTGATAAAGAAAATGTCAATAATTGTGTATCGTACTAATAAATATCATTATTGATATGCGTGCAATAATTTATTTATGGTCATATCTAAACGTTGATCGATCACTTCCAGGTGCGTGAAGATAAAACGAACCTCATTCATGTTTATCTTCTCATTACGTTTTAAAATTTATTGGAAAACTTTAAAATACGGGTATTGCTATATCATTGACATTATGGATCGAAAAAGTTTGTAAAACTAATTTTTGTTCGGGGTAAAAAAAAATAATTTTACAAGCTTCATTACCGAAAATATATTCATATTAATATCCATCAATAACCATTCGTTCCATAAAAACAAGCCTCTCAATAACTTCCAAAATGTCATTTCTAACTATCAATCAGCATTATTAAGCAGTCAGTGTAAAAATACGTTGCAATAAAAAAAGGCTAATAAATCTATTCCCTATCGTATTTGGAAACATAACTAATTATGTAAGTTGAAACTTTTGTCGACAAACAATATCGGAAATTTATTAATTGTTTACCATTTCTCCAAATTATTAATTATTTTGCTATGACAAAAGACATAACCAAAAGATACAAAAAACGGCATTAGATTGTTTAATTAGCAAGCCTCAATCATTAAAAAAAAGAATATAAATTCAATAAAAATAGGCCTTCTTTCATTTTCAAATTTGGCAATATTTACATTTTCTTTTGAGCATTAGGAAAAGTATTAAGGCACAAGTGTTTTAACGTGAGGCCAGAAAACAAAAGAGAATAGAAAACTTTATTTTAGAAAAGAGATTTAAATAATTAATTGGAGATGATTATGGGTTTCGCTTCTGCCACACAACAACGCACCGTTACGAAAAAGAAGTGATTGAATAAGAAGATGAAAATTGAGAGAAAAATGAGTTTGAAATGTGGTTGGATGAGGGGGACATTTAAGACGTTTTTTTTAAAGATCTTAATTAAGTATGTAGTTTTAACTGCTTAACTATTATTAAGGGAATTTATGGATATGGAGATTGAGTAAGCAGATGACTTTAAATAAATTCTAATAAAGTTAGAAACTAGGTTGCACAGTTGTCCAATTTTAGACAGTGAGGGGAGAGGGAGGGTTGGTTAAAACAAATTTTACCGTGAGCCTTTCTAGTTGGAACCCATTCTCTTTAATAGCATTTTTGATTTCTTTCTTCCAACCAGCCAAACTATGACACCAAACCTATCTCTTCCACCAATATAATACAATGTCGATATATCAACATATATGCACTGTAAAAATGAAAAGTTTCTTCTTCAACATGCCACAGCCAATTAATCATTTCGAATATATGCTACATGTATTTATGTTATGCGAATAAAAATTTTATCATATAAAATGTTTAATATTGTTTTGAATAGACGAGTCAAGCAGAGATTTTATTAATCTTAATGCCGTTATTGGCAATAAATTTGTACACTGTTTGCTGTGCTGTTTGTAGTTTTTTATTTTCACATCACTTCATTAAGCAAAAGAAAAGAAAGAAAAATATGAAAAAAATTGTATTTTTTTGCGCCATGCGAACAATAACAAGTCATCAATCGAAAAAATAAGAGAAATAAATGAATGATAGAGAAATAAGATTCCGATAGCCATAAAGCCACAAACATGTATGTAAAATAAAGTAAGTATAATAAAAAAAATTTGCAATTTCACCTTCAAATTGACGATTTAGGCAATAAATTAATTCTCATTATCTCAAATGTACGATGAGAAATGTATTTCAAATGTTTGTTTGTTTCTACGCTTCACGGCTTGTTTACTCAATTTCCGTTAATCATTAATAAATCTCTTGGTATCGACTAAATAAATTTTTGCCTTTTTGTATGTTTTATTTAGATGTCATTATCTATCCACATACATTTTATTGTTCATTCAATCGCTTCTATTTTAATAAATTGTCAAATATTTCAATATGTCTTTCAAGTGTCTTTAATCAAATAAAGTTTGAGAGATGAAATGTGATTTGATTGAGGAAGAAAGGTTTCCAATTTTATTTTTTGCGATTTTATTTGCTGAATCTTGCTGGAAATAAATGGTCGGAATGAGATCGCATTTTAGGTGACAATAGAAAATTCAAAAAAAAAAATTTTTTTTGAAGAGGGGCCATTCACTTATGACATCCATCAAAAATATTGAATTTTTAGACCCCCTTCCCCCTCTGTCATAAAATCTTCAAACAAAAATCCTTTTCTTTAAAATTGTCACATAGCCTCAGACCTCCCTCCCCCCTAAAAATTTTTCATAATAAATGAATGTCCCCAGAACAATTTTTTGGATTTTTTTAAATTTAATAAAATGGTTAATTTTGAAATTTAGTATCATCCACAAAATTTAACCTATGGTTCATTGTGAATCAATAACAACTAATCATCATCATCGCAAAATGCGCCACATACCTAATTCAAAGTCACCATAAACCCCATCACAACTCGAATTTTCGCCAATCAAATTTCATAATTTATTTTCCTTTGAATTTCTTAGTCATTATTTGCTCATTTCAAATTTTATCCATAATGAGAAAATAATATAATAAGAAATGAGCATAAAAAAGAAAAGAATCCAAATTAAACATGACACAAAGTGTCCGCGCTGAAATATTGATTTATTCAGTAAATATAATCGAATTGAAAGTCTCTCATCGTTGTCTCTCTTTTCTCTTCTCGACATTTCATTCTTCTTATTCTTTTCATCCATTTCTGCCTTTTTTTAAAAAAAAATATTGTTTAAATCCGATGATATTATTATTATTGTAACAATCTTTTTTTGTGGTATGGTTATTTCATTGCAATAATAATGGCATAAGCGATGAGAGAAGAGATTCACATCTACGCTGTGTGTTTTATGTTTATCTTCCTCAATAGAGTTTGACGTTGTTGTAAATAGCAAATATTTAAAAGCCATTAAAGAAATTGCTTTATTTTTTTTTTTTCGTTGTCTTTGCAATACTTATCAGCTATTCCAATAATTTTTGCAGTCATACAGAAAATAAATAAAATTCTTAAAATGAGCAAATTCTCGACAAGCTCATGAACAAGGAAATGAATTGCGGGACATTTTTAAAGTATGCAAAAAAAAAAAAATCTTTAATTTATTATTATTTTTATTACTCGTAGACTTGACATCGACGAAATTTGTTTTTATATTTTTTTACAATCGAACGGATTAGTATTTTAGTTAGCAGTAGTCGGAATAATAAGTTAAGTCTTATAGGATTGTAAAAAATAAAAGTTTTATTTATTTATACTTTTTTTGGATATGCAAAATTTGTTTGGTTATGCTTGTGCTTGTTAGTGATTCATAAAAATAATAAAAAAAAAATTATCGCGGTTTATATTTTTGGTGAAGAAATTTTACGGGTAATCTTATTATGAAAATGATAATGGATTAATATGAAATGCACATTAATTTAAATTAAATTGGCGACTTTCTGAGTTGTGCAATCACTTAGTCGATTTTTGAGTGGATGGTAATTTTTGAGTGGGTTTTAATGAGCGTTCAATTTATTTTTTATGAAAAAAGGACAAAATCATGAAAATATAAATTTTTGGGGTTTATTTGAAAATGATGTGTCAATTTTTATTTAAATTTTCAGTAAAAATTATAGAAACCAGAAAAATTTTAATTAAGATCTAAAATAAATTTTTATTTTGATACACCTCACTGACGAACATCCTCCCAGAGTAAATTACGAGTTATGGAAACATAAATCGATTCTACATTAAAAAGACACATAGTTTTTACATGGGCACAGTTTAAATTTAACATTCAGACCTATAAATAATAATTTTTTACTCCTCATAGACTAAATTCTATGAATTTAATTTTTTTTAGATATTTCACATGTCATTTCGATGACAAACAGTTTTTATATCCAATGTCATAAAAAATCAAAAAAAAAATTTATGACTAGCAATTTTTGTAGCCACAATAAAAAAGAAACGAACGGCGAAATTTTCATGAATTATACTAATTCTCAGATTTTGATATTTTTATGATTTTTTGAGATTTAAAAAATATGGGTGGCTAATGGTCTTTTAAGAATAAAATAATGGATTAATAATAGGAAATAGAAAATGTCGACATGAGAATTTAAGTGAATCTATGATTTTTATTGTCATTTAATCTTAATCTTCTAGTAGCGATAAAATATAAAAATTTTAATCTTGTCTCCTCAATTCTGTTAATTTTCTAATCCTACAAATTTTATTGAGCTTGTTAAAATATTTGTCATTACATTGCAATAAAATTTGTGTGCGATGTTTTCATCGATATTGTGACTTGTTAAGTTACATTTATTATTTTTTATGATAGGTAATCTGTCTGGAATTTATAATCAAATTTATTCTAATGAATTTTTTCTAGGCAAAGTCGTTAATTTTGTTGTTAAAATAGCGTGATTGATGATTTTTAATATTTTATGGAAATTTTGTCAGAATTTTGAGAATGAGTGTAAAATCAAAAATTTTGATTAATTAAATTTTTTGGGTTAGAAAACTAAATTTTTATATTCTGACCTAAGATTCTATCCCAAAAATACTAAAATTTAAAAAAAAATTAAATTTTAAACCTAAACGAAAAACATTTTCAAACTAGCGTCAATTCCATCACAACTTGACTACTCCTACAAATTAATAATATACATCAAAACAGTCAAAGAAATTTCTGACAACATAAATCCTAATATATCCGCTCCTAATCTTTCAAAATTTTATATCAAGGGAAACAAAAAAAAAGTGTTCAGCCTGTTCTCCCTCACTTACAATTAAACATTATTATTATGACAATGATGATGATGAAAACGAAAAAATGCATAAGACCAATTCACAATATTAATAACATCTATTCCATTCTTCCAAGTGCTCTTCCGAATAAAATTTTTTTGATCGATAACATAAAGCCAATAATTTAATTAAAAAATATTTTTATTCCTCATTTTTCAGCACAAGGAAGGAGAGAACTGAAAAATATTAAAAAGGAATAAGATAGAAAATATATGAGCTGAAAACAACCAGAGAGAATTGAAATGGAATGGAAAGAAGTAGGAAAAATAAAAGTTCAACCCCCGTTACCCTCTTTATAGTCGCAACAGAGTGCTATGAATAGGAATGGAATAAAAAAAATTTAAATTAATGTCAACCCTCTGAGGCACATGTCTTTAATGAGATTTCTTCTCTATGACAAGAATAAATGGATTTTTATTTCTCCGACTGCATGTTAGTACGAAAAATTGATCAGTTACAGTATTATTGTTACATAGCTTAAACAATTTCAACTGAGTCGATGCTGAGGGGATTCAGCCATGCACTTTTGTCATAAATCTATCTTTGTCTCAATGCCAGATTGCTGTATTTTTTTTATATATATTCATATAATTTTATAAAAATAACATTATTGATCCCTTCATGATACCAATCTCAATTCTCAATTTCTCCTCTTTCTTTTTTTTCCCATTCCTCATCATCATTCATTCAATCAATTTTCTTCTCCCGATTCCTCTCACTTGCTCATCTAAAATGTTAATGCAATTCCATGATATTAAATTGCCTGTCTTGGATTTAAAATGCATACATTTTTGTGCCACAACTAAATCCCTTTTCTGTCTTGCTCACTTACTTTTCATACTTTACTAAATGAAATGAGAAAGAGATGATGAAGAAGAATTGGACATTTATAGTGATTCTGAAATATCGTGGAATCTGGTCAATGGCAAATTTTGAATTTATTGGTCCAGTTATTTGCGCAGTTGAATTTCAAGTTCATCCAAAAATAGAAATTCTTTGAGCATCCGTCATGATTTGAATTTGGATACTTAAATTTTATTTCAGATTAGGAACCGTTCATAAATGATGTCAAATTTTTAATGAATTTTGAGGTTCAAATCAGTGAACTTGAAAATTTTGTAAAAATTTAAAAATATCAAAAATTTCACAGACGTCACTTACGAACAACCCCTCAATAATTCTCGAAATGCTGAACATCACAAGCAACTGATCCATAATTTTACCACACAATTTAATGTAATTTATATCGAGGTCTGTCTCGGTAGGAACCTCAACCTTAACATCGAACATTCAAAAGAGTAAAATGAAATTCATAAAGAGATGAAAATTGACTCAATTCATTCATTCAATATTGGACAATAATAATCCTCAATCGAATAAGAGATCAAGAATATTCTCGTATATATATTCACTCTGTGTGTGTTTTATTCTTCCCAATAGCATACAGCATGTACTATGTGAAAATTTACTCCAATGCAAATTTAATTTAATTAAATTTCTTGTTTAAGACCTTCAGCATGATTGAAAGGCGTTTGATTGCAGACTTTTTTTTTTTGCTCATTGAATTGTAAAGAAATACAATAAGAAATAAGGCAGTAAGATATTATTGGTAAGACAGCGCACGTTGCATACATATTCTTGCATTACTTTAGACTGCCTTGTACACAGTCGGTTCATGATGCTGAAGTCGAAATGAGGAAAACACACAGTAAAACAAGTAGTCGCTTCAACTCGTTATTCATTTCACAAAAATGTCCATATAGACACTGAGCTTATTTGAAACGCTATTTAAATTTAATTTTTTTTTTCAATATATATATATTCAGCTATTGATTGCGATTTATGCGGAATATCTCCATCTCTTGCTGTATGCTGGCTGGTCGACTCAATATGACAGTTGTCAAATTCGAAAATGAATGAGAATTTAAATTGATCGACAAAAAAAAAATTGCAATTCTTTTTTTTGTGTGGAATGCTGGGCTTAATGTTTACTGACTACTCAAAATTGATGACTGAAAAAATGGACAAGTTGAAAGTAAATTCTTCAATTGATAGTTTCAGTGACAGAAGATCTAAGCAAACACCAACCATCATCTCTTAGAGATTAAAATAAAATGTGATAGCAGGTAACTCAAAAAAAAAACTATCAACAAAGAGTGACAAAATTGACTAAAGGAGATAGACAAAGAAAAACGAGAGACAGCAGCAAATAGAAAAAAAAAGTTGTGAAAAAAATCGTGAAGTTTCGAGTAAATATTTGAATGCTGCCGTTGCTGATTTTTTTTCTCATCTCTTCAAGTTCTTTAAAGTTGAAATGTTGCGAGTTGAAAATTTTTTTGGAGGAATGGTTAAGGCGCATTTTGGGAGGGTTTGTAACTTGGAATATTGAAATTTATGTTCTCAAAATTAAGGAGGTAATATGCTCTTTGATACAAGTCATAAACACATCAATTACACTGTCACATATCAAACAGTCACACTTCATGTCACGTCACCAAGTGCGGCATATATCTTACGATAAAATCAACAACTTAATCCTTAAAGAATTGAAAGATCACAGCATCTAATATGTTGTGTACACAAGACATTGTTTAATCCCACAAATATTTCACCTGTCCATAAATTAATTGAATTTTTCTATTAAAATGACTTTAACAGCTTAAGAACCAATTGACTCATATTTTCAACCAGTCATCTCAGCCATTGAGAAAGAGTAAGCGCATTAATCCCACTTGCCGCTATTTAAAACACGTTTCGAGGAAAAGAAATATCCACGGCACGGTAGACAAGAGAATGATTGAAGTCACATTGACAGGTACTGAATGTCTGCTTAGCAATACCGCATAAGAGATAATATTTACATATTTAATTAGAAGCCAAAGCTGCTAACTGGCATTTCTTTTTTTTTCATCCCAGTCAGTCAGTGTTAATAGTATCTGCATGTATGACTTTTTCATTTTTACTGCCACATCAATTGTGTGTGAATTTGTCCTGAGAAAAGTCAATTAATTGAATAAAATTAAATACCATATGTGGAATTATTTTGTAAATATTTAATTAAATATTTATGTGCATTATAATAAAAAATGCTGAAATTCATATATTGCAGTTTTTGTTTCAATTGAATTCCCATGGCATGTATTATGTTTGTTGAATTGAATTCTTTGATGTTTGCATACTGCTCAGGGGGTAACAGTCAGAATATGTTTAAAAACTTTGTACCTTTTATTTGTTCAACTTTATTCAATTTTTTATAAATTTAAAATTTACCAAAAATTTTATAAAAACTCAAATCACTTCCATAAACGGAAGCAGAAAATATATTTAATGTCAAAAGATTTGAGATTTCGATACGGACATAAAAGCTAGCAAAAGTAAACAAGGATTATAGAGATATGAAAGTAAACATGGATTGATGATTGTGTGAATATTTCACTTGAATAGACATCGTTTAAAAGCTAATTAAACATAATTCCTTCCACTTCATTTGTTTTAGTTGAAACCTTTCTCTAAATAGATTTTTGTGGGGAAATTAGTGGAATTATCTTTGAATTTAGCAGAAGTATATAATATTATGAATTTAGCAGGTTTTGTCAAAATTCTTGGAAATATTCTCAGAAATTTAAGGGAACAAAGGTAATGGGGGTGTTTTGCATTTTTTTAAATTTGATTAAATTTGTTAGCTTAAATCCAACTAAATTTAGAAAATTTTAAGGCTTAAAAAATAGCTAGTCAATATGAGAATAGGATTATAAATTAATAGTTACATTCTGAACTTCACATCCTTTGCAATCCTCAATGAATTTTTCATACATCTTACTCTATCTCATCAAAGTGATGTTAATCCATAAATTATTATAAACCCTCTCAAGATATAATCAGCAGTCACTTAATATTGTAATTTCTCATGCATATAAAATTTACAACTTTATAAAGATTGGCTTTTAAGAAAAAAATAATATCTCAAAAAAAATTCCCTCACTTCACATTTATTAACGCCTTTATTTTTTTATCCACCTATGCACAAAAAACCCTACCCATGATAATTTTCATTTGCACACAATATTGAACTTATTGAATAATTATCCAATAAAGTATCGCGAATATCTTTATTGCATTTAACTTATTTTGACGGGTCATTAAGTAAACTTTTTTATTTTATTTTATCACATCTTGTCTCAACAACCATTTAACATCTTCATATCGCATAGCAAATAAGAGATACGAAATGTTGAATTTTTTTTAAGGAAATTCAAATTACCAAGCACAAAAAGAATTTTTTTTCAACATGTTAATTAAATCGTTCCCATTTTTTTGCGCACACAGCACAAAGAGATACTCTTTTCTACAAATATTAAAAATTAATTTATTTATTTAGTTGTCGGACGGCGGAGCCTTTTAAGAATATTTTTTTTACTCTTATTTCTCTTCCTCGAATGTCTTTCGAATGGCATAATGAATTGAATGTACAATAATAAGAAGAAGAAATTCGCTTGCTTATGGGAGAATATTATTGTATTATTATAATATTAAGAACATGAAAAATCACTTTGCATACCTTCTGTGCTTTACATATTTGTGAAATAGGCTGTACATCGTGTGAATTGTGGCGCTGCTCATTTAAACATTGACTGCACGTCGGCAATTTACATCCCAGGCAAAACATTGTCAATGATTCGGAATGTTCTATACAAATACTCTCACGAACTTGTGATGCACCGCGAGGTTTTGTTAAAATGTGTTTTGCCAATGGTCCACGCATTGGATGACATGAATCGCGACACTGATCACAATATCTGATTTCACATTGCTCGCATACAACAGATGCGACTCGCGGTGTACTTGTGTCACACATTTGACATCTTAATGCTTCACGTTCACAGAACCGATCGACAATTGATTCCATTGTTCGATAAGCTGGTAAATTTCGTGCACCAGCTTCGTCAAAAAATACAATTTTACGACAAAGTGGACATGCGAGTGAATAAACAGAACCAGATGGTGGAAATAATAATCCTTGTAGATTTGGTGTTCCAGCGTACGAGTTTGGACGTGAATTATAGCAAATGACACCAGAATCTGCCTCACTCAAAATACTGACTTTATCCGCTTGATCTTGATCACTTGAGACACTTTCAGTTGCACTCGAACTGCCTGTACTAACAGACGATGACGACGATTGGGAATGTTGTTGGAGAAGATGTAATGATGGATGATTTATTGTTGTTGTGGATCCGGTAGCAGCACCATTTACTGCGGCTGCATTTGCAACAGTTGTCGCTGGCGTTTGATTATCCAGTGCACATGCTAGACATACTGCATGATAGCATGGTAAAAGTACTGGATTCACATACAATTGCTTGCAAATCGGACACCTCAGTTCCTCCTCCATATTATAATTCCCAATTGAAGGTTTCGACATCGAATGGCTTTTTTTGGAAAACTTTCTGTTTGCATAAAATTCATAAAGTTTGTGAATAGAATTGAGTCAACATAATCGAAAGAAAACTAAAAATTCAATTTTTTTTGTGTGTGTCTTTCACTCGTTCCTTTATTCTTGGCTCAAATCAAATTATTATAATTTTTTTCTGTTATATATTATTTCCCGGTATATCTTCACTATTCTTTTATTATTCCTCTTTCTGAATAAATTTTTATTTTATTTTATTTTATTTTTTTGTTATTACGAGCACAAAATGAAATTTATTCAACTTTTATTCATCGGCAACGCACACAAAAAATTATTCTTGAAATTCACCAAAAAATATTTTTTTTTCTTGATTCTATTCACAGAAAAAAATTATCAAACAACTTCTTAATCACTTTTCCAATTTTCCTCACAGATAACAAGTTTCTTTAATTTTCATTCACTTTAACCTTTTCTTTTTCCTTCCTTCTCTAACTCGACATCCCCTTTAATATTATTTTTTTTTCTCTTTTCCAATTATTCAATTTCTTTCCACTTTTCACTGACTGAAAATATATAAAATTATTTTTGTAATCCTTTTTTTCTATTTTATTCCATGTAATCCTTTTTAGACACTTTTCTGTGATCACACTTAATCCATGCACGAGAGTAACTTTGTCTGCCGTGTAGTGTCCTCACAAAATAACTTTTTAATTGAACTTTAATAAATTTTAATTCACTTAAAGAAGGAGAAAAATTGTTAAGGAAATTTTTTTTTCATACGCGCAAAACTCGAAAAGCATCCGCTTTCATGCACGATTGAAATACTATTGAGACAGTGGATAAATGTACTGAAATGCTCTGTTGACGGTATATTATTGTAGATCTTATTTTTTTCGGTAGATCTCATTCTCTCAATTTTTGGTGAGAGTAAAAAATATTTTTGTGAGAGAAATGTGACGAAAATGAAATTCTGTTGCATATTGGACTTGATTCTTATAAGAATGTGTTCCTTTGTAGATCAAAATTGTGTTTCAATTTCAAACTTGTTCCAACTACATATGATATATGATACCATAATAAGTAAAGTATGAAAAAAAAGAAGAGAGGACCTTTTGTAATCATCGAAAACAATCAATTGACGGATGTCGAATCTATCCAATATTGACACGACCATTGAAATTCAAGATCGAAATTATTTATTTCATGTTCATGGCAATGATATTGTTCATAAATAGTATTTAAGAATGTTCCCAAGACAGTTTGGGATCGACTATCAGTACACGTGGCATTGCAATCAACAAAAACGTGTGTTGGTACATAACATGTAAGGCTGTTGTGTGATGTATTGATACTTTGAACCCCTTTTATCGCAGCTTTTTTTGCTCATTCCTTTTACTAGTCTGGGGTGATATAAAATTGATGAAAGATAAAAAATTTTTTGGTATGATTTTTGAGGACATTAACATTGAAATTTTAAAATTCAATTATTGAAAGTGTTTTTGGTGTTGACTTTAAATTTTGATAAATTTTAAGTTATTGCGAGGAAAAAATCCAAAATTTACTAAATTTAGAGAAAAAATTTAGGTTTAAGGTTTAAGGCTAAAATTTTAAATTCAAATATTCCACTGTTACACCTACATTTTTGAGAGCTAGACATCATTTAGTTAAATTTTTGAAAATATTTTTTATGTATTTTAGATTTTCTTTTAAAAAATTATGGTCAAAAATGTATTCAAAAATGCCTATTTTCAACGTTAAAAAATAAATATACGAATGATCCTTCAAAAATATTCACCACACCCCTACCAGAAACCCTTTAGAAAAATCTCAAGATATCAATTAAGTTAGTCAAACATTCATGTCAAATCAAAACACAGAACACCACTGAGAATATGTATTTCCAATGTGACAAATTCACCCCCGTGTGCTTGTAAAATTTTAAAGTTGACATTTCTCACGATTCCAGTTCAATTTAGCAATCATACAGTCAACAAAAATTATATAACTGTATGATGACTAACAAAGTACATCAGCAAAAAGGAGGTTATTGATTTAATATTTATTTTTCTTTATTAGTGTAATGCAATAAAAAATTTCCTTTCATCAACACTCCACTTCACTCAATATGTGTGTCTATATCCACATCCATTTCATACATTTCGCGATGAGCGACAAGAAAATGAATGAGAAAAAATATTGTTAGTGAGTAAATGAAAAATTATTCTGTCGAATTATTTTTGCTACTGTGTCTTATACGATGCGATATTTTGAGTCAATGAAAGATGATGCGACTTCTGTGTGCTCCCCTTCAAAAAAAGATGAACAATCCGGAAATTAATTTTTGATAAGCATCCTCTGTTAAGTAAGTAAGTAACATTCCCGAATTACATCAAACTGATATTTTTCATCATCAACACATTTTTTTTTTTCATCACATAGAAACTGGATCTATTTATCGCGATGAAATATATTAGAGAATTTTCTCAAATTGTACATGCTACAGCAATACTAAGAAGCTACTTAATGGGAATCAAATAACAGCATTTGACCCACTTCGGAGTGAAACTTTTCTTTCATTTTCATCCTCACTCTACTTGAAAGTACTTTTCTTTTTTTATTTTTCTGTGTCGTCCCCTTCCACTACCTTTTAACATCTTCGTCATATCCACATCCACACACATTCTTTTCGCCATTTGCCAATGATCTTGATACGATGATGATGGCTTTGATGAAATGCTCAAATGACACGATGAACTTACATTTAAACATGCTGCGTAAAGTTTCCTTTGCCGCTTCTTCTTCCTCTTACTGTGTTATGTTACTTTTTCTTCTTTTATACTTTTATAGCTTTTTGTTTCTGCTTCTTTTACAGTTTTTTTTTTTGGTGGAAAAGTTTTAATGTTATTACAACAACAACGTTTTTGCTGCTCTTTGGGGGTGAAAGGAGGAAACAGAAAAGTTTTCTTCTTTTGGTATTTTTCGTGTTAACTTAATTTCTGTTATTTTTTGGTATAAAAAAAAGTACGTGTGGAGACGGTAATTTTGATCCAGTGGATTAGTTTTAGTTTTTGTCGAGTATTTGACGGATTTTGTCGGAGATCATAAATATTTCAGGAATGCTTTGATGTAAGTGGTAAACATTTAGTGATATGATGATGAATAAGGGTTTACAGTCAGTGAAGGAATGCATGAAGGATTATAGCTTAGAGCTAATTTGAAGTACATTTCAGATAGTTCGGAATTCAAACCCAACCTCATTTTAAATTTATTTTTTTAAAATCTATTTTTTTAATTTTTTATTGAAGCCCAATTCTCATTCAATTGACAAATTTGAGTCCCATTCAGCAAATGAACTGAAAATTTCTTTAGAAATTTAATTACTTGAGTATCAAAATTTTGCCCCAAATTCTCAGAACATTCCAATTCGCAATGAGTTTCAGTAGACCCAATTCACTTTTCAATAATTTTTTATTCATGTAATTTTAGAACCTATCAAAAGACATGACAACGATCCATTCACTCACAATTTAGAGTGAAAAATTCACTTCCAAAAAAATAAAGCATTGAATTTCACATCCCAGCTGGGCATTAAATTGAATAAATCGAGTCGATGATTTAGGAGATTTTCTTTTTTTTTGTTGTTTTTCCAAGATTTTTGTGTGATGAGGAAAAAAAACTTTTCCATCACGTCGATTATGTTACAAATATCGACACTTACTATTTCACCTAATTTTCTACTGATTATATAAATAAATAGTCTGAAGAAGAAAAAGCAAAGAAAAAGTTTAAAGTGTGAATGAAAAGCAAATATAGAGCATTGAGCTATTAAAGAGCTGAAGAAGAAAATCTCCAAACGGAAATGAAATTTTATCGCATCATACAAAAGCAGGCAATAAGGAAGTCGAGAAGGGAAGAAAATCGATAAAAAAATCGCATAAAGAGAAATGAAAGAAGTAAAAAAATCGATTCAATTCCTAAGTCGAAATATAAATAACGATAAAAAAAGGAAAAGAAAAGAAATGAAGGAGAAAATTACAGGCGAAAAAAGTGGCGCTCATAAATAATAATAAACGTATATCAGTAAAAAGTATTATATTATATAACGAAAAAAATCAGACGAACGACCTAGTTTCCTGACATGAAAACGCATAACATATCCGAGAAACAAGAAATGTGTAAAAAAAATAATATCGAAGGGTGGCAAAAAAAAATTGCTATCAAGACATAAAAATTAGATTTAAAAAAAATATTATTTCTTCTATTTCTACGTCTCCCATATTTTTATTTCTTAGCTTCTTGTTCAATCCTGTCTATCTATTTATCTATTTCTATATATATACATATATTGACATTATAGTGATGCAATAGACATCATCATCATCAACATCATAATCGTAAGCTAGAAAATTTAAAAATTGAGTTTTTTAGGGATTTGAAAATTTTGTGCTTGGTGCGCATTTTTTGGATGCAACCTTTTTTGGATGCATTTAAGAGGGGACCTAAAAATTTTTTAGATTCCATATCCGTTTTTTTAAAGAATTTATTAATTTTGAATATATTTTAGCTACAAATTAATAATATTGAAACCACGAAAAACCGAAAATTTTTTGAAGATTTTTTTTTTAAAGTTAAATCAATTAGTTTCCTTTGGACCTCGTTGGCTATACCCTTGACGCATCCAATGAAGTTCTTAAATAAAATTAAGGAGTCGGTTCTAGTTGTTTTGAAATTTTAAAATAAAATTTCTACATTTTTTTGAATTTAGAAATGACCCCCAAAAAAAAATCTAGCACTCAAAAATAAACTAAATTTCAAAAAACAATCTAAAAGCAAATTTCAAGCTTCAGTTAAAATTGTAAGGATATTTATTTACTGTATGTCAATCAATATGAAGTAGATATTTGCATTTCCCAGTACATAAACTACCGAACATTCTCAAAGGACAACCAACCCAACCAAAACGACAAATCACAACTTGAATATCTCAATTCCTCTTAAACTTGTTCTATAAAATTCGAAAACTGTATCGAGAAAAGAAGCAATGATAATAAAGGGATGGAACAGCTATCAATGTAGATTGGCTGCTGTTTACTGCCACGACTGTTGTTGTTTCTCAACATCTTGTTAGACTGTATATTTACAAAATATTGATTAAAGTTGAGGATCCTTGATGAAAATGAGAATAGGAGTTTATTTTTTAATACAGTTGAAAAAGGGGCAAATTGGAAGGAAAGACAATAGAATCGTCGTAATACAAACAGCCTCTCGCAATTTGAGTTCATCTCACAACTCTCGATTTTTTTTTGTTTCTGTTAAATAAATTTTTCCCGACTATCCTTTGTTGATAAATATTTGAACAATTTTTGTTCCTTGTTTAATCCCATCGACGATATATTGTACTGTAGACTGAATTCTCATTAAATATACTTTTTAAATAATGTCTACGTTGGGAATAAACTTCATCGGCACATGCCATACACAAAAGAATTAAATAACAACAAAGAGAGAGAAAAAAAAAATATGTTTCGTGTTATCACAACATCATTATAGGCATAAACAACGAAAATTAAGCTTGGTGAATTTTCATGAAAAAAGGACACAGAAAATATGGTCTGTGAAGTACGTAAAACATAACAGCCAAACACAAAAAAAAGGATTCGAGAGAGCTCATTTAATTTTTGGTCCTCATTCCAAAAAATAACTACAAAACATTAAACAATTCTTCTTCTTTTGATCCCTTACCCCTCTGTACTCACTTCTATGTGGCTACTTTATCTTCAGTTTTGCACACAAAATTGTCAGTACACAATGATTCTTTATTTGCTGTTGTTTTTCATTTCATGATGAATAAAATATTGCTCTTCTGATTTTCCTGTTTTTTGTTCTTATGCTTGGTCATTTGCCAGTAGGAATGTTTTGTCTTAGAATTTATTGCTTAAATATTTTTTTGGAATGAAAAAACTGGGGAAAAAATTAAGAAAAATTAAATTTTTTGAAAATATTAAACTAAAAGGTAACCGTGATTAAATTTTTGTTCAAGACATGAAAATCTATTTTGATAAATTTTTAATTACTGTGAATTGATCAAATCTTAAGTTTGAAGTTTTTAGTAAGGAGTCGTTTTTAGATCGTTCACCCTGTCGTTCACTTATGAAATCCGATTTGGATAATGGAGAGGGAGTCTGAGGCTGTGTGACACTTTTAAACAACAGAACTTTTTTGAACAAAGATTTTGTGACAGAGGGTGGGCGTCATAAGCGAACGGCTTCAAAGATATTTTCTGCAAAATTTGGATTTTTTATTAAATAATTTTTTGATTTGAGTTAAATTTTTTTTTCGCGATCAAATATTTCAAAATGTTCATGTACTGTCAATTTGTAACAATCCAAAACATTAACCTCATTATATTATCAAATTCCTTCAGGCATCCTTAAAACAATAAATTGCTTATCAAAACCAACAATTGAATCACATTCTCGAGATTATAAACCAATAATCAGTTTCTTATGAACTAACACAAGTCATTGAAAATGGAATTTTGCGGTTTCATCTCCGTTATCTTCACTTTGCAGGTGTAAATCATTGTCAATGTGGCAATTTAAACAATTTCCTTCCAACATTCAATTTTATTGTTTCTCTTAATGAACAAAACTCAATTAACAGATATCTTTAATTACTTTAATAAGTGTTCATAAGATTTTACAATTTCCTATTTTCCTTCCTTATCGTGTGCAAAATTTCAGTACCGTAGTCATAAATTTTTCCACTCATAAAGTCAAACGACTTACTCACTGGGAATCCTGCCTTTGTTTTTCCATCCTCCCTCATCTCAGAAAAAAAGTGTGTAACTGTAAAAAAACATACGAATGTTGTACAAAATCAAGTGTGCGGATGGCTTTTGTATAGAGCATATCTACGGTAGTTTAGTTTAATATTAAGGAAAGGCAAAAAAAGGGTTCATGCTCAATATGTTTTATGAATGGTAAAATGAGTGAGATGGAAACAACAAAAAAAGTACATTGTTGTATGTCATTTTCTAGGATCTCAATCTGCTTTTGTATTTATGGCAAAAACAAAATGTTTTGAAACCAGCAGACGTTTTTCATTATTTTTTTACCACGTTTTTCTTAACTTGCTTTCTTGTCTGTTTGATTGATTGTCAGCAAAATTTTCAAATTTTATAATCGATTTTTCGACCACTTCTACTCATCCAATCGAGCTGAAATTTTTTACACTTGTGTATTCTGGATGACAATACAATATTTAATCATTTATATGTATTGAAAATGCATGGTTGAATTTTAATTAAATATTGAAAGTTAAATAAGGAGAAAAGAATCCAACATCAATGATGCATGTGTCTTATTTGCTTCATGCATCATGTCTTTAATGATGAACGTAATCTTAAATGATTATTATTTCATTAATTAATATTGTCAATTAATAATTTCATTACTTAAAAGCTGTTTTGTAATGAAATCTGATCATAAAATACTTTTTTCCACGGAACTTCAAAGTGAAAATTTAAATTTCAAAATAACGGTCAAAACGAAAAAAAAAAACAAGGGGGTCTTCAATATTAAAAATTGTTCAATATTTTAAAAAAATCACGAAAGATACAACAAAACATCGAAATATCAATTAGTTAATGATTGTATATGAACATTTAATCAATAATGTTTATACTATTTATTTCTGTTTTATAAATATTGCACTGAAAATCACATTTTATTTAAAGGGTAAATTTTTTGAAAAGTGGACTCCCTTTGCTGTAAACAAAATTAAATCTCATTTTGAAAATTAATTAAATTAATTGTTGTTTTGTGTTTAGTGACTGAAATTGTGACTAAATCTAATTTAAAGGACATAAATATTTACTGGATCTTCATTTAGAGGACATAAAAAGTTGCTGGATCCTGTTTGATGGACAAGTATGATTACTGCATATCATTCGTACATAAATGCTCACTGGATCTCATTTTATGTTCATAAATGCTCACTGAATCTCATTATATGATCATGAATGCTTATTTGATCTTATTTATTGGTCATTAATGCTTGCTGGATCTCATTTTATGATCATAAATGCTTACTGAATTTTATTTTATGATCATAAATGCTCACTGGATCTCAATTTATAATCATAAATGCTCACTGGATCTCATTTTATGATCATAAATACTCACTGTATTTCAGTTTAAGATCATGAATGCTTACTGGATTTTATTTTATGATCATGAATGCTCATCGTATCTCATTTTATGTTCATGATCCTCATTATATGATCATGAATGCTTACTTGATCTTATTTTTTGGTCATTAATGCTTGCTGGATCTCAATTTATGATCTTAAATGCTCACTGGATCTCATTTTATGATCATAAATACTCACTGTATTTCAGTTTAAGATCATGAATGCTTACTGGATTTTATTTTATGATCATGAATGCTCATCGTATCTCATTTTATGTTCATGATCCTCATTATATGATCATGAATGCTTACTTGATCTTATTTTTTGGTCATTAATGCTTGCTGGATCTCAATTTATGATCTTAAATGCTCACTGGATCTCATTTTATGATCATAAATGCTCACTGGATCTTATTTTTTTGTTCATGAATGGTAACTGGATCTCGTTATATGATCATGAATGCTGATTAAATCTCATTTTATGTATAGTTAGAAGATTTTATTTAAAACCGAAGGTTTGAACGGAATGAAGCGAAGCGAAGTGGAGTTCGACACTCATGTAATCTATAATAGTCGAACGGAACGAAGCGAAGCGAAGTGGAGTTCGACACTCCTGTAATCTATAACAGTCGAACGGAACGAAGCGAAGCGAAGTGGAGTTCGACACTCCTGTAACCTATGAAAGTCGAACGGAACGAAGCGAAGCGAAGTGGAGTTCGACATTCCTGTAATTTATGGCAGTCGAACGGAACGAAGCGAAGCGAAGTGGAGTTCGACACTCATGTAATCTATGAAAGTCGAACGGAATGAAGCGAAGCGAAGTGGAGTTCGACATTCCTGTAATCTATAACAGTCGAACGGAACGAAGCGAAGCGAAGTGGAGTTCGACACTTCTGTAATCTATAACAGTCGAACGGAACGAAGCGAAGCGAAGTGGAGTTCGACACTCATGTAATCTATGAAAGTCGAACGGAATGAAGCGAAGCGAAGTGGAGTTCGACATTCCTGTAATCTATAACAGTCGAACGGAACGAAGCGAAGCGAAGTGGACTCCTGTAATCTATAATAGTCGAACGGAACGAAGCGAAGCGAAGTGGAGTTCGACACTCCTGTAATCTATAACAGTCGAACGGAACGAAGCGAAGCGAAGTGGAGTTCGACACTTCTGTAATCTATAACAGTCGAACGGAACGAAGCGAAGCGAAGTGGAGTTCGACACTCATGTAATCTATGAAAGTCGAACGGAATGAAGCGAAGCGAAGTGGAGTTCGACATTCCTGTAATCTATAACAGTCGAACGGAACGAAGCGAAGCGAAGTGGAGTTCGACACTTCTGTAATCTATAACAGTCGAACGGAACGAAGCGAAGCGAAGTGGAGTTCGACACTCATGTAATCTATGAAAGTCGAACGGAATGAAGCGAAGCGAAGTGGAGTTCGACATTCCTGTAATCTATAACAGTCGAACGGAACGAAGCGAAGCGAAGTGGACTCCTGTAATCTATAATAGTCGAACGGAACGAAGCGAAGCGAAGTGGAGTTCGACACTCCTGTAATCTATAACAGTCGAACGGAACGAAGCGAAGCGAAGTGGAGTTCGACACTTCTGTAATCTATAACAGTCGAACGGAACGAAGCGAAGCGAAGTGGAGTTCGACACTCATGTAATCTATGAAAGTCGAACGGAATGAAGCGAAGCGAAGTGGAGTTCGACATTCCTGTAATCTATAACAGTCGAACGGAACGAAGCGAAGCGAAGTGGAGTTCGACATTCCTGTAATCTATAATAGTCGAACGGAACAAAGCGAAGCGAAGTGGAGTTCGACATTCCTGTAATCTATAATAGTCGAACGGAACGAAGCGAAGCGAAGTGGAGTTCGACACTCCTGTAATCTATAAAAGTCGAACGGAACGAAGCGAAGCGAAGTGGAGTTCGACATTCCTGTGATCTATAAAAGTCGAACGGAACGAAGCGAAGCGAAGTGGAGTTCGACACTTCTGTAATCTATAACAGTCGAACGGAACGAAGCGAAGCGAAGTGGAGTTCGACACTCCTGTAACCTATGAAAGTCGAACGGAACGAAGCGAAGCGAAGTGGAGTTCGACACTCCTGTAATCTATGAAAGTCGAAAGGAACGAAGTGAAGCGAAGTGGAGTTCGACACTTCTGTAATCTATAATAGTCGATTGCAGATTTTGGATTCATAAGGCAAAATGAAGCTCACAAATTTTTAAAACCTGAACAAAGTGAAATGAAAAATTTTCATAATACGTCCCCAGACTTTGGATTCATAAAGTAAAATGTGAAAATGTTCGAGCGAAGCTCGAACACATGAAGTTTTCATAACCATTCCTAACCACTTTGGATCCATGAGGCAATGCAAAGGTGAAAATCTAAAATGTTCGAGCGAAGTTGGAACATAAATAATTCAAACTGATCTTAGAAATTTTTTGTCGGACTTTGTAATGAAAAATTTCACTGTAATTTTTCCTTTTACAAAAAGATCAAGTTTTAAATATATGAAAAAAAATTTATGAATATATATATATATATATATATATATATATATATATATATATATATATATATATATATATATATATATATATATATGTTTTTATTTTTTGCTTTACCTATAACACTAAAAAGTAGAAAATAAATACTTTATAAAAAAAACTTTTTAAAAAACCACGTTTTTCGCGTGGACTAAAAAGTAGAAAATAACTTTTTCTTGGATTAAATATAATTTTCTTAAAAATATTAAAAATTTCAAAATTTTACTATTGGTTCCAATCGCATATGACCCAGTACACCTTGATGTTATCGTATACTTTGACAACCAAAAAACGTGGGCGTATTACTGGTCTGAAAAATTTCAATGCAATTTAGAAACTTCAATTTATATATTTCTTCTTTAATACGCCCACGTTTTTTGGTTGTCAAAGTATACGATAACATCAAGGTGTACTGGGTCATATGCGATTGGAACCAATAGTAAAATTTTGAAATTTTTAATATTTTTAAGAAAATTATATTTAATCCAAGAAAAAGTTATTTTCTACTTTTTAGTCCACGCGAAAAACGTGGTTTTTTAAAAAGTTTTTTTTATAAAGTATTTATTTAGTTTAAATTAAGAGCAATTGAAAATCGTTTAACCTTCCACTCCTCTTGATGCTGTATGCAATTCTGTTTGTATCATCCTTTCGGGGGATACTTTTACTCTCAATTTCCATTCCTTTCAAAAAAGAGTTTATTACTATCAAAATGCCATTGAAAATGAATGTATATTGTGTTGCATGCATACGATAGACAGTCAGCAATATACCCTATAGTAATATTTACAAATGATAGGTTTTCATGCCAATCCTATTTCACATCACATTCTCTCTCCTCTCTCCTATTTTACTTATTAAGTTAAACAAAAAATAGCTTCGGGACATTTCAATTTGGTGTTTGTCAAATGCAGTTAATCGAAAAATTCATTTGTGAATAAATAACAGAATGAAATATTCATTTAAGTTATCATTATCATATTTGCGCATCACAATCGTTGTTATTGTTATTTCATTTTGTGAAAAGTGCGAAATAAAAAATTATTTATGCAGTTTATTTGATAATGCGAGTAAAAAGGGCTGATTTACATTGAATGAAATTAAGAAAATAAAATATTAAAATTTTGTAAGACTTGTTTTAAAGCGCATTTTTTTAAATGATTAGTTTAAAAATTTGCGAGGTTACGTTTAGATTTGGTACGTAACAAAGGCATAGCCAGAAATTTTTCGAGAGGAGGGGGGTGGTTTGAATTTTTTTTGCATGGAAAGAAAAATTTAGGGAGGGGGGTGGTATTTTTCATCAAAAAACTAGCAACCTGAAGAAATTTTTCCGAAATAGGTGAATGACAAATTACCACCCCCTGGATATGACCAGGTAACAAATCAAAACACCTTTTTAAAATTTTTTTCATTCTTTTTATTTTTTTTTTAAATCATCCCATCTCAAGTTCAAAATAATTCTATTAAAATTAGAAAAATTAACCTAATAATCCTTTAGCAAGATATTAACTTCAATTTCTGCAATTAAAAATTCCACATAAAAATTTTTTTGCGTCAAAAATTAAATTATTCAAAAAATTCAATTAAAAGACTAAAAATAAACAAAAAATCTAAAAAAAATCCCGCCACCAGCAAAAAATGACAAAACAAAACTCATACATCACAAACAATCCCTCAAAAAAACATACACATTATGCCTAAAAAAATTGAAACACAAATTAAATTTAACTTTAATGCATAAATAAACGTTGAAAATGAACATTTTTCATTTTTATCAATGTGTTTTTTCATGTGGCGATGAAATTGGAAATTAGCCATAAAAACAATTTTTATTGTATTTTACAACAGATGAGAGAATTAATATCAAGAGAGCGAAAGGAAATATGAATTTTTATTAGCAATATTATTGAATGAACGCCTTTCAGTCAAATGACTTTTTTCGACAAGGGTTTTTTTTGTATTCTCGAGAGCAATTTGAGTCGCATGGAATCAATAAAAAAGTTTTGTTTCTTCTTGCTTTTTTTTTTGATCAGTTTCGATACTCATGGTACTTATGTTGATGCAAATGTGTAATTTTGATGATTATATGAAAATGTTATGTTCAGAAATGGCGCATACCTGGATATTACGTTGAGTGTCCTGAGAGATTGAATTTTTATGATTATTGCGAACTGCTGCAATGATAAAAATTGTCAAGTCTCAACACGTCTTTACTGTAGCTTGTAATATTGCGATACTTGGAAAAAATTTTCATCTTATTTAATTGAAATTCAAAAATTTACAGCATTTAGCAAGAAAAAGTGTTTATTAATGTCTGTAAGGAGAAAATTAAATAACAACAATTCAAAGGAAAAAGGACAACTTTTGGAAGGAAAACTGCTTACATTAGAGATGAAAAATGAATTCAAATTCCATTTAAGACTCAAATAAAAGTCAACAAAAGGTACCAGTTTCTGGGCCGCTTTTGTTTCCGTCCTTTATTTAATGATGACAATAAATGTATACCTTTTACCTTAAAAAGTAAGAATCTGCTGAGAATTTATTTTTTCTCTTTTTAGCTCAGGCGTTTAGCAACTGTTGTCAATTTGACAAAATACTAAAGTTAAGACTCAATTTTTATATTGAAGATTCCAGCTTTAAAATGTCCCTAAAAATGAAAATCTACAGATTTATTAAATACAAATCGGTAGAAATTCTTAACTGGAGCTTGAATGATGATTTAAAGGAATTTCAAATCAATTCAGTCTTGTGAAATAAAATTACAAGAGAATGAATGTTTTCTAGAAAATATTTTAATATAAAGAAAGCTTGAATTCTGTGTTGACAGAGTTGGTTTTGATGTCAGATGAAATTCGTTTTGAGAATTAATAAAATTAAACAAATTCTAAAAGAGCCGTTCATTTAGTACGTTACGCTTTAACGAACTTTTTTCAAAAAAGAACAATAGAATTCTTAGAATTTCTATTGTTTGTACTAAGTGAGCGGCCTCAAAGAAGGTTTGCAGAGACTCATCGATACCATTTTTCGAAACTATGAACTGTTACCATTTTTTTTAATGTCTATTTATTGACTAAAAGTTGGTCCATTTTGTTTAAAAGTGACTAGTTGACTAGATTTTTAAATTTTTTATTAAAACTTTCTCAACATTTTCAAAAAAACAAACAAGGGATTATTTTGATTTCAAATGTTTTAAAAACCATTAAAGGGGTCCTCGATTTGAACAGTTGTTTTGTTCCAAAACTTTTCTTATGGGCCGTTCACTTATCTCAAGTTTTGAACCTCCCCCCCTTCCATCCTTAACGTATTTAACAAAAAAATCTCGTGCGAGAACAACAACAGTAACAAACTCTTAGACGCCCCCCTTCCCCCTAACAGCGCTACGTAATAAGTGAACGGTCACTTTTCAAATCAAAAAGTATGAAAAATGACAGTTAAAAATGTAAATTTGAATTTTCATATAGGAAATTTTTGGTTATTCCTATGATCTTGTTTGAGGTCATACAAGAAAATGACCGTTAAATTTTGAAAATTTACTAACATCATCAAAACTTTTTATACCGGAAACAATGGAAAGTTTTGAAAGAGTTAGTTTTGTTTGGGTTATTCAAATCAAAAAACAATTCAACTCTAGTCCGTTCAAATCGAGGACTCCCTGTATTTCAAATTTATGAAAATTCCAACTCTTCTAAAGCACTATGACTGTGAATCTCTCTTATTTAATCAATTCTATCAGCATATCTTGCTGTTAAGAAGCAATAAAGATGCCATACTTTTGCAAGAATTTAATTTTATATTTTTTTAAATCTAGTTTATTAAAAAATTTCATTCAAACAGTTTTTTCCAATGAATCACAAAAAATTCAGCATATTTTCCTTTACTTCCGTTCGACCTTTACATGCTGATATAGAGCAAACTGAAGGCAACAAATGTTCACTTGTTCATTTCACCCATTTATTTCAGCAAGGCAAAGAAAAATGTGATGACTAGAGGAAAAAAATTTCTTTTTTTTATTGCAATCAAATTGCAGTAACTTCCCTCCTACATATTGTTTTATTCATAGAATACAATGGCCTTATTCTTTATTCCTTCATGCACATTTACATTTGCCTTTCCCCTCATTTTACAATATTTTAATTTCATTTAATGACAAACAATAAATGAGCAAGTGAGTGAGTAAAAAACTCAATTTTAATTAGTTTTCTCACTTGTGCTACGTATAATGGCTAGTCATAAATCTTATTAGGATATAAATTCATACATTCATCCTCCTTTTTGTTGTTGCTGTATTTTTAATGGATGCATCGCCTAGCAACACTTCATTATTTTCCACATAAGCCTTCATAATGTGAAAAAATGAATTTTTTTATGATGAATCATTTCAACTTATATTGTACTTTCTATTTTTTCATGATGCCAATTTTTGGCTAAGGCACTGGCAACGATGACGATGATAATATGGAAATTTTTTTTTGCAGGAGCTTGTCGTGGAAAGAGGCAACGATGCATGTTGAATGAATGTTCAGCCCATCTAATCCTACATCAATTTACGTAAATTTTTTGTACTGTCATTAGGTGGAATTGGATTTTTGTTGAAATTTTCGTTACTACTGACTTGCTGACTTTGTTGTTTAACTTTGTTCAGGACTTTGTTAGAGATTTATGAGTTTGCAATGTTGAGCTGTCTGTCTGATTGTCATGTGTTATAAATGCTTGCGGATGTTTTTGCATTTTTGAAACATTTTATGACAAATTTGAAAATATTAGAAACCATCGAAAATTTGAAACAAAATTTGAAAAATTAAAAAGGAATCCAAAAAATTTAAAAAATTTGAAAAATTCAAAAAGATTTTAGAAATTTGAAAATTTAAAATCAAATTTTATTTAAAAATTAAAATTTAAAATTTGACAAGCTTAACATAGACCAATAATAAAATAATGTGTCATAAAAATTAGAAATAGCAAAATATTGGAAAATTGAAGAAAAATTTTAAGAAACTCAAAAAATTGTTTGAAAAAATTAAAATTAACCTTTTCCTTCTACATTATTTCAAAGTCGAAAACTTTAGTTAGATTCTTGAACAACAGAATTCCAACAACTCAACACCTGACCATTATGCGCTCAAATCCTTATCAACATTTCACCAGCACTTCTTCAACTCAATTCCCTGGAGCTTAGAATTGAATTTAATTCATGAAGAAAAGTTAAAGTAGGTGAATTGCAAACGATACACATGGGAGTCCTATGACGATGACAACAAGCAAAAAAATACTGCTGCTGCTGCTGTACTTCTTTAGTATTCATAGTTATGAAAAAAATATTCATTTTTTGGACAACAGAAGCAGCAGAAGGATGGAGTAGATGATTTCGAAAAAAAAATGAAAATGCATATACATGAAGAGTCGGAACAGAAAAGTCAAAAGAAAGCCCTCGGCTGTGAGAGCAGTAGAGAAGAATGTTATTTAAAAAATTGTTCATATTGTAACATAGGGCGGCACAAACTTTTTTTTCACTTTACCCTTAATGTTTGTGCATCCCATTCAACTGTAAAAATGGAAATGAAAGCAGCAAGTTGTGAGTGAAAATTTTCATTTTTCCGAAAAACAATACAAAAAATACATTCTGAATATGATTGAGGAAGGGGAAAAATAAATATAATGAAAATAATAAATTTTTCCGTCACAACTGTTGCAAATTGGAATTGGTAAATTTTTATTACAACATTGAGACCACCCTCACTTATGGAATGTTCATAAACTCAAATTGTTCATATTTAATGCATCGCATCTTTTTCATTTTTTTTTTCGTTCTCTCTTTTTCACTCTCGTACACATTTTTCGGCAGACAACATACAGAGGATGTTATTATTGTAAATTGAACATGCACACATCTTATATGTGTAATTCCTCCCTTATAATATACGCAATATAATATGTACTGTAGGTTCACTTAAATTTATAGTCATCGGGAACATTATTTTTTATACTACTGTGTATCTATATAAACACAGCGAGAGATTCTTATTTAGTTATGTACTCGAGGGTAAGGTGCTCATATATCCATGAAATTGTTGATATTCTGATGCGTTTCGAATGGATTTTCAAAAAGGAGAGAAAGTGGTTGATGACATTAATTTGTCTGTCAGGATGTGAGTAGTTCCGATGGTATTTGGACTGTTTGTGTCGTTTATGTTTAAAAGCTATGTATCAACAGAAGATTTGGAAGCAAAAAAGATATTTAAAATATTGTACCTAGCTCGAATTGCAATTTTTTTCAGCTTTTTTTTTTATAAAACTTGCTAAAGTAAGAAAAAAAATCGGCATTTTTAATTTTGCACTGAAATAAGGCTCAACGTATTCAACGTTTTATTAAGAATCCCAACGAATCCTAACCAATATTTAATCCAGTTCCTCTTCCACTTACCCCATCCAATTCTTTAAATTAAACCCAATCAAAATCATTAAATATCAAAAGCAGACTGCCTGACAATCAACCTCACAATACACTTTGATGTTTAAGCTCATTGAATTTCCCATCTCAAAGTCAAGATTCTACACATTTCCAACCCGATTACGTTGACATTTCATACTTTTACCTTCGCAGCGATTCTTTTTTTTATTCATTTCATATTAAAGTTTTTTTTTTTATTTACCCAACCAGTCAGTCATTCAGTCAGTTTACTACACACATTCACGTATACATGACTTTGCATTAAATTCTTTTTTTTTTCATTGTATCCTTATTTTCATTTCTCAATTTTTCCTCTGTCATGCTGAATATTCAGTCAAGTGTATGCAATCATTTTAAAATTGTTGTGCTGCTCCGGGAGAAAACGAATGTTATTGCTTTCCTTCACCGCTTCCTCTCGCATTCTCACTCTCTCTTTCGTCTTCATCGTACAATTTCTCTGTATTTTGTTATTTTTCATTTTCACAGTTGTAACAAATTTTGGGTTGATTGTACAACATTTTGATAAATTACTTTGACAACAACAACTACCGATAATTCATCAATTTGTCTTTTTCTACTCTCTCTATTTTGACATGAACATGTTGGATGTGAAGGAATAGTGAATGAATGACTTCCAACACAAGTTTTGTGCGATAACATTTTACAAGGTAGACGAAAAACTTTTTTTTTAACAAAACAGAACTAAAAACATGGAAAATTTCAAGAAAATTTAATTAAAAACACGGGCGATTGACCACAAGCCATCAATTTGTTCTGAAAATGTAAAGTAATTTAAGTTTAAAATTGATTCCGAGGAAGGTGAAATTAATGAGTCTGAGACTGCGGGCGAGTATTTAATGGCGACGATTAAAAAGTTAAGAATTTTTTCCAGAGAAATTTCGATTAAAAAAATTAAAAAATAGGATATTTAAAAATTTTAATTTTGAAAGGTTTAACGATTTTCTAAAATTCAAAAAGTTTTAAAATTTTATGTTTACTGTTCATAGTTTTGAGCCCTGGTTTATAGCAAATTTTTTGGTTAGCTAGAAAAAAATGAAAATTTAACTAATGTTGCATAAAAAATGAATTTCCAAGTGAAATTTCGAGATGAACATCCATGAATTATTCATGTCTACAGTTATCAATCAATATATAGCTATTTTGAGGCATAACAGATGAGCAAATCATTTCAAAGACATTCTAACCTCGAACATTTTTTTCATCAATAAATCTCAAAATTTTCCTTACAAATCAGACTATCATCCCTTGAAATTCAAGTGAAAATAAGCATCAACGAATGGAATAATAAATTTTATTCATCTACACCGCATATCTTATAAAATGGAAATAAACATTGAAAATATGCCAAAATATTGTGTTATTTTCGATAAACACATTGCATCATGAATACCTTAAGTAACATCGATTGAAGAAAAATTGGAGCAACAAAGGTGAAAAGGGTTAAAGAACGTGATTGATTATCTCATGATATTGACTCTAAAATACCAAGTAGCAAAATAACAAAAAATTATATAGGAAAAGTAACCTAGTAAGTTCATTAATTCCTTCCACCATCCTCTTATCTCCTCTACCGACTGTTGCTACAGATTTATTTTTAAGTTCACTTGGCACAGTAGCAATAGAAAATAATTTTCTACGGAAAGATAATTACATTGAAGAAAGAAAAAAAGAAAATTTTCTGTTACGGTCGGATGAAGCATGAGAGACTGATGAAGAGATTTTTCGACAAAGAAAACATACATTCTCACTAAAAATATCTCAAATACTTGTGATTCTCCATGTTTCCTTTTTCCTACATCAGATTCTATGTACACACAACATTTTAGAGCATATAGTTTGAGTATTAAAATTTTAAAATTCATTTTAAAGGCAGGAATTTCAAAATTTTGAGCATATTTTCCTCAGAGGTCATGTGCAGGGATTATGATTAGATTTGAGATGTAGATAAGATCAAGATTTTAATAAAGTAACAATGTATAATAAGGCAATTCACTTATGACATATACAAAAAAATGAATTTTTAGACCTCCTGCCCCCCCCCCCCTCTGGCACAAAATCTTCATTCAAAAAATCCTATTGTTTAAAACTGTTACACAGCCTCAGACCCCCTCCCCCCCCCTAAACTTCGGACATCATCAGTTAACGACCACATAGTAGAATTAATTTAGAACGGATATTTTTGAATTTTGCCATTTACCATCACTTTAGTATAAAATTCCCAACAACCCTGAATACTACAATACTCATGTGACTATAGCTGTTTGCATTTTTCACTCTTATGGTGCAAAAAAAATACTTTTTTTCTGCATGAATCTTTTTAAATCTTAATGCCGACAAAATCTCTCACACCCTCAACATCCACATGTACAGCTCATATATGAGTTCCTGATATCTTTCTGCCACCGTTTTCTCTCGTTTTCCGTATCTGTTCCATTTTATTTTATACCATGTACACAAAACATTGTACACAAGTATACATGTTTGATGTGCAGAGAAACAAAAAATATAAAAAATAAAATAAAAGCATACCACAGAGACGATGTTGGTAAAATAAAAAGCTACAAAGCTCTTGAGTCTTTCAGTTTGTTGGTGTAAATATGTATAATCAATAAGTTGATAAGGGTTGTTGCAGCTTTTAAAGCGCTGTTGTTGTTGATTTAAAAAATTGTTGCTTTAATTTTTGCTAAATTTAATTTTTTACCTGTTTAAGATTTATTTTTATTTTTTAAAGGTTTTTATCGAAACTTTTAAGTGTTGAAGAATTTTAAAGGCAAAATAAGGTTTAAGTGTGATGTTTAGATTGTCTGACATATTATTTGGAGCTTTCTGTACACTTATGAAGTGGGTCATTTATTTATGATGTTTATCAAGCACTTTGATTTTTAGACTCCTTCCTCCATCTATCACAAAAACTTAATAATAAGAATTTCATTTTTATGCGACTATAAAAATTATTAATATCAAAATTGAGCTTAAAATTTCAAACCTTTGACTTTAATGTAAACAAAGTTCAAGGAGTCTTTCAGATATTAAGTTCAAGTTTTTGGGAGCAGCAGGTCTAACGATGTGCGACAGACTCATTCTAAGGAAAATTTTTCGAATTCGTTTTTTGTGATAATTGGGGAGGAGATTCTAAAAATCCACGTTTAAAGAAGTTAATGGCCATAAAAATTACAATATGGACAAATCAGACAAAAACTCAATCCATGTCTAGTAACTTTCCTAACTTCTCTTGTATTTCCTTATTTTTCCCTTTTCTATCATCCTTCTTAGTGCAAATATACATCCTTAAAAGCATTTGCATGGAGTTTTTCATCGTATGATAAGCTCAAAATGCATTTACTTTAGTTTTAATACTAACGCCTCGTCTTCCGATTTTGAAGTGTATATACTTTCAACATACAACTTTATGAATCGACCAAGATGCTCTTGAGCTTATGATGATGGATATGACGATGATGATAAAGTTTTCATTCATAGAACAAATAAATTTCAAGTACACTTAAAACATTTTCCGTATCAAAATAGTAAAATACAGTAAATCAATGAATAAAATAATAAAATTTTCTTATTATTAAGCTTTTATCGTCAAGCGAGCACACACAAAAAATAAGAAACTTTATGTCATTCATAAAGTAAATATTTTTACAAACATAGAAAGAAGGAAGAAAAAAAATAAGAAGAAATTATTTTATCATCATCTGTAATTCATTTTTGTTGACATTCATTGAATGTGACAAATGAAAAGCACTTTCAGCATTTAGCAATAAAAATACCAAGAAACAATAACAAAAGTTCAAGTCTACATAAAACAATGTTCGGTGAGATGAAAAACAATTTAGATTCTCACTGAAAGTGTCACAAAAGTTTAATTTTTGCTCTGGCAAGCACTGAATGTATGAATGAAGAATTTTTCTTCTTTTTTTTGTCAATGTCGGAAAATATTTTTTTCACTTTAAAACAGACCATTGAATGCCTTATTCCTTCACTCACTCTCTCATTTTTCGGTGTTATTATTATCATTTTCCTAGCGATGCGAAAAATTGTTTCTGTCGTGGTCTCCCAAAAGAATGTAATAAAAATAAAATTTTATTGTCTTTTGTGCTGTTTGAGGCTGTGTGTGGGTTACATTATTAAGAATCATACGGGAAGCAAATTGTGAGGAAATTCTCATGACGAAGACGAAAAAGGCGTTAAGGGTCAGACTTTTTTAAAAATAAATTGGATGTTTTTTTAACTGAGTACAGAAATACATTTGAGGTTGAATTTCAGTTTCTTTTGTGGTTTTTTATTGTAATTGGTTTTTGAGTTTCTTTGTTTCTTTTGTGGAAAATAAGCTTTTTAATATTTTTTTTTTCTAAATTAATAGGTTGATCCTCTTAATTTTATTTGAGAACAAATGTAAGAACGAGTGTGCATACCCCCTTATTTTTGAATTTTTCTTAATTTCATTGTCTTAGAATTTCTGATTAGAAATTCAAGCTAACCTCCAAAATTTTTGGAGTCCATATTGACTAATTTAAGTCCATTCATAAAATATGAAAAGTAACCGCTGCATCTCTAGCAATCAACAAAAATCACAATCTAAAAAAAATTCTGATTGTGCTTATTAAATTATTATCCATAAGAAAAACAGGAAGTTGATCCTTATTGATCCCAAAGTTTTCGATTCATATTCCTAGCAATTTAAAATCACAACCTCACATGCTACCCGAATCATATCAGCCATTAAAAATTTTATTCATTCACAAACTTTTTTCAAGTACATTTAAAAGTGAAAGCTTTAAACAATTTCTTCCCTCATCAACTTTCCTTTTATTTTTCCGCATACATATGTGAGGTAAAGCTTTCCACATCCTATTCCAAAATAGGGGATTAAAAGCTTTTTGCCATAAAAACAAATTACCATGACGTGAATTATACATGTATCTCCATCATTTATTTTTATGGAATGAATAGACACACACCACAATGAAAGTATGTAAAGAATTTTACTTATTTTTTTTTGGGGGGGGGGAGGGTTAAATCTACTAGAGATGGAGTAAATCTTTTGGTTGACGAGTTTAGAGTTAAAAAGTTATGTTGATAGAGTTGTATACGCATTTTGTGAAGAACATAAAGTTGAAAATTAATAACTATTTTAAATTAAATGAAATCTAGCCTTAAAACAAATATTAATCAAAAAATCTCATCTACAAAGTTCACTGACTTATAAAACTGAGTACAGTTTAGTAAATGCTGATCCCAGAATTGCATTGAAGTCCTCAACATTGTAACTTTTTACTCCGGAATCAACACAATAGCTTTATTCCAATTATACTGTGCCTCGCGGTTAAATGTTTCACTGACACTAACTTTAGACTCTTTTTCCCTCCTTCCGTTCCATCACAAAATTTTTTTATTCATAAATGAAAATGAAGACGAAAATTTTGATTCTATTGAGCATTTATATTGTTCATAATGAAGCAAACTCCAACTTCCAACAGGATCATAGTTAAAAATTGTTTGAATAATTTTTCACTTTTTTGTATGTCCTTCTTTCTCTCTGTTGCTTTTTATGCAGAATGAGAAAGTTTCTCATTGAATTTTTCACTATACTCTCGGTCTATTGTAAAGTGCACAATGTCGCTTGGATATAATGGCAGCAGATGGGGGAGATTCAAATTCTTCCTGCCAACAACATCCTTGAAAATCTCTCTAGTTTTTTGATTACTGACTGAACTGAAAAGTTTCCTGTTCATCTTTGCAAATTGTGTATGGATTATTGTGAATGACTGCGTTGTTGTCTGATTTTATTAAAACAACTTTTAGCCACAGGAATATAATTGCCATTCTTGCTGTGAAGAAATTTAAATTTTTTTATCAATTGGATATGCATTGGAATTTTTAGATTGCACGACATTTCATTCTATAACACGTGTAGGTCACCAGCCATACATTCTTCAAATCAAATGACCATGAACGGAAAAGCCTCAAGTCATTTATTTATTAAACACTAATTACCTCGTTTCTGTTGTTGACAAACCAAATAAATGACCATCAATAAATACGTTGACAAAATTCTTTCTTGGAACTTTGTTCATTAATAAAATTAATCAATTTTATGGTATACGGAGGTTGTAGCAGTGACAAAAATATTATACCTTAATAATTATAATTAGATGAAATTATTTATACGAATGAATGAATGATTAAAGGCTTGGATTTGGCTAGTTCTGGATATTATCTAGATTATTCGATGTAATTATATTTAGAATTCCGGAAATCTTGTCGCGGTTGGCATTAGTTTGCTGATTAGCAAAAATATAATGAATCAACATAGAAGAAAATGAATAGAAATTTTTATTGACTTTTTTATGTAAATTATGCATTTTTGATTGACTCGAGAAGTTGAGAACTGATTTTATTCGATTTTCTTTTAATTTATGACCCTCATCTGTAAGTAAGGACAAATCTAACATTCAAAAGAATTTTTTTATTTAAAAATTGTTAAAAATGATAAAATATTGCATTTAATATGCTCAATAAAAAATCACCAGAAATTGCTTTAAATTATTTTCATACAATAATTGAATTAATTAATTTCCACAAGACATAAAAAGTTAATAAGAAATTGATTAATTATACTTGACTACACATTAAGCACATGTAAGAACATGGATGTATACCAAGAAATAAATTAATAATATACAGACAATGTAATGAGAACGAGGTCTAATAAGAATAACAATCAGTAACTTTATACACTGTATCAAGAGAGCTTGAACATGAAAGCCCATTAAAATAACACAAAGGAACGTCAAGGAGAAGACAAAGAAGAAAAAGTCCTCTCAAATTTCTCGAGAAAACTTTCTAGTTTTTCCAATACAAAAAAAAACTTGTCTAGTAAATTATTCAAACTATTTAAAAAGTTTCTCAAATGTGAACGAAATAAAAAAGAAGTCTTAAAGAAAAGTTTCTGAATGCTTTTAACGTGAGGTTGCGGGAGGCAAGAATAAGAAAAATTCAAAAGATGAAATGAATCAATCCAAATGAAAATGCAATAAGCGCCATCCTCACTTTGAACTAAAATTTCTCGTGTGTATTGATACCATATATATTATATTTGGTATCGTTGGAAAGCTTAATACAGTAGCTATTTACCACTGGTAAAATTTTTTGATTTGGACTTATCCATTTTTTCACAGAACACCTCAAAGCTCGAGAAAACATGCAATTTTCAAACTAAAATTTTGTGTATTATATGTGCACAAAATTTAAAATTTTTTATTGTAATAATAGCTACTACGTACCAACTAAAACCCGCCACTTAAATCAATTAGAATTAATCAATTGGTGTCGAGATATGAATTTTTGAAGTTTCGCAAATTTCGAAAAAAAAATTCTTTTGTAAATTTATACGTTGACTCTTTATCTCATTTCTCATGAGTATTACCACCAAAAATACAATGTTTTATATCGATGTAAAGCTTAAGACAGTAGCTAACAATATCTGTAACAAGTTTTTGATATAAAGCAATTCCGTTCCTTACAGAATGCCTCAAACTTTTACAAAAAATGGGATTTTCGAATAATAATTTTACAAACATCTTGTGGACAAAATTTTTTTGTCTTTATTGTATCATAAACTGCTTACAATAAACTAACAAATGCTTTTTAAATCAATTTATTTTAACAAATTGCAGTTGAGATATGAATTTTTGAAATTGAGACGATTTTTTCATATTTAAAAAAAGTAAAAAATCATAAATTTTTACTTTCAATTTCATATCTCGTGTATAACTCCACCAAATTTAATGATTTTGGTATCGTTGAAAAGCTTAAGACAGGGACTAGTCATGTATGTAGCAAAAAAATTTTTTTGAACTTATGCTGTTCCTTACAAAATGACTCAAATTTTTTGAAAAATTTGCTGTTTTAATTCAAAGTTTCTGACTGCTTATCTAAATTTAATGTAGTGTAAAGTATGTTTTAGATGTTTTCATATTTTGTTGCTTCCTTAACACTAAAAATAATAATATTTTATGCTAAGAACTTACAAAAAATTTCATTAAAAAATGTTATATTTTTCAAAAAATTTGAGTCATTTTGTAAGGAACAACATAAGTCCAAAAAAAATTGTTTGCTACACATATGGCTAGCCACTGTCTTAAGCTTTCCAACGATACCAAAATCATTAAATTTGGTGAAGTTATGCACGAGAAATAAAATTAAAAGCAAAAATTTATGATTTTTTACTTTTTCAAATATGAAAAAATCGTTCCTACTTCAAAAATTCATATCTCAACTGCAATTTGTTAAAACAAATTGATTTAAAAAGCATTTGTTAGTTTATTGTAAGCAGTTTATGATACAATAAAGACAAAAAAATTTTGTCCACAAGATGTTTGTAAAATTATTATTCGAAAATCCCATTTTTTGTAAAAGTTTGAGGCATTCTGTAAGGAACGGAATTGCTTTATATCAAAAACTTGTTACAGATATTGTTAGCTACTGTCTTAAGCTTTACATCGATATAAAACATTGTATTTTTGGTGGTAATACTCATGAGAAATGAGATAAAGAGTCAACGTATAAATTTACAAAAAAATTTTTTTTTCGAAATTTGCGAAACTTCAAAAATTCATATCTCGACACCAATTGATTAATTCTAATTGATTTAAGTGGCGGGTTTTAGTTGGTACGTAGTAGCTATTATTACAATAAAAAATTTTAAATTTTGTGCACATATAATACACAAAATTTTAGTTTGAAAATTGCATGTTTTCTCGAGCTTTGAGGTGTTCTGTGAAAAAATGGATAAGTCCAAATCAAAAAATTTTACCAGTGGTAAATAGCTACTGTATTAAGCTTTCCAACGATACCAAATATAATATATATGGTATCAATACACACGAGAAATTTTAGTTCAAAGTGAGGATGGCGCTTATTGCATTTTCATTTGGATTGATTCAAATGAGAAGGAAAACTTTTTGAACTTATTTTACTTTCTTTCCCCACCTTCTTTTGTACTTTTTTTTCTCCATTCATTCACGTTTCAATTGAAACTTCAATTTTCCGTAAGTAATAAGAAGAGATGTATGTATTTCATCTCTAAAAATCATCATTTGCAGAAGTGATTTCTTTTCTTATTCACTGATTATTTCACAGTCTTTCTGTTTCTGGGTTAATGCCATTTGATATCGAGTGTGAAAAGAGAGCATTTATTCTTTTTTTTTGGTGAAGTTACGCATAATAAGATGGGATCTTTTTCACACTTATTGTAAAGCGTCTGTATGTACAGAGAGCATATACAAAAACCGACATGATTTTTTTTTCTCGGAAATAAAAGGAAGTAGAAAAAAATGTATAAAATAAGAGAAAATGACTGGTGGTTGAGCATACGGCATATACAAATTTTTATATCCGTAAAATGACTGGAAAAATGAGTAGATGAGAATGAGGAGGAACGAATGAATGAATGAATAAAGGAAAATAGGTGGAAAGGAAGATGATAATGGTCGAGAGCTTTTATTCTTCATTTAGTACTTTGGGCGAACAATCTAAATTGTAAAAGATGTAAATGAAGGAAGTTGGAATTTTTCTTCCTTTACACTTTGCTATTCAAAGTTCATCCAAGCGCATCAAATATAGGAAAAAATTGGATGGAAAGACATTTGATATTTGTAGATAAGGCGCATTTAAAATTGACACTTTTTCGTAATTTTGAGGTTAGAAAATTCATTTGGTTGTGCTTTGAAGACAAAATTATCAAATTATGATTATAGTTTTCCTTAGGTCTCATTTGAGAATTTCAGTCGGAATCATTGTCTGCTAGACTTTTCGAAGTCGCAATTGAAATTGTGTAAGTTGATTACCAACTTCGATTGAAATTTTATTCAAAGCTTTGCAAGCATAACATCAACATAACATCGACACAAACGTTTAACTTAGATCAATACAAAAAGCACATACAATGTTAATCCAAATAACATTTTTCAAAGTAAAATATTGTACAATTTGTGGTCTGTAACTAAACATGCAAAAAGGAAAAAAATACATAAAAGACTGAATCGTCTCGTCGCTTTGGATATGATTGAGCAACCGATGCAAAAACTAGAATCCTAAAAGACTTTCATGTGATGTTCAGAAAAAAAAATACACAAATCTGTAAAAGGAATAACATTGTAGCCATGGCAACATAAACCGTCGCTTATCCTTTCTGTGATTTTCCCCAAGCCCTTTTTCTTTGCCTTCATTGTGGATATTATATGACGTCTCTTCATGCATATCTAACGTAAAATGCAAACAATCTTGAAATCCAAAAAAAGAGGAAAAGAATTTTTAGCAGGCATCAATGGTGAACGGAAACAACAAAAAATATAAAAGGGGAGAAAAGACTTACGGCTTTATTGAGTCATAAAATGGAATCAATTTTCTTTTGAGAGCTTCTAATTTTGGAAGCAAATGAAAATAAGTGAAGAAGATGAGATAGTAAATAATACAGAAATGACTATAAATTGCAGGCCTTCTTTGGAAAAAAATCCTTTTGAATGACAATTTTCTGATGCCTTAAAATTGAGTTGTTTAAGCTTGAAAGGATGTGGAATTTGTGTTCATGGGTGTAGCGTTGGTAAATTGGATTTCTTAGTTCGTAATTTTGGATTCAAAAAAAATTTTCAGCTAATTTTAGGAATTATACAGTCACTTCCTAATGTGCAAAAAAAAACCAAAATACTTTAAAAACTTAAATCGAGTAGATTCTAACCTAAAATTTCCTCGAAAAATAGTAAATCAGCTTTTTTAAGTCAAACTTAGCATATTTGCAAAAACAAAATCACAAATACCAACCCTGCATGTGTAAAAATATGTGTGTAGAGATTTTCGATTCTTACTGATTCTTGCTAAAATCGATAGAATTGAGGATCTTAGAGTATTTTGAAAGGAGATGATGGTACAGGATTGAAAACAGGATTCTTTGCTTGCTTAATACTCTTTTAGAATTTCAAAATCCTCAAAAAATTTCAAATAAATATTTTTGAAGATATTCTTTCACAGACTTTAACTTACTTCCTAAAAAGCGTATAAAACGCTGTTTTGAAAATAACAACTTATCTCCAATTTTATCATCCGCTGCGTATATTTACTTTTTTTCATAACAGTTTGTGAAGAAGCCTTAAAATTAAATATGATAGAAAGTAGTAGAAGTTATTAACCCACTATCAAACTTATTTTGATTTTGAATCATAATAAAAATTTATTGTTGTATATGAAATTAATAAAACTTTAAATTTCAGAATAAGTTTTTGACTAAAAAGTTTCGATTTTTGTTTATGTTATTGTAAAAAAGTTTGACTGAAAAGTTTCGATTTTGTTTATGTTATTGTAAAAAGTTTGTTTATAAAATTTATGAAACTTTAATGTCTCTTTCAGGTAAAATTTGAGTATAAATAAACTGAATTTTATTTACTTTTTATCATTCACATCATTTGTCTTTAAAGCTAAAGTCATTATAGTGAGAACATAATCATCGATCATCGGTCATCAATCATCAATCATCAATCATCAATCATCAATCATCAATCATCAATCATCAATCATCAATCATCAATCATCAATCATCAATCATCAATCATCAATCATCAATCATCAATCATCAATCATCAATCATCAATCATCAATCATCAATCATCAATCATCAATCATCAATCATCAATCATCAATCATCAATCATCAATCATCAATCATCGATAATTGTCGTAGGAAGCAATTAGGGAAGTATCAAGCCATCAAGAAAGTATCAACTCATCTTGTAAGTATCAACTCATCTTGTAAGTATCAACTCATCAATAAAGTATCAACTCAAGTTCAACGTATCAATAGAAAATGCCTCTTAACCTTGATGATTTAGACAGTGGAGCTGTTCCATCAAGAGCTGGTCCATCAAGACCATCTTCATCAAGACTTGCTAAAACTGATTCATCGAAGGCGCGTTCATCGACTCCTCGTTCATCGACTCCTCGTTCATCGACTCCTCGTTCATCGACTCCTCGTTCATCGACTCCTCGTTCATCAACTCCTCGTTCATCGACTCCTCGTTCATCGAGCTCATTGAGGGATCGTTCATCTGCTCCATCAACAGTTGATCCATCAACAGTTGATCCATCAACAGTTGGTCCATCAACAGCTGGTCCATCAACAGCTGGTCCATCTTCAAATTACTTTATAAGAAGAGAAGGAATTGATGACGTAGTGAGGGATACAAATTGTGGCTATATATTAATGCAATTACTTAAAAACAAAAAGGAAACAAACACTGCAAATAGTACCGAGTTGGAGTTACTCCAATTTGTTGAAGATTATAAAGCTCAAAACCCAAATTTGGCTGAACAATTGCAAATACCTCAAGCATACATAGATATTACTAATGATGAATCGCCAAAACCTTTCGATCCAAATGAACTTATAGAAATACCATCAAGTGGCGAAGAATCTCAAAGTCCAGCACCAGAACCTAATCAAGAAGCATCAGTTACTCGAGAATTACCAGCATTTGATCCTTTAAATCCATTTAATAATGTTCAAATCCAAAATGCACCAAGATAATAATGGTCATGCATATTTTTTATTGGGAATTAATGCTTTCAATCGTAAGATATACACAGAACCACTTAAAACTAAAGGAGCCAAGGATGTAGCAGAAGCTACATTAAAAATCATTGAACGTGCAAAAACAAATTTTAAAAACATTTGGGTGGACCGTGGACTTGAGTGGTATAATAAAGTTTTTAAATCAAAAATTATTGAGCCATATAATGTGAACCTCTACTCAACTCATACCGGTAAAAAGTCAGTTCTAGCAGAGAGAAGTATTCGGACAGTAAAGACTTTAATTTATAAAAATTTAGATCTTTTAGGGACTAACAATTGGGTACAGTTTCTTCCCAGAATCACGAAAGAAATCAACAATAAAAAACATTCACGTTTCGGATTTATTCCCAATAAAATCGGCAAGAAAGATGAAAAGCATATTATGAAAAAATTTTATTCAAAGCCTCGTGAAATGTCTGTTAAAACCAAATTCAAGATTGGCGACACTGTGAGAGTATCAGATCCTCCAAAAATATTCAGACGTGTTTACATGCCTTATTGGTCAGCGTCACTTTATACAGTAAAGGCAATTAGCAAGAAAATTCCGAATGTTTATGTTCTTGAAGATCATGAAGGAAATGAATTGAAAAGAAAATACTATGAAGAAGAGCTCATGAAAACAAAAGCAAAGGATGTTTGGTTAGTTGAAAAAGTTATCAAGAGAAATAAAAATAAAATTCTTGTACGTTATGTCGGATTTCCACCAAAATATGATGAATGGGTTGACGCAAAAGATTTTTTTGAGGTATAATAATGTCGGTAAATCAGTAAAATAAAAAAATAAACAATTTTATTATTTTTCAGAAAAATGAAGCATTATTATTTATTAACTAATATCATAAATGTCATTTTTGGGTTTAATACGTATATTTCCTACTACTAGGAGGCCTTTGATGTCGAAATTCTACGAAATATTTTAATGAAAAATAAACAATTTTCTTAACATATCAATTTACTCGGAAATAAATGTCGCATGATGTTCAAATCAAATGACGATTTTTCCCAAAAAATTAAACCTATTTCAAAGAACTATTCTTCATAGGTAAGGATAAGACTATCAACTTCAATTATGTGCAATGATTATAGCTTCTAAACTTCTTTATCTTCCCTTTTCAACATCAATATATATTCATTTTAAGCCACAATTTAATGGAATCAGAAAGACAATGACTCTTCCAGAAAAAGGAATAAAATTTATGTGATATACGATAAGAGATTGGATGGTTCCTTTATCATACAATTTTATGTATAGAATTGACATGTTTATTTGTGTACGCTCAATCAGACTATGCAGAAATAAATCGGGTATCATTTTATTGTTCGAAGGGTTCCACAAGTAGGTCAAATGTCACGAGAGGTTAATGATATCGGTCTAAGATTCTCCTTTCCTTTGCTAAAAATAAACAATTTTTACACTTCATGAGGCAGCGCCCACAAACAAAAATAAAGCAATCAATATGAATGTTCTTACTGTCGACACAGACGAAATGAAGAAATATCTTTCCTTAATTAGTGTAAATGACATCAGAGTCATTTTTCACATTCATGTCCTTCATATTTTCTATTCCACCTACACATCGTTATGGATATTTTTTAGAATAATACGATTTGATTCTGTCAAAATAGGCAGAAATGTTATTTTGGATTTATGAGTGAAAGAAGAAGGCAAGTTTGATGAGCATGATGTTGAAGGTTAGAGAAAAATTTCTGAATTGAATGAAAATGTAAGTCAAGTAATTGTCGACAGACGAGGAGGCGGTGATTTTGTGTATTTTTTCTGTGGAACTTTAAAAGAGAACGTGAAGTCTTAGACATGCTGTTTCTGAAGATAATGCTGTACAATAACAGAATTATCGAGTCTAATAAAACTTTTAATCAAAAATAGATCAAGGGACCTTGAAAAGGAGTTCTAAGACCACAATTTGTGTAACTGTACAGTTCTTGAAAAATTATAATCAAGACGAGACTTTCCAGCATTTAAATTTCACAACTCGCAAAACACTTTGGAATTCTAAACTTCTTCATTTTTCCCCTTTTCCTTAGTGTCTAAAATGGTCTAAAACTTATCTTTTATTCTCCTAAAACTACATAACATACATTAATCCTTCTTTTATGCCTAACCTCAATTTTTACTTACTAATAGCATTAAATCTGATATCAAAACCTTAATTTTCATTACAAAAAATATTTCCTTTACATGCCTTATTGGTCAGCGTCACTTTATACAGTAAAGGCAATTAGCAAGAAAATTCCGAATGTTTATGTTCTTGAAGATCATGAAGGAAATGAATTGAAAAGAAAATACTATGAAGAAGAGCTCATGAAAACAAAAGCAAAGGATGTTTGGTTAGTTGAAAAAGTTATCAAGAGAAATAAAAATAAAATTCTTGTACGTTATGTCGGATTTCCACCAAAATATGATGAATGGGTTGACGCAAAAGATTTTTTTGAGGTATAATAATGTCGGTAAATCAGTAAAATAAAAAAATAAACAATTTTATTATTTTTCAGAAAAATGAAGCATTATTATTTATTAACTAATATCATAAATGTCATTTTTGGGTTTAATACGTATATTTCCTACTACTAGGAGGCCTTTGATGTCGAAATTCTACGAAATATTTTAATGAAAAATAAACAATTTTCTTAACATATCAATTTACTCGGAAATAAATGTCGCATGATGTTCAAATCAAATGACGATTTTTCCCAAAAAATTAAACCTATTTCAAAGAACTATTCTTCATAGGTAAGGATAAGACTATCAACTTCAATTATGTGCAATGATTATAGCTTCTAAACTTCTTTATCTTCCCTTTTCAACATCAATATATATTCATTTTAAGCCACAATTTAATGGAATCAGAAAGACAATGACTCTTCCAGAAAAAGGAATAAAATTTATGTGATATACGATAAGAGATTGGATGGTTCCTTTATCATACAATTTTATGTATAGAATTGACATGTTTATTTGTGTACGCTCAATCAGACTATGCAGAAATAAATCGGGTATCATTTTATTGTTCGAAGGGTTCCACAAGTAGGTCAAATGTCACGAGAGGTTAATGATATCGGTCTAAGATTCTCCTTTCCTTTGCTAAAAATAAACAATTTTTACACTTCATGAGGCAGCGCCCACAAACAAAAATAAAGCAATCAATATGAATGTTCTTACTGTCGACACAGACGAAATGAAGAAATATCTTTCCTTAATTAGTGTAAATGACATCAGAGTCATTTTTCACATTCATGTCCTTCATATTTTCTATTCCACCTACACATCGTTATGGATATTTTTAGAATAATAGGATTTGATTCTGTCAAAATAGGCAGAAATGTTATTTTGGATTTATGAGTGAAAGAAGAAGGCAAGTTTGATGAGCATGATGTTGAAGGTTAGAGAAAAATTTCTGAATTGAATGAAAATGTAAGTCAAGTAATTGTCGACAGACGAGGAGGCGGTGATTTTGTGTATTTTTTCTGTGGAACTTTAAAAGAGAACGTGAAGTCTTAGACATGCTGTTTCTGAAGATAATGCTGTACAATAACAGAATTATCGAGTCTAATAAAACTTTTAATCAAAAATAGATCAAGGGACCTTGAAAAGGAGTTCTAAGACCACAATTTGTGTAACTGTACAGTTCTTGAAAAATTATAATCAAGACGAGACTTTCCAGCATTTAAATTTCACAACTCGCAAAACACTTTGGAATTCTAAACTTCTTCATTTTTCCCCTTTTCCTTAGTGTCTAAAATGGTCTAAAACTTATCTTTTATTCTCCTAAAACTACATAACATACATTAATCCTTCTTTTATGCCTAACCTCAATTTTTACTTACTAATAGCATTAAATCTGATATCAAAACCTTAATTTTCATTACAAAAAATATTTCCTGAAAAAAATTATCAACAAGCATGACAAGATGCAGCACAATTGATAATATTGACATATTGATCCCTATTGAAGTCGAGAGATTTTTCGTTTGATTATTTGAACTTGTGTACCTTTCACATATTTTTTTTATTTCGTCTTCTGTTGTTATCAGGCTCAATAAATCAGTAAATATACAATACGAATATTGTCTATTGTATAACAGCACCAGTCTGATAACAACAATAAAGACAGCCTACACATATGTGACTCAAAAGAGCGCCGAAAAATAGAAAAAATAAAATAAAAAGTTTTTATATGCGAAACAAACAAGCAATAAAAATACGTTTTAAGCCCCTGCGAAAAAAAAATTGTGTGAGAGTTTCAAATGCATGTACAGGAATTTTTGAAGTGGAAATTTTGCAAAAAATGCACATTTTATCGTTTCATCTCGCCGTATCTGCATTTTCGTCGCAAATATTGCAATGTTAGGTAGAAATTTATAACATGTAGATTTAAAGAGAGAAAAATATAAGGCACAGATACATATTTTAGTTGTATATAACAACTTCAGCAGACCATGAACCTAATAACAAACACATATATATATATATATATATATACTTCCTCATTCTCTAGCAATTCACATTCAGTTTTTCATTAACACAAAAAAATAAATTGGATGTCAAGTGATATCGTGTCTATTGCTTCATACATAACATTTAGAGAAAAGCTTTTTCGCTTTTCACAATGATGATGATCATGATATGACGAGACTGACACATCAAGCTCATAAAAGTTAAAATGAAAAATTTATGGAAATTCATTAATGCTCTTCTGTTACATTTTTAGTGAAAAATAAATGAGAAGTTTGAGTTGAAAGTTTTTGATATAAAGTTTAATTAGCGAATATTTGATCAAATATGAGTTTTTTTATGAAAATCTACTAATTTCTTTTTTTTAAAAAAAACCTCTTTGATGTTTGAATTTTATTATACTTTTGATAGTCTGTTAGTTTGGGTGTACTGAAACAAGATTTGAAAATTTTGGAAGCTCGAAAATTAATTAAAAGTATTTAGACTGTATTTTGACGAGAGTGATGAGTTCGAATCCTATTGAAGATATAATTATGAACTAAGCTTTGGAAGATGGTAATTTTGACTTATCTCAAAACACTTTGGGGGTTTGAAACCTGATTTTGTGAAAATTTACTTTAATATAGCTCTTAACTTAGAGTTGTGGCCTAATTTGCTTGACAATACCTAAATTGCCTATAATATCCAAAACCTGAAAACTAAGTTCATTAAAAATTACTTTTTCTGTAACCTTACCTTACCTCCCAGTCACAATAACCCTCACAACTTACCCTTAAATTTTCCCTACTTGCTTTACAAATTTCATGCACTTCTCTTTTGAAATAATAATGTCTAGAAATTTGTCTCTGCAAACTTCCTTCTTTTTTTATATGCAACGAAACCAAATGGAGAGAATATGAAAAAAAGAAATAAAAGTTGTGACAACTTGAAACTACGTGACTCACGATTAAACTATACTTTGCAATTAAGGAAGTTTTTATAATTTTGTTTGAAATATAAAGGAAGGAACATAAAATTGCAGAGAATAAAAAAATATACAAGATTTAAGAATTTAAATTGTATTGGTAAAGTTTGTTCACTTTTGGTAAGGATTCTCATTCCTTCTACTTCTTTTTTTGCCGACTTATATTGCATTTTTCATTTTCATGAGATTTGTCGTAAAATGGATTTTAGAAAAAAAGAGCAGAAAGTTAGATTGGAAAATTCTTTTCTTATAATAAATAAAATAAAATTCTTTATTTCTTTTAATTTTTTATGGCTTTTAAATGACTTATGGGCGCCCAAAAGTTCATTGATTTAGATTTTTGCTTAAACAGATAAGAAGAAGAAAGTAATCAAAAAAGGAAACAGAACAAAAACTAGAAAATTTAAGGAGCAGAAAGACACTTGATTGGGTTAAGGAAGAAGAAGTCTTAAGGAAATTTCTCATTATTAAAAGTTTGTGGTTAAGATAATTCATAAGAGAATAAGGAAATTTAAGGAACATCAGCATTGTTGTGAACAAACTTTTTTAATCCTTTCAATTTATCTTTGGTACAGCTTTAGTTACATTATTTATTGTATGTTGACTCGTCAATAGATTCTTTAGGAAGATTATTGCAAAAAGTATTCAGATTCACAAATAGGATAGGATTAAGGGGGATGGGTTGAGGTTAATTTTGGATCTTTATTGATAAATTTTTCAATTTTTAGTCAGCCGATCTTTAAATTTTGTCGTTCCCTAGGGTTTTTTGAGAAAAAAATCTCAAAACTCCCCCTAATTTCTTCTTTGCATACAAAAATTTTTTTAACACTTTCTGGCTACGTTCCTGGTCGTTACACATAGAAAGTTCATTGCAAAATATTTTCTGGTTACATTCTTGCTTTAAATATATTTACGAATCTAAATTTATTGCATACACGTTCCTAAAAAAGCTTCTTTCTCATTATTTCCCATCTAAATTTTCGCAATAATATTTTGCTACAAAATGTCGACCCTACTCAGTGTAAACTCCAAACAATAAAATAAATCAATTTCTCAAAATAAACTTTCAGTTGTAAAACAATGCGAAACTTTCTAATTTTCAGCTAAAATACTTAAACTTTTCCAATCACCCACCATTTGTCTTCCCAACAAAAAATAAAAAAAAAATTAGAAGAAAAAGAAAACAAACCCGAAAACAACAATGCACAAAAAATTCTTGTGCTGAAAAACTTTTTCGTGTAATTTTTAAAGTCTTCTCGTTCTTCTCCCTCTCCTTTAAGTAATGTCAACCAAAATGAGGCACAAAAAAAGCACGCAAAAGAATGAAATTGAATGTCTTTCAATTATTTACGAGACATTAAATGCGGATGTGAACATAGAAGCCCAAAAAATGACGTTAATGATGTAACCCCGCAGAAAAATGAATCTTTTTTTGCTCATATTGATGTTACTACATGCGAAGAAAAAACGAAGGAAAAGGAAAATGTGATGGGACTAATGTAATTTAGATAAACAAGAAAAAAATTTGATTGATTGATTTTTTACAGAATTTCACTTTTTTTTCTTGTTCATAATGTTAAAAAGTTAACGACTCAGAAGAAATATTTTTTTTTGTCGTGATCTACAGAATCAATCTTTTGGAAGAAAACTGTGAATTAATTTTGAGAATTGAAGCTTCTTTTATCTTTTAGACATTCAGCCAGTTTTGGAGCCATTCACTTAGAGGTCAATAACTTTTAGTTTCAGACAAAATAATGAACTTTTGTCTTTTATTTCTAGGAAGTTTGAAGGAACTTGATGCTGTTATTCAATTAAATTATTTTTTATTGAGAAAATTCATAAATGATGTAACATATTCGGATGTAGAGAATTCTGATGCTTTATGAAAGAAGCAAGCAAAATAGAGCATTTTTTGATAAAACAATGGCAGAGGTAAGGTTAAACATTAAACTCAAGATTTCGATGGATGTCATTGATGAATAGACCAGGGGTTGACACCTTCATCCAGAACAAAAGGATTTTTCATCCTTTTTCATCCGGAACAATAGAAAATTTCATCCGGATGAAATTGTGCAAACCCTTAGTGAAAAGCTTCATGTGACAAACTCTTGAAAAATAATCAGATCTTATAAAATACATTTAATAAACGTCATAAATGCACAAAACCTGGAATAATAATCCAATAATTCCTATTTTCACAACAAATCAGTAAACAACTCAAGACTTAACTCCTTACAACTCCTTATCTGCACTATAATAAAAATTAAATTAAATTAAATTAAATTAAATTTCTACTTTTAACTACCAGCAAACGAGCATTTCCACAGAGCATGAAGCACAAAAGCAGTGACTCAAATGAAAAAAGGCAAAAAAGAGAGATCATAAAGAACCATAACATGCAGCTGTTGTCGCGTACTTAAAATTCATCAAATTCGCACGTTGTTTAACATCATTGTCAAGTTTACTGGAAATGGCAGCATAGAAGGATGTTGAGTCACAGAGTTGGAACTTTTTTCTACAAAAGCAAAAAATTAAGTAAACTTTTTGAAAAGTTATCAAGTTTGTCGTTCGCAAAGACAAAAGACACACACATCCTCTGACATAAAGCATTTCTGATCCGATAAAAGTATGTTTTCCTATCGATGTCACATAATCTATAGCTGTATATGTATGTTTTCACTCATCTTTTTTTATGAGAGTATGTTACATTGTTAAGTCAAGTGTCTCTTGTTCCATAGAATCCATTCGCACGTTATCTCAAACCAAAAAAAAAAGTTTTACATTCATGAAATTTTTTTTATATCCCATTCTTCAACTTTTTTTTCCTTTCCTCATTTCCTGTGTGACAACCGCAAACACACACCTACATAAATAAATTCTCATGAGTTCATGCTATAACATATATCATAACAACGTATATATATGGGCATCATATGTTGAGGATAGCAGCAGCAACAAAAAAAAACTGAGCTTTTAATTACACTTTACAGTAGCTTTAAAGCCAAACACATAAGTGGCAATGGCAAATGAAAGTCCATAAAAAATAATGGTGAAACAGGTGAATATAATATACTTGAAGAGCAGTAGCAGCACATACTCACATCTACTCATAAAAATAAATTTTTATGCACTATATATAGTTGTGACACTTATTCTTTATATCTTTATAGAGTGTTTAAATGAGAGAGAAAGTTGTCTGCATTTTACATGCATGACTGTAGTTTATTATTATCATTTTTTTCAGTTACCACAAAAGTGCTTCCTATTCTATGCATGAAAAATTAAGTTAGTTTGAAACTAAAAAATTACATTTCATAACTTTTATTTTAGCAACATTTTTATTCATATTATGGATGTATGAATATTTATTATGTCTTACTGACTGACATCAAAAATAAATTTTGAGCTATCAAAAGATCATAAAAGGTATATGGCATGCTATATACATTTTAAGGTGGCGCAGTAAAACTCAAAAATGTTTACAAAAACGGAAATAATGTATTTGAGCATATTACGCACAATACAGCACCTTTATGGCACATACTAATGAGATTTCCTTGCGATTTTCAAAATCAGTGAATGTGCTTGATGTTTAGAAAATTAAGGAAATTATGTCTTGAACAGAATCTTTAAAACTCACAGCATCATTTCGTTCTACTTCCGCATATGTTTTTATAAATTTACGAGACCTCAAAAACTTTTTCTGAACTTCCCAACTTGTCCTTTCCATTTATGCACTCACTGTTATTACTTTTCAACACTCACCGACAAACTGGGTAAATGTGCTTTCCACATGGATGTACTTTTTTATTATTTTTTATTTTAACTACTCTTCTGCAATGCGGTAAGTCGTGCATAAAATATTTGTAAATAATGAATTTATATGAGGAGTGAATGAATAAGTTCCTAAATCATTTACTTTTTTTCCCTGTGAATATTTAATTTTATTTTTATTATTTGTGATATAACTTTTTTTATGGGCTGATAATCATTATTTGGAATTTTTTATGATGCTTATTAGATAGGTTTGTGTTTGTATACTATGTTATAAATTAACATAGACTTTTAGTTCATAACACATTAGTTGAAAATGCTTGGAGAATTTGAAAATACATATTCAGGGATATAACCAGTGGAGAATTCAAGGGGGTCCAGACCTCTCTTTGAAAAAAAAATTCTTCTTTTTGCTAGGAGTTTTAACAAAAAAAGCATTTGGACCCTCAAATCTTTTGTTCCATGCAAAAAAAATCCTCCCAACAATTGTGGCTTCTTCCACTAAACAAAACCACAAAACTATTAAACCAAATTCTACTAAACCATCAATAATGTTCTTTTTACTCGCTGCAACCTCGATTGTTCCATTTCAAAATAATGTGTACCATTATGTGACAACATTCCATGTTCCATAATACATTAAATGTGGTTTTGAAATTTTATATCTACTCTTAAAGCTCATTCCATACTCATAAGAAAAAGAAAGAAGAAAAAAAAAAACATGTTAACGAAAATGAAGAAGATGCAAATGATATTGATTTAGAGAGGGAGGAAGTGAAATTTAATGTAAAAGTTTCAGTTTTCAAATGAGGGGCTGAAATGGGAAGCAAGTAAAGTTTCCCTGCCTTTATTTTTCCTTTAATGTAGGGCAAAATAGAAAATTGGAGAAAATTACTTAAATTTTTTAGTCTACGAAAAAATCTTTAATGGCACTGCTGAAAAATGTGGGGCATCTTTTAGTTGATAATTTGTGTAATAAATTAAACTTTCTATGTGACCTATAAAAATATTGTTGTTGTTGTTTTTTAAGGGATGGATTTTTACAACTTCACATGAATTTTTAATCATATCTGCATGGAAAAAATGGGACGTTTGCATATCGTTGGGTAAATTAAGAATCTGCTTTACATTACGAATAAATAAAATTAAATTCATGTCTTTTATGGTTGTTGTTTAGAGACAGACTAGCTTGGGATGTTGTTTGTCATTAAACAAAAATGTACTGAGAACTTCGGTATGTAATTGTATAAATCTTGGAAGGACTGTTTTGGTCAAGATGTTGTTGATTTGAGGATTACAATTCAAATTTGATGTAGCTGACAAATCGGAGATTATTTCTTAAAAGGCTGGAGGTTATTGGTGAATTGTTGGGTTCCAACTGTAACTCTTAAAGGCTTGCAAAATTCTTGCAAAATTGTTGTCAATATTGATGATTTTTCCAATAGCTTACTCCTACATTAGGTCAGTAATCGAAAATCCTTCCTCGAATCAAACTTTTAAGAAGCTTTGAGTCAAAATCTTTATTTGAGCCATGAAGGCTGTTCTGTCCCATTCGTATGTTAAATCCACGAGTTCAAATTCAATACTGGGGGACCTCGATTTGAGTAATTGTTTGGTTCCGGAAAAAATCTACTCAAATCGAATTTACTCAAATCGAAATGTATGGAAAATGACCGTTAAAAAAAGAAAATTTGAATTTTTGTATGGGAGCACTTTAGTTACTCAAATCGAAATTACTCAAATCGAAGTTACTCAAATCGAGGTCCCCCAGTAAATCGAAACATTTACTTACAGCAAAAAAGCAGCAAACTTGAACATTAATTTTTCCCTAGTTAACCTTAAACATGACATTTTCGTCTCCCCTCAATATTTACATCCACATTTTCCTACAAACATACATAGAAATACACTCACGACTTCCTTCATATTTTTATATTCACTCCAATCTATTTATCCAACTTCCACAATGTTTATAGTTTCAAGACATTTCCTGTAACTTCAATCATTCCATCATGCTATGCCATGCAATGTAATGGAATAGAAAAAAAAAATCATTTCCTTCATTCATAAATTCCATTACTTATTATTCGCAAATGCAGTCAATTTAAAATATATAAAAAGAAAGCATAGAGTGTGTTTCTTCATTTTCTAAATCATATTGCTGCTTATAAAAAAACTTGTTACAATGAACAGTAAGAAAAGATTATATTAAGCATAAAGGAAAAAGGAAAAAAAAAATATTGCAAAGTCATGAAAAATCTGTCACAAAGTTATTTATATTTTTGATAAAAATTATATTTATTTGAATTGGATTGTAGTGCGGTTTTCATGGTTATGGAAAAGTAAGACTGATTCGTATTAAAATTCTTGATGATTTCTACCCTAATTTTAGGCAGCTATGATTTAAGTAAAATAACTTTAATTTTTTGAATTTAGTCAATTTTATTTAATAGGATTCGACCCAACAACTTTCAAATTTATTTATCAAATCTAAGTCAATCCTTTACCAACATGTAAATTCAAATGAAATTATATCCGTCTTCAAAATTTAAATTCGATTTGAACCACTTCAAATTTTTCCAACTTACAAAATGCCTCACTTTAGCGAACTTTCATTCTTCCATAACTTTTCATTTCTACTCAACATCTTTTTTTCTTCAGCTTTTCTTTCTGTATGAGCATGCAATCTTCCATGTTTGACTCATGTACAATCGAACAACGGAAAAAAATTCTTTTGCATTTCAAATTGAGATATAAAAAAAATGGAATAAAAATATAAAAAAAAGTTCTCCCTAACTTCCTTATTATTTTTATATACTTCTATGCATATTTTATTCTTTTTTACGATCTTTTGCTGCTACTGTTGTTTTCTTTGTAATAAATACCCTTGGAATTTAAAGGTGAATAACCTTTGTGTGTGGATATATATATATATGAAAAAATATGCATAGTCGTCATTACCTATATATTAATGTGGCGCGTTTCCCATGCAAATATAATATAAACTTCAAGATTGAAAGAATTTTTTTTGTAGGGAGTAAAATAATGCAAGTACAAAAAGTCGATGGGGGATTCCCTTAGTAAAGTTTTCTTGAGAAATTATTCAAAGCTACTTGTATGGCAATTATGTGGAATATCTGATATGAATTTTTATTGAAGTATGTATTAAACCCCATTTTGTATAAATTTGATTTAATTACTGAATATTTGGGAGTAAATCATGCCATTTTTGTACTTGGGGGATTCGATTTGAGTCGAGTCGATTTGAATTGTTTTGATTTTAGTAACTAAAGTGTCCCTATACAAAAATTCAAATTTTCTTTTTTTTAACGGTCATTTTTCATACGTTTCGATTTGAATAAATTCGATTTGAGTAGAATTTTTCCGGAACCAAGCAATTACTCAAATCGAGGCCCCCAGTATAGTTCCTATGCATTAATTTTCTATGGTTCCAATTTTGTATGTGTCAAGGGACGGTCTTACGACTTTCTACTGATCTAATGGTACCTTTTAAAAAAAACTAGATTCTATTTTTTATTGATTCTTAACACCTCTACTTTTCGAGACAAAACGGCAACTATCTTTACCGGAAACATGTCAAAAACCTCTCGTTTTAAAACGTGAATATCAAAATATAATAAAAACAAACAAAGAATGAATAATAAAAATTGGTTCGTTATGAGTGAAAGAAGAAAAATTTTACTAAAAACTTTAGTTATAAAAACTTCCAAAAAATTCGCTCGTTGCGATAAAATGCATCGTACATACATAATATGCCAGCAAGGAAAAGGCAACGAAAGGAGAGTAAAATATGAAAAATCGATAATGCTAGTCACGGAAATGTGTCGGTGAAAAGCAAATGATGTGTATTTTCTTCATGAAATTTATATATATTCACGTATAGATTTAGGCAATAAAGGTCTACGTTAGTCTACCATTTTTTGGCATGTGTCAAGATTTCCTCTTACCTTTTAAAAGATTCTTTATGTATGTGGTAGATGGTAATCTACGACATACCACAAAGATGATAGAATCTTACACATGAATTGGTAAATAAATTTTGGGTGAGGAAAACCAAAGTAAAATTTTAAGGCTTTCCACCTTTTTTACGAGTAACTCACTTTAATCTTCAAAGTTCCTTTTAAACTTTTCTTTTGCCTTGAATAATTTTTTTGAAGTCTATGAATAAATTGTTTTAGGAAATTAAGACAATATTGCGGGCTGTATATCAAGTACACTTCTTAAAATTTTGATGTTTTTTTCATTTCTACCCTCATTACGATATTTTTAAAAATAAGTAAGAAAGTTAATAATTCACAGGAATTAAAGCGCATTTTTTATGAAAAATAAAAACTGTCACAAAACAGATTTTTAAATTTGCAAAAAAAAAATCGAACCTAGACAGCCAAAATAAAAACAAAATCACATCCAGTCACAAGAAAAATGTTATCAAAAAAGGGATTCGTTTTCCAGCATAAAAAACTCTCGTTCTCGTACATGTGAATATGAAGAGGCTTATTATAACATACAACATCATCATTAGCTTCTTAAATACTCTCAAAACTTCCCTCATTCAGCTCCCTTTCTACCTGACATTTTAAAGAAAATTCATTTAAATTTATATAATAATTAGCAGTATTTTATCATACTATACTTAGTTATGCCTTAAAATGAGATTTTCCTAATTTTGTTTTCCCGTTCTCTGCCTTTTTTTGGCAAAAGTAATGGCAAAATGGAGCTTCATAGGCAAATAAAGGTGTTGATGATGTGAAATCTAAATAGAGAATTATTCTTATGTAGTAAGGAGGAAATGGAAGGAAATTTATTGGGGATAAAAGGGGATAGATTTCTGGAATCCTTAAGGAATATTAGAAGGGTTAGAATGTTATTGTTATTCATTATCCAGGTCTGGTGATTAAGTTACTAAAGTAATATTTTATGCTAAATATGGAATGGAATTTTGACTCTTTCACCTTTTGGGTTCATGATGATTTGTGTATTTTGGGCATGATTCGATTGGATTTCATCAAAGCTTCCCTCTCCATAGAATTTTAAAAATTTAATTCGTCTTAAATGCTTTTGAAATTTAATTTTTAATAACATTACTTCGACTATACAAAATTAATCCCCACAAAACTTCCAAATCCAATCAGCAAAAAAATTTAATTAGAAAACTCAAAAATCGCATCATATCTTTCACAAATGACTGCGTAAATCACCACTCATAATGCTTGCGGAAATGTTTCACAAATGCGGTTTTCAATTTGAAAAATTGCTCACAAGGGACTCGTCATTTACAATAATTTTTTCATATTCTTAGAATAGAAGTTATAAAATATTGAATAATAAATTAGGAATATTTAAGTTTAATAAGTTAAAAAAAGGAGGAAAATATCTCGAGGAGATTGAGTGAATGCTTGGAGGAAGGAGGAAAAAAAGATAGACAAATAAGAGAACTGAAATGATTTAATTTTCACTGCTTGAAGGTAATAAAGACAGAACGGAATGAAAAACGGAGAAATTTTTTTCTTCTTGTTTCCTTTCCATAAAAACCAAAGAAACTTTTCATCATCTTTATCTTAAATGTTTACTTCATCTGAAAGAGATTTTTCCGTTATGTACACATTTAAACCTGATGTGTGCAATTCAAACATTGTGTCCGTTACAGTTTCCAAATAAAAGTGCAAAAATTACATTTTTGTCTGTCTGCCATGCAAAATTCGAAATTAAATACCCCTTGTTCGAAAATTCGAAAAAATTTAAATTCAAATTAAAGCATTATCGTGTAGAATTTATCAAAGTAAATAATTGAACCCATGATTAAGGACTAAGATGATGTCAAAAAAGTGATAAAAATTTAAAATAGATATTAAATTCAAGAAATAGCGTAACGTATTTTTTTGAATTTTCAATTTCCGAATAAACTTAATTGAATACCCCTAGACTTTCGATAAGTCTGTCGAACATGAATTGCGCACATCAGATTTAAACAATCCCTTTTTCATCTTCTTAACTGTGCTATGCGGTGCTGCTGTTTGTACTGGATGTATATATGTGAGAGACAGAAAGAAGCACGAATATATTTATGGGGGTGAAAAATTTCCTTTAACTTATTTCTTACAATTTCTTCATCATTTTCCTCTCAAACACATTCATACTGGAAAATTTCAGATACTAGAAATGGATCTCGTCTATTTGGGGTGATTGGAAATTCGATTATTATTATTATTATTTTTTTTTTATTAAAAATAATTTCGTCAAAAATTTTGAAATTTTGTTTTCAAAAAATTTCATTAAATCTTCCGAAATATTTCACATAAAAATCGTAATGAGACTCTAAATTTGAAGGTTTTTGCAAATATTAGGTATATCTAGTCAAATCTGTTTACTCATATATATACTACCCTTGAATTAAGTGAAAAATTTGCAGAAGTAATGCAACCTATTTACTAAAATACTACTGACCGATTTCTGATTATATTCCTGCATCCCAAAACCCAATAATTTTCAGAACAATCAAAATATTTACTCAAAAAAAATCCTAACCTACCAATTACCCCGACAAACATTTGTATATTCACGTCAAAGCAATTGCAAATTGGAGCAAAGAACTCCAAGCATTACTATTTACTTAAAATGTCCAATGATAAAATCTTGCTCCTTTTAAAAAGGTCACAGTATGTAAATAGAAACCTCACCCTTAGAACTCCCTCGATATACATAAAAGAAAAATCAAAATAATTGAGAATATTCACCAAATCATCTCTACAAAAAAATAGGCCAAAGCAATAAAAAGCACAGACAACTAAGGAACATTATGCATAAGTAATATTTAGAACAAAAGAGATTACAAAAGATCTTGTTTATTAGATAATGTATATCTATATATAAAATATTTTTACCGCTTCATGTTGCATGTAAATTCTTTCTCTGCGTTAACCATTCTTTAAATTCAAATACCGGCGTAAGGATGTAAAGTATTAAAAAGGGGGGAAGAACGAGAAAGTTTCGAAAAATTATGCCTCTCTGAAAATTTTATGTTCTCGACATTGTTTAATTACATACAGTATAGCAAAAAATAAAAAAAAGAATGAAAGTTAATAAAGAAATAATAAAGTGAAATCTCATTTCAGCATTTAGTACGCAGGGTGGAATTTCCGTTTATTGTTATCGTGGTAGGAAATATTTTTCCAATGTTGAATCGTTATACACATGACAAATTTATGTCAAACTTTTTTTTTGCTTCCTTTTTTTATTATTTCAATAATAAAATGAGGTCTTTTGTGTTGTTTATTGCACACTTGAACGGAATACGCAGTGCCATGAACTGCTTGCCGATTAGATAGAAACATGAAACGTGATTAAATGACAAGCATTCAAAAGGTATGTTTTGTGGTAAATAGATAAAGACATTCCAAATTATGTTTATCATTCGCAGTTTCAATTTATTTTATGTCTTTGTCTTTCAATAAAAACGCTGGAAATTTTCATTTCTTAATGGGATAGAATTGTTCTTTATCATGTCACTATGGTAACTTTTATGAATTTCGTTGAATGCTTTTTACATTTCTGTTATGTTTTTAATTATAGTAATTAGAAATGTTTGTTGTCTCCCACTTTTTTTTGGGAGAGATAATAAGAAGCAATAAGGAACCTTCCATGAATTGCAATTTAAATGCGCATTTTGCTGGTCTTGTTTAATGGAATTTTCAGCATTTTAGTCTGTGACCCTTAAGGATGATTGTTCTAAATGCAACTTTTAAAATTTTTTTTCTTACTGCTAAATGAAATATTCAGACGTCCTGGATATGCATCAAATGCTAAACATTTAATTTGAATATGTTTTAATTTTCGTGTCAAAAATCAACAATTTAAAACATAAATTATTTGACAAATTTAAAATTTGAAAAAGTAACACATCAACATACCTAAAATGAGTCATCCTGTCAAAATTGCAAAAAAAAACATTAATTATAGATATCATTCTTCAAAGGCTTCAGAAATGAGTAATTGAATGTGAAACAGATATGAAAAAAAAAACATAATAACATCCTCCTCATTCTATTTAATTTAATTTCTTGCAAGGGATGAATTGCTCTTGAATATATAATATCAAAAGAACACAAAAACAGCAAGAAAAGCTTTTTTTAAGAACATTTTCTTCTTTGCCATTTCCGTTAATTAGAATTTTCTGCGTTGGAGAAGATGTCTTAATCATATAATTGTTGTTTTGATGGGGTTCTGTTGGTGTGTCTGTTCTTTTTTTTCGATGAACATGTTCTTAATAAAAATGTTTTTAAATTAGTCTTGAATCTGTTTTTCATTAAAAAAAGTGCTTGCGGTCACTTTTTTGCATTAATTATGTGAATTTCGTTACCTACTTTAAAGTGGTGTTTTTTTTTGTGGAATGGGATTGGGAATGGGAATGGGAATGGGAAATACTTTCTGGAGTATTTTCTGAGTCAACACTTTTGATGTCACGTTTCAAAAAATCCTCCAAATTAAATTTTAGTTTTTGGAATCTTTAACCTAAGTCTTGATAGACTGTACAGCAATACTAGTAGTTCCCCTAGTGTAAGTTCATAAAAATTGTAACATTTAAGGAGGGGGATAGGTATAGGATTTTGGAACGCACTATCATAAAATTTAGCTAGTTTAAAAATTACAAATTGTAGAATCAGAATTATTTTATTCAAACTAGTTAAAATTAGGTTCTGGAAATGACTGAATGAACATTTCAAAACAAAATAAAAAATTTTATGTACATTTCTCAGTACTTAAAAACTAAAAATGACGTCACAAACTTCACAATAAAAAGCTTAAAAAAATATCCATTCACAATCCTTGACATTTTATCTTATTCTAATGATTTTATGCCACGTTGATCTAACTATTCTTTTGCATGCTTGCATTATCGTTTTTCTTATTTATTAATTCAACGCAAACACCGCATACAAAAGCATCGTTTCTCTTTTAATTTCATAATTATTTTCCTCTTCTGTGTGCTCACTCTCATTGCTTAACAACTCAACTATGAAAATGCCATCAGTCTCAGTATCGCATTTATTTATATATTTTTAATTTTAAAAGCATTCTCAATGCTGAAGGCTTCTCATTAGCAAGAAATGAAAATAATAAAATATAAAATGCAAAAAATGTCTCTTAACCTTTTTTTTCATTACTCGTTAATGACATTAATTTCAAAAGGAATGAAAATGGAGAGAGAGAAAAAAACATGAAAATGTCAGAAATTGAAAGCTCTTCTGTTTTTCATTAAACAACGTGAAATAAAATAAAAGAACGAATCAGCAGAAAAAAAGAGCGAGAATTTTAATTTATATGTTGAGCGTCGTTTCTTCTTCCCTCATTGATGCCATTTACAGGCTTACATTCAATTGAATGATGATGAATTTCATTGCATTTAATTTTTCATGATGAAATTTTGTAGAAATGACATAAAGTAAGTGGAAGTAGCAATGAGAAGTAACAAAGAAAAATTCAACAATAATAAAATTTAAAAGTAAATTGTCGCTAAGACGCTTTCATATCCTCAAGCATTTTCGTTTTTTATTTCACAGCGGCAAATAATGTAGGTAAATCAAGTTGTAATTTTTTGACGATTTTGTAAAAAAGTTTTGGCGCATTTTCTTAAGGTTCGATTTTTTTGCTAGCACATATTGTATTTTAATATTTGTTATCCTTAAGTAGGTAGATAAAGTAGGTATAGATTGGTATATAAAATAGTTAAATTTTAAATTATATTTTTGAAATTTATTTTAAAATTGTTTAAAAAAATTTTTCAACTTTTTCCCTTAGTAAAGTTTTTTGGCGTACGCTTACATATACGTACGCCATCCGACCCAATTTGTTCTTAACACCTCAAATAAAGTTCAAATAAAAAATTTCAAAAATTCTTGAAAAATTTCAAGACAAATTGCACATTTTTTCCATCCACTAAAAAAACTAAGGTTCACAAAATAATTTAATACTTCGTATTAAATTTGCTTTCTGACTTGCTTTGTATAAAATTTATACTACTAAACGTATTTTATAATAAAAAATTTTTCTTTATTTTTATTTCATTCATTTTGTGTACGAAAAAAAATCTTTTTATATTTTTTTTTTTCGCATATTTTTAAAATGACCTCAAGGGAATGTTTTAAAACTAATTTCAATCAAATCTTTTAATCTCGTACGCTAAAAACAAACGAAAGTCGCAATAATGATGAAGATTTTTGCTGCTTGTCAGCGGTTACTGTTTTAATCTTATGATACTTATTCCATGCTGTCATAAAATTTTCTACCTTTTCTTAGATTTTTCGAAGTTTTTTATGCCATTGGCACTAAATAAAGAACGAACAAGCTCCAATATGTTTTAATATTTCTTCTGTTCTATATGTCTTAATGGTTCTTATCAGCAGAAAATTGATTAGACATCGATGCAAGCTGCTTCACGTATTTGTGTAATAATGTTATACATGGTAGATATCTTAATCTATTTTATGGGAAAAGTCAATTACTAGAAAGTATTTTTGACGCCATAGCTAACTCATACCATAATATAAAAGAAAGCTTGTAAAACGTAGCAAAAATAAATGTCAGATAGTTATGAAATTTAATCAATCAATTTTATCACACGACAAGTTTTCATGTACTTCTTCATTGTTGCATCTATAATGATTAATTTTCTAGTGGTTCGTAACTTTGACTTTGATTTACATTTACGCAAATAAAGTTAGATAAAAAGGCATAAAATGTATCTCAAACTTGTTCAATGTCTTTTGATTGATTTGGAAAAATAGTTAAAATTTGTTTCACGTAAGACAAAAATGTCTTTCTTGCCATTTTTCATGTTTAAAAATTGTTCCATTCTTTTTTTGATTTTATTCGTATAAATTTCAATATTGTCCCAATTTCAATATTTATGCCATAATAATTAATTTTTTTATAAAAAAATTCTGACGGTTATATAAAATCTTAATGTGACACCTTAGCCAAACCTATTCCAAATCTGCCTCACATTGTCACCAATAATTTTTCAAAATTTAATGACCTATTCATAAAATTTGAAACAAATCAAGTCCATAAATCTATTCTAGTTTCCCATCCCAAATCAATTACTACGCAATTAAAAGACAAGTAGATTAACCAACAAACAAGTGCTAAGCTTTTTCGATTTCCTTCCACTTTTATTATTTCCTCAGCATTATCAGTTTTATGTTGATTGATAATCAGAACATGAGTCACATATTGTTTTTAATGCTTATCAAACAATAAACTTTCCTTATGACTTATTTTTCTTGCTGGTTATCAAACATCCAATATGATCGATAACATAATTGGTTTATTACAATGACTGGAAAAACTATTAAAATTTTTATTATGGCATCGTACATGTGCAGATTATCATAATTATTGAGGAAATTGTGATAGTAAATAATCTGATGATTGATAATAAAATAAAAATGTTGACATTTTTTGTTGCTAGTAAATCATTCCAGAATTTTTTACACACTTTTATTGTGCTAAATTGATTATTTCTGTTATAAAGGCTAATAAAGATAGTCGACCTACCCCACTTGATATAAAACCTACAGCTTTTGATAATAGAAGAATTTTTTATAATTTTTTTTTTGTCTTTTATTATATTTTGATGACTTCCATCCATCAAATAAAAGTGACACCGAAGAAAAAAAAATCGGAAGAAACTGACGTCATTTTATTGAATATTTTATGAATTAACACTTATATTATCCTTATTGTTAACACTTTTGATATTTACCGACACATTTACACTCTTAATCTCGAAACTCAATTGGATTTTGATAAGCTTTTAATTCGACTTCGATAAGAGTTCATTTGTTGTTTTGCCGATACAATTGATTGTGTCTATATAAGTGCTTGCTTTTGGCTATAATCCAATTAGTTGATTGAAAAAGTTTTTTGAACACATAAGTGAGGATAAGAAAAAGTGAATTAAGAAAAATATTTTTTTGTATTGTGAAAAAGAAAGAAATTGAAAGCAGAACAAAAGACTGAATAGAAAAATAATTTTGATAAAAAAAATTGATGCCAAATAATTAAAATTGAAAATGAGGACTTTAGTGATAATCGGTGCAATATTATGTGCAGTTCCGTTGATTGCAGGAAGTGGAAGTAAATGTGACCTAAAAATATTTAAAATTTAAGAATTTTCAATTAAAATTTCATAATTTTAAGATTTAATAAAATTCTTGAAATCAATATGAATTTAAAACTTTTAATAAAATTTTAATGAGAATGAGTAAAACAATCAGACGGATTAAAGCAACTGAAATTTGTGAAATTATCATGAAATTTTTATTTTTTTAAAAGATTGTGCAAAATTTAAATAAATCAAATTGCATTGAAACATATATTGAGATAGAAAATACAGGCAAATTCCAGTCTAAACTACTTAAATTCTGAAAATGAACCAATCCTCTGCTGTGCAAAATTCAATAATCTATATTACATAATTCGATTTCACATAACCAAAATCATCCATTGATTGTACATTGAGTTAAATGTACTATTAATGAACGGTCTAAAATTCTTCCATTCATGGACAAAAAAAAAATAATCTTCCATTCAACGTTCCATTCATATTCCCTAAAAATTCCCCTGAATTACATACTTCACAAGAGCTAGCAGAAATCGCATATATAAGGCCTCGACTAATTTGTATGAAATTTATAAGTAATTATAAGTAAATTATTAAATATTATTATCTCGCACACATGTGTTTGAGATTTTTTAATAATTGCTTAATATGTGACTTAATCGTATTATGTCGCAAACTTTACCTTTTCAAAGTTTCAGTGCGTTTAATTAATTTATTTAAATACACTAACACAACAACAAAGTTTTACATAAACAAAGAAAATAACGAAAATTTTTCAAAAAAAAAACGTTCAAAATGGACCGTCGAAAAATCATCCATTGATGCTCCATTAATGTATTCCATTAACGTTCCATTAAATCTTCCCTAAAATCGTACATTTCAAAGGACAATATCGTCCTTAGGACGATACATGGAAAGTACGAATGGACTATACATGGAATATTTCAATGTAATACATTGATCTTCCATTCGCGTGATTTTGGTTATGTGGGATTGGAATTTCAAGTTTTTCAAAATATTGATAAAAGAAAATAAATTTTTAATTGTTAAAAACCCCAGAAAGAGTTTCAATTCCTCAAATATCATCAATTAGTGCTGTTAAAATTATTGTATAATTGATGTGTAATTACTATCAATTATATTTTGCACTTTATTGCAATTCATGTGAATCATTAAAAATTAAATCCATTCGGATTGGAAAATTATCAAGAAGATCATTAAAATTTTATGGATTTGAATTCCATTCGCATGACATTTGATGAAATAATTTTTCAATAAAGTTTGTCTGTCATTTCATGATATTAAAGGAAAAATAATTAATCAGAATGACAGAAATTATCCACAAAAAAAATTCCACAAAAACTTAATTTCTCTTAATGAATAATTAACCTGACGAAAATGTGAAAGAAAACTAAGTTCAAGAGCTCCTGTCTGTGTCATCGATAAAAGTAGGAAAAATTAATTTTAAATTCCAAAACTTTTCCTTTTCTTCATCCAATGTTTTTCAATTAAAACTTCAAATTAAAAAAAACGGCACGAGGAAAATTTTGTTGAGTACAAAAATAAAATAAAAGAAGAAATTCTATGATTGATTTGAGTTTAAGTGCTTGAAGCACTCGAAAAATATTTTTCTGTGCGAAAAATTTTTGATAAATGCAGACAACAAAATACATCATCATTTGAAGTGCTTTAATCACGTCTGATAATCATAAATACCTTTAAATTGTTTACTCATGCCTTACATTTTTTTATCTTTTGTTTTTCTTAGAAAAAGTTGTTTGCTATTGGAACTCATTCGTAAGTTGTCAATAAATTTTGTGAAATTTCCAAAAAAAAAAATGTAATTTTGATGTAATTTCAGTCAGTGAGAAATGAAGGACTTAAAGGAATGTTTGGAGTGAATGACATAGATCCAAATATTTGCACTCATATAATCTACACATACATTCGATTTACAGCAGGAATGATTGTTTTTCCTGATTATGTTGAAGGTAATAATATTGCAATAAAATAGTGAAATAAAAAATTTATTTGTAGTTGGATGATAATCAGAAGTGTTAATTTTTAAACAAGTTTTTAGAAATTTACCGACTGAGTTGTGAATTATGACATTTAAATGATAATGATTTAATTACCTTTACACGTGTTTTTGTTGACATATGAGCTTTAGAAAGTTAATTTATTAGCCATCTTAATTAATAGTGGCATAGCAAGGGAGAGGATGAATGGGTCATAGGTCAAACTACCCCCTCCACTTAAAAATTCTAGGAAAAATTATGCTAGTAAAATTTTTTCCAAATTGATGAGGGTCATTAAAACTAAATAATTTCATCCATTAAAATACTAGCTAAACACCTTTTTCAAGATAATGCCTTACAATTTATAATCAAGTTTTAAAAAAATAATCTCTAACAAATATTTTCACAATTCTCTTTTCAGACGATCTTATTGCATTCAAAAATCTCAAAAATCGAAACACAAATCTAAAGCTTCTTATTGGCGTTGGTGGTCCACGTCAAGGAACTCAAATTCCATCCAACATCGCAAGCACTCCAACGACTAGAAACACTTTCTCGCAAGCTGTAAAATCATTTATTGAACAATATGGACTTGATGGATGTGATTTTGATTGGCAATGGCCAGGTCAAGGCAGTGGATCATCAACTAGTGATAAGGATAATTTTGTTTTGCTGTTACAAAGCTTAAGAAATGTTTTAGGAACAAGCAAAGTTTTATCAATTTCTGTTGCACCGAAACAAGAGGATATTGACAAGTCCTATGATGTCTTGAAAATCCATCAGTATGTAGATTTTATCAATTTAAATACTTACAATTTCCATGGAATAGAAGGTGAAACAGTCACAGCTTTTCATTCACCATATCGAAAGGCACCAAATGATTTAACAATAGAAGGTGAATGGAATTCGATTTCAGTCGTTGGAAATTGGTTGAGTAAAGGAGTCCCATCAGCTAAATTGACTCTGGGGATTTCAACATATGGAAAGAGTTTTACATTAACAGACATAATGCAAACTGGCGTTGGATCCCCAGTTAGTGGACTTGGTGCAAAAAGTGAATTTTCTATTGAAAATTCAAATACCATTCCATACATTGAAATTTGCAATAACATATTGAAGAACGTAAGATGGCAGTCGTACTGGAATTCAGCTCAATTCTCACCATATGCAGTGTTTAATGCAAATCAGTGGGTGGGATATGATGACTTGCAAAGTGTAAAAGCTAAAATTCATTTAGCATTGGATAATAATCTTGGTGGACTTAATTATGCTACAATCGATCGTGATGATTTTTGTGAGTTTTGCATTATATTTTTTAAAATTTAGTTCATATCATAAATTTATTTAGAAATTTTTGCAAGTTTTTGATAAGTGTATGGGCTTTAATTTTTCACAAATTTTTCGAATTTAATAATGAACATTTCGAAAATTTCAGCTGGGAACTGTACTGGAACTAAATTCCCTCTTATCAAAATTGGATATGATGCTTTGGTCAACGATGTAAGTATTTTTTAATTTTTTTGTATTTTATTTTGTATTTAATTTTTTTAAATTTTTTTAGATTCTTCCAACAAATCCTGCAACTACCACTACCCAAAAACCCACAACAACCAGTACCTCCAGTACAACAACTAGTCCCACCACAACTAGCACTTCCAGCACAACAACGACCACAAAACCACCTGAGGTTCCGAAAACGACCACATCAGCTGTAAGCAAAGATCCAGATACTGATGACAAAAGTACTTCAACTGAACCTATAACAGAGCCTATTACAACAACCGTTGAAATAACAACTGAGCAAGTCACTACGACTATTGAGCCCACAACTAATGAGCCTACAACGGAGGAACCTACAACAAGTAAATAAATTTTTCGAAATTATTTTTTTTTTTTTTAATTTTTTAATAAAAATATTAAATTTTAGCATCCACAACAACCAAAAAATCTACAGTTCCAAAAACCACAGTCACTCGAACCACCACCACACGAACCACGACAAGTGAGAACCCAACACCATCAATCACACCTGGTAATCTTAATTCTATTGGAACAACCACGAAGAAAATTGAAAGTGATCCTCAAACTACATCCGATTTTTCAACCACACAAGAAATATCAACTACTGTTACGACTGAAAGATCAACGACTACCAGTGAAATTACAACATCCACAAAATTAGATATAACAACTGAAAAATTACCTGCAACAACTTCAACAGGACTTCCAACACCCCCAGCTACACCAAATAGCAATCTTAGAACTACATCGAATTCTCAAACTACACGTACGAATTCCCAACTAGCCATATCAACTCAAACTAATTCTCCAACAACTATAGTTACACAACCCATTCAACAAACTACTCCAAGCCAAAATAGACCAGCAGTACAGACCACTTCTGTTAGGACAACTTCGTATTATATTCCAACACCTCCAGTGACACCTGGAAGGAAAGTTAAGAGATCGGCAGATTTTATAGCTGAAAAATCATTTATATGTCCTAAAGAGGATGGAAAGTTTAAAAATCCTGATGATTGCAAGTCGTACTTTATTTGTGTTAGAAATGTTCCTTATAAGTTTTATTGTAATTCTGAAAAATATTACGATGAGGCTAGCTATCATTGTGATGATCAATCGAGATTGAGATGTTAAAAATTATAAATTATGTTTTTTTTTTAAATTTATTTTGAATTTTGATATACCTACTATTATAATTATTTAAATTTAAAATATAATATTTATTATTAAAGATATGAAAAGTTCAATAAAAATTCCTTTTATCTGAATTAGGTAAACTATAAGAAAATTTTTAAAAGAGTTGTTTTAATTTATAGTAATGAAAGTTTTTGGCAAATTTTATTAAAATTTTATTTGCTATCATCAGTTTAATTTGTTAGGTAATTTGGATTGTATAAATTTTTTTCTTAGAATTTATTCGAAATTTCAGCCATCATGAATCCCTAATAACCACGACCGCTAAAAGTTAGTTAAAAGCTAGATTTAAGCTAGTGTATCTGAAGATAGCCGTGAGATAAACTATCTGAACACTAACTTTTAAAGTTTCTGGTTATTGGGGAATAGGATTAAAAGTTTCGCACGATGATGACGAGGAACGTCAAAAGAAAAATAACCACACGAAATAAATTCAACTAGCTAAAAATTTATATTTTGGCCAAAAAAATCACCACTCAAAGACATTTTATGAATGAACCTATTTCCTTTAAGCGGAAGATCAAATAAATAATTTATGATTCCAAGTATTGACAATGGCACTTCAAGTAATCAGAACTATTGAATTTTCAGGTTAATCTTTATTGAATTTTAATAGCTTTCTTATCAAAGCTTATCTTTTGCTTTATAAGCTCATGTAAGTCGATATCTCTTTTAGTAAGCAGCCGAAATTTGTGAATGATTTTAAAAAACATTAAGAAAACAGGAAAAAATTGAAGAATAATTTCAAGTAAAAGTGAAAAATATTTTTAAAAAAAAATTATAAGAACTGATAAAACAAAAGTGAAAGGTTAAAACAATGAAAATGCTAGTGCATTATTTTGTGATTCTAGGAGCTTTATCTTTTTCATTAGCTCAACAAAGTAAGAAAATTGTTACGTAAACATCTTTTAAAATATATGTGCGTCACAGTATCTTGACAGTATCCACCATTTTTGAAATGAAAAAATTTATGAAAAAATTTTGAATAAAATTTATTTTGAACTTTTCATTTCTGAAATTGTTAAGAAAGTGTGTTGTGATATTCATAAGTTTAAAAAGTTTAAAAAAATATGCAAATTGAAATTTTACAATTGAATTTTTATTATTAAATGTTTTCCAGAAAGAGTTGTGTGCTACTGGAACTCAGATGTAAGTGAAAATCAATTAAAATTCTCAGAAAATAAATCGCAAAACATAATCATAATAAAAGATATCCCGATTTGATTTCTAAAACCCAACAACTTCTTTTATTAATGTGGATAATCCTAAACAGAAGATTATACACTCTTTTGGATTATCCAGAGTAAAACGAGTTATTGAGTAAAACAGGTCAAAAGAGGTGAATTGATAATATTTTACAAAAAATTTACAAATAAACTGATTCCGAAAAAATGAAACGAATCCAACCTGGAAGTTCAAAAGTTTGTGTTTGTTAAATGATAAGACTTTTTTTCTTTTAAAAAATCTTTTTCGTATGTACATAAGTGCAGTTTTTCTTTTTCTGAACTTAGAAGTAGCCCATAAAAAATTATCTTTATGACATTTTTTAAGAATACAGGAATTAATTGTAAATATTTTTGGGAAACCATGATAAGCAACCATAAAAAATCATTTTAATCTATAACTCTCTCAAAATAATTTTCTGCATATTAATATTTTTTTTAAAATTTTTACAGTCAAGTAGACATGCAGGCCAAGGAAAATTCGAAGCATCCGATATTGATCCAAGCATTTGTACTCACATCATCTACAAATTCATAATTTTCAATCCTAAACTTGTTATTTTCTTTAAGCCACAAGGTAGGTATATTCCTTTGAAAATATAATCTATATCACTAAGATAAGATGTTTTGATGTCAATTCCAAAGTGGATTGTTCCTATTTTAAGCAAACAAACAAATACTCAAGTATTTAAATACTTTAAAAAACACAACGTGGATTGTCAATAAATTGTCTTTGTATGTTTATATCATTTGAAATTATTGTAGATGTCGACCGTACAGATGAATTTTTGAACCTAAAAAGTAGGAATCCGAATGTGAAATTACTAATAGGAGTTGGCGGTCCTGATTGGGGTATATAGTTAAAATTTATAGATTTTTTCAATTACGTAAATAAAAATATATTTTTGTCATTTTTTAATAGGAAATTTTCCATCAAATTTAACATCGACACCAACTGATCAACAATTGTTATCAAATGCAATCAAAAGCTTTTTAGATTCCCATCCAAGATTCGATGGAGTTGATTTTAATTGGCAGTGGCCTGGAGATAGTGGAAATGCCAATGATAAAATACAATTTTCTAGTTTTCTTTCAAAATTAAGAGCAACGATACCAGTCCCAAGAATTTTATCAATTTCTGTAGCACCAAGAAATGAAGACATTGAAAAATCTTATGACATTATAAGTATTAAAAATAATGTGGATTTCATCAACCTTAACTCTTTCGATTTACGTGGATTTTTAACGGATACTGCAACAGCTTTTCATGCACCTTTTCGTAAGAATATAGACGATAAAAGTTTTGAAAGTGAATGGAATACAGAGTCTATTGTATCTAGCTGGTTGTCTAGAAATGTTGGAGCTGAAAAGATTACTCTGGGGATTCCTACGTATGGAAGAAGTTTTACACTTCAAGATCCTCTTGAAAATTCTGTAAATTCTCCGATATCTGGTCTTGGAAATCCTGGAAGCTTTAGTCCTCTACCAAATGACAGAAAAAGAATAAACGTTATTCCATACTCTGAAATTTGCTATAACATCAATGATGAAGACACAACTTGGGAAGCACGATGGAGTCAACCACATTTTGCACCATATGCAATCTACAATGAAAATCAATGGGTTGGTTATGATGATGAAAGATCAGTTTTAGCTAAAATTCATTTGGTACTTGATAATAATCTTGGTGGAATTAACTATGCCAATTTGGATAATGATGACTTTTGTAAGAAATTTTTGATAAATAAGTTTTTTAAATTTTAATTAATTTTAGAATGCTTAATTTCAGCTGGAGCATGTAATACAGTAAAGTTTCCATTGATTAGGATGGGATATGATGCTATCATTAATGATGTAAGAACTTAAATTTGTAGCTTTAAAGTATATGACTAAAATTTTAAATTTTACAGATTTTTGATCCTAATCCTGTCGACCCTACAACAACTACTCCAAGACCAGGAGATGGAACGCCAACATCTACCATTATCAACGAAATTACCACAGAAGAAGAAGTCACTCCAGAAATTACTACAACTGAAACAGAAGAAATCACCATTACAGAAACAGAAGAAACAACTGGTAATATAACCAAGTTTGAAGTTGAAAAATTAAACAAAATAATTTTAATAATTTTAGTTACGACTGAAGTGACCACCACATCAACCGAACCTAGTAAGTTTAAATTTTTAAACCAAAATCTAATTTTTATTAATTAATCTTTTTTGTGAAAAAAAATCAGTAACTACAACTCCAACAACATTACCAGGTCAGTACATATTTTTTTCATTTCATCTGGGTATTTTCATTTTACATATTGTCTTAAAATAAAAATGACTAAAACATAAAATTAATGAAATTCAAATTTTTAGTTACTGAATCACCTGAAACTTCTCCAGAAACAACTCCTGAGACTTCTCCCGAAACATCTCCAGAGACCACACCCGAAGTATCTACAGAGACATCAGAACAAAGTAAGTAGGATCTGGTAGGACCAAATCAATTCACTCCATCAAATGTCATGGTAAAAAATTAATTTTCGAGAAAACAGCTCCAATTTTGACTTGAAAAATGTCCGATACTTCTTTTGTTAGATATCTAATTAAATAATTATATTCTCAAATTCTAACACTCAAATTTATTTTTTTCTCAAAAGCAACACAATCGTCAACAACCAGCAGTTCAACCAGCAAACCTTCTACTGTAACTAAAACAACCACAACACGCACTACGACTAGCGAAAATCCAACACCATCAATTACTCCCAATCATTCAAATAATGAAGCTTCTGTATCTTCAACAACAGCTACAAGCACACCTAGTTCTTCTGATTTAACATCTAGTACCTCAAATTCTGTTGATTTGACATCAAGTATACAATCTTTACAACCTACAGAATCTACACAACCTGAAGAATCTACAATTCAAACCACATTTCAGACAGAAACAACAAGAAGTTCCACTACTGATTTTAAAACTCCACCAGTTACACCAACTCCCAAATTAATCACTACAACTATTGAGGAAGACTCAAATGATAAAAATGAAACAGATTCAACAGATGAAGGCATCGAAACTACAACATTTAATGACCCTACTGAAGAAAGTTCCGAAGAAGGAGGAACTGATACAACTGATTCAGGTGAGGATAGTTTTGAAGGATCATCTGATTATTCAAGCTCAGAAGAAGATGAAACAACCATTGATGGAACTGAAGTCACTACAAATGGTGATTTAGAACCTGAAAACACTACAAATGGCGATGGAGCTCCGATTGTAACAAAAGATAATTCGGATGGTTTGACTACTGGAATTGATGGTTCAACTGATGAAATTACGCAAGATGTAACAGATTTTACAACTTTAAGCTCAACAATTGTAACTGAAGAGTCAGATTCTATAACTAGTAGTTCATCGATAGTTACTGAAGAGTCAACAAAATTTACTGAAGAATCAACTATAACAAATGAAAAATCGACAATATCTTCTGAACAATCATCAACGTCTACTCAGGAACCAACAACAACGAAGAGGACAACATCAGCTCCAGTTGATTTTGTTTGTCCCATTGCTAATGGAAACTTTAAAAATCCTCTAGATTGTTCTACATTCTACATATGTTCTAATTGGTATCCTCATATTTTCTACTGCCAGCTTGGTCTTTATTATGATGAAGTTAACGATCGATGTGACTATCAGTCAAATGTAGAATGCAATGTCAATTAATTCAAACATTTAAGTACAATATCGAACAAAAATACATTTACTTACTTATAGAGCAAATAAACTCCATACTTTAAGGACTTATCCTTTAAATTGAAATAAAATTTTAAAATTCCATTACCATAATGTTCAAAATATTTCTTACCAACAACTCTAATAAAAAGTTAATAAATAAATTATATTTAAATTCAACAAAATCCAATAAACAGCAAAATTTGTATTTTGACTTAGTCAGCAAAAAAGCTGCGAGATATTTTTCTTTAAACAAATTCACTCCCGCCAAACAATTCCAATATCATAAATTTGTATTAAAATGAATGAAGAAGAAAAAAGAAGAAAATTTTCGCTGGTGGAATTTTCATTTTATTTGAAAATAAATATAGAATAAAAATCACTGCCGTCCTTTTGCTTACTGTTGATATTTGCTCCCTTGGTAACTGTAAAAAATGGAGAATTATAGATTGAATGGAAAAGGCAGTTGCCTTATACTCGTAATTTTCATTATTTGTCTTTTGAGAGTTTCAAAAATATTTCCATAGAAATTTTGATTGCCTTTCTTATAAATTTTGAGGCAATTAAATATTTTAAAAATTTTCAATTTATGGTTCCTGAAAATGTATGTCCACTTAAACACATCCTCCTTTTAAAGCACATAAAAATTACCCATTCATACTTGTCAGGAATGCAACCTAGTTTTCATATATACACACATACATTGAGTAAAAGGCTTAAAGAATTTACTCGACGTCATTTTTTTCATCCACGGAGATGTAAATCCGAAAAGTAGCAAATATGATAAAACCATATATTTTCATAACAGCAACAACAGTAAAAATGTGAGAATCGTATATAAATGAATTCGTACATCTGTGAGAGAATTCAGAGCAATTCCAATAAGAGTTGAAGACGGAGGAAGCAAGCTGGCAGGCAAAAGGATATAGATCTATAAAAATGGTAGAAATATGAGACGGGAAGAAATGGAGTGTTGCTTGAATGAAATATCTAATGCTATAAGAAGCTTTCGCTTTTGTGCTTATGATGTCATCGTCAATTTATTTTAAAAGAATTTCATCTCTTGTGTTTTTCTTTACGATTCGCTTTTTTTTAAAAAAAAAAAAATACGGGGATGAAAAAACCCATAAATTATGATCTACATTTGTCTCCAAAGGGATGAGGAACTTGTTCCTTTATTTATGATGTTGGTTTTTAAGGAAACAATGCTTGCATTTGCAGTTGTCAAAATATTATGCGTAACTGATTTTTATCACCTTTGAAAATGTATAAGGAATTGAATAATTTATACATGAAGTTTGGCTTCTGCAGTCACCTTACCCAAATCAAACAAATTTCGATTTTTCTCTAAAATTTCATCGATTTACCTTTCCTTGCAATAATTCTTTTTATTTATAACTTAACGTCTAACATCCCCCCCCCCCCCAACAAAATAATAATAGCATATGCCTATGTACATATACATGTATGTATGTAATAATCCTAATTCAACATTGAAACACAGATGAGAGCGACACATGTATGAAAATTTATGAATGTAAGAAGGCAAAGAGGAGTAGCTTGCAGAAAAAAAATAAGAGAAGTGAAAAGTGTGAAAGGAACAGAAAAAAAATTCACCACACATATTCATAAATTAACCCATTTTTAAATGTTCATCATCAGACCTGAGGCGGGTGTTTGGGTGTCGGGCTGGTTTTGTTAGGATTGTTTAAATATTTATTCAACCTTTTTCAATACTTTCATTCTTTATTTATACATTTTTATTGTATATTTCTGTACTGCAATTTTGAGGGACGGCGACGAAAATTTATTTAATTTTTTGTTTTATTTTTGTATTTCGTATCTTTTACCCATTCAGCTCCACTTTTCCGTCCGCAAATACAGAATTTATGCGCTATTTGATTGTGCGGTTTTGCATTTCGGTAGACATATACAAGTATTTGAATTTTTTATGTTTTATGAAGTATAATAAAAACTGGTTAGGTTAGAATTGGTCTAATCAGATTGGGCGACTTTTTTGGGAACAAAACTTTTTTTAATAGAGTAAATGTGCGGAATTTACATAATTTTTGAGTGAATTCTAGTAAATTTAACTTCATCTAAATCTATCCTCAAATTATGAATAAGAACTCTAAAATATGCAAGATGGAAATTAAAAAAATTTCTGGCATTAAATTAAGGGAGGATGTGGAGTGGTCTCAAGAATTTTAGATAAAAATCTCAACAAATTTTTAAAAAAATATCCTAAATTAGGTGCAAAATTACTGGAAATTTGTAATTCTTTAGTAGCTTTGGCACTAAACATTGATAAATTTGAGAATCCTATCTCCAAAATGAACCCTTTCACGTAAAAACGTGGTTAATTTATCAATTAACTCGCCAGTAAAACTGAATAAAAATTCAATACACGAACAAAAAAATAGCAACAATGAAAATAAAGAATATTGGAAGTGTGAGGAAAAGCGTAAAATTTATTGCTGCAAGATAACTTTTACAATATTGTCAAATAAAACGGTTGAGAATGGTGGAAAATTTTATAAAATAAAAAAAAAACTGCCACGTTTAGCTTTTAAGTGAAAAATCGATGAAAATTTCACATTTTTTCCATTCACTATTAAAGTTTTGTTACGAGCAAATAGATACATTAAGTTGAATGATGTCGTAAAATTAAATAAAAAAAGTTTATTTTTTGCTATTTTACTCGCCTCACTGTCACTTCATATCACTTTTGTGTTTCATTTTTTTAGGTCATTGCAGTTAGGGTTTCTGAAAAACCGCATTTTTAGAGAACCGCGGTTTTGCGGTTTTTAATAATTCTAAAAACCGCGGTTTTCGCGGTTTTATAAAAATATCAAAATTCGAATTTTCATACACAAATCTTTAAATTTTGATGAACTTCGTCTATAAAAAAACTAACCAAAAATTTCGATTGACATAAAAAATTTTATTTTTAATTTTTTGATCTAATGTAGGGTAAAAAATATTGAAATTTGCACAAAGCGAACAAATTTTTTTTAATGGCCTGTAACTTTCATTGGAAGCAATGTTGATTTCCCAAATTTTTCCCAGAACTTTATTTGGTTTCCATATTTTTTATTCAATCTTGAAAACAGCTTTTTTTGCAGCATAAAGCACTAAAAGACGTTTTGACATTTAAATATTGAAATTTGTACAAACAAATATTGAAATTTGTACACCACATTCTTACGACTTTTGCACCCAAAACTTGGGAAAAATTAAATTTTTTGCAGTTCTTTTATTTGAAGAAGTTTTACAATATCTTGAGCTGCTTATTAGTCTAATTAAATTTATTTAATTTGTTTACACAAAAACAATTGAAATTCTTCAACGCTTACTACACTCAGGAAAAAAAACTAAAATTCAATTTTAGATTTGTATGGAAAAATCTAACAGAAAATGTTAGATATAGAACCCCAAGGAAAATTTTAGATTTTTAAAAGTGAAAATTTTAAATTATCTAAAAGAAAATTTTAAAATCTAAAATTTTATTTTAAATTTTAACTTTAAAAAATTCAAAAATTTTTATTTTAAAATCTAAAATATTTATTTTAAATTCTTAAAACAAAAATAAAAATTTTAGAATCTAAAGGAAATATTTTAGAATTCTTAAATTTAATTTTAAATTTTCTTATTGAATAGTTAATTTTAAGAAGAAATGATTAAGAAAATCTGAAAGTATTAGTTACATGATGAAAGAAAGCAACATCACCACTAAAACTTATTGAAGATATTTTTATAAATATCTTAAGTTTATATGGAAACTTTTTCTATACTTAATACAGTGATTTCTGCGAATTATTGTTTTGCTTGAGTCATTTCTGTGAAGTTTTGTTTTCAAAAATCAAAAAGTTTTATTTTAAATTCTAAAATTTTTCTTTTAGAATACAAAAAATTTTGAGATCTAAAATTTTATTTTAAAATCAAATATTAAATTTTAAAATGTAAATCTAAAACTTCGGATTTTAGATTTCTAAAATTGCAATTTTAAATTTTTAAAATTTTATTTTTAAATTCAATAGAAAATATTTTATTTTAACATTTTTATATTAGATTATAAAATTTTCTGTTAGATTTTAGTATTTTAAAATCTAAAATAGGAATTTTAGATTTTTTTTCCTGAGTGTATTGAAAAAGTGTCCAAATTTCAATATTTGAAATGAGACGGACTATTCTGGAAATGCATTGATTTCTTCGGGCAAGAGTTTAAATAATCGTAAACTACAATCTCCGATCAAAGTCATAAGACCTTAACATGCGAACCAAAATGTCTTCTTTGTCAATTATTGCATATTCAAAAATTTTACAAAAATTTTTTGATGATTTTGATCGTACAAATTTCAATATTTTTTGCCTTATATGATTTTTCGTGAGTTTTGAGTTTGAAAAAACAAAAAATAACAATAAAGTAAAAAAATTATTTTCATAAAAATTTTTCTTGCAAGTTTTCTAAATTTTTAGTATAGAAAGTTCTAAAACCGCGGTTTTTTACCCAAAACCGCGGTTTTTTAAAAACCGCATTTTTAGGTCAAAAAGTGCGGTTATGCGGTTTTGCGAAAACCGCAATCAGAAACCCTAATTGCAGTGACTTTTCATTCTTAATATTATGACAGGCACATTAATTTTTTTGATATGTTGCAGAATTATTTTAACAAGAAGTATGTCAGAGGGATGTTGATGTGAAAAAAGTACATAACCGCAAGGGATTTAGAGTGTTGTGACAAATTTTTGGGTTTTATATTCCATTATTTTTGTACCCTTCATGTTACTCTTGGGATTGTTAATTTTTTGATGGCTCGGAGACGAAAAGTTTTGAATAGTTTTTTATAGTCGGCAACAAAGTCCAGTTTCATGTACAATTTGTTAATTTGTATGTTTATTTAATTTTTCTATTCTGTTTTTAGTGTAAATACAAAAGTTTTCTATTTGTCATTTTTTGAGGACATTCTGGGATTTTTCATGATAGACATCGAGGATTTTTATAAAATGAAAAATGATTTTGTAAAGTTCAGAAATGACTTTAATTTTATATTTTAATATCTATAGAAACTTTAACATCCATAGAAATAATAACTCTATTTACAATTACTTACCATAAAATTCCATTCCCTTACAAATATAACCATCTTCTAGTCCACAGCAATTATGCATATTGCATAAGTATCTTCTGTATTTGATTAATCCACAAAATCAACAAACTATAAAAGCAGAAATTTTAATTTACTAATTTAATCAAATAAAGGAAAAATTTTCATTCTGGTTTTTAAAATTTTCTTCTCCAACTTTCCATTTTTTATCAAAAGAAAAAAAATGCATAAATTTTATTTTCTACTTTCAGTCAGGAAAGAAATAACATTTTCATACTAAACCCATAACAAATTATTTTTAATAAGTTAGCTCAGACATTGCAAATATTTTCTCTATTCATCCCCATATCTACAGCTCGTGCAATTTTAAAGCCATTAAGTCCCTTTCATTTTTCTCTATAGTAACCTCAAACAATAATTTTATTAATAAAAAGAAGAGCTAGAATAATTTAAAGCAAATACCTGTGGCTTCTCATCCTTCTAGACATACAAAAAGAGATGAGATGAAAATGTATAAAATTCCATCGGTGGATGCACGAATGGTTGGCTGTTTCCTCCACCTCCACAACTTGCTTCAATTTTTAAACATTGCAGCACAAAAGTTGGTTGGATTAATAAATGAAAAAAAAAAATATTTTTATGCATTGTAGCTTATAGTCTATGTTAGTTAAAAATTTACTGAAATGGAAGTAAAATGTTAAAACATCTGAGTTGGAAAAACGGTAGAAATAAAAATTAAAACTCATTGCTTCCGATGTTTGAGCAATGACTATTGGGGTTGTGAATGCTTGCCTTTTGAGGAAGTTTTTTCAACGAAAAAAATATGTTTGTGTTTACGTGGGTGGCTGTCTAGATGGAGGTATGCAGTCAAGCATTTAATGATTATTAAAATATTATTTGTAGAAATTTTGGCCTTTGTGGGTGAATGTCGTGAAATTTTCGATAGAGTTTAGTCTTTCAAGTATGCATCCTATCAGGGGCGTAACCAATGGAAGGGGATTAAACCCCCCCCCCCCCTACTTTCGCGATTTTTTCTGGAGAAATAGTAATTTTATGACTAGAAATAAAAATTCAATTGAAAATTGCAAAGATAAAATTATTTAAAAATTAAACAGGTCATTTTTCGAAAATTTAGCAGTTTCTGGTGCTTACAAATCAAAAAATATTTCAAAAATTCCACAAAATTTCAAAAACCAACATCAGCAACTTTTGTAAATGCCTTTCTAACTTTCTTTTTTGCCTTTTTCGCATTCATTCATTCCGTCAACATTTTTTTTTTCGTGTTGCTGCCTTTTCCTCACTCACTTTTTCACTTTTGCCTTCTCTTGCCCCTTTTTTGCTCTCTACATTTATTGCTTTCAATTTTTCTGCTCGAAGCAGCAAAAAGGAAGCACAGAGAGAACAAAATTGAGTCAATAAGTACTTGAACTTTAATTCATGAGAGCTCAATTGCGAAAAATACAGAAATTTTTTATTAAATTGGTTTTAATTGAATTTCCAGACAGAAGGTAGAATTTTCTACTTAAATATTTTTTTGGAGAGCTTTTTACGATGGGGTAATTAAATTACTAAGGCAGATAGATCTATATATCTCTTCAATCTACTTCAGGTACGCAGGAAATTGGAACCCAAGTAACCAAAACGTTCCATTGGTTTTCCTTTTCCATCAATGGAAGATCCAATGTACTATTAAATTTTTCATACAAAAAATTGTTTTACATGAAAGTACCAAAAATGTTCCATTGAAGGAAATACTTCAGCGCGCATAAGTTCAAGTCTCAAAAAATGTTGATCATATACTTCACAAGAGTATGCAGAAATCACTTTTATATGTGGAATTGAAATTTGTATGAAACTTCAAACATTTAATAATGTTTTTAATGTGTGTGATGAAGTCTTTGGATTTTATCAGTGTGCAACTTAGCAAAATTAAGTTGCTTAATGAATATTTTATTAAGTATTAGTGTTAGTTAAACAAATAAACACTAATACATTAATAATGAATTACATAAAAAAATACAATAGAATAGAACAAAAGAACACGTGAAATTTTTTTCATTTTTTATGTTCCATAAGTTTTCCATCGATGTATTACATCAGTAGTACTTATGTATTACTTTGATGTATTACATCAATGGAAAATACGATCGTCCTTTTATCTTCCATTTCCATAGGACAATATGTTCCTTAGGACGGTACATGGACGGTACATAGGGACCGTCCATGGAACATTCTTATGGAATACATTGATATTCCATTTGGTTACATGGGAAGCTTCAAGAGAAAAAAAAATTATTTCGTATCCATTAAAAAATTTTCAACTTCTTTTCATCATCATTCATTTTAAATTGAACATAAATGAGAATTTCATTTGAATTTTAGAAATGAGTGGATGGAAAATTCGTACATATTTTATTATACATTTCGACTTTACAAAGTTGTGTATTTCATCCGAAAATTTTTCATTTCTCTTTTCCGTGTATGTTTGTTCATGTGCATGCGTTGTTGTGAATGAGTGCTTTTTATTACAGATAGATGAGATGAAAAACATGAACAAATTTTCAAAAGGAACTCATTTTGTTTGATGTTTCTTCTTCTTTTTAGCGAGTATTTGTGTAAACAATTTGGTTCCTTTGTGCATTTTGACTTTCATGTGGTGTACTTACAGTGATAATTAAATCTGGAAGTTACTTGGAGTGTTTTTTTAATTTAAATGAGATGGATTCTTATTTTGGTGTGCTCCGTCATATTTTCAGTCATTAATGGAATGAAAAACTTAATACTTTTGTGCATCAGAAATTTAATTTTGTTCTAAAATACAATTTTAGTGCAACTTATTTTTATACCCTTTCGTACAAAATGGCTGACACAAAATTTTAAAATCTCAAAATTTGTGAAAATCAACAAAAAACTTAAATTTTAAGGTTAAATATGTCAAAACTGCTGTTTACTGATGTTATTAAGTACAATGCGTTCTATTTATTTTATTCATTTAGAATCTTAATCACAAAAACTCATTTTACTATTACTATCTCACTCCTCTCACTCTTTCAAACATTTCATCATACTTTTCAACTTTCAAAAATGTTGCAATTTAATTTTGTGGAATTTCTGATTAGCAAACTGACTTCTCTACTATATGCTTCATCTAAGGGAATTCTCATTACATTCAATCAAATGCTCTATGTTTTTCAAAAAAAAGGATGAGAAATTTTCATTTTGATTCATTTTCAGAATTTTTCACTATTTTTTTTTTTTTGATCAAATGATTCAGCACAAAGTGAATCTGAAAATTGATGATGGAATGAGAAGGAAAATTTAATTTTGATTCTTCGGCTTTTACAAAATTTTACTTCCAAACAGCATTAGATATTGGTAGGAGATGGTATGCTCGTTGGTATGGTTTCATCTCATTTGATTGAAAATTGAGTTTAGTTTTCATTTAGTTCTGTTTTTATTCATTTAATACTGTTGATTTTGCTTTCATTACTGAACACAATTACCACAATGCATTGATGAATATTTTTTTTTTTTTGAAAATTGATCTTTGTTAATTTAAGCTAGTAAAAACAATCCTTTGTGAGTCGTGATTAAATGAATTTATAGAATTGGTTTTTGCTTTGTCTCTTTGGTATGAATGATTTATGAAGTGCTGTGGATTTTGGATTTATAAATTTAATCATTATTACAGATATAGGAGCTAATTAAATGACTTTAGAGTTGAAATATGGATGCAGATGTTTACATAGATTTGTAAAATTGTCGAATAATGGTCTAGTTGCTAAAAAAGCACTTTAGGTATACATTTTATGTTTTCTAGAAAGCTAGCTTCTGCAATTTATGTGTACTTATGAAAGTTTATTTTATTAAAAAAATTAAGATATTTTAGGTTAAGTTCAAATTCAACTAAATTAAGCGTAAATAAATCTTAGGATCCCTTCTCTATGCGTTACGAATATTACGAACGACCCTTTTGTCTCTGAGCTAACTTCCTTCATATCTCTTCATATCTAAGTCTGAAAACAAGCATAACTATGAATAAATTATAATATTTACCAAATAATGCTGTAACAGAGCAAAAAAGTTAAATTGACAAAAAAAAACTAAAATAAATTCTTCAATTTTCTTTCCGAGAGAAACAAGAGATTCCATAAAAACACCATAAAGCATCAACTAAGTTCACACAAAACTTCATAAAACTTGACAACTTAGACGACAAAATTTTCATAGGATTAGTTTAATTCAATTTTTTTGTGAATTTTAAATATCAAGAATTTTCGAATGAAAGCTTATCAACATCTAAACTTATCTTGACACTCATACAAGTTTTAATTAAATGTTGAAACCACGTTCTCGACATCATCATCATCATCAGCTTCAACATCCTCTAATGCATTTGACATGTTATATTATAAAAGAATAAAATGTATATGGGTTTGATAAAATATAGACGAAGAAGAAGACACTTGAAGTGTAAAGTTTGACTTTTGAACTTAATTGAAATATGTCTTGAAATGTGTATGTATGAATAGAAGATAGGATGATACATTATGTGATAATCTAATCATAAACTTCTCAGTGATTTTTAACAGAATAAAATTAATTAAAATGTATATTTTATGTGTAGATTCTTAATGAATACTGTGAGTAGAGTTCAAGAACTTTTTCATCTTGTGGTCAATGCTTTTTGCACTTTTATATGAATCATAAAGTCCATCTCAAATATGAATGTCAATTAAACGAATCAAATGTAAAGTGAATTTGATGTTGAGTCAGGTTAGAGAAAGGATGGAACTTACCTTTGCATTCATTTTTGTCATGAAATGACAAGTTGTTGACTTTCATGTTATTTAGTTTTGAAAAAATTTGCAGACGCATTTCATTAAATTGTGGAGGGGGGGAGAAGGGGTGAACATTCAATTTTTTGTATGAAAAAATTTAAAAATTTGGAGGGGGTTGATTTTTGGTTTTTTTCACGAAAAATTCTAGCAAATTAAAGAAATTCGCCATTGAGATGGGTAAAAAATCACCCAATCAAAATTAAAGACTTTAATTCATCCTGATTTTCACATCATTACAATTTTTCATCAAAAAAGAATCTTCAAGTCCAACGCGTGGCAACAGTCCATTATCTCCATCCAAAAAAAAAAAATGAAAATCAGCAGTTCATTTTTCATCGACATTGAGAAGTAAAATAACGAAAGCAGCATGATCTGTCAATTTACAAAATCTGCTACAACTCAATTTTCAAACTTTTACGCTTCATTCGATATTAGCTTTCCAACAAGAAAGACGATAAATTTTTCATAGTCTTCGTGGAAAGAAAAATTTGCAATTCAAAAACATTGAAAAGGAAGAAAAACTTTCTTTTGGCTCGAAGCAAGGAGCAGAGAAAAAAAATTGTAAAAAAAATTATTTTAAGCTGGGCAGAAAAGAAATTCGATATTACACTAAAGATGTGGATCCATGATCTATTACAGATGATAATTTATTCATTTAATCAACAAGCAATGTCAAGTCAACAAGCCTATCAAGAACGCCTGTCGTGATGCTGAGTGAAACAACTTTTTTATATTTTTTGAGGGTAGAAAATTTTAATAACTGAAATTTCTTGTTTACTTTTTTCACGGTAATGATTTTTCAATGAATCTTAATAACTTCTTACTCAAAGTCTTTTACTTCCATTCTGAGAATTTTTTATGAAGGAGAGATGGAATATTTTTCAGGTATTTACAAGAATTGACAGAAAATATTTTTAATACAAGCACCAAGAAATATGAATAATTTATTTAAGTGATACTCCCACTTTTTTATGCTGACCTAATTTTATAACAAAAATGCCAAGACCTTCATTAATTTATTCATAGAAAGTGAATTTTTTTTTTCTTTAAAAATATTTTTTCATGCTTTCACTTTTAAAAAGCTTATCTTATGGAAATTTTCACTAGCAAGCAATATCTCTTTATCAGCAGGATGTCAAGTAAATTGTACGTTGACGCCACTCTAATTTAAGGTCATTTAATCATCATTTTTATGTAATGATATAACATAATTTTATAGTATGAAGGCATTTTGTTTGCTGGCTGGAGATTTGTCGTTTGGAAAAAATATTTTTTTTTTTGTAGAAACAAGAAATAGCACTTTTACTTGTCTGAATTTAGATTTTTTTATTTAAGGAAATGTAGAATTATTTCATGTGAATTTTTTAGAATGAATGATAAGAAGGAATGATTTTAAGCTGTCCAAAGATTTTTAATCAAAAAATTGAATGAAAACAAAATAAAACTTTAAAAAATTTCGGGGGTCCTCGATATAAATAATTCATTTTTTTCTAATTTCAAAATTTTCCTTCACAGAAAAAATTTTTCAAACGATTTGATTGGGGACCGTTCACTTATTACATTATGCAGAGGGGAGGATCAGAGAAAAAACAATAGAATTTCTGAGGATCCCAAAACCTTAAATCAAGAACCTCAGATGTTGAAATTTTGAAGTTATCAAATTTTTAAAATATAAAGATCATATCTTAATTAAAATCAAATAATTTGATACCAACAATTGCTACAAATTAATTTGGTTACCACAGCCGAGTCCAATTAAGGACTCTCCTCCTAAATTATCTTCCAAAAACATTGATACTTACTTCCCAATTTTCTTCTTTTGTTTATTGAAATAACATTAATTTCCATTAGACTCGAAAATTGATACCTAGAAATAATAATTAGGAAATAAATCCATACCATCATGAGAACATACACAAACATCATTAACGAAAATTCGTTTAAAATTTTAACTTACAATCCTCATAATTGGGCTTGTATATGAATACAATTTTCAACTAAAACTAATTTTCCTTACACATGTAAAGCTACATCAGAATGGAATGGGATACGACAGTAAAATGATGAAATTTTCCTTTTACTACCCTTAAGCTATTTCATTAAATTTCGTTAGACGTAGGAAATGGAAAACTTTTGATCTGTGGTAAGACATGATGGGATGTTGAGCTTCGCAGCAATTCAATATTTCTCTTAAAAAATTTATTTTCCTACACAAAAAATATAAAAATATAGAAAAAGCTCAGAGAAAAAAAAAATTGTTGACACGATGACAATAAAATGACAACGCCAATTTGTCATATATAAGGCAAAGTTTTTTTTCTTGAAGCTTTTTCTTCTGAAAAAATGAAAAAGTTTTTTTTTTCTTTATTTTCATTCTTCTGTCAATAAAATAAATGAAAAGGAAGAAAATAAAATAAAATAAAAAAATTGAAGATGAAAATTAAACGGAAGAAAGCTCAATTTCAATTTTCTTCTTTGTGATTTCGTCTATAAAATCTCATCACAAAAAAAAATTTTGATTGAAATGAAAAAGAAATGAAAAATTCTTTGAACAGCCATAAATAAGGTAGGTGAATTTTAAAGAAATTTTAAGGTTTTTGTAGATTTTTCTTAAAATTTCTTTTAAATCTTGCATTAAAGTACCCTACCATGTGTATTGGGCCTCAATTATGCAGCTCGACAAAATGGCTGATCTTCTCATATTTATACTAGACGTCATTGCCACATAACCTCAATTTTATACCATTCTACAACTTTTATTTATTTGTCATTATCCTCTTTTATTCCTCAATTCAATTTCTATTTAAACACAGAATCGGATTCATTAGCCTATTTAAATTATTTATCTCAATCCTCAATTCTTAAGCGTTGTGACGCAACAAATTAATTTAAAATTTTAATTATCCTTAATTAGATTTACGATTCCCTATATAATGAGGATAACACAATATAAATTTAACTTTAATTAAATTCAATGTTTTATTGAAACATGGGATCTGTTAACAATTTTCTTCAATAATTTAAGCACATTTATTTTGGCATGTTGCTGTCTACATTAAATCATCTGTAAAAACAAGTTGAAGTCTCAATCGGTTTCATAATTAATGGAAAATTAATTTGGATTTTGAGTACTTTGTGTGCCGGTGTTATTTTAAGAATTGATGGGAAATTTTAGCTGAAGGGTAAATATTACACTTTTTTGTAATTTTTATAAATTTCTGTGGTGTTAAAGCTCTTCTAACTCAACCTTTTTTTAGATAAAGTTTTATGCCAAAAACTTTCATTTTCAATATTTTCAACGCCATGATTTGTGTTACTAAATAATAGTGGTCAGAATGTTGACATTAAATCATAAAATTGTCAATTCCACTCCCATATCAAACAGTTCTAATAAAAAATCCCAAAAAAATGCGCCTTATCGAAATTCACATCTCCTAACATCCTATCAATGTTCTATCTTATTTTTTATTGTTACAGTTAATTACAGAGAAGCTGTCGGAAGATAGATTGAAAAAGTCATTCCAATGACTGTCAATTTTAATGAGCTTTCTTCAATACACCCTTAAAAAAATTTGTTTATACTCTCGAACAATCTCAACATCGATAAAGTTTTTTATGAGTTTTTTCGTAACTGAACAAAATTGAAGAAGATTACTTAATTATAGGACGTAGGAAGTTTTTTATGGATGTTCTTACGTAAAATTTTAAGATGTGAAAAATCAATAAAAAATTTTAAGATATGATAAAATTTTATGGAGATTGGAAAAAGGGAAGTTATTTACCTAGATTCCGTAAGTCCTATATTTTACGCAACAAGGACAATCTCTTCGATAATATTTTGAGTGTTTTTCTAAGATTTCATATATTGAGGCTCAAGCGACATTATTGAATATTACGATGTTTATTGACCTACATACGTGCTAAGAATATCGAACATAAATCTATTAAACTTTCTTCTCGACACAAACTACCAATTTTCTTCCTTTATATCCCTTCTTATGTCATAATATTATGCCATCATATGTAAATGATTCCTTATTTTCAAGCAAGAAAAAAAAACATCAAGTTGTTGTTCAAGAATAGGTAATAAAAAATAATCCAGAAAGAGGAGTAAAAATACACCCGAGTGTTCCTCCTTCAAAATGGAACAGAATAAAAATATGGGGAGAGGTTTGGAATGTCGTTATTTTCTCTTATGGATCGATAAGACATTTTCTTATCATTTTATAGCACTTTCCTGCCATTCCTTCTTCTTACTTAACGACAACAGGAAATGATTCCTCTGTTATGCCTAGTAGGACTCTTTCGCTACATATTTGCAATTTAATTTTATATCCATTTTTATTTTTCGTTGCCTTTCTACTTTCTTTATCTCATTAAAAATGTGGCGACATAGGAATTCACATTTGTCGTCTGAATTGAAAAATAAGTGAAAATGGATGTGATTTGAAATATGTTGGCGCATTTTTATGACTCGATGTGACTTATGGAAAATTTGAGAATTTAGGATTTGTGGCAATGTTAGATCTTTGAAGACATTCAGTCAAAAAATTATATGAGTGGTGTTGTGCGAACTAGTAATAGTTGTAACACTTATTACAGCATTGAGCCATTTTTGATCACCTCCCCCCATTCTACCCCTGATCGTAAAAATTTTGTATGGGATTTTAAAAATTTTTATCTATCTTAAAAAAATCTTAGACATCTCTCCCTCTCTCTAAGCGTTATAAACTTTACAAACGACCCCTTAATAAAACTTTAAAAACTTTCAGCACAGGAGAAAAAAATTAAAAATCTTCGTGATCAAAAAGAGTTGCTCATGAATTCTTAAAGTGATATTCGCTTTTTTATTCCGAATCAATTTTCAATTCTGCTTTGTTTCAAGCTGCACAAAAAGTCAAGAAAGTTCAATTTTTTTGCAGCTTGAAAAGCAAACAAAAGTCAATGACATAAAAAAATAAAAAATTTCATGATATTTTTCCTGAATGCATTCAATATTATTTTTTTGTTTCTTTTTATATATTTGAGAAACTTGCTATGGTCTGCTGAATTTATTATTTTATTCTCAACTCCTGTCAACATCATGTTCAAAAAAATATTAAAGAATTTTTCGATATTTTCAAGCGAAAAATTAAGTTATTATATCGTTGAATTTCTTTCATTAAGTCTGCTTAATTATCACAAATCTAAACATTAATTCGCCTTTCCAAATGTCTGTAAAAAATGAAAAGTGAAAAAAATAATCACAAGTTCTAGAATGACACAGCATGAAAACATCATGATATACTATAAATTCACAAAGCCCTGCCGACTGGCTCAGCAAGCAACTAATGAAGTTAGAACAGTGTAAAAAGAGGATGAAAAAGAAAAACTCATTTGCTGACGAATTGTTGCTTGACAGACGTTGACAAAATACAGAAAAAAATATTATTTCATTTTCGTTCGTGCAGTTAATTTCACATTTTCATGGATTTTGGCACGGCATTTTGTGATTAATCAAATACTTTCTGGCTTGAATTTAAAAAGGCAGGAATTGTGAATTTTTTTTCTTTTGCATTATTTCCTGTTCGGGATGAGAACCAATTGTGAGTTGGAAAAATCTTTTTCATTTTCCTTCCTTTTGTTCTTCGTCTTTTTTCATCCAGTAATTCTATTCTCACAACGTTGGATTAATGCTCATCACAAGCAATCTGATAAAGTAAATTAATTTACTTTACTTTCATTTCATACTCGCACTTCCACTGAATTCAGATGAGATTTTCGTGTCGCTAGATGATGAATCTTTTTTTTTTTCTTCTACTTTATTCCGTGCAATGAGGAACAGGATTTATTCTTTTTTTCCTTCTCTTAATTAATTACTTTCTTTTTGTTTTGCTCCTCAAACTCTCTCAGAAATTCATTTCAAGCAAATTAAATTTCATTTGCAGTTGGAAAATATTTAAAGAATCAAAGTTCTTCTTTTTCTTGCACTTGATTTGCCTTTTTCTTGGTGCTGGAATTTGAGGATTGTGATTCTATAATTTAAGATTGTCTTGCTTGGTAGATTTTTGTGAAATAACGGATTTTAAATATTTAAATATTATATTGCAGTTGTTTTTCCCCTTGTATTTCATAGCTTTTACCCTTCGATTTTTTCAGTCATTTTCAAGATTTCAAGCAGTAAACACGCATTTTGTATCAATAAACTTTATTTACAAAATTACAAAATTAAAAATTTCTTTATTGCTGCACTTCAAACATTCATTAACACTCACTTTATAACTTATTCTCCTTCATCCTCACCGTAAATTTTTCTGTCAAGATGCTAGAAAGTCCATTGTGTGTCATTTCTAAATGGTGAGGTGTGAGGCGAAAGGCAAAGTAAAAAAAATAAATGCGGAGATAAATAAGTACATTAGAAATGTGAAATGAAAGGAATTATAATTAAACGAGAAAAGAACGAAGCAATTTAACTTTTCAAATGGACTTTTTTGTGCTTCTTAAAAAAGATGAAATTGCATGAAAAAGGTATGGAAATGAGAAAAATAAGACGTTTTCTTATCTTAACATCATGTTGCTGACGACATTAAGCTCTGCCAAAATGTGCACTGAATAAGCTATTCAGCATTCTTAGCGACCTTCTTAGTATTTTCAGCATTTTAATGCTTAAAATGGGCAAATTTACATTTTGTCCTTTGCCATGTGATGCATACAAATTTTTAGACAAGACATGACTGACCAAAAGATAAAAAGGGAGCCATGACGCTAAGATTTCAATGTTAATCAGCTAATTTAAAGGAACTGAGACACAAAACATCTTGGCATGACAAAACTTTAATGAACCGTTTGAAAAAGTTGTGTTAGAATTGAATTTAAGAAGAATTTAAATAAAATCTGCAAAATTTTTAAGATTCCATCCAGTTTCAACCCCATAAAGCCTTACAAATACTAGTTTATAGACACCAAATTGAAATTCAATTTCAAACACATTCATTTACATGTACGATTCGATGAAGTTTGACGCAATAAAAAATATTGAGTATCGAGCATATACTGTAAACTTCATGCGTGTGAATTCACACGGATAATTTTATATTCAAGGAAAATTTTATTATACATTAAAATTTATTATTCGAGCAGCAAGGTGAACAGTATTTAAGCAAAAAGAGAGAGAATGAAAATTTTTCTTGTCTTCATTATCATCGGTGTGGGGGAAACGGAGATGAGATTGTTGTTAATATTCAGCAGCAATGTAGGAAGCAGCGTGTTATCTGTAGAGGAAGGAAGTACGCAAAATGAAAAAAAAATCAGCATTGATTATGATTATTCAAAAAGACCTCTTTTTCGCTCGTTTTCCTTTTCCGACTCTCATTTTAAAAAGTTCTCACGATTTACCTTGAATTTTATTGTCAACAATGTAATATTCTTAACAGATAAGGATTTAAAATTAAAATAGCTTGGCATTTTGTGTTTTTCGTTTAAACTTGATGATAATAATGGGATCAAAACAGCACTAAAAGGTTGGCAAGATTTTCTTTAAATGCTTTTTATTGCTTTGCAAATAAAAGTTTCTCATTTCATTATTTAAATGGCTTAATTTTGTGAAATTTTTATCATCGTCATAGATGGCACGTCTTAACAACAACAGTCATGAAAAATTTAAATGGATATTTATGCGAGAAAATCCTAACGGTCAAATTTAATTTGAATTTTTTAAATTTCTTTCAACTGTCATATAAAATTTAAATTAAGGAGCAGGAAAAATTGTTTTGATAAAACTGTAAACAGAGATTTTATACAAATCAAAATTCAATAAATTAAGGCAATTAGAGTCAATTCCTTAATATGACATCCAAGCCAGGCAAACCAAAGTTCTTTCCTGTCATCAGCTCCATCCAAAAAATTCGTGTTTATGAAACGAAAACGGTAAAAAATTGAAATTTTCGTTTTTTCAAAAATCTAATATTAAAAAATGACTAATTTGCACAGAATATCCAGCTAATTGGAAGCAATGACAAGGAAACACGATTCAGAATTTTACAAATAGCTCGTTCACCAGAACTTCTCATCTACGAAGATCCAAATGAATATGACTTAAAAGAAATCCGGAAGATTATATCCAATATAAAATATTCCAAGTCAATCTCAGCTTATGGAATTGTTGGATTTGTCAAATTCCTTGAAAATTACTATATCATCCTTGTCACAAAAAGACATAAAGTTGGTTTTATAGGAAATCATATAATTTACACAATAAAAGATACAACAATCTACAAAATAACACCAGATTCATCGAAAAACTCATCAAATCCACTTGAATCAAAGTATCTCAAAATGTTTATGAACGTGGATCTTAGTTCCAATTTTTACTTCTCTTATTCTTATGATCTGACGAGAACTCTTCAACATAATTTATCAGTGCCTAAATTTGTTGGCGAAAATGTAGATGTAACAGTTGAAGAACCGCTTGACTGGAACAATGAATGTGAACGAGAAGACAGAATGTATGCTTATAGAAGCACATCCCGTAAGAAGTTTGTATGGAATGAATTCTTATTACTACCAATGCAGAAGAAAGTTCTTCATAAAGACTGGATGTTGGAACTGATTCATGGATTCATCAATCAATCAGCAATTAGCGTTTTTGGACTGCCAATTTATGTATGTCTCATTGCTAGACGATCAAAGAATTTTGCAGGAACAAGATTTCTCAAAAGAGGTGCAAATTGCTGCGGTGATGTTGCAAATGAAGTCGAAACAGAACAAATTGTTAGTGACGGTCAGCGATTGTCATCTTTTGTGCAACTGAGAGGTTCAGTTCCAGCACATTGGTCACAAGACATCAGTAAAATGGTTCCAAAACCACCAATTTCATTAGACATTCCAGATCCGTTTGCTGAAACAGCTGGAAAGCATTTTGAGAAGCTTCTATTCCATTATGGCGCGCCGATCATTGTCCTTAATTTAGTCAAACGTAAGGAAAAGAGAAAGCATGAAAGTATATTGACTGATGAGATCATGATGAACGTTGAGTATCTAAATCAATTTCTACCAGCAAATGTGAGTATTTCATTGCTTTATCCTTCAAATTTGGTCAATAACTTAATCATCTTTTCAATACACAGTGCAAGATCCGATACACACATTTTGATATGGCCAGAAAGAATCGATCAGACAAGAATGTCATGGAAGCTTTGGATGCTAAAGGTAAAAATTCGATAGCATTGACTGGAATTTTCTACACAGACAACAACGAGACATGCTATCAGACTGGGATCATTCGCACAAATTGTGTTGATTGTCTTGATCGAACAAATACAGCACAATTTGCAATGGGACGTTCAGCTTTAGCATTTCAACTCCATAAAATGGGATTTTTAAAAGCCGATTCTCGTCTTGAATTTGATTCCGATTGTGTGACAATGCTTGAGTCTTTATATGAAATTCAAGGTGATACATTAGCACTTCAATATGGTGGATCTCAATTAGTACATAGAATTAAAACTTATAGAAAGACATCAGCTTGGATGAGTCAAGGATCTGAAGTTGTACAGAATTTGTCGAGATACTATTCAAATACATTTTCAGATCAAGAGAAGCAACAAAGCATTAATTTATTCCTTGGACTGTACATTCCTTATGAGAACGAAAATGGTGAACATTTGTGGGACATGACGTCAGATTATAATCTCCATAATCCAATTGAAAATGGAACAGATAAGGAGAAACAGCTAACAATGTGGTACAGTGATCTGATTCGCAAATATCTTCCACAATCAACAAGTAATTGTACAAAAATTGTTAAGGAATTGATAAGAATTCATTCATTGGATTTGGAAATGATTGATTTATATTCAAATTATCATTTGACATACAAAGTTACGTCCTTGGAAGAGAATATTGCATATCAAATATCTCAATTTGCAAGGAACTCAATGGCTACATACAGAACGCATTTTTCACCATTTGAACCAACAAAGCGAGCGACTCAGCCAACAGCAACAAAAACTCCATCGTCAATTGAGTCAACAAGCTCATCAGATGAAGCTGATTCGACAAGTGATGAGGATGACACGCATTCTTCATTAAAGCTGTCAATTTCTGATCAACGTCAATCGGAAAAGAAATCTTATTTCGATGACAATCTCCCAAGAGACTGTAAAAGTATTTATGGATTTGAATTGGAACATCCTGATAAGGAATCGATGGTAAAATACAAGACTTATGTGAATTTTCAGAAGAAATCACATCCAATTGCTGAAAAAAGTGATAAAAAGTTGAAGCCAATCGTCCTTGAAAGTACTGAAATTTATAAAGATTCCTCATACGAAGTACAGGAACCTAAAGTCACTGAAAGTGATAGACAAAAGTATGAAAATTATTGTAAACTTATTATTAATCCAGAATATGATGAAAATTGTTCTAGCAGTGATATAATTGAAAAGTACATTAACTTTAAATTTGAGGATTAAGATGAATTGTTATGAGCCTTTAAGAATTATCCAATAATTACCTAAATCCTAATTATTCTTATAAAAATTGTTCTTAAACAAGAATATCTAAAGATTATTCTTTAAAAAAAATCATTGCAATAAACTTGAAGAATTATCAGAAAATTAAATTAAAATTTAAGATGAATTTAAGTTTTCAATACATGTACATAAATTAAAATACAGCTCATACAAAAATTTACAGCTGTATGTTGCACCAAAAATACCGCCTGTGTTTTAATGTCAGCTGTAATTTAGTGTCAAAAAGTATTGGGTATTAGTCGATGAATTTTCAATTTAAGCATATGTATAGTTTTGCCTTATCTTGCTGGTTGTGACAATAGTATTGTTACTAGAAATTACAACTGAATAAACAAGAAAAATTTGAATTTTAATTTAATTTTATCATAAAAAAAAATAAAATAGGCAGTTTTCAAATTATTATCAATTGCTCTGGTTAAACTTTAAAATACTTACATCTCAAATTTTTACTTTTTTAAAAATAAAATGGATTTTGACAATATTTTAACTATTTTGATTTTATTATTAGTGGCTTTTATTTTACTTCTTTTCAAGTATAGCCAAAAATTAAAATACTACTTTAAATTTGTATTTTCGTATGGTTGTTTGATATTATTATCCTGGATTTTCATTCCTTATTTTTTAATTCGACCTGGAAACATAAATAATATATTGTAAGACTGTTTGATTTATATCAACATTTGTTTTTGTTAATGCATTTGTAAATTTAAAGAACTTATACAGAGATTGCAAAATACATAAATAATTTTATTGGCATCAAGTGGACTTTAAGAGGAGCAGAGCATTTAAGACAAAATAAATGTTTTATTATTGTTGCTAATCATCAATCATGTATGGATCATTTAGGTATTTAATGCATCAATTTATATAATTTTATTCAATACTGTGGGCCAGGAATGTTATGACTTTCGTAAAGAAATGAGCACGGCTCAAAATTTTCCTTAGGAGGTCAAACTTTTCTGACTACGCCCAATGAGCAGGTTCTTGATTTGAGTAGAAAATTTTGGATTCAAGCAATCACTCAAATAGAGGTCTTAAGTATAGAAATTTTACTAATTTAAAAATATTTTTTAGGACTGATAGGTGAGTAATTAATTGACTATATCCAGTCAAAACAGATAACATTAATGATTTGCAGACATTTTATATGTTATGAAACGCATGTCAGTAGTCGCTAAAAAGGAATTAGTTTATTTCTTTCCCGGATGGTATTTGACAGAACTAGTTTTTATAGACCGCAAAAACTCTAAATCAAAATTAGTCTTAGATGAGGCTGTGGAAAAGTTTAAAAAAGAGAATGTAAAGTTATGGATTTATCCAGAAGGTAACCTTGATTTGCTTCCTATTAAATCACATTTTAACATAAGGTTTATTATTATAGGAACTCGTCGGAATAAAGGCGAAATTCATTCATTCAAAAAAGGAGCATTCCACTCAGCAATTCGTCATCAAATTCCAATAGTTCCCCTGGTTTTTAGCTCATACAGACACATCTTAGATCATGAGAAGAAAATCTTTAATGAAGGTGAAATGATTATTCAGGCATTGCCAGAAATATCAACAGCAGGTTTGACACTCATGGATATTGATGAGCTTATTCAACAGACAAGACAAAAAATGATAGAAATTTATGATAAATTATCTGCTGAAATTGCTGAAAATTCTAATCTTAATTAAAATTGAGTTATTTCTGTAAAAATGGTATTTAAATTCAGAGACCGAAAATCTTAATAACTAGTAATGAAGCGGATCACGCTTCATGTGCATATTCACACCGTTCCAAAACTCTCAATCGGGTCATAAGATTGAAGATTAAGATTCAATCGGGTCAGCAAAGCTTCGCTTTGCATAAAATTGAAGATTAAGGCTCAATCGGGTCAGCAAAGCTTCGCTTTGCATAAAATTGAAGATTAAGGCTCAATCGGGTCAGCAAAGCTTCGCTTTGCATAAAATTGAAGATTAAGGCTCAATCGGGTCAGCAAAGCTTCGCTTTGCATAAAATTGAAGATTAAGGCTCAATCGGGTCAGCAAAGCTTCGCTTTGCATAAAATTGAAGATTAAGGCTCAATCGGGTCAGCAAAGCTTCGCTTTGCATAAGATTGAAGATTAAGACTCCATCGGGTCAGCAAAGCTTCGCTTTGCATAAAATTGAAGATAAAGGCTCAATCGGGTCAGCAAAGCTTCGCTTTGCATAAAATTGAAGATAAAGGCTCAATCGGGTCAGCAAAGCTTCGCATTGCATAAGATTGAAGATTAGAACTCAATCGGGTCAGCAAAGCTTCGCTTTGCATAAAATTGAAGATTAAGGCTCAATCGGGTCAGCAAAGCTTCGCTTTGCATAAGATTGAAGATTAAGTCTCGATCGGGTCAGCAAAGCTTCGCTTTGCATAAAATTGAAGATTAAGGCTCAATCGGGTCAGCAAAGCTTCGCTTTGCATAAGATTGAAAATTAAGGTTACTAAAAAAATCGAAAATTTTCACATTTGGACTCAATTTTGAAGCACTAATTGATGTTTTTGGATATGACAATGTGTGTACGTCTTTTAGGTCTATTTATAAGCTACAATAATCACAACTTTCTGGAATTTTTAAGACTGAACTGTAAGTACAGGAGGGCGAAACATCCCAAAAATGCCGATTTTTTGAACTTTTTCGACTTTTTAACCAACTAAAATTAATTTAAAAATATTTTTGTTATTTTTCCATAAAAGTTCTTGAACTTATTGATCAAATACAAAAAAGTTTACAAAAATCCATCCATACAGTGAGCCATACGATTTTTTTGAAAATTTTATATTGTAGAGGGTGTACTGGTGACTAAAAAAGTTTTTTTGTATTTTTTCTCAACAAAACTTCTTATTTTATTGATTCTGATCAAAAAAGTTCAATTTTCAATTTGTGTGAAATTTTTTAAATGTATTTTGCAATAATCGGCTAAAATATGCTCAAAAAACACACTATTTCGTTAGTTTCTCAGATCTATCTACATGAATCAGCACCAAAATGTTAGCAGCACATTTGAGTGATAATGCGCACATTTTAAGACATTTTTGACAAAAAATTATTTTTTCGTAATTGAGTTCTGCGAGGAACAAACTTGCTTGTAAGCATACACCACCACTATTTGGGGTCGTGCACCGAGGTATCAAAACCATTTTCAATGCGGTTTTTTGTATTTTGTAGATAATTTTGAGGCCGAACTTTTCACACCGAACAGTTTATGAAAATTTTGAGTTTTGGCGCCAAAAAACTAAAAAAACGATTTTTCAAGTGTATCGAAAACAATATATTCACAACGTGAAACGGTGTGAATATGAAAATCATTGATTTAAAATAAAATTAAAATCATTCTGAAACTAGTAATGAAGCGGATCACGTATTTTTCCGTAAATTTGTAAAAGATGTTGGAAAATAATACCACATGCTGTGAACACGTAGGAGAAGCTATTATTCGTTATTATTTTATTTTTTTGAATTTCAAAAACAGTTACGGAATAAAAATTTTTTCTTGATATTTTGAAATAGGTAAACAAAGCATAAACGCCTGATTATTACCTAAAGTTTAATTATTACTTGCTTGAAATATTTTGTAAATGTCGACTATTTTTTGACTTTAACGTGTCCATAGCATGGGAAATTTTAAATTTATTGGGAGTGTCGACTTTTTTAAAACAAGTTAAATTTGACGTGTCTACCATTTAGGTAGTTGTGATTTTTTAATTTAACATTATTAAATAAAAATATTAACACAAGCAGCAAACTAAGTTTAAATTTAAAAAGGCAGTGAAAATATTATAAAGTCTTGTCAGTTTTAGTATGATTAAAAAAATGTCAAGGTTGAACGTAAATAAACCATCTATAAGTGAATTTTATAACGGAACAAGTGTTTTTATTACTGGTGGAACTGGGTTTATAGGAAAATTGGTTGTTGAGAAACTTTTACGCTCTTGTCCAGGAATTGAAAATATTTATTTGTTAATTCGTTCAAGAAAAAATGTAAATATTAAGGATCGACACTTGAAAGTGATAAATTCACCAGCATTTGACTTGTTGCGAGAAAAAAATCCAGAAGCTCTGAAAAAAATTATTTTGATTGAAGGAGATGTTTCATGTTTGGAACTAGGAATTTCAAAAAATGATCAAGAACTTTTATTTGAAAAGGTGTCTGTAATAATTCATACAGCAGCTTCTGTAGTAGGGGTGTCAATTACTTGGGGGTGTCAGGACTTGTACAAATCCCAAATACCCAAGTCCTAAATACCCCAAGTACTTGTACAAATCCCAAGTCCTCAAAAATGAACTTAAACATGACCCTAATGGTGAAAAAACGCTATATTTTGTTTTTTTTTTTTTTAAAGAATAGAGTTATTTAAGACTTATTTTGATTGTTAAAATTTTATTTTCAAGTCATTTAATTTTTTTAAATGTAAATTAAAATTGAAATTGTCCATGTTCATCAAAAATTCGAAATATTAATCAAAAAGTTTATTATTTCAAAATTTTAACTGAATTAGCTCCATTTTAAGTTTTTTACATGTAAAAAAGACAAAATTCAGTTAAAAATTCAATTTTTTTAAAAAATCTTTAGAAATTTTATCTTGAATAGCTGAAAAATTGCTGAAAATTACTAAATTATTGGATTTGTACAAGTACTTGGGGTAAAAACCCAAGTACTTGGGGTCCCCCAATTCCTTGCCAAATACCCCAAATACCCAAGTACTTGGGATTTGTACTTGACACCCCTATTCTGTAGCAATGAATGATTCTTTAAAAAAAGCTGTATTTACTAATTTGAGGTCTGTGAGAGAATTGATAAGATTAGCTCATCAAATGACAAATCTAAAGGTGATTTTGAAATTTTTAATATTGAAAGAATTTTCTTTTATTTGATTCTTAAATATTTCAGTCAATGATTCACACTTCAACTGCATTTTGCAATTTAATATTGCCAGAAATTGACGAGAAAATTTATCCAACAGAATTTGATCCTCATTCTGTTATCAACTTATGTGAAAACTTTTCTGATGATATTGTAAATGAGGTAAGAATTAATACACAGCGTACTTAATCTTAAATATTTTAACATTTAATTTAAGATAACGCCTAGATTGTTGAGGAATCACCAAAACACTTATGTCTTTACAAAAGCTTTAGCTGAAGTTCTCATATCCAAAGAAGCCAAAGATTTACCAATAGCTATCGTACGTCCATCAATTAGTAAGCTAACTTAACTAATTGTATGAACGGTTATGGACTTATTTATTTACTTTTTTTGAACTAGTTGGTGCTTGCTTATCAGAGCCTAAAGTTGGTTGGATTGATAGTTATACAGTAAATAGAAATTGAAAAAAAAAATAAACTTTAAATTGTTGAACTAAAGTCTTATAATTTTAGGCAGTCACACCATTTGTAGATGCTATTTCTCGTGGAATTTTTAGTTCATTTTATTTTACCAAAGATTCTCTTGTGGATATAGTACCAGCTGATATGGTAAGTTCTTAATGTTGAAAATCAAAATATTCCTAACCTCAAAAACTTTTTTTTTGTCTTTAAAAATATTGTGATTTTTTAAAACTAATCTTATCGAATCATTAACAAATGATCTTATTTTGTTAGGTTGTAAACTCAATCATTGCAGCATCTTGGGCTGCTGTAAGAGGAAATTTTCCTTTCTACGATGCTTCTTCTATAAAGATCTACAATATCGTTTCTTTTGATATTCATCCCATAAAACTTAAAAAATTTGCTGACTTCAGTGTAAATATTGGAAAATTGTATCCATCAGGTTAGTCCAAAAGTCTAATGTATTCTTATTATTTGATGCTTTAGTGGACTTTAGCTAAAGTTTTTTGAAAAAATTATATTTCAAACTTAAAAATTTTAGACCCTTCCTTTCCCCCTCCCCAAGCATTACGAATTTTGCGAACAACTCCTTATTGCTTTAAATTTTGTAGATATGATGATTCGATATCCTAAAGTAAGACATCACAGCTCAAAGTGGAAATATGAAGTAGATCAATTACTTACACATTTCATACCAGCTTATTTGGCGGATTTGTATCAAAAACTAGCAGGAAGAAATCAAGTGTAAGTTTTAAAAAAAAAAAAATCTCATATTTCAGTTTATTAAATTGTTACTAATCCTTTATTAGGGCTGTCAAATTCTATACAATTAATAAGAAAATATTTGATACTGTGAATTTTGCTGTTGTACTTCCATATAAATTCAAATCAGAAAAATCTGCAAAGTTACTAGATTTTATGAAGTATTCCAAAAATGAAGAATTCTATTTTGATTTGAGATCTTTGAACTGGAAAACTTATCATCATATTTTCTATTTTGGAATTAGGAAATTTATATTGAAAGAAAAAAATCTTAAGTCAAAGCTCTAAACTTATTACAACATGGATTATTAATCTAAAATACATCTATAATACCCGTTGAAGACATAAATACTCAATAGAACCACATATCATCCACAGAACATCCTTCTTTCAGTCATTACCAATTAATCTACAAAAGAAGCTAGGGAATAGCCAGGTGGGTAGGGGGATTCTTGGGTGCCCCACTCCCCTTAAGCTCGAAGTTTCATACAAATTGTTTTAAGATTTAAAAATTTTTTAAAAAAGTGTTTAAAAATTTTATTAATGATAAGGAGTAAATAATTAGTAGCGATAAAATATGTACAATATATCTCAATGTTGACGAAAATATGATGATTATAATAATGTTTTCAAGAAAAAAATACCGTCCCTCTTCGAAAATCCTAGCTACGCTACTGAAAAGAAGAAAACCACAGAAAAATAAATATCCCCATTAAATTTTTTAATTTTTTTTATTTCCTTCCAAGAATATTTGTCGTTTTTACATTTACAGAAAAAAGTTTTTTTTTTGTGATTTTGTAAATTTAATACAATAAAGAAATAAGATTGCATTAGAAATATTTTTATTTTCTTTTATTAATGAATTTGTTAGTGGATTGGTACATTTTTTCATTGTTTCATTTTCCTTAAAATTCCATTAAACTTTCATCATTTATTCAATTTAAACTCTTAACAATCTATAAAAATATTTTTTTTTTTCATCTTTTAATTTTAATCTTTTTTATTTATAAATCAATCATCTTTTAGACTTTAATTCCATTTTTTCTTAAAAATTCGTGATTATAATTTTTTAACTATCATTATTCGTGTGTCTAAATATTTTATTTCTTTTTTTTGCATCGTAAAAATTCTAATAGATCCTTTTTAATGAAAAAATTTTGAAACTAGACTAGGAATTTTTATGGTTTGCTTTAGTATCTGCTGATATTGGGGTTGCATTGGTTTTTATTTAAGTGTTGTCTTCTAGTAGTCTAATTAGAAATCATAGCCATTTAAAGACCTTAATACAAAAATTATGAAATCAAAAATTTAAAGTTTAGATTGAAAATAAAATCAATTTTCATAGTTGAGACTTTTTTGTTGCTTTTTTAAAGGATTCAAAATAGCTTTAAATCTGTAAAAGCATGAAAACTATGAGATTTGAAGCCTTAATTAAAAATTCCTAATAAAAAGCTAGAAACTTTTGATTTGATAAATTTTTCATTTTTTGAAACAACAGCTCCTAAAATAAACCATAAAACAGACAGTCTAGTTAGATAAATATTTTTTTTTTTTTCATTTTTTTTAATTTGGTTGTTGCTTTGGTTTAATTTTAATTTTAATATACTTTTTTTTATCATACATTGTGATATTTTTTCACTATTAATTATTTACACTAATATGTTATACTTCCGTTTAGAGAGAAAAAAAAATTATATATACGCGACCTAGTAAGCAAATGACTGCATTTATTTTATAGAAATGGCATAGAAATTCATTTTGAGACTGAATTCGTTTGAAATTAGTCATTGGTCATTTTTTGGGATCAGTTTCAATAATGGTAACTTGATTTTTGATTATTTTTGGAGAACTTAAAGTTGACTAGGATTTTTGTAGAATTCTTAAGTCAACTCTTCTCGAATTTCTATTCAGCAGTCATTTTCTTAATAAATCTTATCAATTAATTTAATAAAATAAATTTAAATTTAATTTATAAAGGAATTTCTATTTTGTTATTGCTTTTTGTGATTAAAATTATATAAAAAGTGCATTAATTTGTAAAAATGGTCTCGCTTACATAATTATTATTAATAATATTTTTTCATCTACTTTAATAAATTTTAATTAATTAATTAATGCAAATAAACCGTCAACAATATTTAAACTAGAAAAAAAATGATCCCCAAAAAAATATATATAATAAAGTAAACGTTACAGTTAATTGAATTGAATAATAATGCCTGCTATATAAAAGCCATTTGTTTTGTTGTCGAATGAATTAATTACTTTCTCTTGAACTAAATTTAAATGATTAATAATTATTAATTTTTGCACTACATAATAAACGTAATATTTCATCCTTTCACTACTTAATATTTAAATTTACTTTACTTCCCATCCAAAAAAAAATATTTGTTTAACAAAATTTTAATTTAATTATAGCACAATAATAATAATATGGAAATATGTATAATATAAAATTATTCAAAAAAAAAAAACTTTATCATTATGATATGAAAAATTGGGAGAATTCAAGGTCAAGTGCTGAAGTTTATCAGATCCAACAACAGACAATGTTATTTAAAAATTTCATACGGAAAATTTTATTATTTTGCTTATAAGCCTCTTAAAATGCTCTTCGGGCTATAAACAATGTTTAAAACACAACCACTGTGTTGCTATAAAGTTTGCAAGCATCACAGTCAGTACTTTGTATCATCTATCGATAACAGAAAGTATAGCTTTGACCATTTCCAATTAACTTTCCCTTTGATTGATTTTCAATTAGCCTTGGGATATTTTTTACAATTCTGTGGTCTTTTGCAACTATAAATTGGCTATTGGATATGGATTGTTTTGGAAAATTATGTGTTGACAGATATTTAAGGCGTACTTCAAGATGAGAATAAGTTTTTTTTTAAAAAAAAAATTGCTTTAAATTTCCTCAGATTTGGATAAAAAATATAAAATCAAGATAGTATGAACCAATTTGATATACTATTGAGCATCAATACACTATGCATCCATCACTAAAAATCACTTTCATTTTCTAACTAATCTTGTTAAACTTCAGCTCTTGATCCAGAAAAAAAACTTATTATCTTAAAAATTATTGTATTTCCTTCTAAAGCTTAAACATCAATGATAACTTTATCTTTTCGTTCACTATCAGAATCACTATCAAGTTTAACATCCTTCTCTTTAAAAATGATATTTTCACCATTCACATTATTATTAGCGTCATTTGAGTTTGTATTAATTTTGGTTGCATTTAATTCAAGTCCACAGAATGATGTGAAGATGTCGAGTGATTTGGTTCCATTTTTCAAAAATGCAAAGTGGAGTTCACTATGTTCGCGAAGACGTTCAGGAGTTTCAATTGAAAAATCACAATGCTCACATTTATGCGCTCTATTTAGGCTACTAATTGCAAAGTGATACTGCAGATGGTTTTTAAGAACGTCCAAAGATGTAGCTTGGAATGGACAGTAGAGACATTTTTCATCAATTTTATTCTCGTCTGTTGGAGTTGCTTCACTTGTATCTTGTGTCTTTTTCTTGTCATTCTTAACAACCCAAACATCATCATTTGCTCCAGCATCATCAAATCCATGCTTGATTGGATATAATTCAGGATTTGGATAATCTTGTGCCTGCTTATATTTTGCCATAAACTCTTTCGTTTTCTCTTGATAATATGACGTATGTACAGCACTATGTGCCTTAACATTTGAGTCATCGGACGATGAGAATGAACAATAATCGCATTTATGAGTAGCCGAGACTTCATGTAGTTTGACATGATTTAATATCTCACGCAATGACAAGTAACGTGCTGGACACATTGAACAGAAATGCATATATTTTTCTGTAGCCGTTGTAAGTTGCTGCTCGACTGTCGGCTGCTCATGATTTGAAGTATTTCCTTGCAAATCGTTCAAATCATCACCAATATTAGTTCCACTTGCTGCATGCATCTTCATATGTTGATTTAATAAATGACGTTTACTGACATTATATGAACAATATTTACACTGGTAACTCTCATTTCGACTAGGCTTATGAAATGACGAATGGTATTGGAATTGTGATTTGGAATCTGTTTCATATGGACACATTTCGCATTTATACCGCTTTGCTTTCTGTCCAAATTGATTTAGTATGAGTGTGGTAGCATCACCGGATGTGAGTCCTTGAATTCCTTGTGGCACAAAAATTGTATTTGTTGGTATCTCATTCTCAACCTTATCGTGATCCTCAACACTATTTATTTCTACTTTTAACATTGATGCTAGTGAAATTTCCTTATTTTGATTGTCAACTAATTGATGTGCCATTTCCGTTGTTGACGGTGGAGACATGATTGTGGTAATGCCTGATGTGGTCGGTGTCATAACAAGTGTAGGCATTCGTTGTGGAAGAATGATTGGTTTAAAGCCATTATCAACATTTGATGTGGTCAATTGTGTATGCAATCCTTCATGCAACGTGACTGTCGTGGGTAATACCGTTGATCCTGTTGCTGATGATGATGTTGTGGCTTGAAGAAAGTTATGGTGCTGTTGTTGTTGGGCGGATTGCTGGTTTTGTGGATTACGAACGACTTTATCGCTTTTCTGACCAGCCACCTCGATGCGAATGTCCCCATTGTGCTTTAAACGGCAATGACGCTAAAATGTTTGAAGATTAAAAGGTTTACAGGATGGAAGAGAAAACAGAGATAAAATTGAAAGTTAGTGTAATGAAATAATTGGACGTAGATTAATTGTTAATGTGAGATATTTAATTGAAACTGAAGATGGAATGGTTGTAAGTTTTGCATCCATCTTCGGTTTCTGTGTGCTAATAAAGGTGAACTTGAATGATACGGATTAGTTTATAAGTAGCTAATTATTACGAAATTGAGGCTGAATTCTTGGTTATAACTTAGACAATACCTAGTGTACATACTCTAGGTATTGTCTAAGTCATACCTAAGAAACAGTCAAAAACCTTAAATAATTAGCTTCCAATCACAAATCCTTACAATCCAAATATTCACTTAAATAAAAGTAGAGAATATTCAAATTTTTAAGAACCAAAACCATAAATTTTCTTCCTATATGCCACTCAACTCTGCCAAAAATAAAATATATTGCGAGACAGCATAGAAAGTATTGTGAATAAATAGATTAATCAATATTCGTTCAATAAAATGTATTGAATAAATATACAGATGCAAACTAATATTGAATATTTATATATCTTTAAATGGGTCACCGACATTTGCCCACACACATTTGCCCATTCGACATTTGCCCATTGACATTTTCCCAATGGTACATTTTCCCAATGGTACTTTTCCCCACTAGTATTTTTTCCCACTAGTATTTTTGCCCATCGGTATATTTGACCATTTGCATTTTCCCATTAATACATGCATATGCCCACTTAAAAGGTTTTTAATTTTTGGTATTTTATAAAACTTAATTTTCAACATTTATGGTTAAAATCGATTTAAATTTTCGAAAACTGAAAATGAGCATGTATTTAAATGACAGTTTTAATGCTTAAACCATTGCTTTATACATTTTGATTAAAAGTTTGTTAAAACCTCTTAGAGATATTAAGATTTGAAAAACACATCAATTTTTTTAGGAAACTCCCGGATAGGTGGTTGTTTTAACATTGAAGTCATTTTTTCTATGTTTGTTACAATTACGATAAAAACTTTTATTTTATGTTGTAGCCAGAGTTTTAAGCTTTCCACTCATAATCCGACCAACTTTATAAAATCTTACAATAATAGCAGATATATTGACAGTCGCTCTATTTCACTGATATCAAGAGAATTTGTCATTTTTCTTTTTAATGACTGCATTTTAAACACAGTAAAAGAGGAGAGTAAAATGGATGTAAAAACAATAATAAGTTTTTATATGGATATTTTAAAAACGGAAATTTTTGGAATGAAAGTTTACAGTTACAAATTTTGAAATAGTATGTGCTCAGAAAAAGACAAATATTTTGTTAATTAAGGCATGTAGCAACAAGATATAAAGACATCAATGTAGAATTTAGTGCTCTACCTAATAACATTTAGTTATTTAACTGTCTAGATGGCTCAATTAAATTCAAATTTGCTTCGAAGTTAAAATTTTTGCAAATTTCTATTTAAAAAATACTCAAAATTTTTCTGATTGGTCATTCATTTCCAAGAAAATTTATTCCAAAAATTTCCTTTCCATAAAATTATTTTCCAATAAATTTCATTCTAGAAAAATACTTTCTAAAAGAATATGCTTCCCAACTTTGTTTAGTAATATGCAATTCAAATTAGTTATTAATAAATATCAAAAATTAAAAACTTTTTAAGTGGGTATATGTATGTATCAATGGGAAAATTTAAATGGTCAAATATACTAATGGGCAAAAATACTAGTGGGAAAAAATACTAGTGGGGAAAAGTACCAATTGGCAAATGTACCATTGGGAAAATGTCAATGGGGAAATGTCGAGTGGGCAAATGTTTGTGGGCAAATGTCCCAAACCCCTTTAAATGATTATTATAATAGATGACATTGAACCATTAAACCCTTATAGCTAGAGAGATTATTGCTTATGAGATAATTTTGTTGAAAAGTTTTCTGTTGATTTTTTTTTTTTATTTTTTTTGTTTACCACAACCGAATTGAGAATAAGGAAAAGTTTTAATAATTGTGTTAATTTTGGAACCTTTTCCTTGATATGTGTGCTGTTTTTCAAGTTCAATGTCAATGCGTTTGTGTGATTGAATTTTGAATTTTGATAACATTTTCATAGCCAATTTCTGAGATAAATATCCACTGACATTGAACCAAATTTCGTACAAAACTTATGAACTTAAATTTTAAGTACAAAAACTAATGGTTAATAAGAATTATTAATTATTCAAGTATGAGTCGCTAGCTATAGACAAAACTTTACGACCTAACTCTTGTACTCAACCACAATAATGTCTTCTGTCGTAATCATTCCTCCTTTTGCAAAAATTATTTTCTTCATTTAGCACACAAGCAAGTGTGCAGCTATGGGTGGGGGAGAGGGGAGACACAGAAATTTCATTTCGTTATCCACAAACATATGCACATGTCATTCAAATATATTTCTCATGAGCATTTTGCGCGGTTGTTTTGACACTCGTATGGAATTTTTGGTTGTAGAGACAGACATGTATGTTATATACATAATGGTGGATATGAAAATTATTTTGCTGTTTATTGATCGTCTCATCTCAATTCTACTCGTTTTAATTCCTTTTTCTATTATTTGAGACTATTGATTATTGAAATGTAGAACTAAACTAGTTTCGACTAGGCTGGTTATTATTGAATGAACATTTTGTTATCCCTAAATGAAATCTAATCTAGGCTGAATTTATGAAAATTTTTAGCACATTATCTGTGCATGTAGTAATGATATGATTTTTCAAAGAATTTTGTATCCCCTGTAGTATCCGATTGATATTAAGTAATTCCATAATTAGACGTAAAAAAGTTTGTAATCTCAAAATATAACAAAGGACAATGCACAATTACATAGTAACGAAAAAAAGAGAGATAATTTTTCATAATTGGAGAAGTAAAGAGACTGTCTACTTGATTGTTTGTTAGTATATACCTGAATAACATGCTTCCAGTTAGAAATTTGACCACAATGCCCGCAACGAAAAGAGCCTTTCAACGAATTATTATTACTATTCGTCGAATTCGTCTCCGGCATACCGTTATTATTTCTATTAACGTCATTAGTAGATGACGCCGGTGTCAAAAGAGTGTTTTGAGAATTGAAATTGAGTGTTTGGTGTGTATTTGACGGATTTTGATTGCTAGCTTGATTGGTATTACCACCACCACCAAGTGTTATAAGATTTCGATTATGAACGTTTGATGTACCCGACGTATGGCCATTTAACAAGTTGCTCATAATCTGGAATGGCATTTGAATTGGTATGGGAGGCGGTGGAGCCAGTTCTGTAGCATTTGAAGCTTGTTGTATTTGTTGACTTTGTTGTGTCGCAACAGCTCTATCTTGTGGCGTTCCATCGTCACGATAATGTGTCTTCACATGCTCGAGAACAACCTCACGATCGCCATGCCTAAAATGACAATAAAAATTTTTTATAGATAATACTTTAGACCTGCGGTAAGACTTAATAAATTTCCGAGAAATTGACATACTTAAAGTTACACTTTTTGCATTTAAAGTGGGTCTTCTTTTCTGCTGCTTCCTTTTGCTTTTCTTGTGAATCTTGAGCCTCTTGTGCCGCTTGTTGTTGTTGTTGCTGCTGCTGCTGTTGATGTTGTAACAAATTTTGTGTATTTAATGCTGCAACCATATTGAGACTCTGCAAATTTTGAAGATTCTTTAAGAATGTCATGTCCTTTGAAAGATGCTCCAAAAGCATTGAGCTTAATTGTGATGAGCCTGTTGCTGATGATGTCAAATTTAATGCTGGATCTGAATACACAGACAATGGCGTTGATGCTGATGATGGAGGCGATGTGACATTATTTTCAAGCACAAGTGATGATTTTGGAGAATAATTTAATATTCCAGATTTTGAAAGCTTTCCATCATGTTTCTTATCCATGACTCTCATCAATGTAATGTATCTGTTGTATTTTGAATAATTTCGACGTCCAGTTTCATCATTCATAAGAACTTTAGCTTCACCATGTTGTGGATCACGCAATAACTTTAGTCTAATATGCTTTGTGATATCCCAACGCCAATTTGAACGATATGCGCATAATGAACATTCAAATGGCTTCTTATTTAAATGTCCAACGATATGAACATGAAAACGTGATGCTGTTGATGCCCAAAATGAGCAATGTGGACATTTGAAAACTTTTTTCATTGCTGTATTAATAATATCATCTCCAGCTTCAATTTTCTTTGTTATTTCACCATAACCTGGTGCTGATTCAACGCCTAAATATTCACTGTCTGTTAAATTTGGCGGTTCCGGTAAATCATCATCTTCATTTACGACCAAATTATTATCATCTGAATCATCATTTTTATCCGATGCAAGTGTTTGATCATCGTTTGTTTCTGATGGCTCTTTCTTAGATTTTGGCAATTGATTCCAAATGAAGACACGATTTTCCATTGGATGACGTTCATTTGGATTATCAATTGCTGCCTCATCGCTCATGTAATCATCAATTGGTGTCATTTTTTCATCACCATTTGCCTCTGATGATGATTCGAGCAATTCAATTTGTGCACCGGGACACTTTAAAATATGTGACATCAAGTCTTGACTTGTCTTAAAACGAACACGACAATATTGACAACGAGTTGATCCGAATAATGGCGAATGTGACTGCTTTCCACATGCCTTCTGATGAATTATAAGATCCGATAGCGTCTTTGCCTCATAACTACATTTACAAACAAGATTTTTATCTTCATTTCCTGTCGCGTTGCCCTCAATTAAGTTCTTCCGCAGCATATCAAAGAATGAGCTTTTCTTCTTTAATTTCGCAAGATTGTCATTCGTTCCACTTTTATTGACACTCTCAACGCTCAATTCTGGCTTGGATAATAATGATGTGATGATTTTATATTGCTGTAAATCTGATTCAATTCCTTCTTCAGCACTCGATTGATTCCCATCTGAATCTGATTTATTACTTGATGCTTGATTCATTGCTGACGTACTACCAGGCGTCATTTTTATTGGAATTAATGGTGGCATTGGCTTCTTTCGTTTTGATCCAGGACTTGGATTTGATCGTTGATCATCCTTTGAATTTGACGATTCATTCTGGAAATATTGATCGTTATTTTGCATAATATTAGAGATGGCAAACTACAGAAAAAATAAATAAAAAAAAATAAAGAAAAAAAAAATCAGAAAAAACCAAACCAAAAAATAATTTTTAAAGTAAGGAAAAATAAATCATGCCATGAATGGATTTGCATTTATTTAATTTCTAAGAATGTCTCACTTTAATAAAAAATCAAATTTAAAGTATCGAAATTTCTGTTGCCTAATTTGTGTTCATTCATCCGAAATGGAAATTCTTCTTCTCGCAAATATTTTGAATAATTTATTGAATCTGCTATTGAGAGTTTAAATCATTTTATAATAATTAACAATTTTCTCGCTTCAAATGCTCCTTAATTGAATTTGATTTTGTGCTAGATATTTTATTTATATAATTTTGGTATTTTTGGATATTATTTTATAATTGGTGGTCATTTAGGTTTGCATAATGTATTTAAATTAATATTTATTAAGTTATGGTATATTTTTGGATATAATATTGATTTTAAACTTTTCTAGAAATGTAATTAGGGATGATTTAAATATTTAAGCAAAATTTTAAAAATATAAAATTTATCAAAATCAAGAAAATTATTTGCCTTAAAAATATTTTGCAATGACAAATTTCACTCGAAAAAATTGTCAAATCCACCAACAGCTCCTGAATAACAACTGCTAAACATTTCGTAAAATGAAAAATATTTTTCAGCAACTACTTTACTGTCAAGCACGACTCTCTTATGTTGTGAAATATTTAACGAAGTTCAAGAAGAAAATTGTCGTAATGAATTAAATTAAAGAACAACATTTATATTTCCTCAAATGAAGTTTAATACGTGAAGCAAACAAATTAATGTTGGAAACATTAAATACGTACAGTCATATCATTTATTATGATAATCATCATCGTTATAATATTTTTTAATGTTCTTGTGAAATATTTTCTTAATTCTGTACAAAATTAAGAGTGGGATTTAATTTCAATAAATGAGACAAAAATATATATTTTTTGGGTGTATGAAAATTTGATAATCTTGAAATCAATATCAGTTACGTCTCAATCCATTCCGAAGAAATAATAAAGACAAAAACATATTTTTTAAGTGAAATCATTTTTGAGAAAAAAAAATTCTCCAACAAAAAAAAAAAAAGAAAAGAATTTTTTAAGAACAAAAAGTCATTCTTCTTATTTTCATCATCTTACTCACCATATCAAATATGTTAATATTCTCTGGTGGTGTATCGTCAATTGTTCGCTCTATATCCATACTGTTTGCTAGTGGTGGTATATGATGATTCATTTCATGTACAGTTAAACTTTGCTTGATGTCAGCTGTAAAATTACAGACTGAGCATTTAAATGGTCCATTTCCGCCATGATTTTTCATATGTCGATCAAGATTCCATTTATACTGGAAATAATAAAAAAAATGTTTATGAATTAGTTGAAATAATTGAGAGAATTGGAAGTAAATTTAGTGCATTTTTTAGGATGTGATGGAAGTAAAAAATCTAGATTAAGAACTAAAATTCATTTATTGAATTAATTTCAATTAAATTGTTCTTATATCCAGTAAATGGACCACATTCTAGTGCAAAGACATACAATAACTCTCAAAAAACGCCATTCACGTGTACAACAAGAAAACGATCCAAAATAATAATTTGGATAATTTTAATGACAGGCTGTAAATTTATTTTACATTGTTTTCATTTCCATCGACAAACAAGTCTGATTTATTAAGTCACGAGTAACTCCATTCGACAGCAAGTAAAAGTATATAATAATAATAACCTAATTTACATTCGCAAAAATGCACTAAATTTGAAAATGATAGTAAACAGCAACTCACCGGAGTTCTAAAATCACATAGAGCACATTTTATCATGGGCATTGAATGATATTTGACATGTTTATTAAAACGTGCACTTATGTGTGTAACATACGAGCATTTTTTGCATCGATAAAATTTCGTGCCAGCGTGCTCATCCTTCTCATGTTGAATCAACTGTGACTCTTCCATCGATGAAAATTCACAGAGAATGCATTTAAAAACTTTTGTGCCATTTGGTGAAATATTCATGGATATATCTAAACTGGCCATTTCGTCATCACTTGGAATATCTTGCGGTAGAGATTCTTGATACTGATTCTGTAATTGTGCTTGCAATTGTAATTGAAGTTGATTTTGTAGTTGAAGCATTTGATTAATTGCATTTAAATCAACAGTTTTTGATGCGGCTGCTACGGCTGCTGCATTTGTCGATGATGATGATGATGGTGAATATGTTGGCATTTGTTTATGCATTTGTTTTTGTCTTGCGTCAGCACTTAAACGTCTACGTTTCTCACGTCGTCGAAAATGTCCTGGCTCATTTATTCCTTCAGTGGAGCCATGGACCATTTTCATATGTCTCACGAGCTTTTGATAATGTCTTGATGCGTATAAGCAGAATTTGCATTCGTTAATAACAATCTTTTCACCGTGAACGTCACGTAAATGTACCAAAAATTTTCTTGGATTTTGTGTAAAAAATGAACAATTGTTGCACGAATAATTTCTCTTTATCTTACATTGGGGTAAATTTGCATCCGAATCACTTTTATTTCCCGACAAATTATCATCTAAATCGTGTTGCTGTTGCTGTTGTTGTTGTTGAAAATTATCAACGCGATTTTGATCAAGTTTAAAACTAGCAGCCTGTAATGTCAAGGCTGCTACAACAGCAGCTGGCAATGAAATTGGCAATGGATATTGCGATTGTTGCAACTGATTATTACTATTACTACTATTATTATTATCACCAATGCGATCTTCTTTTGGATCTTTTCTCAAATCCAATAATGCGTTATTATCACTATTATCTTGAACTGCCTGACCACGTTGATCAAGAACCAATTGTTCACCGCTCACAACACGACGTACAATTAGTGTATCGCCGGCACGATGAACCATTGATGGAGCTGAGTCCATTTTGGTTCAATCGGCATGTAGACTTGTTGACAATTTAATCTGTTTACGAGCTCCTGAAATTAGATGAATTGAAATTGGAAATTATTAGTTTGTGATTTTTACTATGAAATTGAAGAACATAAAAAATACAAATATAAAGCTTGTTGTGCAAATTTCATGGAAGATTCATTAAAAAATTATATAAACGTAGTAAAAACTTTATCATTTTAAGTAATACATAATTTATGAATACAGTCATGGATGAATTTTAACTTTTATTATTATAATATAGAATTTGATAGTTTTAAAATATTTGAACAATTGTTTGTGACTACATAAAGCATTTCATCAATATCTTAATGTAAACAGACATGAACAGAGAGTATTTTGAGAAGAACATTATCAAATGGCTCGTAAAGATAAAGATTCTAAAAAAACTAAAGAAGACTTTCGAAAAAATATGTTTATGTTAGGTAATTTTGTTATTGATTTAATAATTAAATTTATTGAGTGATTTGAATGTCAAGATTGTGTAACTTTTCAGTCATTAACCCATCCCTCAATTTTTTTTGCGTATCATGCACTATGTCGAAAATCGAAATTTTTTTACGTTTTTTCATTTTATGTGTGGAAATGATAGAGCAGACCTCTAAGCTTCAGAAAAACATCACTTCCAATTTTTTCGACCAATCTGGGCCGAGATACAGCACCAAATGTGAAAATTGGCTTCAAAACATGACTTTTTTAAATGATTAGAACTTTTTACTGTATTAACCATTTGTTTTGAAACTTTTTGCATATGATTAAGGAACATATGAAATTAATTTTCCGTACCTTACTTTTGGTCCTAAGACATTACGCAGTGCATTAAATTAATTTTGCTAAAAAGTGAATTTTTACTACTTCACATCAATCTCACGCTTTCCTATTGACTTAAAAAGATTTTTTGTCTGCTGTAATGGTTCCGTTCGAGTAAGGGCTACAACCCGTGGTATACATTGGAAATCGTGAAAATGCAACCCTGACGAGATATTTGAGGTTTTAGGTCGAAAAATGCGATTCTTTCACTTCGGACTTAAATTGCGGTGAAAAAACCCTGGTCTGTAGTGGATTTTTATTGCATTTTTTTGTAGCTCTTATGTTTTAGCAACTTTTTCTTCAAAAAAATTCAAAATTGACCCCGGCATTTCCGAGCTTTAGAAGTAGGGTAGTACCTCAAAATTCAAAAAATTCAAACTTTTGCCTATTTTACTCAAAAATAATGAAACTCTCAGAAAACACTTAAATTATCCTAATCTAGACATAAACGTCCAAAAAATTTGATATCCTGCTAATTTTTTTCAAAAAAGTCCGAAAAAACGATTTTTTTCACATTTTTTAATATTTAGAATTAGTGAAAAAATTTTTTGTCTTTTTTCTTTTTGTATTGCATAGCTGCATCAAATACGCATCCAACGAGGTATAAATCATTACATATGGACAAAATTTGTCTGATTTAGAGCAAAAAAACGAAAAAATGGTAAATTTTTGCAGGTTTTGACGGTTCACCTTTCACATTTTTGACCATATCTCATCACCATTTTAAGTATATGTAATAAATTTGGTATCGTTGGAAAGGTAATTGTTCTAGCTATACAATAAAATAAAAATTTTTGTTCAAAATATGCTCAGGACATCACCAAGCTAAGAAAAGTTTGAGTTAACGCCCTAGATACCCATAAAATAAAAATTTTTCAATTTTGATTTTTTTCCATTATTTTGTCCTCAGACATTCATAATAATATCAAAAAAGTACATTAAAGTCATTGGTTGTTTCGTACAAGATCATAGAAGTGAGTATAAAATTTTCAAAATTTTTAAAATATTTCCAAAAAAATTCCATTATTTCTATGATCTTGTTTGGAACAGCCAATGACTTTAATGTACTTTTTTGATGTTATTATGAATGTCTGAGGACAAAATAATGGAAAAAAATCAAAATTGAAAAATTTTTATTTTATGGGTATCTAGGGCGTTAACTCAAACTTTTCTTAGCTTGGTGATGTCCTGAGCATATTTTGAACAAAATTTTTTATTTTATTGTATAGCTAGAACAATTACCTTTCCAACGATACCAAATTTGTTACATATACTTAAAATAGTGATGAGATATGGTCAAAAGTGTGAAAGGTGAACCGTCAAAACCTGCAAAAATTTACCATTTTTTCGTTTTTTTGCTCTAAATCAGACAAATTTTGTCCATATGTAATGATTTATACCTCGTTGGATGCGTATTTGATGCAGCTATGCAATACAAAAAGAAAAAAGACAAAAAATTTTTTCACTAATTCTAAATATTAAAAAATGTGAAAAAAATCGTTTTTTCGGACTTTTTTGAAAAAAATTAGCAGGATATCAAATTTTTTGGACGTTTATGTCTAGATTAGGATAATTTAAGTGTTTTCTGAGAGTTTCATTATTTTTGAGTAAAATAGGCAAAAGTTTGAATTTTTTGAATTTTGAGGTACCCCCCCTACCCTACTTCTAGGGGGTTAAGCTCGGAAATGCCGGGGTCAATTTTGAATTTTTTTGCAGAAAAAGTTGCTAGAACATAAGAGCTACAAAAAAATGCAATAAAAATCCACTACAGACCAGGGTTTTTTCACCGCAATTTAAGTCCGAAGTGAAAGAATCGCATTTTTCGACCTAAAACCTCAAATATCTCGTCAGGGTTGCATTTTCACGATTTCCAATGTATACCACGGGTTGTAGCCCTTACTCGAACGGAACCATTACAGCAGACAAAAAATCTTTTTAAGTCAATAGGAAAGCGTGAGATTGATGTGAAGTAGTAAAAATTCACTTTTTAGCAAAATTAATTTAATGCACTGCGTAATGTCTTAGGACCAAAAGTAAGGTACGGAAAATTAATTTCATATGTTCCTTAATCATATGCAAAAAGTTTCAAAACAAATGGTTAATACAGTAAAAAGTTCTAATCATTTAAAAAAGTCATGTTTTGAAGCCAATTTTCACATTTGGTGCTGTATCTCGGCCCAGATTGGTCGAAAAAATTGGAAGTGATGTTTTTCTGAAGCTTAGAGGTCTGCTCTATCATTTCCACACATAAAATGAAAAAACGTAAAAAAATTTCGATTTTCGACATAGTGTCATGTCCTTTCTTCTGAAAACTAAATCAGATGGTGACTAGATGTAATTTAAATTATTATGATAAGGGGCCATTCATAAATGACGTCCAAAATTAATGGTAATTTTTCAAAAAGGAACAATAGAATTCTAAGAAATTAGAATTAGAATTTCCCCCCCTCCCCCTTAAACGTCATTTATGAACGACTTCTTAAAAAAATTAAAATCAAATTTTTCAATTGAGATGAATAAATTCCGATAAAATCATAAACTCACAAGTTGATGATTCAACAATTTTCCACAAACACATTTCATCATAATCTACAAAATTATTTCAACAATTCACCAACTCTGCTTCTCATATGTATCTTTTGATTTCACAATATGTGCTTTTACGATAAATAAGAAGCAAAAAAACAGACAGAAAATCTGCCTATTGCATTATCACAAACAAAGAAAAATTCTTGAAATACAAAATTTTTCGAAAGGGGTAAAAGTCAAATGGATGAAAGCAAAAACGAGATCAAATTGGAGAAAAACTCAATGCACAGATCAAAAAAATCCTTTCTTGTTATGAAAAATATCAAATGTGAACTAGAAAAAAAGAACTTGAAGAAGTAAAAAAAAGAGAAAAAAAAAATATTTTTTATCAAGTGTTTTCTTGCCTATGTGTGTTGTGTGAAGAAATGTTTCATAAAAAAAAAAACGCTTATCAGTAGAAACAGCACAAGACGAAATTAAAATAAAAATTTTTTTTTTCTGTGTTATTTTGTAACAAAAAAATTTTTTTTCTTTCTTTTCCTTTTGAGACGAAGCACTTTTAATGGGGCAACGCTCATATCTCTCGAGTTTATTATTTCTCTTTTTTTTTGGTATTTTAAGGTTTGTGACGAAATGCTAAATTCTATACAGAGTCATAATTGCTGTTACTGCTTATCTCTCAGTTTTTTTTTTTTTTTTTGAGTAATTCTTTCTTTTCTTTATTATTATTATTATTATTTGTTTTTAATTTCTTCACATATATGTGCGTACATAAACTTTATATTATTTCTTTTCTTTGTTAATTCTCTTATTTGTATGTTTTTTTAGATCAAAATGAAACTTATTTTTTGTGTGTTTCTTCTGATCGAATTACAGTGACAATGTGACATATTGGGGAAGTTTAATGAACGGATAATTTGATAAACGGGATTGTTGTTACTGTTCATATTTACTTTATATGTTATATATATTCAAACATTACAGGTTATTGACTTAAGATGAGATTTTAAGAGCAATTGCTTGCTACTGAGTTTTAAATTCTTCTGAATTGCTTATGCTATCTCAAATGGAGCTTAAATTTGACTCGAATTTTGTTTGGAAGCAGGAGCTATAATCAGAAATTTGAGTGGTATTGCAGTTTTCTAATGACGTCCTTCAAACACTCGAATTTTTAGACCCCCCTTCCCATCTGTCACATCTATGCAAGAAAATTCTATTGTTTTTGACTGCCAAACAATCTCAGATCACTCTACCCCCTAAAAGTTGGACGTCATAACTAATTCTTGGTTATTTTATTCATTTCTAATATGCTGGACATTATGTTCGACTTTCCTCTTAACAAATTCCAAGTTAAAGGTAAAAAAAATTGAAAAACAAGAAAAAGAAAATATACAAATAAATTATTAAGCACTTAAGTTGTTTTATAAAAATTTTATCTCAAAATATTTTCATCAGAATTTTCATCAAGTCTATAAAAAGCAAATCCTCTCCAAAAAAGGCAAATAATTACAGCAAATGTTTAAGAAAAAATCTCTGCGACTCAGGAAAAAAAAAATTTTATTTCTGTTTTTCCTTTCATTGGAAATATTCAGCATTTATTTTTGGATACTATTGTGTTTGTCTTGTGGGACTGCATGAGGAGAGAAGCACAATGATTGAAAAGACAAAATTGACAGAAACGTGCCTACAATAAAAGCAACTTAATGTCAGTGCTTTTCCTCGTAAAAAAAATTCTGAGAAGTCGAGTAATCATCGTATATGCACGAGAGACAGAACTCATCTTTTGGGAAATGAAAATTTTATTTTAAAAAACATTGTTGTTGACCATTTATTGAATAATTTAGTAATGGAAGTGGATTATTTAAATACTTTTCAACGTCTAGTATCCCAAAAGACATAAGGCTTTGTTTGGAGGCTGTTTTGATGCTTTACATTATCTTTAAGATCTTCAAACTATAAATGAACTGCAATTTAGCTTCTTTTGCCTCTCGAGTTTCAAAAACACAATTCCAAGTCAACTGCAGCATTTGACCTTTACATTGTGCCTTTACATTTGTGCAGAGCACAAAAGGACCTCAACAGCCTCAAAAATTTCACAATAGGGAAAATACGAATTCAAATTTTTCACTTCCTTCCGCTTCAATAATTAAAATTACTTCATCGTTCAAAAACACTTCAACAAAATAAAATAGTTCAGTAAATCATAAAAAGCTTCCGAACAAGAAATGAAAAAAAAAAACATAAATTCACAATTAAATTCAGCAAAAATATTTTAGAGTAGCATAAATACCAGCCAATGTGCATAAAAAGTTTTTACGGCATTGCAAATAATCAACAAGAAAAAGTTTCATTAGAGGATGAATTTCATTTTGGATTTTATGTGTATATGGTGGAGGCTAATGTTTTGTGATGATGATGTAAAGACTGCAACATAAAACTTTTTGAAATCATAAAATTAAGCTTACACAAATACTACTGATTACGTTGAAATGCTGAATGGAAAATATCATTTTCATTTATGTTGGGAGATTTGAAGCATGGGCGTGGGGCTCGTTTGAAATTTATATTATGAGAACTTTTGAGTTTAGAACTTGAATACTCTTTGGTTTGCCACATTTTTAATGTAGATGCTTTGTGAACGTTTTGAGTTTGTTTATTGTTTTTCAGCTATTTATTGTGAGTTTATGCTTTGATGCTAATAAAATTTTAGGAAAATAAAATTGAAAGGGAATAATCATATGCTTGATGCTGAAGACTTTTTTTTTAAGAAAAAAAAAACAGTTTTTTTGCAGTGACATATTTGAAGTATCTGGCTATTATTTGCCTATGATACCAAAATTAATTTAAATAATAATTTCTGATAATTTATCAAGTATTTTTTTTTTTTTTTGTTAAAAAAAACTAAGTTATTAGGAATTTTTATAGAATTTAGGCAAAAAAAAATAAATTTTCAAAAAATTGGCATCAATGTTTTCAAATTATATTAAAATGTTTCAAAACTGCACATTTTCTATGTACATAAATTTTCTATATCTCTCAAAAATCAAATATCTCTGACACTTTTCAACATTAATAATTAAAATATTTTCATGAAAAGCAACAAACTGAAAAACTCTCAAAAATCCTTCAAAATGTAGTCAACACAGCACCAAATTGTGCATTTCTCAAAAGGATATTTTCCATTCAAACCAGCAATGAATTTTGATTAAACTGTTAGAATTACAAACATGCAAAGAATTTATGAATGAAAATTACCATTTTTCCAAACCAAATATCTCTCTTTCTCTCACTTAATTGGTATATACTATTAATGGTTATTAGAAATTTTATATCCACAATGAACTTTTTTTTGTGCGTATTTGTGTTAGTTGTAATTAGTATGTAGCATATCCTTTTTTAATTCCAAGCAATGATTAGTAAAATTTTTATTAGTCTTGTTAAGTTTATTTAATTGCACTAGTCATACACTTTAATTGTTGCTCCTTTACAGCATCTAGTAAGTCTTTATTTATTTTTTTTTATTTATCCAAAAATTGTTATTTCACTTTTTTATCAACGTTACTCCTTTATTTTGTCATACTATGTGTCACATTTAGAATTAAAGCACTCTCTTTTTCTGTAATAATTGATTAGATTTTTGTCGTAGGGAATTATTATAACAACTACTTCATACTTTTTTTTCATTTCTGTTTCACCATTTGCACGTAGTTTATATTATGAATATACATATTTATTTCTTCTCTTTTCACTCACTCTCTCTCGCACTCTTTAACAACAGCAGCAGTAGGAATATATGAAAAAAAATATCCAACACAACTACATTGACAGATTATTTTGTGTACAATAAAAAATCCCCATGCAACATGAACAGTAAAAATTTTCTTCTTTTTCTCTTTTTTTTATATATTTTATATTCTTTTTTCTTCACACAAGCACTGAATGAAAAAAAAAGAACGTCTTGCAAAACGTTTTTCCTCAACACCGCACCGCACACGACTGACTGAATGCCGAGAGTTTTACAAATGAAAACTGAACATTTTCTCTGTGATTTTCCGCACCACTTTTGTATGTATTTGTGCTTTTCCTTTTTCTACACGGCTTACTCATTTAGATTGTGTAGTATTTTTTCAACTCTCTGTGAATTTTTCTCTACTGCTGCTGCTGCCGCTTACTGCTTGATATTACTATGAAAAAAAACTTTTTTTTTGTTTCATGTTGAAAAAGAATTTTTTTTTTCTTTCGTTCTTTTCTTTTTTTCGACACGAAACTCTTTTTCATTACTTTTTATTCATTGCTTTTCCGTTCCTCCTTTTCAACAGCAAATAACACGTAATGAATGGAAAATTATTGTAAGAACTCTTATATTTTTCTGAGGAATTTTTGCTTTTCTTTCACTAGTTTTTATTTTCTCTTGTAATTTCGACATGCATGCAATTTACATAAATTTCTTTTAAATGTTTTGAAGTTTGTTACATGGAAGTAATGAAGGATTTTTTTGTAGCTTAGTTATGTGCAACCTTCAAAGAAATAATTTGATGTTAATTCATTTTTATAATTTTTGTTTTAAAAATTTACTAGATGAAAAGTTTCATAACTTAAATTGAGTTGCTTTAAGTCGCCATAAACCCAAATTATAAGTTTTCGTTTAGCCCAAAATTATGAAAGTGACACGTTGTATGTAATACATGCCATGCTTTTGACAAATAAAATTTAATTTCAATGCACTGAATATGATTTGTTATGTAAAAAGCAAAGGGGTCGCAATGGTAAATATTCGCCAACTTAGATGAAAATTTGACCGGCAACAAAAATTTTTGATTTCAAAAAAATTTTGTATGGAAAGTTAGAAAGTGTGCCATGATGAAAGAAAACCAAAAAAAATTGTAATGATTTTTTATTCCTTTTTTCTACAATGTTAAGCTTTTAAACGACAACTAGAATAAGCCTGACTACAGAAATGGCTTTACTTTCATAAAATATTCTTTAAAACCTTCGAAAAATCAAATTTAATTTAGACTCATGGCTAGGGTGACCAGAAGATTTTCGTAAAAATCCGGGACATTTTCATGAAAATCCGGGACATTTTTATTTTAACATCATAGGAGTGCTTGCACCTTACTTAAAGTGTTTATTATTATAAATCGAGATAAATCAAGCAACAAAAATGCAAAAAAGTATGAAAAATAATGAAAATTTGGAATCAAAAATTTTCAGTCATGAGCTTGAACCCATGCCTCTAAAAGGAAACAAAAATTTTGCAAAAAAATTTGCACATGAAGTGTGAATTTTTTTACGATTATTTAATATTTTTCTTGAGATATGTTAGAAAGAATTACGAGTTGAAGATTAAAATTTACAAAAAGTTAACAAACCTAAAATAATTTTTTTTTTCAAAAATTTTCAAAAATCCGGGACATTTTGATATTCTACCGGGACACAGCAGCTCGAAAAAAAGTACAGCTGTGTCCCGGCAAATTCCCAGCAGATGGTCACCCTACTCATGGCATACTTTCTATCTTTTCATACAAAATTTTTTCGAAATCAAAAATTTCTGTTGCCAGTCAAATTTTCATCTAAGTTGGCGAATTTTTACCATTGCGACCCCTTTGGTAAAAAGTCAAAATCTAAAAAGTTTCTGTGAATTTTAAATATCAGAACAGCAAGACTTTATCTCCAAAATAGACTTGACTGAATAAAAAAAATTCAATAAAAACTCCCAAATCTTCTTGTTAAGTTCTAGTATATGTAACACTAAAGAAACAATAGAAAACCAAATTATATTTCAGCCTCTACAGTAATTAGTATTAATATCCAAAGTCCAAAATATTTTTTTAATGCCCATTAAACGCTATCTATCTTTTCAGAAAGAATCATGACTGCACGTGCACAAAAAAAATGTTTATTTGCTGATCTCTGTTTTAGTGCCTATTTTCCACGAAATCGTTAATATTTACAATTCTTAAAAATTCATTCAGCCAAAAAACTATTAATTTTGAGCTGTCTAGAATTTTTTGAAGATTTTGTCAGGTGTTCTTAAAATTTTAAGTTGAAGTTTTTGAAATTTGAATGCAAAAGTAGCAGGAAAATTGAAAACACTTCTCTGAAAACTTAGAAGAAATTTTAGAAACAAAAATACAGTTTCGTCGTCATTACCATCATTATTGCTGTCTGTGGCAATTTTTTTTTCAACTTCAAGTCACAACTTAGTCCAATTTGAAGTAAATTTTATTATTATTTAGTGATTTAATTTTTATGTATTTCAAACACTTTTTGATGTCTTTTTATAAATTTTATAACACTTAGCACAAGTTTATGACTCAAAATTTTATGTACGTCTATAAATTGTTCTTCATATCAATGTCAATATTCTGCAATTTCTGACTCAACAATACCCATACTACATCCACCATATTTTAATAATATATGAAGAATTTGAAGACGATACAAGAACACTTATGATTGAAGTGAATGTTAAATTGAAACTGACGTGCGATTGTGTATATCTCACTACTTCCACAACACACTCTTTTTTCCATTACTTCTTCTTACACGGACACCTTATCGATTTATTGATAACAGGCAGAATAAGCCAGTGTTACAATCTTTCGTTTATTTTGTTTGTTATTTACCTTGAAATTATGTCTCACATTCTTTATTTTATTTTTTTTTTTTTGTATTAATTTTTTTTGTGTCGATAAATTCTTTACGTGAAGTCTTTAATGCAACTCTTTAAATGAATTCAATTTGTAATGAGGCATCAAATGTTTTTCTTAGAACAAAATGTTTTTTTTTTGTAAAAACAGAAGATTTTTTTTTTATTTTTTCAACCTTTTCTTCGTCTTTTCATATATTTTTTTCCTGTCAGACAGAGTCTCTCGGAAAATATTTTTTCTCAATTTTCTTTTTCCTCTATGACGATATGAATAATATGAAATGAAGAAAAAAGTGTGAGCACGAATAGGGAGAGATCGATTGTTGGCGGAAGAAATGAACGTAAATGATATGTTTTTCAATTTGGATTTTTCTTTCTTGTTGTTGTGGATGAATATGTTTAAACTTTTTTTTTTCTTTTTGGTATTTTAATTTGAATTGACACGACTTTTTCTTCTTCTTGGTAAATTGAAGGAAATGAGAAGATTTTATCTGTGAGATTTTTTAAATGAGTTTTGAGTTTTGATAAAGATGATGTGGGAATGAGTGCGTTTACGGACTTAAATTTAGTTAGGTGGTCTAAAGTAAATTTATGCTATGGAAGAGTAAGAGTTGTGTTGAAAGTTGAAAAAACATCTATGTTGAAATTTCCAAATCGTAATCTTGCATTCGCAATCTATCTGAATCTGGCTTTTAATTAAGCCTTGAAATTTTTTTTCGTCCCATCAACATTTAAAACGAAAATTAAGCTGAATCGCATGATATTCATGATATTTATTCTAACAATCCTACTAACAATTCTCCTACAATACAATAGAACATCCATCTCTTTCCACAAGCCCCCTCCCCTTCTTTTTACCATTTAAAACTCTTAACCCCAAAAACCACACAATTTATTAATATTTCTCCAACCCAAACATCATTAATTTAAAACCCAACAAACTTAACCCACCAAAAAATTCAATATGTTAATTTGCATCTCCCAAAGAAAACATCAAGGCATTTCTCAAGCAGCACAACATTGTTTATATGAAAAATCATCTTCATCATTTCACATTTGCTCTTCATTCTTCGTTCATCATCAGTATCTTCTTTTTCTTCTTGCCTCACAGTGAAAATTTTTCATCTAATGAGGCATAATGATGGCACTTGATGTTGCTTTATTTCGTCATATCTTTTTTCTTTCACTCTCAACTCGCTCAAAAAAAAAAAGTTATTTTTTCTTCTCATTTCTAGTGCTGTTACACCTGTCCTCCACCCTAAATACATTTTCACTCAAATATATTATTATTATTTTTTTTCCTCATCATTTTCTCTACGTAGAGACGTGTTGTGATAGAAAAGCAGAGAGAAATGTACACACGAATATGTTATACGTTTTTGCTGACGATGAAGAAGAAGGAAATTGTGAAAGAGCAGCGACCGAATGGTGAAGAAATTTTTCTTAATTTCCTTCTTCTTGTGAAAATAAAAGAAAGAAAAACAAAAGAAAAGCAAATGTCGAGTTGCGAGAGAGCGAGCGAGTTTTTTTTGTGTCGTAAAAAGCATTACATTTACCCAACAACTATTGTAGCTATACTCTATTTAATGTATGTCTTTATGTCTTTATTTTACACACATATACATCCACACTTTAGTTTTCATTCGGAAAATTTTCTACTTTTTCACTTCTTCTTTCACATTTGCTATATATTTTATTATTTCATCATCAATTAATTGCAGAATGTTTTTCTTCACTTTACTGCTGTTTCTTCTTCTTCACACGTCTTTATAGATTTTTCTTCTTTTTATTTTCACGAGTGTTGTAAATGCGGTGGAAAATTTTTCAAAATATTTTCTTTTTTTCCAATGTTGAACCGAAATAAAGAGAAAATTTCCATGCTTGAATATTTTAATTTAACAGCACGTACAGACGGTCTGCGATCGAGAAAAATAAAAGCGTAACTAAAAAGGGATGTCGGAAGAAAAACTTCATTTTTTCAAAAAAATAAAGAACATTTTTCAATGTGTTGTTGCTTATTGCAATGCAAGAGATATTGAGAAGTGAGAGTATTAAAAAAATATATGTGAGAGGAACAGCATAGAAGAATCACGAAATGTTCCGAAAATCCGTGTGTGTGTGGGGGGTTGTTTTCCGATATTGTTGTCGAAGCAACGCATTTATGTTGGCGTATGTATGTGTGGTGTTTTATGCTTTGTTGATTAAATTAATGTTAAAGATTTCTTCTGCATGTCTCGAAAAAAAATCCACAATACGGTCACATGCTGTAGGATTAGAGATAAAAAAAATTTATGCTGTAGATGTTTGTGTGTGTAAGTGTTATGTTACAGCATATTGTTATCATAAAAGATCTCAAATGACAGAAGAAAAAAATAAAAAATCCGGCATTAGACATAAAATTTACTCTCAATTTTTTCTCTCTCCTTCTCTTTTGTGTTATAATCAAACAATACACAAATGTTGCTATTGCTGTGAATGATAATGAGCCGAAGTGATATGAGGGTAGAAAATATCACGTGGAAAGAGGGCGAAGGTTAATGCTCACAACACACAAATACACACACATGTATGAAAGAAAACAGAACTAAAGTAAATATAAATGAAATGAAATTGAAATAATTCTTTGCTTATGGCTTACAACTTTAATTGTGTTGGTGACAAACGATGACGACAATCAAGAATTTTTTATTATTATTCATCATCGTCTCTAAACATTATCATCGCTTGAGACGTACATGAAGAATTTATTGGGTAACAGCAATAGCGATAAAATTATTATATGGGAACTAATTATGTTAAAGTAAATCTATGCAGCCGCAAAAGGCAACAAGAGAAAAGAAGAAGAAGAAAATTTTTGTTTGCAGCACACAAAAATACGATGACGATTGTGCGGGATTTGATTAAAAATATGCTCCGAATTATGTGACTGTATGTGTGTATATGTATAGTCGGGTGGATGATGGTTCTTCGGCGTTTTTACTGCTCAACATGCTCGAGGAATGGTGATGAAGATTTTTTTACTCTCTCTCTCTCACTCCTTCTCACTTACTCACTTAATGTATGTCTCTCTCTCACTCTCTTATTTGGTTGGTAACAGTTTATATTTTTAGCATTTCGAAATAATCAAAATCCGTCATTAAATGAAAAAAAAGAAACGAAAGAAATTTTCTTCTTCATTTTCGGTGAAAAAACATTTTTTTATGTATGCTTTGCTGTGCTGTATGCCTCATGTGTTAGCGCAGCCAATTTTTCTTCTTGTGAATGTGTTTGTGTTAGTTGGATTTTTCACCTTTTTTCGATAGGAAAAAAACAATTTTCTGTTTTTCTTTATGGAAAGTTTCAAGTTATTCTTTCAACTTCAATGACTTTCATAACGATAATGTTGATGCTTAAGGATGTTGTTATTCTCGATAGTATTTTAAATAAAATTTTATATTTTTAATCCTTTTCAATTATTAATATTTTTATTCGATGAAAACTCTTTTGAGAGTATACAGAAGACTGCTACATTTTGTACAATTAGAAATATTTTAATGGATATACTCTTATGTAAATTTTACTGCTGTTTCTAATTACATGAAATATTAGAACATCCTTAATATGATATTTGAATTAAGTTGAACTTTAATTCGAAACTCAGAAGAAATTGCAGTGGAAATTATTTTGTAAGAATTAAAATAAATGTAAATAGAACTTCTTGAACTAGATAAGTCAAGGTTAGTGTCAAGTTCTCGGTTGTATCCTAAAGAATATGAAAAATATCAAAAATATTCCATCCATTAAGGGAGGATATTTACTTATCAGTCTTAATTTGAAAATCTTAATTTGGACTACTAAAATGATGTTGAAAAATGAGAATATTATAGGAAGTCTAATTTTTCAGAATGGCTGCATTCTGACTTTTCATATAAATATTAAATCCTCAAAATCTATTAAATAATGCAGATTCACATTTTATGCAGAATAAAAAGTAATGCCTTCTTCATATTTCTCCTCATAAAACCAGCATTTAACCCAATTTACAAGCAACATTCTGGAAATTACCTATGAATTTCTAAAGAGATGATATTCATGCGAATTTTCCATCATACAATTACGTTTGCTGTGCACAACAATTCATGTGTGTGTTGTGTTGAAGTGCTTGAGTAAGTAAAGCCGAGCATAAGCAGAAGAAGAAACAGTCGGGAAAGGAGAGAGAAAAAAAATATGGATGTCGACGACGAAAAGCACACGAAAAACAAAAATTTTCAAGCATGAAATAAAATCTGCAAAACAAAAACAAAATTGGTGCTTATGGAAAATTCTTGGGAAATTTACTGACATTTTTAAATGCTAGAGATCAATTTGGCCTTAAGTATGGAATCAAATGTCAAAGAGAATAATCCACGAAACAAGTCATAGAACACAATTTTTCCTTGTACAAACAAGCTCACATCGATAAATCGAGTTCAATGGAATTATTGCTGTTGCTGCTTTTATTGATTTTTTGATTCCTTTCTTTTGCCATATCTAAGCACTCTGCTTTTGCTTTTTCAATAATATCGAACCGAATGTTAAGTTTATATTGATGATGACGCAACACTCACACACACATACCATGGACAGTAATATTTCTCCTTTTTTCTGTTCTTTTGCGCACCACCAACATTATCAACATCACATATCGGTACGAACTCTCTTTCTCCATATTTTTTTTCCTGCTTTTACTTCTTCTATCCGTAATTGTTTTCTAATTTTTATTCTCATATTTTCTATTTATAATAATCTTCTTCTTCATTATTTTATTCGGGGTAGGTATATAAAGAAAATTCTTTTATCTTGCTTGCCTAATGATGATGAAATTACTCGGCAATGACTATGATGAATTTTTTATGAGTCAACCGAGAACGAAGAAAAAATAAAATAAGAAGCAACGAAAAAAAAATTTTATGGATTGTTGAATGGTAAGAGTCTCTTGCGTTCATGGGGTGTAGTAAGTTACGAGAAGAGATTTCGTCGAAACATAAACGACTGATGTTTATATTAGAAGTTATTGCGAGGCTTTCAACACGTACTCGTATGGTGTGGGATCGGTTTTTTGGTAATTTATGTAGACCTGAGAATTTTTTCATGAGAAAAACTTTGATATTCTTACCCGATCGAAACAATTTGAGATTTAATTTTGTTGAAGATTTAACAAAGAAATGTCTCAAAAATAACCCAAAATCTATCAATATGTCTCAATTCTATTTAATTTTCCATTTACCAAATATTTGCCTTGTATCATGTATGAACAGATTCAAGCTACTTTCCTCACATCATCAGTAAATAAACGAACGCAACAGAACACATTATTTAGATTTCTAGAACAAGTCGATAAGATGAGGCTAAGAATGTGTATATAGTATAAACACTTGCAGCATAAACATATAATTTCTTCTGATTATAATACATTCAGTTATTTTATTATCGTTAGCTTGTTACTCTGCCCTAATTGGACTATAATGATAATACTTTTTATTTAACAAAAAGCCATGAGTTTAAGCTCTTTGTGGTTTTTTGAAAAAATAAAACTGAATCATCCTAAAAAGTTGATCATGTTTGTGGACAGTTTAATACTTTATTTTTGACAATTTTGATAAGTTGAATTTTTAAAAAAATGTTTCAGGTCTTTTGTATGCTGAATAATACATTAAAAATATTCTTAAATTGTTGACTGACTGGAAATTTCCAGTCAAAATAAAAAATTATCAAAAAACAATCAGTAAATGTACCATACACTGACCAAATGATACGTCTATGTTTATTTTTATTGCTCTTAAACAAACAGTCAAGTTAGACATGTCGTTCATTGACTTTTTCATGAAGAAGTGAAGTAAAAAGTTTATCTTTATCACTGACTGAATTTTTCGCATATCTCTCCCAAAAAAACTGCTCGTTATCTTCTTTTAGATAATTACAGTCATACACACATTCATCAAATATGCACATGGTATTTCCAAAAAAAATCTCAGTCTTTTATCATTATTCTTTCGTTATATTTTATTTTGTAGTTGACAGCAACAAAAGCAATCGATAATCATGTCATTTCATGTTGTTACGACTGCTTTTTTACAGAAATCGATAATCTTTTTTTTTCCTTTTTTTTCTTCTGTGGCTCTTGTGCTATACCCTCACAGATGTACATAACAAAAGGAAAAAAATTGAAGCAAAGCCAACGGAAATTCAGCATAGACACTTTCTTTTCATTTTGTTGATTCAATCAAATGATTTTTTAATAAATTATTTAAGAATCGCATTGTTCATCAATTTAGCAACACCAGCAGTTATTATAGAGCAAAGCACAAAACATATACATGCATAGACGGAAAGGAGAAGATAATACAAGCATGGTAATTTTGTGTTTTGAATGTACATGTACAGCAAATACAAGAAAAGGGGGCCTCATAAAATATAAATAAATAAATATATTTATCGAAATACAACACGAAAATGCAGACGAATTTCTGTACAGCACAGAAAAAAAAAATGCTTTTTGGCGTATGATTTCATTTCTTTTCTGAATGTGAATATAGAAGAATAAAAAAAGTTTGTTGACCTCGCACATTGTCGTTCTTATGTGGCTGTTAGGTCTATATTATGATGCCTTCTTATCGATTTTCTAGATTTTCCTTTACATCTTCATCATTCGATGTTATTGTTTGTTGACAATCTTTATGAAGAATCATGTGAACTTTAATAAGTGTTATGACTTGACATATAGTTTGAAGATGATGCCTAATTATCCTTATAGAGATACAAGAGGCTTATGTTTTTTTACTGCCTTTTTAAGGACATATGTAGTCATTTTAACAGTGATTGTTGCATGGGAAAAAGCAACTTATTTTAACGGAGAAAATGATTATGAATTTTGAAAAATATTATTTGTTATTTAGAGGAGCAAATAAAAGGAACATGCTCTTAGTTAGAGGCAATTTTGATGAGTTTGTGATCCCATTAAAATTATTAAGTCACTCAAAACTGCTCAAAACACATCTTAAATTTTTTTTTAAAAAAACCCCATTCCAGCTTCAAAAGACTCAAAGATCCCAACATTGAAAACAATAGTTCTCATCCATAAAACAATGAGTCGAGTAGCAATTAAAAACAAAAGTAAACAAGGAAGTTGAAAATGCACACAAAATCATCGATTCATTAAATGAGTGTGCATTATTATCATGAACATCATTAAAAATGAATCAATACAAAAATTATTCAGTTCGATGTGTGTTGTAATCAGTGTACATAAAATCTCCATATACATAAGCTTGCTTATCTCTTGTGTAACATCTCCTTCTGTAACTATCTGCCTGGTTCTGTACAATTTTTTTCCATTCCATTCAATTGGCAGCATCTAATAATTGAATACTGAACAGCGCTTATCTATCTAATTAAGTTTCAAAGACAATAGACTGCACTGAGAATTGAAAATGCAGCAAACGAGCAAGAACAATAATATTTTTATATGTGTGTGTCTATGTCTGTTCGTGCATCGATGTACATTTTTAATATAATTGCATCTGTAACCTTCAAATTTTTTCTTCCAATGCATTGTAATTGAAGAGTAAAAAAAATGTTGAATAATGATTCCGAAAAAAAAGTTCTCAAGCAAATAATTGGGAAAATATTTGGCATCGAATGATGAGATTATTGTGAATATTAAACAAAGAAATGTAGATGGAAGTGGCCTTCGAATTTTATTGAGAATGCTTTTATAGCTCTCTGTAGTATCAGTCTTGTGAAGTCTGCGATATGACCCGTTTTAATAAAATTTCTGGAGATTGAATGCATATGTCATGAAGAGGTTGAGTATTTCATTAAATTGTTTTATTAGTGTTCTTTTATTTTAAGAGTTCAATGATTCTGGACAAAGATTTTTTGGCACTTTGTTCTTTAAAAAAAATAATATGGGTTAAGGAACTTTTTCAATGGTTCTGAATGTGTGTTTTGTGATACCTTAATTTGAAAATAATACTCAAGCTTATATGCAGTTTATCGTTCATTAAAATAGGATTTTTTGAAACTTTACACACTGCACCAGATTATCCTTCCCACATAGAACTAATCTAAATAAAACAAAACTCCACGATACCATCTAATCTCTTAATTTAAGAAGTAAATTAAAATAAATTGCATGAAAAATTAAAAATAGCCATAAAGCAAGTACCGTAAATAAAACCTTGAAAGTTTTCCTATTAGTCCTTCAATCTTCAATTTAAAATCCCTCCGTCACTATCATTAACTTCATAATAAATCATAAAATTTATTCTTCAAGCAATCTTTATATTTTTTTTCTATTCCTCATGGCAACAAAATAATTTTTTCCTTCTAATTTATAAAGTACTTTACTTGCATCAATGACGAATCTACAAAAATGCACAGTAAATTAGCAATCTTTTAACAAATGCATTTGGCATTGAAAATAGTTTTTTTTTTTATTTTATTCATACATATACTTGAATTAAGCTTTACCGCCGCCGCCGCTTGTTACAAGCTATTTCTCGGAGCCAATTCAATTTTCTTTGAGAAGAACAGAAAGCTCTCCATGTCGATTCACACATAAATTACATAACAACAGCATTGCACTGAGCCATGCAATGCAAAGTAACAGCAGCAGCAGCAGCAGTAAGTTCTAATGTAAAAGCTTTCATGGTCAATGGCTGTTGATTTTTTTTTTATATGATGAATTTATGTCTCCTTATAGGCAATTAAGTGAGTATTTGATTCTAGAAATAGCACAGATTTAGATACATGTGGCATAATTCTTAATTGAGATTCTTTTACGCGTGATTATTTGTCATTGAAAATCATAGAAAAATGAATGTGTAGTCAGCATATATAGTTAGTATGTTCTAAGTTAGTTCTAGTGCTTGTGAGACTTTATATGAATTGTAAGTAACATTCATGGTTGCACTTGAAGTTTCAAGTATGTTTCAATCTCAAGAATAAATGTGGCTTGAATGAAATTTATAGGATTGACTCCCAACCCTCTTTAAATGACACCCTAATTTTTCATCAAATAAGTTCATATTAAAAATTTACCATCCAACCCACACTCCACAATTTAACAGAATTTTCTAATCCATTAATCAGCATATTATTCTAGGTAGATTGTAAGAAGAAACAGGTGCCATTGAAAGGCACAAAATAATAATTTCATTTTGATAAATTGAACATTATGACAGTCATTTATTATTAAGATAAAAAAAATATTATTATATAATAATAATTGAATGTTTTGCGATGAGGACAATAATAGCTAGCAATCATCGCACATACATGAATTAATTGCCATACTAAGTCGATTTCCTAATTGGCTAATTAAGACAGACTCGTCGTCTATTTGTAATTGCATTGCTTTTTTCCTCTCTTTTAGTCTTTGCTCTATAGCGTTGTGTCTTGATTACCATAATATTAATACCTAAGCACTTATAGCTAAGTAATAATAAATAGAAAAATAGCATGCACCTCACGGCAAACTTGACACTGCGACTGGATTGTATAATATTATATACTTTTTTTCAATGTTTTACAAGACAGAGATAGAAAGAAAAAATTGCAAGTTTAATGCACATGACTTTGAATTGACCAAAAACGCAATGAAGTTGATTTTTTTTCTATTTCAAGATTGTTCAAGACACAAAACAGACAACATTGAATTTTATTAGCGATTAGACAAACTGTTAAATCAATACAGAATCCGGTACATGAATAACCTTTTCCATACAGACACTTTCTGCACATTCATATTGCACTTTGAAATGCAGTCTTGATGATGATGATGACTATTATAGCCACAATAATAAGCATGCATGTGTGTAATTTATATTCAATTAGAAAAAAAGACATTTGAGAAGCCTGACACGAATGAAGGATAGACTTCAGTGTTCCATCTAAAATTCGATATTTTATTACAATTAACTTCCACGCAAAGCGTGCAAGTTATTACAATTAACTTCCACGCAAAGCGTGCAAGTTATTGTATTCACTTAAGTTTCAAAATTTCACTTTTTTTGATTTTGTGAGCAAACGGAAGCACCAATCATGACGTTTTTGGTCTCGTTTGATTGGTAATTTAAATATCTATCACCTAAAGCATGTTTAGTTCCGGTCACTTCCGTTGTGTTGGAACTAGACGCAAAAAACCGTTAAAAATCCATACTTTTGTATGGAAAATTTCTCAAGGAAGCATTTTTTAAGGATTTCTTCTATTTGATTCGATAGATCGTACCTAAAAACAAAATTGTGCTGAAAAAAATCTGGACTTTATGTCCATTAAGTGACCGAAAAATGCCAAAAACTGCAAATTTTGCAACAGTTGCGTGGTTTTTGATACAGGCCAGGATTTTAACTGTTGGTAATGATAAGTATCATATAATTAAAGTTGAACACAAGAGCTACAAAAAATATAGTAGCAATTTTTCCTGAAAATGCTTCTATAAAAAGTTATAACATCATAAAGATTGACAAAAAATCTAAGAAATTTTGTTTACGTTTTCACACGTTACGTAAACTTTACGTTACGTAAAATTACGTAACGTAAAATTTGTATGAAAACAATCATTTGTAGAAGTTTAAAGACAATGTTAGACTTAAAAGTCACTGGATCGTGCTTAATTAAGTCAAAAAAGAGAAAATGTTTACTGGATCTCATTTATTTGACATAAATGTTACTGGATCTCAGTTATTTGAAATAAATTGTTGCTGGATCTCATTTTATGATCATGAATGCTCACTGGATCTTATTTTATGATCATGAATGCTCACTAAATATTATTTTATGATCATGAATGCTCACTGGATCTCATTTTATGATCATAAATGCTCACTGGATCTCATTTTATGATCATTAATGCTCACTGGATCTCATTTTATGATCATGAATGCTCACTGGATCTCATTTTATGATCATGAATGCTCACTGGATCTCATTTTATGGTCATTAATGCTTATAAGATCTCACTTTATGACCATGAATGCTCACTGGATCTCAATTTAAGACTATGAATGCTCACTAAATCTCATTTTAAGATCATTAATGCGTAAAAGATCTCACTTTATGACCATAAATGCTCACTGGATCTCCTTTTATGATCATCAATGCTAACTGGATCTCATTTTATGATAAATAACGATTACTGGATCTCATTTAAAGACAATTAATGCTCACTGGATCTCATTTCATGATCATTAATGCTCACTGGATCTCATTTTATGATCATGAATTCTCACTTGATCTCATTATATGATCAAGAATGTTCATTAAATCTCATTTCATGTATTATCAGATTTTATTTAATAGTATAGTTTGAACGGAATGAAGCTAAGCGAAGTTAAGTTTGACATCTGTAATCTATAAAAGTCGAACGGAACGAAGCGAAGCGAAGTGGAGTTCGACATTCCTGTAATCTATAAAAGTCGAACGGAACGAAGCGAAGCGAAGTGGAGTTCGACATTCCTGTAATCTATAAAAGTCGAACGGAACGAAGCGAAGCGAAGTGGAGTTCGACATTCCTGTAATCTATAAAAGTCGAACGGAACGAAGCGAAGCGAAGTGGAGTTCGACATTCCTGTAATCTATAAAAGTCGAACGGAACGAAGCGAAGCGAAGTGGAGTTCGACATTCCTGTAATCTATAAAAGTCGAACGGAACGAAGCGAAGCGAAGTGGAGTTCGACATTCCTGTAATCTATAAAAGTCGAACGGAACGAAGCGAAGCGAAGTGGAGTTCGACATTCCTGTAATCTATAAAAGTCGAACGGAACGAAGCGAAGCGAAGTGGAGTTCGACATTCCTGTAATCTATAAAAGTCGAACGGAACGAAGCGAAGCGAAGTGGAGTTCGACATTCCTGTAATCTATAATAGTCGAACGGAACGAAGCGAAGCGAAGTGGAGTTCGACATTCCTGTAATCTATAAAAGTCGAACGGAACGAAGCGAAGCGAAGTGGAGTTCGACATTCCTGTAATCTATAAAAGTCGAACGGAACGAAGCGAAGCGAAGTGGAGTTCGACATTCCTGTAATCTATAAAAGTCGAACGGAACGAAGCGAAGCGAAGTGGAGTTCGACATTCCTGCAATCTATAAAAGTCGAACGGAACGAAGCGAAGCGAAGTGGAGTTCGACATTCCTGTAATCTATAATAGTCGAACGGAACGAAGCGAAGCGAAGTGGAGTTCGACATTCCTGTAATCTATAAAAGTCGAACGGAACGAAGCGAAGCGAAGTGGAGTTCGACATTCCTGTAATCTATAAAAGTCGAACGGAACGAAGCGAAGCGAAGTGGAGTTCGACATTCCTGTAATCTATAAAAGTCGAACGGAACGAAGCGAAGCGAAGTGGAGTTCGACATTCCTGTAATCTATAAAAGTCGAACGGAACGAAGCGAAGCGAAGTGGAGTTCGACATTCCTGTAATCTATAAAAGTCGAACGGAACGAAGCGAAGCGAAGTGGAGTTCGACATTCCTGTAATCTATAATAGTCGAACGGAACGAAGCGAAGCGAAGTGGAGTTCGACATTCCTGTAATCTATAATAGTCGAACGGAACAAAGCGAAGCGAAGTGGAGTTCGACATTCCTGTAATCTATAAAAGTCGAACGGAACGAAGCGAAGCGAAGTGGAGTTCGACATTCCTGTAATCTATAAAAGTCGAACGGAACGAAGCGAAGCGAAGTGGAGTTCGACATTCCTGTAATCTATAAAAGTCGAACGGAACGAAGCGAAGCGAAGTGGAGTTCGACATTCCTGTAATCTATAAAAGTCGAACGGAACGAAGCGAAGCGAAGTGGAGTTTGACATTCCTGTAATCTATAAAAGTCGAACGGAACGAAGCGAAGCGAAGTGGAGTTCGACATTCCTGTAATCTATAACAGTCGAACGGAACGAAGCGAAGCGAAGTGGAGTTTGACATTCCTGTAATCTATAATAGTCGAACGGAACGAAGCGAAGCGAAGTAGAGTTCGACATTCCTGTAATCTATAAAAGTCGAACGGAACGAAGCGAAGCGAAGTGGAGTTTGACATTCCTGTAATCTATAAAAGTCGAACGGAACGAAGCGAAGCGAAGTGGAGTTCGACATTCCTGTAATCTATAAAAGTCGAACGGAACGAAGCGAAGCGAAGTGGAGTTCGACATTCCTGTAATCTATAAAAGTCGAATGAAACGAAGCGAAGCGAAGTGGAGTTTGACATTCCTGTAATCTATAATAGTCGAACGGAACGAAGCGAAGCGAAGTGGAGTTCGACATTCCTGTAATCTATAATAGTCGAACGGAACGAAGCGAAGCGAAGAGGAGTTCGACATTCCTGTAATCTTTAAAAGTCGAACGGAACGAAGCGAAGCGAAGTGGAGTTCGACATTCCTGTAATCTATAAAAGTCGAATGGAACGAAGCGAAGCGAAGTGGAGTTCGACATTCCTGTAATCTATAAAAGTCGAACGGAACGAAGCGAAGAAAAGTAGGTTGAGCGTAGCTCACATATTTTTAAAAGAGCAATGAAGTAGGATGTTAGCAGGATTAAAGTTTCAATTTATATTATATATTTTATTATATATATTGTAATCTGTCAGTTAAAATGTCTATCAATAAGTGGCGTGGAAGTTCGTGGCTTTCTATGTAAGTCGTGTTTTTTTTATTGCATTTTACATTGATCCATTCAAGATCTTTTAGCTTATTTTATGTATGCACATTGTGTGCATTTGTACCGCTGCTAGGTCTCTTGTATTTGTGTGAGCGCCCATTTAGAGGAGAGCATTCAAGAGATGCATGATATACTTGACCTAATTCTTATACTTTACTTTTGCGCTTCGGCTAAGCACGATGTAATTTTTTTTTTCTTCTCTCGCTCTTTCTATATCCACTTCTGCATCATGTAATGTACGCTTTTATTTTTAGTTCTTAGTTTTTTTTTCTTCTTCTTCATTTCTATTCTTTCTTTCTCCGAAGACGAGAAACTTGCATTTTCATTTACAATTAGAAGGAAAGGAAAAATAGAATGAGAAGTCTTCAACTAATTGAAACGTGAAACCATAAAAATGAAATTTAACTTCAAGATTTGAAGAAGAGAAAATGAAAATTGTGATGGACAGCTCTGAGAGGAATTTTATGCTTTATTTGGAATATTTTTGAATTTTTTAAAATGTGAAATTTTTGAATTTTTATGTTCAAAATGAGGGTCTTTTCCTCCAACATTAATTGGGAAAATTAAAAATTTCACTCACTCAGATTCTGACAAAATTCATCTTAAGAGATTGAAAATGTAAAAAATATCGGAAAAATGTGATTCTTGGCGGATGAAGAAGCAAGAAATACAGCACATATGAATTAAATATTAAGAAGAAAAATTTCAACAACAGTGCTTGATGATGAAGGGAAAAAAATTGAAATGCGTCATTCATATTCGTCTTAAAAGATCTTCTTCTTATTGCTACATATTTCGACCGTATTTCTGTTGTACATTTTTCTTTTATTTCAATTTGGTGCCACGAATTTTATGCCAACACACTTGTGATGTCGTCTATCAAAATTCCAGAGTTTTAATAAAGTGTTATTATTTTATATGAATTGAAAGGCATAAAATTTCAAAATGAAAATTGGATCATCAGCCTCTGTATTTAAACAGAAAAGAAGACAGTAGCTCAATGTCGCAAGAATTTAAATGAAGATCTTCTTCACACATCTCTTAAAAATATCTGCGACGGAGAACTTCAACAGGAAAGAGTTTTTTTTTTTTTTTGTTTAAAGAACTGTTTCGGTAGCACAAACGTGGCACAGTGATACATGTTCGCATTTTAATTTACGACGATTGGCAATACACTTAATTAACACATTATCGACATGTTCATATCAATTTTTTTCATTCATTAACTCTCTGTGTAGCAACTGCATTATATGCATCACAATTGAATGCTTACTCATTTAATGATTTTTTATTTAAAAATTATCATCGAGCATATGAATGTTATGAAATGATTTAAAGCTGAATATGCTACAAAATTTCATCAATTTACGTAACTTTCACAACTATGTTTCTCCGAATTTTGTAATACGATCGTATGATGCAAAATTCTATGAAAAAAACTTCATCATAATCCTGTTAAAATGATACAAAAAATCCTGAATATATTCATGCGTATGTAATACATAAGAATGAATTTTATTACATCAATTTTGAAAAACCTATTCATTGAATTTAATTATTTAAGACTTTAAATCCAAAAAATATTAAGGAAAGTAAGATTGAATTTTGATTTTTTCAATCCTTAGCTTTAAAATTTACATTTCAAATCCTCCTTCTCGAGACAAAACTCAAACAATTTTCCTTGCTCCATTTACAACCAATTTAAGATTTTTCAATTAATTTTCAGTACACATTCTAATGAAATATTAATCGTTTCACAGCATTTCACTTTTAAAACGTAAGAAAATGTAGTCATTAAGAAAAAAAATATTGAGAGAAAAAAATGACGAAAATGAGTAGTTCTTAGTTAATTTTGTAGAATGTCGAAATATACATCCAAGATAGTAAATATTTATACTTTCATTTTTTCATGTCACTCACCAAGCCAAATAATAATGAAATATTGTCAATAGAAGCAGGCCAAGATAGTAAATAGTTGTAAGACAATAAGTCACAAAGAGAGCAATTAAGATGATGACTTTGTTATATTAAAAATTCTTTACTCTTCCTTTCTTCTTTTCCTTCAAATATGTGACATCACATCGTCTTTGTTCCGCTTTTAATAATTTTTCTTTTTCTTCTTTTTTCGTTTTCTATCCTACGTAAGTAAGAAGATCACTTTTAATAAACTCAATTTGTAGTAATGAATAATGTAAGCTCACTTAAAATGAAAAATCTTTCTGTCATTTATCAAAGCACACTTTTTGATGAATTTTTCTTTTTTTTTGCCATAAAAAGTATTTTTGTGCTGAAATAATGAATGAATTCTGAGTTTTTTCGAGGTTCACTTAAGAAGATGATTGGATTTGCACCCAAATTTATAATTTAAAAATATGGGATTTTATTGGACTTACGAAATATTTTTAAATTCAAAATTTGAGTTGCTTTACTTCTAATTTTTATACATCATTAATTCGTTCCTTCTTAAATTTGTCAAATTATAATTTAAGGTTCAATCAACTGTCTAAAAATTTAAAACGCGCTAGATCATTTCACTGACATTCACTTTACACTCGTTTTTCTTCGTTTATACACATACAAGAAAATAATAAAGATGCAATAAGTGATGATGAAAGAAAATTGTTGTACTTTATAAAGCTGATAAGCTTAACCTTGAAATGTGCATTTCAACAACACGTGACGTTTGTTAGTTTCTTTACAAAGAGAAAAAAAAATTGTAATTTGCATGCACAAAGTTTATAAAAAAGAATATGTTTGATTGAGAATCCTTATTACAAGCATTTCAGTTAATTTGATATCAAAAAAAGCTTCAATTGCATTTCATTTCTTCCTTATTAATAATCACTTCTGGATCTTTTCTTCTTCCTTTCTTTTGTGAAAATTTATTGATGTGAAAAAAAGAAGGAAAAAAATTGTAACTTTTTTTTTGTTATTTTTAGCTTCACAACAAAACACACACACACGATCGCGAATGTTCTTGAAGTCAGTAAAGGCAACAAAATAGCTCAGAAAAAAACAGAATCACCTCGACTAAAACCGTCGTTAGTTAAAGTTAAAGTGAAGCGTGACGATGTAAATGAAAAGAGTTAAAATATTGTTTTTTCAATTTTTTATTTCTTTACAGATTGTTGCAATGCACAGAAAAAAAAACTGACTAAATATGACTTAATCTCTCAGTCTCCCTTACTCTCTTAGACTAATCAATTTTCAATGTCTTTTGTGTGCTGTTTCTTCTCAATTCAATTCAATTGAATGAAGCTTTTCTTTACTCCTTTGCAATTTCTTTATTTTTCTTTTGAAAAGTTGGAATGAACAGCGCAGAGTAAATAATTAATTAATTTATTGGAAAATGGTATCTGATCTGGTTCTTAAATATAATTTTTCTTTTTTAATTTTCGGAAAAATTATATAAAAAATTCGAAATTTAGATTTTACTGGATTTTACAGCATTAGATTTAAATTTTTATTTAATTGAATTAGAGACTGTTCACTTATGACCCTGTCATAAAATCTCCATTAAAAATCCCATTGTTTAAAATTGTCACACAGTCTTAATCCCCCTCCCCCTAAAAATCGGATATCATAAGTGAACTATCCCATAACTTTATTCTTTTAAATTCTAATTTTTTAAGCTTTTCAGAATCTAAAACCTCTTTAAGGTCTTCAATTGTATGCAGTAGAAAATTTAAAATAGCAAAAAATGCGCATTATACTGCAAATAACTTCACTTCTCAATCATATTGCTAATGCATTTTCCTCAAAAAAAAATCTTGTAAAATTTATTGAATGTATAAAAAAGATTCTCCTTTGTTTTTCTTATACCGACTTACATTCATTTGGGATGAAGATGAAAGGAATTACAGAAAAGAGAAAAATAGGAAAGAAAAATTCAAAAGTGGAAAATGTGCAGGATAGAAGAAAAATAGCAAAAACGTTCTTTCTCTCATTTGTGCAATAAATTTAATTTTTTTCTCAGATTTTAATTTCTTATATCTACAAATGCACCACGCTCAATGTATTCATGCATTTGTATTTAGAAAGACTTGAAGATTTTCTTGGAAATTTGACTGTATTCGTAAATTTTGTCATTCAAATCGTGACTTGTTGATTTTTTCTATGACAATTACAGTTTCTGTTGATCAAGTTGAACTGTTTTTATTTCCTGCAATTAATTAATGGTTATTGCTATAAATTCTAAGCAAGTTTGTTGTGCTTGTTGTATCTTAAAATAATATGAAAAAATTGCATCTTGATGCCATTCAGCTTGACTTTTTGAGCTAGCTAGAATAAAATATTTTAATTGTGGGTTTAATTGACCAATTATGGGTACGAACGTTTTATGCATGACTAATGATTAGTTGAGGTAGATAGAAGATATACATCCAATAAATGAATCATGTGTTGACAAGCAAGTGGAAAATTTTGCTTTAATAATTTTCTCATGTCTAAATCTTGTGAATTTGGTTTTTTTGGTTTAATACTTAAAGTTGCTACTTAAAATTCACATTAAAACCTTAATTAAATTTAATCACAAATTGTTGAGTTAAAAATCTTGTAAAACTTGTTCAACACTTCCTTACATCTAATAAAGATAAGTTCTTGGGATTTATCTCGTAATAATCTCTTCTTAGAACTATAATTATAAACTGTTTTGCCTTAGTTATATCATTAAACTTGTAATTTAATCCACAATCCTCTACTATGTCACAAAATCTTGAAATCAGCGATTGACAACAAGCTCTACAAAAAATTTTGAAGATTCCTGCCTTGTAATTACAATTTCATACTTAAAATGCATTGCCGTGTACTGTATATAATAAAATTTATGTCTAACATTATCTTTGATCTAATCCTCCTTTATAATAAACATTTCAGCTAACATCTCTGCTACTTGTGCACTAGTCCAATAATAAAGAGAATGAAATACAAGAGTGTGCTGCAAAATAGTTGGAAATGGATGCAAAAATAATTATTTATGATTATTTTCGTTAGAATGCAAGTTGAGACCAGACATTAGCAGTGGTGTAGTGAGGATGGGTGACGCCAAGATTGAATTTGAAGCTTGGGTTTTTTTTAATCTTTGATCTTGATTTATTTCAATGATATGAATAATAATATGAGTGAGCTGAAGTGACTCGGTGGCGGAATGGTTTAGTACTTCGGTACCTAATTATTACAACTGACACAGCGATCATGGGTTCGAGACTCGAAAGGGGAAATTTTTTAACTGTTGTTTTTTTGAAACATATGCACTGGAAAATGAAGCTCACAGCCTTCCTTTGTAGGCTACAGGCAGTAATGTCAACAAGGAAGTGGTTCTGATCTCACTTTAAACTGTAGGTCTTTTGAGTGCTGTGATCTGGCGAATCCTCACTCGTTAAACAATATTCGCTAAGAGACGCTTAATAAACGTGAAGCTTTGAATCAAACTATTGATCTGTAATAGGTAAAGTTTATTTTTTTTATTTTCTTTTTTTTAACTTTTAAGAAAAGAACCCAAAATGACAATTTCCGTAGCTTTTATCCTCAAAAATTTTGCTCCCAGAAAGATGCACTTAAAAATTATTAACGGCAATGGTATGTGTATCTAATGGTTCCTTAGTGTCTTAAAATAGAATCATATGCAGAATGAAAAATCTTACAAGCTCGTCTAAATAAATAAACAGTTTTTTATCTTCTCCTTCATAGCACATGCATATATTGCAATTTAATGATATAATTGAAATAAATGGAAATCTAAAGAATCATTAAGATTCATTATAAATCAACAGTGTCCATCGTTTACTGATTATATTCATAAACTAATAATTGATGTCATAAAAAATTGTCAGATCAATTGACTATTTCACGTCGTAATAAGCCAAACGTGTACAGTGCCATAAAATTAATACGTACTTATTCACAACTTGTTATTTAATTTTTTTTTTCTCTTTCAACAAACTACTTCTATTCATTTTCATTTAACATTGACCATCAAAACTGCATTTTAAAATTGCATATATATATTTTATACATGTGTCTATGTCTATATCTATCTATATTGAATGTAATACTTTGCGGCTTTGGGTTTACAAGCTCTTGTCATGTGTGATTCTTTAATTTGTTGTGTATATTTTTTTTTCTTTCATTTGACAATAGCAGAGAAAAAAAAACAGTTTAATATGTGCCTATCTGGTATCTCAATTTATCCACGTACTTATATGTGAGCACACGCGAAAAAAAACACCATTTAAGTGACCTCGGCCTCTTTGCACTTTTTTTTTCTTTTCGCGCACAATTTTCAATGCACAATTTTGTTTTGTTTTTTACTTTTTTTGAAACATGAGTGAAAGAGACAACGAGTAGTCGTAAGAAGATGAAAATGAAAATAAACACCATAAAAATAATAATAATATTAGGCGACAGATAAAGGTTGGCAAGAAATGCTCATCGAGAAACTAGCTTATAAAGAATATGTAATAAATTTTACTCGTGTGTGCTTCTTTGATTTTACTTTAAGAGATGCAATTTGTCCCTCGTCATCAAGTGCAATTGTTTAGATACATTTTGAATTATTTATTCTTGATTTACGATTGTAGAGGCATATAGGTACAGTCAACGGGAGACAATGAAGGAAATTAAGACAAGCTAAGGAGTTTTTGTTGTTTATTTTAATTGGATTATTTTTAGAACGCATTTTGTTGTCATTGACTAATGACGTCGATCGTAAACTTGAATTTTCAGAACTTCTCCCTCTTTTGTCACAAAATCTTAGTAATTTTATTTGAGACTGTCATACAGTCCTGACCTCCCTCTTTTATAGTTTGACATCATTTATGAATGATTCTTACTTAAGAACTTAATTTCAAAAACTTTACTAGGAACTTTTTCAAATTTTTCTTATTACACATTTTGATGTCCCAACTCAAAAGTAACTTTTCCAAACCTTCTCAATTTTTCATCTTTCACATGTGCAACACCATCCCACACGATCCTTAGTCATCCACATAATTCTTCGAAATTTCCTCCATGATTGCCTCATGGATTGTCTCATCAACAAAATAATTTAAACAAATTCATCATCATCCAAAGTGACTACAAAATTGTATTATAATTTGTTACAAAAAATGTTCAACATTATATTTATTACATTACGTCGTAAAAGAGTCAGAAGCAGAGCTCCACTTTGAGAAGAAAAAAAAGAGAGACTTGTGGATGCATTTATTAAGAACATGTTCACATCTAAGGTTTATTTAACTACAAGTCATTTGATTTAATTTTATAAATTCATACATTGGGATGTAATGCAAGCAATTGCTGCTGCTTTACTTGCGCTTCTATTTGTGTTCATACAGAAAAAAAATAACTTTACAGTCTAACTTACGATTCTAAATTAGAATAAATAGTTTCACATATATGTACTTACAAAGTTGTTGTAACATTTTGCTATATATTACTATATTGTGCATTACGAATGAAATATATAGAAAAGAATAGGCAAATAAGTAAATTGTTTAGTTGAAAATGAAAATATAGAGGAACAAGAAGAAAAAGAAGACGAAGAATGCAAAATTGCGCAGAATGAAAGAGAGAATAAACTTTTATTGAGGAAGGAGTTATGTAATCTTGCCACAAGTTCTCTTTAAATTGCATTATTGAGTTATTGCATTTGATGTGGAGAATGCGTTTGAAAACATCGGTTATGTCACATGAGGAGTTAGAAATTCAAGATTATTACTAAAAATGGTGAAATTTAAAAACCAGAAAAAAATTACATAGCAAGAATATCGTTAAGAATTCCCCAGCATGTTCTAAAAATCCCAAGACAAATTACATCAATTCGTGTATAAAATCTTATTAGCATTACTCGTGTAAAATTGAAATCATTCTAACATGTTACGTAATATTCATATGAATTCACTTTAATTTATTGCATGAATGCATTCATCTAAGAAATGCATAAAAACAAAAAACCAGAAATTATTCACACACAACTCATAGAACGAATGAAAAAAAAAACAGCATTCATATTTTCCTTCCTGTGTTGAATATCTTAATTTAAAAATTCAATATAAATATTATTAAAATTATTTTATGACGTCACGATAAATATCAATCAGTTAATCATCGGTAAACTTAACTGCTTCTCTCTTCGTCTATAATCAAAACAAGCCGCCAATAAATTGTGCATTGTGCATTGCCATTCAAATTGAAGTAAATTAATTTATGCAATCGAAGCAAGTGTGAAGTCAAGTGTGAAATAATCGCATATATGTGTGGCTAATTCTTTATTCTGTCAATTCATTTTTCTGCGCTTCATGAAATGTGTTTGTGGGGGTGGTTTATAAATTAGGTCTAATTTTGCTTTGACTCCTTCGCATTTAATTTTGATTGTCATTTTGGACATTAATTCTAAGAGGAACTTAACAATGCTTTCAAGTTCAATTTGTTAACTTAACATCACTCATGAGTAATCCCCAATGAAATAAAAAAACTTTGTATTTCAAAAACTAGATTGATGCTGGATGTTGATAACATGCCTCACGCTCTGTAATATCAAATGAATGATGAGGTCTTGCATGTATTATAATCTACAGTCAGCCAGTCAACAATTATTGTTGATAATACAATGTTCACGGGAAGTTTATCGCTTTAAGATGTCACATGAAAATAAATTAAATTTAATTTTAACCACTGACTAAGCAAATTTTTTATCATTTGATTAAACTTTGTGGTCAGAACTGAAGTTATGAGCGGATTAGATATGAATATCAAAGTGTATTATGGAATTCATGTCTCCTTTATTCTTGCTTTAAATTGTAAATAAAGTTTGTCATTAAATGACTCAAACAACTTGACAATCTCCACATATCATTATTTTTTATAGAACCGATCTTATTTAACCACAGTTAAGTACTTATAATCATCAGTAATACCCATAATAAATACCAAGATTTTTCCTCATAAATCATAATTTTTTAGGCCCTCGGAAATCAAATTGACCCCAATACTCAATGTGGTAACAATTGCCGCATAACTCATAACAATTCATTTGTAAGCGAGAAAAAAATTCTTCTGGTTATTGCTATTTTGCGTCGTTGAGGAAAACGCAAAAGAAGAAAGATAGAAAAAAAATATAATAAAATAAAAGAATCTAGAGCGAAACCGTTTTTCTGATGTTTGATTTGTCATATAAGCACTACTGAGAGTAATGAATATCGAATGTCTTTGTCTTATAATATCTCTTTCTTTTGATTCAATATTATTATATATACATTGTCGTCAACCGCCGCCCATATGTCACGGCCTAACGATGAAACTCATTCACTATATATTACTCACTCAATTTTTGTCGTATGGAAAATTTTTTAAAACAATACCATGAACTCTTGACTTCTCCTTAACCACCACTAATACACTCGCATAAATCAACGAGCTCATCACTGTTTGTAAGAATTGTATTACTTATAAAACAAATAAATAAAACCACCAAACTCACATTTGTGTGCTGTGTGTCTACTTTGTTTCAATTATTGAACCAGAATGAAATTTAAACAAAAAAAAATTTTTTTTGAATTGAATAATTTTTCAACATTTTTTTTTGTGACCAAGACACAAAACAGTTTATGGAAATTCTTCTTTATATGTGATTGTCAATGCTTGTTATTTTTTTTTTTTTATTTTGTGTATAGCTTCGCTCTCCTTCAATTAAGGTTTATCGTATGTCATCGATCAGATCGGATCATGTTAAATGATGCACAAATTGATGTTCTCATAACTCACAATATATCGTATTATTGCATTAGTCATCATCATCATCATCTTGATCATCAAACCTTGGTGACTTGCTTGATCGAATAAAAATGAAATGAATTGAAAACATGGATAATTAATACAGAAGTTATTGCGTTCTTTGTTTCTCAATGTGGTTCAATAATATGAACAAAATGGCATTTATTGCAATAATGATGCAGATGACAATGATTGTTTTATTCTAATTTGACCCTTTAAATTTTCTTATTTTTGAAATTAAAAATGTAATATTGAGGAGTTTTCAAGTCAAGATTGATTTACATATCAAAATTATGTGATAAATTTTATTTTGCTCTTAGAATTGGTAAAAAAGATTTTAGCTTAATATTTTAGAATTTTAGAAGATTTAATTTCTTAGTAATGGGTATTTCATCTCCATATACCTCTCGTATTTTCTCAAGATGGACACGATAAAAAATAAATGTGAAACAAACAAATTATTTATTCATCTCCCTTCAATGTGATCATGAAAAATTCTCTTCTTTTAAAAGAAAAATTATCGAAACAAAGAGAACAAATGGGCACCTTGAAAAAAAAGAGGTTGAATTTATTAAAATTATTTGAAGAAATTTAAAATTTTTGATTATTTTCTTCAAATATCTGTGGTACTTTATATCTCGATTTGAATGTGATTGATGTTTGGTATGTGCATGTAATTGCATAAATTTTAAATTTAATGAATTTTGAATCGATATGATGAATATAAGATTTTCTTACATTTGATATCGTCTTTAATCTTTCAAACTTTTTAAAATCATGAATAATTTATTTTAAAAAAATAACTGATTGTTTTACAGCTTTATCTTTCAAGGAAGTAACGCTACATTGTTTTTAAACTGGTAATGAAAATTAATTCACTGGAGGTAACAGTTGTTAGAATATCTTGATTATAATTGACTTTATCGAATTTAAATTGAAGGATAATAAGAAGACCTTCTAAGAATTTCCACATAAGAATATCCAAGCTATTTACAGTAGCTGAAAACATTAAAAATAAATCAATCAAAATGCCATCATCTCACAATGCATAGCGTTACCTCAGTAAAAATTTTCCATTAAAAGAAAAACGCAACGTCAAAAATCTCAACTACACGCAATTAATTTAAGATGACGGCAAAGACCCAAAGTCACTTTTCTGTATTCTCAATAAATGTGTACAATTTTTACAAGTATTTCATGAAAATGTGTCACAAAATCATTGAAATGAAAAATTTGTCATTGGCATCGCTGCATATGCACATCATCATCATTGACTTTGTGCGATGGAAAAAAAATTGCGAGTGAGTGAATATATCTCTAAAACTAGGCATATAAATGTATATAAAATAAACTGTATATGAGAGTGCTACAGCTTTATAGATAGCATGCAATGTAACTTTGAAAATTGCATCGTGGAAAAAACAAACATTTGAAGGTGAATTCTGTGCAGCTTTTTCTTGCTGTGCTTGTGTGTTATGTGGTTTTTTATTTCAATCACACGAAAAGGCTTTATTTTATTTTATTTTTTTGTAAGAACGTAAAAAATGCAGCAACAGAATAGAATATTTTACAGAATATCGATAATAATGCAGCAGCAACAGCAGCAGTAGCAATAACAGCGCAATTAAGACACGTCGATGAGTTTGACGATTTATAGCAACAGAAAAATATCTTTACAGAATGAAAATGTGCATGAGTATAGAAGTGCTGATAGAGTGGAATTAAAGGCGCTTATAATTTTGGATACTGGATGCTAAGATTGAATGTCACTTGATAGATTTATAGAATTCCAAAATTTTGCATAGACATCAATTCCAATACAAAAATACCCCCAACTGTCAGTCACATGCTGTCATTACATACATTCTACAGTTATTAAAACCTTAAAAGAACAATCCAGAACCAGACAAATAGCACCAAACACTCTTACAATTTTTCTAACAAGCAAGCTAAAGAACAATATTAATATTCATAATAAATGACCAAATTTGCATGTGTTTGTGTATATTTTAATAAAAGGGAGGTTAAAACCATCTGATGATCGGCAATTAATTACAGTGCAACTGCAAATTATTATTGTACATTGCCGCGCTCACCGAGAGCTCGCAAATATAATGCTGTTGTTTTTTTTTTTTCATTTTTCTTCTGCTGATTTGCGATTCACATGCTATCAAGTGCATGTAGTTACTTTGATTCTTTTTCATGTTAAATGTATGTACTGCAGTTGTTATTGCTATTATTATTATTACTACTCACATGTCATATGACACTGGAGATTTTTTTTTGTCGATGCATCGTCGAAGGCTTTTTGTCATTCAGAAAATAGATATATGGTTAAAAAAAGCAAATCAGGTAGTGACATACAAAAAGAGATGGATATGTTAGGTGCATGTATGTAGATAAATAAATATATTAAGTTAGACACATTGATGTAATTTATGTCTATACAATATTAAGTTGGCGTAAAAAGATTTAAGCTAGACTGGTCATGTGCTTATAAGAAACCCTTCGAAATATTTTTTTTTTTTTATAATTATGCAATGACGTTGAGAAAATAATTTGTTGTTGATTGTGCTGCAATTTGTCGGTCTTTGGAAATGCTCTAAATGATACTCTTTTGCTAAATGATGTCAAGTTCAAGGACAATTGTCGAGATTTTTTATATTGACGTACAATCTCATGATTATGTGCGAAATTGTTACATATATTGCTGATCCTTAGCCTTTCAATACAAACAAGGCTTTATGGATTAATCTAGCAAAATGCTCCACTATCCAGCATAGTCTTAGAAACTTCATACTTTTTGCACTTATGACTATGAAAAATAATTGTACACTTGTTTAAGGTTCTTGAAAAAAAAACTTGACTTGTGATTTATGAGTGCACACTACTCCATCGACTATCTTCGTCTTTGTCTACAAGCTTTACGATGATAAAAGTAAAACTATTATTATTTACATAGACTTTAATAATTCTGCAAATAATAAATTGACAATTTTCATTCTATTATCATCAAATTGCATATTGCGCTATCTTATAAAGTGGCAATGAATGCAATGTGCAGAGGAAAGATTCCATTTTATTATTATTATTGTAATGTAAAGTGAGAACCGCGAATTGAGGAAGAAGAAAACCACACAAAAGTATCTTAGTTGCTATCTAATAATAAATGGCGTGATAGACGAGTGTGGCGTAGAAATAAATAATATAAATCAAAGGCCACAATCACTAATTTTTTTTCTGCTTACTTCTCGGTGAGAAAAAAAAAATAAAACACTTTATTATCGTCATCATTACAACCAAGTTGCAACTACTAATAATATCATTGCATGTAGAGATTGAAGGTAAACGATGCACGTGTTGCTTGTTAAAAGGAAAATGGTCATTACAGAAGAGAATCTTGTACGATAATGAAAAGCTTCCGATAGCTTTGTAAGATTTCATTGTTTTTTGCAGTTTTTTGTAAATAATAGATGAATGCAATTAGAAAATGTTGAACTAAGAAATATGCAATTTGATATATATCCTATTAAGATTGCCATTACCTTTTTGTCATTTTTTGAAACTAACATTTTTAAGGTTACAGATATTTTTGAGAATGTCCTTTGGAATGCTAAAACTAAATTTTGAAAATTCAGAGAAATGATCCTAATACCAATTATTGACCTTGACATAAGCGTAACTTTCAACTAAGAATTGGTATTTAAAAAATTTAATCAGATTTTAAAATAAATTGTTGAAGAAAATGATTGAATATAACGTAATTCATCGGCAGTTCTAGCTGCACCCCTGACAAGACAAGATAACAAATCTTGCATTTCCAACAATATTCATAGCTAACAGAATAATCTTCAAACCTAGCAGCAACTCAAACTGCAAGTATAAAGAATTGTTTCTACACTACTAAGATTTTTAATTTCATCTAATGAAGTCTAAACTGCCTGTAGTCATGGGAAGATTTTTCCGCAAACTTAATGTATATAAAAGATTCTGGCATTTTACAATGCAACGGAACAATGGATTATTTTTTTTTTCAAATGCACTTATAATTGTCTATAATTACGTGATTAAATAGCTGAAAGAGCTTTTTTCTAAATCTTGCATTAAAGCTTGCGATTTTCCCTTATCTCGTTCTAAAACATTCGAATAGATGCCCCGCTGAGAATTCTGCCTTCTCCATTATTATTATATTATTTGAGTAGCTACAAAATGTGCATTTGTGAAAAATCTAAGCAATCTCATGTAAGAAAAAAAAGGTTTTTAAATTTCAATGTCAGTACATGGCCAAGTAGAGAGAAAAAAAAAATTGTATAAAATTGCTCTTTAATTCAAACTGCAAAAAAATACATTCACAAATACATGTGCATTTGTTAGATTGGCATTTTTAAGTGAATATCCAGCCAAACAGCCAAACAAGTCAGCCAAATGTAGAGAGAGATCAAGAAAAACATCTTTGCAAATGACGTTAATGAAAATGAATATAATTCAATTTTTTTAGCAAAGCAGAACTTGTATGAATTCTAATGGGAGATTCGCTGCAGTTTTTTTATGGCTGTACTGAAAGAAAAAGTTGCTGTTGCTGCTTCGATATGCAAGATTATTTATTAGACATTAATTTATATTTTTGTGCGAAAAATATCCATATTAATTAATATTATTGAAATAAGGAAGGTGCTTAAGTTATTAAAATATTTATTGCAAGTTTGTTAGATTTTTTTTTGCATTGAATTTGCTTGTTTCCGGGGAAGTTGAATGCATAATTTATATTAAAATAATGGATGCTTTGATACTAGAGTGGGTACTCGACGAGTATGATAAGAATAATTAAGAAAATTAGATTTTTGGATGTTTAATTTTTTAATGGGTTAAGTTCCGCCTGTGTGAAGTACGGCGGTCCAACTTTGAGTTTTGAGCTGAAATTTGGCATGTTTAAAGACACTTTTGCGACACTTTTCGACAACTATTTAGTTTTTTACGACACCACTTAGATTTCGAGATAACGATGGGTCAATTTTTGGGGAAAAGCCCGCCGTACTTCACGTTTTCTGGCGGTCTTTTTTCTAAAACACATCTTTATTAGACATGTTATGTATTATTTTAATAGTATTTTTTGCGACACTTTTCGACACGAAAACCGTTTTTGGATCCGACTATCTATTGCTGAGTTATGGCTTGTCAAAGATTCGCATACTTGAGATATTACCCAAAAAACCCAACTTTCGCTATTTCTAAATATATACTACAAAATTTATATCAAAACACATCGCCTTTTCGTGAGTAATTCAAATCTGCAAAGATCTTTTCAATCCGAAAAGTTGTCGTTGAGTTATGGCCATTTAAGTGACCAGCCTGGTACTCAAGGTTCATTTAGAAGAATTTTTAACAACACTTTCCGAAAAAATTATTTTAACTCTTAATAAAACTTTTCTATTGTAATTTTGTCTGACTAATCTAAATCTGCAAAGATCTTTTCAATCCGACAAATTGTCGTTGAGTTATGGCCATTTAAGTGACCAACATGGAACACAAGGTTCACTCTGGAGATTTTTTAACGACACTTTACGACAAAAATTAATTTTAACTCTTAATAAGACTTTTCTATTGTAATTTTGTCTGATAAATCCAAATCTGCAAAGATCTTTTCAATCTGACAAGTTATCGCATAGTTATGGCCATTTAAGTGGCACCAGGTTCACAAAAATTGTAGTATTACAAAAAGTGAAAATTTCGAATATCTGATATTTTTTAAGAATTTTTGTTAACGATGAATTCTTATTTACTTGTACCTAAATTTTTATTACTCAAATTAAAAATCATTATTATTTTAATTTCAATTTTTAAAATTATAACTTTTAAAATTTTTGAAAAAACCGAAACTGAGATTGTTTATTTTCTACCTGCTTCTAAATTTTTTTTTTTTATTTTAAAAATTCTAACTAAATGACAAAGTTCTAAGTTAAGTAGAGAATAAACTAAAAAATTATATTATTTTGGAATTTAAAAAAATTTAATTTCGGAAAAGATAAAACTTGGTAAAATGTAATCAACCATAAGAAAAAGAAAACAAATTTAATCCCAAAATTAAAGAAGCAGGTAGAAAATAAACAATCTCAGTTTCGGTTTTTTCAAAATTTTTAAAAGTTATAATTTTAAAAATTGAAATTAAAATAATAATGATTTTAAATTTGAGCAATAAAAATTTAGGTACAAGTAAATAAGAATTCATCGTTAACAAAAATTCTTAAAAAATATCAGATATTCGAAATTTTCACTTTTTGTAATACTACAATTTTTGTGAACTTGGTGTTACTTAAATGGCCATAACTATGCGATAACTTGTCGGATTGAAAAGATCTTTGCAGATTTGGATTTATCAGACAAAATTGCTACATAAAAGTCTTATTTAGAGTTCAAATAAATTTTTGTCGCAAAGTGTCGTTAAAAAAACTTCTAAGTGAACCTTGTGTACCTGGCTGGTCACTTAAATGGCCATAACTATGCGACAACTTGTCGGATTGAAAAGATCTTTGCAGATTTGGATTAGTCAGACAAAACTACAATAGAAAAGTCTTATTAAGAGTTAAAATTAATTTTTGTCGTAAAGTGTCGTTAAAAATCTCCAGAGTGAACCTTGTGTTCCATGTTGGTCACTTAAATGGCCATAACTCAACGACAATTTGTCGGATTGAAAAGATCTTTGCAGATTTAGATTAGTCAGACAAAATTACAATAGAAAAGTTTTATTAAGAGTTAAAATAATTTTTTTTCGGAAAGTGTTGTTAAAAATTCTTCTAAATGAACCTTGAGTACCAGGCTGGTCACTTAAATGGCCATAACTCAACGACAACTTTTCGGATTGAAAAGATCTTTGCAGATTTGAATTACTCACGAAAAGGCGATGTGTTTTGATATAAATTTTGTAGTATATATTTAGAAATAGCGAAAGTTGGGTTTTTTGGGTAATATCTCAAGTATGCGAATCTTTGACAAGCCATAACTCAGCAATAGATAGTCGGATCCAAAAACGGTTTTCGTGTCGAAAAGTGTCGCAAAAAATACTATTAAAATAATACATAACATGTCTAATAAAGATGTGTTTTAGAAAAAAGACCGCCAGAAAACGTGAAGTACGGCGGGCTTTTCCCCAAAAATTGACCCATCGATATCTCGAAATCTAAGTGGTGTCGTAAAAAACTAAATAGTTGTCGAAAAGTGTCGCAAAAGTGTCTTTAAACATGCCAAGTTTCAGCTCAAAACTCAAAGTTGGACCGCCGTACTTCACACAGGCTTAAGTTCCCTAAAATTGATAATTTAGTTTTAAAAATTCACTAAAATCATTTCAAAAAAATGGAAATTGGTTCAAAGATAAGAAATTTATGAAATTCACTCCAATGTACTATCGAACCACCCTAAATGCACCTTTAACTCCTAAAAAATCATTTTGTGCCTTACTAAGGACATTTTAGAGGGGAGAAGTTCTAGGATTTTGTAAAAAATCATACAAAAACGTAAAAAAAGGGGTGGAGGGGGTATAAAAATTAGTTTTTTGGGTAAAGTACTAAATGAACTGCCTTATCATCATCTTACATGATCCATCATCAAACACATACCCCATCTTTAATTATTTAACTAAAGTAAATTCGTTAAAAAATTAAATTTAAATTAAATTCAATGCAATAAATTTTCTTATCTATAGGAAACTCCATCATCGTAATAATCACTTAGCAGTGCGATAATAAAAGCTTCCACACTCCAAACAATTTTTTTCCTCTTCACAATTTCTCCTCCATCATCTCTTGTTTTTCTTTCCTTTCCTCCTCCATTTCAAGTGCATATTCATTGCAATCATTTCATTTTCGCTTATTTATTTTTTCATATTTATTGCTATTGCTACTAAGTTTTTTATAAATATATATTTTAAAATTCAATGGAATTTTTTTTTTCTTTAACTTGTTAAGTGTGTGCACTTGCAATCATGATGATTAGAAGTAAGTGAAGTTATAGTCGATGCAAAAATTGTGTATATACTTCCATACACAATTGAAGATGGAAATAAGTAATAAAATTAATGAAAAATGACCAAATGTATTTGTGTACTTATTGTCAATGACGACAAATGTGCATGTGCAGTTTATATTTTTTTTTTATTTCTTCTTCTTTTGTTGAAAGAAAAAAAAAAGTCTTTAAGGTGACGATAGATTTTTCAATGCAATCTTTTTTAGTATATTTTGCATACAATTATTGGGTCCAAGGGTGAAACATATAGAGAGATAGATAGATTTAAGCCGTCTATAAACGCTTGTGTGTACAGATAAATATAGCCATTTTAGCCTCGTCATCTGTCATTTTAATATGGTCATGGAATATAGTTAATATAATGGTTGAGGAGAGGAAAAATCATTTAATTAAATTGATTTTAACAAGAAAATAAATTTACTGGATTTTTCTATTAATTGATTTTATGTTTCCAGCATGGTCGATCTTTAGGAATAATTTATTAACTTGACTTTACGTCTACGTCTTTAACATCCTTCTATTTAAATGTTATAAGTTATTAAATGAGTTTTTTAATCGAAGGGCAATAAAAACTTTTAATTTACCCGTGCAAATTTAATAAAATTATTCCAATCCAACTTTCTTGTGATTCTTTGAATTTATAACCAGCTTCACCCCGTGAAATTTAAACAAAATATATTTTAATACATAATTCTTTCGATTCTCAATTGCATTTGGCATTGCACATTGACAGGCATGTGTCATATATTCATCTTTATTTCTTTTCTCGCTTTTATCGTTTAACGGCCTTGCAGGAAAGGTTTGATTATCGTTTGTTTCAATGCAGATGTATAATACAAGAGAATGAGTAATTTTTAATGGGAAACTTTTTAAATTGAGTACTTTTGGTCGAGCTTGAAACAAAGGATGATTAATGGGCAGTAAAAATATTTTCTAGAATTTTGTTTAAAATGTATTAAGCTTAAGTCATATTTTGAAGTGTATTGGATGCAAATAAAATTATTTTGATTATGAACTGCCCCTTCAAAATATTAGTATTAACCACTAAATCGCTAAAAATATCGCTAAATTTCTGCTAACTACAGCTGTTCATCTCACATATCTGAAAAATTAATCAATTATTCTTCTTGATCACATGACTTAAAAATGTCCATAAATCATTCTGTTCATGTCATGTGACCATGCCTGTCTTAACTGTCTAGGTCAATACAATTGAACATTTGCAGGAAGATTGACTTCTGGGAGGAAAAATTATTACCCACGAACACTCAATTTGTTAATTAAACGACTATAACAAACAATAGCTGAATGATTATGATGATCATGATCTTGTTAGTAGAAAAAAAATCAAACACACCCATCTTTAGTTCTAGCGCACAAGCCACGAAAAATCACTTAACCAAATCGACGTCCAAAAAGAGAATCTCATGTATGAAAATTTATTCAAAATTTAAAAGACAAAAACTTCTTATTTAAAAATAAATCAACAAAAAGTAAAGCATTGAAGTGAAGATAATAAAAAAAATACAGGCAATAAGCAATAGATGAAGAAATGAGGCAACATATTGAAGAGATGAAAAGTCAAAGTTTAACAGACGCGCACACACATTTGTATCGCATAATCTTTCCTTAGCATATTTTCTAATAAAACGTGATGGATTTTTGATGACGGTCTAATCTAGTTTTTATGTGGCCATAAATTATTGAAATTGTAAGTTAAGTTTTGGTTGCAATTTTTTACAGATTTTCTTTAATATTGGCATAAAATTGAGATTCATACTTTATCTAAACTTTCTTGATCGATTCTAGATTTTTATTCATTTTTAAGGTTTTCATTCAATTGAAATTTAAACAAAATCTATGTGCAGATCATTAATACTCTTAATATATGCGCTCCTAAACCCATCACAATAATTCACATTCCTAATATATTTTTGTCTTCAATGAAGCATCAACCCGAAATTCACAAAAAAAGAGAAAAGAGATGGAACAATAAAGAACATTTTTGAAAGAATACTGTATGTATGTGACACAATCGCAGTTACTGTGTGAAAAAAACGTAAGAAAGAACAGAAAAAATAAAATTATTTATTATTTGACGTGTATATACATAAAATAAACATACACATTTAATATATATTATGATATTATGAAGGAGACAGAACGAACTATAAATGTGTACAATATAACATTTAAAATGGATCAAGAACGACAACAATTTTTCTTTTGTTTCTTTCTTTTTCTTTGCATCTCCTTCCATTATTCCATTTATTGTGTATTTGTTGAGTTTTATTTGAATAAATTTATTTTTTTCGTAAATTATGGACAAAATTTGAGATAATCTTTAACAATGCTGTCTCCTGAAATTGACTTCATATCACAAATAAATTTCAATGGAAAAAATCAAGAGTTTATTTATGTTGGTTTCTGTCTGTTGAGTTTTTGTTTGAGTAAATGAGTTCATAATGATTTCGTGTAATGTGGTTTTGATGCTTGATAATTGAAAGAATTCTACGAAAATTTACTCATACTACACATTGTATGCACAGCAAAAGTAGATAACAAGTACGAAGTTGAGATGAATGTGCACTGTCAGAATTACAACATTTAATTATCTAATTTAAATTTTTGGAGTTGAAAAAAATTGTTTTGAATGATTTTTAAAGTCTTTTTATGAAAATTTGGCTAAGAAAATTTGAAAAAAAAAATTTAAATAATAAATTTGTCTTAAATGCGATCTTATAAAATTTCATAAAGTTTTATCAAGAATTTTATCATTTTCTCACATTTTATCACTTCCATCATTGACCATGAAATATTCAACAAATTTCCTCCTTTCATTATTTGCAAATAGTTTCATGCAATATCAACATACCACAAAACTCATTTATTTATTAACAATATTTGCATTGCAATCGTCATAAAATTGATAACAGTACTACACATGAGCAATCAACGTTTAATGAAACTATATAGTTCATGTAACTATTTAGAAACGGCGCAAAAATTAATTATAATAAAAAAATCTTTAAATCGAAACTTCAAAATAAAAAGGTCGAAAGTGCAAATCTCATATAGAAATTTCGCAATAATTAAGTGCATTAAACGAGGCACTTTTTATTATTGATATAATAAACTTTAAAGTACCTAAAATTACCTCTATAATCTGCTGATTATATGAATATTAATATTATTGAAAAATCGCTATTTCATCGTTAGTATTACATCTAATAATACTTAATAATCTCAAGGCTTAAAATCTTAAATTCTTCTCTCTTACAAAATAGACATAGAATCATCTCATATTCCTGCTTATTGAAGAAAAAAAAAGTTTACATCACAACATAAATTTCTTAATTCGCTCAATAGCCAAAAACATCAAAAATGTATATCAAGTAAAATAAGAAGCAACGAGTTGGGAATGAAAAAAAAAAATGTTTTTGGTTTTCTAATCAACACGACCGAGTAAAGAGAAATATATGAGTTCATATCCGAAGCTCTCCATTCCACCACTCATATTATTTATGTATTCACATATTCTTCGTCATATGTATATAAATTCTCATCATCATCATCATCATTTATTTGTTAAAGAAAAGAAGTCTAAACTGTAATGCTAAAAGGCGAATTAAAATAAGAAGCACAGAAAATATTTAATGTGATTATTTCGAGTATTTTATACGCTCCAGAAACAGAAGAAGAAAAAAGATCGAGTTTAAGGGTTATCACACCTAAGTGGTCATGTTAGAAACGCAGTATATACTTGAAAAAATTGATAAAAAATTTTGGGGTAGGCTCAAAAAAAAAAAGATTAGTTACTTCTTATCGTTTTCTGCTGAAATTGATTGCTGAATTTGGTTTGTGGACACAAAAAAAAGTGATTATGTTAATGATGTGAAATATTGAATGCTTGACTAAGGTCTTGAATTTTTTTAAACTGAAACTTGACCAGAAAAAAAATTTCAATTTTGGTCTCAAAAAATTAGTATATTTTTAGCAGTTGATCACACATTAATCCCGAATATTCTCCAAAAATTTTTTGGACCTTTCCAAAAATTAATTGGCATCATCATTATAGATCAACGTGATGTTTTCATAACAATAAAAATGTCATTAAAAAATGACTCCGCATTTCGATTCATAAGCCCTAAAAATAAATGAACAAAGTGTATATGTAGATCAACTCCATCGCATCGACACATCAGCGAGGAAAGAAAAAAAAAAACAGAAAAATATTTTAGAAGAAGCCCGAACCAAAAAGATGATACGATACGTTAAATTGAAACAGCGAGCTCATATTTCGCAATAAAAAGCATTCCATAAAGAAAAAAGAATGTTCATCATTGAATGAAGAAAAAAAAAATGGTTATGAAATTATGGATGGGATGAGAGCTGTGGATGGAGAGACATTATTATTGTTATTTTCATATTCACACCGTTTCACGGCGTGAATATATTGTTTTTACTACACTCTCAAAAACCGTTTTTTGCGTTTTTCTCTTAAATTAAGCATTTTTACGCTTTATACCCTAATTACATAAAAGTTAGGCCTTGGAATTCTCTACAAAATGCCGCAAACCCCGTGAAAATTGATTGCATTGTTTTCGAGAAAATCGCGAAAAACTGTTGATGTAGACACTGCTTGGACTATAGTCGGCCAAATTCCGGGAAAACGGAAGCGAGTTAGGACTTCAAATATGGACCAAAATGTGTGTAATGGGCTCCGATGGTGCCACGAAACTTTTGGTAATGATTCATGCAGCGGTTCCGGAGAAATCAACGAAAAACTGAAAAATTATAGCCGATTATTGCATAACACTTTTCCGAAAAAACGTAGAATTTTACGTTACGTAAATTTTTCTTTACGCATACGTATTTTTTTACGTAGAGACAGTTTTGTATAAAAATTTATTAATGAATGATTAAATGGCTATAAATACTTACTGGATCTCATTTTATAGCCATAAATAGTTACTGTATCATAATTAATGTCCTTGAGTATTACTGGATCTCATTTTATGGCAATGAATGCTTACTGGATCTCATTTTATGGCCATGAATGATTGCTGGATCTCACTTTATGGCCATAAATGCTTACTGGATCTCATTTTATGGCCATAAATCATTACTGGATCTCACTTTATGGCCATGAATGCTTACTGGATCTCATTTAATGGCCATAAATGCTTACTGGATCTCATTTTATGGCCACGAATGCTTACTGGATCTTACTTTATGGCCATGAATGCTTACTGGATCTCATTTTATGGCCATGAATGATTGCTGGATCTCACTTTATGGCCATAAATGCTTACTGGATCTCATTTTATGGCCATAAATCATTACTGGATCTCACTTTATGGCCATGAATGCTTACTGGATCTCATTTAATGGCCATAAATGCTTGCTGGATCTCACTTTATGGCCATGAATGCTTACTGGATCTCATTTTATGGCCATGAATGATTGCTGGATCTCACTTTATGGCCATAAATGCTTACTGGATCTCATTTTATGGCCATAAATCATTACTGGATCTCACTTTATAGCCATGAATGCTTACTGGATCTCATTTAATGGCCATAAATGCTTACTGGATCTCATTTTATGGCCATGAATGCTTACTGGATCTCATTTTATGGCCATGAATGCTTACTGGATCTTACTTTATGGCCATGAATGCTTACTGGATCTCATTTTATGGCCATGAATGATTGCTGGATCTCACTTTATGGCCATAAATGCTTACTGGATCTTACTTTATGGCCATGAATGCTTACTGGATCTCACTTTATGGCCATGAATGCTTACTGGATCTCATTTAATGGCCATAAATGCTTACTGGATCTCATTTTATGGCCATGAATGCTTATTGGATCTTACTTTATGGCCATGAATGCTTACTGGATCTCATTTAATGGCCATAAATGCTTGCTGGATCTCACTTTATGGTCATGAATGCTTACTGGATCTCATTTTATGGCCACGAATGCTTACTGGATCTTACTTTATGGCCATGAATGCTTACTGGATCTCATTTTATGGCCATGAATGATTGCTGGATCTCACTTTATGGCCATAAATGCTTACTGGATCTCATTTTATGACCATAAATCATTACTGGATCTCACTTTATGGCCATGAATGCTTACTGGATCCATTTTATGGCCATAATTGCTTGCTGGATCTCACTTTATGGCCATGAATGCTTACTGGATCTCATTTTATGGCCATGAATGCTTACTGGATCTTACTTTATGGCCATGAATGCTTACTGGATCTCATTTTATGGCCATGAATGCTTACTGGATCTTACTTTATGGCCATGAATGCTTACTGGATCTCATTTTATGGCCATGAATGCTTACTGGATTTCACTTTATGGCCATTAATGCTTACTGGATCTCACTTTATGGCCATGAATACTCACTGCATCTCATTAATTGAACTTAAATGCTTACTGGATCTCATTTTAAGGGCATAAATGCTTGTGGAATCCGACGATTTACTAATTTAGGATTTTGTAATCTTTGGTTTTAAGTTTTGGTCGGTTTACTAAACACGGAAATTGCGCTTTAGTCGGTCACGAGTGATCACCGTTATACTAGTATCAATATATAATTGTTTTATCAAGCGAAAATGAATCATGCTGAGCTATAAATGTTGATGATAGAATTGCAATGCTTTAACATGGAAAATTCATACATTTAAAGAGTTTTAAGCATTGATATTAAATTTTCAATGCTTCAACATGGAAAATATGTGAAATTGAAGGGTGTTAAGCATTGTCATTATTTTTTCGATGCATTAAGATGAGATATATGTGGAATTCAAGGGTTCTAAGAGTCGAACGAAACGAAGAGAAGCGAAGTGGAGTTCGATACTCCTGTAATCTATAATAGTCGAACGGAACGAAGCGAAGCGAAGTGGAGTTCGACACTCCTGTAATCTATAAAAGTCGAACGGAACGAAGCGAAGCGAAGTGGAGTTCGACACTCCTGTAATCTATAAAAGTCGAACGGAACGAAGCGAAGTGGAGTTCGACACTCCTGTAATCTATGACAGTCGAACGGAACGAAGCGAAGCGAAGTGGAGTTCGACACCCCTGTAATCTATAAAAGTCGAACGGAACGAAGCGAAGCGAAGTGGAGTTCGACACTCCTGTAATCTATGATAGTCGAACGGAACGAAGCGAAGCGAAGTGGAGTTCGACACTCTTGTGATCTATAATAGTCGAACGGAACGAAGCGAAGCGAAGTGGAGTTCGACATTACTGTAATCTATAATAGTCGAACGGAACGAAGCGAAGCGAAGTGGAGTTCGACACTCATATAATCTATAATAGTCGAACGGAACGAAGCGAAGCGAAGTGGAATTCGACATTACTGTGATCTATATTAGTTCGACACTCCTGTAATTTATAAAATTCGAACGTAACGAAGCGAAGCGAAGTGGAGTTCGACACTCCTGTAATCTATAATAGTCGAACGGAACGAAGCGAAGTGGAGTTCGACACTCTTGTGATCTATAATAGTCGAACGGAACGAAGCGAAGCGAAGTGGAGTTTATTTTTATTTACTTTTATTTTTATTTTTTTTTTTTTTTTTGATTACATTCCTGTAATCTATAAAAGTCGAACGGAACGAAGCGAAGCGAAGTGGAGTTCGACACTCCTGTGATCTATAAAATTTGAGCATAGTTCAAACTAGGTTGAGCGAAGCTCACAAATTTTTACATCCAGAACGAAGCGAAGCGAGTGAAGGTGTGAAAATTTTCCCAATATGTCCTCAGACTTTGAATTCATAAGGTAAAATGTAAAAGTGTTCGAGCGAAGCTCGAACACATGAAGTTTGAACGTAGTTCAAACTAGGTTGAGCGAAGCTCACAAATTTTTACATCCTGAACGAAGCGAAGCGAGTGAAGGTGTGAAAATTTTCCCAATACGTCCTTAGAATTTGGATTCATAAGGTAAAATGTAAAAGTGTTCGAGCGAAGCTCGTTCTGAACGAAGCGAAGCGAGTGAAGGTGTGAAAATTTTCCCAATATGTCCTCAGACTTTGAATTCATAAGGTAAAATGTAAAAGTGTTCGAGCGAAGCTCGAACACATTAAGTTTGAACGTAGTTCAACGTAGCTAAACCTAGAGCGAAGCTCTCAAATTTTTACATCCTAAACGAAGCGAAGCGAGTGAATTTGTTTTTGGTCATTTTCAAAAAGCGTGTTTTTTAAAAACTTTTTTTTATACATTTTTTATCTACCAAAGATAATCAAACATGAAAGTCTGATCTACAGAATAGACTGACCGCGGAGCAGCAACTGGAGCGAAGCGGAAGTTGCAAAACTATCGAGACTGTAATCTATGGTAAAGTCTAATCTAACAAAGATAATCATACATGAAAGTCTGATCTACAGAATAGACTGACCGCAGAGCAGCAACTGGAGCGAAGCGGAAGTAAAAAATAGCAGATATTATTTTATCTCAAGTGTTAATCTGTACTCTGCATTCTGAAATTTTTGCTCTAATCTTCTGTTTTTATCAGTTTTATAACACAGAAAAGATGTTTTCAAATTAATCAGCGTCATTTGGAAACGGTGTGAATATCTCCATGAAGCGTGATCCGCTTCATAACTAGTTATTATTATTATTATTTATTATGTGTGTTTCACTTATCAACACACAGCACAGTACAGTGATGAGTTGAACAACACAAAAAAAATGAATAAATAATTCTAAATTGTAGTGGTGATTGTGGTACATATGGAAATTGTACCACGTATGGTAACAACGTAATTGATAATCTGATAATTTTGTTCCTTTTCATCATCAACATCATCATTCTCTATTATTGTCGAACTAAATATAATGCTTTATTTGCCTACACAAATATCTGTTATCAAGATAGTACTAATCATAAGCATGATCATCATCATCGGGTCAAATCTGTTGCATCGTTCATCAAAAATGACATCAATTGATGTAAATCAACAACACAAAAAATGTGATTGCAGCATGAAAGAAATTGAGATGCTCATATTATTATGTGCATATGTAAGCACAAGCTATTGCTCCATTTTAGTCAATAATAGAGAAAGAAATAAAGAAAACTAAGACGACAAACGACTACAATTTTATAAAATAATTTTGTTCTTATCTTAAAAAAAATAACTTAGCTAGTAACTAAATAAGTAGCATATTGTTATACCAATACCACTACATGCCTCACCAATTGAACAATAGCAATGAAAGATTATCAAACTGAGGCTGTTAACTATTGCTAACTAGGCACTCTTTAAATAAAAAATAATATTGCAAGTTACAAAGTCACTAAATTCATAAAGCGCATTTTCAGGGTTTATTGCCATAGAATCTGTAATTCAAGCTTATTTTATTACAATTTAAATTTTCCATGGAAAATTACCAAGATAAATACCTCACGTAATAATGCAATAAAAGCTACATCCATTAGCAAACAAACACTAAGAATAAGATGAACCCCAAGAGCATTTACATTAAAGCTTAAAGTACATCAAACAATATGAAAAATAGGACGTAAAATATTTCATTCTTCTTTACATTTTTCTCTTTCTATTTCACTTTTGTTTGCATCCTCTGTCTATTGTCTACAATTGAAGGTATTTGTCGACATCAAAAAACAAAAAAGAAAAAAAATAGACAGTACACACATTCATGTGTCTAATTTGGTTTTCCCATAATCAAACAGAATGACATGATTCATTTTCATTGTTGATGCATTTATGGAATATTTTCTGCATCAATTGCGCAGGAAATTGAAGCTTCCCTGAGGGCATCAAGGTTTTCTTTTAACGTATTAATGCAATCTTTTTTTCTTTCCTTTAGAAACTTGCTTAGTAGTCGCATTAAAGCTCATTATGAGTGCTTTGAAAGAAAAAAAAATAAAAGTAAATTGAGATTATCAAATTATTTACTGAGCATCTGTGATGAAATCATTTATTTTATAGTGATTGAGATGATGCTTGTTGGAACTCGATTGAGGCGTATTTTTTACTCTTGTGTGATTGTGTCTTTGAAAGAGTTTGGGTTCTTTGGAAATCTGTAAGGTTACAGGGGTTACTTGGAATATTTTTTGACAATTGTATTATGTGTCTTTTTGTTATGCTTAAATGAATGACAATCTTTTCCTCCAAAAAGACCTAAACTGAAAACATCAAGCTTCAAATTACAGCAATCATGAATAACAATTTCCTTACAGTTTCGCAAGAAATCGTAAAAACTTTACATCGCAATTTTATTATCGCGAAAAAAAAAACTATTCAGCATTCCCAACTTTCCCGCTCTCGAGTTGTAAAAGTATGAATGGAAATTGAGTTTGTAAATACTTAAAAGTTATTATACTATAAACATTCAAGGGTCGAAAAAAGAGAAAATAGAGTAGTTTAGTAAACAGAAATTTTTTTTTAAGTTATCGAAGCAGGAATAAAAGTTCAATACAATCACGCTTCTCAATTTTCAACACCCATTGTGGAGCAATAAAAAAAAATAAAAATTATTCAAAGAAACAGAAACACTGAAAAATATTAATTTTTATTTCAAAAATGTGGCCACAACTCGTATATTCAACATCTTCATCGTGTCTACATATATTGAAACAAAGAGGAACGAAGAAGAAAAAAAAGAAGATAAGTTTGTGAAGAACAACACGATGTGAGTCCTCAATATATTCTGTGTGATACAAGCTTGTGCGCACGAGAGATAGCTCAAAGAATGAAAATAAAACAGAATGATCGTCGAGATCCGCAACAGAAATGAATAATAATAAAAAAAAAGAAAGAAAACAAAATCAAGCCAAAGCAGGCAGCGCAACAATGAGAGCAGAATGTATCAATTTTCTTCAATATAAAAATGTTTTTTCTTTAATTTAAAGACGCAAATTCTAAGACACATTTACATCCACAACAAAACAGCAAGCACAATTGCTCTTGATTTTGATTAGCAACTATCAGCACTTTTGTCATTATTATTATTATTATTATTAACTTTGTTTGTGCCGTTTACTTTGAGTAATCAGTGCGAGCACAGTTATGGAAACGTGATGGTACTTTATGCATATTGCTGGTTAGTTTATTGATTTAAGGATCGAATGTTGAAGGATGCAGAAATCGGGATGAAAAATTATTCCTTAAAAATCATATCTACTGCCTTTTATCCTTAAATTCCTGAATATTGACTGTAAGAACACACAAAAAATTATTAAATGTATCAAATCAGCCAAATTGAATCAAATTGCTAATTTGTAATTAATCTCCCAAAATTTATACCCTTACACTTCATCCCAATCACATAATATTCATAAAGAATTTAGTACTGCTCCCTCTCTCCCCCTAAAAATTGTGTTCATCACAACTAAATGACCCCCTAACTTGTAAACAAATCTCTAACTCTCTAATTCCTAAGAAATGAGCTCTGTTTATCCTCCCACAATGACTAAACTGCAAAATTTTCTTCTACAATTGTGAAAAATCGAAGAAGATGATGAAATGCACAAGTCGATGCACATGCACTGAATGTAACTAGTTTATTTTAGTTTTCCAGCTCTCGCGTTGCAGATCGTGAATTCATATTTGCCTGCTGCTTATTTTTTTTGCGATAATGGTCATTTTAAGTGCACAAGCTTGTGTGCATTTTTTTTTTTTTATTTTCTTTATTTTTTGTGCTTCTAAAATGAAAGAGAGAAAATTTGCCTTTTTTTTCTTTTGATTGAAATAGTTTTGCCTTTTTTCATTTTTTTTATTCATCGCTTATCAGCAAATGTTGGATTACTATTTAACAGCAGTTTTTAGTGGCTTTTATTTCCATTCGTCCATGGAAATTTTTATTTTATTATTTTTATTCATTCTCTCGCTCAATTCACATACAGGCTTTTTTATTCTGCTTTGATGGTTGAATTGAAATATCAAAGTGTAATGAAGGCGTAAATGTGTGCGAGTTCCTTGGACTTCTATGCATGAGATATTTAATGGGAACGTCAAATGATTTATAGAAGAATGGAAAATTTTGCGTTAGTTTTTTGTCCTGAATTTTTGAAAATTTTGTGTCATTTTTGCACTTTTTTGTGTCAATTTTTATAGGAAATAAGACCAAAAAAAATTATTTTGTACTTTAATCCACAAACATATCAATCAACAAATTAAAAACACATTTTAAATCTTTAGTCAACATCTCAACTTCTACAGTCACACAGCACGCCAAGAAAATCAATAATTCTGTCCTTAATGCTAACCATATGTTGCATGAAATCAAATATTTGTCTAATAGTTCTAACCTCACAGCCTTCTCAACTTTATATCGCCTTAGATCATGCTCATAAGTAAATCGTTTTCCACATTAAGCATTCAATGCTACTATCTTACATTCTTCTAAGTAGTAAGCAGCTCAGTACTTCGAGTATGTGTAGAAAAGACTTTTAAGTCATATGATCAATGATCATGTGCTCAGTGACTTGAGTTATTGTAAGAAACAAGTTTATTAGCATCCAAAAAAGTGCATTTATCCTACCTTGCAGTCTGTTGTAGCTTTCAAGGACTATGTTCTTATTTTTTCAATGTTTCAAAGTGTTTTTTTTTTATTCTAGCACAGTGTTGTCCAAACTGTGTGCCGCGGCACACTGGTGTGCCGTAGAACATGTCTAGGGGTGCCGTGAAAAAATTTTGAAAATCCCAAAAACAGGCTGTTTTTCGAAAATTTTCAAATTTTCATATATTTTTACTCAAAAAACTCATTTTTAGCACCGAAATATCAATAATTTAACATAATAATTTTGATTTATTCGATTAAGGATGAAATCTTTCATGCAATTTGTACTATTTTTGCTAAATAAAATAAAAGTGTGCCGCAGAAAAATTTTGGTGTGCCGCGAAAAATTTTTTTGAGTCCAGGTGTGCCGTGGCCCAAAATAGTTTGGACAACACTGTTCTAGCAGCATAAATAATTATTGTTGTATTTTTTATATAGCACAAAAATAAAATTCTATAAAATTCAAGATTATTTCTGCTTGCAGTGCATAAAATGAGTCCCATGGGATGTTGATGAATTTATTACAAATTTACATTACACATGTACAAATAAATTATTTAATATTTTTTTTTACGTATTCACAGAGATTTAAAAATATTATGACTATAAATATGCAATTGTAAGTGTAGTTTTTAGTAGTAAGTACTGCAAAGGTTATGTTGATTATTTTCAAGGCTAAGAATCTTCTCTATTAAAGGCACTTTATTATTTATTCCGTCATCTATATCTGCTTTTCAAAATAATTCATTTTTTTGCGATTATGATGAAATTCTTTATACTGTGAGTTAATCATGAAATTGGTGAAGCAATTTGAAAACTTTTATTAAATTAATTTAAGAAATTTATTGTATTACAATAAAACTTTTTATTTTGATGAATCATTGCTGCTTGAATTATAACTCCAAGCTAAAAAAATTTATTTTTCAAAATATTAATCTAAAAACAGCAAAGAAATTCCAGTTTTGTTATCAAAACCTTTAAACTTCTTCAAGTTGCCGTCACAATAATATCAGTACAACTCACGACGTAATACTCAATTAAATTATAAGATTGTTTAATTTGCAAAAAAAAAAAATCATATCAGACAAAATTTTATGACTTAATTTAGCTCAGGAAATTTTCAAATTAATGAGTGTAATGACTTGTATGATACAAAGAAAAATTAGAAAAGAGAAATTGATTGACAGTGTATTAAATTAAAAATATATTGGAGTTAAATTGTCACTTTATAAGTTACAATGAAATAAAAAAAAAATAAAAATTGCATATTAAGCAAGAATAAGTTCATGCTCAATGGAAAAAGTTAACTTGACAGCGAAAAATTTATTCAAGTTCAAAATCTCAATCGATCACGTTTTGTTTGTTACAGGATTTATTGTCTATTTGTTGATTTGGAAGTGACTCATTCATGTGGATGTAGAAAAATAAGGTTTTGTTTATTCTGAGAAAAATTGAGGCTTGAAAATTCCAGTGTATTGTTAAAAATATTTTGATGGACTTTGAAATTGAAAATCTTATAGTTCACAGATAGACAATTGACAGATGCAAAAGTTGCAAATCGAATTTATTTCCTTAAAATGTCACATGGAAAAATGTTTTTTGTAAAGAATTTGATTGTAAGCATTTTAAAATTTACAATTTAATAAAATTATTAAGGCTGCATGTGCCTTTTTATGTCATTCATGAATCTATCAAATTTCACAACAAGTTTTACGAATTAAGCTATAAAAAATTAAATTCTTACCTTAAAAGCTGCTATTTGACTCAGGAAAATTTTCTTTCAATTTTTTCTTATTCACTTTTAACAAATGTTCAGTTTATATACGCAATACAGCATCAATCCTTCGTAGTATAAATTTTCTTCCAAAAAGAATTTCTGTTTCAGCTCGTGTCTATGAAAAGAAATTTACACCCAGAAGAGATGAAAATCTTTTATATTTTTCTTACTTTTCTTTTACTATAATTTTTTTTTCTTTTTTCACACAAAAAAGGCACAATAAACTCTCTTCGTTGAGATCAACCGATCGACCCAACATACACAGAAGAATAAATATATTTTTTCCTTCTTTTTCTTTTCTTTTATTTTCCGCGAAGCAATAATTAAAACAGAGAGTGAGGAGAAAAACAACAAGAATCACAGAAGAGGTTTCTTCTTTCGAACGGGTACTTTTTGATATATATATAATGTATTTTTAGCATCCACGCCAAAAAAGAAAAATATAAAGATTGTTTGAAATCAGAGAGTCTTTTTCAATGTTCGATATATGGTTCAGAATTTCCTCTTCTTTTTTGCTTCAACAACAGCACATTTTTTAATTCTCCTATTTTACGATCTAATCTGATCACTAATTTTTATTTATTTTCCACTTTTCTTTTTTTTTTCTCTTTTTTTTGTGTGAATCACGAAATGTTTCTTAATTTTTTTGGCACTTTATGGTAACTAATTTGTATGTTTTTTTTTGTTCAATTCCAGGTTCAATAAATTTTTTATAGGTTATAATCCATAGTTTCTTTTTTGTGTCATTAATTATCACTTTAATTAAATTTTCACTAATTTAATCCTTATGAAAATTAAAAGAATGTCAGTTCCTTGTTCAATGAAAAAAACGTGGAAAATTCAGAAGTAAACTTAAGAAAAAAAAACACGAAAAACATGAAGCAAGAATTTAAATAAAAAAAAATAGTCTTTAGAGACCCCCGCGAGTCGAGAGAATTAAAACAAAAGTGATAAAAAAGATGATACTTTTTTTGTGTAACAAAAAAAAAGTCACTGTAACCGAGAATCCAACTCGAGAGAGAGACACACCGAGAGTCCCGTCAAGTTGAACGAACAGTAAAGAACTGTTTGAGCAGTGCACCCAACTTCGGCTAGATGTACTCACGAAATGAAAAGAAGAAAAAAAAAATATCAAATGGTTTACTAGACTCTGCTTTTCAGTTAGCAAGCTGATGATCAATTTTGTGTACAATTTTTTTTATTTTATTTTATTTTTCTTCTTTTTCTGTTCTGTGAAGGAGAAGGTTTTCCAATACAATTGTAAGTCGCCCCAACTCGACATTAAAACGTCGTCGACGACGCTCTGGGTAACATCAGACCAAAAACCGCGCGCAACTAACTTTTGCTTGCTGCTTCTATACTTCCAACTTTTTTTTTTTGGTCTTTGAAATTTCGTTCGTTAAATTTTCGTGTTATATTAATGCGCCTTCACGATTCGGGTGCGCTCTACGCTGAGAAGAAAAAAAAACCTAACAATTCACACACATGCAGTCGCTCACGAGCGATTTTTCTCACTTTCATATGTAGTTGTTAGCTTATTGTGTATTGACGATGATTATTAACATTCTTTTTTGTTTTTAATGAAGAAAATTTTTTTTAATAGTACGAACGATCGTATGTTAAATCTACTCACACAAAAATGACTCTGCAAATGATTCCAATACAAAATACAATTTTTTTTCAATTCTCAGTCATTCTCTCATATGTTTTTATTTTTTTGTTTTTGTTACAATTCTTCTATACAGCAATTAATTAATCCTATCATTTCTATTTTACATGCGAGATTCAATTGAAAAAAAAAAAAAATCAGTGGGAATTTTTCTCCATCTTTAATATACTAACAGGCAAAAGTAAGAACGTAAAAGAATGAAAAATTTTCATTTCTGTGCTGTGTTGGTGCGAAAAAAGTGATGAGACAGCAGCAACAGCAAGAGGTAGCGAGGAGAAAAAAGAAAAATTTATGAAGAATTAAAAATTGAAACGAAAGAAGAGGTAAAAGAAGGAATTGAAAGACGCTCTGTGGAAATTTTAAATTTAAAATCAGGAAACCTTTTACATTCTTTTTATGAGTGTTCTAACTATTACACAAGAATTTTTTTTTAGCTTTAGCTTCTGTGATTTATGATAAATAAATCTTTATGGATTAATTTAAAATTCATCTTTGGCTACAGTTTTTTTTTGGATTTAAAATTTTAATCATGAAATTTTTACTTTTCACAAAGTTTTTCAAGCGGGATTCAATGACAAGAGGATCTTGCTTTATTTTAAATAACTCTTGCATTTATAATGAAAAAGTGCAGTATTTTTGCACGTTTGAGAAAACTTATGTAAATTTTACAACGCAAATGGATCTGAATTTTTAATCAATTTTATTGTTTACATTCTTGACATTTTTACAGGCTAGAATTTGTTTTTGGCTTTGGAATTTTTGAGGATTATATTTTTTTGGGATTTATAATCATAAGGCGTTAGGCAGCGAAAAAGCCGCGGTGGCCGAGTGGTTAGAGTGTCGGCCTCCTATGTCAACGACCTGGGTTCGATCCTAGGGAAAGTCTAGTCGGATCTGGTGCTTTTTCGCTGCTTCTAGTCTGGCAGCTCGGTTTGTGTTGTCGCGAAACACAAATTTTGCTAGGTACATTACATTGATATACCCTAGGTCAATGTAATTGTGCAGAGCTTGCAGAAAGCATTCGCCATATCTATGGCAAAAAACACAAATCGTCTTTTTATGACAAAAACAACACAATAAAATCCATCGATGTCAACGCATCAAATAGGCAATAAAATCTGCACCAAAAATCAACATTTAAGATGAATAAGCTGCTGCTTGAACTCTTAAAATTAATATTATAAATTTATATATTTGTAATTATTATGAAAAGCAAAATAAAAAATAACATTTTTAAAAAAAAAAAAAAAATCATAAGGCGTTCTAATTTAGCTTTGATTTGAGTAATCATTTGGTTTCGGAAAAATTCTAGGTACTTGAATCAAATCGTTTAAAAATTGACCTTAAAAATAGAAGAGTTTGAATTTTATACTTTGATTACTAAAATTTAAAGTCTGAATGACGTTTACATTTGGAATGTTTAAAAAATATTTTGATGAAAGAATTCATTTACGAATGGTCTATTTTTCATTGAATTTTCTATTTGAAATTTATGAATTTCATGACATCATTAAGCTGCAAATTTTGAATTGCAGTGCCTTCGGGTCAAAAGGCTAAACCCTTACCCCAGATTTTTAGTCACAAATTATAAATTTTCAAAATAAATTTTTTGAAATTAACAACAGAATTTTTTGAATTCTAACATGAATGCTGATGCTAATTTTTTTTTTTTTTTGTGTTATCAATACCCAAATGTGGCAGACTGAACGATTATTGTTAGCTGTGTGTCAAATAATTTATGTCTAGACTTATCTTTTTTTGGGTCTATTAATATTTTTTGAGATCGTATTGAAGATCTTCAAACTGAATAAATTTGAGAGTTTTGGCATGTTTTATGGAGGAATAGGATGAAATATATAGATAACGAAACGTTTTTTGACATCTTGTGAGAAATTATTTTTGAGGTTACTTTGACAAAAATAATCAAATTTAAGTAAGGGTCACTTATTAAATCAAATTTTTAGGAGAGGGGAGAGAGGTCTGAGGCTGTGTGACAGTTTTAATCAAAAGAATTTTTCGGAATGAAGATTTTGTAACAGAAGGGGGGATGGAGTCCAAAAATCTAATATCTTGATGGACGTCATAAGTGAACGGCCAATAAGCATCTAATTCAAAATATTTCCAATTAGATTGCAAGGATGAAGATTCAATCAGGTTCTAAAAGTTGTACCAAATACCACATCCAATCCCAAAACCACCACCATCTATAAATCTCTATTAGTAAACCAATAAGTGTCACTTCCTCCCAACAAGTGTGTTAGCACTAAAAAATTGAGAGCACACAGCTTGTAAACAATTTATTCCAAACTATTTGTTGCCATAAAAATTCCTTTTAATTCTTATTTAACTAGCATTGTCATCCAAGCGATTCCAAAGAAGCTAGTTAAGCACGACCATGCATGTAAAATGTACAATAAAAGAATAATTCTTTGATACTAATAAAAAATTAAGTTCATCCGCTGTTTGAGGATTTCTTCTTAAAAAAAATTAAAAAATAAAAAGAATATCATAAAGAAGATCATTTCCTTTAAAACTAAAATTGTATATATATATATATGAAACAATTCATGCCAATGACTGAGTGAGTGACTGACTGCCTCACTGTATACTTCTTTTATTTTTCTCTGTCACAAAACTCTGTGCGACAAAAGAACGAACCGACAATCCAATGTGTGGAAGCAAAAAAAAAAAATTGAAATGAAATGAAAAAGAGATGATAACACATTCGGGGGCATTCGTCTCTTGAACTTCTGTTGAATGGCTTATGGTTCCATAATGTATCAATTTAAATAATAAAAGAACTTTAGTCGGGAGGCAAATTGTGTTGATTTTTTTTTTTTTTTATTTTGTTGTGCAATCACATAACAAATCAACTGAGTGGAGTGACTGACGACTTCCACAGAAATATTTTTTTTATTTTTTTATGAGAAGCGAACAAAGACGACATAGTAAGTAAGTAAGTTAACTAAGTAAATTACAGAACGACAGAGAAAGAGGGATATTGCGACATATTCATGCCATCAAATCAAATGTTTTTTTTCTGCTGCTTCAATTTTCATCATGATTACATTTGAAGGCAAGAAATAAAATGATAATAATAATAATAAGAATAAAGAGCGAAGGAGAGAAATTGCCTACAAATATACTTAACATCATCATCGGTATCATCTCAAATGTTGTTGGCGAGATGATAACGAAGAAAAATTTTCTGTTTAAAAAGTAAATGACTTCGTAATAGCCCACTACTCTGTATGTGTATGAGTGTCTATATGCTGAATGCTTTTATGAATAGAAAGACCTTAATTCAAAAATGCTCCATTATCATCATCATCATCCTCATTCTCAATTGCGTCTCAGATGTGACATTCTTCTTCTTCATACTTTATGAATTATGATAATATAAGATTTCTTCATCTGTTGTACATATATTTCGAGTTAAGTGACAAAAAAATTGTAATCTGTTGCTGATATTTTGGCTGGATAAATGCGAATGTTAAGTCAAATCGGGGGTGTATTTAAAGAATTTTCAATGCAGTGGCGTAGCCAAGAATGTTGAGGAGGGTGAAAATTCAGTAGTTGGAGGGGGAGTTGGTTTATTTTTCGTTTTTTTTTTCAATGTTTCAGATCACATTCAGAAAAAAAATTCGAATTTTTGAAAAGCCTTTTTTGGTATACAAACAAGGGGGTTGTAGTTTTGTGATTTGTTCTACTTAGATCAAATTTTTGACTGATTCATGATTTATTAAACTATAACCCCGTATAACACAAGTCGGTTAATCGAAAGGAAAAAACTCGCTGTACGACGTGAAGTCGACCTGACGGCAAAAAATGCGTAACAACGGAAAATTCGCCGTCAGGTCGGCTTCACGTCGTCCCAGCGTAGTTTTTCCTCTCGATTAGCCGACTTGTGTTATACGGGAACATTAAATCTGAGGATTGTTGCCACTAAAAAGCATATAGTGCATCCCTTTACAGTACGAGAGGAACCACAGGTACAAATCAATGATGCAATGCAGGTCTAAGCCCAATTGAGCATATATTTCTAAAAAATTTTAACTTAAAATTAAGCTACTAAATTGAAACTAATTCTTTGCCTGACTCTCGGACAAAATGAATTCTATACAAGCTTTTCTTGACCTACGTTTCCAATCGTGATTTGATTGTCATGAAAAAAAAAAGACGAAAAACTTTTAAACATGTGAGAGTACAAAGGAAGTAAATATGCACATAATTAGAGCTGTTTGTCTGATTTCAATTTATGCATTCAAAAGCTGATTTCTTAAATTTTCGGATACCTTAAAAAATTCTCACCAAAATGTGTCAAACACAAGATATAAATGCACTCTGTTCATCACACAGTAAGGCAAAATTTTCTTACTAGTATTCTGTTCTGTTCTACAAATGTATGTATGTGCCCTGTGTATGGCATCACCGCGCGTTATCAGTTTGGAATATACTCAACATTTTGAAAAAAAAACTGCGATAAAACAACCTTTTTTTCTCTGAATAATATTAATACATAATATTGAAATGACTGTACATCATACCAGAATTAACCACATACAATTGTACAAAAATATGAGAATTATACACCAGCATATAGCATGATGTTGATGATGATGTTTCTAAATAAATTGTTTTAAATGAATTGGTCCCCCGTATTGTGCTGTATTGAGTGACTGCTACTCTATATTAAAGTTAGTGTATATGTACACTTGTGCAGCATGTTACTTATTTGTTATTTTTTCTATCATTGTGTTTCAGCTAATTTCTTATTACTCACATTCTTAACGACATTTTCTAAATTTCTTCTTAATCTTTATGGCAAATTTGGTGGGTTAGAGATGGAATGATTGAGTTTTATGCTTAAGAAGTCATTCATAAATGGTTTATCAGGGTTTATTTATGAAACATTGATTTTAGTAGCCAACTCCTTCCTGATGGATTTAATCTTTAGTACTTTATACATTTTACGTAATTTAAGAATGAATTTTTAACATGTTTCCAAAATGTTTCACAAAAGAGTTTAACAAAATTGTCTTTAAAAAAAAAACTTTAGATGTTTTTAGTCCATAAAGTCGCTAAAACGGTCTTGAACCATTTTTCTAAATTTTCTAATCTTAATTATTGTTGACAAATTTAATTAGAACAGAATAAGAAGTTTTGTTGGGTCTGATAGCAAAAACTGAACTGCAATCAAAAATCTGTTGTACTATCCCAAAATCTTCATGCTAAAATGTCTTCTTACAAATACAATCGATTTGAATAAATTTATATTTTAGTCTCCAACTGTATTTAAAAATATTAAAGAGTTTCAAAAGTCAACAATTTAGAATTAGGTAGTTCATCAGAGGGGAGTATCTAAAAGACCATTTTCAATATCATCAAATGGATATTTATAAATGACAAAAAATGAATTTTTCGGTCCTTTTTTAAATTCTTTAATTTTGGACATCACTTGTGAATGACTATAGAGCTTCAGAAAAATATTGTTGAAATCATAAAACCCACAAACCACTACATAATTTATGAAATTCTTGCTTCTCGAAGCTAAGTATTGCTAATTAATTTCTGACATTCATGAAATTAAAGAATGAATCATTTGAAAAATTCCCTAGAAATGTACACATTGAATCAACAGTAAGTGATAAGGCACTATAACTTCTTATCAGATTATATAAATTTTCTTCTAAACTTTCCACCTTTTCTTTCAAATCGAATAAATATTAAAATTAATTCCGCAGTTCCTACAAATATTGTAGAATCAAAAAAATGAAACTCACATCAATGCAATGCACATCTGCAACAATAATAATAATTTTTCTCCATTTCTCAAAATAATAATAATCCACACTAATACACAAAAGAGAATTTCACATTGTAAATTATTTCAGACTCAAAAAAAAAACGATGAAAGGCACTTTAAATAAAAAATTGGCACTGGCTACTTGAAAAGGTTTTTCCAACAAAACTCGCGCATTCAGCCACAGACCAAAATGAAAATGTGAAAGAAAAAAGACTTTGCTTTATGTAGGAATGAGAAAAAAAAGTAAGTTTATTGCATCAAATTGGAACAAGATCACTCGCGTTTAGAATCGCAATAAATAGTCAAGAAATAAAAGAAGAAAAAAAAATTGCACTTTGTGGACGTATGGATTTCTCAAATGTGACTGACTGAATGGAAACAAATGAAGATTAAAAAGAGTTTGCTGTGCTGTGAATATGTGAATGATGATGATTATGATGGTGATGATGTTCTTCACACACGAACTTTATTCTTGTTTCCATCAAGAAGGGTCATTTGTTTAAATGTATAACGAATCAATGCGTCACTGCTGCTGTGCTGCGCTTTTTCTGTTTTATTTTATTTTATTTTTTTATTTAATTTTGAAACGTCAAACATTTAAATCATCTCTTGTGGTTTCATTCTGACTTTATCGCAAGTTGTAAATGACAAGTTGTACTTCTAGGAATGGAATGTAAATGTTGTGATGGGATTTTTCATATAGTGATGTCAAATTTTTAATTTAACAAACTTTTTTGGTTGCAATTCAGGAATTTTTTCTTAAGGATCATTTTTTGTGTTTTTAAGTCTTTTAGAGTCGATTTTTATAGTCACTTCTTAGGGGCCGTTCACGCTTTTTAGGGGGAGAGGGTATGGGTTTTTGTAACAGGTAAAAAGTTTTTCATACAAAAAGCGTAACGGGGGAATATGTTATGCGAGAAAATGTTTTCGTAGGAAGTTTTTCGTTTAAAGACTATAATCTGCAGAAACCTTGGTCAAAATTAAGCCGAAACCAAGTTTAACAAAAGCAGATTTCGAAGTCGTTTCGTTTTTTTTTCATATTCACACCGTTTCACGTTGTGAATATATTGTTTTCGATAGATTTGAAAAATCGTTTTTTTAGTTTTTTGGCGCCAAAACTCAAAATTTTCAAAAACTGTTCGGTGTGAAAAGTTCGGCCTCAAAATTATCTACAAAATACAAAAAACCGCATTGAAAAAGGTTTTGATGCCTCCGGACACGACCCCAAATAGTGGTGGTGTATGCTTACAAGCACGTTGGTTCGTCGCATAACTCAACTACGAAAAAATAATTTTTTGTCAAAAATGTCTCAAAATGTGCGCATTATCACTCAAAAGTGCTGTGAATCTTTTGGTGCTGATCCATGCAGACTATTCCGAGAAATTAACAAAATAGTGTGTTTTTTAAGCATATTTTAGCCGATTATTACAAAATACATTTAAAAATATCACATTAATTGCGGATTGAACTTTTTGGATCAGAATCAATAAAATATGAAGTTTTATTGAGAAAAAATACAAAAAAAAATTTTTTAGCCACCAGTACACCCCCTACAATCTAAAATTTTCAAAAAAATTACAAAAGTCCTCGTTTATATCGAGGGACTTCAGCGCATTTTTGACGCAGCGATTAGCAATTGATTAAATAGAAAAGAATGTCGAGTTTTAAAACTCTATTGCTGTTTCTTTAATCATAATGCATTTCAATAATAAGTTTAAAACTAAACATCAAAATTCCTTTAAAATTGATTTTTATAATGTTCAATGCAAATAATAGCTTTACGATTTACCGGTTTTTTGAAATTCAAAATTTTCCGTTAGCAAAAAATTCAAATTTTTGAACACATCCATTATTTTTCAAATTTCTAAACGCACTTATATTTGTTTTGTATGAAAAAATTAAATGTTAATTAATTAAGATGTGTAAAAGAAAAAAATTTAATCCGAAATAACGGTCAAAAAAATTTCAAATTTTTTAACGGTTAGAAAAAATTCAAACTTATCATCAGCATAGCTTTGCCCTGCATTGTTTACATATTTTTTTTGAAATAAAAAATCGATGAATTAAGCTATTTAATGAGTGTTTTTTGACTTTTCAATATAAACGGCGGGAATAAAAACATTCAATGAAGCTATTAAAACAATTCCGAGCTTGCTACGAAGTCTAGATCAAGAGATAATTGGGACCCGAACGACCGAACGACCGAACGACCGAACGACCGAACGACCGAACGACCGATCAAAGTGCATGATTGAGCTTCCTTTTTGAAAACAAGTTTTCAAAAATGCGCTAAAAATCGTGTGGCTCACTGTATGGATGGATTTTTGTAAACTTTTCTGTGTTTATTCAATAAATGCAAGAACTTTTATGAAAAAATAACAAAAATATTTTTAAACCAATTTTAGTTGGTCAAAAAGTCGAAAAAGTTCAAAAAAATCGGCATTTTTTGGACATATCGCCCTCCTGTCCCTACAACTCAGAATTAAAAATTCTAAAAACTTGTGTTTATTATAGCTTATAATTAGACCTAAAAGTCGTACATACCTTGTCATGTCCAAAAACATCAATTATTGCTTGAAAATTAAGACCAAATGTGAAATTTTTAGATTTTTTTTAGTAACCCTAATTTTCAATGCTGATCCGATGGAATCCTAATCTTCAAACTAATGCAAAGCGAAGCTTTGCTGACCCGATTGAGTCTGAATCTTCAATCTTATGCAAAGCGAAGCTTTGCTGACCCGATCTAGCCTTAATCTGCAATCTTATGCAATGCGAAGCTTTGCTGACCTGATAGAGAGTTTTGGAACGGTGTGAATATGCACATGAAGCGTGATCCGCTTCATTACTAGTTCTTTGTAAAATTTGCCAGACGAATTCGACTCCGAGTGGACTCCATACAAAATTTTATCGGCTTCGAGCTCTGAATAAAAGCATGTAAAAATTGTTTTGTACATGAAAAGTTTTTTATTGGAAAGTTTTTCAACTTTTTTCATTGAAAAATTTGCATGGACTTTCGACTCTTTTACATTTTATTTAACTTTTAGGTTAACTTTTCATAATCAAAAAAACTTCAAATCTTCCAAGAGTCATAAAGACACGTCAATAGATTTGTAATCCACAACCTTCCTTATCAAATTATTCTACAAATATTAATTATAACTGTCTATAACTTTAATGTTATATTCTGTTTTATCATGATGTAACTTATTATAACATTAGTTAGGTAGACTTAAAATTTGAGGTTATTGCAATTCTGAATAAAGATCAATTTTTATAAATACAATTTAGGTAATTCAATAAAGAGATGATTTTGACTGTTAAATATCTATTAAATTTAAAATCATACAGTCGGAATGAAACAATCTTCAAAATAAATAAACAAGAAAAAATGAAAATTTTCCCAACCATAAATAACCACTTGTTATACAGACGATGACATCAGCTGAAAACTCTTAAAGAATAAGAAAAAAAAAGCATGAAAAAACATTTGATTACGAATTGATTCTTTTATTAATTCTTTGCCATTTTTATTGTATTCATTATCTATTTTTTACGTGTGTGTTTGTTTGCGGTTATTTCAAAGGATTTATTTATTTTTTTCCAAAAAAAATAATCATAATAATATAAAATGTAAAGGAAACAAATGAATGAGTTACAATATTTATGAAGGAATCTGCTTTTTGCCTAAAGATTGGGAGATTAATTAATTTTTTTTAATAATTATTAAATTTATACTGAATTTAATATAATTTAATCTTGGATTTTCTTTTTTTCTTTTTTCTTCCATCATTCAATGCTAAATCACAACGATAGTCATTTGTTTTATATTATTCAGTTCTACTTAATGTTAAGTTCTTTCTCCGTCCGTACGAAACATTTCTTTATCATAATTATTATTTTATTGTTATTAAATATCAAAGCGAGCTTGTTTGTCAAAATTAAAAAAAGGTATGAAATAAATCTATTCTTTGATCAGAACATGAGCGTCCAATGATGCTTCTATCATCAAAAAAGTCATTTTATTAAGCTTGTTATCACGAAAACCACTTCAAAATTAAACTTTTTTGTGGCTTTTCTTATGAAAATAATTTTGGAAATTCCCATAAAATTTTGCACTGGGTCTAATTTGGTTCCATAAAAAGTCTAATTTTGAGTGTTAAGTGATATAATACTAATCTATAACATTAATCTTTTAAGGATTAGAACTACAGAAGGTCCACGATTTGAGATGCTTTGTTCCAAAATTTTTCAATTCAAGTCATAATTTATGAAAAATGACCGTTAAAAATCAAAATTTGAATTTTTGTATGGGAAATTTTTGGTTATTCAAATCAAGGATCCCCCGTGCAGAAGCATCATTGATCATCAATGTCCATATTTTCCACATTATGTGTATATAAAACTAAGTTTATTTTTCATCTACGGTGCTTGAGTTATTATTTTGTATATGAATGATTTTTGCAAGAAATTAAAGGAATATTGAATTTTAAAAAAAGATGATCAGCATCTTCAGACACAAAAAAAATATTATTATTTTTTAAAAAACCTAAAATAAAACAAAATGTTCAAATCAAAAAAATACGAATCTCCATTCACCATCAATAAAACAGATTTTTTTTTTACTTTATCTCTGTTATTATCATTATAAAGAGCATGTGTGTGTGGGGGGGATGAAGAATAATCCACAATAAAAAGAAATATATAATTACATACATAATTTATGAGGCTCGGCATTGAACTCCACCTGGATGTCCACCATCTTCATCTTCAGAATCGGAATTATAAGCTGCTGAATGTTTCTTACGTCTCGATTGATCATTTGGATCATAATCAGACATGCTCACTTCCTCTACATGCTCACCCGTTGGCATAACAAATGCAGGTCTTGGTGGCAAGCATTTCTCTAATTGTGGAATCAAATTAATGTCCATTTTATCAGGAAATTCAACCGTAAAATTAATGAATAAATTTCCTTTTTCAAATGGATTCTTATAAATTGGCATTCCTTCATGATTAACACATTTAATGTCACCATTCTTCATCACATTACCAGGTGCATTTTTTACATGAAGATCACGTCCATCTAAATGTTTAATCAACAAATCAAATCCACATAATGCTTGTGTTATTGAAATTGTCTGTTGTAAAATCAAATCATTTCCTTCACGTTTAAAAGTTTCATGATCGCGTTCCTTTAGCACAACAATTACATCACCTTGAACTGTATCAGGTAAATGATGTCCTTCACCACGAAATACAATCTTTTGTGCATGTTTCATGCCTTTATCGATATGAATCGTTACTTCCTTTTTCTCTTCAATCGTTTTTGATCCTTTACATTGATCACAGCGATCCTTTTTGTCTATAAATTCACCGGTACCAGAACAATCATTACATTTTGATGCAATTTGTTGTGTCATAAAACCCATTTGATGAATTATGATTTTTGTGCCAGTTCCACGACATTCTTTACACTTTTTAACATTCTTACCACCTTGACCATTGCACTTTGTACAGCCAATGATTCGAGTAATTTTACGTGGAATTTCACGTCCTCCAACATAAAGATCTTCTAATGTTACAAGCTCTTGCATGACAATTGGCTCACATTGTTGTGGACCAGATGAACGTCCACCACCACCGCCGCCAAAGAATGAACCGAAAATATGACTAAACATGTCATTTGTATCAGCGCCGCCTTCTTGAAGTCCTTTAACGCCATAACGATCGTAAGTTTTACGCTTCTCTGGATCTGATAGAATCTCATAAGCATAAGTTATTTCCTTAAACTTTTCAGCTTCGTCGGGATTTGGATTTTTGTCCGGATGATATTTCATAGCAAGTTTACGATAGCTCTAAAAAAAATAAATAAGGACAAAATTAGAAAGTATAATTTACATTAATATTAATAATTCCGACCTTGATTTCATCGGATTTTTTTTTTTTTTTTTTTCATATCCTTCTTTATTCTCAATCTTATTATAACCCACATGTTTCAATTAAAATTTTGTTGGTTCTTAGAACCATGTCTGACTCATATCTTATACTTACTTTCTTAATCTCAGTATCCGTTGCATTTCTATTTACATTCAATAGATCATATAGTTTATTATCGGCATCCATTACGTTAGAAAAACTGTTAAAATATTACGAAATAGGAAATTAAAAATTTTTTTTTTCACTCTTTGTACTTTTTTTTTCAACATTTGAAAATTTGTTAAAATTGATGCTTACCTTTATTGTTGGAGGAAACTATTAAATTAATTTAATTTGATAAGTCCTAAAACACCGTTTGTTACTGATTTACAATGACTTAATGCACGTTTTACAGCTTAATTTTTTAATTATAATTTATTTTGTGTGTAGTATTGAATCCTTATCAATAATGACCTCAATTAAACAAATTTTTCACACACTTTAATAAATTTTTCTAAGCTGTCTGCGATTAATGTTTAGTCAATACTAATCATCTGTAATACTTTATTGTTGTTAATTAAATATAAAAGTTATTAAAGGATTGAAATATCGAAACTTTTTTTCGCAGATCTTAAAGATGCAAAAAAAATGATGCGAAATTTTTAAAATTTTTTTGATCGTTAGTACCGGTTAGCAGCAATTTAAGCTATTTGATACGATTATGACAGTCAATGAACACAATATCATTAAATTTTCTAAGAATCAATACTTTATTTAACAAAAATCATCATCAATTTCTATATTAATTGTTGGCTGTGACCATTCCTTTAATTTCTGCTCTTCAGCTTCTTTCAGTCTTTTCTCTTCTTGTTCCTTCAATTTGGCAGCCCGAATTGCCATTGCTCTCTTACGATTCTCTTCAATTCTAGCCTTTTGTTCATCTGTAAGTTGTGGTTTTGACTGTGTCACTTCCATTTGTGAAGGTTGTGAGAATAATGACGGTTCTTGTGACATTGAAACTGGCTTGTTATGAATTTGAGTGGACGTTGATACTGATGACATATTTAATTGACTAACAGATGCATCATTATTGGATCTATGTGATACACTTGATAATGCAATTTGTTGATTAAGCATTTCCTCAAATTCATCGACAGGTAACTCATGTGCTAAAGTATCTTCCATTCTATTATCCTCATTATCTGATGCCACTCGATTATCATCTTCCTGTTCCAACTGTCCTAATCTGTATCTTGACATTAAATGTGCAATTTCTTTCTTTCGCCCAAGCCGTTCGATTTTTGTTAGAGAATCATCAAAATGATATTTTGGAAACATTCGATGTGACCAGTGCTCTAATCTCTTCATGACTTCATTTAAATCTTCCTTTTCATATCCTTTGCCTTTTAATTTGATGTTTTTAAAGAAGTCATCTATAGCTACTATACCTCTTGGACCTTTAAGACGTTCAGCATTAAGTGTCACTACTTTTCGTTTTGGTTTTTTAATTTTAATTGCTGGATCTACTTCCTGTTTATCTTCATTATCACTTCCAGGATTTTGATTTTCATTTTCTGGCTCATTATTTTCATCTGGATTCTCTCTGTCCAAATCGTCATCATCGTCGCCATACTTTGCATCATCTTCTTCATTAAAATCACCAAATAAGTCAATAGAACCCATAATATTTTATTTCAATTAAATTGGAGGGAAAACTTGTTAGAATCTAAAATTTCGCGTCTTCCTTTAAATTGTTTTGCATCTACCTGCAAAGTTTCTGCATCTTTTGTCCAAAACATTCTTTTTTGCAAAAAATCTTTCTTAAATTTTTCACTTTAATTTCATTATAAATTAACAAGTAATTAATTTGATAATCATCATAACTTAATTAGCTATTAAAGGAACTAAATCATTGAGAAATTAGCAATAAAAATAATCATCAATTATAACGACTTTTTAAATTTCAAAAATCTTGTTCTGCATATTTTTTGGCCGAGTTTAAAGAACACATTAATTTTATAAATAATTAAGAAATCGTGAGTATTTAAAGCATTAAAAACTATAGCAAATACTTTAATCTATAGCTTAATATCGATAAATTATACTGTAGATCAAAGTAACATCAATAACAGTTTATTTCAATGAAATTTTTGATAAATTTTTTTCTGACGCTTTAAATATTTTTTTTTCGCAATTTCAGATGCCTAAAAATCAAAAGGATAGCGATTCTGATTCCGAAAAATCCAAGAATAATGATTCTGGTAGTGGAAGTGACGGAGAAGAGGAGGAATATGTAGTTGAAAAAGTTGTAGATAAGAGAACCAAGAATGGAAAGGTAAATTAATTGAAAAAAAATTATTTGTAACTTTAAAAGGCGCTTAATAACAACAACTATGTTCATCCATTCATTTTAGATTGAATATTTTCTTAAATGGAAAGGATATGATGATTCTCAAAATACATGGGAACCAAAAGAAAATCTTGAATGTGACGAGCTAATTAGAGAATTTGAGGAAAATCGTAAAAAGAGTGAAGAGGTAAATTAATTAAAAGCTTACCGGAAGTGTCAGAATCTAATGAGAATAATCAAATTTATAGGCCAAAAAAGCAAAGACAAAGAAACGACGAATTAGTAACAGTTCCAATGAGGATTCAACAACAAGTTCCACAAAGAAGCACGAAGAGAAGAAATCTCGTAAGACGACAGAATCAGAAAGTCGTGATGATAAAGTAAAGGAATCAACAAAAGAAAAAGATAAGGAACGCGAAAAAGACAAGGATAAAGAGCGTGAAAAGTCTAAAAAGCCAAGCATCAAAGAGCACTCAAGTAAGAAGGAATCAAATCATAATGCAAAGCACTCAGATGAAGAGAATGAAAAGTCAACGTCCACAAAGGAAAAAGTTAAGGAAAAGAAAAGTAGTAATGATGATAAAGACAAGGAAAAAGAGAAGGCATCACCATTTGACAGTGGACTTGAACCTGAAAAAATTATCGGAGCTACAGATGTCAATGGTGAGCTTGCATTCCTCGTTCAATGGAAAAATAGCAATAAAGCTATGCTAATTCCATCAAAACTCGCTCGACAACATTGTCCACAATTGGTGATTGATTTCTATGAACAACGGCTGACATGGCACACAGACTAAATTTAACAATTAATAACAACAAAAACATTATAAGCTGATTATCATAATGAAAATTTTTTTGAGACATTATCATTGATTTCCTGTTTTTTTTTTTGTGGTTCTTTTAAAACATTTTTAATTTGTCGTCGCGTTCTAGAACTTATTATTATTATTACAATAATTATCGAATCATAAGAAATCAAAATGTTTTAATGTCGTAAAGAATTTTCAACCAAAAGAAAAAAAAAAATGAAAATTAGAGGAAAACAGGAAAATGATGTATGTTAATTAATTAATTAACTTTATTATCATATGTAGTAGATAATATTAAGTACCTTTAAAATAATGAAAATTCCTCTCCCTTTCCATTCTTAAATCAGCTACATACTTTAATTTTTGAACGATACTATTTTCTTTAGATTTAGTCCCATTACGCGCATAATTTCTGCTTATATTAATTTTTTCAATTAACTTCTGTTTTCGATGACAAAATTATTATTTTTTCTCTGTTAAAAATTAATTACAAAACTTATAATTATTAAGTGTCTTTATATTTTTACTTAAGTTTATATGAAAAAAAAATATAAAAAAAAATAAGAAAAACTGATGAAAATAAATCCTTTGATGATGATGATTCGTAATTCATTTAAATAAATAAAATCTTTAAATTTAGAATAAGAGAAAAAGATGTGAAGAATCAAATGACATTATGAATTTGTTGGACGATAAAAAAATAGATTTTATAATGTTAATCATTTTCAGGATGACACATGCAAATATTTTTGATGAAATTCAATTCTTCAGCTACAAAACGGGTACAATGGATGATAAAATGAACAATAAGAATTGTGCTTTAAAATTAACAAAATTGTGTAGTAATAAGAGGTAATAAGTTTGTAGAACTTTTGGAAACATATTTACAAAGGCATGTGTGACTCAATTTTTAGAAAAATTTTAAAGTTTCATTACCTTAGAAATTTTCATAATTTCAAAGAAATTTCAACATGAAAATCGTGTTGAACTAGCTTCTCTTTTACTCTTTTATACTTTGGATGATTATGAATTTTATCAAATTTTATAATCAATTAAATTATCAAATCTGAACTGAATCTTTAAATTTTTTCATATTCCAACTCATTAAATCATCATATTATCTTTAGTTCCTTCATCACTTAAATTTAAAACTTGTATAGGGGTCGTTCATAAACGACGTCCCAAATTAACGGTCATAAAAGAACAATAGAAATCTAAGAAATTCTTTTGTTCTCGACCTCAACCCCCCCCCCCCCTCTCTTGGACGTCATTTATGAATGACCCCTTACAACCTTTTGGATCTAATGTAAATCTTGTAAAGTTTCATTTCCATACTTCTATCGAACCTTTGAAATTTTAGTGTGAAAAGTCCCGGAAAGCACACGCCGGCATGAAGCTGGCAAGGTGTTGGCGTAAACCTGGCACGGATCCGTCCATGCCGGAGTAAATCGGTCACCGTGCTAGCTACGTGACAGTAACCATACTGGATTGTCGGCCATTTCTTCAATACAAGGCGCCGGCGTGTCTATTTTTTCGTGCCGTGGCATGAATCTGGCGTGGAGCTGGCACCACGCCAACAGTACGATTTTTGAAATTTTCGAACGTGGCACCGAGCTGGCACCGTTATGGTGTTTATACTGGATTGTCGGCCATTTTCTACATAGTGGACGCCGGCATGGTTTTTTTCCATGCCGGCTCAAATTTAGCACCTGAAATAAATTGCGCAGTAATTGCGCCAAATTAAAAAACCTTCGATTTAAAATTTAAATATTCGTTTTATTTTTTATTCTAAATATATTATTAGAAATAGAATAAAAAAAAAAATAAGCATCTTTAATTTTAGAGGATTTTTAGTTTCATTTTCATCACTAAATTTGTCCAAATTCTTATTTCGTAGCGTGACATTCGCAGAAATTTTAAGTTGATGTTTTGATCTCTGCCATGGTTTGAAACGATTTCTCTCCCACTGTTCTCAAAGCTTTGCTGCAAACAAGATAAAAAAAAAATAATAATTTGCCGATGAAATTTAGACTAGGCATTTATGAAAAATTTAAATTAAAATTTTCATGAAGAACGGCATTTTAACTAATTTAAATCTACTTACCTTTACTGATATGATGTCCTACAGTCACAATTGACTTGGAAGTGTCCAAAACTCTGATGAAGCAATGCTAAAATAAATTAATAAAAAAAACTTAGAAAAATGTGCTTTTCACGGCACTAATTAAATAATGGAGCCAAAAGGACGCCATATCAGTGCCGTGAAAAAATTCAAAATCAATTTTTTAAGAAAAATCCATTTAAAGTATTTTATTTTAACTTACTTTAACTTATCTAATGTCCTTAAGCTCCAAGTAACCAAGCACTGTCAAAAGCTATGCCAAAATCCTATAAAAAGTATTAAAACTTTAAAAAAATATTGAGAGCACGAATTTTGTTTTTCACGGCACGAATGAAGTAATGGAGCCAAAAGGACGCCATATCAGTGCCGTGAAAAAATTCAAAATTAATTTTTTTAAAAAAAATCCATTTAAAGTATTTTATTTTAACTTACTTTAACTTATCTAATGTCCTTAAGCTCCAAGTAACCAAGCACTGTCAAAAGCTATGCCAAAATCCTATAAAAAGTATTAAAACTTTAAAAAAATATTGAGAGCACGAATTTTGTTTTTCACGGCACGAATGAAGTAATGGAGCCAAAAGGACGCCATATCAGTGCCGTGAAAAAATTCAAAATCAATTTTTTAAGAAAAATCCATTTAAAGTATTTTATTTTAACTTACTTTAACTTATCTAATGTCCTTAAGCTCCAAGTAACCAAGCACTGTCAAAAGCTATGCCAAAATCCTATAAAAAGTATTAAAACTTTAAAAAAATATTGAGAGCACGAATTTTGTTTTTCACGGCACGAATGAAGTAATGGAGCCAAAAGGACGCCATATCAGTGCCGTGAAAAAATTCAAAATTAATTTTTTTAAAAAAAATCCATTTAAAGTATTTTATTTTAACTTACTTTAACTTATCTAATCCTTTTGAGCTCCAATTAATCAATCACTGTCCAAAACTATGACAAATTCATGTCAAAAATAATTAATTTTTTTTAAAAAATATAAAGAGCACGTCTTTTCCTCGTGGTGTTTAACGTAATACTGAATAGAATACAGGACAAAAACTACTTGTTCTATTCTAGTCGTCACAATTATTAAAACCTCGCCGACGATGTGCCGGCGCGGAAAAGAAATCGTACCTGTGGCACATAAATATTTTGATGCCAATATTGTGCCAAAATCGTGCCGTAATCACTCCGGAGTGGTGCCGGCTTGGTGACGCGGTGTGAAATTAAAATGAAGATCGGCGTGCGCCTTTACGATGCCACGTCTCGGCACGCTGTGCTTTCCGGGAGTTTTATCGAAAAATCAACAAATTGGTACAAAATGCTTTCCGCATTGTATGCTTAGCATGTCTTCATTCAATTGAAGTATTTATTAATTATACATAAATTACGTTTGAAAAAAAGAAATGGGTAAAACCAAATTTTCAGACTAAAAATATTGAATTTTTCTGAAATAGTCGCAAAGGAATCGCTCTCTTTTGATGTCCAATTTTTAGAGGAGGGGTTCTGAGTTTTCTTTTCATAAACTAAAAAAAATTAAGGGGGTCTAAAGTCCAAATTTTTGATGGACGTCAAAAGTGAATAACCCAAATTGGCACTTCGTCCTTTAATTTTTGACATCACTCATTTACAACCATAACTGGAAATTTAATTTACTTAAAAAATAAATTGTTAAAAAATTTAAGTCTAGCATATTAAAAAGCATGTCGAGCACGATCACGAATGAAGGTTCAACTTGTAGTTCCATTGTTCCAGACTAAAATTTTTAATATGTCGATGAATCGATAATATCAGGTGAGAAGAACAGTTGTGCATGAATAAACTGATTTACGGATTGTTAAACAAATTCTAATTAGAATTTTATTGCCGAGTCAGATTTAATGAATTTGTTAAGTTATAGATCTTAATTGCTTTTAATCGTGAATTTAAATCATAATTGCGTCTTTTGTATTTATGGCGTGCATTTGTTGGTTGAATGTCGATCAAAATTGAAGTTTTTAATATTCTTTTGAGAATATATTTCAATCAAGTGAGGTATTTGATCCTATTGACTAACCAAAAATGAAAAAATACTAAGGATCCTCCCCGAATTGAGTAGAGTCGTACACTCAAGATATCCAATTTTTTGGGGGGAGGGGGTCTGATGTAATGAATGTAATGAAAATCTTTTATGGAATGCTAAAATTTGGTTTGAAAATTTCGATTTTCTTTCGAAAAATCCTAACAAATTGAAAATGAAGTATGTAAATTGAGTTCAAAAAACATACCTAATTTAATTTTATTGAAGAAAAGTTTGCAAAAAAAATTATTCAAATCGAAGAACGCCGAAAAAAGAAGAGTGAAATTTTGACAGCATAAATTTCAAGTATTTGAAAACATTTCTAAATTCAAAATGAAAACCCAAGTAACCAAAACATTCCATTGGTTTTCCTTTTCCATCAATGGAAGATCCAATGTACTATTAAATTTTTCATACAAAAAATTGTTTTACATGAAAGTACCAAAAATGTTCCATTGAAGGAAATACTTCAGCGCGCATAAGTTCAAGTCTCAAAAAATGTTGATCATATACTTCACAAGAGTATGCAGAAATCACTTTTATATGTGGAATTGAAATTTGTATGAAACTTCAAACATTTAATAATGTTTTTAATGTGTGTGATGAAGTCTTTGGATTTTATCAGTGTGCAACTTAGCAAAATTAAGTTGCTTAATGAATATTTTATTAAGTATTAGTGTTTGTTAAACAAATAAACACTAATACATTAATAATGAATTACATAAAAAAATACAATAGAATAGAACAAAAGAACACGTGAAATTTTTTTCATTTTTTATGTTCCATAAGTTTTCCATCGATGTATTACATCAGTAGTACTTATGTATTACTTTGATGTATTACATCAATGGAAAATACGATCGTCCTTTTATCTTCCATTTCCATAGGACAATATGTTCCTTAGGACGGTACATGGACGGTACATAGGGACCGTCCATGGAACATTCTTATGGAATACATTGATATTCCATTTGGTTACATGGGAATCTACATGCAAACATGACAATTCAGTATAAACTCTAAACTTATCGATGCCGACAAAGAAATGAGTGGATATAATTCACAAATGGGACATTTATGAAGAAAAATAAAATTGTTACTTAGTAGTACCAAAATACACAACAACAACAACAACAGCATCAAGCAAAGACGACCGAAGGCCGAAGAATCAGTAAATTTTATTTTTTACAAAAATGAAAAATCTTCGATCTTCGGATTTTCATGAAAAAGGAAAAAAAGCCGAAATTTTCTCCTCGCTTGATGTGTGAAAATTGAAAATCTCCAGAGCGTTTCTTGATCATTCAAGTTTCAATTTTCAAGCGAAATAAACGCAAGATATTCTTGCCCAAATTATCTAAAAAGAATTCTTAAAAAAAGAGCATTGCTCAAATTTTTAATTGCAAATAAAAGTAAAGCAAATTAAAACAACTTCAAAGTAAGTGAAATTGTGAAAATTATTATTTTTATCACAAGAAGTAGAAAAGTGAAAGATGTGAAAAAAAAAATATGAAAAAATAGAAAATTTCAAGCATTTCCAATTTCTTTTTTCTTTCAATACATCTTGAAGATATAAATTGTAGGAAATAAAAATTCAAATAATGCAATAATTTATGATCACTGACTCAAAAAAAAAAAAGAAAAGAATGTTAAGAACAACTGTCGAAAATAAATTTCATAATTTTCTATTTTGATCAGCTATAAGAGCTGATTATTCCTTCTTTTTTTTTATTCGCGATTACGTCGATTGTAATTAAGTAATTAACAAAATGATCAGTTTGTGACATAATATGTGCTTTATTGCAGATGAGTGAACTTCATAATCTCATCACAACATTCAGCATCTTAGTCATTCTTCTGGGAGGTAAGTTTATAGTTTGTGATCTTTAAATTTAATTAATCTCAACTTATGAATTTGAATGAGTTAAAATTTGAAAATTTATACAAATTTTAGTTAATTTCTCCAGCTCTTCTGGACCCTTACTCCCGATTTATTTTTTAAAGTTTAAATAAAGTTATGTTCAGGTATTTTTAATTAGGATTTAATCACTTTGAATTTTCAATGTGAAATTTAGAAAAATTTTAATAGAATATTCAAAAACAAACAAAATCTAAATCTTGACCTAACCTTATTGTTCAAAATTGAGCATTGAACTCATGAATACTGAAAATGAAATCAACCTAAAAATTTGAATTGAGTCAAGTCCAATAAAAACTGCCTAAATTTTTTATATCTTTTTTGAATTTGCTGCTTTTAAAAATTTGATTTAATTTTGAGAATTTTTTGTTCTCAAAATCAAAAGTCTCTCTCTTAATAGCTAATTTCACTCTACAATAAATAGCCTAAGGGTTCTAAAAATTTAATCAAAATATTAAAACCAGTGAATCTGGAAAAAAACTCAATTTTTGGAATGAAGTAGGGTTCTTCACTTATGACGTCCTAAATCTTTTTTAGGGAAGAGAGTATAAGTGAACGGCATCAATGAATATTTTTTAAAAATTTTACTGAAATTGAGTAAAATTGAATTTATCGAAATCAAAAATTTTTAATAATTTTCATCACAAAAGAAAATTTGAACGTAAAAAATTTTATTTATTAGAATCGAGTATTTCCAGTCCTTGATAATCCTAGTACGTTCATGCAAAAAAATTAAATCTTTTTTTATCAAGTAAATATTAATCGATTACTTAAAATAATGAAATTACATACAAATTAAAATACTTACTTTAGAATTATCTGGCAGTACCCAACCATCTGCTATACTTAAACAATTCCCCATACATCCAAAAACACAATATTTCAAAATATTTTATAGCACCAGAAAAAAAAAGATGTACAAAAGCTATAAAAATATTCAAGAAAGATTGTTTTTCACTCACCTATCTCCTCTTCAATTTGATCTACCTCAATGAGATGAAACAGCATGCGAAAGTCAAGATGAATATCAAGTCATGTGGAAAACAATTAGTAGAAATTTTTCATTTAATTTCTTCAATAAATCCAAATGAAAAATTGGTTCGTTGGAAATTTTCCAAAAATACATTTGAAATTTTCTGTTATGAATCAGTTTCAATCATGAGGATGATAAATCACAGTTGAGCCGCATTTTCATTGTTTTATTTTTTTTTTTTCTTACTGAAAATATTTCGGATGGGATGGCTTAAAATTTTTGACAGATTTGGAATTTTTTTGGGATTTACAGTAAACTCAAGAAATTTTAAGGGTTTTGAAATTTATAGATGAATGTAATTTTCATGTTCAAACCTTAAAATCGTGTAACAGATTAATTTGTTTAGGTATAGAAGTTAAAAAAATTGAATTTGAATAAATTATTTTTCTAAACAACCAATAAAGGAACTTCTTCAAAGCGATGCTGATTCATAGTTTAAATGACAAATGATAATCTAAAGCAAATGAATAGAAAAGTTGAGTCCCATTTTGGACAATCCAAATAGAAAAACCGGTAAACTCGTGTTTACATCTTGAATTTATTTTTCAAATTTTTGTAAATTCCAAACATTTTATTTCATCTAAAATTCCAATTATCTTAAAAATGACGATTATTTGGTGAATTCCGGCCAATTAATCAGATATTTTTGGATAGTCATGGGCATGTAAAATATTTTGGGTTTTTCAGTTTTATGGAAATTTTTTTTTTTTGGGTTTCATTCTTACAACATAAATAAATTAAAATCTCTTAAGAATCATAAGATTAGTCAATAATTTGTAAGATATTTTGAACTCTTCTCAGACTTTTAATAAACAAACAATTCAACTCAAATGCCTCAATTTAAAAAATTAATGCACAGATTTTCGATATTAAAAATCCAATTAAAATTCAAATTAAACCTAATTAATCATTTTTCTTTCATTTTATTTCCTTACAGTGATGTGGATCTTATATGCTGGCTTCATTTAAACGACACATCAACATCATCATTACATCTTAATTAATTAATGTTACAATCCCTCCAACTCCTCAATTTTTAGTTCATTTATTCTACAATTATGATTTTGTCCCCACCTACTTATTTGCTCCAATTTTTTTTTAATTTCTTAACAATTAAGTGCTAAAGGCTCCGTATTGGAATTAATGGAATAAAAGATGATATAAAAAAAATCAAAAAATCTGACAAAAAAAAATCAAAAAAGAAGAAAAAAGGAATAAAAAAAATGGTAAGTGACTCAATTTTTAATTTTTTTTTTGCTCTTTCTTATTTTCCGAATAGCAAAAAATATTCACCAGACAAATTTTAATATAGTAACAGTAGCAGCTCAATGAATATTTATTTTTACATCGCAGTCTCCCACAGTTTAGCTCTTTTTTTGAAAAAAATCCAGTTTTCCTTTTCTTTTTTTTCGTTTTTATCGCATTCAAGTGATGAGAAGAATAAAAGTTTAAAAGAGAATCAAGTGTATTGCAATAATAATTAATGCAGTTACTAATTGGACGTCGTAACTTAAACTTTTTAATTTCTTTTTTTTCTGTATGACATTAAGGAGGCAATTTTGGTGTGAAATTTCTTTAATTTCTGTCTCATTAAGTTGAATTTGGTTATAAATTGTTTTTAATTTATTAATTTGGTGATGCTGAGTTAATTTTTGAGATTTTTTAAAAATTAAAATTTCATGAAAATTGAAAGTGATCGAAAGGATCAATCGCTTATTATCAAAAGGTTAATACTGTCCATACTACATCTTTAATCTTAAAATACTGCTTTATATTAGAGCTTTTTTATGGACAAAATCTTAAATTCTTAATTCCTTTTGGCACCGATTTAATTAGGAAAGGGTTTGTTCACTTATTACGTAAAATTTTTAGGGGGGAGGAGACTGTGTGACAGTTTTAAAAAATAGAATTTTCTTGTTTGAAGATTTTATGACAGATTGGGGGATCAAAAATTCCAAGTTTTTGATGGACGTCATAAGTGAACGGTTCCAAAGATTCTCAGAAAAGTTTCATGTCCATCAATAAATGTTGAACAACATTTCTGATCATTATAATAAAAACTTGCAATTCCTCTGTAAAAAATTGCACATATCATAAACGAATGATTAAATTTTACAAGTTTATGGTCCATAAAAAAGGACTAAAAGGATTGCAATAAATTTTTATAACTGAACATAAAATTGCTTCTTGACAAGGCTTAAATTTATTGAAATTCTTGTAATCTATATTAATCTTGTAAATGTTGAAAAATTGAATCTCAAACTAAATTCTAAATTTTTACATCAACTTCATCTCTAATAACTCAATTACCGCTCTCATTTTTTTTCTCATATTTCTACATTAATGTTGCAGTAAATTACATACTTAGCAGCAGGTGTTTATTTGCATTTAATAATAAAATAAAACATGAACAGAAGTACACAAAATTAAGATATTTATAGGATGACATAATACATAAATTAACAGTCTCAAACTCGTGTACATTTCTCACATCATCATGATCATATCAAGTTTATTTTTGTTTACTGTTGTCTCTCACTAGTTGCATCAATAAGACACGAGTTTGTACTGAAAAATAACATTAAAGTGAAAATTATTTTTCTTTTTTTTTTTTTGCTTACGATAACAAAGAATAAGAAAGGCACGCACACAATTTTCACATAAATCTTTATTTTCTAATTAGTATTAACTTTGTATACACTGACGACAAAAAATTATTTTGAGACTAAAACACTTGTTTTTTTAATTCTTTTTTTTTCGTTCATCACGAGCCTCTTTGAAGGAAATAATAAAAATAAAATAATATCAACAACAATAGGCAATAAAACATTTGTTTGTTTTTAGTCTTCATTGATGTCACGAGGAAAATGAAATGCGCGTATGAAGAAGATTGGCACTAAATTTTATAATTTGGTCATTTATTATTGATGAATTTTTATTTTGAGATTAATTTTTTATGTGATTTCTCAAGCGTTAAGAGTGATGAGTTTTAATCTTTATGAATTTGGGGTGTGGTTGAGGATTAAAATTTCTGTAATTTAAAAAAAAAATTCTTAAAACATTTTTTGAATGTTTTTCATAAAAAATTAAAAATCTTTTTAAAATTTGTAAAAATATGCAACTGAATAAAATCCAGGGCCAGAGGCGTAGCCAGAAATTTTTCGAAGGGAGAGGGAAAGTTGAAATTTTTTAAGTGGAAAGAAAAATTTAGGGGATGAGGGGGTTGACTTTTTTCTCTCAAAAAACCCCAGTAAATTGAAGAAATTCTCCAAAAAAAATTGGGGGAGGGGGGTGATCAAAACCTCCAAAACCCTTTTGTCTACGTCCTTGTTCCTGGCTATACTCCAGGATTTAATGATCAAATTTTTATTAAATAAAAAAATATAGGTAATTTTGGAATAAGTTTTATTTAAAACTTTAACTATCACGGTTAGTGATTTTGATGTAGAGTTTAAGATTAGGTATGTGCATTTTTTGATTAAGTATTTTATTTTTGATTCTTGAAAAAAATATTTAATATAATTCAAAAATCAGAATTTTGAACTCAAATTAAAAATCTACACTCCAAATTTAAAAGCTTCGAAATCCATTTCAATAAATTAATTAAGATCAAAATAAATACCAACAGTCAATGATAAAAAAAATTATGCGAAATGGCATCAAAAAAAATAAATCTTTGAAAATTTTTCAAAAAAGAAAAACTCTTTTTCTATTATTTACGCGATAAAATGAAAATTCTTTTCCTTCTTTTTTCCACCTAAAAATATTCCCATTCCGGTTTATTTTTGCTCGCATTTCTGTTTCTGTTTGTGTATTTTTATCCAATTGACTTTATTTTTTCACATGTCGACGTGTTTTTTTTTTTATTTTCTTATTTTACTCCCATCACATCTTGAACGGTGCCTTTTGACTAAAAAAATTTCTACTCATCATGTCAATGAAGTCTCCTCACACTCGAAATTATCATAAAAACAAAATCACAACACGACACACAAATATTATTGTTTTTAAAGATCAGCGCAATTTCGATGAGGTTAAAAGAAGCAAAGGATGATTTATGACAAAATGCGCATTAACATTTGAGTCAATCACGTTAAACTTCTAAAAATCACATTAAAGTGATTTTCATTATTAAAATTATCAATTTAACTAATTTCACCTGTAAAACTTAATTTTTCCTATTTTATTTACATTCCGTCAACATAATCACGAGACGCGTGGTTTCATAAAAAGCAGTGTAAGACGATCACGGGGAAATTTACGAGATTACGTTTTACATTTTATTTTATTCCTCTTCTACGTTTGGACGGTCTTCTCTTAGTGACATTGGAATCTTAGTAAGAATTTATGATCGCGAAAAAAAGGAGGAAGAAAAAATTTTTTATTTAAAATGTTTTCATTCACGTCATAAAGTTTTAATTGGGGGGACTTGATGATGTTCCATGATGTAAAGAATTTTCTCTTTTCTCGAAAATGTTTTTAAGGTTGGAGGTGACTATTAGTATTATTTTATTAAGAGCAAATGATTAGTTGTGATGTTTAATGAAGTGTCATTAAAGATCATTGAATGTTGATGTACGAAATTAAGAAGTGAATATTTGGTTAATACTTGAGAAAGTTAGTTTGAAGCTGCTCTAAATTTAATTGAATTTATATGCAATATTAACAATAATTCATCAAATTTTGATGGAATCAACTAAGATAGATTTATTTTTGATTACACTAGGAATGAATTAGGATTTTTAACAATTTTTTGGAGGATTTTCTAATTTAATTTTTACCGCGCTTTTCATGACTTTTTGATTTATTGTTAGAAAAGTTGCTAAATTTTGCATCAAATAGAAATTTTCTCAATTTGTTTAAAAAATCAAAATTTTAAAATTTTAAAAATAGATCTTAGAAAATTTCTGACAACACCTTTAATTTATGTTTAAAAAATTTTTTAAAAAAAACTTAAATTTCCAGTATTTGTTTTTATTCAAATTTTTATTACTCTCAAAGACAAAACCTTAAATCATCTCAAAATCCACTTACACATTTCCATTTGATCATCTCTCAACTCTCTCCATGATCACCCCAATCTGTCCATAAAATATTAATTCATAAAGTGATCATCTGCTGTTTCAGTATGAAAAATTATGACCAATTAATATTTCATCTGATGATCATCAATTTAACAGTCGAATTTATGTGATTATTAATTCCAATGAGTTTTCTTGTGCCTCCCACAAAAGAAATTCCTTTTGAATGAAAAAAAGAAGAAATTTTTTCGCACGTTTTCTTTAATTTATTAACTCTGAGAAGAATGAGAGTAAAAAAATTTAAAATTTCCGTAGAATATAGGATATAAATGCACGATTTCGACACATTCTCTGGATTAATCATATTTTTTTGTGAGAATGTAAATTGCTGCTACTGCTTGATACTAATTATAGATTCATGTCTACAACTATGAAATATTTTCTCTTTCACAATGTTTGGCACGTGCGATAGTACGCTGTTTGAACGAAGAAATGGACAATAATATTGTGTGTATCTGGCTTGCTTTTGAAAATGTCTTGAAGCACTTGGAAGTTGCGGTTATATGGCAAAAGAAAAGAAAATTATTAATTTACTCAAGCGCTTCAGTTTATTTTTATAAATGAAATAAAACATTTTGAGGAGGAAAAAAATGAAAATCAGTAAAAAGTTGCTTTGTGATCATCCAAATTATGAAAGTGAAATGGGGTCGTTTAAAAATGACGTCAGTTAGAAAATTTTGATTTTTAAACTTTTATTAAAAAGTAAAATATTTTTAATGAACTTTGTAGTGTAATTTATTTTGAAGTCTCAAAGAATTCTCACTTGCGAACGACTCCTAAACATTCGAATGAAATAATAGACAAAATAGTCACATGCATGATGAGTTTATTGGGGTGAGAGATCTCAAAAGAACTTTTATTTATTTTTAACCCATCATTCTTAAACATATTGACTAATGCTTTGAATGATGGGTAATTACTCACTTCCGTGAATATTTTTCATCACCAATATTTCGACAACATGTAACTTCTTCTTTTTCTTATCTCTTGTCCGCATATTTTTCATAAGTCGGAAATGTTTTTCCAACGAAAAACAAAAAGAAAAAGAATTACACGCATCGTCTTATGTCCAACAAGAATTTATCAAAACAAAAGTCCGAGACAGATCAAATGACTCTTGTCTGTTTCATTTTCTCATAGTTAATTTGAGAATTTAAACATGAAAATCAATATGATGAATTTCCTTAAAATAAATACAAAGAACAAAGTCACTTTTGTGAAAATAAACACAAATGAAGCATAGCAGAAATTAAAATGTGCGAAATGATTTTTCTTTTTAGTAAAAAAAAAATCACTGCTTGTCAGTTTTTCGATTATTTTTGAATTCTCGGTTGGGACATTCATAATATTGGAAAATTTGTGTGATGCACAGTTTAACTCACATGTGTCTGTTTGAAAATAACTTTGTGAATGCCATAAGATCAGTGGGAGCTTAATTTCTTGTACAAAATTGTTGCATGCTAGAGGTTTGAGGGGTCATAAATTTTAATTTTTAGATTAGGAGTCGTTAACTAATTATGTTCAATTTTTAAAAGGAGGGGTGGGGGATGTCTGAGACTTTGCGTCTGTTTAAACAATAGAATTTTTTATTTGAAGATTTTGTGACAGGTCTAAAAATCCAAGTTTTTGATGGACGTCATAAGTGAACAGCTCCTTACCTTCAGTAAAGCTTAATTTGTACTACTTTTTACAATTTTTTATGAATAACCTAAACTCATGAAAAGTTTTTCAAATTCTTCTTGAATTTCAACTCACGTTACCGGATACCAACAATTTTAAATTATAGCGAACGGTTTGCAAATTTAAAGAAAACTGTTGAAAACTATGCAAAAATTCATATATTATAGTACCTACTTATTAATTTTATATTCTTCTACATAAATTAAATTCAAAGCTGTAATTAAAAAATGCTCATGAACAGTTATTATTACAAAGTTGCAGTAGAAATCTTTCAGCATTACCCAAATTATTTTCCGATTTTATACAAAAGAATTTTTTCGGGTTTCCATTTTCATGGGTCAAGCATACTGTTTTACGTCACAAAACAACAAAGAAAATAATTTAAATTTTACAGTCTTCACACCCCCCAATTGTGAATACATAAGAAAGATTTAAAACAGAAGTTCTCTCACATTTCATCACACTTCCTACACAAATTTAATGACTTGTGCTGAAACAGTGGAAAATGTACTTAAAAAATATTTATTTAAAGTTTTTAATTTCGGAATTAATTAATCAGTCAATAAAAATGTCTTAAGGTGCATAAAAAAAATTTTACACTGCAACAATTTTTTGGATGTTTTTATTTCCATTATTTATGGCTTAATGCATTTTTATTATCAATAAAATTGGCAGCAGACATTTCGTTGCTTTCTTATCTCAAAATCACTGAATATGTTTATGCATGCTGAGGTGTTGTTAAATAAATTTATAATCATTATCAAGGTAGTGTTTAATAGGCGATGGAAATGATCCACAAGAGCAAGTACACTTAAGTGATTTATGGACCTCACAGGCAATAATTATAACGATTGCATTCGATTTTAAATATTTTAATGACATAGACAATCAATTTTTCAATTTGTAATACTTAACCTCGTTACGACCGATGATACTTGAGTCAATTACATCGATGATGTATGTACGTGTGTCTTTGGCATGCGATGAGGTGTCTAACATTCATTACAACATACCTTAGTTGATGGATCAGTTCACGGCTTTTTTTGAAAATTACTTTTCAACGTAATTTGTAGACTTAGTAGTTGGCTGTTGATTTCTAGTTTCAAAGAACTTGAACTGGCTATAAATTCTCAAAAATTAGGTTGAATAATATTTTGAGAAAATTACTTAAATTTGTAAATAAAAATAAGAATTATTTCGTACGAGTTCATTGATGTCAAAATACACAAACATCATGTGACTTGATGATAAACAATTTCCTCAAAAAAAATGTTTTTTGTGCAAAATATTCCTCAAAAAGTCAAAGAACTTTTCTAAAAAAAATATCAACAAAAAAGAAGCAAGTCATTAGCACACGTGAAAAGTGATGAATAGTGTTAAAGATATCTGCAACATACGCATAACAAATCTAATATTTGTGAATATTGACCTCAGTTGAGATTCATGGGAGATAAGCTAAATTAAAAAATAAAAATACACAACAAAAAGCTATCCCGGGGATTTTCATTCGTTTTTTTTCATATTCTTATTCCATCTCATTTTTCCATCATCATAAATGAAAACTCAAGGGGAAAATAGAAATTTTTGAATAGGAGTGAATTTAAATTATGTTGGACTTTAAAAATATTTTTAAGCCTTGAACGCTTTTAGTTTTTAAAAAAGTTAAAAATTCAAAATTACTAAGTTTCCTACTAAAATAATATTAAGTGCTTAATTTCTTAAATATTACTGAATAATTTATCATTTTTGATTGCAAATAAAAATTGTAAAAAAAAAATTAATTTCTAAAAACTTTTTAAAACAATCAACCACCAAACAAGACATTTTCCTAATCCATCTAAACATCAAAACATGATAAACAAATAAATAAGTGATTCAACAATTCACAACCTGATAAATCATGAACATTATAATGAGAAAATCGCGTTCAAAGCAATTTTTCTACAAACATTTTAGAGATGTGAAAAATGAAAATGAAAGCAAAAAACGAAAAGTATAATTAATGTGGATAAAGAAAATATCGTTTAAATTTTCCGATATTTTCCACATCTCATCTTCAGAAGAATTCCTCTTTGTGCCACAAAATATCTGAAATTTGTAACAAAAAAAAATTTACATTTGACATTTAAATAAATTTATCATGAATATGGGCCATGAAAAAATTTTCTTTAGTGACATTTTCATGAAAATTGATAGGAGAAAATTATTAAACATAGCATAGAGCAACGCCCATACATAAATCGTACAAGAAACTAAATATCATTGAGCTTTTACTGTCATTTGGACATAGACATTATTTTTTTTTTAAAAAAATATAATTTAAAATAAAATTTTTCAATTTTTTTCATTTTTTTTTTTTATTTTCAGAATGTTGTGTGGTAAATTTTTATTTTGATTGAATCCGTTTTGTTATAAAACTGGACATAGAAGTAAATCCCCAACCATCAAATTCAACATGTATACAAATTTATTATTCATATATAAATATCGTGTGTCAACAACATCCATCCATCCATCCTGATATTGTGTGTATTTTTGATAGTCAACAACCCTATGCAAAACAACTTTCATACAAGATGCCTCGAATTCATTTCAACAGCAATCAAGAATAATTGTTGGAAAGGATGACAAGTGAAAGATGATAGCAACGACAAATATTTTTTACAATCGTGTCGTAAATTCAATACTTCTTATCGGATTTTTAATAATTATACCAACAATCATTTTATGACGTTTTTAATTTTATTTCATTTTTTGCATATGATTGTTGATTGTTATCAAGTTGTAATATAAAAATAAAGAGAAACAAGATAAAAAACAAATTAAATAAAAGATATAGTTGAAAAGACTTTTCTATAAAAAATAATTACACGATTATTTTTAGACAATCAAATGAAATCAAATCTGGTCCATTCAAATTTTGAATCACTTCACTAAGAATTGATTTATTTATTACGAGAAAGTCAGAAGATTTTAATTCAATAAGGAAAATTATCATGTATTTAATATTCAAATTTATTGTTCACAGTTTTTTGAAAAGACTTTAAATGCAGATTTATGTTGCACGATAATTCAAACATTGAACTGAAAATTAATTTTCAAGTTTATGTACTTGCATTAGTCTGGTTTTATTTCATAAAATTAAATGAATGCATACAAGATTCCTAAAAAACTCGTTTGAAAAACTCATCCTAAAAAACTCACTTGCAATTAAGTTCGTTTTTTATATTTATTCAAATTTGAATATATTATGATATGACACAGGAACTTTAATTAAAAAAGAAATTTTTATTTCCAGGTGTGTTTTCAACAATTTAATTATTAAAATTTTATATTTCAGATGAAACTTTAAATCGCTTTAAATAAAAATTCTCTTGATGATCGAAGTTTTACTACTTTTGTCACAACATTTCATTTCAGCTAATTGCATTTTTTAGCAATTCTGAATTTTTTATAGGCATCAATTATCATTTAAAAATTTTTTTTAGAAGGTCTTACTTAAAAACTAATTTCCTTTCTTTTGTTCCTTTCAAGAAATGAAATGATTTAAAATTAAATCAAAAATGCTCTGATCAAAATTGTGGAAAATTGAATACAAAAAATTGTAAAGAAACCGTTTTTCGAAACAATTTTTTTATTCATTTAAAAATGTCATAGTAAACTTTTGTATTGAAAAATTTAAGAAAATTAATTTTAGTTTATTTTTTACTGCTTTAAAATATTTTGTGATAATCTGTGATAAATAAAGTGCACTAACATAAGAATAGCTCCTGTCAAACAAAAAGTTAGATAAAAACAAGAAGCCGGTAAGTCCAAATTTATTTTTTGTTTAAGATTTACTGTTGAGCTATTGTGTAGATAAAATATCTAAATGAAATTCTTGTGACCCAAATTATCATGAAAACTCAAAAACATTTTAATCCTGAAAAATTTTTCTGTTGAAAAATGCAGCCAAGGAGGCTGTTAGTTAGTTCCATAATAATAATCGAATCCATGTGAGTAATATTCTTATAAGTCTTAATACTAATAATTTGCACACACAATCGAGTGGATTTTCTGAGTCAAGGTCGTAAAGCGTCAACACTATACAGCTATAGAATGAACAACTTTTTTATTTATATCTAATGCATTTTATATGCACATTAAAGCACACTCGTAACCTTGAAAGGAATCAAGATTGGCGGTTGCCTTTTTTTATTTCTTCATTCATGCACTTTTTTGTTGCTGACTTTTTTTGCTTTCATTCTTCATCTGAATAAATGCATTGCAAATGAACATTGAACTCAATTTTTATTTTTTTTTTCTATTTATTAAATTAATGAATAAGTATTGAACACAGAAGCAGGTCAAAATTAAATAGGAAGATTAATGAGCTTTGTGGCAATTGATGTTTAATGTTTATGGTGTCGTTAATCCTTTTCCTGTGCCTTTGGCAATTAACCTGATGATGATGAATGGTGATTGGTGTAATATTTGAATGGGTGAATGAGTTGTGGAACTAGCAATAAAAGGTGTTATTTTATGCGATGAAATACCTCAATTAATGGATTATATTTGTTTATTGCAGTTTTTATTGAATGACTAGGTACTTAAACTTCTTTTTCCTTAAATTCATTCCTTAAATTTTTTCATAACATTAATTTGAGCGATTAAAATATTCAGTACAGAATTTGATTTGTTCTATTTAAAATTTATTTTTAAATTTTTGAAGATTTAACAAATTTTTTTGTTAAAAAAATTGATAAAAATTTTCGTAATTTTAATTTTTACAAAAAATATTTTTGTTAAAAATTAAGATAATCAATACGATTCCAAAATTATATCGTAATCATCTTCTCATTCTAAAATTTTATTTGATTTTATATTAATTTTAAATCTCAACATGACACTTAAGATGATTTTTGTATTCTAATTTACGTCACATAAAATTGTTTTTTAATTTGAATTAACTTACGTAACATCCTGATTTAGGCTTCAAATTGGGATAATCTTAGATTGAAATCAGGTTTTTCCAATCTTCAAAAAATAGACTTACTTGAACATTGTTCATTACGAAATCGAAATTAAATAAATTACTTTTTGAATTAGAATGATACTTTGACAAATTATGATTGCGATTGTATCATCATTAAATTATAGTAAAAATAAAACGAAAATATTAAGATAAAATCTTAGTTTAGTTTAATAATATTCAAGAATTAAATAAATATCTTTAAAATCTTTTATTTACGCATTTGAAAATATTTGTTGAAATTAATTTTTAGTACACTTTTCATTTTCAACATGATTTGTTTATTTATCGTAAAACAATTGCCAAAAAAATAGTTACGTGCGCACTAATTGGTGTAAATGAGTTGAACATAAAAATAAATAAAATAATCAGTGGACATAGATTTAAAGCCTACGAAATTTATTTAATTGTTTGTTTACTTACTGACCTTATTGAAGTTTTAATTATTGAATTTTAAATATGTCACGTTTATGAACTTGCAATTTAAGATTTATTCTTCATTTTTTTAGATCAAAAATTAATTAATTTCTCATCAGTTTTGAAAAATCAGGTTCTATAGGATCTGAAGATTACTTTTTAATAAATCTATGAAAATTCAATATTTTGTTAGTTAAACAACAAAAAAAAAAACTCATTGAAATTTATGAGCACTTTAATGCAAATTATAATCAATTCATACCTCAAAATTATTTTCATTAAAAAAAACTTTCCTGTCACATTAGTTTTACAACATATAAAAACCATCTTGAATGATTATGGTATTGTATATAATAAAAGGAAGTTCAAAATGAGAACTAAACAGCACATCGAAGATAATTTTTCTCAGTTTGAATAAATTGGTTAATGCATACGAGGATTGTTTAATGTCAAATCTTTATAACTGATGAGTTAAATTTAGCGAATATAATTTAGACAAGGTCATATTATTTGGACAATGAATGGAAGTAAATCTTGATGTTTGCCCATTGTCGCATGAATTAAAAAAGGAAGATTAAGTGAATCAAAATTTATCAACAATAACCTGCTGTACTGTAAAGCAATTTTTTCTGACAGCTTTGTATTAATTTAAAAATAATCATTTTTTGATTATGGAAATGAAGATTTCGCAGTCAACCATGTAGCTTAAAAATTATTTTTTTGCGAACTTTTAATTTCAATAGCAATGTTTATGAATACACATGAGATGATTTAGTACAAAAAAATATCATATTTAGAATGATTTCAAATATTAATTAGGTGTTAATTTTTTGAATTGTTAATTTTTTTTGATTATTTTGGTTCAATTGTGCATAAATACAGTAGAATTTAGAAGGTTTACTTCATTTAAATAAACTTATTGGATTTGAAATTTTTATGAAAAAGTCATAAAGCTAACCAATGATCAAAGTTGTCAGCGAATCAAGGATCTTTAAGACAATTAGGTGATTAAATGACACTATCAAATGGCAGCCTCAAACTTGAATTCACTCATGTTAGATCAGTAATAAAAAGATAGAAGTCATGACAACTATGTAACCTTGCTAATTAAGATAGCACGTCAACAAGTTCAAAACTACATAAAAAAATTTTTTTTACCGTGTGATAAAGTGAGAAATGCGATCAATGTCAATGACAATTATTTAGCTTTTTTCTGTATTTGCTTAGCGACAAACTTGCTTTATTTAAGTCTCTTTTATGACTGAGTACTTGCCAGATTGAATTATATCGTGTTGAGATGTTAATTGATTCAATGAGTAGGTTTAATTTTTTCTTGTGACTAATTTGTGAATAATAATAATTTTTTTCACAAATCTTTAATAGCATTCATGCTATTGTCTAAACTGATTCGGATGCTTTTAAATACATCTTACCATAAATGTTTTTGTTGTTGTTCGGAAGTTAAATGACATTGAATAAGTCTGCGAAGAACATTAGACCGCTACACATACCACATTTATATGTGAATAAAGTATGCATGTAATATTCATGCTGAAAATATTTTTAGACAATTTTCTTTACTTTGTAAACGCACCTAAACTCGAAAATTGGTAAAAAAACAAAAATAGCAATTAAAGTCAATGTCGAATGTAATTTTCCATAGCTTTTTAAATTTTTTATTGCTTCTTTATTCTTATTTCTGAACATTTGCAAAGGCATGAATGTTTAATAGGATTAATGCATTATTAAATTTCATTTTTATCGGAAACTGCTAAAGTTGCAAGATTAAAAATTTTGAGATTATTATTTTTCTAAATTGGACACCAAACATTTCAAAATATTGCATTTTTCGCTAAATTTCACAAAAACCAGACAGTAGAATAAAAGCAAGAAATTTCTCGTCTTAAAATTTCTCATAATAAAAAAAATTTAATCTCATTTTAAATGCCAAAAAATTCCAAGAAATTTATTCACTTTCAATTTCATAATTGTTATGGTTTTGTATCTCCAGCGATTACTGTAACTTAAATAGAGGTTAATTGTACATTAATGAAAACAATTAAGGTATCATAACAACATCTTGATATGAATGCAAACAAAACGTTTCATACGCAGATGAAGCTACTAAAAAAAATTATTTCCTTCTTTTATGGCTGTAATGGTACATTCAAAATTTATAAAGAAAATCTTAAGCGATTAATTCGTATGACCTTACTTATGTATAGCTGAAATGACCAAAAGAATTTAAGCAGCACATACGGAAATTAAGTACTTTAGTGTGCCATGTAAAATGTCTTAAAGACTGCAATTTATTTTGCATAATTTGTTGTCTTACAAACTAAATCTTAATTGACTTTTTTACACTGTAAATTGTTCATGATAACTGTCTCTAAACTTCTTATTGATTCTAAATGCACAGATTGTTCTAAGGTGGACTGGCAGCAGTTTCATAATTCCATTCTGTGAATAATTTTTTAAAAGTATGTTCATTATGTGACTGATCGTTTTATGTGACCAGAAATAATCATGTAAATTACCTGAAGTCCATGGCACCAATATCCCGTTGTCTCTGAGCTTTTTCCTAGAGTAAAAACAGCTGCACTTGTGTATGTTTCTACATCAGGAACTAAGAAACCTCCTTCCATCACAGATGCAGAAAAGCTATTCATTTTTGTTTGAACAAACATTGGCGTTACTAGTTGTACTTCAACGTTGTGCTCTTCAAGTTCTTTACTTAATGCTGAACAAATTTATTCAATTAGTAAATATTCAAAAATAAATTCTTAAATTCCTACCAAGTGTGAAATTTCTTAAATATGCTTTAGTTGAAGCATAAACAGTCATAAGAGGAGTTGGTTGACATTCAGAACCTGATGAAATATTGACGATGATTCCTCTTCGATTTGCCTTCATTTGTGGTATGACAATTCGTGACATCATCGTCACGGCTCCTACATTAATGTTGATAATTTGCCACAACAAATCTTCTGGTATATTGTCGAGATCATCAGGAAAGTCATACATTCGACCAACATTATTCACTAAAATTCCAATGTCAAGCATTTGTAGTTTCTGCTTAATATCATCGTAAATTTCTTTTCCTGATCCAAAATCAGCTGTTATGTATTTTGTCTTTACTGAGTACGTTGACTCTACAGTTGCAATAAGACAAAAAAAATGAGCTTAAGAGTAATAGTCAAGGTCGTCTCACATTCAATCAAATGAAGCATGAGAATGCAGTTATATCCGAATAATTTGATTAAAGCTTACCAATTTTTTGTGCGACTTCTTTGAGTTTTGATTCTGTTCTTGATATTAGGACTATATTCATTCCATGTTTAGCTAGTTCGAGAGCATATTGTTTGCCAATTCCGTCTGTTGACCCAGTTACAACTTAAATTTAGAAATTGAAAATGTCATAAAATTTGACAATTAGTAATTTAAATTAGAATTGCTAAAAATATGCAAAAATATCATTGATGAGACAAAAATCTTTGTTAAGCTCCTAAACAACTTTTTTTGGCAACAAAAAAAAAAAAAATTGCAAAAATAAAAACCAGTATTTTTGCGGATGACATTAGACAGCCGATATGGAAGTTTCGCGAAATAAATTAAGCCTCCAAAAATCTTCCAGTTTAACCAGTTTGCAAAAAATTATAAATTCAAATAACATTTGTCACAAAAATTAGCAGCAAAATTTTAGATAGAAAAATAACGCGTCATTAATACTTAAGCATTTATTTTTTTTTTGTGTCTGCTTGTATAGTGGCCAATTCAATACAGGAAAAAACTATAATTATGAATTCAATCTCAAGAAGCTTTTGAATATTTTTTTCTGCAAGGTCATGAATCACAATATGTACATAATAATAATGACTATCATCTCTAAGTGTGGACACGTTTTTTTTTTCGCTACTAATTCGATAATTGTCAAGTGATTAATATTTTAGAATTTTGTGAGGTTTTAGCCAAAAACAACTTTATTTTGGAATTTCCTGCTTCTTGTGTCTCCAAATATAAGGTTAGTGTGATTTATGTGGATTTGGAATTCTTTCTGATTTCATTAAAATTTGTTTTTGAAATTTTCCACTTTATTTTTTTTAAATGACAAACGTAAATATTTTTGGTGAAAATTTTTCCTAATCAAAAATTCATTCATTGATAAAAATTTAAAATATTTAAAGCTTTATGGGATTTTATGATACAACGATGAGATGAGATATTGACACTTTGATTGCATAACATAGGCCAGAGATTGACAAATAAAATTTTTATCGACACACAATTGACTTATGAATATCAAATTATTTCTGGAAAAAAATATTTTTTTTAAGACTCCAAATAAAAATTATATTAAATAGCTTATTTGTTAAATTTTCCGCTCAATTATATTAATTTTTTGTATTCATTTCCTTTAACAACTCAAGATTTTTGACAGCTCTTTGTCCAATTCTTTGATCATAAATACCGGTATAATTTATAAACGTAAAAAGATATTGAAAAAGTCATTGAAATATAAACAAAGAAGTCAACAACAAAAAGTGCTAATTGAAAAAAATTTTTATTATATTTTATTATAAACGACTAAAAGCATTGAACGTTGACACTTTTTCGAGACAAAAAAAATGTCAATGAACAAATGAAACTAAACTTTAATTTTGTGGTTTAATAAGAAGAATCTGGTGATAGACAAAATCTATGAAACTAAATATTTAAAAAATTAATAATCTTAAGCTTATTAAAAATGTACTTTATTTAATCATAATAGACGTTTAATGCCCGTGTAATTAAAATTCTCTTCACAAACCGTGAAACTTATTAACTTTACTGTCGGCAAATTTATACAATGAAAACCTTTTAGAACACGTGTTGTAAAAAAATGTTTATGAGACATGTCCAAGACATCTGATCATGTTTCATATTTGGACATTGTTATTCTTAAAACTTTTATGATGTCAAAGAATATTTTTTTTTTGAAAAGGTAACTAAAAGAAAGATTCTAGAAAATCCTAAATCGAATTGAGAAAAACATTTGGAACTGTTCTCTTGCGACATCCATAAAAACATGTTTTTAGACCCTCTCCCTCGTCTGTCACAAAAAAATTCTTTTGTTTAAAACTTTAATACAGTTTTAGACCGCTTTCTCCCCTCTCCCTCCCAAAAAAAATGAAGTGAAAAAATTTACCTGCCCAACGTCCATATCTTTCTGGAAATCCTTTATCAAATTTTCGTATAATTTTCGGTTTAATTATGTTAAAAATAATTTGTATCACAGACTTAAAATTATAGTAAGTCCACCAAATTAGCGCCCATATTCCAGCTAGCGCTAATAATGATATTGGCACAAGGAATAAATATGTTTTGAAGAAAAATATTGGAACTTCTTTCATTTTAATTTATTTATTTTTTTTATTTAATTATTTTATTTTACAATCATCTACATGTCTTGATAAATTTATTTGAAATTTTTCGATTTTATTTTTTCTGAATTTTGCACTTTTAAGTCCTTATTATTTTTTTCAATATTTCTGAACCGAAAAAAATTCTTGAGCAAAATTAAAATAAAAAAAAATTAATTCCTTATTTTTTGTGACCGTCTTGTTTGAAATTTCGGCAACGACTGATGAGGAGTCGTTTAAAAAACTTGCTGCATCATTTTCACAATAAGAAAAAATACAAGCCTTTAAATCTTTTATTCTTTTACATTTCATTCATCGCATCGATCGATTTGTGTTTGTGTTTAAGAGACAATGCAAAACAGGAAAATCGAATCAGCATACAGAGTTAGAGGAATTAAAAACTTGTTATAATCATTCATATGCATTTTAAAAAATAAAGTTCAATCACCAGCCAAAAAAAAATGTAAACCAGGAACTTAATTGTCAATTGGAGATTTTTTTACGTTTGGTCAATTTTTGTTCAAATAACAGCGTTCATTCACATCAACATGTATGTTGCATAACCATAAACTTGATTCATTCAAGTTCATTTTTTTAATAAAAAATACCGACAAAAATTTTTTTGCTTCTTCTTTTATTGTTTTTTATTTAAAAAACTACAATGACCTACAAATGATACCGTTATAGATTTCACATTTATTTTATCTATTTTTTCATAGACAGTTAATTGCCGTTAATTGATTCTTGAACTTTAGAATAAACAATTTTCAAAGCACTTTTAGTTTCTACGACCTTAATCGACTTTTTAAGTCACTTGTATTAAGTTGTTAGAAAAGCTCTTAGCACTCATCATCGCTATAATTTTAATGTTGGGCATCACACAATAATTATTAGAATAATTAAGTAAACTGCTGTGAAGTTTTGGCTGTTAATTAGCTAGAGTTTTAAAGTAATTATCATTTCATTTTCAAGTCTGGTGACCACAGGTTTAATTAGCTTAGTATTCTATCCTTATTATTACAATTGAACAGATTCGATTTGAATTACCAAAACTTTCCCATATAAAAATTCAACTTCTCATTTTTAATGGTCATTTTTTATATTTTTCGATTTGAGTAGGAAAATTTTGGAACAAAACAAATGTTTAAATCGAGGACCCCTGGACTTTGTAAATTTTTAATTTTAAACTAAATATTTTAAAAATATTTAACAAAAGCAATTTTCTTTAATTTATGGAAGGTTTTGATATTCATATTCAAAGTTATTCTTTAATGTCCATGTGTTTTATTTTTTTATCTTTCATACTATGCTCAGTTTTAGAAAAAATCTCAATACATAAATTTGTTTAACTTGTACCAATACGATACATAATAATAAATTATACTCAATAATGCTCACAAAAATATGTTTAAGATTTTTTATACACGTGCTGTAATCATAATTTTTAATCGCTTGAAAACAAAAGAATTCAGTGATGAAAAATAATTTTTTAATTTTTTAAAAAAATATTTTTGTAATGCTGTAAAAATTAAATAAAAAATAAAAGTTTTATGTTAAGCTTTTATTGACCGTTTTATTTTAGGTAATGAAAAAAGTGTTTCGTATTTCCTTCGGCAAAATATAATATTTTTTTTAACAGCTTCATTGTATAAGCTAATTAATGATTGGTTTCTTAAAACCACCAAAAATGTGTTGAATGAATGAAGATTAATGCCGCGCGATGACAAATTTAATTTTTAAAGCTCATCCTTTATTCATGATGATTTATCATTCCATTAATACAGGTGTGAAAATCAATAACAGATACAAATTGTAAGCTGACTTTAAAAAATGCGTGGAAAGGTTTTCAATGACTCTTAATTCAAATCTCTTAAAAAAATTCGCAATATTTCTAAAACTAGACATCGAAGAAAATTAAACAAAACTGCCCTTCGATTCCACATGTTTATTGCAGCTGACCGGTTTCTTGTGTTTTTTTTTTTTTTTCTAAAATAACCATTGACATAATTTACGTCTGTTATGTCACTAGACGATTTTTATCTATTTTATATGCAGCATTTGTGTCTATAAAAAATTGTTGCGTGATGATACATTTTAGGAATTTTCTCACGCTACTCTTTATTTTCAATTAACAGATATAATGAGCTGCAAAAAAAAATATAATGTAGTTCACTAGATGGCATCATCTTGAATGAGATTATTTTTAAAAGGTTAAGCAATTTTGATTAGGAAATTACTTTAAAAAAGATAATGCAACATCGACAGCTTAAAAATTGATGTTAAATGATTTTTCGTGTAGTTATAATTGTTAATAAATTTTTAATCGTCATTAAAGGCTTAATAAATAGCTTTATCAAATATTAGAATGAGCAAAATTGATTTGACCCTTTATGGAAATATTGATTAACCTACTGGTTAAAACCAGTTTTATAAAAATATTCAAATAGTAATTTTACATAATATTAATAGAACCTATCCTAATATCAATATTATTAAGTAGTCATCTCATCTCATGACATCCGTAATATTTAGAAACGTGTAATCAATACTCGTTCTGCCTTGCTTACGATTTTTACAATTTTAAAATAAATTATTTTCAATTTTTGTTGTACACTACAATTTACTGGTCACTTAATCCCTTGAGTATATTAATTATGAACTGATGTTGTTTAGTTTGAGAATGTCAAATTTTTCAAGCCTATGAGAAGTTTGATACTCACTTGTCGGAATTTAATTCTCGCTTTTAAAATCCATGGCCTTCAATATCATTAAAAAAAATTACGCGCTATGCGTTTAATATTCTCATTTTCTAGTTGTTCAACTTCCGAACGTTGTTTTTTTTCGGCCATTAGACATTGACATTGAATGAATCTCTATTCAATGAGATTTTCTAAAGATCTGCTTTAAGACAGAATTTGTCTTTTCGGCGGTTGTAGATGAACATTATAATTTTGTTAGCTCAAATTGGTGAATAATTTTTTGAATCTCTGACATTTGATGTTGTATGCAATTTCAATGCAGGAAAAGGAAGTATTTTTTCTAATAATTTGAACCAAAGAATACGGCAACTGCCAAATTTGTGGAGTTTGTGAATTTTTGAATGTCTGTATTTAATTTTATTCTCTTTGATTGCATGTCTAAACTTGACCTATCTCAAGTATATTTGATGATATTCAAGTTTGGTATCTTTTTGAACATAATCCATCAAATCCTAATCCAATCTGTCCCTAAGCACTAACATTTTAATTGATTTCTTAAAAATGTTTCCTGTCGACTCATTTGATTTTTTTGAAATTGGATACCTGAAATAACTCGCATGTGTCTGAATCATTGAATTCTTAAAAACAAGTCCAATGTTCATTTATAAATTACAAAAGGGCTTTCATATGGAGTCTTAAAAAAATTCACAGTCTAAAACCATTTTATTAAAATTAGTAATATACACAATTGCTTAATATTAATTTAAAATATTTATGCCACAATATCACTTCTATTATTATTATTCCGCATCCTCTGTTGATCATAATATTCATTCCTAAATCCACGATTCATACTTAACGATATAATTGTGCGGATGAACTCAGGACACAGCCTCATTGCGCCATACTACAAAAATAAATAGAAATAAAAATTCGTCATGAGTTCTAAGCAATACAAAATAATAGAAGATCAAGATTGCTTACTTGAAGTCCATGACTCCAATATCCAGTTGTTTGTGAGCTTTTTCCTAACGTAAAAACTGCAAATTTTGTATAAGACTCAACGTCAGGCATTAAAATGTTGCCTTTCATCACCGATGTTGAGTAATTGTTCATCTTAGTTTGAACGAAGAGCGGTGTAACAAGCTGCACTTGAACGTTGTGTTCTTCAAGTTCTTTGCTTAATGCTAAATTAGAGAATAAATTTATTAAAACGTGCCTTATTAGTTTCCCATAAATGAGATTCCATCTTACCTAATGAAAAGTTTTTTACGTATGTTTTAGTTGAAGCATAAACAGTCATAAGAGGAGTTGGTTGACATTCAGAACCTGATGAAATATTCACGATGATTCCTCTTCGATTTGCCTTCATTTGTGGTATGACAATTCGTGACATCATCGTTACCGCTCCTACATTAATGTTGATAATTTGCCACAACAAATCTTCTGGTATATTGTCGAGATCATCAGGAAAGTCATACATTCGACCAACATTATTCACTAAAATTCCAATGTCAAGCATTTGTAATTTCTGCTTAATATTTTCGTAAATTTCTTTTCCTGAACCAAAATCAGCTGCGATACATTTTGTTTTGACCGAGTACGTTGACTCTACAGACACGGTAATTGAAATAAAAAAGGTAAACTTATGAGTAATTGTCAAGGCCGTATAACATTCAACAATGTTAAACATGAGAATGCAGTTATATAAGGTGTAAATAATTCATGCTTACCGATTTCTTTTGCAACGTCTTGTAACTTTGATTCTGTTCTTGATATTAGAACTAAGTTAAGACCTTGCTTTGCTAATCCAATTGCGTATTGTTTGCCGATGCCATCTGTTGATCCGGTTATGACTTTGAAATTTAAAAATATTTTATTTTTAATTAAATACAAATTTCTGTCAATTGAAAAATTTCATTTAAAAATATTTAGAATTTTAAGACAAGACTTAAGCTTCAATTTAAATATTTTTGACTGACAGATGCTAGAAATAAGTTTTAAATAAAAACTTAACACTTCATTAAATAGTCGCTTTGTACAAATTAATATTTAATTGACATGCGGTATTTCAACCTTAAAGTTTTTGCTTTAACTTTTAAGTTTCATGTTTATTATTTACACTTGAGATGAGAGTTACAGCATCCATGCTTGTGTGTCAAGATTATTCTATCGCTTTGTAAATGAGACACATAAAATGCATTTAAATCTTTTATATATAAACTGGTTTTAAATGCACTCCGTAAATATTGTGTCTGAAGGTCATCTTTGTGAACAGAAATTCTTTTAATAAAATTTATTAAATGCTTCTAATTGCTTCAATCACAAATATCTTGGATATAAAATTTATTGTATTTACGGTGCTTTATGAATTTTTATATGATATTATTGACTTTAATTTGCACCAAAAATTTATTTTATTCTGATTTTGAGGACGATATTGAATCTTTTAGTTTTAATTTTGAAGGAATTTTTACGTGCTTCTGTATTTTTTATGCACTTAAAATGTCTGTGCTGACTTAAAATAAATCATGTTTTATTCTTAATACTGTTGTTTATTCTAGACATTATCTGCAATAAATCCATCCATTTTGATAAGAATTATTGAAAGGCATTTAGCAAGATTTCTTTTCTGTGTAGGATATTTCAACTACTGAAATGCATTACTTTTTTATTGATACTACAGGAGATTCTTAATTAATGTAATCAACTTTTGAATTAATTTGAATTTTTACATCCAGATTAAAATTTCTCTAAAAACAGTTTCGAATAAAATATTGACACTTTTGATTTCTGTTATAGAATAATTAAAAATCATGTTCTTTAAGAAAAAATCTTAAGCAGTAGAGAACTAATTAAGAAACTTGACTATATTAAATAATGTACTAATTGATTTGTCGGTGATGCTGATTTTATACCGCAAACATTTCTTTCTCTAAAAATATTGAAAATATTTATTTTAACTTGTTCGGAAAATGTTAAAAAGAATTTGTTTTATCAATATTTATATTCGATATTTTTTTAAAAAAATATTTAGTACTGACTACTGAAAATGGTAGTGCGTCAACAAACTAATGGGGCTCTTTGTCAGCAAGTAAAATTATATTTGGTAAGTAAACCTAAAGAAGACGAAATGTTAACAATTTTGTACTTATTAATATGTCGAAGAATTAACACTATTGTGTGAACTTGGATGCCATGCTAAGTAGAAATTATCGTAAAGTATCTAAAATTTCGGAAGCTTCTTAAATTTGTCTTACCTGCCCATTTTCCATACTTTTCTGGTAAACTTTTATTTTCATTTGGTAGAAAATAAGGTGATAGTAATGCTTTGAATATTTGTAAAATTGACTTGAAATTTTCATATGACCACCATGTCAAAGCATATAAACCAATTAGAGCTAAACTAAACAATGGCACTTGATAGTTCAAATAAAAATTTACAATTTTATCATGTATATTGTCCATTTTTAAAACTTTTGTTTTTCACTTGAAGATTTTTTTTAAAAATTTATCAATATTTCTTCATGAATTAAAAATCAAACTGTTGAGTACTGCAAATGTTTAATTATTAATTAAATTAAAATACAAACTGAACTTCACACTTAACTAGTTTAATTATTTTTATCTCACATAACAAATATCATAAAGTTATAGCACATGTGGGCATTAAAGTTCAGTATCCTTGATTTTTTTTCTCCTTTATTGATTTAGCAACTTCCTTATTTTCAAGGTATGAAATAATAAATAAATTGCCGGAACGAGAATTTTTCTGTCCAAAAATAATTACTCCATAGAATGCTAGAGCTTTATTGTGCTTACTTAATAATGAAATAATTATTTACACCAAAAAAATTAGAATTTTTTCAAAAATGTTCCAGCAAAAAAAAAAAATAAATGAACAAAAAATCTAAGTACAAAATTGTTTCTGCGATATTTGTTTTGTGAGATTAAAATTTATGAGCAATTTTTTTTTTTAATTTAATTCCATTTTTAATATTGAGTTTTTTAACACCGAAATGACAATTTGTCGGTTTCAAAATATTCTAAATTTCTTAGACTATGAACTTCACCAGTTTTCACTTTCAAATCTAAATTAAATTACAAACAACTTTTTAAATTATCACACTTTGTATTAGTTAATTGAATCAGATTTTATACAAAAATAAAAAAAAAAGCAAAATCCACACTAAGAAATATTTTAAAATAAATTGTCAAATACAATTTCAAAATTTTTTTTGTGTATTCTTATCACTACTTGCTCAGCAACCGACTCAATTTATTCAATTATTTTGAGTACATCAACACAATGCGACCGTAATCGTCAAAAACCCGATCACAACTGAGTTGAGAAGCCTTAACTACGTATGCCATAAAACAAAATATATTTTTAAATTTTTTTGCTATTTCTCATTATTTTTATTAAATCTAATTGTGCCTGCAAATGTATTGTACGTACGCGAAAAAGAATAAAAACAAAAACGAAGAAGGAGGAAAAAAAAGCTTTAACGTTAGGAGACAAAAACAAATGAAAACGAAATCGTAGAAGAAGTGCGAGGTGATAACGAGTATATAAGTAACAAACACAAGTACAGAGAGCTTTATAGTTTGGTGTATAATATCTGATTTTTTATAAAATTAAAATTGATATGTAGGTTTATTTAGTCAGTTTGTCTTGACATATTTTTCATAAAGTGACTCCTTGCAAGCAACAAACAGCTGAATAGAAAATAATATCAATGAACTGAAAAGCCTAACGCTAAAAATCAAAAATTAAAAAAAAAGTGATAAAAAATTTAATTTGTGGAGTTTCCTAAAATTTAAAATCAAATGCGCATTAAACAAAAATTAACCATCCGAAATTCATTCAAACTTGATTCATTCATCGATCGATCGTCCACTACAGCTGTACAGACAGTTATTACCACAAGAAAAAATTATTATTCAATATTACACAATTATAGCCGTTGAACTTGATACATGTACAATAATAACAAGAGTATAAATAAGGCAACCAATAACAACAGCATTGACTACAAGCTCATAATTATGTATTTAATACACTTACTGTACTGTTTGTACATTGAAGAAAAAAAAAGACCGACTTAGTGACCTACAAACTGTACCGTTGCAAGTTTCATTACCGCATGAATATATAAACGACAACGATCAATGAACTTTAAATGCTGTAATCGGTTGATTTCTTTGCATTATTTGCTAAAAGGTTCTGTTTCTGTGATGATGTTCACACAATGCAAATATGATTTAATAATTTTTTACATGCATGCATTGGTGGCTGGAAGCGATAATAATTTTCATACTATGTGACTGATTTTTGGTCACTTTTGTAGGCATCAGACGTTGGTTGCAACATACGAGAATTATCAGTGAAATTTCAATGAAAATAAAAGTTTTGCAATAGCTTTAATGGAGAGTTATGAGTAGGTCGAGATTTTGTATTGTCTGACGAGGATAGCTGGTAAATTTTCTTCATTAAGTGATTAAAATCTATCAAGGGTTGAAATTTAAGCGATTTTGATTTACCTAAACAGGATTGCTTTAAAATGATTTTTGAATACAAAAATTTAAAAAGTCTACCTTAATAAATTTATCATGCTTACGATACTGTACGATACCATCATACTTTGAAGGCAAGTAAGATTCAAAGCATGTATGCCAGAAAATTGTTACCATTATTTTTCAAAAAAGTTGTTTGAAAGTTGACAGCTTAACTCTTTATGTGGTCCGGCCCTTCAAGTTAGCTATTGTTTAATTTTTTTTGAGTAGTTGAAGACCGTGATTTGATGTTGTTTGATTAAAATTATTTAATAAAATATTAAAGACAAATCTGATCACTCCTGTCATTTCTTTCATTGACATTTTCCTTTAATGGGCCAAAAATATACAAAATGTTTCACATTGAAGCTTTAAAAATAAATTTAAATATGAAATAAAATAAATAGAGATGTTAATGAGCTTCAAAAAATGTTCGTAATTATTTAAGGTTGTTCATTGTTATAGTTTCGTTATTTGTTTAACTGCTGAAGTCTTAGTGGATTAAAAATTTTGTATATTTTAGGCAAATATAAAATTTTGCAATGATTTCAGTCGAGATTTAGATAATTGAATTAATTAATTCGCTGCTTGGGCTTTAAGTATTAAAAAAATTTAAGGTTTAACTTAATTCTGTTAGCTCTAATAAAGCTTATTAAAAATAAGAAGTTTAGTAAAATTTTCTTCATAAATTGTCAATTAAATTTAAAATGTTAGTCACACTTCTTGTTAATTTGCATTATCTGTAAAGCATATGAAAAAGAATCAAAAACTTATTTTCTGCAAAATTACGTAAAGCTTTTTAAACTAGAATTCTAAATCATGGTCATGCAAATTGCTAGCAAAGGCGTTTAAATTTTTAAATCGCATTATAAATTTTTGCATAAATAAATGGATTTTTTTTTTTAAAACAAAGACATTGATGCAAGATTTGCAGTTTAGTATGTGAGTGATAATTGATTTTTAACGCATGTGATAGAAAATTTAAATTTTTATTTTCACTCTTATGAATCATTAATTTGATAGATAGTATAATTTATTTACCTTAGAGCTTTGATCAAATATGAAATTGATTATGAATGATCATTAACACTTTAGTTTGTTTTCACGAATTTTTTTAACAATTTAGTTTTTTTTACGAATTTTTTTTTAAATTGAAATTGCTTTTAAAATTTCAAATAAATATAACTTTATATTTTTCGCTTAGTTATGAACTAAAATGTAAAGCAAAGTTAGGAATGTCTTAGTATGTCAACGAACTTAATTCTTCAAAATGAATAAATTATGCATTAACTTAATTTGAAAAAATGCAATTATGAAAAAAAATAATTCATGCTTTCATTTAAACTGCGAAGAAATATAATAATTTTTTACAAAATAATTTAACGAATATAAAATTTTCAACTTTAATTTAAAAAGCACCATCTATCGTAAAGTAGCTAAACATACTCAAAATAATTTGAATAATCAAAACGATATTTTCATTTTTCCCAACTTTTTTAAATTTAATAATTCATTATGAAAATTAATTGAATATAATATTAATTTGATTGAAAAATCTTAAGAATTTATTCAAGATTTTCTCATAAAAATGACTTTTTATGTTGATAAATGTAATATATATTTCTCATTATTTGTCAATAACGACATCAATTGATTCAATAAATATTAAAATTGTCTCATCAAGAATGTCATTAAAATCATAATTGTTAAATAAAAAAATAATATTAAGAAAATTGAGAACAGGAAATGATTCATTATAGTAAGTAAGTGAGTATTTGTCTCAACTCAAAAGTCATTTCTCATATAAAAAAATAATGCAAAAAAGGGAGTAAAAATTAAATATTTTGCAAATCTTAGTGAGCAGTAAAAGCTTGAGACGCATTTTAATATGTTGGAAAATTAAAAATGAAGATTTTTAAGTTGACAGACTTCGTGTCGAATTGATCATGCTATGACCAATCAAAAGATTCTTATTTAATTTTCATTCTATAAATAGACATTCTCAAGGAAGATTCATAACCTTACTAATCGATGAGACGTCAAAGCGCACCGATTATCACATCCTTCTTATAAAAATATTCACATTACAGAAATTCAGTGAAAATTTTTCCTTTCTTATTTAATTTAAAAAAAACTTGTTTCCAACATTCATCCAACATATTTCTATAATTATGCATGATTGCAGTGCCTCTCTTTTTTATTATTTTTTCTTAAAAGGTAAAATAATATATTAAATACACAATTCACAAGAAGCTGTAGAATGTTTGCAGAAAATAAAAATGAATGAATTTCAACGAACATAAATTGTATAAATTGACTGCCCATCCAGCCATTCGCATCAATATATAAATACAATATTATAAATAAATGGATATATGCATCACACAAACAGATATACACATCATATATACATAAATATATTGAAAGAGAGAAGCGCATCAATGCAAAATGAGAATTACGTTGCACAAGCACAGAAATAAAATAAGCCAGAAAAGAAGTTGAAAAAAATTTATTCAATGAAAATTGATGGATGATTGAATGAAATAATTTGCAGTGATTATTCGTTCTCTTGTATTGATGGATGCATGCCGGGTCTCTCGAAACATAAACCTGTAATTTATTTGGAATAAATCGTAAAAGAAGAATAAAATGAAATGAACATCAGAAAAAAAGAGGAGAGAATGAAATAAAAAATCATATTTATATAAATCGCAATCTTTTACTTACTTGAAATATCCACAATTTTATGAAATTGCTGGAAAAGATAAAAAATGAGTTGCATAATGTCCAAAATTTGATATTTTGAAAATTAATAATTATTTAATGATTTTCAAGAATTTTTTTAAAAAAATATTTGAATTGTGCGAGAATTCAAATCATTATTTTCAATAGTTTGGAATACATGTTTTGTAGAATTTCAGTAAAAATCATAATTTATAAAAATATTAAGGAAAATTTAGATTAATATTAAGACTTTCAAAAATTGTCAAGATTTTCTTTTTACAAAATTAAAATCTATAAAATCAATTCTTTACATTTTGTCTCATAAATTTTTTTTTCCACGTTCAACTTTAGCCAATGAACTTTTGCTACTTGTTTCTCAAAAAGTCGTTTTTTTCATCAGTTCTTAACTTTTTGATTTCCTTCAAACATGAAAAATGAAAAGAAGAATGAATAAAATTATATTAAAATAACTAAAATCGAAAACGTGATTCGAATAATAAAATCAAATTTTTACTTTTTCGAATGAGTTAACTACATTATTTTAATGCCTTTAGCGTGGTATTTTTATTATATAAAGATTTTAAATAAGTTTTTCCTAACAGAAAGATCTTTAAGATGAATAACAACAAAAAAAATATGTTAGATATCGATATGTTGAAAAAATAAAATATGTTTTATAAAATGATACAATAATGGAGATAATTTTGAGTTATATAAAGGTGCAAGTTTTTCAATGATCATTTTATGATAATTTACAATAATTTACATTTTTCTTACTTTTATGTTGAATTATCATAAATATTAAAGTTTGATATTTCTTGGAATATTTTATTCATATGCCATGATTGAACCTTGTTTAATATAAATTTTATGATAGCGCAATTTTAAATCCTTTAGGTGATAGACAAAACGATTTGACGATCGGATAATGAGGTTCAATTTTGAAATATGTATTGACATGATGATACCAAATCTAATGAGGGTTATGATTTATGTTGAAAAAATTTAAAGTTTTATTTTCTCGAGGATTTTTGTCATGTCTCAATATTTCAAACCATATGAGCAAATTTTAATAAGAATTGTTGAAAATTGTTGAAATATATGTTGTAACAAAAGCAAATGAAAATGAAAATTTTTTAAAATGGAAGGATAATCAATAAAAGTGTCAATCCAAAAGCTTTGAGATCTCTTAAACTCTCTCAAAATCTTACAGATAATTGCTATTAAATTTCAATATCCTCGTGTATCATCATAAGATCGCGATTTAAAATTTTTAAAGAGCTCAATTTCATTTCACAATGAATAAAAAAAATTTCAACAATAACTTCATTGAACGAAATATACTTAACATAATAGGATATACAACAATGGATGTGAAATTTAATTTTAAATTCTCTGCTTCTCCTTTTTTTTTGATTATCTATAAATAATAATAAGAAAATATTTTGATAGCTTATAATTTTTACATTGTGAGCACATAAACATCAGCAGTAGCAAAAAAGCATTAACTATTTTAAAACTTTATGCATTTATATGATTATATCTGTACGCGAAGTAAAAATATTTTAAGGCACAATACACATTTGATAGTAAATGTTGATGTTTACATGTGCAATATCGTAGATTATTAGCATAAATGCAGAGGAAGGAGAAAAATTTTTGTGCAGGGATTCGTTGGAAATGTGCAGTATTGAGATCATTACGTCTGTTAAGTATCGAACATGATGAATGATTTAAATTCGATTTATCTCGGTTGAAAATTGTTGAAATGATATCCAACTCCTCAATTTCAATGATAAAACTCATTACAAGAGTCAAAATGCTTTTTCAAATCTAACAACCGCAAAATTCTCAAACTCAATTTTCATAATTTAATTTCATGCTAAAAAGATGTTGTTTTTCACTTACGAATAGTTCTACACTGAAAAAAAGTAGCATTAATGTTGGAAAAAAATGATTATGATCCGATATTGCAAATTACATAGTCGAGTGTGTTTAAATATTTTTACTGAGATATAATATGATTTAAAACTATATCACTCAAAAATAATATTATTAAATGCAAAATATATTTTTACATTTATGCGAGAGAATGGAAGGGTTATGAAAAAAATTATTCACACCCATCAGCGTCATCATCATCATCCTGATCAATATACATATAGTGGTTGTTGTTGGTGTTGAAAATCTCATTAAATTATTATGAAAAAAATATAATATTTTATTTTATAGAAAAAAATAAGTCTCCTATGTAGTAAATTAGAATTAGCAATTTATGTCTTTAGCACTTCCGTTTATTAAATTTTCCTCTATCTAATCTAAGAGAAATAGTATTTTTTTGGTATGACAGCAGATAAAATATGAAGGGACTTCTAACTAACAATTTAAGAGTTCAAAAAGACATTTTTTTTAAAAAAAAAATTTTTGTAAAAATTGCAAAAGGCAATTTTTTTTGAAACTTTGATACTAAAATTATTTAAAGAAACCAAAATAAAAAAATTTACTTAGCCAAAAAAATTCACTCAAAAAAATTTTTCGAATTTTTCCTAGAGAAAACAATTAATACAAGCCTTTCAAAGTACCCAAAACTAGTACATCCCTAACCCTGCATCAAATCCTTCACACACGATGCTCTTTTTAAATTCATTAAAAATAATTTTCTCCATCCTACTTTGGAAAAATCTAAAAAAAAAAATCATTATTAATTTTTCTCTATCTTTCATTACTCATTTCGTGTATGTTTCACATATTTTTCATTCATCAACCCAATCAATGTAAGATTCACTTTAGATACGTATGCGATATGAAAATTCAATTATATGGAATGAGAGTAAAAAAAATATAATTTTTTAATAATTTTTTTCCTACTTTTTATTAGTTCATAAATTGAAATTACTAAATAAATTGAAATGGAAGTAGGAAAGGAGAATTAGAGGCAAATGTCCTGAAAAGCATTTTAGTATGTTTTAGGTAGGGGATGAATTGTTTTTTGATGCTTATTTCTTGAACGAAAAATTTAATATTCTAAAATTTGACCAGTTTTCTTCACTTTAACGTAATTTTAAACAAAATTTGGAGAAAAATTATCATGGAAGCGTTTAGTTTCAATCTTTCAAATTAAACGACCCGAGCGACAATCATGTGTCTCATGGCAGCCATAATGCAGCCATAAGACGCTGCCATTTGCCATCTGCCTTGAGTGGCGGCAGTTGTTGAGCGCCATATGGCTGCATTATCGCCTTGATGGCAGCACTTGATGTCGATTTTACCGCTTCCAAGGCTGCCTTGGAGCTGCCATCGCCACAAAACTGCCTTGCCTTCTGAACGCCTTGTTGGTGGCATGATGGCGCCTTCATGGCAGGTTTGGTGGCAGCAAAAACTGGTATAAAATTGCTATAATTTTCTTCCTTCAAATTTCTAATGACCGTTTTTCAATTTTATATCTTACATTAATCTATGGAAAAACATGGGAAATAAACTTAAGTCATGTTAAGACTTAAGTTCTGAATCGAGCAAAAACTAATTAAAGTTCTGTACCACTTAAGATATTTATTAAAAATATCTTGAAATTGTATGAAAATAAAATTTGACTTATAATAGTGATTTCTGCTAACGTTTGTGAAGTATATCACGGTCACGAAAAAGTTGATGGTAGTCATAAGGCAGTCATATGGCAGCCACCAAAATTCGAAAAATCATGTGTTTTTATGGCAATCACATGGCAGCCTAATGGCAATGCAGCTCATGGCAGTGCCTTGTAACTGCCTATTATATGGCAAGGCAGTGTGATGGCTGCCATGTGGCTGCCATTGCCTCAGATTGTCGCTCGGGCGATCGTTCACTTGGTACATTACCCAAAAAAATCAACTTTCTAGACACCCTACCCCTCCCGTTGTAACGTTTTCTATATAATTTTTTTTGTTTGATCTATTATAAAATCCAAGACAAGGCTCAGATACTCATCAGAAAATTGTAAAATTGTACTATTTTTTCCAATTAATGCAATTTTAAAAATTGCAAAATTGTAAAAATTGTGCAATTTTCACAATTTTCTGATGAGTGTCTGAGCCTTGATCCTAGACCCCCTTTAAAAGTTAACCAAAATATCACCAACCAACTAACTATCCTGCCAGAAAAACCATCTTCAATCTCACTCAAAGTTCCATAAAAGTTTCTGGACAAAAATGTCGTGTGTTCTATTAATGCAATGGCAGCAATTTATTTTTTTACTTTTCATTCCATTTATTAAATGTCAAGTGAAGTAAGTGGAGGAGCGAGAACGAGTAAGCCAATAAAAAATACCAATCGTTATCAAGATAAGAGCACAAACTCATTTTCAGAGTTAAAGTAATAAATTTGCTATGCAAGGAATAGTAATTTGCATAAATTTCATGTTTTCTGTTTTGATGCATGTTCTTATTTCATTTTGAAACGCACATACGTCCAGTAGCATTTAATAATTTCATATTTTTTTTTCTTTCTTTTTCTTCCATTTTTTCCATGCGCCTTGTATTTCTTTTTTCCATTATACACTTTGGCTCTGTACATACATTTATATATGTGGCTCTTTTTTTTTGCTTTTTCATATGCATTTAAATTTCATTAACCAACAACAGCAATCGCATTATTTTTTATTCTTTCATCGTGATTACCATTTTTCATCAGTAACAAAATGGCTACAAACATACGTATATTATATAGTTATGTCTTATGCGAATTAAATATATGAGCTGGGCAATTACAATGAAATGATTCTTTTGATGCATTCTTGCTTATTTTCATATTTCTTATGATTATTGGTTTCATGGAATTTCTGGAGTCTTCTTGGGTATTTTTCACAAGGTTAATGGACAGATGGATGAGCTTTTTGTAATGTTGAAATTTAAAGATCAATTCATGAATATCTCATCAGGTATCGTGAGAATGAAAATCAGAAGCAAATATTTTTGAAATTTATTTGAGGAAATTTTTTATGGTAATTTACAGTTCTCTGGATTTATTGAAATTTATTAATTCCTTGTTTGTAGAATTATTTTGCAGGGTTCGGTTGATTAATTCTAGAGTTCCTAGACTAACTCTATCAATATCCTTAAAATAATTCATAAACTTCCATATTCTATTCCAACTTTAATCCATCAATGCAAATCGTACGCATCACCCAACTCTCTCAGTCTACATATTATAAAGAAAATAAAAATGTGAAAAATGTAAGAATCAGTAAGAATGTGCAAGGCAGTGAACATGTTAAACTAGCAAAATAGTGTGGAATTGCAAATTGACGAACGATGACGAGGAATGAAAGAATATATGAAAAAAATTGTAGATTTAAAGCTCTTTAGCATTGCTTGAAGGCTACTTTACTGAGGTGCTGAGTTACATCTAGTAACAAGATTCATTAACGAAAAGGCAATTGTCTTACGAGAAAGGAAAAAAAATATAATTGAAATGAGGTTGAGAAAAATTATAAAAGTAATATTCATGAATTAATATGAAATTAAGAATTTAAATAGTTGTGACAATCTCGAGCCAATAACGCATTTTTCTGGTCAATAATCATATCTTCATTATTATCTCGGTCTATAATCTCGGTAGGTCTCGTGTCTACCGAATGTTATCTTAACAGATACCCAAAATTAGTCAATTTTACAGAAGACACCTAGTTAGTCATGAGCCATCAATTTTAGACAACCTGTCATACCATCTGTAAGCCACACACTTAATGACAAAATAAGTAGTTTCAAATCAATTCATAAATAATTTTCAGACTCACATGAACGACTTGTTGCTACCACACTGCTTGCCATTACTTGATTAATTATAATTTGTATCATTAATGCACACATATTAGTTCATTCTTTCTCATATCATTTATGAAAAAATATGCATAGATTTTTTTAGTGTAAAATTTATTATGATCGGTTGATGTATAAATTGATATCGATGTGGAATGAAAATTATGATTACATTTGTGCTCATGTGTAACAACACGTTTTAAAGATGCAGTGATTTACTAAATGCTCTGAAACTTAACATCAGATATAAATTATAAGAATTAATAATAATTATTACTATTATTATGATTATGAAATACTGAAGCTAGTTAAATTCAATGCTGTAGATATTCTGATGATAATTCAATGATTTCAGTGATCATAACTTTAAAAATTAAGTTCAAGATCATGACATATTAAAACTATTTATTTGTAAAACATTCAATAAGAATCAAAGTGTGTCTGTTGGCGTCTGAATAAATTTGTATCAGAACTACAATCGTGATGCATTTCAGCAAGCAATTTATTTATGATATTCTCATTAATTAACATTCGAACAAGTTTCTTTACTTCTGCTTCAATACAATTTTGTATAATTTAAATTCCACATAAAAGTTTTCTTTTTTTATTATCATTAATACTTATTCGACGTTACAATGTAGTCAGACTACAAAGATAAAAGAATAGAAATCACATTAAACTACATTGTATGAAAACAACCTTATCACGATTCTAATACTTTTCATTCCCATTCTTGTAGTAATTGAAATAAAAATTTATTGATTCTATTCAAGTTTGAGTAGTCATAGGACTGAGAAAATTTATATTTTGAGCTACCTTTTCTGAAAGAATAAGTTTTTATGGTGAATACTACATAAGTTTTTGATGGTATTAAGTTTTTGTGCGACTGAATTTTTAAAAAAATATAATCTGGAAAATATGCATAAAAGTTAAATTTACTTTGATCCCTAGAACTAGTGAAAAATAAGCTAAGATTTGAAAAATAAATTTAGACAAAATGATCAAGAACAGCCATCTCAAACTTTTCTACAATAAATCGCTTCCAAAAATGTTATCTTAGGGTAATTAGAAGAAGTTGAAAGAGTTCACCAAAAAAGGTTTCAGTTCCTAAAAATTTCATTCATTTATGTACACGAAATTGTTCATGGACGAAAAACAATGAGAAAGATTATGGAATCAAATGTTAAGAACTGTTGATGGACTTTAAATTGAATGTAAATTCTTCTCTCATATTTACTTATAATAATATTTGTCTAAGAAATTAAAATTTTACATCTTATTGAGTTTCTGAGTAGTCTTGTCTGTTAATGTTCACAAAATTTGTGTGAGTATTGCCATGGAAGAAGAATTCAAAATATAAAAGGATTGAGAAAGGCTTATGTAAATTGAAAATGATTTTTACTTCCATGAAAAACACAAGGGGAGATTTATATTTTACAATTCTGTAATTTTCGACATTTTCTGTAAGAACATCAAGCATTATGAGATTAAGATCGACGCTTATGAGAACATTTGATATTTATTTAATAGTAAAATAATTATAATAATTTTAATTAAAGAAGATATTTACGGTTGCGTCATCAACCAAAAGAGTATTGAATTTCTGTTGCCAGTTTTTGCATCACCATTTAACGTCTTTAGAATTCAATTAATGAAATTTTCCATCTTCTTATCTTCTGCCACCTTTGAGGAAAGAAAAAAAAAATATCGAGAGGAAAAATAATTTTGTGTCTTATTTACATAAAAGAACGCTTAACATTTTTAAAAACAAAAATGTTATTGCCAGGTTCTCTGCTTTGCCTTTTACATCATTCCTTAATTATAATTGAAAGATAATTACGTAAATTTGAAAGGAACGTAATACAGAAAATTTGGAAGCATCAAAATATTTTTATTTCTTTATTGAGATTCTTTCTTGCTTTACTGACGCAATTTTGTGACGATAATTATGGTCAACTGTAAATAATATTTTTTGGTAGTATCAGTTTGTCATGTTGGGGTGATGGAACTTTGTCAGACATTTTATTAAAGATTTTTGATGTCGGTTATATTTACAAATTCAAAGGTTGACTAGCTATTTTTGCAAATTATTTAACTTATCTAGCCTGCATAAATCGAGAAATTTTGATCAAAATTTAATGCTGAGTTTCTAGGGTATACACCATCCTCTAGAAATTATCTAACTGTAACTTAGTTCTCAATATCGTTAACACTAGAGCATGCTCTAGAAATCGACATCAGATATTTGGATTATCCCTAAGTTTAACCCAACATTATCCATAAATATTACTAAATTACTTTTGTAAATAATTCAAGATTTCCGATAAGATTAAATTCTTCACACGCAATAAATGGATTCAATACTAATGTGTGAACATTTTTCAAAAGCAATTATTGCACACATAAATTTTCAGGTTAGTTACACAAATATAAAAAATGCGTTCAAAGTTGCCTTTTAAAAAATTCTTTATAATTGCTACCAAAATATTTATTCTCATAGTCCTCTGTATAAATATATCCAAAATAATTATTGTTGTGGATAAAAGAGAGTAAAAAAAATTAATAATAATGAATTGGTGCAAAAAATTATCTAATGGAAGAAAAATTTATAATTACATTTTCTTTTATTACTTATCATCTTGAAAGAATTTTCTTACGTTTTTTTTTCTTTATTCAATGAGAATTCAAAATACACCACACAAAAAAAAGTTAGTAAAGAAAACATCATCATCACCCCTCAAAGAATTTATTTTTCTCTCTTTTTTTTACGTGGCATGGACAAAGTCGTGAGTAAGGCGATTTTTTTTTTTGCTTCATAATTTTTTTGTGTCAGTTGCGAGATAAAGTTACAGCATTATTGAGAAAACATAGATATTTTTTTTTATTACTGCTTGCCATTTAATGTGCCATCCGAAACCTTTTTGGCAATGAATGAGACACACACAAAAATGGGATTAACGTCAAAACAACAAAAAGATGAAGAAGAAGCACCAGGGAATGAAAGGAACTCAAAATGGAAATAATTAAATTTTCATAATTATTTTAATTAATTTCTCGTGTTTATTTCTTTAATTTTTTGTTGCTTTTACTTTCTTTTTTTTGCTTATTTTTTTGTTGTTACTAAAAGCAACGTGTCGCCCCGCGTCTTTGTCAAAATTTAAATGAATTGAGTGTCATTGAAAATTTGAAAATATAAAAAGTGTCCTTTTGAAAATGGAGAGCAAGTAAAAGAGGCACTGATTGTGAAGTTTCTAGATCTAAAAATTGAGTTCTTAGTTTAAATGCTCAGAGATTTAATTTTAGCAAATTTTAGATAACTTTTTTATTGTAAGCAATTATTTACACTTTTGGGTTATTTCAGTTTATCCACATTTTAAATGAGTATTACTCCTAGGGAAGCCAAAATTTTTTTGGATGTAATAAAACAATTTTTAGGGTGGATCTAAATGCTTTTTTCCTCAAAAACCCTAGATTTCGCTATTTGAAAAAAATTTTCTTCGAAGGGGGGTCCGGACCCCTTTGAGCCCTCACCCGGTTACGCCCTTGATTCAATACCTACAATCGGAAACACGAGAAGTAAAAGATTTTTAGGATATAAAATACTCTAAAAATCACAAAAATTAATTAATAGTGAGTAAATTATTGCGAGTATGACATCTAGATACTGACCTAAATTACAGGAAGGCATTATTTAATTGATTTCATTTTTGAGATTTATCAATAATTGTTGATATCTTAATAACTATAATTTTTATGGACCCTAATTAAAAATTATTAACTTAGTACATTTTACTTCAATACTGATTTGTTGAAATATTTCTATAAAATCAAAAAAATATGATATTTTAAATAATTAAATTCTAATCGCATAAATAGCAACCAATAACTCAAACCACAGCTGCAAATAAATTTCAAACCAACTCAACTATACAGACCCCCAAAACGACCATAAATCACAACTTGTTCAAAGAAACCCACGCTAAAAACCCGAGCAAATTGAATCACAATCTTAACAGCCATGAACAAATTCTCTCGTGGTTGTCCTTTCTTTCATTGCTGTGCTTGTGTTTCGTTGATTAGGCCTCATAAATTTTTTTGTGTATGTCTCTGTCACAACACTGTTCCATATTTTTTTCCTTGCTACCAGTGCTTACAAAATTTATCCTCTCAACACTCGTGTCAGTTGATCTTGTGATAATTAGATTTTTTGCGGGTTGACAAACACATTTTTTTATGTTGCACAGCATTTTCTTTTTTATGTAAATAATTTTTTGTGTCTGTAAATTGCATTTATACGCGCAACAACAAAAAATAACTTTCCATTGCACTACAAAACTTATCGTCTTGTAAAAAAAATGGTGAGGTATAGAAATTTTTTGTTGTTGTAAAAAAAAGTGAACAAAAAATGAATTTTTAATTAAATTTTAATGCGAAAGGGTCGGACGGCATTGCTTTTTTTTCTTTGGAATTTTTAAGAATGATTTGTGCTCATTTAGCGCGATTTTCGGAGATGAATTTTTTACTATGCTCTTCTATGCCTTTTTAAACTAAACAATTTCCATAAATTTGCCTTAATATCATCCTTTCTAAGGTGTATTTCAAGTCGAAGTAAAAATTTCAAATAAATGAATTACTCAAAATTTACATTAAGTACCCTCATACTTGATCAATTTGAAAACATTTTGACTGCAAAAAACGCGATATTTAGTATTTACTTATCGTATCTTTTAAAAAAAGACATAAATAATTAGATGTTAAGTATAAGAAAAATAAATGACTTGTAGCATATATTTTTATGGTTGCCAACATCTATTCTGCGTATATTGTTACGCGTAATGTGAATAATGAAAAGAAGCAATAAATTTTAAAATAAAGCAAATAATGTAAATAAAATAAAATAAGAGAGTTGAAATTATCATACAAGGAGAAAAAAAAATAATTAAAATGTTAAACATCAAAACTGATTCCACAATATATCGTATTTATATTATTACACATGAATAATGTTGTTGATAATTAAAAACATCAACATGTGAATTATTTATGCTTATTGTTATATGATATACGCACCACATTTTACACTTTGTGTCAACAACTTGTGATGTTCGTGAAGATAAGAATGTTTTTCATCTTGGGAAGCGATTTGATAGGATTCTTTGGGAATGTTTGACTTAATTTTTATATTGCTGAATTTTAATGTGAAATTTTTAATTTTTTTGCATTAAAATAATACCCAAAAGGCACAAGTCAGATAATTGAGACAAAATCCGTCACCAAGCCGAAGTGAAGCCAGCACCGCTCCGGCTTGAATTGTATGCCAGCTAAGTGCTGGCCTCACTCCGGCTTGGTACCGGATTTCATTTTGATTATCCGATCTGTGCCTTTCGGAATAGTTATGTAAATTTAATGAAAATAAAAATAAACAATTAAATAAATAAAATTTCAAGAGTCAAATTACATTTCGAGTACCAAACTTAATGCAAAAAATCAAGTAAAATTTTTTCCAAAATAACTAAAGCAATTGTCATCAAAAAATTGCCATTCATGTAACGAATTTTTCCATAAATGTCTACTTTAACCAAATTAGAACATTTTAAAATGCACAATCATTTCACGCTACATCAATTTTAAGCTGGTTTTCTCCTCTCTTCCTCAATTCATTTCCATTTCCATAAAAAAAAAAATCTTTCTCCATAGATAATTGCTTTAATGTCATTCTATTTCACAAAGAAATACGATTTAAAGAATAAATTTATGCTGGATGAATATGAAAGGAAAACATGTAAATGAAAATTCGTCCTTGAGCTATTTTTTTCCTCTCACTTAATCCCCTTCGACAATTTTTTTTTAACATTTCTAATTTTATGACAATTTTAAGTTAAACTCATTTTCATCTTTAGTGTCGTTTTTGACACACAGAAAAATCATTTTATTTATATTGTATTAAGAGATTTTCATCTTTGAGTTGACAAATAATTTTTTTACATTCATAATTAAATAAAGTCAAGGAATATAAAATTTAAATTCACAAAGTGTTTGATGCCTCAAGCGATTCTCTTGATGTGTTTTTGTGTTTCTCATTTTTGACATCAAAATATTATTTAATCGACAAGAGTAGAAATGTAAATGGAAAAAATGGGATAGAACTGGTTCGAGACACAATAAATAAAGAAACTGTCAAAATTAAATTATCACAAAATTTTCATTTTCATAAATTAAGTTGTAACAATGCAATTTCACACATTTTCTGATGAAAATTCGAGGGAATGTGTTTGCTAGTCACTGCATGCGTGTCATCAATTGCATGTCCTCTTTGTATTAGCTACAATTATTTTCAGCTTCAATACTGTCCATTCGACTATAAAAAAGAATAGATTTGGATCAAAATTGGATTTTGGAAAATTTAGTTGGCTGCTGCAGCTGAATGGTTGCAATATTTGCATTGTTTTGTCTTATTTTAGGAAAATTGGAAGCTGGAGTTCATTTTTCATTGATTGTTAGATTTACTGAGCATCTCTATTGATTGTCTATTTATAAATCTCATGGTGTTGTGGTATTGCATTTTATTGAATTGTATTTACACAGACAAATCTGATAACAAAGCAACTCAAAGTCAAATTGCATACAATAAATTTTGACTATTTTTCCAAATTTAACTTTAAATCCTACCAAATATAAAATGCATATTCTTACAAAATCAAATTTAAAAACAAATCACAAAATTCATTTCAACCGAAAAAATATTCATATTCACAATTTCGCTTATCGACCATAAAAAATCCCTCCATTCTCTCCTTCTTTCACCACAAAAAAGAACTAAAAATTTCGATAATAAAAAAATCAACATAAAATTGTATGCAAGACGAACATAAAACCGGATGGATGAAAACAGCAAAAAGCTTTTCCAGTTCAATTATTATTGGAAAGAAATGCCCAATTTATTGGTTTTATATGTTTATTTTCATAATATAACTTATCCAGTCTCCTGCTTATTTTTATCCTTTATTCTCTTATTTTTTTTTTTCTTTTCGGTTTCCATATGTGCGATATTGTTGTCATTTGTTTCGATTCTTTCATACATAAGTATATTATATCGATTGTTAGAGGTAGGAAGGGGGTTAATGCGAAAAGGATATTGTTTACTCAAAAGAACACATGAAGTGTTTCTCGATTATGTAAATTTTTTTCCTTTCTTGTGTCTTTCTGTATATTTTTTTCTAGTTTTGTGATTTTTGAATGAAATGGGGATTGTATTTTTGATATGTCTGCCTTTACTTCCGAAGCTTATAATTTTTAAAAAATTAGCAATTTTTAAAAATTCAAAATTTTTCAATTTTTAGTTTTATTTTTAGTCACTTTGTACATTTTTAAAAATCCAAAGACAGGAACTTCTTAGAGATCGTTCTTAAAATTCGTAACGCATAGGGAGGGAAAGGTCTTAAACTTTTCAACGCTCCATATAAAATTTTTCAAAATTCCATACAAATTTTGACCAGGAAGGGGGAGGGGAGAGGCTTCCATTCATTCTACAGTTGAATAATTGAATAACTCTCCTTTTAAGTATTCATAATTGCCATGATGAATTCCCTCAATGACCATCAAATGCGCTTACAGTATCACACTGTATAATCAGTCAAAACAACTCACTTATTATTCTCAAAATCATATCACATAAAAGGTTTGTTTTGAAGCAAGAAAAAGGGTTTATTTCTCTCTCTCCTCAACACTATGGCTGTGTACAGTGTATACTGAGGTATTGTGCATGTACTAAATCCACATAATACGATAGATTTCCTCGAGTAGTATTCAAGCTCAAGATGAGTGTTCTTGGAGGGCATTGAAAAAATATTATTTCTAAAACCAAAGTAAATTTATCGGAGACATTCAATATTTTAAGCACATTACATGTATGCATCATACATACAATGGGGCAGAAATTAATTGAACAAATTGTGGATACTTGTAAGTCGTTATGCAGCATATGATGACATTACCTTGTAGATGTACAAAACTATGGATTCCAGCTACATGTTTTAATATTCATAAATGTGTGACCAAAAATATTCACAGTCTGTATCTAGTCGAGATACACTAACATTTTAAAATGGCAAATTGGAATTTTATTGAGAATCTTTTAATGAAATATTGTAGTTTTAGGACTAGTTTTTGACTATAAAATAATTAGAATTTTTATTGCTTCAGTATTGATTTATTACTGCTTTGTAAAGGAGTCTGAATAAGGTTTTGGCAAGAGATTCTTTAATTTTAAAAATGTATGATCCAAAAATTGAATTAAGTTTTTAATTGAATCTTCAGTGATAGTATGAAATGGACCATAATGAAACAGTCTTAAAAATAATTTTAATAAACAATGCGCAGTTCAAAAATTAGATTTTAACAATTTTCCACTTACTAAAGTCAGTTTAAAATACTATCGATTTTTCTAAGTACAACCATTCATCAATTTTCAATTAAAAAGTGTAAAGTAATTGAATGATAAACTGTTGCGCATTGAAAATTACTAAAAACTTATTGTAAATCGTCTTCTTCCCCATAATACACAAAAATGTATTTTCTATCTCACTGAACACTTCAAATCCTCATTCAATGTTATTTGTTTGAACCGCTGCATATTTTCCACATTCGCCCACATTGTAAAGGGTTGAAAAAAAAACTTTTTCTCAATTAAAACAAAAATAATTTTTCCTTCTGCAAAATGAATTGTTAAAAGGGAGTCATGAAGATAAATGTTGTAAAGTATCAGATAGCTATAATTTCAAATCTAAATGAATGTGAAGTGTTATTTAAGTGTAAAAATCAAAGGGGTCGCAATGTTAAAAATTCGCCAACTTGGATTAAAATTTGACTGGCAACAAAAATTTTTCATTTTAAAAAAAAATTTGTATGGAAAGTTAGAAAGTATGCCATGAGTCAAAATTAAATTTGATTTTTCAAAGGTTTTAAACAATATTTTTTGAAAACTAAGCCATTTCTGTGGTCAGGCTTATTCCAACTGTCGTTTAAAAGCTTAATTTTGTAAATAAAAGGCACAAAAAATCATTACATATTTTTTGATTTTTCTCTCATCACGGCACACTTTCTCACTTTTCATACAAAATTTTTTTGAAATCAAAAATTTTTGTTGCCAGTCAAATTTTAATCCAAGTTGGCGAATTTTCAACATTGCGACCCCTTTGGTAAAAATTACAATTTGAAATCGCGCGACATCCAGACGACGATAGTGAAAATTGTTATAAGCAAAAAACTAAAATTTATTGTCTTTATAATTAATTCTTTATGTCAATTTAAGCGTCACCACACAGCATGGCATGCATTGCTATGTTATATTGTAAATTCACACATATATAACATGAGACATTCATTATTATGTGAATTTTATTGACTTCCATGGAGAATTTTTGTTTTCTCTTCTATTTTAATTTATTTTGTTGAGTCGTTATCTTTTTCTGATGCTGTTGCTGTAAAACTTGTAGGCGTCAAGAAATCAAAGTCAACTGAATTTATGTTGCATGATTTATTGATTTGGATGGTGTATGGTTTGTTTTGACTGACTAAAATTTTTTGGAGAGTCATAAATTTGAATAATGGTTCATTTCTTTTTTCTGATGATAAATAATTAAAAATTTACTAAAAACGTAAATTTTAGTCCTAAAAATTAATCTTAACCTCAAAATCACCAATCAAACTACCAGCAAATTGCGCCTTAAATCTATCTCAACCTCATCTCCTGAACTAATCTTCCATTAAATCACTATCCGATTTTCAAAAATCTTTTACATCTCGTCCTTCTCTGTTTTTGACTTTTTGCCTTTTTATCACAATAAAAACATCACAAGAGTTCCTAACACAATTTTTCCCTCTTTTATTTATTCAAGTCCATTGGTGTTGCTGACCATCATCCTCTTCATTTGAAAAATGAACTAAATTTATTGTAGACGTAATTTGAGATGAAATTTCCATTCTAAATGAAAAATTTATATCATCTTTGAACAGATTGACGTTCTTTATGTGTTGAATTTATTTCATTTGAGGAATCACAGCTCTTTTATGTCTGTATGTGAAATGGCAACAATAAATAAATAGAAAATAGAGAATAAAGCGGAAAGTTTAATTAAATGGTCATTCTGGTCAAATAGGGTATTCTATAAATAATTTTTTGTTCTAATTCTTTTATAACTGTTTGAATTGTTTTCTTTATGGTGTCATTTGCAAGGAGTGGAAAGATACTAATAATTATTCTGAAAATTTTGTAAAACTTAACATTTTTTTTTAAAATGCTGATTCAGTTCGAGGATTCGACTGTGTACCGTTTTTGAAGCTTGTTTCGAAGGATTTTCTCGAAATCTTATCAATTCTAGGGTAAGATTCCATAGAAAATTAGCCTTGAATTTAATTCCTAGGCATACTTTTGAAAACTAAAATCAGAATCCCTTACAATTACCAGTAGTTCCCATCCCTTGCCTAAAGACATCCTGAATTAATATCAAAAGAATTCACATTATACAATAAAATAAAAACATACACTTTAGTTGGTGTTATAAAGGAAAAGTGTTGCTTTTTTTCCATTTTAATAGTCACAGCTCACTATTCATTTACAATCCATTCACTCGTCCATTTATATGTTCATAAACACATAAAAATCTTTCCGGGGTTGATTTTGATGAAAAGAAAATTTTTTATTTTTTCAACATTATTAATTTTTTTTCACTCTTTTCATCCTTCCACTACATTCATGTGTGTATATATGATATTTAAAAATCTATGTTAAAAGGAAGGCGTTAGTGTGTCACAAGAGGACATCAAAGGACAGCATGTCAGGGTGATTTTGCATAAAAATAAAAAATAAAATTTTTGCGACATGTATTTTTTAAATGTGTTGTGAAAGAGAGTTTTTCACTTAACTCAACATTAATTAAAGCTGGCAATTGCTGTTGACGGCTGTTACAACAAGTAACAATTTTTTTTTCGTGTTCATTCTGAATACTTTTGTGTTGTTTTATTTTATATTTTTTTTTTTATTTTATTTTATGTCCAAAGATTTTAGATAAATAAAAATTGTGTTTTTGTTGCATGTTAAATATTTTTGGGTGTTGTTTGTCTCACTTTGAAAGCGATGACTATGTATATGTACTAGAACTTTGAACTGTTTGAAGGATAGCTTTCAGGCAAATTCTTGAATATAATGAAATTAGTTTTATTGAATTTTGTATGATTTTCAATATAAAATTTCAAAAAAAAACTGAAAAATTGCAATAACAACTAACTTTATCCTCTAAATAACTATCATAAAAATTATATAACTATCCATCCTACTCATAAAAAATAAATACAACAAGAAGGAAAAATTAATTTCTTATAAGAAGTCAATAAATGACGAAGCATAAGTAAATGAATGTTGTACATCTGCGCTAAGTAGCTGAGAGTAGGAAAAAAATTATATATATATCCATTCTGTATTGTTGTGTATTATATTAAGATTTATATTCATTATGGGGCAACAGTAGCATGTTTTATGCAAAATAGGTGTGCACCCTCCGATACAACATTGATGATAAGATTTTCTCTTTTTTTGTATATTATTTAATAACATTGCATTCCATCCACTGCTGCTCTATGTATAATTTTTATATTATTTCCTAATTTTTTATAGCCATCAGCATATTTTTTGGAATGATTTTAAAATGCATTTATTGTATTGTATTGTGGATGTGCGAGGGAAAGAATTTTTTTTATTATGATTTATCATTTCTCATTGCTACTGCTTTTTTATGTACAATTTAGAATCAGCGAGCGCCTGCAATGATATTCAAGATTCTCTAAATGTTTTATATCATCTCCATTGTTTCCTCTTCTTTTTTCAGTCCATAATTTTTTTTCTTTTCTTTCTTCCTCCGACCTTACTTCTTCTCATTCTTTTTCATTTTTATTTTTTACATTTGATTATTTTTTCGCGATAATGGAAATCCGATTAAGCTAACAAGGTACGTGCTTGACAGTTAACAGCATAATGTAATGTAGTGGCATTAGTGCTTTGTGGTTTTGTGGTTTATTTTCCATGTCATGCAGATAACTCCAATTTACCTTCTCATTGTGTGTTGATTGGAACAGGCGAGTAATTAATTTACTAATTTGAATTTTTTTATTTATGTTCAAAGACCTTTTTTGTAAGGAGATATGGAATGAAATATTGTGGGAATTGATGGAGGATTTGAACTAGTTTTGGAGTAATACTTTGGAATTTAGTGACTTTTGTCTAATATAACTCTTGCGAATTTGTTTCATTTTCAATTTATGACTAACAAAAAACTCGGAATCAATTACTATACTGATAGCCAATACAACCAACTTTTTACAAAATTTGAACATGTTTTCAAAAAAAAAAAAACAATTTTCAGTAACTTATGACAAAAATTTAATTATTCCCATGCACTGAATATTTCATGAAAAAAAAATCTTTTTTCTTTTGCTCAATAAAAAAGCAGCATGTCGTTCTAAACTCTAATTTCCTTCCTTTCTTTACTGTACCGCCTCAAGCTTTACTTTTTCATCCGTCCAAAAACTTTTTATTTTTATTTTATATAATTTTGTTCTGTTTAAATTTTCCCAAACCACTCATTAAGGCACAAACTCCACACACAGTCCAATTAAATGCCACGTAAAGTAATCTCATAGAATCTTATTATTGTTATTAAACATTTTTTTTTTGTTTTACTGACATGAAACATATTTTTACCTCCCGTTCTTTATGGAATAGAGGGATGTCTTAGATGGTCGTAGACGAGAGAAAAAAAAGAAATATTAGCTACGGTTAGTAGTAAAAAGAATCGCATTTTCCGCGAAATAAAAAATTAAGAATTCATTTTTATAACACGATTTTAAATGGTTTTTCATGATTTTGAATTATTCCTACAAGACCCATACTTGTGCATTTAAAATAAGAGACGAGAATAAGGAACAGAAAAAAATTTCCCTCGGCATTCTTTTGCTTGGAAAGTGAAGAGATAAATGGGTTTGTGCATTGGGTCTAGGAATGAAAATTGGATTTAAAAGCGCATAAAATTTTAAAATTGTAAATTTTTGAAATGCTTTTGAAATCAAAGATGACAAATTGTGCATTTTTTTCAGAACTTCAACTTCTTTTTCACTAAGCGAATCCAGAAATTTTTTCAAGGGGGTTTAAAAAAATTTTAGGGAGGGTCCAAATGCCTTTTTACTTCAGAAACCCTAGAAAAATGAAGAAATTGTTCCTCGAAGGGGGGTCTGGGCCCCCTTGAACCCTCCCCTGCCAACGCCCCTGATTAGACTAAAGCCTTCTAATGTACAAAATTAATTTTTCAATATCAAACCTAGTAAATACAAACCGACAAAATGCATTAAATTCATCCATACTAACCAGATTAGCATTAACCAAAAGAATATTTTTTATTAAAGGAAATAATTAAAGTCCGTTGAAAGATGCTGAGGTATAAGAAAAATATATTAAATGAGACTTTTTTTTCTCTCTTTTGCCTTTATAATAAGCATCATTTCTGATGTCAATTTAAGGCCCATTAAAGTCCTTCCTTTATTCTTGGGGTGAATTGTAAATTTTTCATGTTTTCATTCCAAAAAAATCTTGTTCCTTATTTCAGCAAGCAACGAAATAAAAAGTAAATCTTATCACATTTCAGTTGATCTTGGTATCGTGCGATGAGAACGAGAGGGAGGCCAGTTAAGAAATAAAATAAAGATATTAATGTACATTCTTGCAATAACTCGAATGAGTTAACAAGAAATAACGAAGGCGAGCAGGCATAAAAAAATCGTGCATTTCGCCTGAGACATTCCGCACATTGTCTCCTCTCGTTTAATGACTTCATTTAGACTTTTTATCCCACTATATGCGATATAATCGATTCGTAAAAATATAAAACAATCGAAAAGAATCAATAGAATGTATTTTTCTTCCTCTTGTGCTTGGTTGGGTTGTGGTACGTAAGTGTAATTGCTGTGGTCAGATTTCATGCATAATAAATTTTGAGATAAATTTTTGGATACCGGAAATTAAAATTGCATCTAAGATTTGTGAAAATATTTCATAAAATCCTAAAAAATATTTTTGGTTGTAAGACTAATTTTAGAGGGTGTCAGAATTAGCCTTAAAAAACCCTAGCAAAAGGAACAAACTTCCCCTCAAAGGAGGTCAAGAACCCTTTCTAATGTGCTTCTTCAAAAAAATCTCTGAATATAGAAAAAAAAAGAAAATTTCGACCACTTTAATTCCTCCATAATGCCCACAATGGTCTTTTCTCGAGCACTTTCGGAATGTGGAAACAGCAACAAGATGATCTGTCTGTTAATTAGATTGTTTGCAATTACATTATTCTTTTCTCTCTTTCTTAATCTTCCTCCTTTTTTTCGCTATAAAAAGCACATAAGAATTGTATCTTACATACGACCTTTTTTCTCGTTTTGTTTGTTGGCTTGTTTATCCATTGCAGATAAAGTCACAATACAAAACAAAATTAACAGAAAAAAGAGTAAATTGAATAAATATTTGTATTATATGTTGCATATGAAGACAAAATAAGGAAAGAGACAATGGACATAAAAAAAATATTTTTTTCTTCTTCTTTATTTTCATTTTATCAATGCCATATTGAGGAGACTATAATAATTATTAATATTATTATATGTGAATAGAGATGTATAAGGTTAGCAAGTCATGAGAAAAAGAAGAGGGAAAATTGAATTGAATTGCATTTTCGATATTTCACCAGCGATAAGGAAAAAGAAGTCTGTGGGAAAATTGTGCTGTCGTCTCAATAGATGGAGTTAGTTGTCTGATGTCTGGATGACTTTGTAGATTTTTTAATGAAAATTTTGAAATTATCTATTTTTATTGTTTTTTTTTGAAGAGTTGGAGGATTAAGTTGGAAATGAAGAGTTGGAAAATTGAAACAATTAGCAGTTAAATCCCAAAAACCTGAATTTCCTTAAAATATTTATGAGGACCGTTCAGTTAATACGTTCGCCTTTTAAAGAGGAGGGGGGCCTAGGATTTTGTAACAAAAAAAAATTTTTACAAAAAACGTAACAAGGGTGACGGGCATAAAAATTCGTTTTTTGCGTAAAGTACTAAGTGAATGGCCCCTTAACCAAATCAAAATAAATCCTTCAAACCTTAACCATCAAGCATCAAAACATCCAAAATAAAATATCATCAGCATTTTAATTAGATTCCACTTCTCAACAGACATCATTTAAGAGAGAAAATTTCAATTAGAAAATTTTAGCGGCTTTTAGTCTATTTAACAACATTTTCATATATATTAGTGCAGAAGTGTGATAGAAGTGACAAAAGACAATAGGGACACAATTTTATCTAAGATAATTAAAATCACAGTGCGACGTGTTGATGTGTAATAAAAATTTTCTGTTTTTTGTTGCGATGCCATTTAGAAATCCAATTATGTGATGAACTTAAAATAACTACATGCAACATACTCAGTGGATGATGTTAATCTTGATATTTTTGTTCCTTTATTTTAGCCGTTTTTCCTTTCAAATTTTTGAATTAAATTAAATTGTAGAGTTTTTGTAATCAAGTTTTTGATGATTTGGATTTGTCGGGGTGTCTTAAGGACAGACTTAATTATTTTGAAAATTTCAAAAATATCACTTTCTGCAAAATATTAAAGACTTACCATTTTTTGAAACTTTAGTTATTTTAAATAAAGGGTTTGTTTGCATTAAAAAAAATAATTCTTTCCTAAAAATTCGAAATAATTGGCAACAAAAATTGCGTTCTTGACTTTTATCATCTCCACAATTATCCAACTTCCACAGCAATTTCAAGTGCCCAAGCAAGCCTGACATAGAATAAAGTTCAAATGTTTTACAATTTACATTTAAATAACTGCGTTTATATCCATTCAAAATTGAAGCTTGTTGAAAATTTTTTAATTATCTTTGCTTCGTTTAACTCGACAATTTAAGATAGAGCGCCATGTACGACATTGAAGAAAAATAATAAAAGGCAATAAAAAAAAAGAACTGAGCAATTTTTTCTCATTTAATGGAAATTAAAGTGATTTACATATTTTTTTCTCTCAACTTGCTGCCTTAGCTGCACAGCATGAAAGTAGTGTATTTATGTAGATTTTATAGATAAGTGGAAAATTGATCTTTTGAAATAGTTTTTTTCTTTTCTTATTCAGTTCCTTTTTGTTCAATGAATGTAATTTGAAGCAGTTTTGTTTGTTCAAAGCATTGATTTTATTCAAAGTCTGTAATTGCTGTATTTAGAAGATAATTTTACATTCATGATGTAATGGATTTATATGTAAATTTTTAACTATAATTAATGCATTTTTACAAAAATTATTTTCAAAATAAATCGACGTTATTAAAATTTAATTTAATTTTCATTAAAAATTGTAATCCTTTTGTGTAAACTAGGTTATTAATAGTAAATTCATTTTTCATAAAATTTCATCATCTTTTAACTTATTAAATCCAGATAGCACGCATCCAAAATGGGAAATGATAAATCTCTCTCCAGTTTCACCTTACACATTATTTACATCATGTTTATGAATTATTTGAATTTTAATAAACTCTTTTTATTCATTGTTCATCTTTCCATTCTCCTTTTTGAATTTTTTTTTTACATATAATTAAACCCAATTAATAATTTAAATTGTGTGTAAAATTCATTAAAAAAATTTTTTTCATTATTTTACGCAGACATATATGCGTATATAATAAATGACAATGTATGCAATAAAATGACAATAAAAAATTGCCAACCTTTTGTGTGGATCAGGCACCAGCCAGCAGAAATCCAAACAACTAAAAAATAAAGAGGGGAAAAGGAAATTCAACACTTCACACGAAAAGTGTATATGCCCATGTTACATAAAATAAAAAAAAATAAATTTAATGAATAGAAACAAAAGGCAAGACAATTTTATTAATTACAGTGTGTCCAAATTAGGACAGAAATCGTTATTTTTAAATGTGTGTTATCATATTTATTTTATTTTTTATTATGATTTAAAAATGAGGGTTGATGCTACATAAAGCATGAGGAGAAATTCAGTGTAAAGGAAATACGACCAACAACAGCACTCATCATCAAATTTAAATAGCACAGGAATATTCATAAACACGATTCTAATTGTAAATACGATATCACAATATTATTCTCAAACGGAGGATGATACTGACAATAAGAATGATGAGGATGATGATGATGATGATATGCTGGTAGGGATGAGGAGATGGATAGATGATGAGTTGTAAAGGATGTTAAATCATCGCTGTAAAAACCACACCACACATAATTCACCTTTCATATCTTCATGTGTTTACTTTCTTTTTAGTTTTTTTGCTGACAAGGCTTGAACTTTTCCGTTGGAGAGTTTAGAGAAGGTAGGTGAGTAGGTCTTTGCATGCCAAATTGTATTTTTGGAAATCTTTAAATTGCATTTTGAAAATTTAATCCTGCAGGATTGTCAGTTTTATAAATGATCCAGGAAAATCTCAAAAGACCTATTTCTGGACTTAGATTCCTAATTTTTAAGAACTTTGAAATATAAGTTTGAAAGCTAAACTTACTGTTTAATATTTTATTGCATAATTATTTTTTGAAATTTAAATTTTATTAATGAAGGATTGCATCATAAACTACAGTTCAAATTCTTAAAATCCTATCCATGTTTGGTGTCCACTACCCACAAACTTTATATTTCCTTGTCTAAATTTCAAATCCCAAATTCATTCCAAAATTCCACAGACACAATATCCCACCTTCATCTTCTCTCAAATATATCAAATCATGTGCTGAAACTAAGCCACTGTTGAGCACAAAAACAGCATAAAAAATGAAAAATTACCAAAATTAAAAATTTATTCTTTGAATGTGAGAAGTTGAAATGATAAATAATAATCGTTACCATGACTCCTTGCTCTTTTCACTCACTCTCATTCCCCACAATTGTCATCGAGACATTTTTTTATGTCACTAGCTAGCGGCTGCATGATGAATGACTGTGTATGTAAATGAAGAATTTAATTATTCATTTCGAAATAAAAAATTTGTTACTTATGATTATGATGAAGTCAGTTTGTTACATTAACTTAACATTTACTGAGAGGAATTGGATATAAAAAATTAAGGGAAGATTCAAGAAGAATTTTTTTTGATGTGGATGGAGGTTGAAATTGAAAAAAAAAATGTAATTTAATTTAATGATGTGTTTGGTTTACACACAACAATGGAAAATTAGGGAGAGATTAAAGATTCTAATCGTGTGTCAAAAGCGCATTTATATCTATAGATTTCGGCAAAATGCATTCAGCATTGATCGAAAAAAATTGTTCAAAGAAGATAAAATTAAGATTAACCGAATCAAGTCACGAAACAGATATGAATTCCTAAGAAATAAATTTCACACCCTCACATCATAAAACTTTGTATATGACTGACTGTATTATCATTACACGGTCACTTATTAAAAGCTATCATCATCAACATTGAATGAATTCTACATGCAATAATCAGACAATATTACGATGTGATTCCATAAAAATTTCTCATTTCATTTGCAATTGCTTTGATGATGGTGATAATAATTCTTGATTGTCCAATACTGTTTAATGTTGATGTTATGAACTGTTTGGAAATGTATCTAGTCATCAAAAAAATTTTGTGATGTTGATTTTTGAATGTTTACTGATGAGGCAGTGGCGCATTTTTTGATAAACATGGCAATCAATAAAAAATTAGCTTTTCAGGTGGTTAGTTTTAAAAGGCGTGGTTTGATAATTAATTTTTGAATTTTTCTGAATTTTAGTAAAATATTTCTAAAAATTCGAGTAAAAATTCCTAGCATCCCGTGGATCAATTCGCAAAAACATACTTTTCATCAATAAAAGTCATCACTCCCTTTCTCACATCATCAACATTTACAGTTTTATTTTTTTTTGCAACAGCAATTGCGATAAAAACGAGAAACGATACTTTTGCAAGCTGTAAGTCCATTTCATATTATGAGTTTTATTTTTATGATTGCCAATAAAGATTACTTAATAAAGTTAACTCATATCACATTGCTCACATGACATAGATTATGTCAGTAAATATGTGTATATCTCACATAATTGTTTATGTCATTTAGTCACACAAAATGAAATGAAAATATAGATTTTGTCATTTTCCACTTCCACTTTGAATTTCATGTGTGAAAATGATGAGAAATGAAAATTTTATTTCCTGATGATTTTATGTGAATTTCCGCAATCATTTAAGCAGAAATTTGATATTATAATGTTCATTTGAAGAAGATTAGGGACTAATATTATGTTTGTTATTGGTTTTTACATGATCATTTAATTTCTGTTTGCTTGGATGTAATTAAGCTTGATATTGTTCAAAATTAAGTTTGGATACCATTTAAAATTGAATTGCGCGTCTAATATACTTTTGTGCATTTTTACCAAAAACTTCGAATTGCGTTCTTGAATTTTATAATTAGACAGTAAATTCTAAGTATAGCAAATTCGAAGCAATCAAGTTTTTACATTTAAATCAACATCAATGATAATATTTAATCAGATTGCCAGCATATAACACATCCAATCTTATTAAAGTACAAATACCTTATCATCCAAACAGAAAATAATTTAAATTAAAATAATATATTTTTTCAAATTTTCACCTTTTCGCACTCATTGCATTTAGATTCACGTGTATAATGAAAGAATGAAAGAACATATATTGCTGTCAGATGAGCATATAATAACTCTAGAATAAATTAAATTTTAAGTGAAAATTGTTTCCATTCTTTGTACATCTACATGTGCATGTACTTACTTATGGCTCTATGAATATGTAAGATGAGCAAAAGAAATAAAAGTCTGAGTCGGGTGAAGATGAGAGGGGGAGGTAAAAAAGAAGATATGAGCATATAAAAAATGATAACGAAAAGGGTGTGAAATTTAATAATTTTTATTCCTTTATATTTTCATTTTGAGCACTTTTACAGGAAATTTTATGACATTTTGTCTTTTGCTGGCATTTTCTTTGTTTTTAATTAAAATAAATTAAGAATTTTATCAAAATTTTGTTCAACTAAAAAGTTAAATTTCTTTTGAAAAATTTTAACAAAAATCTCAAATTTCTATCAAATTTTAAAGTTTAATTAACATCGCAAAATGCGTCAATAAGCCGATTGAATTCACTAAAATTTTAAATATTTCATTCTCCTTCTTATTATGATCATAAAAAATAATAAAAGCAATAATAGGAATGAGGAGATAATATGAAGGGGTTATACCGAAAAAAATGAAAGAAATTTAAATTATAATTTTGCTATCTTTTGTTTTATTTCTCGCGCTCGATTTTCCGCTTATATAGACATTATTAAAATTTAATGTTCTCATCTGGAAGAATATTAAGTGCTACAAGCTCTGGATTAAATTTGTTTTGCGTCCTTAAAAAATATTTTTCTTTGCATTTTCTTTCCGTCTTTTACTTTTGAAATTAATTTCATTGTTTTGTGTATTTATTGCAGTTTTAGTTGCATCTACATCCAATTTATTTTCATCATTAACAATAATTAATGAAAATGTATAGATGACTATCATCAAATAATTATCGAACGTGATTTTATCTTACGAACAGATTCTTTTTCCTCTTTACTTTCAATACCAGCATATAAATGCTTTCTGGGCACGTAATAAATATCAAATATCTTTGATGTTTAATAATTGACAAATTTGAGGTTATTATCTCAAATAGAGCGCATTTTTGAGAAGGTTTAAATTTTTTTAAGCAATAAAATTTTAATTAATTTAAAATTTGGCGAAAATCCATTAATTTATTTAAAATTGAACTAAACTTTCCTTAAACTGTCCAATTTATAAAAAGTCAAAATGCTCTAAAATAACCCTCAATTTTAACATATTACGTACCAATCCATTTCCTTTCATATTACAAGAAAAAAAGTGATACGTGATAAAGAGTTTAAATTTGATTTGTGATGACAATATCAAGTGACGAGTACATTTTATCATAATTGTGCGGGTGTATGTTTATTATTTTTTGTGAATAAAGAAATATTCAATGAGGATATTTTGATATCTCAATAATATTATTAATGTATTAAAATCTAATGTAATGTAATACGAGGAACAACAAAAGAATAAAGAAAATATAATGAGAATGCATTGCAGCTGTATAATTGAGTATCAAAAAATAAACAATTGCCAAAATTGAAGTGATGATGTTTTTCATGTTTTTATGACAATCATAAAATATCTTCAATACTTATCTAAATTTTACATGTACACAAACATATTATAAGAGATGCTACTTACTTTGTCTTCATTCCTGTGCCGGGTCTCAGCTGTGAAAAGGAGCAGAGAAAAATTATGCCCTCTTAAATATTTCGGTTTTACACATTTTAGAAATTATTATTTTTTTTAGGTTCGAACAGCATGGAGGAAATTTTTTTAAAAATAATTTTGCGTTGAATTATTAATAATGGAAATGAGATGAAATAAATTTTTGCATCTTATGATATTTTATGTGGTGGGGTAGATAGAGGTGGGAAATGAGAAATTAAATTAAATAAAGTGGGATTCTAAATTTTGACTCAATGATGAATATTTACAAATATTTTTAAGACAGAACATTTTAGAGCTTTTGTGCCAGTTTTGTGTTCTGTTTCATTTTTTAAACAATTGCTTTGTAATTTTGTTTTAATAATCATGATTTTCAGTTCCGACCAAATTATATCTGAAATTTTTAAGAATCCAATTATCTATTACAAATTTATAGTTTTCTTCAACACAAAATTAAATTTTATTTAATATATACCAAAAAACAACATTTAGTAGAATTGAATGCGATCTTTAATTCAAAACAATTTTTAATCCATCAAGAATGTCTTTCAAACTCCTGCAAAAATAAATTTCTATTTACTTAGCATTTTCCTTTTGATAATTTCAAACAAGCCTCCTTCTAAATTCAAAAACAAACTGTGGACGTCAAGCGGCGACTACATTTTGATTGATATTTTAATTCACGAGGGATTCTAATGATTCTAATATCAAATTAAATTTGTAAGTTTGAAATTCATCGTCTGTTATTATTGCCATTTGGGATTTTGGATTGTCAACATGTGAGATTGATAGTGGAAATTATTATATATTCAATTTTTATTTCATTTATACATGTAAATGCTTATTATCACTGTGTGATGAGCAATTTACAGCTTTAAAAATTCTAACCTTAAAAAGGATTTTAGTGAAGTTTTTAAAGGATTAAAGAGCACAAACTATCCTTAAACTCAATAATAATATTGTCTAACCCAAAAATATTTAAAAATTTTTTATAAACCAGTCCAAGACATCAAACATAACCTTTCAACAACTCAACCCCCTTCCCATCTCAAAAAAATCATCATCTTCTTATACCCCCTATCGACTTTGTTCATTTTAAAAACAAATAAATGGAAAGAAAAAATTTACAAACATAAGGAACGTCATGAAAAAAAGGGAAATATGATGATGTTCTTATTTGCCTTACACCACCCAAAATAACATTAAAAATTGTCCTAATCAAATATCACTGTAAACGAGGACATTAAAAAAACAGGGAAGACGAAGAGCACGAATTAGCTATGTGAAATTTAAGAATCGGAACGAAATGAAACGAGAGACGAGGAGAAGAACACAAAAAAAATATCTCATGCTGCTCATGTCGACACTCACCCTATTGTGCAGACTTCAATCAATTATGACGTCATGAAAAAATTTCTTATAAGAAAAATTTTCAACTACAATCAAGGAAATATTTCGATTTACACATACTAGTATAGAATATTAAAACTCATTTTTGTATTAGAGAGATCCAAGGAGTAATCAATGATCATCAAAATTTTATTCATTTCATTAATATTTACACAAATTTTTATTTCGAGTATTTAAAATTGTGGGATTAAAATATTGAGCATTTTATGTTAAATTTTTATTATTATTATTAATTTTAATTATATTTATATGTACTTCAAAAAATTACGACTGTGACTAATGAGATTAATTCGACTTTGGACTAGAAATTTCACTTTCCTTGGTATCATTCGATCCGACATCCTTTGACCGTGGTTTCTCGTCATCACTCTTTTCATCATCCTTCGCCGCTGTCTTAATACTATTGTTGTTAATGTTGTTGTTTCCTGTTGAGATGTTGTTGTTGAACATTTTCTTGCTGTCTCGCAGAAATTCTGTGCGGGTTAAGAATAAGTTGTGTTTAATGAATTTTACGATTTTAAGCGTATTTTGTAGATTTTTGGGAAAAATTTTACAAATTCAAAAAAATGAAATTAAAAATAATTTTTCATAAATTTATTTAAACAGAATTTATTTCTATGTTCATTGGACGGAGTAGGTTATTTACAAGAAAAAATCTTAAAAATAATAAATTTATTTTAATTCTGAATTTAAATTATAATAAAATAATTCAGACTTTCAGACAAAATATTAGTCAAAAAATATCTCAACATACAAACATAAAAAAATTAAGCCTTCAATTCCTTTTATAAAAAAAAATATTAATCCACATCTATGTTTATTCACCTGCAAGTTTCTTCAACGTATCGGTTGTGCCAGATTTCTTGAGAATCTCTTCTAAACGATTATGTTTTTCGTATTCTTCTTCAATCTGCTTCTGCAATTTAAATCGATATTTTCGATCCCGATTGTATCGCTTTTGATATAAGACTGTAGTCAAATTAATATGTTGTGTGTGCAGCATCGACGACAACGAATGATGATGATGATGATGATGATGATGAAAGAGAAAAAAGGAAAAGTGAAAAAAATGAATTTTAATTTTTTTTTTTGTCATCCTCCATCAAAAAGCAAGACCACCTCATATTACGCAGTAGTTAGAATGAGGCAGACAAAATTTTTTTTCAGAGATCTATCGATTTTTTGCAACAGGTTTTTATGCTGCAAATTAGTTAGTTACCCGTAACCCGATCTCATTTATGTCTGCGAGACAAAAAATTGTATTTTTTATTTCAATTTCTAACGATTTTAGTTTGATAAAATGTGACATCTGAATTAATCTGATTTTATTTTCTGTGCAGTAACAGAAAAAATAAATCATATTGGATCATATTTGTGAGCTAGGTAAGGAGGAGATTGTTGTATCATAAAGCGCAATTTATTAATATTTCCCGAGAATTTGTTCAGTTATGAATGAAATTTGAGATTGAGAGTTGGATGAATATTTACTAGGAATTTTGAAAAATTAATATGCAGAGGTGTACAACCTGTGAGCTATGGTACTTTAAAAAGTTTTGTGAAGTTTTCAAACTTATTTCCGACAGTTTATGAATAAAATCTAAACTATTAAAACTTGATCTTAAAAAAGTTTCGCGTCACAAAGTTTTCCACCCCTGTCTAAATATAGTCAGCCAAGTTAGACAAGTAAATCTTTTAAAAAATCCGATTTCTCATCATCGTAAAAAAGTAGCTACAAATTAATAAGAAACCTACCTCTCAGCTTCTGCTCTTCCGACAATCGACGCTCCAAACTGCTGTTAATTTCACGTTCTCTCAAAGCATTCATCTTCAACTCGGCTATAATTAAAAAAGTATACAGAGAAAGGGGTAATAAATTAATATTTTCTACTACTTCACAACTACGTCTCTTTCTTTCATATTTTTATTTATTTATTTTTTTAATGTTTTTTATTCGATTCAATAACTCACGGTGCTTAATTTTATTCAGCAAAAAAAGAAAGAGAAACAGTTCTTATGAATTACTTATTGAGTTAGCGCTAGTAAATAGCATGTGCTTGGCGTTACGATTTTTTGAAATTGATAAATTAGTTAATTTCAATTTTTAATTTTTCTTAAATACCACCTTGTTGTGATGTCGATGGAATATGTAGGAGCTTGTGAAATAGATGAAGATTATTAACATTTTGAAGGTTTTTGTGAATGGAAATTGAATGAGTTTATTAAGGATAATTACTATTTGTTTTAATTGATTGTAATTTTTGTAATTGCAAAATTATGCTTGAAAATTTGTGGTAATGGTTAGTAATTGAAAAATTTTGTAGATCAGTTAGGGGTCGTTCACTTTTGAGGGGCCTGAGGATTTGAAAATTCTTAATTTTATCATTGCTTTGGTCACAAAATGTTCAAATAACCCTAACTAACTACACCATAGCACTATTTTATTGCACATAATGCATCATAATAACGAAAACATGAAAAAGTCATGCTCATTAATTTGTCAATGCTCGTCAATTTTGCAACGCATATAATTAAAAACATCTAAAGAATTTCCATCGTCTACAAAAATATTCATTTTTAAATAAGAAATTATCTCATTAGTTTCATCATTATTATTGTTATGACCGCCAAAAAGACTCATCTTTATGCTCGATTTGTAAGCATTGAACACAAACAAAAAGGTTAAAAAGCTTGAGATGAAATGGAAACTTATTCAAGTTCTCTTCATTCCGCCACGAGAAAGAAACATGAAATTATAAATTTCTTCAAATCATTCCGTGCAAGTGTATTATTACTCAACGCACTTAACAGGTGATTTCAACGAGGAAAAGCAATGGGAAACATGGCAATTGATAAATTACAATTAATTTCTTTCTCACATGTACTTGAAATATTTATGTAGCCATGCACATGTATTATTTATCATTTCGATGTGCTCGTTAATAATATTGACAATAATTTCGATTTTGAACAGAAATTCTTTTTGCTGTGTATAGCACAAGCTGATATTAACTCTTTATAATTTGTCCGACTGTCAATAAATATCGACGTGATTACAATTTTTCATCTTCTTACCTTTCTCAAAACTCAATTGTCTCTCCTGCTGTATGGAATTTTCCAATACAACTTTAAGCAATTCTTGTATATTTCTGAGTAAGATTTCTGTTGATGGGAATGCGATTGTTGGTGCGGGACGTGAAAAGTCGCGTGGATTATAATTCATCTTATTATTCATGCTGCCGAGTTGAGGTGTATGTGAACGCGATCGAGGTGAATTTTCGGACACTTCCATATCATCTGAACGTTCATCATGTGCTTCCATATTTTCTACACTCTCTGCACCCGGCGACGATGCATCATTTCGATGATTATATTCAGGTGATGTTGAACGTTCACGGTTCTTTGATAAATTTAAAATGGGACTTTCATTTGGTGTGCCATTTTCTGAATGTCGCCGTTTCTCATTCTCAAGATTCTCTTCAAGTTTTTCCTTTCGCAATCTACATAAATTTTTTATTCATGCACAATTTTTTTTCATTTCATTATTCCTTAATTTGAATTGCAAAAAAAATGAGATAAAAAATTTCTTACCTTTCAAGATTTTTAACGAAACTTTCATAGGAAGCACTGCATGTCTCCCACAAATTTGGTCGATGTAAATTTGCAAGATTTGAATTTTTATTGTTATTTTCTTCAATTGCTCTTTGCAAATGTTGTGCTTGTAATTCTTGCCCCATAATTGCATTTGATTGTGCTAATCGATGTTGATTCATTTGCATAAATTGTATGTGATTCAAATGCATTGCAGATGGATTATAATCACTGGGTAGAGATGGGTATTTCGATTTACCTGAACACATTCAATGGAAATGAAAATGTAAGAGGAAAAAAATGTTAATAATGAATTGGAAATATGCAACGAATGATGATTGCCATGAAGGAATGAATTTTTTATTGATGGTAAATTAATAAAGTTGCTGTTGAATGGAAATCGGGATGCTTTGAAAGAGTTTTTCGAAGAATATTGAGCAGTTTTTAATTTTTTGGGTTAAATCTTCAGTTTAAGGACATTTTAGTGACTTTTCCTTATTTTGTGACATTTGTATCTTCCATTTAATTTAAAGTTGCTAAATTTTTATTTGGAAATAACTGAAAATAATTTTTCTCAAAATTTAAATATCAAAATTTTCAGTTACAAATTTTTGATACCTTTATAAAAAATTAATGGATTAAGAATGCTTTAAAAGATATTTAAAAAATAAAATAAAAATTTCCAAAAAAATATCAGATCATGTTCCAAGTAAACAACCCAACCAACCAACAATTCAAAATATTCACATCAGTGAATCATCAACCATAACATAACAATTTTTGAATTCCATTCGTCTTTATTTAATTGACCACCAATGAACATTAAATAAAATATGGCAGAGAGACATGGCAATAATTTGCAAGCACAAAAGATGACTGCTTACCATTTCCGTCCTCTTGTGTTGTATCACTATTTGATTCTTTATCATCTAATCGATATTTCTTTCCATGTTCAGGCTCATCATCATTGTAGTCATCAAAGGGAAGACCTTGCTTTGGCGGTCGTCCTCGTCTATTGCTATTTTTATATAATAAGCATACACATAAATTATTGAGAGTTGAAGAAAAAAAAAATATTGTAAAATTTTATTAACGATAATTTTTCTTGATTGACGTTGATGATGATTTTTTCTTTTTTGTATTTTCATGTTAAGGTTAGACTTGAAGTTTGTTATTAGAAGTTTTAAATTTTTACGAGGAAATTTTTCATTTTCTTCTTCTGTGTGTTTAGCACGAGATTTTTAATTTGAATGTTCAGCGTAAATTTATGTGAATTAAATTGGAAAAATGTTAAAGCAACTATTTGTGTTATTTTGATTGCAGTTCAGAACTTAATATAATTAGCTTGTATTGTGCACAATCGTGTGTAATTTCAGAAATGAAAAAAATATTATTTTACAGTTTAATCGACAGCAAATCAATTTTTCATGTTAGCATTGGACTTGCTTATTAAACTAATCTTATGGTTATTTTATGTATGCAAAATTGACTAATTATGCAGTTTGACATCAGTTTACTCTACTTCAAGTGTCTATATAAAGGGTTTTCGAAGTCTCGGTTTCGATTTCGGCATCAAGAATCCTTAGTCTATATCAACCAAAGTGGTAGCAAACCTATTTTAGATCGCGGCACCAAAACCAAACAAATCATAAAATTTATTGATTTTTCTACGTCTAGCGTGCCGCAGAACACCAGTTGGTCATCACTGGTCTATATTGCAAAAAATAATTAAGAATTAATAATGCATTAATCGAAATACTTAAGTTCAAACTCAAACTATAAAAGGAATTAATTATCCAAATAATTTTCTTTCTTTTAATGAATTTAAATTTTCTCAAAGTGGTTATGGGTTGTTGATTTAAATAAATCTTGTAATATTTTTTCCCTTCTTCACTTAGATCCAATTTTTATGTAAATGTTGTTTGTACACCATAAATTAATTAGAGAAAATGAAATTTTAATTATCAAGTTTCCCTCATTTAAGTTACTTTTCAAATTCTATCCATTTCTTCTCTTTTTTTTTAAAAAAAAAGATAGACTCATAATAAAATTTTATTATTAAAAAAGGCAAGAAATTGTTTGATCGATAAAAGGCATTTTTTCTCCTTTTTTTCATGAGGGAGAATAAGAATGTAATGAAGAAGAAGAAACTGAGTGATGAACAGCACTGAAGAAATTCTATTTCATGCAATTAATTATTACAAAGACTTACTTTTCATTTGGCTTCACCGACAAGCATCTGTAAACGAAATGAAATGAGTTGGTATTAATAAAATGCTGTTAAGGCACAAAATCTCTGCTCTTGTTTTTTTTTTTTTATCTCATAAGGATGACCTTGACCCCATGAAAAATGTTTCATATATATACTTAAAAGAAATTATATTTATGTACGGTACGAGAGATACGTGCGTACTTAAATAATTTCAACAACTGATGATGAGGGTGAATGACTTTTTGAAAATAAAAAAAAATCAAATTTTCCCTCAAAAAATTAAAAATCACAAAATTTTCCGGAAAAATCTCGCACACAATTTTCTGGACACAAAAATCTCACACAATTTAAATTGTTGTCCCTCTTTTAATATTTGTAATCCTCATGGATTTTTCATGATATTATTTAGTTTTTGGGGTTATATATTTTTTTCCTGTGGTCAAACAGCGCGAAAGGATAAGAGTAATAGCAACAACCACCCTTTTGTGAACAAATTTTCCTCTCTTTTTTCACATAATAAGTCATAGTTAGGGTGTGTTGCTAAATAAATATCAACAGCAATTGCAACAATAAATAAATGAAAAGAAGGGAAAAATTGTCTCGAAAATCGAAAAGTGGGAAAAAATTTCAAAGTTTTCTTTACCTTGCTTGTGTGCAGTCCCGGTATAGAATATCAAAATGCTTACTCGACAATAATTTACATCGATTTACGCCTGGTTGCAATGCTAATGAATGATAAAGAGAAGGAAATGTGGTTTTGATGGATTAATTTTATTTTAAGGAATTGAGATTTAAATAATTATTTTGAATTTTTTAGGTAAAAAAATTATTTGAAAATTTTCTTAAATTTTTGGTTTTGCTTTAAAATGAATTTAAAAAAAATTTAAATTATTAAAAATTATGAATTCATCTGCATAATTTAAGAATTTGAGTTGTCAAAAAGTTTTTAAAAACTGTTATTAATCTTGGAAATCTAAGAATTAGAGGTGAAGTTAAAGGTTCAATTCTTACAAAAATCAGTAATTCAAGTTTTTAGATTAATCTTCTTTATTTTCTAAACTGAAATTTTAGTCTTCTAGTAAGCCTGCTGAAGGTGCAGACCAAATAGAACATTCATAAAATATCTGAAAAATATTAGCTTTTCATAATATAAATGTACACAACCTCCTCAACAATTAACGATTCCATAAATTTACTCATTACACAAGATTTAAATTCCAAAAGCTAATTAAAATTCCCAAAAAATCTTCACCTCAGCAAACTATTCACAGTGCTAATCCAAACAGCCATTAATTCCCCACAAAAGAATGTGAAAATCTTTACAGAAAATCGCACACACACACAAATCATAATAATCATCATCAACTCACCACCAAGTCCTCGAAGTAATCGGATTTGTTCAACTGTACAAACTAATGGTGTTATATCCAAACGTTTCAACTTTGAATGAACTATTAACATGTGTTTTGATTTTTTTGATTCGTGGGAAGAAAGTAATGTGAAAAAAGAGAGAAAAGAGTTAAAGATCTTTGTATTAATTGTGGTTCTTATTTTTCATGTGTTTAGTGATGAAAATTTTTAAATTATATTTTAAAAAATTTTTGGATTCATGATTTTTAAGAAATCTTTTTTCCAATTGCAAATCTTTAAAAGTTTGCTAGAATCTACAATGCAGTGAGAGTTTTGAAATTTAAGAAAAATTTAATAAAATCCAATTTTTACATGAAAAAAAATAATAAAATTAAAAATTTAGCTTTAAAATTTAAAAACGAATGGGAAAAAGTTGCCAGCATCAACAAAAGAAGCCGAACATAGAATTTTCCAGCACATCTCATCACTGCATTCTGTATGAAGTACAAAAGATTCTGTACATTCATATAAAAGTTAATCATAAACACAATGTAATTGATTGATGTACTTAAATAACCTGTGTGCAGTCCTCCCACCAAATTTTTGAGAAACAAGTCAAATGCCTGTGGCAGACATAACATCGTTTCACCTCCAATGATGAATGCAGCCACTTTCTGTCCACGATATTCGACAATTTTGCATTCATTCTCGGTTGGATCGGAGGGAACAAAGGACGGTTGTGTATTGTAAGTGCGTGTTGGTGGATGATCATGATGATGATGATGAGCAGCAGTAGTCATGAGATCAAGTGGACTAGCATGATGCATGAATGAGTTTAATAGTCCCAAACCGTGATGCGGCGGTAAAGGAAGACGTTGATTCATCATTGGTAACATTTTATTTTTCTACTGAACTTAAATTTTTTTTTTGAAATTTACTTTCTCACTTCACTTTAATTTTCTATTTATTTAATAGATTGTCACTTAAATTAGGTTCATTTTTCTAATTCTTTATCTTTTTTGACTAATTTATTTAAAGTTCACTGTAAAATAAAATAAAACAAACATTTTAGAATGTTTTCTTCGAGATTTTTTTTAAATTTAGGTACAGTAGCGGCCAAAAGTATCCGGACAAGAGGTTTTTTAAGCATAACTTTTTAACGGAGCAACCAAAATTAATGAAATTTTCACCATTTGTAGCTTATAATAATTGCTATCGAAATATGTAAACAGTTTTTCCAAGTTACCAGGGAAAATTGCTTTTCATTTGGAAAAACCATTTTTGCATTGGACAAAAGTATCCGGACAAAAGTTGAAAATTGTTTTTAATGTTTTAGTTATAGTTATAAAATGAGAATTATATAACAAATATTAACATTTATAATGAGGAAAATTTTGATATATAAATACTAATGGAAATCTTAAGGAAACTCGAGATATAGGTTAGGGAAATAAAGAGGAAAATTTTTGCATTTTTCATATAAATTATTAATAATTGAAACAAAATTTAATTTTTTCTTGTTTTCCTTGTATTCTCTAATAAATAAGCTTTAATTTGATATATAATTTGTATACAAATTAGCTTAAAGTCATACGTTATCGAAATTTTTTTTAAAAAAAGTGAGCAAATTACACGCAATGACTTTATTTTATGGCCATAACTTTCAAAAATTCCAGTGAACTTATTTGTTTTTGTTCATTTTCGTATTCTTTGTAATCGTACGATCATTTTGATATATAATTTGTCTATATTTAGCTAAGGTTTAGACTGTTTAAGTTAGGAATAGATGAAAATTATTTAATCATTCAATATTCTCTAAGGAAAGCTAAAGCTTTTTAAGACTTTGAATGTTTTCCTAACTTAAACAGTCTAAATCTTAGCTAAATATAGACAAATTATATATCAAAATGATCGTACAATTACAAAGAATACGAAAATGAACAAAAACAAATAAGTTCACTGGAATTTTTGAAAGTTATGGCCATAAAATAAAGTCATTGCGTGTAATTTGCTTACTTTTTTTAAAAAAAATTTCGATAACGTATGACTTTAAACTAATTTGTATACAAATTATATATCAAATTAAAGCTTATTTATTAGAGAATACAAGGAAAACAAGAAAAAATTAAATTTTGTTTCAATTATTAATAATTTATATGAAAAATGCAAAAATTTTCCTCTTTATTTCCCTAACCTATATCTCGAGTTTCCTTAAGATTTCCATTAGTATTTATATATCAAAATTTTCCTCATTATAAATGTTAATATTTGTTATATAATTCTCATTTTATAACTATAACTAAAACATTAAAAACAATTTTCAACTTTTGTCCGGATACTTTTGTCCAATGCAAAAATGGTTTTTCCAAATGAAAAGCAATTTTCCCTGGTAACTTGGAAAAACTGTTTACATATTTCGATAGCAATTATTATAAGCTACAAATGGTGAAAATTTCATTAATTTTGGTTGCTCCGTTAAAAAGTTATGCTTAAAAAACCTCTTGTCCGGATACTTTTGGCCGCTACTGTATTTGGAAATTTTATGATGAAAAATGAAAACTTTTCTGCTCTAAAACTTTTAAATAAAATAATTTTTTTTGGATTAAATAAATTTTTTAAAAAATATTCAACTTCTTTAGAATTTATTTTTATATAATTTTTATTTATTTATAAAGTTGAATTGATTTTTTTAGAATTAAAAAGATTTTCAAATGTAGACAAGTTATTTGACTTAATAATTTAACTAATAACTTTTTCAAAAGTTTTTTTGAATCAAAAAATTCTTTTAATAATTTAAAAAAAAAATAATAATTTGATTTTGATCAATTCTTTTGAAAAATTTTAAACAATTTTCTGAAATTTTCTACAATTTTAAAAGTTTAAACAATATTTATATATGTCTTCATATGAGAAAAATGGCCGTTATTTTTTTTCAAATTTTTGAAAAATTCACTAACACTATCAAATTTTCAGTACAAAAAACTGAGCAACTCAACTGAGCTATGGTCGGCGTTTGGTCGATGCTCAGTTGTATGAAGACATATAAATATATTGAGTTTAAACTTTTTCAAATTTTGAATATTTTCATGAACGAATAAATTTTTTCAAACATAAAAAATATTCATTTCTCAAAAAATGAGCAATTTAAAAAAAATTAATGTTTAAATATTAAAACTTTGAACCGTAAAATTATTCTATTTTGAATTATTTTTTTTTAATTCCTTTGAATTCCATTTGAAATCACTTCAACTTTTTAATTTCTTTGAAAAATTTTCATTTATCATTTCACAAAATGTCAATTTATTGTTCAATTAAACATGAATTTTAGCGTACTTAAAATCATTAAGAATTACTGATCGTTGCAAACGAAAATAATTTTCTTGACTATAAAATTTGAAATAATTTTTTTTTATTCCTTCCAATCTACTTTTATGTTAGTTGCACTACTTAGTTGCTCATTAATAAAAACACTTTTTCAGTACACTTATTTTTTTCTTCTTATTATTCATTTATTTATTTCACTTTATTTATTTTTTATTTATCGCTCATTCGCTCGCCACTGTGCAATTCATTCAATCACTATGCTGCACAAACACATATTTGAGAAATGAGTTGTTTTTTATACTGCATTAAAAAAGTTAGTGTTATAAAATATTATTATAAAAAAGAGCCAGCAAAACAGCAAAGCAGCAACAGCAGATTGTTAATTTAAATTTCTTGTCTCGACGTTATTATTATTATTATGTGTATATATAATAATTTTTGTTCATACACATCACCTTCAAACAACAGTCACACGAATAATAAAATTTTCTCTTACACACAGAGCGGCAGAGAACAGAAATGCTCTGAATTGTGAGCAATGAGCAATAAGAAAGGAAAGAAAAAAGAACGAAAAACGAACAGCAAACATGCAGACATACAAAAATGATTTTTTTTAAAACATACACAAAACGAGAATGCGAGAGAGAGAGAAACAGACAGGGCGGCAGGAATGAGTGAATTTTCCCTTCGTACTTATATTTAGTGCCATCGCCGTTACAATTGGAATTGAGAATTTTTATTTGTGATCCTTGTTCAACTTTCAGTTAAGTTTGTGATTTCATACTAAAGCATTGAAATTTCCTCAAGCCAAGCAAGAATAACTACAGCAGCAGGAGCAATAGCAAAAATAGAAAAAAAAGCTTTTATTGCTGGATTTTTCTCTCTCTCATAGTTCAACTGCGAACATACAAACATACAAACAAATTCATATTTTTTATTTTCATCTGTTTTTACATTCACACAATTTTCACATTCACATACATGAATTCTCTCTACTTTTGCTTCTGCTGCTGCTTGCTTGCCTGCCTGTCGTCTATACTCACCGAACAGCAGAAAAAAATGAGAAAAGAAAGAACGAAAAAACAACAAATTTTTTTGTGAACGAATCAGAATACATATTGAAACTGAAATGAAAATATAAAATAAGGTGTGGATTTCGAGCAATTCATTTCCATTTCGAATGTTTGTTGTATTGGTTAAGGATTGCTTTGCGCCGTTTCTGTCGTTATTTTTTTGTGTATATATATTTTATTTCTGTTTCATTCTCCCCCTCAAGCACTCTCACAAATTTCTCTCGAAAAAGATTCTCTCGGATAAAGCAGCAGCAGCTAGTAAGAAGGAACAAAAAATTCGTGTTTCAAAAGAATCAACTTCGGGATTTTTATTTCTTTTCTTCAATTGCTATCGTCTTCTTCTTTCAGTCGCACTCAAGTCGATGATCAAAAATTATTTTCTTTTTTTCGTTCCTTCTGTTGAGCTTCAAATGCTTTCCTGTTTAATGAAAATTTCTTTCCATTTTTATATCAATGTGTGTTTATACAAAAAATAAGTGAAATTTCTCCACACAGTTCTGTTATCATTTTGCTGAAATCATGCGCTGTTTTTTCACATTTCTGACTGTAAGTGAGAGAGATGTACCGAAAATAAGAAGTAAAATAAAAAAAAGGTTTTCTTTTTCATATCTAAATATGTACATACGTATGTACATATAAAAAAGTCATGAAGAAATTTGCGATTTGGTATTGAGTGGGTGAGTGTCACCTCACACCTTATTTTTTTTCCTTTTTATATTTGGTGCCTAGCCCTGTATGCTGTGTATTGTGAGGCACCACTCAAGGCGGAGTTATTATTGTTATTGAATTTGTGCCACTCAACATTTCTGTCTTTTTTCTCGTTTTTCATTTCAATTCCGAATACAGAAAAAAAAAAATATTTTTCGTGTGAATATTTTTTCTTTCTCAAATATAAAATTTCTTCTCTCGTTTTGTTGCTGATTGTGGAGAAAAAATGGGGGTAGAATTTCTTTTTTTTTTGCAGGTTTATTGCCATTGGATGTAGAAATGAAAAGAAATTCTTACGATATTCTTTTGCATGTGGAAGGTATAAGCTAACATAAATGACGATTTCATTTGTTGGCTTAATGTCAATATATCCAGTTCCGTTTCAGCTCCCACAGATTTTTTGATTTCTTGGTTAAAATGGAATTCAAATTCATGGAGGTCTTTTATTTACATTATTTTATTTTTTTGACACAATAGACATTGTCTGTATGCTAATTTTTTGGCAGTTTTGAATTTTTTGAGATTCTGATTCATATTTTGTTGGCATGTATTTGAAATTTTGTCACATTAATAAGACGAAGTTATTGAAATTATGACTGTAAATGAGCATTCCAAAAATGTTCTGAATTTAAAAGAGAAAATAAATAAATTTAACTTTAAAAAGGAATTGAAAGCAAAAACGAATTTTAAATGAATTTTAAAAAAAAAAAAAAAAAAAAAAAAAAAAAAAAAAAAAAAAAAAATTTTTTTTTTGAAAACATTTTTTGAAAATCTATTTTTTTTCTAAAATTTACCTCCTATTTAGAATAATATTTTTGTCATTTGGATGAGATATCTCATCCATAGAAAATTACCAGCATTTGTTGATCATTTAAAAAAGCTTTAAAAATACACAGTGCCTCTCAAAAAATTTTAATTAACAATATTTTTAATGATGTGTTCAACAATTTTCATGAATGTAAAATGGAGATCATGATAACGATGATAACAATGGCGTTATGGCTTCTGCAATCGACGTGATAATAGGCTTCATGTGATTGCACAAATATTTATGAAATAACAATGATAAAGTCATAATTAGAGCTGTTAATTCACTGATGAAGTTTGTTTTTTAAAAATAATTTTAATCCAATGATTGTAATGTGAGTAATCTGACTATATGGGGGCTCTTTAACAGGATGGACAATGGATGAAGAGCAAATTTGATTAAAATTCTAAAACTTTAAAAAAATCATTCAAACATAAAATAAAGCACATCACGACACTACTTATATCATTAATAATTCCCCATCAACCTTGAACAGCCAACACCTGAAATACTAATAAATGATTATTAATAATTCATCTCATTTTGAATTGTTACTTAAATTTCATTAAAAAATATATAATGTTTCTTTAAACAAGTTTTAAAATTTCATGTTTATCTCCGTGTGCCTTATACCTTTCTGTACGAGGAAGCACGAAAAAGTTTTAATCGAGATTCGATAGAAATAAATCTTTATAACATCTCGAATAGAAAGAAAAAAATAATTTATTTAACCTAATTAATTTTAAAAGTTCAAATAATTGAACTGAATTTCTTATCGAGAATTTCAATTTTTATTCTCTCATATACCAAAAATTGCTTCCATCCTCCAACCAACTTCAAGAAAAAGTTTTCTTTTATTTTGTGTATTCAAAAGTAAAGTCACAGAAGATCTCCCCCAGAAAAAAATAACAAGCGATTGTGGTATAAATTAATAATCTTTGTGAGTTTTTCGAGCCGAATTTTTTATCAGAATCAGAAGCGCGAGAAGAAGCAACAAAAAATAGCTATAGAAAGAAAAGTCTTTGAACAAAAAAAAATCCTCTTTATATAAATTTAATTGAAAAAGTTGGCAGAAACTTTTTTTTTATTTCTCAGCTTTCAAAATATGTTCACAGAAAAGGAAAAAGAAACGACCAAATGGAACAAAAAGAAGGAATAAAACATGTCTAAAGTATAGATGGAAAGAAAATGTGTGATGAGCACACGAATGTCCTGGAATTTCGAAATTCGAAAATGATGGAGGGGAAATTGTCTCATCATCTCTGAGTATTTATGTTGTATGTGGGTTATGAGATGTTTTGTGCGAGCTGATGAATCCCTTAAATTGAGGAAGATTTTAACTTTTATTTTTGAATTCTTTTTGACTTGATGATAATTTTTAGAATTTTTTAGAATCAGTAAATTTTGTTAATTTTTATTTAAGTTTTTTTTAAAAAAAATTTCTACTCACTTATTTTTTTTTTCAAATTTCAAGCATATTTCACTCATTTTTTTTTTTTAATTTTATTTACAAAAAATTTTTTTTACAATTTAAAAGTAGTTTTTGATTTTTCAAGTTTAATTTATAATTTTTGAACCTTTTACAAGTTGTACTTTTAAAACATTCAATTTTTAAAAAAAACTTTTGAAATTTTAAATTCTTATTAAAATTTTGAAGATTTTTACATATTTTTTCAAGTTTTACAATTTTTCTAATTTCTAGCAACAAAAACTATAAAATTCAAATTAAAAATCGAAAACTAAAAATTTTAGAAACAAAAAAAAATTAAATCATAACAAAAAATAAATCGTATCAATTCCAAAAATCATTAAATTTAAAAAAATCCAACATAAAATCGGAATGCATGCAAAAAAGTACAAAAAACCTCCTTCATCATAAAATTCCACAACAAAATGATAAAATAACATAAAATTTTATTAAAATTGCTGAGCATAAATTATATTTGCAGCATGGAATGCAAAATTATATGTTTTTGTATGTCTCTCATTTGAATTTTTCTTATGCTGACTTTCCTTTTGGCATATTCTTCGAACTAAACTAAAAGTTTCTCCTTCTTCTTTTTCATATTTTTTTCCATTCCGTACAGCGAACAAACATGAAGAATAATAATAACTTTGATATTTATTTTATTCAAATTAAACTTTTTTTGTGTTCTGTGTATCTTCATATATACATACATTCAATTTCTTGTGTGTCAATTCACAAACAAATTCCACATAAAATATCATGAAGAGTAGTAAAAAAACCGGAAATCTCTCTTCGTTCTGTAGCTCCGCCTTTATATTAATGTATGTATGAGGCAACAGAAGAAATAAAAAAAAGTATGGGTGATGGTATGAGGTAGCTCTCACAATCACACAAACACACGCCCACTCAAAACGAACAGCAATTTTTTTGATATTATTTTTCTACTGTTTGTGAATTTGATTGCGATTTTGCTATTTTTGTACGATTTCATGAGAACTTTTTTTTTCTCTCCGATTGCTGTTGCTACTGCTGAATATACGTATATATATCCCCTGTAAAATGTTGTATGGATTGTGGAGCGCATGACTTTATTCACATTGGCCTCAAAAATTGAACAGAAAAAAAAAATTTTTCAAGTGAGAGAGAAAATTATACTCGTACAAAAATAATAATAATAATCCTTAACCAATACAACAAACATTCGAAATGGAAATGAATTGCTCGAAATCCACACCTTATTTTATATTTTCATTTCAGTTTCAATATGTATTCTGATTCGTTCACAAAAAAAATTGTTGTTTTTTTTTCGTTCTTTCTTTTCTCATTTTTTTCTGCTGTTCGGTGAGTATAGACGACAGGCAGGCAAGCAAGCAGCAGCAGAAGCAAAAGTAGAGAGAATTCATGTATGTGAATGTGAAAATTGTGTGAATGTAAAAACAGATGAAAATAAAAAATATGAATTTGTTTGTATGTTTGTATGTTCGCAGTTGAATTGTGAGAGAGAGAAAATCCAGCAATAAAAGCTTTTTTCTATTTTTGCTATTGCTCCTGCTGCTGTTGTTATTCTTGCTTGGCTTGAGGAAATTTCAATGCTTTAGTATGAAATCACAAACTTAACTGAAAGTTGAACAAGGATCACAAATAAAAATTCTCAATTCCAATTGTAACGGCAATGGCACTAAATATAAGTACGAAGGGAAAATTCACTCATTCCTGCCGCCCTGTCTGTTTCTCTCTCTCTCGCATTCTCGTTTTGTGTATGTTTAAAAAAAATCATTTTTGTATGTCTGCATGTTTGCTGTTCGTTTTTCGTTCTTTTTTCTTTCCTTTCTTATTGCTCATTGCTCACAATTCAGAGCATTTCTGTTCTCTGCCGCTCTGTGTGTAAGAGAAAATTTTATTATTCGTGTGACTGTTGTATGAAGGTGATGTGTACAATTCATACCTTATTTTTTTGCTCTGCTATTTAATTTTTTTTTCTTCTCTTTCGTTCGATGTCGATTTCGATTCGTTTCAATTGTATATGTTAATGGATGTACAAACATCATCCACCGTTGATCGTATCGGGTGTAGAGTATATTTAGTGTGTAAGCGGGCACAACATGTAGCGCAAATTGAGAAACAGAAAAAGAGAGAGAGAAAAGCAGAAATAAAAAAGAAATATATACGAATCGGAATATATCTTTAACTAAATAAAAAATAATTTTTTTTCTTTCATTTCAATTTTCAATTCGTATTGAGTATTGCAATCGCAGTTTGTGTCGTGTTCGGTTCGGTTCGAGGAGAACATTTTTTTTTGCGCGTTGCATTTTTATTCATGAGAATTATTAACAGCAAAGAAAAAAAATTATTGAACAATTTCTCGATTTATCGTAAACCACAAAATGAATTCTAATCGAAAAAGTTTTGCTGAGTGAAACAAATTAAAACTTGAGAATTTTTGTGTGTGCAAAAAAAAATTATTAAAAATTATTTTAAGAATTTTTTAAAAACAAATAAGCAAATTGTTTGTGAATTTTTAAACAGACAATTTTAAAAAGATTTTTGTGAGTGTAAAAAGTATTTTTTAATTTTGTGCAAATTATTTTGTGATTTAAAAACTATAAGAGCATTGAAAAAGAATCAAAATAAAACAATTTGAGTCATATTTAAAAAAATTACTTGGTTTTCATAAAACATCAATTTAACAGCAAAATAGCAACGGCTTTTACCAATTTTTTGTTTTAAAATATTGAAGCTCATTTGACAGTTAAAAATGTATTAATTTAAGAATTTTTATTTTTCAATACAGAATGAAATAAAATTTTTTTGAAAAATTGAAAAAATTAAAATTTGTGCAAAAAAAAAGTTTAAAATAAAAAACAATTAAAAGAAGTAAGTGATTATGAGTATGGATTCAGCGATGGATTCGCTATCGACAACAAGTGATCATAGTATTGCATCGTCAAACGAATCAGTTCATAACATGCGAAGTCGTTCACCGCTTCGCAATGACTCAGGACATCACAGCTCGCGTCCAAATTCACATGACAAGACAAGAACACCAACGCCTGGCTCACCAATGCCATTTTCGCAGAGAGACTTTAGATCGTTACGTGACGGACCACATAGTCCACTCACAAGTGGCGGTCCACAAATGCTTCCAATGCCACATCCATTAAGTCCACCACAAGTGTCAACGCCAAGTAATTTGATGGGAATGCAAACACGAATGGCACAAAGTTTATCGCATTTGCCACCACACGGTCTGGGACTTTTGAATTCATTTATGCATCATGCTAGTCCTCTTGATCTTATGGCTGCCGCACATCATCATGTACCGCCTCGTTCATACAACAGCCCACCACCAATAAGCAGTTCCGATCCAACAGCAAACGAATGTAAATTAGTTGACTATCGTGGTCAAAAAGTTGCTGCATTTATGATTCAGGGCGAGACAATGTTATGTCTACCGCAAGCATTTGAGTTATTCTTAAAGCATCTTGTTGGTGGACTTCATACTGTTTACACAAAATTGAAGCGATTAGATATTGTGCCATTAGTTTGTAATGTTGAACAAGTGAGAATTTTACGTGGACTTGGTGCAATTCAACCCGGTGTTAATCGATGTAAATTATTAGCGTGTAAGGACTTTGACATCTTGTACAGGGATTGCACAACTGCCAGGTATGTGGAAATTTTTTTATGTTTATTGTTTGTGGAATTTTTTGTGTCTATTTTGAATTTTTTTTCTTTTTTGTTTGGCTGTTCATATTTTTTGTGATTTATTGTTTAATTTGTGATAATTTTTTTAAGTACCTTTTTAAATTTGATGTAAATTAATTGATATGAATTTTTAAAATCAATGAAAAAATTAATTTCACTTAAAATATGGAACGTTTCAATAAACTTAGTGATCGTTTTAACATTTTCTAACAATGAATGATTTTGTTTGAATATTTTTAATTTTTTTTTTTCATTCTAAATGCTTCTAAATTTTTTGAGTTTGCGCTTTTGAGTTTTCAAATAGTCGTCATCAACAAAAAAAAATCAAAATATCATAAAACATAAAAATAGCGTTAAGGTTATAAATTTTTAATTTAAAAAATTAGCCGATTTCAAAGATTTTAAAATTTTAAGTCTTTTAATTTTAAAAATTTGAAACATTTTATAAAAATCTTTTCCTAAACGAAACAAAAAGCTCTCAAAAATATGCATACCCCAACATGTTAGTGTGTTAGGCATCACAAATAAAAAAAATCTTTAAAAAAAGATGTTTTCGCTAGTGAAGCATAAAAATTAATCGATGCCAATAGCAACGATGTTGACTAAGAAGAAGAAGGCAAAAAAAGTAAAAATTAAATGATGCGGTGAAAGGAAAAAAATTAATAATCGTGAATTAAACAAATTAAAGCAAATTGATTAAGCGGAATGAAGAGCTGAAATAAATGAGTAACTGTGAAAAGTATTTTGATTCGCTTCCACATATATTTTAAATCAAAAGCTTGTGTAGTTTCATGAACGAATGATTTGTTATTGTGACTTTATTTTTTAACAACAAAAAAAAAATTGATAATGTTAATGAATGTGTACAGAGACATGCGATTTGATATGCATTATTGGAAAAATTAATCAGTTTTGAATGTTTGTATATTCGTAGATTTTCAAATTCTAATTACAAGTTAATTTCTTTCTAATTATCAGTAATTATTGTTTTTATTTTCAACATTTTTTGCCAATTTTAAAATTTTTTGTGTACGGGAAGTAAGTTTGATTAATACGTGTAATAATGTGAAAAAATTTTTATCATTACCTTTCAAGATTCTTTCAAAATTTAACCGAATTAAGCTTGTCACATTTTTCATACTATATTCCTAAACATTTATCACAACTCATCCCCCTAAAAATATCTAAAATTATAACTACACATGAATAACTCAGTCAATTATTGAAAACATTTCAATTTAAAGTCAAATAGCATATGATGAAAAAGCCAAGCAACGAGAGAGATGGAAATAATTTTTTTTAATATGAAATAAAAATCGTGCAAGTAGAAAATTACTGCTTTTCAATCATTTTGTATTTTTTTATGTTCATAAACATATTCAATTAATAATAACTCAATTTTCTGTTTGTTGCAAATATTAATCTTTAAACGATGATGATCATCACCGTTCTCATCATTGCCGTTTGAAGTGCATCATGAAAAATAAGAAAGAATGAGTTTCAGGGTTGGTGTTGTGGAGAAAATTGAGATTTTCTGATATAATCTTTAAAATTTCATATGGATGAAATTTAAGGTTTTTAAGTCTTTAGAATAAATAACAAGTCACAATTTAAATTCTATAAGACCGAAATTCCAACTCTGAATCATGACTTTTTCCCCTTTTTTACTCTGGTTTGTTCGTTCACATCAAAACTGCATGTGATGTTTGGAATAAATTCTTCTGTTTATAATTTCATATGCAAATTACACCTCAAAAATGCACACCACAATTTTTTTTTTTCATTTCTATTTAAATGAAGTCTTTATTTTTTTATCCTACAATAAAAGAGAGGAAAAATACAAGAAGAAGATTTCATAACTGACTATTAATAAATTAAAATATAACTAACAACAAAGATCACATCAGGATAATAAAAAGTACGAGAGAGAGATGTAAGTGTACCTTCATACAATAATAATAATTCAAACAGTACAGAGTAAATAGACAAGAAACAAATAAATCATGATCTTATATTATATGATGAGCTAATTGCTATGAGAAGGTAAACTAAAATACTCGAGCATGACGAAAGAGATTAAAAATTGTATGGGGAGCTTCATATAATTAAAAATATGCTCGATTTAAATATAAGTACGTAGAATAAATGAAAAAGTAAGTTGAAATTGTAGAAATGAAATTAATTTGTTAGCAATAATTTTGAATAGAATTCAATTGTGTTTGCTGTCGGATTGATGGGTCTTGGTGATGGTCTTAAAGTTCAAATCCCATAATTTCTTATTAGTTTTTCAAGAATTTTTGACATTATTATCTCTAATTTAAAAAATGCGTCCAAAAATTGACAAAACTTATGTAAAACATGGCAAATAAGTATTACAAAATTAAAAGCCAATTCCATGCTCCAACACCTATATCCAATTTAATAATTCTTTATAAAATTAATATCTTGTTTTAAAGAATAACCCAATTCTAAATTATATTTTTTATCACATAAACATCACGAATCTAATCTCCTGCACTCCAAAAATTACATTAAATCCCTGAATCCTATATAACAAAAGAAAACTTCTTTCTTACCCTAAAAAATTCTAACATCTCTTATGAGCACCTTCAAATACACAGCTGCTCAAACAAACTTCAAAAAACTTTCAAACTTACTCCAACATTCATTGCCAATTCAATGGTTTTATGTTAACAAGTTGTTTGTGCGGAAAATGGTGATTGTATAAAATTGTAGATAAATAGAGACTTCCAGATGCATATGAGCAATTTCAAAATATATATAGCATTTACAGTCATGAGAAACGCAAAAAAATGAAACAACTGAAAAGAAATGGAAAACCGCGATGATGATCATCATCATCATTTGGTGATTTCCTTTCTCAAAGCATCAGTAGCAGTAAAAGTAGCAGCCGTTTTGTGGTGGCTCACTGTTATTTTTTAATGTGTTTTGTGGCTCGAACGAGATGAAATGAATGAATAAAAAAAATATTTTTATAAATACAGAAAAGAATTAAATCACGGTGGTCGTCAATATTAAAAGAAATCTGATCGTTTTGTGTGGGTTCGCTTGCTCCACACTTGTAATTCCTGTACAATAATAATTTCCCTGTTTATTTACCTACTAATCCCTTAAATGCTCATGAGCATTTTTGTTATTCCTGCAAATCTAAATTTAATGTAATTTCCAACATCATTATTATGTTGGCTGGTGTAAAACGATATCTAAGTGCGGTTTCCCCCCGCAAATGGAACAACATATACCAGAAAAAAAATCATTCAATATCAATGGATGTATGTATATCCATTACAATTGCCCGGGCGGCCTCAACGTCATTGTACATGTGTATATGATGATGGCTCATAATTTTATGGGCAATTAAATACAATTGTGTTTCAAATTACTTTTCAATATGATTTTCAATATGTATGCTAATTAAGTGCACTTATTTTCAAGTAAATTTACGTTTATTTTATTTCAGTTCACAATTTTTCAAATTCTGTCTCTCTCTCTCACTCCTCTCGACATCATTTTGACCCACCCATTTTGATATAATAAAATTACTTTTTATTTCACATATATGTAATATATTTGCTGCCTGTTTATGACTTAACCTGCCTGCTTATAACACTTGATAAAAATCATTCACTTTACTATTTTAAATAATCGATTGCGCCTCGATAAAATAAAGCATATATAAGCATATGGAGAATTAAATAAAGAAATATGAGTTGGGAAATTTTAGTATTAGTGATTTTAAGTTAATGAGCGCATTTCGTGTTTTTTGGGATTAATTTTGGAATCAACTTTGAATTATTCTCGTTTTTAAAGTTCTGATTTTTGGTCAATTTTCGTCTTACTGTACTAAATTGCAGTTTCAACACAGCTTTAAGTCTAGGAACTGATCAAAATTAAATCTAACATGACATTCTTAATTTTTGCATTATAAATTCATATTTTATTGCAATTTTATCAAACTGAACACATTAGGATTTGAACCAATGACTTTAAGTGTCAATAAACAAATTTCAAACATATTCTTCATTAAATACTTCTTAAAACTACTCAACTGCTCATTACTTTCTCGAAAAGTAACTAAAACTAATATACAGTCAAAATGCCACCAACAACAAATTCATACATTCTAAACACGTGCTAACAATATCGAATCGAGATAATAATTATTGAATATTTAATAAATTGATAGAATTAGCATGTTGGCTATTAGTTTTTTCCATTAATTTAATTACATAGAGAAGCTTGTCGGCACTTAATCGGTTTTGATTTGAAAACGGAAAATTATCACAAGACAGAAAAATTGTGTAAGCTATGGACATTATTTGTGCTGTCAATTGCGTTACTTTGTATTATGAAAACAAAATGTTTGATTAACGATTTAATTTATATAATTTAAGTTTCATTGTGGACATATTCACCTTGATAATTAATTGTGATAATTGATTTGAATTATTGAAAAGAATTTGATGACATGACATGTGACTGAATAATTATAAGGAAATAAATCAAATCTACAATTTAAATTTAATTGAAATTTTCCAAACATAAAGTCATGTCTATAGATTCATGAAGTCACATCCACAAAAAAGTTTTTATCGTTCCAAAACATTTCATCCTAAATAAAACTGTCCACATCTCCACTGCACTCTATACATCAACATAATTGCATTAAAAATATTAAGTTGCAACATATGACAAGTAGTGTCCATTGTTCTGCCATTGGACATATAAAATAAAATATATAGGAAGGAGAATAGCCAACAATTGCCAAATTGCAGTCAGCAAAATTAAATATTTGTTTAATGCAGGGTAGACTAAAAAGGCAATTTGCCATTGTAAACGAATCGCATTTATGCATTTCATCTCTCTTTTATATGCATCTACAAAATAAATATATATATTTTTCATGTAGGATATGCATTCGATGGCATAAGCCTGTGATATGTGTATATGTGTAGGAATGAGAAGAAAGCCACATAACACGACAACTCAATATTATATTTGAGATAAAATTAAATGCTGCAATTTATGCTGGTTCGGGATGGTACACAAAATGTTTTTTTTATCCTTCTGTAAAATGAAATATTTTTTGGACAACTCAATTTTCGATTTTACAATTTAGTTGGCATAAATCGAAAAGTCCATTATGAATATTATTAATAATGTTATTGTTAAATAAATAAACAAAAATTTTCCATCGTTCCATTTTATTATAAAGTTTATTGAGTAATTGTAAACAAATTTGATTTGCAAATAAGTTGGGAAACAAAGTTTGATTGGAAGCGTTTTTTTTAATGATTGGATATGTTTTTTAAATTTCCAAATTTGAAATTTTTGAAACGAAAAATTCATTTACAATCCATGAAAAATGAGTCAATAAAAAGCGTGTAAAAATTATTAAAATTTTGATTCAAATATGATAAATTCTGTTATTTACCTATTATAATTTTCATTTATCCATATAAACAGAAACTAATTATCATTATCATTGAAATTAAGACTTCTAAGCTTTAAAAGTCTAGGGTTCAAATCCCAAATTTTTATAAAATTTCAACGTAATCTTACTCTTTTTTTTGAAATAATTTTTTGGCATAGAAATTTTTGAAGGAGAATTTTTTACGATTTATTTAGGATTTGTTTTATAGTTATTTTCATTTTCATAGCTCAAGCCAGCGAATTAATTTTCCAACCTTATCCCATCACATTCGAAACTTTCCACCAAAATCCACAAAAAAAAATTCGGTACGTAAAGGACAATAAATATTGTCAACGTCATGATCATCATCACAGTCGTGTGTAAAATCATATTATATTATGAATGTCCATGGCATATTGTGACTGTAATTATAAAGCATTAATAATAATGGTAGCGCAAGTAAATTAAATTGTAGTTATTGCCAATAAAACCGTTACTGAACTCAGTCATATATATGTATAAATGTGTATAGACAGATGCACTTATGCATATTGTCCCATGGAAAATTATGTAATATTCATCTCTTTTGATTGATGAAATAAAAAAAAATAAAATAAAAAATTTTTATTGTTATTATTTGCTTCGGCACGTACCGGACTTTTTGATGAAAATGTAAATGTTTGATGACAGCAATTAATTAAAATAAATTCATTGTATTTACCATGAACTGGACTTCAAAAGGGGGATTAATGGGACGAATATTTACTATGGATTGGTTAAAATTCATAAATATAATTTTAATTCGATAATTTCTGATGTTTATTTGACTACCAACCATGCATATATATTTTTGAAATTAATATTTTCATCTGTGCCACCACATCCACACATTCCAACCACCTTCAACAAACATAAACATGAAAATAATATCATCATTACTACCTTATCATGATGTGGACCGATTTGAATGACCGATGACGAGTGCATACGCAATTCATCACTCATAGTGCGTTTTGTTTGCATAACACAACTAAAAATTCGCCCTGCATGACATTTTAATTTGTATAAAGTCATCATGATGATCATGATGTCAATGTTAAAATGCAATGCGGTTAGATGTGCATCTCTGCGACAAACAACAATGGCAATGCATATAAACACACACGCAGATCCTGTCGACGACTAAATAAACAATTTGGTCAGCGGTCAAAGGAAAAAAAATTTTTTTAAAAAAAATTGTACAGAACAAAAAATGCATAATAATAATTCAAACACTGTGCATTTATATTCTATTCTGAATATAAAAAAAAAAAGTTTTTCTCTCTTTTTATTTATTTTTCATATTTTTTTTTTCTTCTCTATGCTGTGAGTGAGAAAAACTATTTCATACATCATGCTGCACTTATAATATTTTTTTTTTATCCAATTCACCACTTTTTAAACGTTCAAAATATTTAACTTTTTTTTTATTTAAAATTCATCTCTTGATATTTTTTTGTGTGTGCAACTTTTTGTGTTAAAAACAGATGAATGTTAAATAGAATATACAATATCTAGGGTCAGCGTTCGCGGTTCTTTTCAACATCAAATTAGATGCGATATTTTGAGTTAAAAAGTTAAAAATGAGATAATTTTAAATAACTTTCATCAACTTTTGAATTTTGATGATTAGATCCATGATATCTTGATTTTGTGGGATTATGAAATGCTTGAAATTTTGTGAGAGAGCAATAGTAAGCTGATTTAGTGTTTTGGCATCCAAAATCCATAATTTTTTGTGATCTGATGAAAATGGGATCCAATTTAGCAATTTACATTATTTTTGACTTTTATGCACTGAAAATGAGAATTTGAATGTTAAAAATTCAGACTTTAGATGCAAATCTTCTGGACCAGCAAATTCAAATTCGCAAAATTGCTTTAACTGCCATTTATATTCAATTTTTAGGTTAGGATCGACAATTTAATTAAATTTTTGTTTGATTCCTAACTTTAGATCAAAATTACAAGTCATTATGAAGTGTGAGACCACCAAACCCTATCTCATTACAATCACATTACCCTCTAAGACCGTTATTCATACCATCATGACATTTATGACAATATATGACAACCTGCAAACTAAAAGTCTGATTAAAAAACTATTTTTTTTCACAAATTATCTGAGTGATTTATCTTTGTTTTCGTGCTGTGCCATTAAAAATTAATTACAAGTGCACATTCAGTGTTGCAGAAGCAACAAAATACAATAATTAATTACATTTTCTTTCTCTCTTTCACTTTTCACTCTTCTGTCTCACTGACTATTTCTCTGTGAATGAATCTCATTCAAATATAAATTGCGGCGTTTTATTATTTAAATATAGTTAACGAAAAAAATGAACTGAGATAAAAATAAAATTATGAATAGATTGTAATTAATTTTCACATCTTGTATTATTATTTTTTTTTTTTTTTTTTGTATGGGAATCATGAGGTGTAACAGAGTTGTTGTTTGCGTGTTGTTTCAATTAAGATTTTGAATGTAATCTCTTTATGTTAACTAATTGAAAGTCGAGGATTAAGTTCTGAGTTAGTTGATGAGATGTAAACTTAACCGTCCATCCAGTCATTAAGACTTATTTTCATATGGTTTATTAGCATAACTATTGGAATAAATTGGCGCCAACTCTGAAAAATAATTAATATCTCTGGGATGTAACTGAATAGTAGAAATACGCACACATGAAGAATTAAAAACGTAAAATTAAAAAGCAATTTGAGAAGTTCCACAAATGAAATTTTGCATGCAAAAAATTTAATTTTAAACCGCAAAAAACTTATTAAAATTTTCTCATTTTCATTATTTGACAATTATCAGCCATTAAGAAAACTTTCAAGCTATTTATTGCGTAATTTGCTGTTCTGTAGCCTTGTTCTTTTTTCACTTGAACGACTTTGAAAATTATTCTTTCGACGTTAAAAAAAAATACATTTCGCATTCTATCATTAAACAAGCCTTGATGTGTGTTTGTGTTTATTGCTGAATGTTTGCATTAATGTCAAACTAACGTCAATCGATTGTTAAACAAAATTAGAATGAGTTTTGATTAAGTCAGGTATGGTTTGAGGCTTGTGACGCATTTTGTGATTATTTTAGATTTTTTTTTTAATTTTGATTTTTTAAATTTTGATGTCAAATTGTCCATTTTAAATCCCTACCTACATCCAAAAGCTCAAAACCCAACTAACCCAATTAAATTCAAAACCAAAACCCAAATACAATTAAAATTCAATAATTGGCTTTTCATTTGATTCCAATCGGATATGCATGCGGCACTCGATCAACTTTCTTCCTTGCACAAGTCACATAAGCGTGTGCACAACAGGATATTTGTGGACTTTTTTTTCACCTCTACATGCAAATAAAATTAAAATTAGTTTTTTTCATGTTTCTATTTTTCAAATGAAACAATTGTGTATGTACACATACAATACATCCATTTATATCATTCATTCAACTATATATGCATATTCAAAAGTAATATTTAACAGTGAAAAAAAAATTGTAGTAGAAAAAAAAAATCAAAGAAATTTCTACATTCATGATGAACTTATAACTATATTTTAATTTTTTTCTGTATTCGTTTGCCTTCTGCTGTTCTCAGTCAATATTCATACGTATGCAAATAAGTACAAGCTATAATTTGTGAGTGTTTATACAATTGAAATAGCCCCTAGTATGAATGTAAGTAAAATAATTCAGTTATGAGGCACATTAAGAAGAATTCTGCATTTAAAAAATAACGGTCTTCTTAAATTTGAATTTTAATCTCTTTTATAAAAGTTGATGTCCCCTTAATAGATAAATATAGTCTAGTTACAACTCTCTCTCATTAAACATTTTATTTTTGGAATAATCCCTAATAACCAGAAAATTTGAAAGCTAATTATTTAAAAGCTAGTTTTCAGCTAACTTCTAGAAAGTCTTTCTTTACAAAATTAGCTTTGAACTTGCTTTAAACTAGCTATTAAAATTTCTGGTTATGTTGGGAAATTTATTAAGTCATCAGTCAAACTGCTTCAAATTCATTAAAATTGACCACAAACATTCATAATTTCTGCACATCTAATCGCAAAGCATTGAAAAAGTGCATTCGTGCAGTGAAATGAAATAAAAGAAAAAAGAAAAACAACAGAAATGGATATTTACGTATGCAAATGCACTACTGTTTTTCATCTTCTTCTTCCACTCTCATTTGTACAATAATTTAGTGATTTGCGTTATTAACTTTAAATGATATAATACAACTGTAAATTCAACATTGTAAAACGATATAGATATCAATTTTAATTTCATTTTAAATGTCATATGAAAGCGGAAATCTCACGGGTAATAAATTGATATGATTTCTCTATTTATTTTGCAATCGATTGTGATTAATAAATCATCAAAGATGAAATCTAATTATAGTTGCATAAATATGTTTTGTATCGATAAAATGCTGTGAAATTGAAGTGCAAATAAAAGCATTCAATAATGGAATGAGGATAAATAAGAAGAAGTTGATAAAGTTTAGATGGAATTTTGCATAGGAGCTTGTTAACGCGTGTTTTGGTTAATACCAGTTTGCGAATTGTTTATCGAATATTTACACTCTAATTTAACCTCAAAGCATGAACTCACAATTCATGAAACATAAAATTTTGCACCTTTCTGTCAACAAAACGCGCTATATGCTAGTAAAGACAAAATAGCAAGCAAACACAAAACGGTGAATCAAAAGAGAGAAGAAAATGTTGAGCTTGTGAGCAACAATCATAGCATTGAATATCATTGCATAAATTATTTAATATCATGTGTTTGCATTTTAATGCTTAATATTTACATGTAAAGAGCTTATTAAAATTATTAAATCACATAAACCGGTCATGCTAGGTGAAAAAAAAGTATGTATGCGATTGAAACATGAATATAGACACCACACAAAAGGAGACTTTGCTTCTTCTTCTTCTTCGATTAAATATATCATTGTAAAGACTAAAGAGCTTATTGAATTGAAGTTATGATTGGGTGGGGGGTTGTTTGTAAATTATGTAACGCAAAAAAAAAATCAAATTAAATACATCGAAAGCATATGAATTAGTGTTTATTTGTATGAATATTCCAATGGGATTCGAACCCGTACTCTCACAAATTAGTATTTTTTCTGAACCGTATTTCTTTGCCATTAGGCTTCCAAATCACTTTATTTGAATATCGCTATCCATCATCCTCATTAAAGCTTTTTCATATTTCTAGTTCTCAGACAAAGTGATGTAATTTGCCTCATTTTCTCATTTAATTATGCAAAACTTAAGCTAAAATCATGTCTACAAGTATTGTAAACAGTTTATTTCTCATTTCTCATTTTTATTCAATAAGAAATTGCTGAAAGATAATAAGTTTTTTTTTTGTTGTACAGCACAGCTGAAATGAAGAGAGATGGAGAAATTGAACAACAAAAGTATATAAGTAATTGAAGAGGTGTGGCTTTTGCAAATTTATTGATCATTTTTCGCAATTGCAAAACGATTTCTTTTCTTGTTTTTTTTTTCTCCTTTAATATTTCTGATGCCTTTGTGTATCCATAATTGCATAAATTTTTATGTTACGTTTCCCTTTTTCACAAGAAGAAAAGATCATTTAATATAAACGAACAAGAGATATTTAAGTAGCAACTTGATGAAGGATTTAGCAAAAAGATAAATTTTTTAAGCGATCGATAAAGCACACAAGTTCCATATTCTGAATTTTTCAAACAAATAAAATAATTCACGATTTTCGAATCATGAATTAAATTTTTCGCTGGCAATGCTAATACATTCATCATGGTACGAAAAAAATGATATTCCGTTCTGCATAACAAAAAACACAAAGGGCACTTATAGCAATCGCATGTAATTTCCCAAAGGTGCTTCTTGCTGCTCTATGCACCTTACTTCGTGCGATTTATTAATTTGTATATGAATGTGTAAGTGTGTTTGTAAACATTTAAATGCACTCGCGTTAAGCCGTTTTTGAGGAATTATGAATCTGCTGAGGAGAGGCGTTTTGGATACTTTGTGGATACTGCTAAATTACGTAATTTTGTGAAATGAACTTAAAAATTTTGCAATTTGAAACTCGAACCTTATTCTTAATTTTTATCTCGTGGTCAATTTTATGCGTTCCATGCACTCATCAGTGATCCACCACATACCTTTTTCTACTCATTTTTCGTTGTTCTACATGAAGTCAATTATCATTCCTTTAATTCTATACACTTAAGCCATGACTTGCCATATGGGCTGACATGCACACATTTAATAGTTAAAATGCAATGAATAAGCTTCGCATATTAGCTTTAACTAACCAAACCGGACATTCTGTCATCTGGTAACTTTATTTTATATTTTTTTCCCATTCGCAATTGCTGTTATTTGTTGCACTTGTGTTGTTGTTTTTTGTATATTTCTTGATAAAATAATTATTGTTTTCAATAAATGTACGTTTCGAATGTTTCTCTGTCTGTTCGTTTGCTACTCACATATTTGCTACCAACTCTCGATTCCAATTCAAAAGTCAGAAAAAAATAATGTTTAGAGGGCAAATATGTGCACTGAAATCGAAATGAAAACGAAATGGAATGAAATAAAATTTTATGTAATTGATGAAAATTAATGGAGATTGAGCTGAATTGAATGTTTTATGGATGATGATTCTTGGAAAAAGGATTGAGTAGATGGTCTTTAGGGTCATTTTGAAAAAAAATTCTCATGTCTGATTATGGCTGAATTTTATGATTGCAGTCTGCAAATAATTGACTGAAAATTGTGGCTGTGAATAAAAAGTTTTGTAGATTTTATAGAAGTTCAAATTTAAAATAAAAAAATCTTTTTACCACACTTAAGTCACTAGATTCCTTCAAATAAAAAAACAAATTAACACGAATCAAAGTACATAAAAAAAATCAAAAACAAAGCGAGCACGATCGATACATGTCCATTTAAATCCAACAATAGAGAAAATAAAGAAAAAGTAAGAAGAAAAGAGTAAATTTGCCAGCCCACCACTCAAAATCAGATTGGAAATGAAATGTACATGATGTACATGGTCTTCATAACTTATCAAGAGTGAGAAACCGCGAGCGGTGCTTTTTTCTTTTATTTTTTTTTACTTTATTCTCAAACTCATCTCAGGTGGAATGATATAGCATAAATTGATGAATAAAAAAAAGCAAATACGATGGATGGATGATGATTCTATACTCTTGTAATATTTCCAATTTGATTTGAATTAAAAATATTTATTTTATTTCGATTTCAATTCTATTCTTTCTTTCTCCTTTTGTATTATTAAGATTCGCTGTGTCCCTCCCTTCTCATTGAAATCAAATCATTTCTAACCATTTTAAACTCTTTTATTTATGTGCTTTTTGTTAGGAACGGTTAAAAAAAGAGATATTCACTTTTTTTCAGTTATTGAAAATCAATTTAAAAACTGATTCTCTTCATTTATGCTGAATTTAAGTAAAAAAGTCATGCTGAATTGGATTAAGGGTGTTATGTGGTCAAATTCTAATTTTAATTTTATATTTATGAGTTTTTGAGTTAAGTTGCTGAATTTTTCGTTACAAAATTTCAAATTTGTTTTTATAATGGAAATTTTTCAAACGTTAAAATTGAAGCAGAAAAATTTTATTAACTAAAATCAAGGACTAGGGTTTAAAGTCATTTATAAATACCTAACAAAATTTTTAATTTTCAACGATTCTTCAAAACCAGAAAATTTGAAACTCGAAATTTTTTCCGAAAAAAATCTAGAAACCCAATTAAAATATTTCTGCCAATAACCAATCTATATTATAGTCAATACCACATCAGACACACGGAAACATTTGAAACCACAAAACTAATATTTTTTCATACCCTTTATAAGCATCACAGAAGTCCGTTTATTTTTCTCGTTTTGTAATTACAAGGCGGATCATGTCGATAGCAGAGCACGAAAAGATATTCAAAACGTAAAAAAGTGAAAGAATCATTTAAAAAAGAGAAGCAAAGTGTGGCACTTTTAAGGTTCCTCTTTATGTCATATCAGTGTGATCAGACAATTTTTTTATTGATCTGAATATCAAAAAGAGATCAAAAGGAACGGGAGTCGTTAAACTTTCTCACAATTTTTTAAGCGCCATTTGAGCTTCATATGTATATATAGTCCATCGACAAATCCCATTAGTTTCAACTTTTCTCGACTGCTTACCTCACTACGCGAACATGAACAATTAATTTAGTTTTATTGCCTAGGCATTTGATTTTTTTTTTCTTCTTTTTCATTTGCCTTCTGTGTGAATTCTCAGCATAAAGAGCGCTACAAAAAAAAAAAAAGATAGATATAAAGTCAGAGTCGAGTAAAAACATTGATCTCAATTCATTTGATTAATGATCACCTTTTTCTTATATCGATCAATGTTTTGCTGCTGTACGTATACTCTGACTTCTTTCTCACTTTTTTTCATACATAATGAAATGATCACTAATGAATTTCTAATTTGACTTTTTTGTATTCATAGACATGATATAATTTTGAATGAATGAATGAATAAAGGTTTTGTTTTGGATGGGAATTTAACTAATTTTAGATATAAATTGGAGAGATTAAAATTTATTTTTGGATCGTTGGATTTTTTTTTTTTTGTGTCCTTGAATTTTAAGAAAACTGACTGTTTTCGATCAAAGTTTAATAACTTTTTTGAAAATTTGTAACGGTCGAAAATTCAAAAATCATTAACTAAATTTGACAAAAAATATTTAAATTAAGTCATGTCCCATCAATTTTTCCATAAAGTTAAATTTTTGCTAATTAAAAATCAGAACCAAAAAATGAGAGATACTGAATCGTTAAAGCACATTGACTTGAAAATGACTTAAGCAGAACTACAAAAAAAACTAGTAGCTTACAATTATTAATAAAAATCCAATTCCTCGCTTATAATTCCAAAGAAATACTCCACATGTCATGTAGTTGCTAATCTAAAGCACCAAAATTAATCCTCACAAAAACAACAACAAAAAAATTCAACAGAAGTCAAAAATCACGAGAAAGTAGCAAGCAAAACGCCAAATAATAGCATTAAAAATATTAATAACAATAATAATGATAATCAAAAGATCAATAGATTTAACGATTATAGTCTGATTCGATGCTATTCATAAAGAAAATCAAAAAATCTCAAAATCCATTTCCATTGCTACCAAATACTAATCAAGTAAAAATCTACGTTTCTTTTGCTTATTGTTCTTCATGTGAGCTACAAACAAAATTAGTCATGGAGAATTTTTTATTGCTTTAGCTTCTAGTGATTATGTTGGTATATATTGTATATGTATGTAAGGTATTATTGGGAAAACAAATCAATATAAGAAGCATCAACAATTCATTAATAATGAAACGGGCGCGGGCAGACACTTCGATGCAAACATATATATCGCCACGTTTCTCCCTTGAAAAAAAAAGCAATTTTTCTATCCTAAAGCTATTATCAAAGCGTTTACTGAATCTGTAGTAAAATTTCATAACATAAGAGGAAATCGACTAAAAGTTAGGTGGGAATTAACGCATTTATTTATAGTCAATTGTATGAGATTTAAGGTTGATCCTAGTCATGAAGTAAAGAGAGAAAATCGTGGTTCTCTCCAAACCTCTGATCAATGAGGTTGTGGAATTGTGAAATTCTTCAAATTTATATTAATTACGCGTAGGAATTAGTTAAAAACCGGATATAAGTTAACGTAAGGCACTAAGGAACAAATGGACTATGGAGAGAACTCAAAAAAGTCGCGAATTAATAGTGAATTTGGAGAAAAATTGAAATTGCATCAAAATTAACCTAGACAGCATGGATTTGTTACTTCTTGGAATTTTATATAACAATAGATCAACATTGGAATACCACAGAACATAATAAAGGAACAGTACAACTTCGGACACCGATGGAGCTGGTCTTGTAATAGCGAAAAGCTGATGGACCTTAATAAATATAATTAACAACAACAACAAGAGAAAATCGTGCTCACAACATCAACTTTATTTGTAAATGGATAACTAATCGCTTTTTTTCTATTCTCAATTCAGAGATATGTATGAACAATTTAATGCTATATTCTTCTGCTTCTGCTTTTTCTGGCCCGTTCAATTCCGTATAAAATTTTTCATTCTCCTTCCCCACAAATTCGATTTATATGAAAAAGAAATGAGAAATGAGAAAAATATGTTACAGTTATTAATGAACAACAACCGATATTTTTGTGTTGTGCCAGAATGAATTTTTATGATGATTTCCATTTCGTCATTTGTTGTACTAGAAATTATGAGATTTCATCAATTTATAATTTTTATTATTTTTGACTTCTCAGCTTGAATTTTGACTTTTGATTTCACGGGTTATTAGAATTCATCGGTAAACATAAATAGAGTTGGGTATGAGAAAATTTTAATGGGATTTGAATTGTTTTTAAATTTTTAAATTTTTTTTTGCATGAAATTTTAACAAATTCTATTTTTTCATAATCTTTAATTTCTCATCAATTTAATTCCATTTATCACTCATTTTATAAATAGATGTCGTTGATGTTGTATGTTGCCTGTTTCTATAATTTTTTTTAGACAAATTTCTTTAAATTCAAAATTTAATAATTTTTTTACAAAAAAAATCTTCCCAAAAAAAATTTAAATGGCTTTCATTGAAACATATCTTCGATCTTTTTCTTCTAATTTCAGATGCTTGTCAATTAAACCACCTGAGAGGTATGAATCATGTTGATAGCCATTTAGATTCGATAACTTTCCAATAAGCACACATCAACGCACATCGTAACTGCTTGTTCTCGGCACTATTTCGTGGAGTTTCGGATGGGCTATTGGGAGAGAGATTTTATCACTAACAATCACACTAACGCAAGTTTTTTCAGATTTAATTAATATTTTGATTTTCAGGTCGCTACTTGACTTTCGAATTTAATTTCAAAAAAATGACATTTGATGCGCTCTGCTGATGACCCCTTTTTCCCCTAAAATAGAACCAATTTCAGTTTTTCAATTTAAATTAATCAAATTAAGAGACTTTTTCAAAATTTTCATGATTAAGATATCCTCGATGAGCGATGAGAGGCAAATGCCAAGCCCCTTATTTCAATGTTGATGTTGCGGTCTAATGATCACCTAATTGCCGTCTAACACTTTACTTTATTTTTTCAACAATTTTTTTGAATAACAAAAAAAAATGTAAATAAAAAATCTTCTTTTTTGTGTATTTTATAATCGACTAAATAACCCCAACTGTGCATAATAAAGGCCGCATGCACGGGAGAAAATAAAAATATCTAAAAGAAGTCGAAAAAAAGTAAACAACAACAGTTTCTAAACCGTTTCAATTTTCACAGTCGCTTGATTAAAAAATCGATAGAAACTAATGAATTTTTTAAAGCGTTAAAAAGTCAATGAGCCACATGAGTTGATTTTATTCATCATATATTGTGTATGCTCTGCTTTTAATAGGTCGTCAAGCATGTGTGAAAAAAAGAGATTTTTTTTCTAAGCCATTGGATGAAAATTCCTCCAACATATCACTCAATAAACTTATTCAGGGTAAAATTCTGTATTATCATCGTAATGATCAGAGAGAAAGTGTGAGATTGTCAATTCCTAATGAGATTTAAGATATGTGACTAATAAATTTCACATTTCTAGCTTCTCACTCCTTAAAAAATTTCTTCATCATGTCACATAAATAGAATTCATTCATTTATCTATCTATTCGGTGTTTTCCACTAGCTACAAACTTGTCGAATTAATTATCTATTTAGTAAGTGCTAGGAAAAAAAGATGTTGGAATTAATGAAGTGTGATATAGGAAAAAAAAGGCAAAAAAGAGAGAAATGCCAACCCCACAAGAATAATTTCAACATGTGTATCGTGTACGTTTAATGATGAACGGCAATATGTAGAGCAGAAATGAGTTTCATTTAATTTTAGCGATTTTTTTTTGTGAATTTTTAAAATGTTTCTAGTTTTGGGATTGTCAATGCTTTTGCGTATTTTGATACTTAAAGCTAGTTAAGTATCAAAATTATGCAAAAAAAATTCATTGACCAAAATTTCGATTATCAAACTTCAGTTGCCTAGTTATTGTTAGAGCATGGCCAGGAACATGGCTAATTAACGAGCTAGTTATTAGGATTAAGTTTACAATTTACATATTGAAATACTAAGAGCGTTCTTAGGATTCTTGGGTCAACGTAAACTAAAACCCGCATTTTTATTATTAAATCTAAAATTTCAAATAAATCCAGAATCAACCTTCAAACTTAATTTACATAAACTGTCCAAATAATGAACCACAAAAGTAATAAATGAAACTAAAATTGACTCAAATATCCATAAACTAACCGTATCAATACACAGAACATCATCCACAAAAATGATAAATGAAGGAGTTCAAAATAGTAATCAAAGATGATAAAATTCCCTGAAATGATAAATTGGAATTTAATTAACTCTTTTTACTTACTTCTTAATGCTTTCACCACAAAATTTTCCTTTTCTACTTCTTTTATATTCTTCTCTAATAGGCTATAACAGCAATTCATTTGTCTTCTGAGATAGTGAATAACTCATGTACATAATAAGATGTTGTGTAATTTACATCCATATTGTAACTTATTGTGTTCTGGATAGGTAGAAAAAAATTGAGAGAGAAATAGATGAGAATGTGGAAAGACAAAGATGTTTTAATCTTTTCTTCTAAAACCTAATCTGTTTTGTTCTATTTTGATGACAAGGAGAGGGAAATTGATGATTTATTTTTGTATGTCTTGGGGGTTATGTAAATTTTTAGTTTGAGATGAATTCTGGTGTATTATGAATCAGAAACAGCTAATTTTTGGAAAATCAGAGCGTAGCCAGGGAAGGGTCTAAGGGGATCTGGATCCCATTTTTGTGAAAAAATTTTAGAAGATTTTAGACCCCTATAGAAAAAATTTCTGCCTACGCTCCTGCGGAAAATCTTAGAAAATCTATGAAATTTTTTAATCAGGAACTAGTTCCTGCTTATTTTAATAATTTTAAATATCAATGAAAATAATTCAAGAATTCAAGAAAAAAATCCTAAAAATGCGTGTTTACTAAAAACTTTAAGAACTATAAATTCCAATCCAGAACCTCCTTAATAAAATGGCAAAACTTCTAATTCATTTGTTAGAAACATGCACAATACATGCAACGGCAAATGCTAGAGTCTGTACATAAAACATGTATTTTCTCTCTACCAATTTCAATTCCTTGTTATTACATATAAATGTTTATGGAAAGATCCATGAAGATTCTTTATATTAGAATTAAGAAAAACATGCCAAACTTTCATGTATTAAATAATATGGTATTGTTATTTAGTATAAAAAAGGATATTTTTTCATACATGCGTACATTACAAATGTTATTAAGTCAGACAGAAAGAAAGTTCAATATATGGGACTAGAAAATAGACACCTTGTGTCTACATACATACACACATATCTATATCCATTCTATCTAAATTCACAATAACCATTCTTTCATGGTCTCATGTCATGCATAAAATGCGATATGTGTCTATGCATAATGTACAACAGCAGCGGCAAAATAACAACAACAGAATGACAACATAACAATCACATATATTTTGTTGCAATTTATCATTTCAAGTGGTATAAGTAGCAAGAACATACCTTCGACTTTTATTCATTCTTTCTTTTCACTTCCTCACTCTTTTCTTCTTCACGAGTACATATCAGCAGAGAATTATAAATATGTAAAGAATTGAGAACAAGAGATTGACAACAAAGTGAGCACAAGGCAAAGGCAAGGAAAAAATAACATTGTGCAATTTTCTGCTTATGGTTTACCGATTTATTCTTTGTGAAATTGGAAAGAGGGTGAAAGTTGTATTGTGTTGATTTAAAATACGAAAATAATTTTTATTGACATACTAGAAGTGGGGAGATTCTAACATGCATGTTGCTGATTTGTTTTACTGATGATGGGAATTTTTTGAATTTGTTATGAATTCTCAAAATGAGATTTTTAAAAATTCAAATTTAATAAATGGCAATCAAAATGGATTACATTATTTAAAGTCCAAGACAGCCTAACCCCAAAAATGATTATATGTCTAAATGCCAGTGACAATTTAAACTTCCCATTTTTTTCCTTCGTGTGTGAAAAATGTCATCACATGCTTTTGCATACAACACTCATCATCATCATCATCAAAATAGTCACAGTAATAATGGCGATGAATCAGTTGAAGTTGAATACAAAAAAAAAGTACATAATAATAAATTTATTTCTTTTATGATTGCGTGACAGTCGAGTTGAAAAATACTGAAACATGATTTTCTGCATGTAATTTTCATTATTGCTGTTGCTACTCACTTACTTACTCACTCAATTTTTTTTTTAACATTTATAATGTAAATAATGTAAAACAGTCGAGTCGCTTATTTTCATATGGGGTTTAAATTTTTTTTTTTTTTATTCTTTATTTAAATTGTATGTATAGATATGAGTTGCTATACAACAACACTGTAAGTTGAGTTGGATGTTCCCTTATGTGTTCTACAACAGAAAATTTTCTCCTTTTGCGTAATAAAATATTCAAAATTAAATTAAATATTTCATATGTAGATTATGCAAAATGAAAATTTTTTGGCTTTTTAAATTTTCTTTTCCTTTTTTTCACTCAATTTTCATTTTCATTTGAAATTGAGAATGTTTTACTTCTTGCAAAGCTAATCATAAATTAATGTGTTTCCATTATTAACCAACATAGAATTACTTACATTTCATGACTTTTTCTGCTATCTCATCTTATATTATATTGTGTATATGATTATTTTTAATATGTGATGAATATTGCATTAGAATTTTGAAGAAGTTTATAAATTTGTTCTCATATTTATTTCAAATCTGAGGATAGAAACTTGAAATGATTTTTATTAAATATTTAAAAATTGGGTTCTTATTATGGAAATTTTTAATTGCTATTATCAGATTTGGAGATTTCACATGAGAAGTTTTAGACTTTTATTGGAACGGAAATGAAAATTGGGGTATTAGAAAAAAAATTTTATTATTGTTGGAAATTATTTTAACTCAATTATATTAAAGGAATTAAACCTCTAGATTTTTTGATTTTTCAGAAATAATTATCATTTTGAGCAAATTTGAGATTCGAACTTTATGTCGGCCATACAAAACAGTCTCATACACAAAACTTCTAACCCAGCATTTTGCTAAATCTAAGATATTCTTACAATTTTCTAATAAAACTTTGACTCTAGAAAATTTATTTATGATAAATTCATTCCATTTCCAATATTTCCTCTAATGAAAAGTAATGATGCACAGCAATTTAATGATAAATCAACATTAAAGTGAGAAAAACAGAAATAGAACAAAAAAGCCCCAAAACTTAGGGTGGAGTTACTACATCCGAACCAGTGTGCCTATAAATTTTCCATTTCCATTTTACCAAGAAAATTATGAATATTTCAAATGAAAAAAAGAAAAGAAAATGAAATGAAGATGAAAAAAACAGAAGTTCATTTAAATTAAATCGTTCATTTATCATCATTTTCATCTCCTTTTTTTCCTCTTCTATGCGGAATGTTCTTGCTTTAATGTTATAGACACCCTAAAATCAGTGAGTTCGGGGAGGACCAGCCAGAAGCAAATGAATGTGTTCATTTATTAATGCTGAGGCTGAACTTCAACCTCATTTTTTATGCTTGATATTTTTTCATTGCCTTTCTTTCTTAAAAAATATTATTTCTACAGATTTTAACATTCCGATTGTGTTTTGTTAGCTATTAATATTAATAGAATGGATTTAATGACTTTTATCAAAAGATGAATTGTCTGAAAATTTTTGATTTGAGGCTCTAAATTGTTAAAAGTGAAATTGACTAAGATACAAATTTTTTAAACTGACTTTTAAATCCAGCTAAAAAATTTCAAAAATTTTAAGATTCATAAAATATCGAAAAATTCTCAAAATATTCATCAATAAATTCTTCTAATTGGGGTTGAGACATAAAGGATTACGACCAGTTTTACAACTTGTAGTCTTCAAAGTCTTAAAATTTCCCATTTATTTCCATAAAATCGTCCTTAAATATATCAAAGCAATTAAATTTTAGTCAATATGTTGCACAACATTCATATCTAGTGCCATCACCATACAAATATAAAGGCATTGATTCATAACTGGTATTAAGGACAGAATAACAATTAAATGTGGAAAAAAGAAAATTTTCTTTTCCTCATATTTTAAAAGTGCTTAATAAGCAAGAAAAGTGTAATTTTAGTAGACAACAATATGCCTTATGCATGTACATTTGTATCTCATGATATATTTAATAGGTAATTTAATATGTAAATGGCTTTTTGTCTTCCTTTCCACTTTTGCTTGCTTAAAAATTTTATCATCCTTTTTTCCTTTTTCTTCATATTAAAATTGTACCTCACTGACTGCCTTTTCTGTCATGTTATTATTATTAAATACAAAAATGAAATGCAATTCCTTTCTTATTATTATTTAACCCTTCCTTTATTGTATTCAGGCTAAGAACTCAACTCTTCTTCTTTTTATTATATGGCAAAAAATAAAAATCTCTGTGAAAATTCCTTTTTCCATATTTTTAATGTTACTGTGTGTGGTAAACTTTACTCCTTTTTTTGAGGGTGATGGAAATAGAAATTGAAATGAAAATGTAAGCAGGATGTCCCAATCATATTATATTTCATACACATCTCTTTTTATGTCTTTTAATGAGACATAAGGAATTTAAATTGTTTGTTGAAATTGAATATTCATTCTTTTGTTCTATGAGATGTTGCTTACTTTTATTTTCCTTCCTTATTTTTTTGTGTGGAAACAGAAATAAAATGGAATAAAAAAGAATTCTTGAGGTATGTCGCATTTAAACGAGCATGAAACCACCACCCACAAATGGAAGGTATGCATATGTTACATGTGAAGTAAGTCAAAATAAAATTTCAAAGGGGTCCAATTCCTTTTAAGTTTGAGGAATTTTTTATGATAATTTTGAGTTGAAATGAAAATTTTGTCAGAAATATTCACAAAAAAAGATATTGAGCTAAGATGGTGGGTTCAAGTCCCTATGATTCTTTAAAAGACTTTTGTTTATTTAGATATGTTTTTTTTTTTAATTTCATAATTTTTTTAATTTTAATCATTTTAGATCTGAAAAATACTAAAAGCAACAAAAGCCTCAATTTTTTTATGTAAAAAACATCAAAATTTTCGATAGATTTTTTTTTCGAGGTACACTTAAGCCTAATGATTAGTTGCAATTAGTAACTAGAAAATCAGCAAGTCTAGTTAAAAAATCCATTTAAAATTCTGCTCAAGTAAAACTCCTTTGCTAATTCCAGGAACTAAATCTAAAAACCCACTAAAAAGAATCAAATCAAGAGAAAGTTCCACAACCAGAAATATTACATGTGTTTTATTGCCCAAAAATAGAAAAAGGCAACCTAATAAAAAAAATTTTATTTAATCTACAAATGTTTCCCTTCTTCTTTCCGTCTCATTTCAATCCCTTTATTGTGTCGAGTTAAGAAGATCATATTTAAAAGTTACTTAACTCCCACTTACTTACCTCTCTCTTGGGACACAAGCTAGTGAAAAAAATATTTTCTTGAAATTTGAGAAACTTTTCAATGATTTTGAATAAATTTTTTTTCTGTAAAAACAAAGACAAGATTTTTTGTCATTGGAATGAAATTAATTAATTGATAAGGGTAAAGGCAATCTCTCATTACAAACTTCCCTTCCATTTCAAAAAAAAAATCTCTGTATCATAAAATATTTTTTAAGATTTATGCCCACAACTTTAATTCAATAATACAAACGAAGGAGAGACTTTTATTCCTCTTTATAATCCACCCTCGCACGCAATTTAATGCCCATAATAGGAGCCGACTTCTTTATATCTTTGCTATGATGAAAAAGAAATGAGGTAGAGTTATGAGCAGATGGATGAGGAATGGATGTGGATCTAGGCGCATTTTTTAACCATTGGCATTTTTTGATTTTGGTATGAAGTAGGAACAGAAGTGATTTGAATCTAATAAGGTCTCATAATTTTTTCAAAAATTTACATTGAACTTTTTTGGATACTTCTTCTCGCAACTTCTCTTAATTTCCGCCATGAAGTCATGAAACCTAATTTTTGAACAATTTCTCGAAATTTTTGGTTCCTCAAAAATATTTTGGACAAAAGATAATATTGATCTAAAGTATGGTAAACAGTTGGTTCAAACTATAAAACTTAAAGACGGCTAATGCACAAAATATCAGCAGAACAAAGAAATGTGTGCAAAACTATTCAAACTAGGAAGCAATTAGCTCTCAATTTTAAACAATTTCCTCTTAAAAAATTGGCTATTAAGGAAATATTTGGCTTGCTACATTTTTAAAAAAATCTTACAGCATGCTAATACAATTTTTTTAGCATTTTGATTCCTTTTTAAATAAAAAGAAAAAAGATTTACCCCTACGAAAATTTTAGCCAGATTTTTGCCAGACATGCTTCGTCGGTCAGATTAATGGAAGAATTTGCCAGACTTTTGAAAGATTTTTTTTCTTGCGTTTTTCTTCCAAAAATCGTACAACAACTTTTTACATATCCACACGAAAATGCAAGATTTTTGGAAGAAAAACTCAAGGAAAAATTCTGTCGAAAATCGGCCAAAATTCTGGCGGATAATTGCAAGATTTTTTCTGGCGAAAATCTTACATGGAAATTTGTCCGATTTTCACACGAATTCATCCGACAATGCCAGCTTAATTTTTTAAAAAAAAAATCTGACATATTCCTGCAAAAGTCGTTCAAATATCTTTCCAAAAAATCAAGCTTATAAATTATTGGTCGTGAAAGTAATTTACTTTAGACATTAAAAGTTTAGATCTAATCAATTGTTACAAACAAATTGACACATTTCATAGAGCAGTAATATGAGAAAGAATATTTTAGTAACATTTTGAATTTGTTACAAACAAATGTTCAAGCAAATGAAACAGCAGATTAGATGTGATGTTGATATTTTGAATTCATGTTTGCTTATTTTTATATTTTCAGTAATTTTTTTCAAATTTTCAATGTACTAATGAAGTTGAATAATTGTAGTGCTCTTTTAGTTTATTATGACGAAACAAAAGTTTAATTAAGCACTATTTTATAAGCCAGCCATGGCTGAATTTTATGAGAAACTGCATTTTTTTTTTTCTCAAAACATAATTATAATTTTAAACAAACCTTTTTTTATAATTTATAAAAATTGCTATATTATAAAAGTTTTAAAAGTATGTTAAAATGAACTGGAATTACTTGAAATCATTTTTACTCGCTATAATTAAACATTACTAGCGTTACAATATTTTTTTTATTTAAAAAATTAATTAAATAATACTTAATTTACTTTATTTTGAAATTATAAAAGTAATGAAAAACTTTTAAATATTCAATTCTGAGTTATATGCAACTTAAATATGTCTTTTCGCCACTCTGAAAATATATCATTTCAGACAGCAGTGGCGCAGCGGATAACTCAGAGGTACAAGAAAAACACAACTTAGCAGGTAACGGTTCGAATCCCAAGACAAAATCTGGCAGAAATCTGGCGAAAATCGGATGGATAAAAAATATCAGCGCTTGTGAAGTATAAAAAAAAATGAGAAAAATAATTTTTTTAAAAATTTGACAAAAAAAGTCTGGCAAAAATCGTCCAAAAATCGTATGCAAGTCTGGCAAAATTCCATGCAAGTCTGGCAAAAATCGTACACAAGTGAAACTTGAGAACGATTTGTCTGGCGAAAATCGTCCAAAAATCGGCCCGACAAAATTTGTCTGGCACTGTCTTTGTTGATTCGGGCATTTTCGTGCAGTTAAGGAATTTGCTATATGGGGAATCTGGCAAAAGTCGTTCATTTGTCCGAGTCTGGCAAAAGTCGTATGACCAATGTCTGGCGAAATCGGACAAAAATCTGGCTAAAATTTTCGTAGGGACGTATGATATTGTATCTATCCATGAATATTATTTTTATTCTTATTGCTGTTATTTATAAAAGTGATTTTCTTTTCCTTTTGTCGGCCTCCTTTATGGTCGAATCCGAACAATAGATTTTTTTTGAAATGTACACACAGATAATGTTAAAGAGAAGAAAGGCAAAAGAATGAAAAAAAATTATTATTAATAAATGCCGCAAAAATGAAATGTATGAGAAGAACTCAGCACACATAACACAGGAGGTAAATGTGTGTCTTAAAAAAAGTATATATAAATTCACTAATAAATGTATGTATGGAGGAGATACTGCAATGAACGAAGAATAAAAGGAGATAGAAGAAAAATAAAAAAAAAAAAATTTGAATTTGTGTGCCTTTTGTTATAGAATCTATTTGTTATACTTATTATATTCCTCTGATATTTTCTATTGTACGATGAGGCGCAGTGTAAACATAATAAATATATAAAAAAGCCTAATCATTCATTTGATTTGAATATATACCTTTTAACTGCTACTAGATGGCTATTGTCGAAATATTGTAAAGATTTAATTCAATATTAATTCATTTTTTTGATTTATCATCCTTTATGCCTCTCATTTTCTTCTTTTATCTTTTCTCATTTTAATTTGACTCTAGTTTTTGATGGGTTTTGTGAAAAGTATGTGGATTTGAGAGACGGTTTGTCTGGGTTTATTTTTCAATAAAGTATTGAATTTTTATAGAGTTGGTCACTATTGGTCACTAATTCTTAATATTAAGCTATTAAAAGAAACTTTTAATTCAATTAATCTCATCAAGCATGCGCCTAAAACCCCCAAATCTTCAATAAGCTCTTAACTCACATAATTTCACCTCGACTTCAAGCAATATCGCTCTCCACTTTCATCTCCTCCCCATTTGTCCTTCTCAATTTCTTTTATTTAACTCTATTCAATTTCATTATGTCGATCAAAAATAAATTTTTCAATATTCATACTCAGATTTTTATTAAATGTATCTTTGACTTACTGATATGTTTTCATTTTCAAAAATGTTAATTTACTCGGTCGGTGCTCTTTGAAATTGATTTTTATTGGATGAAGAACAATGAGAATGTGAAGACATCAATTGATATGTTTGACTTGAATCAGAAGTTTTTCACTTTTTGAAGATATAATGATGATGATTTGTAATCGATTCTAGAGATTTCTTTTGTGTTAATGTTGTGAGATGTAGCAATTATTAAGCTAAAGGGACTGGATTTTGGAACAATTGAAAATGACAACTTTGTTGTTTGAGATTTTAAATTGAACTGAAAATTTTTGTTAGTCAGAGATGTCTATGATAGTTTTTTATTGTTACAAAATGCAGAAATTCAGCAGATTCCGCAATAATCTGAAAATTTGCATTAAAATGGGATATAATTGATAAGTTTATGAGGAATTGATTGCTAAAGTTTGTTTTGCAAATTTACTTTGAAAAATTGCAGAATGGTGCTTTTAAAAAGTTTAAATATGTTTGAGAAAATTTATTTGAATAGGAATTGAACTTAAACTTTAGAAGAAAAAATTTTACAAGTTTAAATTTTGATATTTTAAGAAAGTTGATTTTTTGGACAAAAAGTCAAAAAGCTTTATTATGGATCAAAAGAATAATCGAATAACTAGATTTTGAATTGACTTATCAAAATTTCTTTACGTTTTATTTTATATGGCTCAAAATTCTTAAAATTTGACAAAATTCAAATAATTCTCTAAAAATTTTACTGTTTTGTCATAAATATGATATTTATGACCAATTAAACTAACTAAATCCATCGATATACTCTACATTAATTATTCATGCCACTTCTCCATCATCGATACAAAAAAAGAAGTCTGAATTGATATGTGAGTTGCGATAGATTGATATAGATTAGCAACATCATGGCATGATCTTGACCACCTCTCGCCTCACGTCTCCTCCAATCTCGCTCATTCAATCTACAAAACATTAAAGAAAGAAGTAAATAGTCATGAAAATGCAAAAGAATAAAATTTTATTTTTAATGACTTCGCAGCAATTTCTTTTGATTCTTTTGATTTTTCATCAGCCTCACATGAAAGATTTAATTGTTTCAAGCATCAACAACAAGAATAATTCATTAGTAAGACATGTGTCTATGTGTATGTCTGTAGTATTGATCAACCCGAAAATATTTTGAAAGACTATTCATAATTATTATTATTTCTTGTTCTCGTCTGTTCATTCCACGTCTATAATCGCTTTTTGAAAATCTATAAAAAGCCATTTCAAAGAATACACTTGGCGGAGTTAAAAAAGCATATCAAATTGAAATTCGTTTCGAGCGCGTGAAAGGCTCCGACAAAACTTTTTTTTTTTTGGGAAAGAAAGGCAAAAAAAAATTATTTTCATTCTGCGTACATGTGTGAGAACAGCACAAAGAAGTATCTCTTTTTAATTTGTAATGGGAAAATTGAAATAAGACATTTTAATTATTGTATCTTGTTGCTCTCATGCACAGTCAGAAATCTTTGCATTGAAATCTCTCTTTTTTTTCTTTTCATTAATCCGTTTGCTAAACTAACCTAAACCACAGCGCACTTGATTCAATAAAGTCTTTTCAAAAATTATCTACGATGGAAAAAAATGTTCACAGCAGCAGTTGATGGCGCCGTTTTGAGAAAATTTGTGTTTTCTTACAATTAAATAGGCACGGGCATTAAGTTATTGTCTCTTGATTTGAAGCATGCTTTGTTATGAAATTGAGATGTTTTTGGTGGCGATTTGGGAATATTTAGGTTTGGTGTTTCTAAAAAATTTCAATTGATAACAATCAACGTCATTGAATAATTTTGTGACTTTAATAATTATTCAATACCTAAATGCCAAAAAAAAGCTTGAATAAAATTAAACTTTATTAAGATTGTGACTAATTATACTGACGTTTTGCCAGATATAACCTTAAATTAAAATCAATTAAAACTGAACATAAAATTCACATACCTAAATCATAAAATACTTTGAGAAGAAATAAATTCTTAGGTTCAATTCCTACAAAAATATAATATTTATATATTTCATTGAATAGGTATTCATAAACTTTTTTTTTACTGCCAGAAAAATTTGATGCAATTTTGTGAATACTAATAAGCAGAACTAAATTTACTTAATTAAAAAAATCCATAAGTCACCAAAAAAAGCGCAATCACATCCCATAAGCAACAAATTCCAATGCCTTCCATACTTCACTAATTCTTATTGTTTCAACTTAAAACTTCACGAGTTTTACTCTCTTTAAAACTTTTCCATCGATTATCATCTCAAGTTCGTGTTTTGTCAAGTTTTCTTTACTTTAATTAATTTTATGCGGCTTCCCCAAAAAGGGAAACAGATAAGACGACCAAGAAAGGAAAAAAAGCGAGCAACAGAGAAAGGCTCAGTCTGAAAAATATTATTAAATATATAAAAATTGTGTATGGAAAAAATTCTTTAAGAATATAATGAGGCAAAAGAAGAAGCTTGGAACGAAAAAAAATCGATACAAAAAAGGAGGGAAAAAAATTTTTTCGCCCCAGTTTTCATGCCGCATCATAATCACTTTTGTGATAATACCTAAGTGCCTCTTCACTTCTTCTTTCATCTATCTCTCACTCTCTGTACTTAAATAAGTATATGAAGTAATTTCATGTCATACAAACATCCACACACAAACACTTAATAGGCTTGATAGTTTGTGAAAATCATAAAAATTATCACTCCGTTATCAGTAAAATTTATGATGACACGTCTGGTTGTGTAAACTTCAATAGGAATGTTGTTCTATAAAGAAAACACAGAGAGAGGAAAGATAAATGTACTATTTGATCACGAAATCTTCTTATGGGAAGACAAAAAATAATATTAAACTGTACATTAAGAAGAAGTAGGGAAATAAAACTAAATTAAATCTGGTAGCAACGTTTAGTAAATATGTAATTGCCTTTTCCTGTGTTTGCCCATTCACATAGTGCGTATTTATCTTCTTGTAGTTTTTATGGCTGTTTCTCTCACTTATTGATACCATGTAGCATGCATACCTTGACTATCTCTCCTCTACATGAATGAAAATCTTTTCTTTCTTTTATTTCTGGTGAGGATTACATGCATTACGTTACATTACATTCGGAAAATGAAAAGTCTCCCACAGCGTTTTCATTCACCATGAGCTAAAATATTTTTATTGTGTCTGTGGATGAGATTAACAATGCATTTCAACAAATGAAAATAAAACTGATTTTTTTTTTTGATCAAAGGAATTTTTTCTTGTTTGTTTAATCACTTTGGGATGGTTTGACTTATAATTTGAAATTAAAATTTTTTGTTTTGTTTGTCTTTTGGGTTTTGATGGATGAGCAATTTTGCAAAAATATTGGAAGTCGAGTTATTAAACAGTAGTTTGTCTGGTTGATTTAAAATTAATCTTACTTGAATTTGGAATATTTTCACTATAATTTAAGGTACATACCTCTCAGGGCTGTAGTCAGAATTTTTTTTAAGGGAATCCAAATGCTTTTTTCTTCAAAAATTCTAGCAAAATTAAAAAAAAACCTTTAAGGGATCCGAACCCCCTTGGACCTTTCCCTGGCTACGACCCTGATAAATTATATACACTTAATACATTTAGAGACACCCAGACACCTATAAGGACAAAACTCAAATCCTAATCCTCATTCAAACTTCTTATTCTAACTATAATACGCTAAAGACCAATTCCTTATCCAATTACTTCCCTACTTTACATCATCTTACGCTTCACGAAATTTATCTTTTGGCAAACAAAAGTCGTCATACTCACACATGTTTTTGTGCCGGTTCCTGTAATTTTATTTGATTTTCAATTACATTTCTCACAAAGCTCTCTACCTCACACTTACGGTCGCACATTTATCTTCTCGTGCTGTGTTTATATCTTTTATTTTTTTTGGAAGATGTACGAGCAAATAATTGAGCTCGGAAATGACACAATTTTTATTTAATTCTTCCTTCTTCTTCCACCGTTTTGTGGCGTCTACAACTGTCTTGAAATGAGATTAAGATTTATTGCAGTTGAAAAACCTTCTTTATTGTGGTTGCTCTGTGCATTTGTGTTTATAAAAGTTGCTGCTTTTTATGAACACATTTTTGTGATGTTTGTTCTTTAATTAAATTGTTGCTCTTTATTATCATATTTTACTTACTTTTTTTTATTTCGTGTATGTGTATTTAATTAACGGTTAATGAGATCTTCTTACTGCATTTCGATCGATTATTTTAGATATAAAATTTTTTAAATACAAGTGTAGCTTTCCGTTTTGTTTCAATTAATTCACGATTATTAATTTTATGAGCCGGTATAAAATTTTAATTTATAGTCGCGATGCTTTGAGATGTGTTTGAATCTCGTTTTGAAGTTTTTAAACAAGAAAAGAATAAATTTCAAATATATTTTTACAATTTGAATTTTTTTTTGTTTTTTTTTTTTTTTGTTTTAATTTAAAATTTTTTTTATTGAACAGTTTTTGAAATCTGGAAACTTTGAAAAACTTTTTAAAAAAAAATCTTAATTTTTGAAATATTTAAAATTTTGTCGTTAAAGAAAATTATCTGAAAATTTTAAATTCTACCAAAAAATTGAAAGAAACTTCATCTCAAACCAATTTTCATTACAAAATTCTTCAATTTCAACATAAATTTCACCTTGAATTAATTTTAATTCATTCAAGACTGGCGCTATAAAAAATAAACTTTATTAATCTCCTTAAATTGATTAATTGAAAAATGAGATTAAAATTTTAAGAAGTAAAATGATTTGTTTGCTAAATGTATTAAAATATTAATTGAATATCTTGAAATATCATTAAGCATTGGAATTAAAATTTTAATTTTGATCTGTAAACAGTTGGAATTCAAAAATTAATCGAATTGAATTATTGCTGATTTCTTTAATTAATAATCATGGCTAAATGGGGATTTGAGAGCTGTGAGAGAATTTTGTTTGAGCATTTTTGAAAAGTTTTTGAAGAAAAAAATATTTCAAAATAAAATTTAGCAATGAAAATTCCAATAAATCAATAATCCTTCATAAATTACTCCCTTTGTATTCCATATATATTTTTATCAAACGCAAAAGAATATTTTTAATCTAACCATAACAATCAGTAAATTCCACATTACAAAAGGAAAAAACAAAAAAAAAATATGAAAATTCTATAAAAAATTATTTTTCCCATTACAAACAAAATTTTTATCGAAAATTACATTCCAATTTAACTTCTTTTCCGTAATATGAATTTTTCTGCTTTTTGTTTTGAATTATTGCTTCCGAACTGACCCTTTGAATATATCAATTTATAAAGTAATGTCTATATTATGGATATAAATGATGAAAAGAATTTTTCTTATATTTATAAATTTTTTGTTGAAACGCCTTGAAGAAATAAATTTATGAAAAAAATGTAGGAATTGAATTGTAAGAAAGTGGAAAAAGGGGTTGAGCAAAATGGAAAAGTAAAACGAATTTTGCACAATACATATATAGGAAAGAAATATATTTTTTTTCAATAACAATAGTCATGAATGTATTTATACAAGTTGATTTTTAGGATTAAATATTAAGTAATTTGAATTTTGTAACTTATTTTTAAAGTAATAAAATGTCTAATTGGAAAAATGTGCAAGATATGAGTTTTAAGGTTTGATTAATAAATAGTAGCTGAAGGTTTTGGGTTCGAATCCTACAATTCTATCATAAGTTCCAAGGTAACTTTGTCGTATTGTATTTTTTTTTTTTTGTCTACAATCAAAAATAAATTAATTCTAGGTTTAATCAATCATCTATACTGAAATTGGTAACTCTTCGTTGAAATTTAAGGTTTACAATTGAACCACTCCATTCAAAATAAACTGTACAATTTACTCCGAATATGTTCATTTTACTGTTTTATATAAGTACCCCTCACACCACCACACCATTCCATCCAGCCATCAGGCATGTATTTATTGTATCAGAAATACACACAGTCAGAGAAATTTTCTCGAGGAAAATTTATTAATATTATAAATAATATTTATAGTGTTGGCTGGCATAGCATAAGAAAAAGACTATATCAGATTCCTTATAAGTTTAATTAAGTTGTAATAAAGAAGGATATAGTCAAGAAACAAAAACGAAGTCGTAAATAACTATAAGGTCGATTTCTGTAAAATTATATAGTCACTTGCCTTATTTCATTTCGCACTATGCGTTTCAATAAATTCAAATTTAATATCTCTCTTTTTGTCGCTTCTCATGCCTATTCGATGTGAGGGAATATGAAGCGTGAAAATGCCTTGAATGTGCCAAAATATAATAAAGATTTGTTTGCTCCGCACTTTTTTTTCTCCATGTGCACTTTGTGTGTGGCAATTTTTCACGGATCATTTGCACTTTCAATTTCTTTCTGCTCCCAAAAAAAAAAAAATAAAATTCTTAAGAAGGGGCATCTGGCACCAAGAAAAAATAAGAAGCCAAAACCTGTTTGGTGTCACTTCACATAATTTCCTTTTCATATTATCCAGAAATTATTGAGAATATAAAAAATGATTGAGTGAAATTAAAGCGAAAATAAATGACAATTTGATTTCTGAGAGGGGTCGTCGATGTCGTGCATCTCGACTGTGTTCAGTGGTTGGAAATACAAACAGACTCGAAACAAAAAAAAAAGTCTTCTTATCTCTCACTTTTTATGTATGCTTCTAATTCCTTTAAATTACAAAAAAAAAATGTAAGAAAACAGCCAGCAGCAGTAGATAAAGTCCATCTCCATAAAAAACGATGATGAAAAAACTAATAATAATAAAAATGAAATTCATTGCTCATTTGAGTAGAAAATTAAAAGGAAAAAAAGGCAACAGCAGAATTCAATATTTTTTTTTTGTTCAGTTTCTTTTTCGGTTTTTCCATTCATTTGATTTTTATTCACTTATTGAGGACTTATGAAATTTGAAAAGTTATGATTTGACATTTTCTCTCTTTCTTTATCTGTCCTCCGGTTCCTTTTTTTATTTGCTTATTTTTTTTCAACTGGCCCTGACAATATCTGCAAAATACAATTTTCAGATTTTACGATCCGTAAAAAATCAAAAAAAGATATTTTGATGTGTGTTGATGATTTTTGTGTAAAATTGGAATCAAAATATAAACAAATTTGATTTTATAAATTTTATGACTGCAGCATTGTGGAAAATCTTGAAAAATGCTAAAAAAATTTTTGGTCTGATTTTTGGGAATTTTTCTTTGGGGGTCGCTCACTTATGATGTTCTACTTTTAGGGAGGGAGGGGGTTTGAGTAACAGTTTCAAACAATAGTTTTTTTAAATGAAAATTTTGTGACAGAGGGGGGAGAAGAGTCTAAAAATCCAAAATTTTAACGAACGTCGCAAGTGAACAGCCCCTTAGCTTAATTCAAAAATTAATCGATTTTCAAATTCTAATCTTAAATCATTCTAACCAAATAGAAATAATTAAACATCCAAAAAAAAGTTCCACAATGTCGTAGCCGCCATGTTTTGTTGTAAATGAATGTATTATCTTATCAACTTTTAGACCTGGTAGACCGCCAAAACGAGGACCCGTAGGCCTGTCTCTTCCCGCCACATCACATCTCAATCCAAATCATCCGCAACTGAAAAAGCATCGTCTTGATAATGGCGATTATCCATACGAGAATGGGCATCTAAGTGGTAAGTTTTACTTATAAAATATTTCTTCACATGTTGGACACGATGAAAGTTTTTAATTTATTTGCATTGAATTCATTTAATTAAGTTCATTTGATTCCGTGCAATTTGTAAGCTTTTTGAAACGATGCAATAACGATAATGAAGCACATATGAATCGATTCGACAATTTATTGATTATTTTTTTTTTTGAATTTTATTATTATTAAATATCACAATCATAACGAGAATGTAATAAAAGAGGGTTAAATGCGCGTAAACCTTTAAGGCAAATTACGACTTTTCAGCAGAAATACAGTAAAATATCGAATAATGACCAAATGATTGTTGATTGTTGTTGCATGAAAAAATCATTTGATTTCTTAAGAACGTTGTAATCCTCTGAGATATCGGCATTCAAATATTCAGTTAAACCTGAGAATATTTCATATTTAATCGATGGAACTCGACAGTTTTTATGACTTCTCGTAAATACGAAAAAAAATACAAATTTCAATGCATTGTATTGGCAACAAATTTGTAGATACATGAATGTATAAAGTAGGGTTCGGAAATGATGGATGCGCAGCCCTGCGCATCTGAAGGCCTTCAGCAGGCCTGCGCATCCGGATGCGCAGGCCTTCATGCAATATTTTTTTACTATAAACCATAACTAAACGTTTTTTAGACTATTTGCAATCAATTATGATAGAAAATTATGTTTTTTATCATTTTCATTAGAAATTATGCAAAAATATGAAAAATGAGACTCTTTATCCAGCCAAATGAATTAATTTTAATAAATTTTGATAGTATTTTTGTAATAGTGCAACTAATATTTTGTAAAATCATTCAAATATCAGTTAAAATTATGATTTCAAACTAAAATTGAACCTGACAGCAATTTTTTTTTCGATTAATGTCCAATTTATCATAGAAATTAAGCTATTTTACGCATAAAGTGACCAAAAACCTATGAAAACTTTTATTGATATAGTCAAAACTGAATGAAATTTTAAGTTTTATCAGTTTAAATGTAAAAACACCTCAATCCATTTCAAAATCCTGTTGAAAATTTTTATTAAAATTTTTTGATGAAAAATGGGATGCGCAGGCCTGCGCATCCAGATGCGCATCCAAGAACAAAAGAAACATGCAGGCCTGCGCAGGGCTGCGCAGCCCTGCACATTTTTTCCGAACCCTAGTATAAAGTAATCAAAAAAAATCCGAATGAATTAAGGCATGCAAGAAAGATCATCCAAATGGTCAATAGCACAAGAGAATCAGAGAAAAAGAACGAAACACAAAAAGGCAATTCAAATAAAAATATCACTTTATAATTTACGATTATTTTCCATTGAGCTGCCGATTGAGCACAACATTGAAGCTGCTTCCAATTTTTAAGCTTGGATTTTTGAGTAAATGTTTGTTTATGATTCAATTCAATTCAATTCAATTCAATTTATTATGAACCATTACGGTTGCTTTGTATATAAAAGATTGAAAATACATTTATATAAATTCATGAGTTTTTAAATTGTTAATTAAACAAAAAGAAAATGATACAAAAATCTTGAATGATGCAAAAAACAGTGCAATATTATAAGATATCAAATAATAATAAGGCAATAATTTAATAACTGATTTCTTATTAGTGAATGCAAGCATTTATCATTATTAAAAAAAGATGATAGAGACTTAAACAATTTTTTTTCCCTTTTAGACATTTCAATTTCAAAAAATTTCAGGCAAGAATAAATGCTTATTAAATGCAGAAAAAAATGACAATCAATATGTGAAAATAAAAAGATCACTAATAAGAGAGAAAAAAAAAAAATGCTTAAGCTTGTTAATGTTTAAATAAAAAAAAAATAAATCTTTTATCGTGCACTGAAAAAATGATAATTGATTCTCATGATATCAAATTAAATCAATGAATCATCTAAATTAAAAAAAAAAAAAAAAATAATAATTAAATCTTTTTACTTGTAGAAGCCACACGATCTATTAAATCTGAACATATCCCTGTTAAAGGAGGTGAAGTAATTGATTTGCCATCATAATTAAATTCACAAAACTTAAGTTTGAAATCTTTACGTTCATCAAATCCTAATTTTAAATAGTTTCCATTGTAAAATTGGAAAGCAGACAAATCTTTACATACGTCACCTACTTCATACCTGAGTATGTTCAAGTCATTTTCATTTAATACTAATTTCTTATATACTCGTTCGCTGTAATTATTTAATTGGTTCATGGATTTCCTGTATGCCACTTCTATTCCTTTATCAGTCACATTAGCCTTTTCAATTAATTTAAAATTCTTTAAATCATAGCAGACTCTCAGCAATTTCCAGATTTTAAAGTATAAAGTAATCAAAAAAAATCCGAATGAATTAAGGCATGCAAGAAAGATCATCCAAATGGTCAATAGCACAAGAGAATCAGAGAAAAAGAACGAAACACAAAAAGGCAATTCAAATAAAAATATCACTTTATAATTTACGATTATTTTCCATTGAGCTGCCGATTGAGCACAACATTGAAGCTGCTTCCAATTTTTAAGCTTGGATTTTTGAGTAAATGTTTGTTTATGATTGGAATTTTGACGGTTTGGGAGCTGGATTGCTTTGGATTGATAGACAATTTTGGGAGTATTCTTATTGAAGTTCATGGCTGTTATAAGCTTCGTTGGTATTCGGATCGTAAAGATCTATGAAAGGTGCTGTTTCCCTTTAAATCCAGTATAAAATTCATTTTTTAAACAAATTTTTTATTCAGCTATCAAAACAATCCCTTAGATACTTCAGTATACCTACAAACAAATAAATGCGCCTTATGCCAAAACTTTCAAATAATATTCAACTTGTTAGATTCAAGGCTTCCGCAGATTATAATCTTTAAAATCTTTGTATGAAGATTATTGAAGATTATAATCTTTATATGAAGATTATTTAAGATTATAATCTTTGTATGAAAGATTATAATCTTTTAAAATCTTTGTATGAAGATTATAATCTTTAATATTTTTTCTATGAAGATTATAATCTTTAATAATCTTTGTACGAATATTTTATTTATAAATTTTTTTAAGATAATTGTTTTTCCTAGCGATTTTTCATCCCAACTAAAAAAATCGAGGCGAAAAATCGCTTTTCCGATGGGTTTTTCATCCCATTTAAGAAAACCAACGCGAAAAATCGCTTTTCCAATGGGTTTTTCATCCTAAATAAGAAAATCAATGCGAAAAATCGCTTTTCCGAGGGGTTTTTCATCCCAACTAAGAAAATCAACGTGAAAAATCGCTTTTCCAATGGGTTTTTCATCCTAAATAAGAAAATCAAAGCGAAAAATCGCTTTTCCGAGGGGTTTTTCATCCCAAATAAGAAAATCGAGGCGGAAAAACGCTTTTCCAATGGGTTTTTCATCCTAAATAAGAAAATCAACGCGAAAAATCGCTTTTCCGAGGGGTTTTTCATCCCATTTAAGAAAACCAACGCGAAAAATCGCTTTTCCAATGAGTTTTTCATCCTAAATAAGAAAATCAATGCGAAAAATCGCTTTTCCGAGGGGATTTTCATCCCAACTAAGAAAATCAACGTGAAAAATCGCTTTTCCAATGGGTTTTTCATCCTAAATAAGAAAATCAAAGCGAAAAATCGCTTTTCCGAGGGGTTTTTCATCCCATCTAAGAAAATCGAGGCGGAAATCGCTTTTCCAATGGTTTTTTCATCCTAAATAAGAAAATCAAAGCGAAAAATCGCTTTTCCGAGGGGTTTTTCATCCCATCTAAGAAAATCGAGGCGGAAATCGCTTTTCCAATGGGTTTTTCATCCCAAATAAGAAAATCAACGTGAAAAATCGCTTTTCCAATGGGTTTTTCATCCTAATTAAGAAAATCAACGCGAAAAATCGCTTTTCCAATGGGTTTTTCATCCTAAATAAGAAAATCAAAGCGATAAATCGCTTTTCCGAGGGGTTTTTCATCCCAACTAAGAAAATCGAGGCGGAAAATCGCTTTTCCGATGGGTTTTTCATCCCAACTAAGAAAATCGAGGCGAAAAACCACTTTTCTGAGGAATTTTTCATTCCAATTAATATTGCAATATCAAGCAAAAAATTTAATTTTTATATATTTTTCATCAAAATACTAAATCTAGTCATAATTTGTTTTTAACTTTTAGAACCAAAATTAAAAATCACCATATGAAGACTATTGAAGATTATAATCTTTGTATGAAGATTTTTTTAAGATTATAATCTTTGTATGAAGATTATTTAAGATTATAATCTTTGTATGAAGATTATTTAAGATTATAATCTTTGTATGAAGATTATTTAAGATTATAATCTTTGTATGGGATTATTTCAAGATTATAATCTGCGGAAGCCTTGGTTAGATTACGTTTGAAATCCTTTCTGCCCAGAATCTTACTTTTTATGTTTTATACCTTTTAAACACAAGAGAAGAAATTGTATTTCATTTTATATTATTATTAATATTCGCTTACAAACTTGCACTCTCAACAAAAGGCAACAACATTGCAAGAACAGTAAAAGTTGCAGAAAAAAAAAATATTAATTTATTCCAAACAACAAATATATTATTGAAAATGAAACGGAATCGTAAAAAAAGAATTTTTTTGTGAGTGAAAAGAAGCGAATGGAAGGAACTTTTCATATTGTATATCCAGTCAGAGAGATAGATAGATGATGGGGCCGTAATAATATTCAATAATTTATTGATGGCATTTACTTGGAAAAGAATAATTAAATACAGATTTTTGCAATCGTAAATGCAACAGCAGCAACGTTCTTACATTTTTTGTGATATTTTGTTGCAAAAAGGAGCTTAAGAAGTCATTCAATCAATAAGATCATAAATGGACTCGACTTTTATTTTCATTTTGTTTTGGACTGGAGTGTGGGAACATAAATGAACATTTTGGAATCTTCAGCATTTTAGAATAATTTTCAAGCATCTTCATGCTTGGATAAAAAATTTTTTTGTAATTTTATGGAAATTACATTAGTAGAAATTAATAAATCTGTTAAGCAAATTTCCATTAAGGACTTAGGAATCCATTAGAAATTAAAATAGTTTTAGGTTCAATATAATAAAAACTTTGGAAAACTTCGCTCGACTAACAACACCAGAATCGAATATTTTTTTTTTAAAAAAAAATAATGTTTCGTGACAAATAAGTTTAAAGCATAACCGAAACAATTTAAAATTCTGGTTAAAAAAGCATAAGTTCTAGGTTTTTAATGAATCTTCAATTCTTTTCTTCATTAATTCAAACTTCTTTTGAAAACAACAACCACATTTCAAAAAACAAACATGCAATAATTGGAGAATTGCACATCCAAAAAATGTTCTTTAAATGAAATCCCAATTCCAATAATCTCATTCAATAAGTCTACTGCATTTCCTCTCTCAAATAAACCGCAAGAAAATAAAAGAATTACCTACAAGAGCATTATTAATAAAAACGATGAGCAATCAAGCAAAAATCTTCAAAAAAAATATGCCATTTGAAAAGAATAAGAGATACATATGAGATTCCATCTTTTGCTTTTAATCTTGCTACTTTCAAGAAGGGTTCATGCCTCTCAACAACCATCCACGAAAAAGTTTTTTTTTATCCATCCTCACATCAAAGACTAATGCTCATCAGATTGAAAGCAAATTATGGAATTATTGCATTTCATTCAATTGCTAAATATTACTTTTCATATTCCTCACAATATCCACAATAACAGCTGCTCGTGTGCCTTGCCTGCTTGTTTTTCTTATTTCAATTCTCCTTTTGCTTGTTCTTGCATTTTTGTTGTTGTTACTGCTGCTGCTGTTTGCTGGTAACAATAAAATTATGATTATGGCACAAATGTGAATGAAAAAAATATGAAATTGATGTAATTCCTTCTGCTAAACGTTTCTTTTCTCCTTTTTTATTATTTTTAAGTAGTTCTGTAAACGGAAACAATTTCAAATTTAAACAATACGAAATAAAAAATAAGAAAATAAAAATTCATTTTGAAGGTATTAAAAAGTGGGTCCTCAATAGCGCGGCAATAATGAATTAGCTTGGAATTAGCTGGGAGCGTATGAAAAAAGGAAATAATATGTAGAAAGACATAAATGCTGTTTGAAATCTTTCTTTTCATTCAGATATTTATTAATTTTTTGGAGAACTTTTTGATAGAAAATTGTTTAATTTTTAGAAGGTTTATGCAGAGATGGAAAACTTTGGTTGTTGGTGACACTGAAAATTTTAGAAATTTTTTGGGGTGCTTTTATCAGGGACGTAGCTAGAATTTTTTTCTAGGGGGTCCAAACACTTTTTTCCTCAAAAAACCTAGCAAAATGAAAAATTTTTCTTCGAAGGGGGGAGGTTGGACCCTCTTGAACCCTCCGTTGGCTTCCATTATTATTAACAAACCTTAATGATACAAAGAATCAGTTTATAATAGATATTGACCATGTTTTGACTTAAAAATCTACTAGACTCATGTTCGGTTAAATAAGTACCCATAAAACAATTTGCCATCAATGCAAAAAACTGACAGTGTCATAGTGACTGAGTTGTGACGCTAATAAATCCAACTTAAAATCAAATCTATCCCTAATTCCATCAAGAATCTCTTCCTAATCTAAAATTCCATTTAACTTCATCACAAACAGAACAAAAATGGAAATAATCAGAAACATAATCAAATAATCAAATATGCAGAAAAAATTTACATGAAACATTCATTTAAATAACAACGAAGAATTCTTCTTTATTTTTCATATATGCGAGTGAAAACACAAAATAAGAAAAAAATTATTTTCTTTTCAAAATGTTCAATAGCTTGCGGCAACACTGGCATGTCTGGAAGTTATCGCACACACAGTGAGCATAAGTAGAAAAGAGAAAAAGTTAAAAAATTATAATAAAATTGGGAAAATTCATTTCATGACATGATAAGATGAAATTTTCAGTATTGATCCACCGAAACATTTATATCGAGACTGCACACTGTAAAATTACAGACAGAGAATGTGTTGAGAATGGGCATAAAGCATTTTACTCAAGCATCAAGCGAATAAACAAAAAAATTGTTATTATTATTATTATTGGAAGAGAAAAACAGCACAAAACACGGCAGACATCGCGTGAATTATGTACAAATGAAATTTGCATAAATCTTCCTCATTTTTTGGTCTATTTTTAATATTCTTTAAATATACACACATGGTAATTTTTCTCTCTCCATCCATCCATCCGTGCTATCTATCGATATTCGTTTTTGTGTCTTCAACTTTTTCTTCTTTTTCTTCTTTATTCTTCCAAATCGATTATGCAAATTTTAAATGTGAAAGGGTGAACGTTTAACAAAATTATTGATATCAACTTGATTGAAAGATGTTTTTTTTATTGAGCAGAAGACCAAAATATGCAACAAATTTGCAGAAAAAAAAGAATTTATTGGGAGATGAAGCATTAAGAAACTTATAATCTATGAAAATATTTTTAGAGTGAAATTCTATGAATTTTTATGAATATTAATAAGTTTGTCGAGACATTCGTGTATTAACAGTTGAATGGATTTTGAGGAAATTAAGAGGATTTAATTTTAATTTTTGACTTATTTGATGTGAAATTTTTAATTAGAGCCTAAAATTGAACAGCTTTTAAAACTCAAATTTGTGCATTCCAACAGAATTTTAAAATATTTCACAACTTAAAACAAATTGAAATTTTAAAAATCTTTTGGACTGAAACCAAGGCTCAGACACTCATCAGAAAATTATAAAAATTGTTCAATTTTACACTTTTCTGTACGAAAAAAATTGCAAAATTTTTACAACTTTCTGACTAGTATCTGAACCTAGACATTGTACTAATCTTAAAATTTTTAGTAACTATCTGAGCCCTAAATTTAACAAAAATCATCAATTCATTTGCATACTACAAAATCAATTTAAATAAAAATTGCAGCATCTAAATTCCTCAGCAGCATTCCAAATATTTCTGACCTGCTTTCAATATTCTCCTTTTTCACAAAACCATATAAAAAATTTCTGTTATCTTCATATTCCCCAAACATATTTCAAAAAAAGAAAACAGCACAAAAGAAGAAAATTGAGCTAAAACGAACAAGGAATTACATTTGTAGAAAAAGAAACGTCAGTTTTTAAATAGCACATTTTACGAGACATATCATTTAGAAATTGGATAATAGCAGTTATCTAGAACAAAACGTTTAAAATGATAATACATTTGTTGCACTAAATAATAATGAAGAACGATGACGATAAGAAGAAAAAGAAATAAAGAATTTCAAAAAAAAAACGAACAACATTTCGCAGTTCACACAACACAACATAATTGATTTATCTCCACATTTAAAGAAATTGCATAAAAATTATAGCTTTAAGTTCCAATAAAAAGATGTCTTTAATATCAAGAAAGACGATTATTAAAATCACATTATTTTGATTGCATTGTGTCAGCAGTGTGGTTCTCTTCACATTTATCTCTTTGAATAATATGGACTTGGGCAGGTCCACGAGTGCAATTGCATTTTAATGTTTATTGACTATTTATTGCAAAAATAAGGAGCTTAATTTTTTAGATTTTTTGAGTAAAAATTGATAAAATTTTGTGAATCTTAATTTGTGATCTCAATTCTAGGATTCCCAAAAAAATTCAAAATGTAGAAAAATCATCAAAACCGTAAATAATTTTTCCAAATTTCAAGAAAAAAGTAACTTAAAATGGTTCATCAACTTCTAGAGCTGCCCATATAAACCACTCACTTTCCATCTTCACTTTTAATTCAAAAAGAGATCAAGAATTGAAAATGCATATAGCGTGCAATAAGATTATAAAATAATTTTTATTTCTCTGTGTTATTTCTGAATGATTAATGCTAATCGTTTATTTGTGAATTTATGTAGCATTTGGTCGCTCGCTTGCCGGTTGTTCATATTTTTTTGTTGATAATTTTCAAATGAAATGAAATTAAATGTTTGGTTTGGGAATGAATTGGGATATGTAAGGAACGCATTTTTGTGGGGAATCAATCATGAGGAAATAACGTATTTTATTTTTATTGATCAAAAGTTTGAATCCTTAACTCTATTCGTGAATATAAAATTTTTAAAAATAAACTATCATCCTCGTCAAATAATTTACCCGACAATCCACTCATCTACCGAAAAACCAGTGCTAGAAAATGAAAAGAAAGAAAAAAAAAGAAAGAAAAAAAAAATACCCGAAAATGCATTAACGTAATTATTTTAAATGTCTTTTTCTCGTTTTTATGCACAATATAAACATGAAACGTTTGCCTTATTTTTTTTATTTTTTTGTTTTTTTCATTCATCTGAAAAACGTCAAAAAGTTTTTACTGGAAATGATTGATGACTTCTTTCATCATGAATTGTCTAGAACTTTTATATTTTTGCAAAAAAAATATACATTCAGTCATAATAAAAATATACGATTTGACACTATTTTTTTATGTACAATTTAATTCTCCCTACTCAGCAGTTGCAAACAGAATAGAAACAAAAACAGCAATTTCGTTACCTAACGCCATCAAAAATTTTTTTTATTTTTTATTCATTATTATTGACTTTTTATTTAATTCCTTTTAGCTCATTTGGCTTTCGGCAATTGAATAACAGGAAAAAAATAAAAATGTCACAATCTGTCTAATGCTGTACTGTCGTGTTTCATGCTCGTTTGTACCGTTAGAGGAACACATTTAGAAGTAATCAATCATTTCTATTCTCTCATATTTTTCTAATGAAACAAAATATTGTCGGGTAAAATTGAAATGAGCATCGAAAAGTGATTAGATTAAATTGATTTTTTTTTTATTTTTAAGAGAGATTTGAATGTGAATTTTGAAGTTAAAGATCCAAATTTTTTTTATTTTTTTGATTTATTTAGATAGAATCGAGCTAGGACCTCAAGTTGATTATTTTGTTGGGTTAGGTTCGGCCCAGTTCGGCTTTTGTTACTTGTTCCAAATTTATATTTTATTTTAAAATTGCAACATAGGCTAAAATAGGGATCACATTAAGTTTTGTTTGATATAATCTTCAAATTTTAGAAAAACACCCCTTAGTTCAATAATTTGAACAATCTAATTTTATTCACAAAAAGAAGTAGTTCGAATCTTAACAAATTCAGTAACAATTCTTAAATTGCATTCTATATTCGGTTAGAAAATATGAAATTATCAATCTCAGAAGCTTCAACCAAAAAATCACCACATCGTGAACTTAAACAAACATTTTTTTAACTCTAACAAACAAAAAAATCTCATCAAGATACAAACATTATGCGGATCACACACATATGTGCAACACATTTTCTTGCCACTTTCAATTCTTGTCGCACGCACGATTTTCTGTGATTTTCTTTTCCTCATATGTACGTACGACTGTTCATCATCATCACCATTTCTTTCATCCTACTTTTCTATGAACAAAAAATGACAAATTATATTTTTGTCACTTAGTTACTGACAATTCTGTTGTTTTTTACTCACTTTTTAAAAAAATATATATAATTTGATGAAATGTATGTGACATTAGCTGGAAGTCATAAAAAAGGGGGAATGTTAACACAAACAATTCATCACTCATCAATGAATCATAAATATACAGAGATAAATGTGTCCAACATGTCAACAAATAAAATTTAATTGAATAAAAAAAAAATATTATTCTATTTACAGACATTTCCCGATTGGATAAATCACCATTACTAGCTAACGGCTACAATGCCCCACCAACACATCTCAATCCAATGGCACCATTTATGGCACAAATGGGACATCATGGAGGTGCATTAATGAGTCCTGGTATGCCACCACATGGAATGCCACGACCTGGTGATGCAATGATGAAGAATCAAAATATTCCTGGCATGGAAGCAATAACAAGGCAAATGATTTATTTATTTTAATTATTTTTAAATAGCTTTGTTAATTTTGGAAGTTTATGAGCTAAAAATAATTTTATTTGTTTTTGTTTAATAGGTCTGGCATATGGGAAAATTGTCGTGCTGCATATGAGGATATTGTTAAACATTTAGAGAGGTGAGTTTGTGATGAAGTTTGAATTTTAAATTGGAGCTGAGCTGACTACTGAATGGCTATTTAATTGGCTTAATACTGGTCTAGGAGATTGTCATTAAGACTTTCAAATTCAAGTAAATTCCATTAAAATTGAAATTTTAGTCAAAAATGACAAATTTCGTGGTTCTTTAGAATTTTACGACGTTGCGGAACGTTATCAGCAATTCTATAGTCAGAACCAGCTTCAATATACATCTTCCTTCCAAATCTCGCAAAAATCCATGAAAATCTTTAATAAATTTAAATCTAACCTCAAAATCGCAAGTAAATCTTTCCAAAAGCATACAGCAACAGCCACAAAAAAAATCCTCACCGATCAATCTGTCAGCGAAATCAAAATGAGTCACAGCAAACACATTAACTCAGTGCCTCTCATTCATCCTCATCATCCATCTCAATTTCTTTCAACATTCATTCGTGTTATTCTTTAATCTTTCAATCAAGTAACTTCAACACCTTCAGTATATCACATTTCATGACTTAAACTACCCCTCAAAAAAAAACTTTCTGAGAAAGCTGAAACTCCTACACATCACGATAAATTATAAAAATATTGTACAAAAAAATATTGAAACGAAAACATCATCAATAAACGACTTCATAAACAGCACAAAAGTTCATGTTTTGGCAACAAAAAATTTGTTTGTTACGAATTCAAAAGTCATTTATATTCTTTTTGTATTCAATCGTGCCCGGCTCACGCCACAAACAATTCCTTCCTTTCATTCATCTTTTCACACTTTTTTGATTTTTTTTTTTTCTGCAGTGCATTTAATATTAAAATCCATTTATCATTATTTAAGTTGCTCATGTAGATTTTGGGATGTAAGAGAGAAAATTGTAATCTAGGAAATGCAAGTATGATGACGTCCTTTGAAAATCGTTTGTCATAAAAATGAGATTGTTATGGCAATTTTAACCCTCACGATTTATAATCTTTAACGTTAGCAATTTTATGGGATGCAAATAGAATTTTTTAAAGTGAGAATTTAAATTTTTTTACTAGGTTGATATGAAATTAGAATTTGATTAATATTGAAGCTGATAATCATGAATTATTTAGGATTACAACACTCCGTCAATTTTAAATTAAGCTAAATAATAAGAGTAAATTTTAAACTAATCATAATGTAAAATCTTTATAAAAATCTTTAAAAAATTTGTAACGTATATTTACAATTTAAAAATTTTGAACTAAATTTTTTTAATTGAGAAAATTTTAAATCCAGTTCATATCTCAATCCCGTTATAATTTAAGTAATAAAAGTTCAAAGATTTGTTACAAAATATGCACCTTAACTCCAAAAACATGCAACTTTACTTCCAATATCTCTTTTTTTCTACAAACCATAATCATTTCCACAACATCAGCATAAACAAATTTTATGTAAATTACATTTTCAAAAGGAAAGAAAAAAAATCTCAATTTTTCATTATTTTTCTCAATTTTTGTTGCCTTTCAATCGCATTATTCACTTCCAATATAAAATGATGCGAGGATAGAAAAGAAAATCTATTGTAAAGTGTCTGTGCAGCATAATCTCCATACAACAGATCAAAATCAGAATCGATGACAAGTGGCGGTGGTAGGTCGTCGTTTGTAAAATTTTTTTAGAGAGAAAAAAAAATAAATTTCAAGTGTAGATTTAAGAAAAATGATAAATGACTTTTGGTGCTTGAGGAAGTCTTTCCATCAAGACAGAGAAAACCGAAAAACCATTTCCCACATCAAAATAAGCATACCATTCAATTTTTCATACATAAAATTATTTTTTGCGTGTGCGCCACACTTTGCTGAACCCTGCAATTTTTCTTCCGATTCGTTGTTTTTTTCTGTGTGTGCCTTTAAATTCACAATTGATGACAATGAATGAATGTAAAGTGAAAAGTTAAAGAATGTAAAAAAGGGAAACGGCATTAAAATATGCAAAAAGCAACAAATTTGATTTTTTAGCAGGGAAGTTTTAGAATTTGAGGTTAAGGTTGAAACAGTTTGTCCAAATTTTTGGAATTTGTAGGAGGCTCAGATTGAGTCAAAATCATATACATATAAATAGCATATCTAGAACTCTAAAACTAGGTTTTATGGTAAAATTTCAGCCTGGATGTTACCTTAGTAACTATGCCAAAAATTTTACAAAAAAACAAACAAAAACTCTTCAAAATCTCTCAAAACTTCATAAAAACACTCAAATCTAAAAAATGCGCCTTATGAATTCCATAATTTCTTACTTGCCAACAAAAAAATATTTTTAAAATACAATCAAGTGAGTTTATCTGTCGTTTACGAGCAGTTCAAGATTGATTGGATTTGATGTTTATGCAAAATATGAAAAATTATAGTGTAATGCTTCAACATCTGTCATATTTTTTTGTGTGCTACACTCTCTACTTAACTTATGCAGAAAAATATTTTTTTTTTATTAATGCTAAGGGATCTAAATGTAAAACTGTATGAAATGGCACTGCATGAAAGGCAAACAATAAAAATATAAAATATCTCTCGCATCAGCTAATGATCAAAAAACACTCAAATATAAATTAAAGATTTTCATGTTACATTAACATCAAATAAAGATAAATAATAAAAGTGTAGGAAGGAAAAAATCAAATCATGGAATGAAAAATTGTAATTTAATTGTCAATTGCAGATTACGTGATGAAAGGGGTGAGGAGCGTGGCAATGATATGGATGGTAAAATGCGAGGAGGTCAATCATCACCATCACCTCGTGCATCATCGAATGGCGGTCATAGTCCAGTCCTTAATCTATCAAAGAGCGGTAATGAACATGGCAGTGCACCACCAAGTGAACGAAGTGATGTCCATTCGCCAAATCCATCGATACATGAAGACGAGGATAATATGAGCGATGGAAATGTGTCTGAAGTTGATGAACATAATGAGAAGGATGATGATGGTTAGTATGATTTATTTTGGATCTTAAGATTGTCTAGTAAGCATTTTGTCCACAAATATTGATCTCTATTGAATTGCTTAAGAGTTATATTCAAAATATTCAGATCAAACCTTGCGCCACTAAACACAATCGAATAATAAAAAGCATTCATTACTCTTTTATATTCAGACACGGCTCGTGACTTATTATAATCAATTTAGGGTTAAATTCAAATCGATTTTGACATTTCTTTCGCTTCGATATTTTTTCATATGTTTGCTTTATTTTTTTACATTTCTGCTAATTTCAGGGTCCCATTGAATCTTCTTATTTTCCATCTATCTACACTGTGTCTGCGCCGTACATATCTCTCCCAAAAACTTTTTTTCCTTCTTCTTTATAAAATATACATTTTTCGCTGTTAAAATGTGCCGGTATCTCCTTTATGCCTGTTTCACTTGAGAATCATTTAACCGCAAAAACCAAATTAACACGCATCTTTAATCGCTTGAATGCACACAGATACCTGAACTTTTTTTTGTCTTCTTCTCTCTCATACTGACTCTTTGTGGATTTACATATACTTCGAATTGGCGCAGTTTTTGGCAATTCTTCTTTCACTAACTCAATATCTTCTTTCATATATGCTGCTTATAACCATTTAAAAAATTGATTTATTTTTATTGCATGTGACATGACCCAGTAGCATGAAATCAACGAGTTTCAAAAATATTTTATTTATACATTTATGAAATTTTTTTTTTTCGTAAGCATATCGTGAATTAATGCTTATGGGGAGAAAAAAAAAGAATGAATGAAGAAGAAATGACTGTCTTGTGTTTAGGATAAAGTCTTTATATTTTTGTGGCGCTTGCCTTGAGTATCCTTAACAAGATTTTTATTATTAATCATAATTTCATTATTCTCAATATTAATACAGAAATCAGTGATACGGAACATCCAGCAACAACAACACCACCACCAGCATCGAATAATGAATTGGATTCACGTCAGCATGCATTAAATTATTCAGCCTTGGCAGCTGCTGCCAGCGTTCCAAATGGACAAGATCCAAACTTATCATCGACAGAAACACTTCTGCGAAACATTCAAGGCTTACTGAAAGTCGCTGCTGATAATGCCCGCCAACAAGAGCGACAGATTAACTTTGAGAAAGGTAAATGTGTGTTTATTGAACATTTATTTGAACAAAAATATATAGAAATTAACTTTGAAGCCGATATAAAGCCATAACAACATGATATACAAGTGACGCAACAATATAAAGCAAACATAATGCCATTTACGATTTTTATTAGCTAGATTTTTTGGTAGAATGGGTATCGAGTTGGTAAATAGACTAGGTTAGTCATTTTAGATGGGTTTGTGTGAATTTTTTGGGGACCATCACTTGAAAAAAAGTCATGGCACTTAATTTGATCACTTAGTTGATTTTTACTGAGAGTTAGGTTCTGAAACCCCATAAAATTGTGAGAAATTTATTTAATTTGATAGGGTTAATGACGAAAAATTCAACTCCTAGATGAATTTTTGAAAATCCTTACCAAAAATCCATCTGAGTTGGAGTTATATATAAAACCTACTTTAAGTTTCAAAAAAAAAATTAGGACTTCATCCCCAAAAATTTCCTGCTAACTCAAAATGCACCATACATACTAACCCAAAATAACCATTCCAACTCCTCATTTTCAACTGTATGAAAAGAAAAAAAAAATATTTTTTCCATTTAAATGATAACAAAAGAGCAATCGTAATGCTTTTTTATGTTATTTGTTTCCATTCAACAAAGACTAATAAAAAGGTAAAAAAGCAGCAACAAAAGCAAGAATGGAATGAAAAAGTTTATCAAATGCCAATAAAAATGAATAAATGTATGTTATATTCCTTTTTCAAAAAGCATTTATAAATTGATAACGCGCGAAATAAATTGTGTATATTGTTGAAAGGTAATGCGGTGAGCATTTAGTGTTAATTGATTATTATTAAATATAACATGTGTTTTTGACATTTATAATGTACACATAGTATAAAGCATATCGGTATAGTAATGCATTAGCAATTAGACATATATGTGGGGAAAGGTGGAAGGGGATTTATTTTTTGGAATGGGGGATCTAGAAAGAACATTTGGATAGAATGTAATGTGACGTGAAAATCTATTAATGGCACCTGCTGAAATATTAAAATTGATATATATTTTTTCACATACCAAAGTGCAATGCATTTTTGGGGCATGGATGAAATTCAATTGAATTTAATTGACTGCATTTTCTTCAATTGCTGTACAATGTGCAATAAAATGCACATTTCAGATCACTTCAAGGGATGTATACCTGGAAATAATAAACAGTTATATCCTTAATGACTGAATCCAGCATAACATCCCCTTGCAAAAAATTTAAATAAAATTTTGTGAGCACATTGTAAAAGTAATAAAATGTTAAATGCATACAAATTGATAACTGTGGAATGCTCTTTGTACATGCATCTACGTATGCATTCAATATTCATTTTTATTGCATTTCGTGTTGAAAGTTCTTTAGCACATGTCCAAAAACAAAACAAAAAATACGACAGAAAGAAGAATGTTATTTACTGTTGTGTGCCGCCCAACTCGTAAAAGCAAATGAAATGCTGCTATAGAGTGCGATAAATTCAATAATCAATATTTCTCCAATTTACTTTCCGTTTGTTGCGATTGAAAATAATGAAAATGAGTTAATGGGTGAATTCAACTTTATGGGACTTGAGACGCATTTTCAGGGCTTTTTCATAACTAGTCACAAGCCCCTCTTTTTGGTCTTACATACAAAAGCAATAAATTTACATAATGTCATGTTTATATCCATCAAAGGTTCAATTAATGTAATTTGAGGTTAAAATCTCACATTATTGAGGTTAGAATTTCAAAAAATGCATGTCAAATTCATATTTTGTTCATCAAAAATATGTCAAAACCTATCATAAATCAATTGAAACAACAGAAGACAAATATAAAGAAAATCTTCCAAATGTCTTCAAAAAAATCGATTCTACAGAAAACACAAAAAAAAAATCAAAGAAAAAGTGAACCTTCAATGAGAATGTATTAAATATTGCCATATGCGTTAATTATATTTGCGGCAATAATTTTTAATTTTACTTCGAAAAAGAATAAGGAATGAATAAAAAAATTGAGAAACTTTCTCAATAAATTTAATCTCATTTAGGAATGTTTGCAATAAATCGTAACTAACGTAATTTACGAACAATGCCCTTTACATTAATGCAACTGTTGAATGCTGCAACAGGAATAAAAGTAAATAAGAGGAAAAAAAAATTACAAATCTTTAAGTGGTTTTTACATTTAACTCTTGAAATTCTCTTTTTTTCTCCCTTTTTCTTAAATACTGATAAAGTTGCTGTAAATTCCACATTTAACATTTCAACGCTTAATTCATTTTCATTTTCGTTTTCTTATTATTACTTTTTTTGTGCCTTTCAAAAGAAATTATTATCTAAGGGTATTGAAATTTTATTGATGTTGAAAGAGAAAGAATTAAATGTGAATTTTATCGACAAATGCTGTACATTTAGGCTTTTAATAGACATTCAATCGGATTCAAAATATTGTAGAAATTGGCTCATAACCTTTTTTAGCAAGATTTATGAAGCACTTGATTTATTAAATTAACACTGGACGTAATTGTAACGTGCTACTTATAAAGTTACGTAAAATATGGCTGATTGATGGTATCCTAGATGGGATAAAAAGACTGGATTTGACGTTATTTTGGATGTTGAAGATTTTTTTGCCTTTTAAGACTGTTTCTCTGCTATTTTAAAATTAGTGACGAATTTTTAAAAATTATTCCAAACTCAATTTAAGTTTGGAACATCTCCGAAATAGTGAAATCTAATTTTCACTTAGGCAAATATAAAAAATATGCTTAAATAAATTTTTCGTACCAAAATTAAATGTCAGAGGGTCAAAGTCGGTCTAAAAAATTTAACATTTGATTAAAGTAATTTTTGAACGAAACCATATTAAATTTAGAGTCTAAAATTGCTACAAAATCTTTAACTGCTACATGTTTAACCACCTGAATGACACAATTCTTATCAAATAGAAGCACATTCAATATCATCAAATAATAAAACAACTGACTATGCCCTACATAAAAACACCAACTTTAATTTACATTAATAAAACACATATTTGTACAGCATGTAGACACAAAAAAAAATCACACTTAAATCAGAGCAGAGCAGGAAGAAATCACATGATATCGATTATCTATCGAATGAAATTCACCTCAATATTAACATTTAACATCAGTATCTAACATGTTAGAGTAGAGCAACAAAAAATATCTCGTGCGTGCTAATAGTTGCGATAACGTCAAATCGATTATTACCGATTAGAGAAAGAGAGTGAGAAGTATAAAAATGTATACAAATATATATTTATGCGAGAGAAATAAGCAGCAACAGCAGCGGTGTTAAAAGTTTCGCAATCTGAAAAATAAAAATCAGCAACAACCTTTTAAGTTTTTTTTGTGTATGTATATGAATATGGATAAGAAAAAAAAATATTATTATGAGCTACTCCATAGTTCATTAAGTGAAATCGATAATTTATAATGAAAATATACACAATCCTCTCGTCTTGCTCTTTTCTTCTTTTTCGCATTATTTTATAGGCACTCACTGCGCACTGATCAACAATTTTAAGCTTCTTTAAATGCCTTTGGCAAAAATTGTCTCCATTTCACTTCATACTGACTGGATTTGTGCGCTTCTCAACAATTGCAGTTGTTAAAGATAAAATCGATGAACTTGATTTGATTTGAAAATTTGATTTTCTAGTTTTATGGTTTTTTTATGGTTTCAAGATTTTAAGGAAGTGAAAATCGATTGATTGGAACTCAAATACTCCAAATATGGACATAATCATGCTAAAAATTCAACCTTTTCACTCATAAAAGACAAAATAAGCAAATGAAAATTTGCCGACGGAAATATTTTCCACTTAAAAAGACGTTCCACTTTTTCTTTTACTAACATTCCCTGCTCATTTTTATTGTAAAAGCAATAATATTAATGGTTAAGGGTAACAAGAACTTCCAAAAAAAATTGTGAAAATTTCTCCTTCAAAAAATTCAAAATGTTTACTTTCTTGATTTTTTGTTTCACCTCGAGGTGTTTCTGAAAGAATTTTATTTTTTCTGTTTTCATACCACAATTTTGAAGGAGAAACAGAAAAAAATTGAGAAATTCAAAACATGTCTGGTAATGGGGTGGGGTATGCAAATGATATGAAATTGAGAGGATGAAAAATTTTTGGGAACAAAAAAAATTAAAAAGTAAAGTTAAGTGCATTTAGAAATTTGGTAAAATTTTTAATGCATTTGTAATGTACATGCACAAATTTAATTCATTTTTAAAATAAAAAAAAAGTGTCAGAGTCTTAGTGTAAACGATTTTACATATAACTTTTAGGGGGTCATTTAGGGGAGCAATTTGATCAAATAAACTAATTCATAACTAGTAGAATCTCTAAATTTTTTAAAATTATTAACAAATATTAATAATGTGCAAAAAAATTATAATCAGTAGAAAATTCTGTTTTAAAAATTTTATTCTCTTAATGTAATATTTGTTCCAGTTCTTATTTAAAACAAACCACAAGAAATCCTGAAAGATCCCCTAATTAAAACTTTATGGGTTTGGGAATAATTAAAGAATATGAAACAAAAAATTCTCAGTCAATAATAATTTAATTTTGCCATTGAAAAAAACTCTTTAAAAGTCCATAAAACCTGACATTTCCTTCCCATCTACATTTCTATTGTAAAACTTTACCTTTAATTCTAAAAGTGTGAGAGAGGATGAAGAACATTTCTTCCAATAATCTTGTATGAGTTTTAAAATTATTATTATTATGATGCTTTCAAAAATCTAGGAAAAATATTTACCTAATGTGTATTTAAATGTTTTTCTTTTTCCTTATTTCTTCATCATCTATCTCCGTCTTTACATCCATTTGAAAATAGCAACAAAAAATTTCTGTTGTTTTCGTTAGAAAAATATGAAACTTGAACAGATATTGTTGCTGCTGTTGGATATTTATGACAATGCAGTGAATAGAAAAAGTTGTTGTGTTTTTTTTTTTTTTATTTTGGTTGTATGGAAAAGAAAACCTTTCAGACCTTTTCGCTGTGGGCGCTTTTATAAGAATTAATTGAATTAGTCAAGCGTAAATAAATTAATCTTTAAATATTATTATAGACCCCCCTTTTTTTGCTATGCAACACATTAAAAATTATTCTTTTTTGTATATTTCGCCCAGGCATTTTTAGATTCTCAGTTTATTTTTTTGTTTAAATATCCTATTTGAGTTTGTTTTTCGATACTGTATTGTAAATTACTCATTCCAAATTTTTAAGATAGTAACAGCTTAGAGTGAGGATGGTAATAGGTTGTGGATAAAAGTATGAGGAAGTTATGAAATGTTGGTTTACAAGTTAAAATTTCATGTTGACTAGAGCGCATAATTTCAGCATCGGACTAAAGTATGGGCAGTTAAATTCAAGCTAAATTAATAAAATTATAGTCAGCAATTGAAATAATATTTTTAACACTTCGAATAGCATGTTCATGAACCCCTTTCAACAAAAATTTTATTTAAGAAGCTAATGCCTTCCACAACAACCCAAACTGCCTAAGATTAGCTCTAATAACTTAAATCTAGCTCAATTTTCTCAAGAAATAAGCAAAAAACTTCCAACTTTTTTCCCACTCCATTAGTAACAACGGACAAAAAAAACTCACCGTATTGACTTTTTTAATGCTGTTAGAATTCCATTTCATTAAATTAAATTTGAATAACGATAATCCATTGTTTTGTGAAGATAATTATCTGTAACATTAAAGACTCTTTTTTTGTGTTGCCTCGGCTGCTGCTTGTGCGCCTCTCACTCATTCCATGAAACTTTCTGTTTAAGACATTAAAATATCTTAGTATAAACACAAAACAGCAGCAACAACAACAAAGAGTGAAAAGCCAAAGAAAAAAAAAATATTTATAAACAGATAATCGCGAGCAAGATTTCTCGGAAATAACTTATAGAGTTACCCAATTTTTCTTTTTCTCCTCCTTTTCGAATTTAGGTTTTGGGATATTTTGTGAAAAAAATGAGTAGCTTAAAAGTTTTTTTTTTAATAAATTAAATTATTGAAATAAAATAAGATTTATAATTGTAAACTGCAACTCACTTTCACTATAGAAATTGAAAAAATAGCTTGAAAGTTTCAATATTGTTCTTCTTAAAAATAAATGATACAGGTTCGAATCCTAAGAAAATATAAATTTGTATGAACTTACCTATATATTTTTTCCTTCCGAATCCAAAAATCATTTTTTTTTGTACTTGTAATGTACACATCTAAGTAATTTACATACAGCAGCTGATAAATTAAGCATCGCATATTTATCGAGAATTTCATTTTTTTTGTGTCTTCATTATACATTTTCTTATCTGCAAGAGATCTTATTTGATAATTTACAAAAAAGGCACAAGCAGTTCTTTTCTTTTGTTCCAAATTTGGATGTCGTCGCAGAGTAAATAAAGATGTTTCTTCTCTTTCCTCTGTATTTATGACGTCTAAAATTTTTGTGGGAAAATTTTGTTCAAAAAAATTCAGACGTCAATAATTATTCATGAGAATCATATGCCTAACTATTCATTAATATGTCACCTTTGAATTGATTTATTATCAAAAGATAATTAGCATTCACTCAAAAAAGCATCAAAAAATGCATTTCAGATCATCGATTTTCGATGACTTTTCTTAAAAAATCTTCATTCCTTCCTTTTTGATTCCCTCATTCTATATTAAACATTTAATTGACCTTTTATTCTATCGATCACAGAAAAATTGTGAGTTTGCTCACTCAATCTCGACAAAAAATATATATATTTATAAATTGGATGATGATGGCTAACAATATGAGAAATTATAAGAAATCAAAAGAGAGAAAAAAAAAATCGATATTCAGAAAAACGTTTAGCATGACCCCATAATTTGATCAATTTCCCAGTCTATTCTTGGAGAATTATTGTTTTATGAGAAGTGGAGAAAAAATTTCACATAAAAAAATAAAAATTAACGTTTATGTTCGATAATATTCGATTTAAGAAATTAGTATAATTATTAATCTTGATTATAATTAAAGTCTCTAAAGTACGAAAGAAATTTCTTAAAAGGCTGTCGATTTACCGACGGAAGTTTTTGAATTTTTGCAACTCGAATTAATTTTTGATTCCTTTGTTGGATTGTTTCTACGTTTGTTGATGGGAAGATGTTGAATTTATGGGGTTTGAGTTTTTGTCAGTTTTTTGACGGAATGGCCATGAAAAGTTTGGCTTTATGGCAAAATTTAAATGTAATTGAGGTATAATAGGGTTCAACTTGCATAGAAAAAAAAGTTAATTAAATTAATCAAAAAAATAGCAAATTGATATTCAAATCATCCTATTTAGACTAGAATTAAAGTTTAAATATTTCTTATGGCTCCGTGTCACCAAATTCAAAATTCTTCATAAAATGCGCTTCAAAAATTAATTTTTAAAACAATTTCAAACTTGTCAAAAAATTCCCATTCTTTAACCCAATCTTATTTCTCAAGAATCAATAGATCTAAAATTAAATCGAATTTCCTAATTTAATTAATTTCAGCTGAACTAAAAATGGATGTGCTGCGAGAACGTGAAGTCAAGGATTCACTGGAAAGGCAATTAACAGAAGAACAAAAACTAAGAGGTAAGTTCCAAATCTATTCCTTTTTTTTTGTCTCGTCACGTGCTTCAAATTGTAAATGGAACCAAAGTCAATGTATGAAAAATCTATAATTGCTACCTTTTCCTGTCTCTTACTCTTCATAGCCATTCAATTCAATTTCCATGGTTGTTCAATGACGAAGTCAACTGACTTTAGTCAATGGAAATAGAAAATATGCATTGTTAGTCATACGTAGAATAGGTACCAGGCAATTTACTGTTATGACTTTTTATGCTTGTTTCATACAAAAATATGGATTTGAAAAAAATTAATAATAATTTCAAATGGAAAGCAATTTTGGTATAAAAATTTTTTTATGTGCTGAAATTTGATTGTAAACAACTAAATTGATATGGACTAGAAATTGACACAGAGCTTTGGAATGCATTTAAGTTTGAATATGAATTTGTAAAATTGAAAATTCCACGAACCCCTGACAAATAAGTGAAAAACAAAATACAAAACTGACAATTTTTGCGGTTAACTGCAAAATGTTGTTAGTGGCAATATCAATTTACTGTTCTCTATTTTCTCCCACCGCAATTGACTTTTCAACAGTTTACTAGCTTATTTTTCAAAATAAAATTCATTGCCTAAAATTTTCTGCAGCAAAAAAAAAATATTCAATTTTAAAATTGAACTCATGAACTTTTTTCACATAATATTATTTTTTTCTACAGAAATAAAAATTGAAAAACCACAAAATGTATTTAAAAGAAAAAAGAATAGAGCAACGGAGAGCAACAAGTAAACAACAATTTTCCACTTGAGAGTTCTCCATAGAAATTGAATTTTTATCCATACAAAATGTCCAATGGAAAGTCAAGATTCATTTTAGATTTGAGATTTACTGATAATTACATTTTGTGAATGTATGAAGCAAGTAAAGAAGTTTTGAGATACCTATTTGGTAGAAGCGACGATTTCTATTTATTCAATATTGTATGCATGTATACCTCGCATATATGCATTAAATTCAATATTAATGACAATTAAGTTTGTTATAATTGAAAATTAGGTCTGCCCATATCTTGTAGGAAGGATTCGAACCTCGATTTAATAAATTTATTCAGAATTTGTATAGGTTGACAGGTCTTGAACCCTCACCTGTTGGCTGAAAAATGGACACAAACATCCCAAATCATTCCACATAAGGTCAAAGAAAATTGTATAACTCCATCACAAAAGATCATTAAATATGAAGATCATGAACCTAATATGGCCTTAAAGACATTTTTTATCCCATCGACTCGTCATCCACTACCATTAAAGTATGCATAATTTTTTATTCCTCTCCACAATATTTGCTCCGATAAGTTTTATGAGATAACATATCGTAATTACAAAAATCTCACATAAGAGTCATACAAGAAGAACAAATCCTTCTCCATCTCCGATTCTGGACAAAACAGGAATAATCGTAAAAAGGATAAAACATTTTGCAGATAGAATAAAAATGGAAATAATAAAGTAGAAGAATAAACTGACTATGTGTACTTTACGGTAACAATATAGAATGTTGAGAAGATTCAGATTATGGAAACAGAAAGAATAAGGGATTGAATATGAAAAATAAGAAAAAAAATCTTTTCTTTCCTCTTTCTCATTTATTATTTTCCAGTTCATGAATAGTAGCCGCAAATTAAGAATTAATTGAGATTTTTATGATATAAATAATTACTAATGAGTTTCATGTACTGTTCATGTTATATTGTACTTTCGTTGAGCTGAACTGAATATCTAACTGACAATTTACAATGTAATATGAGTATGGTAATTTTACAGTTGGAGGTGGATGAGATTAATTTCATATGAATGTATGGAAGTTTAAAATTAGTATGGGAGCTATTTTGGACAATTGATGTTATAAAAAAAATGAAGTTAGCCATTGATGAAGAGGATTTGTAGTATTTTGGAATTAATAAGATAATCAGAGGTTCAGTTAAAACCTCATTGGAAGGAAAGTACATCCATAAAAAAATCCGCCATTATTCCCAAACCCAACAAAACTCAAAAAATCATTCTCATAATTTCAACAAAATTTCAAATTGCAATCATGGCCTCACATAAATAAATTCTTCAATTCCTTCATTCAATTCTCAAAACTTTTCGCATTAAAACACGTAAGAAAAAAAAGATAAAAAAGTTTCTGTACATCAAAATGAATGTCTGATGTGTTTGACTTCCAGACATTTAAAGAAGTAAAAAAAAATCTTCTTATTTTTGATTTCATTTTTAACTTCCATTTAATTTTTTTATGCATTTTCATCCACTGACTGATGCATCATTTGAAGCACTTCCTAATTTTATTATTCTTCTCTTTTTTCAATTTGCTTCTTGTTCTTAAAAAACAAGTTCTGGTAAAATATTTTTGGGCAAAAAAAACTAAATAACAATGGAATCAATAAATGGAATCTACATACACACAATTTTTTTGATGTGGACTTTAAAGTTATGCTGTACATTTGATGGATGCAAAATAAAAAAAAAATTAAGAGAATTAAAGAATGAGAGAAAGAAACAAGACAATCAGAAAATAATGATATGCGTTGAAAAATTTATTTTGAGGGCATAAACTTGTTTCCTTACCTTTGTGTGTCTTCTTGATGTTTAGTTGATGATGATAATTGCTCACATACAAAGCCATTCGGGGGATTGTTTGTAAATGATGTTGATTTTATGTTTACTTTTATCCTGTCACTCTGGGATACTCATATGGATTATTCACTAAATTAAGCTATAACTAAGTTTAAGACTACAATTTTTCGCAATTTTACACATTTGAATATTTTTCTACAAATTCAAAAACTCGAAAAAAAATTGACAAAAATTTCAAAGATAATTGCGATCATTTTGTCTGTTTAATAAAAAATTTTAGTTATTTTATTTCCAATATTTATATACCTATGTCTTCATAAAAGAAAAGTGACAGTTATTTTTTTTTTTCAAATTTGGAAAAAATTCACTAACACTTTCAAATTTTCAGTACAAAAAACTGAGCAAATCAACTGAGCTATGGTCGGCGTTTGGTCGATGCTCAGTTGTATGAAGACATAGGGTAAAAAATATTGAAATTTGTACAATATTGAAATTTGTATGAACAAAATCGCAAAAAAAAATTTGTACAATTTTTGAACATGAAAAAATTGGCAAAGAAGACATTTTGGTTCACATGTTAAGGTCTTATGACTTTGCTCGGAGATTGTAGTTTACGTATAAATATACTCCTGACCAAAGAAACGACTGTATTTCCTGAAAACTTCATCTCATTTCAAATATTGAAATTTGTACACAACAAATATTGAAATTTGTACAAAAGGCGGTGAAGAATTTCAATTGTTTTTTTGTAAACAAATTAAATAAATTTAATTTAAAGGACTAATAAGCAGCTCAAGATGATGCAGAACCTACTCAAATAAAAAAAAATTCAAGAAATTTAATTTATCCCAAGTTTTGGGTGCAAAAATCGAGTGAATGTGGTATACAAATTTCAATATTTGTTTGTACAAATTTCAATATTTTTTGTACAAATTTCAATATTTTAATGTCAAGACGTTTTTTAGTGCTTTATGCTGCAAAAATAGCTGTTTTCAAGATTGATTAATAAAATATGGAAACCAAATAAAGTCCTAGGAAAAATTTGGGAAGTCAACATTGCTTCCAATGAAAGTTACAAGGCACTCAAAAAAATTTGTTCGTTTTGTACAAATTTCAATATTTTTTACCCTATATAAATATTGTTTATTTCTCAAAAAAAGCTTAAGCATCTTAAAAAATCAATAAAATGTGCTTCAATCCACTTAAACCTTAATGCGACTTTTCAACTTGTCATTTTCCCATTGTTTTTGCCAAAAAAAATACCAAATGCCATAAAAGGAGTCAACAACTCGATGGAGTGTAATAATAAAATGAGCGAGATTCTTCTTTTTTTGTAAATTTTGTTATTCCTTATTCACATGTGTATATCCACTATATAATCATATTTAATAATGTATTGTGCAATTGCCAATATTTTACCATTCAACCACAAAATACAGCACAATACTGTGCACATTTTTTTCTGATATTTCCATTTCATTTTAAAATTCTTAATAAAAAGAAGGCAACACGTAAAGTAAAAGAGATGGGGAATATGAAAATGCTAATTTTTGGGGCTAAATTATGCAGAATGCGGCAATATGGAATTTTTTCTGTATGTTTATTCACATACACAAGCTGCTTTCATAAATTTATATACTGCATGTATTCATTATAATGGCGATATGTATGAAAACATTTCGACATCAAAAAAGAAATAAAATGATTTACAAAAAGAAAAGTATGAAAAAACAATAAAAGCCCATTTTGCACGATATATGCATTTGGCATACACGTACTTACATTAATATTTCCATTTTTATTTATGATACATGACTCTTACCTACCATTTCATTTTCATTTTAAATGCAATAATTCTTGTAACTGGCATGCATTTACAACTGTTGAAAGGCATTCGTACAAAAATAATAAAAGAGTATGGAAACAGTCATAAGTCACCAGCCAAAAGTTCATATTTATAAATGTGAGACGAGGGAGTGGAGTTGAAAGAGAAATAAAATAAAAATTAAAGCAGACACGGCAATGATGATGACGACGACGATTGTGGTTTACTTTAGGTTCAATCCTTTTTATTCTGTTGTTTTAAGGGAAATGCATCAGATTGTAACTATATATCTAATTGCGGTGCTGCAGTATATATTTTTGGTGGCTTGAAAAATTAAAAAAGTGCTTAAGATGCTATTCTTGGCTTCAAAACAAGCAAATTCTTTCATCTTTTGTTATTAAAATAATTCCAAAATCACTGAAGTTATGAGTAAGACCTAGTAAGACGAAAACACTAAGCGATACCCAAATTTTTTATTATTTTTCTAAAATTGACAATTACAAAAAATTATTCTGATGAATCATTTTATAAGGAACACTGAATTCTTGACCTGGTTCTTGCTCTATTTTTTTTTTTATGATACCTTAAATTTATTCTCATCATCCAGACATTCAATTCATTGTTAAGTAAAAAATCATGTATAAAAATAAAAACAAAGAATTATTTTGTGGATTATGATACCTACTCACGTGATTTTTTGAACATTTTTTCAAATATTTTTGGATGCTCTTTTACAAGCAATTGTGAATCCTCATCAACGAATTCTTGACAGAGTTGTAAATTAAGTGCTCTTTTAAGGACATTTGTTGCGGATAATACTCCAAAAATCAAGATTCCAATAAGACAAATAAATCTTTTTTTGCAAAATAATTTCTTGAACACCAAAATTAGTCTAGAGTAGCCACCTTAAATTATAGGTAAAGAAGACTTAGGAAAAAAAAAATAAGTTTTTTATGCAAAAATGTCAATTTTTAAATTTTTAAAAAAACTTTCGCGGCACACCTAGCGTACCACGATCCACAGTTTAGACATCGTTATTTTAGGTTCAAAGGATGCAAATTCTTAATTTCAACATTGTTTAAATTTTGTCTATGCTTTCGACAAATTTTCAATGTTTTGAGTCACATTCACAAAAATTTTTCAAATTTCTGCAAAATACAAAAATCTGTATTAAATTTTTAATTCATGAAATTATCAACTCTGATTCTCAAAATCTTCTTGTTATTACTCCTCCAATTAACAATCTAATCAAATCAAAGGAAAATTAAATGAGATAAAATACAAAAGAAATTGAATTAAAGAAAGTAAATTAAATGTGTATGTGAATTTGATATTTCAAAGCAAGCACATAAATTATAATTGGCATAGCTATTTCACTCAGCATAATTGCTACATGATGATATATGAATTCCCCCAACTCAGCTCAATAATTTTTTTAGCGCATTTTCCTCTTGGGAAAAGGACGCTATTGTCCGCACTTTGTCCGTCCGTCTGTCTGTCTGTCCGTCCGTCTGTGGAGCTATCTCCTCCTCAGGTTTAAGCTTTTTTGATGCGGTTTTTGGCTTAAAATGTGTGTAGTATGTCTGGCTAGAGCTGGCGAAAAAATCAGCACGAATGGTCACTTCCTCTGCTGGAACCAGCGTAAAAAGTGCCAAAAATGCCATTTCTTTGTATGTGTTAGTGTGGTAAAATACACTAAAATGTTGACTTTTTCAAAAATTCATCCTTCCTCGGTTCAAATCCCATCGGAAGCGGAATTATTTTTTCGGTACTTTTTTGATTCCTTATGACTGGAACTGACTTAATGGCCATGAATGCTTACTGGATCTTACTTTATAGCCATGATTACTAACTGGATCTCACTTTATGGCCATGAATGCTTACTGGATCTTACTTTATGGCCATGAATACTTACTGGATCTCCCTTTATGGCCATGAATCCTTATTGGATCTCATTTTTTTCAATTGTTTAAATTTATTTCTGGTTTATTTGCTATACGCGGAAAATGCGCTTTCGTCGGTCACGAGTGACCACGTTGATACTAGTTTAATATTATTTTCATTCGAGTATTTATGAAAATATCTACACATGTTATTTCTTCATGTTCATATGTTGGTAAAAACGTGCATTTATGCTGATATTCCCTGCTGATTAACCTTTCAAATTCAATTATTTATTTGATTTCATTTCAATTTACTTTGCTGTTGCTTTTATATGCTCCTCTTTCTCTCTCTCGTGTTCGATCAACATTGAAATAAATCAATTTTTACTTCTAATTTTACAAGTGCTTTTTCTTGTTTCATCTGTTTAATATGGAATTTAATGTGAAATAAAGAAGACATGAGAACTTCAACTATGCGTGAATTTCAAGAATTTATGTTTTTTTTCAAGAGATTTTCAAGTTGAATTTTGATTTTTCTAAAAAATTACTTTTTTTAGCACTATTAACTTTTAAGTATTTTAAAATTGGAAATTATCAGTTTTGATAGCTGATTCCTTGAGGTCTGACTCATATCATACCTAAACTACATTTCTCTATCTCTAGTTCAATTTGAAGCACAATGAACTATTCCTCAAACCCATCAATTATCTTTAGTAAATCAAACTAATCATCTACAATCCATTACCTTTTTTTTCATCGACAGTATTATATCAAAAGCGTTACAAACGTGAACGAAGAATGAGAGGAAAGATACAGCAGCAAATGGAAAATGAGCTAAAGAAGCGAAATCAAATTGAGGACATTCTCAAAGCAAGTGGAGCGCCAGCAGAAGCATTAAGAATTCTAGCAGGTAAGTTTTAAGCTAATGATCATCATTGTAGCAAGTTTGACAGATTTCTTGAAATTTTTACGGATTCATTGCTGCTTTTTTGATTGCTATCAGATAATACTTCCCACAAGGAAAATTCACTGAAAATAATAATAAAAATTGTGAAACTGTTAACTATAATTTTCAAAAATTTTAATAATAATGTCGACGTGGTATTTAAAGGAGCTTATGAATTTCTCATGCTTCTGACATCTCATAAGATGATGATTTCTTCTGCCCCGCAGTCTTTATAATTCACTCGTCTTTTTCCACTTTTTATTATTTTGGATTCTACTGTTGTGAGTGCGAATGAGAGCAACAAAAATTAAGGAAAAGTAAAAGGGTTGGAAAAACAATTTTAATTTTTGATATGCTGATTAAAATGTATTAAGAAAGAGCAAGTATGTTAGAACTGAAAATGGAATTAGAACGCAGATTATAGAAGGATATATTTGCAGAAAATTTGAATTTTTTAATTATTTTTCTTCAAAAATTTACTTATGGGGTCGTCGTTCACTTATTGCGTTCAATTATTTGGGGGGAGGTGGGACTAGAAACTCAAGTTTTTGATGAACTTGAACGGCCCTACTACAATTAATTTGATTTTCAAACTTCAATTCTTTCAACAAAATGCCTTGCCTCTAAAAATTCATTCCATAAAAAAATGCTTCCAAAAGTAATTTCTGACGGTTACCTGCTGTACAAATCTCAAAAGTGGTGAATTATACTTTTCAATTCAATGCTTCAAAACATTTTTTAGCGCATTTTTGGAAACTTGTTTTCAAAAAGGAAGCTCAATCATACACTTTGATCGGCAGCAAATTTTTGAAAAACTATCTTTTGATCTAGACATCGTAGAGAGCTCGGGTTTGTTTTATTAGCTTCGTTTTATAAAGTTATTGTCGCCACGGCTATTTAGAAGTCTTAAAATTGAGTTTAAACACCTTAATTATCAAACTTTTAATTTTTTCATACAAACAAAATATGAGTGCGTTCAGAAATTTGAAATTTAACGGTAAAAGTAATGGATGTGTTCAGAAATTTAAATTTTTTTCTAACGGAAAAATTTGAATTTCAGAAAACCGTTAAATCGTAAGAATATTTTTTGCATTGCATGTTATGAAATTCGATTTTAATGTATAAACTTTATGAGAAAGTAAGGGTTTTGATCATTAATTTTAGAAAATGAGTTTTGATCATTAACTTTAAACTTTTTGTAGTAATATTATGATTAGAGAAATAGCAATAGAGTTTTAAAACTTGTTCATCTTTTCTATTAAATCAATTGCCAATCGCTGCGTCAAAAATGCGCTAAAGTCCCTCGATATAAAACACGAGGACTTTTGTAATTTTTTATCAAATCTTTTCTTCACGTTTATGTCATTAAAGGAAGTAAAATCCCTTTTAGAAACTTTTTAATCATCTTTCCGAGAAAGAAAATTTGAAATTCCTTTAAGTGCCACAAACATTCATCAGCACATGTAGCTTGAGTTGCTTATTAAAATATTAAAATGTTTATTACAGAAAATAACAATACGACGATAAATAATAACAACAATTCAACATCAATGGAGAGTGAGTCGGGCAGTAATAAGGATAAGAATCGAGATAGTGAGAAAGATCGTAATCGGAGCGATAAAGAGCGTGAAAAGAATTTAAGCGATCATAATAAGGCAAATAGTAGTGGAAGTCCAAAGCGTCCAAGAAGTCGCGATTTACCAGCAGATCGGGAGAAAAATTGGAATTATCCTCCAGGTCTTGATAATATTATGGCAACAGGAGCATTCTGGCAGAATTATTCAGGTAAATAACCATTGAAACAATGTTTTTAGTCTTAAGAAGAGATTTAATGTAAGTTACACTTACTTAACTACTCAACAGCACCAGTCGAGTAAAGAAAAATATTTATTCCGGCCATTAATTCACAAAATAGCATTTCAGTCTGAAAGTAGATAAACAACAAACAAGAAGCTAAAAAGCAGTAGAATAAAAATAAAAAAAAAGAATTTCATTGTAACTGATAAAAACGTTAACACAACAAAAACAATTGTTGCGTGAAATTGAATCAACTCTCAATTTTATAATATTCATTGCTGCTTCTGCTTCCTTTACAATGCTCAATAGAAAGAAAATATACACACAATATAATGTAGAAAGAAAAATATTTTTAACCAAAGCTGAAAATGTTGATGAAAAATAAAGTGGTGGAAAATTCGAATGGTGATGTGGGGGTGATTGATGCGCATTTTTACCCCCCAAAAAAAAGAAGTGGTATTGCTTATCGATATTGGAGAAGTTATTTTTTGGGTGCTGAGATTACAATGTTTTTGGAATGATAGTTTGGATCAAGGGCATGCAAGTACCCAAAATAATTTTTCAATGATTTTAAGCATTTTTGATCAGTTCTTTTTTTTGTGGATTAGACTCTAATTTCATATGGAAGATAAATATTCAAGAGTTTCAAGTATGAGTCTAAATTCATACCGAACCTGACTCAAAATAAGTCACTAGGGCAAAATACATTGCCAAGAGATTGAGTATCTAGCAGTTTTCAGTCAGTATTCCCTTTTTTTTTCAAAATGATTTTCACAATCAAAAGCAGCCAAATCATAAAACTGCAACCAAAGAAGAACCCCAACATAGACAATAAATACAAATCATTCAGAATTTCATGTTCATATACGCTTCAGCATGCAGGATAAATATTATTTTCCGATCGCATTCACTGATACAATAAAAAAAAAGAAAGGAGAAAGAAATTTTTTCCATCCTTCAGGGTTCTCATTCCACAAACTCTTTTTCTCTCGCCAAAAAGTAAATAAAAAAGCAACAACAGAACAGAAAAAAAAATTATCATGATAACGCAAAAATATGATGATGGAAAAAAAATCCTTCCTTCTACTACCGTTGTGTGTATTTATTTCGACTTTTTTTTCCTTACAGCCATTTGAATATTTCCACCTCCTACCACACGCATTTCACTCAACTGGCAATTTTCCTATTCTTTTTTTTCTTTCGTCTTCTCTCTCGCGATGAATAAAGAAAAATAAAGAACAGGATAAAATTGGATTATCGTTCTAATGTATAAAAAAGCATTTCATTTTTTTCTTTGCCCTTCTTTTCTCCATAATACCGTGAAAATTTAAGGATGAGGATATTAAATAAGAAAAGAAAGCGAATTATATCTTTTTCCATTTGAAATGCATTATACGGCTCTTAAATTCTAAACGAATCGAAAATATTAAAAATTAAAATTCAACAAGATAAAGGAAGATGAGGAAAATTGGCTGTACAAGTTTTTTGGGTGTTTGAAATTGGGATTGTCATTTTTTGTGACTTTATGGAGTATATTTTGATTTAAGGAAAAATATTAAGTTTTTTATGAAATTAGAAAGTAGCTAATTTAAAAAATATTAAAAATGTTGAGGTTAAGTAAGGTAAAGTTGGGATACTAAAAACTTTAATATTTAAAGTGCTTCTACTAAGTTAGGGTTAAAAGCTTAAAATAAATAAAAGTTAGGTAATATATGAACAATAATTAAAATTTTTTGGAAATTTACTCACAATGAGGTTTTGAGAATGATTTTAACGTTAATTTATAGATCATTATAGAAAAATGCGTACTATATACCATAGCAGTTTTCAAACTTCCAAGATCCTCAAACATAATTTCTCATCTTCATATTTTTCTTCTTCGAATGAATTGAATGAAGGAACAAAAAAACTTTTCTTTTTTTATAAAAAGTACATCCACCAGAAATAAATAAAAGTAAAATATATCAAGAGGGTGAGGAGAGCGTCGATTATTGGATTTATGAAGACGCGAAGTTGTTGTTATGTGACGTTGATATTCCATAAGTTAAATCGATAAAAATGAATGTTTAAGTGTGATGACTTTGTCATCATTTTCATATTGGCAAAACATGCTGAATGAGACTGCAAGAAATATTTTTTCTTTTTTCATTGTCATTATGGGTGGGTTGTTGCTATATGCACGACATGAATTTGTATATAAATTGATGGTTGGAGGTTAAAAAATAAGAAAATTGCCATAAAGAATGAGAAATATGTTATTGTGTGACACAAATGGATTTTTTTTCTGATGACATTACAACTCACTTTGCATATTAAACATTAACATAACATTTGTGCGGATTTTTTATTTTATATTTTATTCATTTTTCTTTTCTTTTTTTCTGTCAATTTCATTACAGAATCTCTTGCACAAGAAATGGAACTGGAGAGAAAGAATCGACAAGCGAGCGAAAATGATGTTAAAGGCTCACTACAAGAGCGTTCAAATTATTATAAAAATTCAACATTATATGCCACTTAAGTGTGATCATATTAATCATCAACATTAACAATTAATGATTAAGTAAATAATTATTTAAATGATAAATTATTCAATAAGCTTTTAAACTACTTTTAAATTAACACACAAGAGAAAAAAATTTATGAGAATTTAGTATGAAAATGGAAGTTAAATTAAATAACTTTGAAAATGTTGATAGAAATTGATCAAAATGTAGACAAGATTAGCTGATGTTTGGTTTGTTTGAATATTTCTAAATTGGTCTCAGCATTAATTACTTAATTGTGGCTCAATTCCAAGAATGTTTATGATTTTAGAAAATTTGTTTTGAAAAATACAAAATTGTCTGCATTTTGATTGAAAACTTATAGAATCTATAACTGATTGATTCAAAAAATTCAAAATCATATTCACACCAAATTTTCAATTTGGGTGAATATGTTGCTTTTGTATAAAACTGAAAACCACATTTTCTAACTTGCTGCTGCAGGATTACAATTTTATCCCATACTGTCTATGGTGGAAAGTCTGTGCCTGAAAATACCAATCTAACAGTGAAAACCGTATCTCATTTGGTGCTTACAGTCAAGAGAAATCGCAAAATTTCGTATTCTGTTATTTAGTTAGTTAGTTAGTTAGTTAGTTAGTTAGTTAATCGGAGCGATAACTCGACTCCAACTCAATATTAAGACTTCGGGTTTTTTGCGTCTGGTTGGAAACAGTCTATAGATTTGCTGTATAGTTTTTGGGGTCATGAGATGCTTCCTGTGAGGCACAATGGACGAAAATGTGCCATTTTTGACCAAAATATGCAAAAAATTTTACATTTTCTTTAATATCTCAGACATAACTTAACCAAATGATTTGAAATTTTCGGTGTTAGATTAAGCATTATTTAAGGTATAATTCACACTATAATGACAAAAAAATTTTCATGCGCAGTGTAACAAAAAAGTTGAAAAACCGAAAAATTTTTCGGTTGGCTGTACTTTAGTTATAGTGCTAAATGCGCGCTGAACAGATGTAGGGTTTTAAAACGATTAAATATGATGTTATCTAACAGCCAAAGCAAGTGAAGGTGTGAAAATTTTCCCTAACCGTTCCCAGACTTTCGATTCAAAAGATAATGAGGAAATGAAAAGGAAAAATGTTCGAGCGAATCTCGAACATATATAGTTTGAACGCAGTTCAAACTTGGTTGAGCGAAGCTCACAAATTTTTACATCCTGAACGAAGCGAAGCAAGTAAAGGTATGAAAATTTTCCCTAACTGTTCCCAGACTTTCGATTCATAAGATAATGAAAAAGTGAAAATGAAGAATATTTGCAAAGCTCTAATATAGATTTTATCCAGGTATGGCGAACGGTTCTTATTTTTCGATTTCGAACTTTCGAAAGGTACCTTATTTTTCAAAATTTTCATTTGAATTTTGAATTTCGAAAAATAAAGTACACAAATACAAAACAAATGAAAATTTTGAAAAAATTGCAATTAATCGATTAAATCATATGTTTGACTGCACCAAATGCATTCAAATATCATTATCAAAACAAACTAAAGTAAATAATAAAACTGATTACTCATTATTAGTTAAAATTGTCGTAAAATTTTGACGAAATTTGTTTCATATTTACATTCGAAAAATGTTTCTTAGTGTTAGTGAACGTTCGGGAATTTACAAAAAAACTTTAAATTTCTGAAAATTTAACGGCAAAAGTTCTGTTCGCCATACCTGGGATTTTATGTTATTTACTAAAAGTGAATAGAAAGTTTCTTAAATATTTTAGGCAATTTTTTTTAATTAGATAGATAAGTTTTTTTGCGATTATAAATAAATCAGTAGATAAAGTATAATTATTTTTTTTTCTCTAATTGAAATCGAAAGAAGTTCTACTGGTGGTGTGAATATACCCCATGAAGCGTGATCCGCTTCATTACTAGTTTTACTTTTGATTTCGAATTTTAAATTTTAAAATTTTATTTAAAGATTCAAGTTTGAATTGAAAAATTAATTTTTTAAATTTAAATTTAACTCTTAAATTTTAAAATTATAAATTTGACTTTTAAATTTCAAATTTGACTAAATCCAAATTCAAGTAAAGTGTTTTTATCCATATTTGTGCAAATCTTACAGAGTCCCAATGAAATTCAAATTCACGATTCGGGAAATCAATCAGTTCATAGTTTCTATCCATAAAAATCGTTGTATATAAAAATAAATGAAATTTAGTTTTGAAACAAAAAAAAAAGTAATTAAAAATATTTCGATGGTATTAAAACGAATTTCCTTGGTTAGGTTTAAAAAAATTTAATCTCTCTAATATTAAAAAGAAAGTAACACAATATTTTTAATTAATTACTTACAAGCAAAAAAACTCAAAGAGTAACCTTTTATTTTCTGTACTGTGTATGTATGTCAGTCTTTAAGAAACAAAACAAAAGCGTGCAAATTAACAATTTATATTTTTTTTTTGTTAGTTTTAAATTTATTAAAAAAATTATTTAGCTTAAATCTATTTTTTCTTTTACTCTCTAAGTATGCAAAATGGGAAATTAGAAAATTAAAAGATAAAGTTTTGAATGGCATGGATATTGAAATATATTTTAAACATTTTTAAAAAAAATTTTTATTGTTAAATTGTTAAATTTTATTGATAAATTTATCATTAAAAAACAATAAAATTTCCAGAAATTTCAATTTTTGATAGACATTGATTATAATATCAACAATAAAAATTCCAAACATAAAATATTTAACGAAATCTAAAATTCATAGTCAACTCACATGCCAATCAATACTTTAACTGACAAATTCAACCTTGAATGAAAATTTAACAAGAAAAACCTGTTTCCTAGCAAAATTGAGGAACTTATTACTTTTATTAAGAACATAAACCATAAATCTAATTATAGAGTAAAAAAAACTAATGTAAAAAAAATTAATGCAATCAGTTCGCATTTCTGAGAAAACAATTAAAAATAATAATTTAATGAATGAAAAAAATCTCTTATGCCATAAATGTTGTAATGAAACAAAATAAAAAAAGTTAAAAACAGTAAAAAAATGAGTTTGAAGAAAGAGACTCGAATGTTAAATGTAAACTTTTTGGCTTTTCTTCTCGCAAATTTTTTAAGTTCTTTGTAACCAATTTAAATGAAAAAAAGTACTTATTATAAAATGTAATGTAAATAATTATAGTAAATTAACTCTTTTATTATAAAAAAAACTTATTGAAGCTATTTAAACATGAAGAGAAACTTTCATCTTTACTGAGCACAACACAAAAAGAAAATATGATGAATAAAATGTAGAAAGAATTACTTAAAGTATTTAATGATTTATCAATTATCTTTCAGAAGTTTTGTCCTGTTTTGTCGTTTTCAGAGTCATTGGAGATTATATGTGATTTTATAATTTTTTAATATTTTAATTGATTTACTAATTAAAGTTTCTTGTCACATTTAAAAACAAAAATCAAACTTAATTAGCCATTTCAACAATAATTATGGTAAGAATGAAAAACATTGTTTTGTGTCTAAGTTTAAATTTTGGATAATGAAATTAGGGATCGTTCGTTAAACTCGTAACGCCAAAAATGACTATTTTTGAACCCCCTTCCCTTAACAAATTTTTTTGTAGGATTTAGCGTTACAAATTTTATGAACGATCCCTTATTATTTGGTTTTATTTTTTGACATTATTTTAATTTTATAAAAAATTCAAAATTGTTATAAAATTGCAGAAATTCAAATTAAAAAATATAATCCAAAATTTCAAAAAATTTCTTTTCAATAATCAGCATCAGAAAAAAATCCAAAAAATATGTAATTCATCTTTTGTACCTCCCACAAATCAACATTTTAATTGCATTAAAATTCATTATTTTCATTTCAAAATTTTTCAACAGATACATTGTTTGCATTTTACAGGAAATCAAACCATTATTGTAAGGCATAGAGTAATAAACTTTTTCTTCGATTAACATTGTTTTATGTAATGAAAAGAATTGACAGAAAATCTTGACTCCAAACAATTTTGAAAGGATTTAAAGCGCATTTTTAGAACAATATTCATTAATATGAAGTTCAAACAGTCAGAAAAAGCTACAATATTCCACCAGCAAGAACAAAAACTGTGCATACATTTCACTCATTTCCGTGTCATGTGTGCTCGCATTTATGCATTTTCCTACGCACTTTTAACTCCTTTCTCAATTTTTTTTTTCCATTCTTTTGTATTATTTGAAACAATTATAATTTAATGCAAGACATGCAATGCATGTATGCAATTGCATAAATTGTTTCTTTATTGATTCATTGTTAAATTGAATGAAATGACTTATTGACATAAAGCACAAGAAATGTATATGTGTGTATGCAAGTGGAAAGAATTGAAAGGTAAAATTGGCATTTAATAAAAAATAAAATAAAAAAGGAGGGTCGAAAATTCGCAAAGAAATTATTGTTGTGAAAAATCACTTACTTAACATTCACACAGCAAATTTTCCACTTGAAAACCATGAAACAGGAAAATCAAAACATTTCCATTTCCCTCAGTCAACAAGAAAGCGTGAAGAAATGGAAAATGGCAGGGTTAGTAAAGGTTCTCTAGGAATTATAGAACAAAAATTTAACGGTTTCTTGAAGCTAGATCTAAGCAACTAGGCATTCTTAAGAGTTCTAATTTGAAGATTTAACTTCTTGCTATCGAGTAAGATGAGGCAATTTATTACAAGAGTTATGAATCTATCTCTAAATGTGATAATTCATGGTTTTTTTGTTGTCAATGAGAGCAGAGTACGTTCAGAAATCATTTTGGAAAATTAATTTTATTCAATAAAATTTGAATGTGTTTTAACCGTTAACTTAATCAAAGTTTATTTCATTATTTGTTTAGAAAATTAAATATTTTTGATTTTTTAAACTAATTACTGAATACGACGAAAATATTGAAAATTCGTCAGAATTGCCAACACAAGAAATTAAAATACCTAATTTTAATTTTTAAAACCTTTTGATAAAAAAAAAGATCAACCCTAGACCAAACTCAGACCACTGGAAATGGCACAAAAAGCAAAGATTATTTTTTGCTCACTCATTCTCCTCTCAGTTCCTACTGTTGTATTTAAATATATAAATTTGCTTATTTTATGCCGTGATTATTGTGATTTTAAACACAGCAGCGAACCATCAACAACATAATAACAGCAGAAAATTGTAAAATATTACAACAACAAAAGGAATGAGAAGGAGCAGCAAAAAGAACATAATCATTCTTTCATTTCGTCTTTCATTTAAAATTAACCCCATTAAAAGTCTCTTTTCCTCTTCCACCCAACAATTCCTTACATTCCTTTCCCCATTCTTTTTTGTGCCTTTTTCTTATTACGAATGTTTTAATTTCTTCGACAGTTCCTTCACCCTATCCATTTTCATTCCTGCTGCTCAATATTTCAGGCAGAGTGAGGTTCTTGTTCTAGATTTAATTTTTGATTTTAAATCAAAAATACATTTTTTCTTTGCCTTTTACTTCATGTTATATTTTTCTGTATAAGATCTTTCCATACACTCAGCATGAAACTTTTATTTCTTCCTTTACTTACAACTCATTCACGACTTTTTCTTATTATTATGAAACTCATTCTAAATTTAATTTTCTCATTCCTCATAATTATTGTATAAATGAAGGAAAAATAATGAAAATTTTATTCTGATTTTAAAATGTGTTTAAGTGAAAAAGGATTTGAAAATGTTAATATTAATGTTATTATTTATGCATATTCATATAAAGTAGATTTAATGTAAGAAGATATAAAGAGTTAGAATTTTTATGAGAATTTTGTTGATTTTAAGAAGCATTTTTTATTTTTTTAAAATTATTTTGATTGTTTTTTTTGTTGACTAGGGTGTAGAGGAGGGCAAAATTTGCAAAAATTACGAAACCTTTCTAATTTTATTTAAAACCAAATATTTTTAAAACCTTAAATTTATATGTGATTTTTATTTTCTAAAACAAATAATGCGTGCGCGTTTAAGGTAAAAAATTAAAACAAAATTTAAAAAAAATGCAAAGACAGAAATCCTAATTACTACTAAAATAGAAAGAAAGGTTGAGGATGTCTTAACATATCAACATATCAAGATAACCTTAGCAGCAAAACAGAAAACATTGAAATTTAATTACACATATTTGCATACGTAATATAGAATATACAATGGAATATAAAATACACAAAAAATAATAATAAAAAGAAGCAGAAGAGAAAGAAATTCATTTAAAATTTCTCCTTCCGTCTCTTTATTCCCCCGACCCTCATCTTCTTCTCATCATCATCCTCCTCGCATTGTTTTGTTTTTCAAATGGAAAATTGTGTCGATTTAAATTAATAGATAAAGAAACATAGATAATAGTGAAACCAATGAAACATATATAATGGAAATAAGATTGAATAAAGGAAGAAGTAATAAAATGTAATAAAAATTCTTCTTCCTTCTTTTGTGTTGCTTGTTGTTTGTTGTTCTTTTCTGTTCATTTTCAGAGATTTAATTACATTTATGTTACTTATATTACACACGATCCATTGTTTTACTTTTATTACTTGTGTTTTTTTGATAATATTATCTTTACCGACTGTTGATTGTGTGTATCTTCATATGGTGTTTTGGTGTTTGATTTTAAACTGAGTATTTAATAAAGTTTGCATCTGCTTATGAAGTTGGAGAAAAAGTTGAATTTGGGGTATGAAAAATTTATGAAGCCTGTATTGTCAATTGAACGCTAACAATGAAGAATGTCCCGGAGAAAAACGGTCATTTCAGATTCAAAAATAGTTCAACGATTTTTACAAAACGCATTGTTAGACATGAAATGTTAGAAAGTGAAATTTGCTGTAAAAACCAGTAAAAACAAAATTTTTTAACATTGTGTTTTGTAAAAATCGGTCAACTATTTTTAAATCTGAAATGGCCGTTTTTCTCCGGGACATTCTTCAATGTTATCGTTCAATTAAGGGTTTTAAAAAGGATCGCTAGTTTAATGTAAAATGCAATTTTGTTGCAGAGACACGAGTTCGATTCCCATTAAAAAATTGACAATTCTCCAAAAAATCATTGAAACCGGGTCCAAATTTTATGGAAAGAAATTTTATTAAATTCAGTACTGGATCCTTCATTCTTAATAAGGAGTGGCAGTAATTAACTAAGGGACATTTCCAATAAAAAAAAATAAAAATTATTATCCATTTCATATCCTCCAAAAAGTCAATAAAAACCACTCAACCTAATTACCCAAATATCAAACACTTAAGCATTCACAAAGAACTAAAGTCCATTCTTACAAAAGAACAATGCAATAACTGAACAGTAAAAAATCAAAGCTGAAAAAAATTGAGGAATAGAAAACAACAACAACAATCGATCAATTTATGGACTATGGAAACGAAAGTCATTAATATTAATTAGAATCGGATTAATCATCCCTGAAAGGAACAGAAAGAAATTATGAAAAGAAAAAAAAATTGACAAGATAAAAAAATGGAAAATGAAAAAAAAAAGTCGAGAATCCTTTTCTACCTTCATTAGTCGATTCCATTCTTATGCAAATTCTTTTCTTTTTATAATTTTTCCTTATCGAAGACTTTCTTTTTGATTGATTTGCTGCGGATGGGAATGAAAAGAAATTAAAAAATCGTTCATTATTCTTTCCTGCATTTTAGCGTAGCCGCGTGTATATGCGTGGGTTGGTCTAGTAACTTTTGTAAGGGTAAATCTTGCAGTTGTTTAAAAACAATCGCAATATTTTTTAATTTCATTATTTCTCAGTTCATCATTCAAAAAAGATTGACACAATTCATGAACAATTCTCGCAATTTGGAAGGATTTAATTCGAATCAATAAAAAAATCGGTTGGAAATGTTTGGAAACTGAATTATATCATTTGGTGAATTGATTTGGTAAGTACAAAATGGAATTGGAAATGACAGAGACTGAATTTTAAGAATCAACTTTGTAGACTCTCAGATATTCCTTTTTTGGTAAGTTTGTCTCAGACACTTCCCATTTATCTCAAAAAACCCGACTGTCTGACAAAAATCCCTCATCAACCAGCTCTTCCTTCCTCAAAATTAGCTTCCCAAAAAAAAAATAAACACAGATCTCATCTCAACATTTTCCTTGCATCATCAAGAGAAAAAAGTTTGTTGCTGATAACACTTACATTCCATCTCTTTCTGATGATTGATTGTTTCTAAATAAATAAATCATATCGTAAGATATTCACTCAAATTGTAGGGTAAAAAATATTGAAATTTGTACAATATTGAAATTTGTATGAACAAAATCACAAAAAATTTTTTGTACAATTTTCGAACATGAAAAAAATGGAAAAGAAGACATTTTGTCCACATGTTAAGGTCTTATGACTTTGCTCGGAGATTGAAGTTTACGATTAACAAAACTCTTGCCCGTACAAATCACTGTATTTCTTGAAAAGTCCATCTCATTTCAAATATTGAAATTTGTATACAACAAATATTGAAATTTGTACAAAATTTCAATAGTAGGCGGTGAAGAATTTCAATTGTTTTTGTGTAAACAAATTAATTAAATTAAATTTAAAGGACTAATAAGCAGCTCAAGATGATGTAGAACTTACTCAAATAAAAATACTTCAAGAAATTTAATTTTTCCCAAGTTTTGGGTGCAAAAATCGAGTGAATGTGGTATACAAATTTCAATATTTGTTTGTACAAATTTCAATATTTTTTGTACAAATTTCAATATTTAAATCTCAAGACGTTTTTTAGTGCTTTATGCTGCAAAAATAGCTGTTTTCAAGATTGATTAATAAAATATGGAAACCAAATAAAGTCCTAGGAAAAATTTGGGAAATCAACATTGCTTCCAAAGAAAGTTACAGGCTATTGAAAAAAATTTGTTCGTTTTGTACAAATTTCAATATTTTTTACCCTATATTTTGCACCCCTTTTTCTACTGTAACTGTTTCCATTGAGTGCTCATTCTATTTTGTGATGTAGGCAAATTTGCCATTTCATGTTCGTGATACATCATGATTTAATATTTGCCAGAGAGAAAAAATTTTTGTGAATTAAAAAACTTTTTTTAAATCAACTCTAATCACATTTGTAAAGAAGAAAAAGAGAAATTTCAATATGACGTGGTGAAAACTACGTTTAGGATTAGGGATTCTGGGATACAAAAATTTAATAATTGCATTTATTTTGCTTTATGAATTTTTAGGAATCATTGTGCAATATAAAATCGATGTTCAAGGGTTCTATTAGGACAGTAATCATGGGTTCGATTCTCAAAAATAATTGACAATTTTTTTTTAAATTATAAGGAGCAGTGTTGACCAACTCATATACCGAGGTACACGAGTGTAAAAGAATAGTTTGAAAAATCTCACAACCGTATGCCATATGCAGTTTTGATCTTTAATTTTTTCCAAGATGAACTGTGGCACAATTAAGGTTTCTAACCTCTAATAAAATTAATCTTAGCTAGCAGATTTGACATTGAATCAGTTAAAAATGTAAAAGAAAAAACTTCAACTTGACTTATAAGTCAAGTTGATGTAGGATTGGTAGTTACAATTTCAATAAGAATCGAAACTTATAAATCGTGAAAAATTATAAATTTCATTCCAAATCCTTCCTTGAGAACCACTAATCTAGACACATGAACAACTAGCAGAAGCAATATCACACAAAAAACCCTTTTTATGATTATTTAATGTAATTATTCTTCAATCAAAAGAATATGTTTCAAAAAATTTCATTTTTTGTTCTTCTAAAAAAGTTGCTGATACTTTTTTTCGGTGCCCTGTAAAATCACAGAAACCTAATAATTCCGCTGCATGGAGGCAAAAAACCTCAGATCACAAGACCAAAATAAGTCCTCTTTGAAATGTATGAGGAGTTATTTTTTCACGATGAATTATTAAGTCCTCTTATTAAAACTAGGAGGAGTTATTTTGGCACCGTGAAATAATAAGTCCTCTTGGAACTCTAAGAGGACTTATTATTTTCACCGTGATTTTTAAATTCCAGAAATTATTTTGACTTCTAGTATTTTATTTCACCGTGCTAAAATAATTCCTCTTGTATTTTCAAGAGGAATTATTTTGGTCTTGTGCAATATATTTCTGATACCTATATTTTGATGAATATAGTATTTTACCATATTTTAAATTCTGAAGTTTAAATCCAGTTTAAATGAAATCAAAATTGTTTTTAAAAAACAGTCAAAAAATATTTAAAAATTTAACGGTTCAAAAAAAATTCAAATATTCTTATAGCTAAGGGTGTTTCAACAGATCGAAAATTTCATAATCATAAAAATCGACTTTAAATAAAAGATTCTCCTAATAGAGCTATCTAGACGACCAAAATACTTATTTTTGTCATGTAGAACGCAGAATTCTATCAATTTGTCCTTTAATATTGTTTATAAGTACCTTCGTTAGAGAGTAATTTTGATTTTTGTGAGTGTTACTTGGTAAGAAAAAGTTTAATTTAAAATTTAATTAATTTTGTACCAACGGTTTTTTAAAACTTGAAAAATATGGGGAAAAAATGGAAGAAAAATTTTTTCGAAAAAATGGTATGTTCGTAAAAATGAAGTTTCGAAAAATTGATTTTCGTTATTTTCATACCGACTCAATTAATGCATTTAGAAGGAAAATAATATGACTAAAAGGTAATGTTCATTGTCTTATACATGATTAATTGCTTATTTCATCGTATAAATTGATTAGATAAGGATAGGATAATTTAAAATATTAAAATTCTTAATATTTTAGGATTTAATGAATTTAAAGAGAATTCAAATAATAACTCTGAGTTAAACTATCAAAAATTTCAACTTAAACAAGTCTAAAATTAACTTTTGTCTTTCTCAATGTCAAATTCAATATCCAAAAATGGATCCTAAAAATTAAAAACAATTTTGATTTCATTTAAACTGGATTTAAACTTCAGAATTTAAAATATGGTAAAATACTATATTCATCAAAATATAGGTATCAGAAATATATTGCACAAGACCAAAATAATTCCTCTTGAAAATACAAGAGGAATTATTTTAGCACGGTGAAATAAAATACTAGAAGTCAAAATAATTTCTGGAATTTAAAAATCACGGTGAAAATAATAAGTCCTCTTAGAGTTCCAAGAGGACTTATTATTTCACGGTGCCAAAATAACTCCTCCTAGTTTTAATAAGAGGACTTAATAATTCATCGTGAAAAAATAACTCCTCATACATTTCAAAGAGGACTTATTTTGGTCTTGTGATCTGAGGTTTTTTGCCTCCATGCAGCGGAATTATTAGGTTTCTGTGATTTTACAGGGCACCCTTTTTTTCATTTTTGATAAAAGAGAGAAAATAAAATAATAAAATAAAATAAAACAACACGCACAACTCTTACTCAACATATATATCCGTACACACTCTCATACATTATTTGAAATGTCATCAATCATATTTTCAGCAAAGAACATGGGCAAACAAAATCAAATAAAATGCTTTGCTGCTTATTCTTTGCTTTTCATTTCTTTATGCTGCAAAAATATCTGCCCGGAAATTAACATAAACTCATTTTTGAAAATTAAGCATATCAAAAAAGAACGAAATGAATTTGCATAATACTAAATAATCACTAAGAAAATGAATATTATCTCAAAATGGAAGGATTTCAATGAAAAAGTTGCGTGCGTTTAATTTAAATTGAGAGATTCACATATGAATGTGTGTTTTATGCCGTGTTGTATAATTATTATTTTAGGCTCATATGGATTTTAATTTTTAAGTTTTGAAAGCGATCTGCAGATGAAATTGAATTCTTGAACATTTTAAAATGTAAAAAAAAAAAACAAATCTAATAGACAAATCTAAATACTTATTAATGTCCTAAGGATTTGAACCTTGGACTTATACTTTCAATTTATCAAATTTCTATTCTGTGAAACCACAATTTTTATTCATAAGGAGCTAAATATATATAAAAACCAACTAAACTGCAATAAAACTAATAATAAGAAAATCCGAATCTACAACAAACCAGCCACAACTCCATTCCCAATCACTTTCTATCACTTCAACTTGCAGGCAATTTTTTTCCATATTAATATGCAATTTTTATCGTCTCATGAAATCTTCATCAGCAGACAGAAAAAAAACATAATTAAAAATTTCAAAACTCATTCACAGAAAAAGGACATGTGAGGAGGACGCTACAATACACTAAAGACGAAGAAAATAAAATAAAAAAACGATGATTGAGTATTCGCATCTACGTTGCTTGCTGCAAATGGAAGATTGCATATCATATTACTTATAAGTCATAAAATAAAAGCAAACTGAATGGGAAGGTAAGGCAAGGTGAACGTTTGTGTATGAAAAGTGAAATTATGTTGGTCAACAAATTATGGCTGCTGCTTGGTAAAGTACAGATGAAGGTGTTATTAATGGATGGTGAATTTTAGAAATTGAAAAACAAAATGCTCATTTAGAAAGGTTTCGAACCTTAAGTCTTTAATTTTGGTAAGCAAATATTCAAGCTATTTATTGCTGTTTGCGGGAGAAAAACGCGCTCATAAAGACGAGCAAGCAATGAAATGGAAGTCCTTCTATCTCCAATTTAATTCATAAATTCATTCCATCAATAAATATTCTTCTTCACGCTGCATTTAGTCTCTCTCAATGACGGTGGCATAATATCAAATGTCATTCAAATTAATTTTCAAAAAATATGTTGTATCGCATTCATAAAATAATATGTATTAAAAAATATATGAAAAATAAGTTTTAGTCTGTGCATTAAAACGGGAAGTGCATCTGATCAAATTGTGCCAAAAGCGTCTGGTTTTTATTCTCCATTTCATGTTTTGCACACATACAGAAAATTTTCAATGTCCATAATTTGACCGGTTTCAAATTACATTTGCATTTTTTTTGTTTTAAAATTCTACTCGATATGTATTAATTTTAATAAATTTATTATTCAGAAAACGTTTCGATTTTTCATTTTCATCAAAAAAAAGTCCTATTGGCGATATTTACAAAACATGTATCATTAAAGAGCACACACATAATGAAATGAAATGAATGCGATAAAGAAAAAACTTAAGTAAGGAAAACTTTGAAGATTCTTTGTGAATTAGAAGATATTGAGGCTGGTATTAAAGAAAATTATAAGAGTATGAATTCAGGATTCCAGTAAAATGGGAATAAATTTGAAGTTCGAATCCTCAAATTTCATTCTTTGTACTTGGGGGCTTCGATTTGAGTAATTTTTTTTTTTTTTTTTTTTTATTATTAAATTTTTTATTGTAAAGGGGAAAAGCAGTCTAAAAAGATATCAGAAATATTTTAAACTGCATAAAAACCTTTAATCTTTTCATATATTTGTTTTACAATTAATTTTAAGATCAATGATATTAAGATATCGTTAAAGAACTTAAATACTTTAAAGAAAAATACTTTAAAAGCTTAACTGACAGTAAAATTTTGAATTTTGAATAAAAAAAATAAATTTTAGGAGTTTAACGGACAGAAAGTTTTTGAATTTAGAGTTAGTTATTATTAAGTACTAGATTTGTAATGTGTCTTGGCTAAAATTTAAAAAAAGTAAACAATTCAAACTGAAAATTTTTCGAAAAATGTCATCAAACACAAATTCACATAAGGGCGTTTCCACAGATAGAATTTTGTAAAAATTTTGCCTTTGAAGCGAATTTTCTCTTAATTAAGCTATCTAGACAATTAAATAACCAACTAAGATTATGAACGACGATGAATTCTCCATTTATGTCCTTTTATCTTATTCATACATGCCTTAATTAACAAAATATTTGAATTTTTCTGAGCGTCGCCCTATTTCAAAATGTGGAATTGTAAACTTTTATTTCAAAAATTTCCACTTTTAAAACATCCAGACAATTACATATTTTTGTTTTCACGCACATTTCACTTTCCTTTTTAATCGTGTATACTTAAATCTGTTTAAAATCAAGTCATTAAAAAGAAAGATGATATATTAAATTGCTATCATTGAAATAGGGCGACGCAAAAGCGCTTCTTACCTAATCCATGAAAAAATCATTGTTTTCAAAAGCAAATTTTGCTTTAATTAGAAGCAATTACTGCTATCATAATATAGTTTACATCAGTTTAACACACAATTAATATGTAAATTTGGTAAACTTAATGTTTTAACAATTCTAAATGGAATTTTCTAAAGAACAAGGATTATAAAAGCGCTTTTTATAAAACTCCATCTATCTGTGGAAACGCCCATAATTAAGATTGCTACAGGAGGAATTTAAATTACAAATGGATAATAAATCAAAATTGAGCATACAGGACTATGGAAATCATTATAGAAGATAAGGAAAATCCAAATAAAGGTAAATTTAAACTTCACTTCACTAATAAAATATTTTGATTTTCTTTTCAGCCGTTAATCATCCAAAAGTTCTTAAATATGTATTGCCTGGAATATCATCGAAACATAAATTAAGGAACTCCTCACTGGCAATAAACTGGCGTACTTGGGATTTAAACATATGGACATGAAACGCTCTCTTGACTTGAACTGGTAAGTTATTATAAATGATGACTCCGAAATGCTTAATATCTTTCTTTCCATAACTTTTTTTTGCAGCTGATGGTCTTAATTGCATCCTGTTTCTTTCCAAAACATTGGTTTCAAACGAAATATTGCTGTGAATCATTCTACGCCTGCATGAAAAGACAAAACTAGCTGTACTTAGGAAATGCATTGCTCTGACAGGAATAATATTATGGTGAGAAATCGACATGTACATTTCCGTCCTGTTGTCACGTCTGTCGAATCCAAAGATATTCCTTACCATCCTGTTTTGCATTATCTGGATTGGTTTTATGACATTATCACAAGCATTTCCCCATATACTTATCAAGTAGTTGATATGAGCTGCAAATAATGCATGGTATATGTTCTTCTTCGCTGACATTGGCAGAACTTTTTTTAATTTCCACATTATACCTGATGCACTTGCTAGCTTCTTCTCTACATGATTACAATGGATGTCAAATTTCAGATGAGGATCGATGTGAAGTCCTAAATATTTTACTGATTGGGTTCTGTTAATTGAGTAGTCATTATCGATTTTAATTATCTCTGGTTGTTGGCATTTCATAAGCGGGGAATGGAAGATCATAAAATTGGTTTTATTGATGTTGACTAGCATTCGCTGGTGATTAAGAAAGTTCAGAATGATTTTAATATCATTAACTATTTTATCCTTGACACATTCTTTTGCTTCATGCTCATTTATTAACGCCAAATCATCAGCGTAGAGAATAATTTTTCCTTTAACTCCCTCCAATCTCGTTATCTCATTAAAGAAAATATTAAACAGCAAACTTCCAAGAATGCTTCCTTGTATAACTCCGTATATGACTTCTAAAGGCAGACTTACTTTATCTCCTATTTTAACAACTTGAAATCTTTGTGATAAGTAACTTCCAAGAATATCAGCAATTTTTCCTCTCAAGCCAACTAAATTGATCATCTTCATTAATAAATTTCTATCAACCAGATCGAACGCTTTCTTTATATCCAAAAACACTACGGATGCAATCTTCTTTTTGTCTATCGACTGTCTCAGTGTACTTATTAGTTCCATTGCTGCTGATTCTGTACTACTTTTTGGACGAAACCCAAATTGGTTGTTAGATAGGATGTTAAACTTAAGGATAAATTGCATAATTCTCTCATACAAGAATTTTTCAACGACTTTGTTGAAGGATGATAAAACTGAAATTGGGCGTAAGTCATTCATGTCATTTGAGTTTTCTAATTTACTGATTGGTGTTACAATTGCCAATTTAAATGCTGATGGATATTTCCCACTTCTAATGATAGAATTGATTAAGTGGCAAAGCACAGGACACAGTTCGTTGCTCATATTTTTGACATCAGTTGCTGTGATATTGTCATATCCGGCGGAAGAATTTTTCATGTTTTTGATGATTGTTGCCACTTCCTTTTCATTTGTTTCATGCAGAACAAAGGAATGATTTACAGAATTAAAATTTATGCTTTTTGATTTTGCTGTAAGGTCGTTTGCTGTTTCTGTAACATTCCTAATGAAAAATTCATTGACTTTTTGCGCAATTGTTTCTTTATCTGTTATAATTGAGTCATTAATCTTGATAAAATTTAGTTCCGATTTGGTCTTCCGTCCAATAATTTCGTTCAGCTTTTTCCACGCTTCTTTTGGATTCCTGTTTCTAAAATGTACCTGGAAATACTTTTTTTTCTCATCTTCTATAATTCTCTTTAGTTTTAAGGAATCAAATTTGAGCATGCGGCGTAGTTTATTTTTGAACTTCTTGGATCGTTTTGCTCTTCTTGATAGGCTTTCTTTTCTTTTAATAGCATTCATAACTTTCCAATTGAACCATGGGCAGTTTATGTTTTTTGCTTTCACTTTGACTTGTAGAGATATTGTATTTTGATTAAGTGCTTCTTGAGTTATTGCTATTAATCTGTTAGCTATGATATCAGGGTCATCAATGTTTAAAATATTTTCATTATCAATTGAATTTGCCAGTTGTTCTTTAGCCTTATCAAAATTGGTTCTTTTCAAACATCTTAATTCATATACTCTATGTGATTTTACTTCGATAATACATGTGATGACTGCATTATGGTCAGATAGACTATTATGGATGGTATAGTTTTCGATTGGGGTTTCATCAAAGAAGTTGCATGCAAAGTGATCAATGACTTTTCCACTCACGTTTCTTGTTTTGATATCATTCATTATATTGATGCTGTACGAGTTTAAAACATTAAAATAATCATTCCTGGCGCAACTTCCATCTTTGATATCTATGTTAATATCTCCACAGATTATTACACGATCATTTGTATTGCTAATTTCATCATTCAGGTCGGCAAGGAAATTACTCATGTTATTTTTGGTCATGTCAGGTGCTCTATAGTATGCAATAAGTTTGTGACCTTTACCATCAATTTTAAAGTTTATAGAGAGTCGTTCGAATCCATTTGAGATTGCGTCAGTTTTCATAACGATAAGTCCTTTTTTTATAAAAACCATCAAACCACCTCCACTATTGATCGAGTTTCTACAGCTCTTATACATGTTGTAACCTTTCAAATTGTAAATTCCATGAGGGAAAGTTTTCTTAAGTTTTGTTTCGCTTAAGATTATAATATCTATGTTTTTGTCAATTATTGAAAGAAATTTTTTGAAATTGTCGAATTTATTTGTATTGTTTAGACCCTGAATGTTGAGCTGAAGAATTTTCATACTGTTTGATTTTGCAACTGCTTTACTAAAGTGCTGTGGGGTGTCATAATAATAATTCACATTTTTAGTGGGTGTTGATACTGATGGTTTATTTGTTTGCTATTGTTGGTCTTTAATTTGATCATAATATTGTTGAACGTCATCCAGTTTTGATTCATCATCAATTAATATTTCAGTTTCATCATTTTTTTGTACTCTAACATATCCACGAGCAAAATACACTTTCAATTTTTTTCCGACAATTGCTTTTGCCTTGAAAATCAAATTCCTGTTTGTAGAAGTTAACGCCTGATTGAAGTAAATTTCAGTATCTATTTTGCATGCTCTTTTTGCTTTCATTACTCTTACTTTCGAGTTCAGGTTTGTAAAGATGACTGTTAAAAGCTTCTTCTTGTTGCTTCCCCTTATTTTCTTCTTTAATGTTATTTCTTTTGTATATGCATGTTCAATCTCAGCATGATTGATATCAATTTTAAATGACTTAATAACTTCGATTGCTATCTTCTTGCAATCCTGTTCCTTATTAAAGACTGTCTCGTGTAAGCCATCAATTTCCATGAACTTTTCAAGTTTGTCCTGCTTATACATGCTTATCATCTTTCTGTTTTCATTTGCTATGGTCGCAACAACATTAACTCTTGCATCAATTTCCCCAACTTTTGTGGATAGCTTATCGACATTTGTAGACATGCTTTCTAATGAAGCTTTAATGCCACCTATTTGTTGCGTTATATTCTCCTCCATCTGTTTAACTTCAGTCTTTCTTCGCGATTCATTTGCTTTAATTTCACGCATTATATCTTGTAAAGAAACTCCATTTTCATCACCTTCGTCATCAAACATTAATGCTGCTCTTTTATTATTTCTTTTTAGTGGGATACGTTCATCGTATGTCGAAGATTCATCACTAACAGGGTTCATTGGCACCAATGGAATCAAAGGAGTTATTGGGATCAATGGTGGTTGAGGAATTGAATTTTGCTTCGGTGAATGACCGACAGACATTGTGATGCTCTAAATTTGAATATTAAGACTCCCACTTATTACTGAAAATAAATGTTTAAGAAAAGAAACAGCAGAGATGATTCAGATTAATATAATTTGATTTGGAATTTACCATTGGATTCCTTCGACCGCCTGTATCAATTTCTTATCAATATTCAAGCAGTCAGAGAGCTTAGTGGGAGTCTTCAGCATATGACAGTATTGCAGCTCACGTGTTTGATTTTTTTTCTTTTTTTTTTTGTTTTTTTTTATAAATTCTTTTTGTCAATATTTTAAATCAATTTTTCTCAGAATCTATGGATTTTTAACTTTCACTTTTAGCCAATTTTTGGTGTATTTCATTCGCCTTATCTCTTTCTTAATTTATTTTTGCATCAGTTAACTTTTTGTGGCTTAATTTTAACATTCAAAAATCTTTATTGTTCACTTTTTTTTTATTTTTTTATTTCGCTTATTTGCTTTTAATAACTTAATGATTTAGAAATACTCGATGTTTGACATCAACTTTAGACTATTAACTAACACTTTTCAGACTTTGCACATTTAATTTCTAAACAAATATTGAATAATTAGTCGTTCTTAAAATTTTTATTAACCAAACAATGTCACGTCCATATAACTTCAAACTTCGGTTTGGGTCCGGAAAAAAATCCACTCAAATCGAAACGTATGGAAAACGACCGTTAAAAAATAAAAATGTGAATTTTTGTATAGGGGCACTTTAGTTATTCAAATTCAAAGCACTCAAATCGAATCAATTCAAATCGAGGTCCTTAAGTAAATTAAAAATCATAAATTATAAATTATAGTTTAAAAATCTAGGAAAAATAAAAGGCCATGCTCCCCAATCTGACAATCCAACAGCACCTTTTTCCCAAAATTAATAACCCACAAAAAAAGCAGTCAAGAAACACAAAAATTAGTCTTCTGAAATGAATTTTGAAGTTAGGCGATGCGATATCAAAAAATCAAATCATCAGACATTCGTACTCGAATGTCGGGGAAAGAAAACTCAAAATATTGTATTGCCGTTGATGTATCATGTTGTTGATGAGAAACGATCAAAATAAATAGCTTACCATGCATATTGAACCGCCACCACCAAAAATTTTTTCGTATATGGATGAATGTATATATACAATATTAAATATTAAACGATTTCAGTTTCTTTTTTGATTTGCCTTGAAGAAACGCATGAAAATTAAAATTGCATTCTTTTGACCGATAAAATGATTGATTTCTTTTTCCTTCTCTTCTCTGCTTATCTTCATTTTACTTTTTATTTTATTTTATATTTTTTTTTTCTTATTCATCGCTCCTTCTTTTATGTATGTGATGTTTTGATGGCAGCATAAACATAAAATGAGCTTCTCTTCTTATACACAAATATAAATTTATTTCATTCTTTGTTCTTTTATTTCTGGCTTTGACTCTTTTTTTCATGAGTTCTAAGATTGAATGAGGAAGAAATGAAATGATCGAAATTAGAAAATTAATTTGATTAGGCAGTTTAAAGACATAGCAATTTAGAAACAAAATCGGATTTTTTTTTTTGTGAAGAAAATCGGATTTTTAGCCAATATTGCACATGCCACCTGATTGTCGATCACAGACAGGACCGTTAAAATTTGTGAATCTTAAATTTCAAGGTCAGTGGATTGGCAATTATGGATTTTTAGAACTTGAAGACTTTGTATTTGAAATCTTAATTTTATGGATGTGATTTTTGTAAATTGCTTTAAATTCTGAATTCTTAAAAATCAAATTAAATTTTTCAAAAAAAAATATTTCTTTAATAATTTACATACAATAACTAACATCCCTCATAAAATTTCGCATTTCTTAAATTCCACATCATCATACGCATTTATATGTTTATAAATAAAACAAAGAAAAACCTTTTAACTCATAAATTCCATCAAGATTAAGCAAAAAGAGATAAAAAGAAAGTCACTAAAAATAAAACGAGAAAAATGTCACATGGGAAAAATTAAAATAAATGTAATCACTTCAAATGTAATACATGACAATCAGTAAGAGAAATGGATGTAAAAATTCATCACAAATTCACCCTCACGTATCAACATTTAGAGGAGTAAGAAAAATATGATTATGTCATGTTGATTGTCACAGAAAATGAAGTGCAGGTGAATTTTTCAAATCTTACCAAAAACTGATTTACTACTGAGGAAGTTACTGTCAGGAATTGCAAGGAATAGAATAAAAAGGTTACTTGTTGAATTTCAATCCACCCCTAACTCTTTGACAAAAAATAAGAGATTCTCAGTCCAAAAAAAATTGTTAGTCAACCCCTCTGTTGAATGGTAAAAGAAATGGAATAAAAACAGATATAGAGTGAGTGAATAAAGTACATAAATTCACCAGTGAGGGTGATAAAACACGAAAATCCGAAAATTTAGGGGAACCCTGGTTGATACCTTCCCTGCATCTAACATTTCATAGTTCTGTGTAGAAAAAAAGAGAAGCGGAAAAGGAAAATAAATCAATAGTCAAACAGAGTGAAAGATGCTAATGATACTAAGGAACGATATGCAGATCTGCAATGGCAAATTATTTGTCTCTTAAACATCCGAAATGATTTAATTATACTCATCAAAATCATCAAATAAATGAATTGCATGAGGAATAGTCCAGAAAATTCAATTTCCTGTTTTCATGATTTTTTTTTTTTTTTTGCTTTATTTTTTGTTGACTGTTTGCTGTGGGTCGATGAAATTCCACGAATTTTTCTGCTAAATTAATTTACTTTTTTCTTCTTTCTCCGTCTGTATTTGTTTGAGATTTAAATTAACTTTGATATTTGTGATTTTTTTGTGTAGAAATATCGCGATGTAGTAAGTAGGAAGTCTCGTTGGTTCAAGTTATATTTAGCAAAAAGTTTTAAGATAACTTGAGTACATATAAATATTTTTTATCATTTTGAAATATCTATAGAATTTTATCGAAGATTATTAAAATGAATTAAAAGGATTTTAGGAGCCAACTCTTAGTTTTTTAGTGCTTTTTATGAAAATGTGTAAAAAATTTTATCTGAAAAAAATCTTCTCAATTGAAAATGACCGTTAAAAAAAAGAAAATTTGAATTTTTACATGGGGACACATCAGCTACTCAAATCGAATCAACTCAAATCGAGGCACTCAGGACTAAGTTACTTAGTCCTTAGGACGGTAACATACTTTCTTTCTCTTTTCTTATTTTAAAATAAGCATGTTCAACTTAGACAAAATGAACTTTCACCAATACTCACTTCCCTAAAATCACAGCAAAAAGGAATCGAAAGTAGCAAAAAAAATTTTCCTCATTCAGGAAAAAAAAATCCTTAATTAATTTGATATTGAATAAAAAGAAGAAAAAAATTATAAGAAGGAAAAGCGAGAGATGAGAATGAAAATTTTTAACTCAAAAGCAGCAAAAAAAATTGTTTCTTTAATAAACAAAGTTTATGATAATTTTTTGTTCAAACATTCAATAATCTCCTCGAGAGATGGAAAAAAAGCTAAAAAGGAATTTTTTTTTCATCTCTCATCATTTCTTGTTTGCATTCTTTCATTAAATTCCACACCTCTCGTCTCAGTCCTGTATCTATCTCATTTCAATCTTGAAATTCTGTTCTCATCAATTGAAATAGGGGATCACCATCATCCTCATAGTTCCTCAACTACACCCCCGAGTTTAGATTCTCATTAACCCCTTTATTTGTTCTTTTTCTTACTATTTGATGAAATGATGATGCTGAAAAGTTATTATGATTATTTTTGTTTTTATGATAATTAATGAAAAAAAAAAAATCTCTCGCAATTAAGCATAATCCATTAATGATTTAGTCGTTTTATCATTTTTACTACGGTAGCAAATATCAGTTGCTCTTGAAATGATAAAAAATTTTATTTCTTTGAATTTCAATGAAAATTAATAATAATAATAAAATAATAATAACTTTTGATGTTGTGTTTATAGTTCGCTGTAATTGAAGTATGTGAGTCTGTCATATTGTTGCAGATCGTAATTTGAAAAAAAATTACAAAAGTCCTCGTGTTTTATATCGAGGGACTTCAGCGCATTTTTGACGCAGCGATTAGCAATTGCCTTAATAGAAAAGACTGTCGAGTTCTGAAACTCTATTGCTATTTCTCTAATTATAATACATTACTATGAACGAGTTTAAAATTAAAGATCTAAACTCCTTTAAAATCGATTTTCAAAATATTCAAGGCAAAAAATTAGCTTTACGATTTAACGGTTTTTAGAAATTCAAAATTTTTCGTTAGCAAAAAATTTAAATTTCTGAACACATTCATTATTTTTCAAATTTCTGAACGCACCCACGTGTTTTTATATGAAAAAATTAAAAGTTAATCAAAGTATTTAAACTTAATTTTAAGGCTGCAAATTGCATTTCTTCTCAATAACACGATATAACAAAGCTATTAAAACTAACCGGAACTATCTACGATGTCTAGATCAAAAGATAATTTTTTGCAGCCAGCCGAACAAAGTGTATGATTGAGCTTCCTTTTTGAAAACAAGTTTCCAAAAATGCGCTAAAAAATTGAAATAATGAATGAAGTTGAATGTTTCAAATAATGTCTGAAAAGACGAAGGTTCGATTCCAGGGGCCGGTTTCTCCGGTGGTGGTACGGTATGGTAAGGTATGGTAAGGCATGGTATAGGTATACCAGTGGTATGGTACAGTGGTACACCAGGTAAGGTACAATGGTATACTGGTATACCTATACCATGCCTTACCATACCTTACCATACCGTACCACCACCGGAGAAACCGGCCCCAGGCCTTTGAGCTAAAGTTTGGTAAAGATCTTCAATTTTCATATCATTAATTACTTCTTTTTTATTTTTTATAAACAGAAAAAAACGATTTTCATGTTGCAGATAGACTAATTTTGCATAGATCTTTTTTTAAAATTACTAAAAAAAATTCCAATAAACCAAAACACAGCAAAAACCTTCAATTTTTTTTTTCAAAAACAATCGATTCAAATTCATGACACAATTCAAATTCCCCCAAAAACTCACCAAACACCCCTGCTAGTATTCAAAAATAATTTTGATGTAGATAATGATTGTTTCCAGAATAAAAAGCTACAAATAAATTTAATACAATATTCAAATTACAAACAAATATTGATAGTAAAATATTGTCTCCTCAATGATAGGCACAAACATTGTTACAAACTATGGGGAGAAAATATTAAATTGATGAATCACAACAATTAGACTCAATTTGCTCTCAAATAATTTTTTTTTTTTTTGTATTCATAATGATCAAAATTGAAAATTTCTTCGTTTGTAAATTGATCAAAAAATTTGAGAGGGAATGAGATGTCTTATATTACATTAATGTGTCTTTAAAATTATGGAGACGGATGTAAAAAGGAAAGGAAAATGTTTCATCAAATTAAATTCGAGTTATTTGATTATTAAACAGTGTTTTTCGCTTCCGACTACTTCCATAATATTTTCGTATGAATCGTAAGAAATTTCATAAAATTAAAATGTATATAAATTTTAAGGGTTTTAATCATAAATCCTTCACTTACAACTCTAAATGAGCTGTCATATCGGAAAGGGGATTGAAGCTTGAATTATTGCGGAATTAAATTTTCTTGTGGATGAAATCGTAAAATTTTTGAGATTTTATTTGTTTGAATCTTAGTTACCTGAACTTACTGTCTTGAGACTTTGAGGTCACATACTTCATATATGAGATGTCATGAAATTCAATATTCAGTTCCTCATCCCTCACTCATATTCATTACTTTTCGGTACAACAATCTTAATAATATTTCATCGAAACTTAAAGGCACCAATTTCCCTCCATCCACTTCTTTCACAATTTCAAACTCAACCCTTTCACTTATTTTCTTCTCATCACCATCTTATATTATATTTTTTGAATAATTAATTTTCTTTATGTATTGATCATTTATGCGGAATTAATTGAAAAATTTTAACAGTTTTTACTTCTTCATTCCACTTCTTTTTTTCATGTTTTTCACTTGTACCTACTAAGAAATAAATTAGAAAATGAGTAAGATGAAAAAATATTTTTGAGCGCTGCCAAGCAAAGAAGCAGAAAAAAAGTTGATTACAAATAAATTATGAGTCGTAATTGAACTTTTAACCCTTTTTTCAGACTTTCCATTTGCTCATTAAAGTTTTAAATCAATGTTGAATGTCTTTTTGAGTGTGAGCAATACTTGAATTATTGTGTCTCATTTACTTTTCCATTAGTGGTCCAGGCAGTGGAATTGATTTTTTTTTTTTAAAAAAAAAATAGTAAATAATCGAAATGGTCAGGCTTAGGGTTGTCAAATTGGGAATTTTGCCGAATTTAATATTGGATGTATAAGTGTTTTGGTGGCTGAATGGATTGGTACTTCGATATCTGAGAATTTTAAAGCAAAACTCAGTGGTAATGGGTTCGAAACTCAACATAAAAAATTTAATTATCGCTTAATGAAGAATATGAACTGAGAATTAAGCTTACAACTTTTCTTGAACAATGACAAGAACCTCTAATTCCCAATTTCAAAAGAATATTGTTGGAGTCTGAATACAAAACATATATTGTCAAAATGTTCCATCTAAAAAAACAGATTCTAACTCTACCATCCTCATTCCAAACAAGTATACTCCAACGCCTTTTCCAAATATCATCCAAAAAGCCTATAAAGTGTGAATTATTGAAAAAGGGAAGTAGCAAAGTAATATATTATATCATTTGATCGAAAATTTATATAAATATTAGATTTATGTGAAAATCTTAAGTCCAAGGGATTGCTTCGGCTTGACCCCTTAATATCTATCAATTTATCGCTCAAATGCCTGTGAAATTTTCTCTCAATAACATTCGTATTTATCCCCCAATGGAATAGACATGTACACATATAGATGTGTAATAACAAAATCAGCGGAAAAATCACTTTTCTATTGAGATGTAACTGATTTTGTTCGTCTGTGGAAAAGGCGTGCGTTGATATTGTTGTTTTTTAATATTGTGTATATATATCGAGAAAAAAGAAGGGCATTGAACATAATTTATTGTATTTCGTAAATCATCATTCTCTCACAGCATATAGATATTTAATAGTCGATGTCCGGGGAGTGTATAGATTCTATTTGTATTATAAATAAAATGTGAAAATTGTTGTGGTCCATATCTATTAATATTTATACTGTCCATAGTCTGCATCACTGATTGTTTTGTGCTCATTCAAATAATTTTTTTAACAGTAAACTTAGCATTGTTGCAGGATAAATAAGAAGTAGAAATTTTTGATAGAAAATACCGCACACAATCTCATGTGCCATACATTTATTCTATCATATTTCAAACTGAAGAAGCCACAGGAAAACTCAAAAAAAAAAAATAAATTGCAAAGATGCTAAAAATAATTTCTTAAAAAATTCTTATAATATATCGAATATCATGAAATTTACGCAAGGATTTTCACATGATTGAATACTCAAATTTTTTGTTTTTTATTTTATTTTTTAAAAAGAAATATAATTTTCTATATGCAAAAAGTCTTATTTTCGTCTTTACCATATCTCTCCGAACATTGGGTCTCGTCACTCGGGCATAATCAATATTTTTTTTTCTTCTCTAAATACACATAAAACTTGAAGGAAACATTATCTTGTTTCATCGCTCTAGCGGAGTACAATGTTATAAAATGAATGAGTGAGTGAGCGAGTCAGTGGAAAGATAGATGATGAAACAACAGAGGATATGTATTCATAAAAGTATTGATTTTCATATTAACCCAAAAAAGGGAGCTTTAAAAGGAAGAAGAGAAGGCAAAGGAAGAAGATTCTCTCATTCAGTTAAGAAGAAATTATCAAAAAAAAGTCTAACAAAGAAAAAAAAAATTAATCAATGAAGAAATATTTTTAAATACTTTTATGTCTATGTCTGCGACCGTTTTGATGATCATGAAAATGAAGTTTTAGAACGGAAATCTTTGAATATGTAGATTTTTTAGAAAAATTTTTCATGATGGCATTATTTGTGCAATTGACAATCTTTGGTAAATGAACTATTATCCCTATATCCACGTATGAGGCCGTTCATTTATTATGTAACGCTATGAGAGGGCAGAAGGGTTCGAAAATTTGTTACGGTCTCTAAATATTTGGAAAAATGCTTACCTAGACAGACACTTCAGTAATTTGAAAACTTACTCTTTAATCTGTCTTGCAAAGAGTTCTGAAATAGACGGTCAGTTAGATTTTGCAAAATTATTGCGACCAAATTCATTCAAAACTTTTTAAATTGGTTTTAAATCCTTTAATTTAGGAATTTTATATTTTTTTATAAAATACAAACAAAGCCAACTTCAAGTGACAGAAATTTCAAAAAAATGGAGGGTAAAATTCGAAATTTTTCTGACAGTTGAAATTTTTTCAAATTTTGTTCCTTTTTTTGAGAATTTTCGCTTGCTTAAAGTTCAAACTTTGAAATGCATTGAGGATCTTTAATAATCATTAAAAGAATTAAAATCTCCTTTTCCAACTTTGTCCACTAAATAAAACTTTTAATCAAACTTAATCTTTCTTTATTTTCCCAGGTTAAATTCATCATAGAGCTGTACAAAGCAATAACAACAAAAATAAGAGCAATGAAATAAAATCTTCAACTTCTCTCAAACCGACATGTACATGAGAAATAAAGAAAAATTATTCGTTCATTTGAATCATACAGCATACATACATAAATAACATTCAAATAGGAAAAAAAATCCGAGAAGAAGAAAAAAGATGGAAAAATAAGAAAATAAAACAAAAAAAAATATTTTTCACGAATTGAAATCGAAAAGAAATTGGAAAACGCCTTCGAAATCACACAGCAAAAGAAATAAAAACGTAAAAACATACATACATATCACAAAAACGCAAGGCAATTGGGGATGGTTCTGTGTGACTGTTTAAGTGTGATAATTTGAAAAGAGAGATGGATATAAAATGGGGAGCTTGAAAAAGCGCATGACACAAAAATTGAGAGCTTTTTTTACAACTTCGGATTTTTTTTCCTTTCTTTTTCATTTCTCAATTTCACAAACTTTTTTTTCCTCTTTTCTCATTCAGAGTTCATTTAAGGAGATATGAGAAAATTTCTACTGCAGCAATAGCAATCAATTGCACAATGCAGGAAAAATACGATAAACATTCATTTTTTAAAAAAACTAAAAAATCCACTTCAGCACTGAACTTCATGAAAAGAACTTTGTACATTTCCTACAATTTTCTTTCCTCATTTTTTCTCCTTTTGCTGACCTAAACAAAGAGAAAAATCAACAGCAAACTTATCGCTCTATATATAGTTGATGTTGATGATGATGATGGTGAGAAGAGGTGCTGAAACGTTTAAATATACATCTGTAGATGAATGTTGTGCTGGAACTGTGTTTACATTTTTGTGCTCTTTTTTGAGCGCGTTGTGATGGAAGATTGTGATGATGGGAACTGAATTGTCTTGTTTGTCCTTTCTACTTATTTAGACTAGAGTTTAAGTTTAGTTCCGAATATTTGAAACTTTAAAGAATTTCGTTAATTTTTTTTTTTTTTTGAATCTTCCATTTTTTGAACTCTTCAATAAGTTTTCTGATTTTAATCTTGACTAGAGTTCTTAGTCAAAACGAAAACCTAACCTAAAAAATATATGCTCTTTCAAATACAGTTATTTTGTTCTAATATTTTTCTATTTAATTCGAGGAACCCTGCATTATAGCACAAAGAAGATAAAAAATGTTTAAAAATTTATTGTAAAAATTTAGTTAAGATTGAATGTAGACTTGAGCCTTTAACCTTGACTTTAAGCCTTGCTGTTAAAGTCTCTAAAAAAATCATCCTTTCCAAAAATCAAAAATTTCTCTTCAGCGCCACAAACACTCAATAAACTTCACCTAACTGCCTTCCATACCAACTTTTTCCATTCCAAAGCGTCATCATTCATTGAAATTGACTCCAATGCAATGTTATAATGTACAGTACCTCACCTACCTATAGTTGTTGTATAAATTGTGTGCTTATGTAAATAAAATGGAAAAATTGAGAACCATTTGTACGTAGAATGAGATGTGCTGTATTTATATGTGTTCCTATACAAACGAAACGTGTTGATGTTTAACACTTTTTAATTGCCATCTTTTATGTGATTTTTAATCGTTTTGTCTCAACATAAAAAAAAAATATATATATATATATATATATGTGAATGTAAATGGACTTTCATCCTCATCGTACTCTATATAAATTAAATGTTTGTTTATTTAGGCTGCAAACATATAATGGAATGTATCACGTTATCAGGCGTAGAGATTCAATTGAAAATAAAATCAAAAAGAAATTACAATCTACACTTTTGGAATGAATTAAGTCTGAGTGTTGTTAATTTACATCTGTAAAAGTTATCTACAAAGTCACAATCATTGCTGCAGTAAATGGTGTCAATTTATTTTACTTTGATGTTTAAATGCTTATTTAAGATTGCAGTTGTGAGATTTCATTTGTGAATGTTTATGCGATTTGTGGACGATAATCAGGATTGTGAAGAAAGCGTCAAAGAGAATTTTTGATGAGATTTTGACATGAATCTGTGAATTGTTTTGTATGCTATGGAGACTTGATTGTATGTAGCCGAAATGGATCTTCAAATGCTGTAAAATGCCTTAAAATCATGGCCAGGAACCCTGATGATGGCCTGTAATATTTAAAAAAAAATAGTGGATTAGTGAAGTAAAAATTAAAGTTACACTATGCACTCTGCTAGGTTTCGAACCTAGATCTCATTAACCTATTTATTTGTAAGTAACGATTTTATGGCAATTATGCCAATAATTAATTTTAAGCTTCTGGTTACAATTTGACTTAAAAAGTATTAAAATAGCAACAATCTTCATTCCATTAGACACCTAACGCCATCTCTGAGGAAGTTGAGTCAAGTGTAAAAAGAACATTTTCTTCTTCTTAAAATTCTTTATTTTTTCGATTTTTTTAATTCAATAATTTTCATATCTCATTGATTTTCATATTTAATCTGAATTTTTTCCTTACTTTTCCTTCTGTTATTATACCATTCAACAAACAACAACAACAAGAACATATGCATATAAATATTTCCGTTTCATTTGATCACCCTCAACCGTGCCAAATTTCCGCCAGTTTTTTTTCTTTCCCCTCTTCATCAATTCCTCTCTCGTGTATATTTATACAATGAATAACTGCAAAATGATATAGATGCGAACAGATTTTTTTATTGGAAATTAAATTGGTAGGATTTTTAAAATTCCTTGCATCTCATCTCTTTATTGCCTTATTTTTTTGTTACACAATTCGCTTGTTCACTCTCGATATTATTATTTTTTTTAAGTCAACATTATATTCCGATTATGCATAAATGCGTTTTTCGACTTCCTTAAATTTTTACCTCAACCCCTAATACCATCGTTCCTGAATTGATAGAATCATTCATTCATCTCATTGAATCCGCATATACAATTTTTTTTCTTTTTTCATTTAATATTTTTTTTCTGTGCCTTTCTTTTCTGTGAACATCGATAAAACACATTTTCCAATATTCGTTGTGCAAATAAAAAAAGTTAAAGAGAACAAGTAGGGAAGTTATTTGAGGTGAATGAATTTATGCAAATTTATTGTCTTTTAGTTAAAATTTTGGCTTATTTGATGCTTTAATGATTTTTTAGTAGATATTTTAACATAAATCAAGTTTTAAGCTACAACAAGCTTTCATTCCAAATATTTAGACACAATAGCATTTTTGTTTATATATACTTGGATTCTAGACCCCCTCTGTCACAAAATCTTCATACAAAAAAAAATATTGTTTAAAGCTGTCACACAGTCTCAGACCTCCTCCCTCCCCTAAAAATTAGACATCATAAGTGAACGATCCCATATAGTTTCAATACTTAATCCTCTTCCTTAAAATCATACGTAACCACAATATGTACAAAAAATGCACCTACTCGTAAAAATTATGCTAAAATTATGAAAATCATCGGTGCTCAATTGAGGAGATTAAAGTCATCAAAGGAACTTTAAAATGTTCACAATTGCACACACAGAATAAGAGCAAAAAAATATGAAAATGCGATAAGACGATTTTTATGGGTTTTTTCACATTTTTATGGTTTTTGATTAGAAGCAAATACTTTTTATGTGAATTTTTCTTATGCTTTATTATTATTGACTAAGCTATATATATTTATTCAATGCAGATTGCTGCTGTCATTTTTAAATATAATTTACATTTTTTTTTTTTTTTTTTGCTTTACAGCAGAAAAAATTTCATTTACAATATGTTGTGAATTTCAATGAGATTCATCCCTTTCAGTGATGAAAAGTTAAGAGAAAAAAAATGCAATAAAACAACAATAAAATCTAATTAAAAAATTTCTTCTTTCCACTGTTTTTACAGTCTTACACCATTAGCGCACTAATTTTTAAGAAGGAAAAATGAAAATAATGGAAACAATATAATAATAAAATTTTTTTAATAATTTACACACAAAAAAGGAGAGCATTGATTTATGTTTTAATACAGAATTTTCTTAAATAGCAACTTATGGAATTAAGTTCAAGATGATTAAAATGAAGTTTTGGAGCGCATTTCATAGGGTCTAAAAATTTGTTAGTCCATATACATTTTTTCATAATCCTATACAAAATATCCCCCACCAAGGGGGTAGGGGATCAAAAAATGGTCGCTTTAGCGTTACAAATTTTACTAACGTTCCCTTAAGTTTTTCATTGATTTCGATTCAAAAGTTGGTAAAAATATGTTAGTAGGACATCTAGACCTTCTATCATCACACCAACTCTTTCAATTTTACACCATCTTTTCCTACCAACCCGCTAAAAAGCCACCAACCAATATAAAAATAATAATAGAAACAACAAGCATATAGTCGCAGTACACACAAAAAAAAATTATAATTACCAAGAGAATTTTGTACCGCGAGAAAAACGAGGAAAAAAGAGCACATAAAAGAAGCACCCCGTGTAATTTGTCTGGTGGAATTAAATTATTAATGCATTTTTTTCGTTTTTCTCGCCTTAATTCTTTTGCGATCATAAATTTTTTCTTTTTTTTTTTGCTAGCGACCGAAAAAAAATGAATTTTTAGTGAGGATACATAAACAATCCATTTATGGTTTTAAATATTTTTTTTACGCATTATTTTAGTTAAAAAGACAAGAAAACAGTTGTGCTGAAAAAACATGGAAATGAGGCATGAAAGAAATTGAATTAAGGACTTTTTGCTATTGATATTGGAAATCGTGGTGTTATGGGATATTAGAAGGTCATCGATATTTTTAAAGCTTAGTCTGGGCTAAAGGATATGAAAATTTTGGCAATAAACAAGTTTTTAAATGTCATTTGATCTGAAAAAAAATTAATTTCTTAGCCCACAAATGAAGTTATAAATTCATCCTTAATATCACAAAATAAAAATGTTTCTCACGTCCAAAATGTCTCAATTCCTAAACCACAAAACAAACTCCTTTTATTTCTTCATTATTTCTTTAACTCAAACAAACAACTTGAAACAATTTCGCTCCTTATTTTCCTTTCACAAAATAATTGCAAGAACTCACTAGCACCTTATTTCATCTTCAAGAGAGCTACAAACAGCAGCAACAGCAGTAATTTCATGAAAATTGAAACTAATTAAAAATGCCTAAGAGGGTTACAAATAAATGTACAGGAACATAAAGGAAAAGAAGAACAAACATAATTTTTTCTAATTTATGAAAAATGTGCGAAAAGTGGTGAGTCTTTTTATTTTTTAAAACAACAAATTTTTCTTTGTGAGTTCTCATTTCAGGTCGCAGGTGCAATATTCTCAATTTTGGTAAGCGGCATTGTGTGGAAAATAAAAAAAAAATATTTAATACACAAAAGTGGGAAAGGAAAGGAAACCGAGAAGAGGTCTTTTAAATTTTAAAAATACCTACGTACAGTAACACAATCTATTTGTGTAATAACACAGCACCAACCATAAAGCAGGAGGATGAAGGAACAAAAAAAATTATTTATTCTTACCACTCTATTACATTATGTTGTGAGATGTTGTTATACAAATGCGATTTAGAAATAAAAATAAAATTTATCCTTTTTGCATTTTTTGAGACTAGGGATTGTAAAGGATCAGAATGGATGTGGAGGAATTGAAAATTGCTAATTTTATTCGTGATATTAGATTCAATCATGTGAGAACAGTGTTAATAGGGATATAATGGACTAGGTTGCTAAGGTTGAAGATACTGAAAATCACTTAGATCCGGAAACATAGCTTTTTGATACTAAATTTGATAGCTAATTGAATTAATTTTTGAATTTTTTGAAATTTTCTATTCAACTAAGTAATTGAGATAACAATACGAGTCCTCAAAATAATCATAAAATAACCATCTAGAACCAAACAGCATCACATTAACACATCATAAATTTAAACCCAAACACCGCTCAAATAAGAAACCGGTACAAAAACCACTAAAATTTCCCAGCATCCACACAAAAAATCCATTATTCGTTTCTATCTCTTACGACCAAAGCGTGGCATCACCATTTTTGTGGTTGTACAGTAGCACCAGGTTTCTCATTAATTAATAAGGACATTGCTTTTTTACAATGCACAAGAGGAATTTCCCATCAAATGAAACAACTTTTTCCTCTTTTTCTCCTCATTTTGAATGTTTTTAACTCCAAATGAATGTTAATATACGCAATGTCAGGCATTTGGATGTGGTAAAAAAAGAGTTTTAAAAAGTGTAATTAAATTTTATTTTCTCATTGTTGAATTTTTCTCATTTTTTATTTAGGTTTTAATTTAGAACGAAAAAAAAGTTTCTTCCTGTAGATTAAAAAAAAAGATGCTACGTCAAAGAGGGGGATAGATTGTCCTTATAATGAATCCTAGCATGCAACATCAGATGAGAAAAAAAATTTCCTACTGTAAAATAAAAATTAATTAGTTTAATCTCACAACCGGTTCAGAAATGAACTTAAAACAAAACGATTAATTAAGTGCTGTTGCTGTTGGATGAGGATGAAAAAAATTTTTTGTTGGAATTAACCATTGACGAATTGATAAATTACTGGTATTTTCATTTCACAAAAAAAATCTGTTGTACCTTTTTATGGAGGGGTTTGCTGTAAGATCCAGTTTGGCTGTATGAATTAAATTTTACATGTTCTGTAGTTTAACTTCTATGCTGGAAATTCTCATGAATTTGAAATCCTTCGACTATATCCGTGTCCACAAAGGCATGAATAATTTGTACAAATGTTTATCTGTCAATTAAATGAACGAGTGTGAATTTATATTTGTCTCTCATGGTTCAAATGAACAATTTTCCCTATATTTATCTATCTGTCTATATATAGGAGGATTTATCAATCAAATTCAAGTGGAGTTAAATTTTGTGGGATTTTAATTGCTCCTTCGTGTAAAAAAATTTCTCGAAATGTAAATTTTCTATCTCTCGAATGAGAATGGCAGGGCAATGAAATGGAATTTCATACGAAAGATTGACTTTAATTTTCCAAATGCTTTAACACCAAATAGTAGTTGATTTTGTACATTTTCCTAGAGATTAAATTTGGAGCAAGATAAAGAGATGAGATAAGTTGGAAATGTCGCTTGAAATAGTTTAAACTGCGAATTTATGTTTGACTCTAATAATTTTATAAAATTAGGAGCCGTCCACTCATGACATACGATTTTTAAGGGAAGGGGGAGGTCTAATTTAAAAAATAAGATTTTTTTGAATGGATATTTTGTGAAAGAGGGGGGCGGGGGTCTAAAAATCCATATGTTTGATAGATGTGAGCATAAGTGAGCAGTCTCTTACCTTCGTTAGTTTTAGAACAAAATTGAAAATCACATTTTTTAGAACTTCTTATTTTAGGCCAATTTTAGTACAAAATGCCCGACATAAAATATATTGAAACTTCAAATTTTTTTGAAATTTGTATTGATTTTTACATCAAAAAACAGGAGCAATGTTTAGAATAGGACTCTAATCTATCATAAGATCAAGAATATAATAACAAAAAATAAGCCTGAAAGCTAAATTTTATGAAAAACTAAATTACAATCGTACAAATTTTGTGCACAAAACTTTAGTTTTAAGAATTTCAATTTTTATCATGTTAAATAGCTGTTTAAAGCTTCTAGATTTAAATAGTTTGATTAATCATTAAGAACTAATTACTCCAAAAAGTTAAGTCTCTCAACATTCCTTCAAAATTCCCAAAAATCAGTTTCGCCAACAAAAACACAAAACCTTACTCTAATTAATTCAAAACGATGAGAAAATTATCCCCAAATCTACATCCAGAAGGGAAACAAAATTGATGTAAATTTTCGTCTTATTATTCAAATTTTCCATCGCATTTCAGTGAATTTTCCAACTGATGACGATGATTTTAACGTTGATTCGTTTCGACTCATTTGTACATTTTATTTCAAATCAATTTCACTGCCGCGATTTTATTATTGTGTTTCGAAAACAAAGTCTTATACTGCCATTCATTGAATCGTGGAGGGTTAGAAATTTTACAAAAAAATTTTAATGAAGTTTTTTTGCTCTGCATTTTGTACAACAATGCAATTTGAATTAGATTTTTTTTTCTCCATTCAGTTGTTTTCATTTCTCTCTAACTAAACTCGTTGTCTATGAAAATATGCAATTTTCATTTATCATTTTTGGATGTGCCTTTTGTATTATTTCACATAGCTATGAACATGCATATTGTCGAGATTATATTTATAAACCAAAAATTTATTTTGTAATAGAGAAGTGCATTTCATTTGAAAGATAATATCAACAACATGCCATGAAAAGTGCAAATAGAAAATAAGTCGGCCAATATATATAAATTCATACTATATATGTATGTAGACCTATATTGGCATTAAACACAATTGATATAAATACGATTCATGTTCATAAGAGGAAAATATTTGTGCAGATAGACTCTTTATTGAACTAAAGTCAATGGAATTGAATGGGAATTTTTTTGTTGATGTCACATTTATTGAGTAGTAAAGTTATTATTGTGGTCGGTTTGGATCTAATTTGAGATTGGAATTTCGAATGAAAATTTGAAAACTTTGACGAGATTTCAAAATAATTGGAGCAAAATGGATGAAAAAAGACGAATTGGCGAGAAGGATCCTGATTTTTGAGCTCGAAGCACAGCGAATCAGTTAGAACAGAATCTATTGTACCATACCCAATAGACTAAACCTACATAGTTTATAGTGGGAACCAAATCACTTGTAGGGACAGAACAATCAAGTACAGATGTTGAAAAAAGATTGTTCGATCCTCAATACCTCTCAAAAATGCACTTCAGTGCGTTTCTACCAAAGAGCCACTACATCATCACCACCTTTTCAACTTCTTCTCTAACTTTTTTTCTCTCTCGCAAAGCATTGTTTTTGTTATTGCTGAAAATGTTAATGTGTTTGGTATATCAGTTTTCAAACATCATAATCATTCATTTATTTGCACAGATAATAAATCCTCTTCAATGCTAAACGTCTATTTACACCGAGCAGTATAGCATTGTTCTCTCGATGCCCATTCTGTTTTTGGATATAATAATAAGTTAATATTATGAGCAAATAAGATGACAGACTATGAGGTGATTTGATTGTGTAGATTTATTTTAGGATGTTTGTTGTTATGGATGCTCAGGAATAAATCCAGTTCCATAAATATACAGGCATAAACAGCTTCATAAAAACGCATCATTATCATCAATTGTTGTCATTCTATTCATATAATAAGCAAATAAATGATTATGGACAGTAAATATAGAATTTCCATTGAACTGTTCAACTGAATTAAGTGGTATGAGATTGAATATACATTTCCATCAAAAGTCCACAAACATGAATCAAAAATGCACATAAAATGTAATATGTAATGTAATGAAAATATTATTTCGAATTGAAATGCAAACAATAAACATTTGCAGTAATTCAGTAACATACAAAAGAGAGATAGAAATGAAAACAAAACAATAAGCAGTCAGACTGAAATAGCCAAAACGTAATTTCGCAAATGAATGTAAAAAGATGATTTTATCTAATTAATTAGAAATTTTCATATTTCATTCTCATCATCATCATCATCATATTTTGATGTAGTGTACTCTAGGCTAGCAAAAAAATTTAATCTCGGAAATTTATTTCAAACATATTCAAAACATCACGGAAATTTTGAATGGTGATGAATTCAATTAATAGAAAATAATAAAAGGTTAGGCCAATGGACTTTCATGGCAACATCTCAAAATTGCTTCATTTTGTCTGCAAATAAATTTCATATGGTAAGTTTTTGAGATCAAAAATATGATGCAATTTTCATGTAATTCAGAACTTCATGAAAATGTTAACTAGTCATGCAGCTAACAATTGCTCAAATCAATGATTTATAACCTTAAACTCCATACTCTTAGGAAATGCATCCCAACAACATCCAACAAATGTTCTTCATACTTAATCCTCGTCCATCACTTAATATTTTGTAAACGTAATCAAATAAAAACATGAAAGCACCACTGTTTCAAGTCTAAAGCCATTTAAACATTGATGTTATGTCCGTTACGGATGGGAAAAATATTTTCGCAGCAATCAGCAATAATACATGCCACACAAGAATGTAAAGCTAGATGCTATGTTTATGTATACCGTTAAACAAAAAAATATTAATTTATTCAAAGTGGCAGACAATTGAGAAACTTCCAGCAGCAATTGAAGAGGATGAGATGAAATTTCAATTCTTCATAAAGTACAAACTCATCATTCATATTTCATTTTTTTGTGAAGGAATAAAAATTCATTGGAATTTAATTATATCATCATTTTTACATATTATCCTTTTGTCTAGATGTTTCCGCTACTGTATATATTTTTTTCATCATCCATTCATTTATTTTGTACCTGAAAAGTCAAGAGAAGAGTTGGAAAATTTGTTGCGGATATTGATTGATATAACGCATGCAATTGTTGTTATTTTGAAAGATAAATCTTAGTGAGTAAAAATTTTACTTTATTCAGTCGCACGGGTTCGATTCTAATCAATTGTGATGTGCTTCATGTTTCTTATCTTATGTTAGTAAATTAATCATCAAAACCTAATCTAATCATTTAAGATTTTCAAAAAATTCTTGCTATAATATACAGAAAACAGTCAAAATGCCTCCAAATACTTTTCAACCTTAATCTAAAATCCAAGTCTGAGAAATTTCCTTATTTCCAACGAAAATTGTGTGAGGAGAACTGACGATGATGTTCGACAAATATCAAATATCATCATTTTTTCATTACACAGCAGATACTGTTTTTAAAAGGTCGTTTTGTATGACAGGTATTGAGCTATAAGCATAAATATACTTATGCATAGATCCATTTATTCAAGAGGGAAAGGAAAAAGAAGAAAAAACATTAAAATACATTAAATTATTTTCATCTTTCATTCCACGTATCGCATATGAGAAATTTTCTATAATGACTAAATGTGGAATGAAGATGAAATTGAGCAGTTGACAGCGTATATCTATACTCTCCTAATGGAATGACAATGACTGAAAATAAAAGAAGAAGGAATGGAAGAAAAATTCCTAATGTGGATGAGGCGAATAATTTTCTCTTTTATATCAACCCAAAAAATGTGTAATCCAGACGACTAAATGAATGTATGTGGATAAAATGAAATAAGGTAATGAACGTGCTTGATGGTTTAAGGTTGTTTCACTAGATTGATTAGGTGTTTTCTTATTGACATCTAAAATCATTCCCGTCAAGCTAAATTATAAGTTTAGAATAGCAACTACAATAGTATCCATATCCCCATTTAAAATACAGTGAGCACGCCTTTCCCACCCGACAGTCACACAAAAGAAGAATTTTTTATTGAAAAATTATGAAATTAAATAGCATTTTCCGTACTCGTAGCTTTTTTGACATCTAAAATATCAATATTATTACATTTTATAGTCAAAATCATTTTATTTTTCATGCTTTGCCACCTACTCAACCAGCGTTTATACATCTGGGGTTATTCTCATACTTTTTTTATTTTATTCACTTACAATATTTTTTTAAGGGTTGACATTTCCTGTACATATATTTTTATGCCATTTCAGTATTGACTTTATGTTGTTTGACTTTTTTTGTGTGTATGTTTGCCTTTTGCTTGATATTTTTTATATGCTTTCTCCATCTCAATGGAATATGTGGAAAGAAAAAAAATGCTGATGGGCATGAAATGGTGGTAGCTTGAGTTTTAAGGAAGAGCTGTGGAAAATTGAGGAATTTTTGGGTGTCTAGCTGGGAGGGTGTTTCTTATACTGAATAAATATGATCATCAATGATTTTTTGGTAAAATTCTCCTTACTTTAGCAACAATTTAGTGATGAATTTTTAAGGAATCACTAGATTTGGATCAACATGTGATTACTTTTTCGATTATAGCCAGTACACAGCTTTTTCAATCAAAGTAGCATTTAATAGCTTTAATTTTGATACAATCTAATTACTAAGAACTTATCACAAAATATGTAAAAACAGCTTCATAACCTCAAAATCAATTCAATAAATTTTCAACTCCTTTTTGTTCTTTTTAACAAATGCAATGTCAAAGATTTCCTTATTGAATTTCCATCTCACTCCTTTCTTTTCTTTCGTTCCTTATCCTCAATTTCTATTTTTGCGGAATTTATGTTTTGATATATGTTAACATAAAATAACTTCGCAGCATGACAATCGCATTGATGTTGTTGATGATGATGGGTGGAAGTCAAAAGGAAGATATTCAAACGGTGTATAAAGTATTTTTTACTCCCTCAGCATTTGATATCGCAATGCATATATGTTAGGTTTTTATTGCGGGCTCATGCTCATAAAATAATACATAACACCATTTGATATCTGCCCGTGTGCACAAATATTATTACTATTATTATGTGAAATGGTAAATTGCCTTAAAGTCATATTGAGTATACAAAAGAGAAAAAAGAATGGAATTGTCGCGCTGTTGTGAGCACTTTTGTGTCATTCAATAATCTTTATCCTCACCCTTCAAAAATTGTATTTACTTAATATTTTTATTCGATTTTCTCCTTTTTTTAAATCCCCTTCAAAAAATTTTTTGCCTTTATTTTTCTGCTTCTGTCTACGTTTTTACTTCGATTTTTATTTTATTTTATTTTATATTTTTTTTTTTGAAAAATAATAATAGCAAAGACGGTGGATTTCAATTTTCAACATCCCCTATTCTTCCTTACCAATGTTACTAAAAACATATTTTTATGCTTCACTTTGTATTGACGATAACATAAACATTCAATCATGCATCATCATCATTGATATCAGAAAGCATAAAAAATTGTTTTTGTCACTTATTTTATGGGTGATTTTTTTGCTTTAAATCTCAAGTAAGGGGGTTCTCGTATGATAGAATTAGACGCTTTTTATGGCTATCAACTGATCTTATACAGTAACATAGTTCCAACATGTTATCCTTAGTAGTTTTCTTAGTGTCCAACAAGGCGTCATTCACTTATGAAGATTTTGTACCAAACGAGGGAAAGGGACCTAAAAGGGCCATACAATTATTTTTTAGGAATCGAACCTTATGCCATCCATATTCATAAAAGTAAAAACTAAATTTCACGTAAGATCCTACAAAATTTTGATTGACACTTTTACTACAAAATCTGTACAGCTTAAAGACAAAGTTACAACTACAACCCTATTTTCCAACAAAAAAAATCATTCATAAAAAATCCACACTGCAAAAATCAAGAAGGGAAGGACAAGAATATGTATAAAGGAATCTCACATGATATGTATGTGATTATGACTTTTGACGATTTTTATATTATCTATGATTATTCAATTTTCCTTCATACAAATGTTACAGATATGTGCGATGTCACATGTGTATAATAAAATTGATAAAAATCTCACAAAAGTCAACAATTTTTCTTTGTCATGAAACTTTTCCGTTGAAATGATAAAAAAAAATTTTTTTTGCCCTTTTCATTGAATGTCGTTTATTTCTTTCTTCCTACTTTTTTGTATGCGTATATGGATGTCATAATAATGATGATGACATGACGATGATGATTCAGTGAATTTTTTACCTCAGTTCCTTTTGAATTATCATTATTGCTTACATAAATTCAATCGATTTATATTTGTGAATAAAGCTGTTATTTTAACTTTAATCTCGCACAGTTCTTATGTTAATCTTGTTATTTTAAAGCCATACTGACATCCTTACCCACAAAAATTTTATTTTTTGCATGCATAAATTCATGATCATAAATGTAAACAAAATTTTAAAGAAAAAATAATTCAAAAAGAACAATGCAGGAATTTTTCTAAAGGAAAGGAACACCAGCCACAAAGCACATAGCAATAAACATTTTTTAAGACATACAAGAATGAATTTAAGAAAAAATCAAAATAGACATTTTTATGTGAAAAAATAAAATAAAAGCAAATGAAAATTTTTCTTTTAACATATACGAAAAGCAGTTTACTCTTGTTATGCATATTTTCCTTGCTTCTTTTCATATTTCAACAACAGCATAAGCAAGAAATTGTCATATTTATGTACAATGTTAAAATCATAAAGAGCACAAAATCTCATGAACATGCTTGAATAACAAATGAGACAAAGAATGGAAATCAATTGTATGATAAAAATTATTGTTATTAGGCATTTTATATTCACAGAAATATAATAATATAATGGTTGGTTCGGTGATGTTTTGTTTGAGCAATTTTCTACATGATTTTTAACGAATTTCGCGAATTTTTGAATTTTGATTTTTAAATGAAAAAATTAATTTTGATGAACTTTTCCAAATTAAAAAAATTTTAAGAATTTTAAACGGATTTTTTAAATTTGAATTTATAAAAATTTAACAATTTTCAAACTAATTCAATCCAAACTAAAATATACCTTTTAAAACCTCAACAAACTCTAATCACATAACACTTACAATCATCTCATACTCACTCTGATTTCATTACTCATAAGAACCTCAGAGGAGCAACACTGAGCACTCTCGTGTTGCATTATAAATAAAATTTTTAAATTTTTTATTTTGTCCCCCAGAACCCACCCTCATTTCATTCTCATATTTATTTTTCTGTCATTTTGCTCGTGTTCATTGTTTGTCACATAGTATACAGCACATGAAAAAAAAAAATTAAATGACATTTGTCGAGAGAGAGAATGAGAAAAAAATGCAAACAATTTGGCAATGAAATACACAACAGAAGAACAAGCGCAACATAAAAAGGCACAATATTTTTTTATGTACAAAAAAAAAGTTGGCGATGGAAGGGTGTGGTGCACACTGAGAGAGAAAAAAAAAATATGCAAAGTATCTCGTGTGCCATATTGAAAGTATGTTGTTAAACAAATTTTTTTTGATGTAATAAGAACTGATGACTGACCATTGAATGTCGAGTATTGAAACTGAAAAAAAAAAATTCTACGCGAAGAGATGAAAATATGTTTTTAATCTAAATATTATTCAATATGGTTTCAATTACTCTCTTGTTGCTCTTCATTCTGCGGTGTATATTTTTATATTTATTTCTATATATATTTTTTTAAAAAAATTACCTTAATGCTTGTTATTTCTTTCAATTTTCATATTTTTTCCACATTCAATGGAATTTTTTGTTCTCGTTTTTTTTTCGGGGAAAATTAGTTAATAAACTTAATATAAATACAACAATTTTTAGCATCTGTTACCTGCAATGAAAGCGAGAGATAGATAGGAAAAACAAATTGTGAGTGAGCATCAACAAAAAAAATACACATTTTTATATATAAATATACAAAGTACAAAAAAAATTTGAACGTTTATTAAAATATCAAAAAAAAAATTGTTTAAATATTGCTTCTGTTGCTGCTTTATTGGTGGTTGTTAGAGGTTCCAAATTTTAGTTTTTAAGAATTTAATATTTTTTTAGATTCTTTCTTACAGCTAATAATCGATATTCAATAAATTTGAAATGGTTTGAAATTTGCACAAAGTTTAAAAATCGTGACTGTAAATTTTTAGAACAACTTTAAAAAGGTTTCATTCACTTCTGACGTTCAGAGAAGTTGGGTTTTTAGACCCTTTTCCTACCTCTGCCACTAAATCTCCATAAATATATTTCTTTTTGTCTTAGACTGCCTCAGACCCCCTTAAAAATTGAACCGGATATATGAATGATCTGGAATGGTCCAAAAAAAATTATTCCAATATAGCCAATATTTCAAAACATTTGAACCTCTAAACCATTTCATATTCCCGATATATATCCCGAAAAAAAGAAAAGTTTAAATTTTATAAAACAAAACATTAATTCTTTATGTTTTATAAACTTTTACCTTTTTTCTGTGTGTGTTATTTCGCATCAGTCTACCGACATCTATTTAATATTAAAATAATAATCCATTACATTTATGTTGTTTAATCGACTTTTAGTGTTTTCTCTCTTCGCTTATATTATACTTTTTCATTTTGATGTTGCTAATGCGAAACATAGATAAGACAGAGGAAAATTTCTTTCATTCTTCTTACAGAAAAAAATTTATTTATCTTTTACCATAAATGATGCAAGAGATGGATAAATGAGGTAGTATTAAGACAAAATAAATCATCATGATTTACAAACTGTGCCATAGCGTTAGCTTAAATATCGCGTAAAAGGAGAATAAAAAAAAAATATAAATGTATTTAGGAGAGAAATAGAGCTAATGTGCATAATTTTTTGATGATAGAGTCAAGTAAGGAATTTCGCGATTGTAAGTTTGCTTATATTGTTGTATGGTTATTGTTTATTAAGTTTTTTTTGGAAACAATAAATAATTGAAATTTATCTCGCTTACTTATCTTTAGAATAATCATCTGAAAAAACGATAAGTAAAAATTTGCAAAGTGGCCCTTCCACTTATGTTTTAAAATTACTAAATTTAGGTCCCAGAAAATTTTGATTTATTTATTATTGGCAACAATTTATTAATTTCTTCCTCTAAATTTAAATTGTCAATGTAGGTTGTTTGATTTTCAAAAATTAAATTTATTAAACTACTTTCAATTTTACTATAACAATTTTGGGAAACAAAACCCCATCAACTCAACTTAAGCAAGTAAATATGCAGCTTTGAGGATTAGCAAAAATTATTATTTGTAGCAAGAAAAGAGTTCAAGACAACCCAAAATAATTTGCGAACAATGATGACAAGAAAAATTGTCATGCATACACCCACGCTGATTATTTCATAATTTATTTATTTCATACTTTATTATCATATTTCATTTTCATATTGTTATTTCTCATTTTCTAAAATAGAACATCAAAGGGCATACTTTTTAACATATGAAAAATTTATATTTGATGTCAAGAGATAAGAAGACATAAACTGTATGGGGGATTAGATGAGATCTTTGTAATTTGTAAATGATAAAAATAATATGCACCACATATATTTTTTTGTGACGTAAACATCATTAACATTATCAACGTCATCCCCATGCTCAAAATAAGAAGACAATGCCAGCAACAGCTTCTAAAATTATTTACAGTCAGCCAAATAATTTACATTAAAATCAAAAAACGACAAAATAAATTACATTCTTTCGCGGACTTTTTTTCTTACTCTCTCGTGAGAATGATATATGTTGAAGAAACATTAAAATTTAATTAAAAAATAAACGAAAGATGAAGTGGTGGCAATGTTGAGGGAAGGAAGGAGTATGAAGAAAATTACGTGTATGAACATTTTTTTTTTTCTTTTCGTAAGAGACAAATTAACGCACATGGAAATTAATTTTAATGTTTCTTTCTACTTTTTACTTACTTCAGGAATATAAATAAGTTGGAATTGAAGGAGTTTTGTGATAGGCTAAGTAAGCGCAATTTTTTTTATTCCTTTACTTCAAGTTTCTGACCCGTTCCTAAATTTATCGTTGACCAGAGGCCAATTTGGGACTTGGACATTAAAAGCTGTCGAACTATTGGAGGAATAGAATAATTATGGAAAAGTTGGATTCGAACCGATGACTTTCGAAACCTCAAACTAAATTTGAGGCAAGATTTTTACCGACTACTCTACTGAGACACTTATTTGCTCTAGTATTAAAGGAATATTTGCCCATAACATATTTTATATACTCTGTCAAAGTTATAGCAATCTGATTAATTCAACAAAACTATAGTGACACAAAATCACGCTACAAAAACTTGATGTACTGCTTATTCATCGCAAAACATTGCTTATACCTCCAACAGAAAGAAACTTTTAAAGTTTCCATTTTTTTTTTTTCATTTCATAATTTATTGCTTTAATTTTATGCAAATTTTCTCATTTTTCTTTTCTATATACTTTTTTTTTTTCTTTATGTTTGCTTTATGTCGCATGACAAAATAAACAGAAGCACATAGAAAATTATTAAACAGAAACATGCTCATGAATAAATTCAAATCTATCTTGACACAAACTATTTAAATAATTATTAAATGAATTAAAAATTGTAGTTTAAACATTAAGATTCAAAATGTCTAAAAGGCAAGCTCTTATACCTTTGTATGATGTATTCAATTTTTTCCTTCTCTTTCTCACTTACTAATATGCCCCCATCAACCATCTTACTTGATTTTAATTAAAGAGTTTTTAATTACTTTTTGATTTATATGTTTGATGAAACATTTTAATTAGATTGAATTTACCACAACTATTAAATGCCTTACTTATTACATTATACAAAAGACTTACTTCTTTTCTCATTTAATAGTTTTATTTTTATTTTATTGTCGGGAGTTGGAAATTTCTAAAATGTGCAATTGTTTTTGCATGTGCATAATGGAATCAATGCATTGCAATTTTTAATTTTAATTAGAATCTTAAAATGAATGAAAATTTATTCAAATTTATCTAATTTGATGGTGTTTAAACGTTTTAAATGCGATATATAAAAATCCAAATTTAGCTTCCAAAAGTATCTGTAATAAAGAATTCTTGACATTTTCAAGATATTTTTTGAAACTTATTTGGGTGAATATTTGGCAATTTTAGATGACATACTACACCCTAATCAACAAAGATCTAGATCTAGTCCAGATCTTTCATACATTCGATCTAGATCTTTGTTATTTTTTTTTTTTTTTTTACTTTTTTTTAAAGAATTTTATGTAATTGGTCTGGTGCTGAAAATGATCAGTAGTTATGGATTCTGTCAAACCTTTCCAATTCAGTTTTTAAGCAAAAAAGTCGTTACATGATCGAGCATTTTCTTACTTAATTGTTCATTCTTCCTTTTGATCCCACAAATGCATTCATTACTCTTTCAATGGTAATTGATTCTTTCTTGAATTGCAGAACCATAATTCTGTTGTTATTAAAGAAATTTATTCCACCTCAAGTGACGATTTTTGCAATTCAAATTTGACGCATTGAGTCTGCTCTTGGTCATGTTTACTATATATTCTTACTTTTAATGCTACATACTAATGTATTGAATTTATATTTCAATTTTACATTGTTGGGTTGGGAATATTCTTTTATTGCATTCAATTAAATTGAAAAGGTGCGAATTTCAGCAACATTGTCTCGTGATTGAATGTTGATGATTTTTGTCAAAAATTCTTTAATTCCAGAATTTTCCCATACTTCTAATTAATATGTCCCTACTTTAATTCCTCCCAACTATTTTTGGTACACATCCATAAAGATCATAAATCAGCATCTAAATCAGCCAGCTAAATGAAGAGATAATTTTAAAATGAGCAAAAAAGCCGAACATGAAACATATGCCAGCTGATTATAAACAACAAGTCATCCTCATGTGCGTCTTTAGCTATAAAGAAATTTCTGTCAGATAAAAAAAAATTGATTGTACAATAAATGAAAAACAGAACGGGAAAAATTGCATGACTCATGACAATTTGGATGTGATGAAAAAAAAAAATATTTTTATGTTGAGAAATCTCAACCCTAAATAATGAAATAAAAGGAATTTAGAATTCTAAAAATCATCATTAAATGATTCAATTTCAAATTTCTATGAAAATCATGACATTTCAATTCTACAATTAATAAAAAACACAGCAAGTAACAGTAATGCCAAGGCAATCGAATTAAATTGAAAATTCTGTTCTCCTTTTTTATTTGGAAAGCTTTTTTTTTTTTTTGCTCAATTCGGTTGAGGATTATTTATGATATGGAAGTGACTTTTACAAAAAACAGAAATTGAAAAGAAAAAAAGAAATCGAGTAGAATAGAAGAAATGAACAGAACATGTATACTGTGCACATAAAGGATTGTGAATTCACATATTTTCAAATGAATAAATTTTCCTACTTCTCAGTGCGGTTGAATGGATGAAAAACTCAATTTCATTTCTCTTTTTGTAGGTTGCTAACTTTTTTGTGAACTGAATTTTGAGTTGTTGACATTTTGGGATTTTTAAAATTTATTTTCAAGCTTATAAAAGTATAGAAGTGTCCTTAATTCAATGATCTAGAAATTACAAATGAAATATTTTAATTTAAACTTAGAAAGAGCCAAATTCAATACTTTTGGAGGATTCGAACCATAACTCAAAAAAATTTATACAAAGAATCTGCATCATTTCCAAAATTCCTTGATCATCTGAATTAAATTAATTTTCTAAATTTTTTAACAGATTTAGTCATATTTTGAACCCCTTCAGACAATTTTTAAAATTAGTGTGTAAATTTTTTTAGAAATTTCAATTTTCAAATTTTGAAAAAAAAAATGCGTTTCTTAAAAAGAAAAAATCACATCACATAAAAATTCATTACTTTCCCCGAATGAATTTCTTAAAAGGTTGAAACATATAAACTGTTGAGTCATAGCGCCATGCATTACTATTCATTGCTAATCGCAATTTTTTCCCATTCCTATTTGGTGACAAAATAAAAATTCTTTTCAACCAAATGTCAAAACGGAAATTGAAAAAAAAAGAATCAACATTTAATGTCGAAAATAAGTTGAATGGCTTTTCATTGTCAGCTTCGGTTTATAAATTGTATTTTTGGATAAACAAAATTGAATGCATTGCTATTTTAATATATGCCACATCATCATCATCGACATCGTCGTCATCACTCAACACTTTTTTTTCACTCATTCAAATTTTGTATAACTTTTAAACAATTTTTCAGTAAACAGTAAACAACCCTTCTGGATTGACCTCTTCAACGAGAATTCCCCAAAAAAAAAGAATATTTTTGTGAATGATGAATAAATATGTTGACATAAAAGGCTCTTCGTGCATAACAATCTACAGCTGAAATATTTACCAATAATTTTTTCATCGATTGCGATATTTGATTTATGCAAATTTATTTCATAACACGCATATTTTTCCGGTATTTCCTCATCATATTTATTCTCTTTTTCCAATTCGTGCTGTTAACTCATCTCATTTTCATTCTTGGAAAAAAACAAAAAGTTAGTGGTGAATTTTTTAGGGTTCATAGTGGCTTGAGTGCATAGACTTGTGATTTCAAATAAAATGCGGCTGACAAGACCATTAAAAATAGATAAAAACTAAATAAAATTAAATTATCTAACTTCAAAATTTTGTGGAGTGTGTTCAGAAAATTTTGTTTGTTCAAAAATTCGACGTTTTAAAAGATGGCTGATTCTAAGCTATTTAAAACATTCATTTTACTACAAATGATATGGTTTTATTCAATAAATCATACAAATTTGGTTTGTTGAATTTTGTAAGGTTAAACCGGAATTTGAAAACAAAATTTCATGAAAATATTTTTTGTGTTGGTAAATATTTAGGTCCTTTATAGCTAATAACACATTTACCATGACCAAGCAACCTGCAACCAGAAAATTCATCATTAATAGCTCTTCGCCTTCCAAATGTGCTCAATAAAAACTGATAGAGTTGAGAGGTCACAAAGCGAATAAAATTTGATGAAGTGCGGATGTTCGTATGGAAATGAGAGTACGAGAATCGAATGAGACATAACACGCAAGCAATAAAGGGTTGTGAATGAGTAAAATGAAAAATCCAAAAAGCTGCAATTAATATGCAAATAAAGAGATGTAAGCAATAAACGATGCATATTTTTGTATTCATTTCATCTTCTCTCCCCTTTTTCAACCGTTTTTTGTGCTGTTCAATTCAACTCCTTCCTCTACAGAAATTTCCAACGTCATGCAAGAGGCATATAAAACATTTCTCATTTCACTTTGATATTCAAATTTTTCTCATCATGATAAAAAAAAATTTTTCGATTAGATGAAAATTTTTTTCATCATTTTTGTTTGAATGGAATTTTACTTGTTGTATAAATATGAAAAGTTTATTTGAGGACTTTCTCATTGCCTTTAAAATTTTTCAATGAAAAGATTAAGGAAAATGAGATTTAATTTAATTTGATTTTAAATTTAAATTTTCTTGTATTTTAATTTCTTAATAAACATTCAACTGTTGCTCTTTTGATTTTGGGAAATGAGTTTTGAGGTGGGATGCAATTTATATTGTATAATTTAACAAATTTTTAATCAAAATAAAGAAATTTGAACAAATTTATTCAATTTTTTAGCAAAATTTTTAGAAAATCTCGAAAAAATCTCAATTTTATAATTTTGTTCAAACTATTTTTTTTTTCTCAGATTTGGACAGAACTATACAGCTTAAATTCACTAACTAAACTTTAGATGCAAAACTGAGTTCTTTAGTCTTTCCTTATTTTCATTCAAAATAGAAAAATTTATCATAAAACGCATCATTTAATTTATTCAAACTCTTTTGCTATTTTTAAAGTTATTTTCGTCACTAAAACTTCCATTCATGTAGATCACTATTTAAGAAAAGTTTATTTTTAATTTTTTTTTTAGGAAGCAACAAAAATCACAAAAGATAAAGTTCATTGTCAGATCAACCGCTGGATAAATGTTGATCTTCACACAAATTGAGTCATTGTTTTCACTTTGAAAAAAGTAATGGAAAATTTTATGAAGCACAATGCGCATTCAATCTTGAATTTAGTTCACAGAAAATGGAGATCTTAAACTTTTTACGATTTTTGGGGTCTACGATTTATGTGAACTCTGAAGGGGCCAGAGTCCGATAGAGAAAAAAAATCTTAAAATTTTTTAAGGAGCCATTCACTTATGAAGTCCATCAAAAATTTGGATTTTTGACCTCCTCCCCTCCTTTCCTCCGTCACCTGTCACAAAATCTAAATTTTAAAAAATTCTATTGTCACAAGCTCAGACCCCTTCCCCTAAAAATCGGTTATCATAAGGAAACGAACTCTAAGTACTCTTAATCCGAATTTTACATCTTAAGTCAAAATGCTGGCAAACTTAAACATTTCTAAGCAACAAAAAAAAAAATGATCACTTGAAAAATTTCTTCCTAAAATGATTTTTTATCATTTTTTCTGTGTTAAAATTAGAAAGAGAAAAGATCTGAAAACTAATGTATTCATCACGTCGTCACTTAGTTACATTACTGATTCCACATTACAAAGCACATGAGTATATATATATTTGGAGTCATTTTGGATACATTTAAACAGTCTGATTTTGAGTTTTAAGCTGAATAGTTAAGTTGATACCAGAATAAAATTTTAAAGGAACCAAAAAATGAACAACGCAAATTTATACAAAAAGTCCAACGTCCTTCAACGACGAGATGCAAAGGAAATAATTGAGGAATTTTCAAATCTATTTAATTGGCATTGGGATGGATCAGATTCATTATTAGACATAGGATGTGGAGCTGGGGATGTTCTTGTTGAGCTCCTATTACCAAAAATTCCAATTAATACAAAAGTTATTGGCATTGACATTTCCAAAGAGATGATAAAATACGCAAATGAGAATTATGGTAATGAAGAGTATTTGAAATTCTACAAAGTGGACATTGAAAGTGACTTTATGGAAGGTGATTGTAAAATGACTCCAATGACACCAAACAGCTTCAATTTCATCACCTCCTTCTACGCTCTTCATTGGATTCAGAATCAAAGGTAAGAAAATTCTTTGTGATGTTACAAAAAAAACCTCAAAATGTTTACTTCCAATTTATTCTTCAAAAAATATAAAATAGACATGCCCTATCAAATATCTACAAATTATTGAAACCGAATGGAACATGCTTGTTAATATTTCTCATATCAAATCCCATATATGATGTCTATAATCATTTATCGAGAATGAAGAAATATTCAAGATATATGAGTGACGTGGAAAAATTCATAAGTCCATATCACTATGAGGAGAAACCATTGGATGTCTTTGAATCGACAGTCACACATGTTGGCTTCAAAATATCACATATTGAAATCAGGGATCAAATATTCATTTATGATAATGTTGAGATCTTGAAATGTAAGAAAATATGTCTTTCCATACTCACTTGTGAATCAATTCTCTAATTAAATTCCTTCATATATAGATTCCGTAAAAGCTGTCAATCCTTTCACATCGAGAATGCCAGATAGCCTGCAGAATGAATTCCTCAATGACTACGTGAAGAAAGTTGATGATCTTAATTTGATAAGATTTAATGATGAGACATTAAAGAAAAATGTGTATACGCCTTACAAACTCATGGTTACTGTACTGACTAAGTGAATATTGTGACTTTAATTATAGCTTTAGATGGGTCGTTCCAAAATTACGTCAAGTATACAAATAGGAAATAGACTAGAATAACTAAAATGACGACATTTATGAATGATTCAGAAAATTTGACGGGTAGACTAAGCATACTTACAATAGCTGAATCCAATAATGTATTACAACAAAAATTTCTAGGAATGCAAATAATCCCGTCCTAGAAAATCGTGTAATGTAAAATAAATAAGTATGAAATTTCATCAGAAAAGTCTAACTTACTCATTAATTACTATCTTACAGCTATTTTATTAAAGACTATAAATTATTGAAATAATTATGAAATTAATGCAGCATTACATGACAATCTCGATTAAAATCAATCAATGATATCTAATGTGTAAAATACCTGTACATTGCGTAAGTAATTAGCATGCAAATAAAATGTAGATAACAATTTATAATTTAGAGATTGACCACAATTTATATAAATTTTGATCACGTTTTTCGAATTAGACTATTAAATAACAGACAGCATTTCATTCACAAATCGTAGGCTGATTAGCATCTCACATGTTCTCACAGAAGTTTGTAGTAGAATAAGGTATAAAAGATAATATAGTTGGTAGTGAATAAAGTGCATTTTTACTTTGGGGGTCGTTCACTTATGATATACAATTTTTAGGGGGCGGGGGGATATATGACAGTTTTAAACAATAGAATTTTTTGTAATTTTTTGTAATTTTCTTTTAAATATTATATTTTAATAAATAAGTAGTTTTTCCCCTGTATGCAGTAGTTTTCCCCCTAACACACAATTATTTCCATTCTATTGTGATTAAAAACAATTGTTCTTGATTAAATAATAAAAACTTTTTAAAAATCAGAATATTCTGATAACTAAACTTACGAAATGACCTCACGAACCAAGACATGATCAAATTTCATAGCAAATCAGTCAGTCAAAATAAGCAAAACAAAAACATTTGCATGAAAACTCTCAATTCAAAACAATTACAAAACATTTCTGCTTAGACTCTCTGGAACTTGAAAATAATGATAAATAGTCATGATCAGAAGCTTTTAGTCTCAGTCTGAGTTTGTAAAATGAACAACGGTGATTTATATTTGAGAAATAATGACGTTCAGCGTCGCGATTCAAAGGAAGTGATCGATGAATTTTCTCATTATTTTAAATGGAAATACGACGGAATGGATAAGCTGTTAGACATTGGTTGTGGAACCGGTGATGTTTTATATGATTTTATTCTTCCAACAGTACCGAATAATATTCACAAAATTATCGGCATTGACATTTCTCAAAAAATTCTTGAGTGTGCAAGAGAAAATTATGGAAGTGAATTAATGGAATTTCATCAAGCAGACATTTCAAATTCTTCATGTTGTCAACAATTTGGCAATGAGGAATTTGACAACATAACATCATTTTATTGTCTTCATTGGATTCAGAATCAAAAGTATGTGCAATGTAGTAAGCATAACACGTAGTGGTCACCGCACGTGTATGTGACAATTCTCAAAATATTTATTATCTGTTTTCTATTCTAGACAGACATTCGCCAACATATATAAACTTCTCAGACCTAATGGCGTTGCGATAATTAATTTCTTAATAGAAACTCCACTTTTTGATATTTATGAGCGACTATCGAATTTTAAGAAATATAGGGAATATATGAAAGATGTGAAACAATTTATATCACCATATCATCATGAAGAACGACCACTTGAGTTGGTTAATAAGTATTGTACAAATGCAGGGTTTAATATTAGGCATATGGAGATTCGTGAAAAGATTTATGTTTATCGGGATGAGGTGCAGTTGAAAGGTATGTAAATTAATTTAAGAGCTCTTGTTAATTTGGTTCTATGAATCATTTATGAACTAACCCTTAGATTTCTTTCTTTTAACATCACTAAATCGTCAACATAACCTCAAATTTTATAAATTTTCAATAGAGCAAGAATTTGACAACAAGCACTTAAAATTCATTAAATTTTTAAAGCATTCACGAAGTTTAAAAAAATCCTCATAAAACCTGACTAGAACCCATAAAATCTTAATTTCGCAATGACCAAATACGTAGTTCTCTATAATACATCTTTCTGCTCCACAAAAACTTTTTACGTCTCACAAATTAGCTCACAATATTTTGACATTCAACTTTCTAACATCTCTGCTGATTTTCGCTAATTTTTACTAATTACAGAAGCTCTCAAATCAGTCAATCCATTCACCAAAAGAATGCCGTCGAAACTACAGCAAAACTTTATCGATGACTATGTGAAACTTGTCGGCGAAATCACAGAAAATCGTTTTCATAATGATGAGAAAATAATTTCACGTTATACATTATTAATAGCTGTTTTAAGTAAATAGATTAATAGTAAACTTTAAACTGTTTTGTCAGTATATTTTGGAGATGTAAATAATTTTTTTTCCAAGCACTATCGACTAACGTGGGAAACGTGACACGATTATGTGATAAAATTTAAAATAATATATTATTTATTAATTAAACATTTAATGTGTTGTTGTAATACATTCTATTGGATGTTGTGTAATTATTTCAAGGTTACACTGCTCGATTAATTAATAGAAAGTCACGTGAATTGTCTTTGTAGAATTAAAAGTCGTAGGTTATCACGTTTTTCTTTGTATTTTATGGAGAGAAAAAAAAATAAATAATTCTTTGCAAACAATTTAGTATTTCGTTGATTTGTGCATTTTTCCTAGGAAATTAGCTCATTTTAATTGTTTTTTTTTTCAGTCTCAATTATTCAATGTTTTGATGGGTTTTGATAATTAACGTCTATAGACGGGGGCTACTTTTCAATTTATTTTTAATTAGAATTCAATCATTTTGAAGATTAAAGATCATTCACTTATGTATGTCGTCTATCGATAGCTTTGATTTTTAGACCCCCTTCTCTCTAAATTAGAACGTAATAATTGAACGACCCCTTATACTGCAATTTTACTGTAGGTAAGATAATTTTACTACGGGTCCTCTATTTGAGGATTAAAGTTAGATTCATTTAATTGACAATCCTAATACAGCAGCGTCGCCAGGTTGGATTTTGGAGGTCAAACCCCTCCTCTCCACCCTATTTTCGCGAAGTTTGCACTAGATATTATTGAACTTTTTAGATCCGGACCAAAAAAAAAACGTCGAAAAGTAGCAAAACCCCCTCAAAAAAATTCTTGGCAACGCCCTTCCCTAATATTCAGGTTATGCATCCTATAAGGTCCAACAAATTTTTCTTAGCAACTAAACAGACCTTCCTTATTTCTAAACCAATTACAGAAAGCAAAATGCGTTACAAGCACTAAAATTCCATTAACTTTAAAATCATATTTTCATCACCTACTTCCTATTACAAATCAGATTTATGCTGACACTTAAAAAATGGAAATCCGCATTGTCGTAACAGAAATATTTTTATGAAATATTCAATCAGTTGTAATAATGAGAAGGTTGAGTAAGTTGAAAATTCTAAACTGTAGTACTTACATAAATTAATTAAAAAAATCTACAGTAATTTTAATTGTAGCACTTCTTGTACATCCATCAACATCTCTATACGAAAGTGATGAAAATATAGCACTGCTGACATCGAAAAATTTCGATGACCTCGTCGTTAAATCAAATAACATGTGGGTTGTCATGTTCTACTCATCTCGATGCCGGCATTCAATCAGCATAGCACCAGAGTTTAGTAGAATTGCAAGACGATTGAATTATCATTTTTTTATTGGTGCTGTGGACTGTCTCAAGGAAAAGGAAGTGTGCTATCGTTTGTATAGAGTTAATGAATTTCCGTCAATTGGATTTTTATATGACAAATTAATTATTGATTTTCATGGTGACATTAATTTTATGGATGTATCAAACGCTGCTTTTCGCGCCTTTAATGAATATGTCGATTATTTTACTTAATCGATGTAAAATTGCTGAATCATTCCTTACATATTTTCTCATACAAAGTATTTTTACAAATTCCACATTGTACGTGCAGTAACCGTTATTTTTTGAAAACCACGTGACATCATAAACATTGAATATGATTGAAATTTTTGGAATGCAAAATACTGCAAAGTAACTTAATTAAATGAATTATTTATAAAATAAAGTATTGAATCTAAGAATGCATAACAATTCAATCTAGACTTACTTTCTTCATTTAGAACTAACTTATTACGTGTAAAATTGCAGCTTCTTCAACCAATCACAATCTATTGTGTCATTGTTTAATGTGAAACTTAAAATTTATGTCCATAACATAAACGAATGGTTTCCAATCTTAATTATTGTTAATAACAGTATAATATTGAATGGCTCACAAGCTTTTAAACCATAGAAATTGCTGTAAATCAAGAACAAATGAGAACCAAAAAAAAGCCGTTAGATAAAAATTTAAATTTTTCGTACAAATCTTAGTACCCACGAAAGTTGCTTACCCACATAGAATCAACCAATCAAAGCGCACTTCATCATCAATTTCTTCAGACTTACTTCTTAAATACACAATTTCGTGGATATCTGATCATTTCATTAATATTTAAGGAAGAAACAAGCACAAAATAAGTCATAGTCTCATATTTAACTCAAATTGTTTAGGAAATAAGTCATAGAAGATGATAAGTTTAAAGATTTTCGGTAAGTTTTGAAGATCCAATAAGAAATCCGGCAAAATCTTAATTAATTACTTTTATCTATGAAAAGGTCTCCTATTTGTATTAATTAATGCTGCCACGGCATTATATGATAGTAATGATGATGTTGTACAATTGTCCTCTGTAAATTTTGACCGATTAGTTACTGGAAGTGATAATGTGTGGATTGTAAGTGATAAGAACGTTCTAAAAAGAAACATCCAGATTGAATTATTAAATTACAATACTTTTATATAATTAAAGGTTGAATTCTTTGCAAATTGGTGTGGTCATTGTAAGAGTTTAGCACCAGAATACAAAAAGGCAGCAACAGCATTAAAAGGAGTTGTTAAAGTTGGTGCTGTTGACTGTGACGAAAGCAAAGATTTAGCAGCAAAATATGGTGTTCAAGGCTTCCCAACGATCAAAATCTTCACTGGAAAAGACTCGACAGCATATCAAGGTGAAAGAACAGCTAAAGGAATCGCTGAAGCTGGTTTAGCAGCAGCTAAGAAGAAGGTGAAGGATCAATTAGAAGGCAAATCATCAGGAAAATCAAGTGGAAGTGATAAGAGTTCTGGAGATGATGTTATTGAGCTTACAGACTCAAACTTCAAGAAATTGGTACTTGACAGTGAGGAACCTTGGCTTGTTGCAATGGTAGCTCCTTGGTGTGGGTAAGTTCTAGTTCTTTTGCTGCTTTAAATGTACTTTAGAGCTTAAAATGAAAGGAAGTGGATGATTCCAAGAAAAACGTTCATTTTGATTTTGAAAAATTGATCAAATAATTTCAAATTTAAAATGGCCGTTAGTTTTGAACATATTCTTAATGAATATTACCTAATCTGAAAGTAAATAGAAAATTACTGGATATTACGAAACAAATGAGTTACCTACGTGGTCTTTTTAGAGCTTCTAAAGCTAGTCATAGATTTTTTATCGTGGGTTGTTTTTTTGAAGGCCATCAACGTAATTGGTAGCATTTGTGCATGTTATGGCATTAAGAAGATCATGTCTTCTTTTTATTTCATTCTAAACATTCTTAAACCGCAAAATTAGAGTGTAAAGTGTGTCATTTTTTCGTCATCTTCTTTTCATTGTTTATTCAGCTTTTTGGAAGTTGTTATTCAGCAATAGAAGGTCAAGTAACACGAAATCAAACATGAATCAGTTCCTTCTTATCTTTCAATCTCATATTAATGACTCAAAAATACTCTGTTTAATTATTCATACAAGATATTAATCCAAAACATAATTTTTTTATTTCCAAAACATTTATAGACATTGTAAGAACTTGAAACCAGAATATGCTAAAGCAGCCAGAGAACTTAAAGGAAAATTCAAGTTAGGTCAATTGGATGCAACAGTTCACACATCAACAGCACAAGAGTATGGTGTGCAGGGCTATCCAACGATTAAATATTTCCCAGCAGGCAAAAAAGACAGATCATCAGCTGAAGAGTACGATGGTGGACGTCAATCAAGTGGAATTGTTGAATGGGCATTAAGTCGATATGTTGAAAATATTCCAGCACCAGAAGTTTATGAATTGACATCAGAAGATGCTGCAAAGAAGGCATGCGAGAATAAACCATTATGTGTTGTTTCAATTCTTCCAAATATCTACGATTGTCAAGCTGACTGCAGAAATGGATATATTAAGATGCTCGCCGAACAAGCTGATAAATTTAAGCAGAAACAATGGGGATGGTTGTGGGCTGAAGGTGGTTCACAAATTGGCATTGAAGAGGCTTTAGATATTGGTGGATTTGGCTACCCCGCGATGGCTGCTGTTAATCTTAAAAAGATGAAATACTCAATCTTGCGTGGTGCATTCTCAAAGGATGGAATTTATGAATTTTTACGTGATTTATCATTCGGACGAGGAAATACAGCACCAGTTAAAGGAGCACAATTGCCAAATATTAATACAATTACACCTTGGGATGGAAAGGATGCTCCACCAATTGAGGAAGAAGACATTGATCTATCAGATGTTGAATTAGATGATATCAAAGATGAACTATAAGTTAATTTATAAGTCTGTTTATTATCTTATGTACTAAACGAGTCTTTCCTTAAGCATAAAAAAGTCTTGATTTAATTTGAAACAAATTTTTTTAGTGATTTAATTTTTTTGTGCTCCCAGCAAAATGTGAAAATTAATAAAAGATTACCTACCTTAAATTTTAATAACTTAATTAGAATGGAAATTTTTAACTTTTAACGGTCGAAAAAAATTTAAATTAGGTACTTAAATTTTAACGGTCAAAAAAAATTTGAAAATTATTTCCAACTTAAATTTAAGTTTTTTTGGCCGAATTTAATAATTAATCATATTTTCTATTATTTAATCATTTTTAAAGGAATTTAACAAGCTTAACATGTAAGTTAATATAAAATCTATCGATTTACTATCAAAGTTAGCACATTTGAGCTCAAATTTTTAAAAAATTTCAGATCCAGTCAAAAATAAATCATGGATCCATTAAAAATCCTTCCGGAAGAAGTTTGTGAGAGAATCTTTATGTATTTATCAACGAATGACATCATAGAGTCATCATTAGTATCCAAGCACTGGTATCAAATGACAGGAAACTCGAAAGAATGTATGAAAAAAATTGTTTTGCATCATTTTTCATTTCAAATGCTTGATATTCAGCACTTTTGTAAAAGTACCCGAAAGTATCAGCATTTACATCTCGCTCATGATATCTACGATGTTAAAGAAAATTCAGGAACAATGAGAAAGATTCGTACAATTGTGAATCAATTTGCTGGATCATTGAAGACATTAAAGACACACGTTGACATTCCACGTACCTGTGAATTGACAAAATTAAAGGAACTAGAAATTTCCTGCCCCGTTTATTACCAACATAAATATTGCATCGAAAAGACTGGATTATTGTCAAAAGCAAAGCATTTGGAAAAATTGACCTTAAATTGCGCTGATCTATGCAAAAATTCTATAAAGGCTGTGCAGAAAATTATCAAAGACATTGACAGCTTGAAATTCTTAACAATTAAAGATTCTTTCATTTTGGATGGATTGAATAATGCAAAATTTAAGCTTCAAGAATTTCGTCTTGCTGGATGCTCGTATATTGATTGGATTCCTTCCTATTATGAATTTTTCAATGCTCAAAAGCCGTACTTAAAGACTGTTGACTGTATCATGAGTTTCAAACAAATTGCTTTCTTTATGGAAAATTTTCCAACATTAGAGAAACTCGTTGCACGTAATGAAAGTTTTGAAGATGACGAAATGGAGGAATTGATGGGTTTGGACACATTACCATATCCAATACACGATAAAATAACTACATTTGGATACGATGGATTTGTTTTCAATGGAGAAATTAACAATTTATGTTCGATCATGTCAAAATTGACAAATTTACAAAAGTTGATGCTTAATTTCATCGATGCAACTATCACAAGTTCCATCTTGAACTTAAAGTCCGTTAAAACTGTAGAATATTGTAACGTTGATGACTTTTCATTAGCTACTTCTCGTCGTCAAATTAAACAAAATGTCAAAAAGGCAAAATGCAAGTATATTCGTGTTGAAAATTTTTAAAGGAAGGAACTAAAGTACTTAAATATAAGAAAATATTTAAACTGGAATGAATAAGTAATTACTGAATAAAGGAATACTAAAATTAGAGACCTAACCAATAATTGTGAGTCATGCTGGTTGTGATTGTAAGATTAACTTAAAAGAAAACGACCAGCATCAAAACTTCCGATTAAGAACACTTGTTGCTACTTAAAAAAATCAATTTTTATTCAGGTATCAAAAATTTTATTTATGTCAATAAGATATATAAAAAATTAATCTAAATAGAAAAATACATCGATTGTCATGTCCATTTTTTCTAATCTTATAAAAAAAGTTCAGGAAGTATAAAAAGTTAAGATCAAAAAATTTAATGTCTATGTATAAAAAATAGGTTTTGCATCATAAGAATGTGCGTTTGTCTTTCTATTCTGGATAATTGAACAGTTAGTTGCAACAGAACTGCAACTTGTTAGTAGAATTTGAGCATACATATTTATATAGAAATCGAGATTGTCTTTTTATGGCAAACATGTAATAGGCAATGATTGAAACATGATATGTATTGTAAATTTTTATATGAGATTCTCTTACACTTATGCTAAAACTTTTTAAAATCTCGTATTGAGGACATTCATAAGTTAGGTTTGAAATTGAAGGGGGGAGTAGATGTAATGTAGGAGGGTCTCTTAAATATATTAGAGCTTTAATTCCTTGCAAGAACAACAAGTATTCAAGCGAAGTGCCGTAAGTTGTAGAGAATATTTCATTCGATCTTCGACCTGCTAGTTTAGTCTATGACATAGAGGGGGGGCGGGGGGATCTAAAATTCTCAATTTTGGTGAACTAAAAAAAAATCCGTCAAAATTGAATTAATTTTTAGACCCCTTCTCTTTGTATTTCATCTATAGTCAGTGGTCTTTACCAGTAGCCAGGGGGGTGATTGGGTGATATTTCACCCACCTGGCAAATTTCTTTAATTTGCTAGGGTTTTTCGTGAAAAAAAACTAAAAATTAACATTTTTCATACAAAATATTGAATTTTCACCCTCTTCAAAATTCCTGGCTACGCCAATGATCTGTACCCATCTATACCAATTTCAATCCCTAATTTGTAAATGACCCCCAATGCTTTCGCAATATAAATTCATTGTTAAATTAATTTTTTTTTTCTTTTCGTATAAATGCCACATAAATTTCGAGTAGAAAATGCTTCCAAAAATATTTTTAAAAAAAAATTTTACGCAGTTTTTGTTTCAGTCTTGAATTTTCATCGAATTGTGAGTAGAATTAGGAGAATCCAGCACGAACATTAAACATCATGTTCATTGCTATATGATGCATTAGTTGATTTTGTACCACTTGATGTTGACTCGTCGTACTCAAATTCTCGTGAATGTGTAGGAGTGACTGAAGATCGACTCATAACATCATACTTTGACTCCTTTGAGCATAAGAATGGATAGAATTGAATAAAGTAATATCCTGCAAATCCCAAGGTCATAATCATTGTTAAAATAAATACAATTTGTGGTGTCGAAATATTTCTGCCCGAGGACTTTGGTTGAGTTGTTGCATCTTTGGATTTTTTATTGTAATTCATTCTATCATACTCGTTGCCTACACCTGCTAATGGATATGGATGATTGCCAGTTCTTGATGATTTTTGAGAACCAACATTATATCCACCTCGACTTCCACCGCCCAATGATCTTCCGCCACCAAATGCCTCTACACTGTTAAAACATATCGCAATGTCTAAAATGATATCAAAATACAAGACATTAGCATGTTCAGGTACACGAAATTTATTTTATGATAAGAAATACATACAAAATATGATAAAAAGCGAGAATATAAGTTTGATGTTCATTTTGGGCTTTTTTTAACTCAAATTAATGCTAAATCAATCATAAAACTAAACTTTTCATTCACAATTGATGCTTAATATGAAAATTATTCACTTGGAACTTGATAATTTAATACAACTTTCGGAATTTTGCGACACAATTTAGGTTTTTTGTTTGAGTTATAAACATTACATGGGGTGACTATACTGACTAAATTCTTTACGTGCATGTATGTACGTGAATTTGGAACAAAAGAAATTCTTGGATATGCACAATTGCGACATCTGTGAAGATTTTTTGGAATCTTTTCTATGTATGGTCTGTTTTATGTTTTGTTGATTTATTCATGTTGTGTGCACATATAGTATCAAGTGGATGGATATATGAGTTTTTAAATTGCAGCATATACTTAAAATCATATAATTTATTCGAGTTTCTAATGCTTTTAAGTGTCATGCTTACCAATTAATTGACTTGTAAATTGTCACTTTAAAAACCTAATTAAGTGAAAATCCGTTACAAAAATTTTTAAAATTCCAACGGTTTTAAAAAATTCAAAAAATGTATCCAAAATTTGCGTAATGTTTAACAACAATCATTGACTCTGGATTAGATACAATAGTAAACATTAAAAATCATTGAATTTCGATTATCATGAACAATAACGATGTTAACTCGAAAAGATCAGGTTCAACAGATTCATTGAACAATGACTCAAGTGTAATTAAGTGCTATAAATTAAATCTATCAAAAATTTCACTAATTTTCGCTATATTTTCAGTATTCGAAAGAATTTTCATTTTTGCCCAATGAAACATTTCAAGAAAAGAATGAAGTAACTTATATTTGTCCATTTTATGGACCTACAAGAGGCATTCTCATCATAACAAATTACCGCTTATTCTTTAAATCATATCCAACAGAAAAGGAGAGTCAAATTTTGGATGTTCCATTAGGTTTGTAAAATCAATCAATTCTATGCTTACAAGAGTTAATTCGGAGTTTCTACACTTTAGGGTGGGCCAATATATAATTTTTATTATTATTCAAAAACACTTTAAAAACACTTATTTTGATGTTTTTTATTCAAGAAATGAATTTTTTGATGGTTTGGCGCAGTTTGGGGTTAAAAAATAAATTTTAAGAAATTTCAATTTTTGGATAAATTAGGGAAATTTTTTTAAAACTTTTCAACGGTGTTTAACTATGATGTGTATCTTTTGTTAAAGGGATCATGATAGTCCTATTTTAGATCAGTGTCTACGGATCTTTTGTTAAAGGGATCATGATAGTCCTTTTTTTAAATCAGTGTCTTTGGATCTTTTGTTAAAGGGATTATGATAGTCCTATTTTAGATAAGTGTCAACGGATCTTTTGTTAAAGGGATCATGATAGTCCTGTTTTAGATCAGTGTCTTTGGATCTTTTGTTAAAGGGATCATGATAGTCCTGTTTTAGATCAGTGTCTTTGGATCTTTTGTTAAAGGGATCATGATAGTCCTGTTTTAGATCAGTGTCTACGGATCTTATGTTAAAGGGATTATCATAATCCTTTTTTAGATCAGTGTCTTTGGATCTTTTGTTAAAGGGATCATGATAGTCCTGTTTTAGATCAGTGTCTTTGGATCTTTTGTTAAAGGGATCATGATAGTCCTGTTTTAGATCAGTGTCAACGGATCTTTTGTTAAAGGGATCATGATAGTCCTGTTTTAGATCAGTGTCTTTGGATCTTTTGTTAAAGGGATCATGATAGTCCTGTTTTAGATCAGTTTCTTTGGATCTTTTGTTAAAGGGATCATGATAGTCCTATTTTAGATCAGTTTCTTTGGATCTTTTGTTAAAGGGATCATGATAGTCCTATTTTAGATCAGTTTCTTTGGATCTTTTGTTAAAGGGATCATGATAGTCCTATTTTAGATCAGTGTCAAAATTATCCAAATTACCAAATTTTTGCTTAAAAGTTACAAAAAACACATGAAATGTGTTTATTTAGCATTTTTTTAGAGTGATTTTAGTGTAAATAAAAAAAATTATATTGGCCCACCCTAAAGTGTAGTTTAGCCGTTAATTCTTCTTGATAATTTTTACAGGCGTTGTCTCTAGAATTGAAAAAGTTGGTGGAGCAAGTTCAAGAGGTGAAAATTCCTATGGAATCGATATATTATGCAAGGATATGAGAAATTTGCGATTTGCACACAAGCAAGAAAATCATTCGCGACGAACTGTCTTTGAGAAGCTACAAAAATTTGCATTTCCACTTGCACACAATATTAAGCTATTTGCCTTTAGTTATTCAGAGAATTTTGCTGAGGATGGATGGACAATTTATGAGCCAATTGCTGAATTTCGTCGAATGGGATTGGTAAGCATTAACATCAAATTAATTAATAGAATTAATACTTAACTGGATCTTGAATTTTTAGGGCACAAATGCTAACATTGAATGGAGAATAACAAAAATTAATCAAAATTATGAATTATGTGACAGTTATCCAGCAGTATTAGCAGTTCCACGTTCAATCACTGATGAAGACCTAAAAGCAGTTGCCAATTTCCGTTCACGTAATCGCTTGCCAGTTTTATCATGGATTCATCCACAATCATTAGCAACAATTACACGTTGCAGTCAGCCACTCTGTGGAGTATCAGGAAAGAAGTCAACAGAAGATGAAAGCTACATTAATGCTATAATGGATACAAATGCTTTATCACATAAATTAACAATCACTGATGCACGTCCATCATCAAATGCTGTTGCTAATAGAGCTAAAGGTGGCGGATATGAGTCAGAAGATGCTTATCAGAATGTCGAGTTAATTTTCCTTGACATCCATAATATTCATGTTATGCGTGAGAGTTTGAGAAAAGTAAAGGAAATATGCTTTCCTGCAACTGACGATCCAAAATGGCTTTCAGCTGTTGACAATACAATGTGGCTTAAACATATTAAGTGCATTTTAACTGGATCAATTCGTATTGTTGATCGCATTGAGAATTTAAAGAATTCTGTTGTTGTTCATTGTAGTGACGGATGGGACAGAACTGCACAGCTAACTGCTTTGGCTATGTTAATGTTGGATCCATATTATCGGACAATCAAAGGATTTGAAGTATTAATTGAGAAGGAATGGTTGAGTTTTGGACATAAATTTCAGCAAAGATACGGACACGGTGATATTAATCATTCAGATGCTGATCGTTCTCCAGTCTTTATACAATTTATTGATTGTGTATGGCAAATTAGCAGACAATTGCCAATGGCAATGGAATTTAATGAGCACTTCCTGATAACAATTCTTGATCATTTATATTCATGTCGTTTTGGAACGTTCCTATGCAATACAGAAAGAGAAAGAGTACAGGATGTTAAAAGGCAAACAGTATCCCTTTGGTCATGGATAAATGCATCATTAGATCTTTACAGGAATCCACTTTATGGAGGATTTGTTAATTCACCACAAACACAAACTGTCCTTAAGCCAATTGCAAGCATGCGTCACATTCGATTATGGAAAGGACTTTATTGTAGATGGAATCCATCAATGAGAACAGAAGATCCAGTTTATCAGAGAACTCGTGAGCTATTAGCATTACAGGATCAATTAAAGAGACAAGTTGATGAGATTATTGAGTGCAAGAATGAGTCAAATAATAAGAATACTAATCAACTATCACGACTGTCATCTCCACTACACTAAATTTCTATAATTAAAAAAAAGTATTTAGGAACTAATATTACGCATTTGTTTATCCCATTTATATTTTAGATTAATATGACTACGTACATAAGCTGTTATGCTTCATGACCATTGTGCTACTCAAACTTTTTATGTGTCGTGTGACATGAGAGCAACTGTTGCGATACATAAAATTTTTAGTGTCGTTTGAGTAGCACTGCTATAACGTCTGTTATCAAAAAATTCCTACTTGCACGGCGCAAAAGAATTAATCATTTTGTGTCTGATAGATTTTAATATTCAGAGCAAACTTGTTATGCTTTTATTCCAAAAATCACTTCCATAATTTGATAATAAATTCAAAATTTATTGAAAAATTAAAGTTGCTGTTTTATTTCAATAATTAATTTAGGAAACTCGAAAGTTTTGCATGAAATACCTCAAGAAATCCACTGAAAGTGCCAAAATTGAGGAACTAAGTATATATGACATGTTTTAAATGTTTGCAACATTGAAGATAAAATTTTTGTCACAGCAACTGTTGCATGTCATTAACTAATCATCTTCAAGTTTTCGTCAACAGGTGTCTGCGAAAGATCTGCGGCATTTATTATCCAAATGTGATTAGTAATGCTGAACTTTACAAGATGACAGGCCAACAAGTCATCGCTATCGAGATTGGAAGAAGAGAGTGGGGGTGGATCGGTCACACTTTAAGGAAGCATGAAACAGACATTGCACGTCAAGCAATGTTTTGGAACGTTAAAGGCAAAAGGAGTGTGGGCCGAAGGAAAATAACTTGGCGTACGACCGTAGAGAAGGAGGCTGATCAACAACAAAAGAAGCTCTCAGAAGTAGCAGTAATAGCCCGAGACAGAAATCTGTTCAACCGCTTTGTAAACGCCCTACGATTCACTGTGGGTCAATAGGAACTAATCATCATCATCATCAACTGTTGTATGTCGAAAATGACGTGTGACAGCAACAGTTGTGTGACAGAGAAATTTGTTTTTAATGTCGTATACACCTTAAAACATATCACTCATATGTTGCGCAACATTTGTACAACAATGTGACAATGCCACACAACAATTACTCGAATGAAAACACATTTTGCATAACTTCTAATTCCAATTTTCCAGCAATTTATTTAGAGGATTCAATATTTAAAAAATTACAATCATTTTTTTTCATATTTTTTTTTTCAATAATTTTTGACGTACTTATAATTGTTTATTTATTTTATTGATCATGCAAATGTTTACCATCTACAAATTAATTTTATTATAATAATTATTATTATTTATTATGTTCTTTTGAATTTGCATGAGAACTTACTTATCTAATATTTATAATTATTAATATTTTTTTTCCAATAGTAATTCAATGATAAATTTAGTAAGAAAATGAAATTAATTAAGGTGCACAAATCTACAAAAAAAAATTCTTTGCCATTAAAACAATGGCAATACTCACTATTTTACACATTCTTAATAAGAAACTAACTAAAATCATTGGGAAAAGATCAGAAAGATAATTTATTTGTAGACCGGTGTAATAACAGTCCTGTTATGTACTTTAGAGTAAGATTTTTAAAACAGTCATCTTAAACGATGACTAGAGCGCAGTTTTAAGCATCAAATCACTTTTTTCATATTTATCTAGCAATTGGCAACGTCATTTGATACAATTTTGTCCCAAAACCAATCATGATTCACAAAATTCCAGAAAAATTTGTTCGTGCTTTGGACCTCGATTTTTAATCATCCAAAGTTCTTCCAATAAATACTTATCAAGTACCAGATCAAATCAGTTTAAAATACTCACTTTCAGTGTCTTGTTCGCTTGTCAAATCTATCATTTTAAATCAATAAATACATAGGACATTCATGCTTTAAAAATGCGCTCTAAATGATTTTTTTTTTGTACAAATTAAATATTAGTCAATACGAAAAACTGATTAAAACAGAGACAATGCCGACAATCTTTTTTTTTTGTGTGTGTGTATGTTCATATTATCAATAATTTAAAAAGTTCTCTTTTTGTAGCTTTACGCTAACTGGAAATTCTGATTTGAAAATTCAACCGGTACATCCCTGATTCCATTCAACAATTGATTGACATATTCGGGTCCTAAATTTTGATGATGGGACAAAATGTGAGCTCGATAACGATCCTTTCGTGGAAAATCTGATGTACATCCAACAACTTGGCATCGAATCTTTGCCTTCATATGGACCGTTGAGATGTGACGATTCAAGTGATTCTTTGCCATGTACTGATTACTGCAGTATTGACATTGATACTTTTTGATGTTTGAATGACTGTTCATGTGATGATTTAGTTCTGATTGCGTAAAGTACCTGAAAAATTAGAAAGATCAATTTAGTAACGCTTTAAGGCTATAAAAATTAATCATCAGAAAAAACGGTCATTTAGAATTTGAAAAATGTTTTACAAAAATTGGTCAATAGTTTTTAAATTCAAAATGTCCGTTAATTATCCAAGATTTTCATCTTGAACGTCCTTAAAAGCTTAGACATACATTTTGTCGCATTGTTCACATTTTAATGTAGGTGCCTGATGATGATGCAAATGATGTAGCTTAAGAGCTTGCTTCGAGAAGAATAATTTGCCGCATGCATGACATGGTATGTGTGGATTGCCTGTATGAATTATTTGATGCGCTTTCAGGCTTGAATTGTTGTAGAATGCTGTAATGGAAGTGAATATTTTGAAATCCTTTACATTTTGAAATTTTTAAGTCATACCTTTATCGCAGACGAGGCAAACAAAGTTCTTCTTCTGTGTATGACGTAACATGTGCTCTTTAAGATTCTCTTTCTGCTTAAATGACGAATCACATCCTTTGTGATCGCATTTGAATGGACGATCGTCACAATGGACGTTCTTAATGTGGATTTTAAGCTCGGTACCTAAAATTTAAAACTTATATTATTAGAAATCAAATTGTGAGGTATAAATGCTGGAAATAATACCTGTTGTGAATGCAGAAGGACACTGATCACAGTGATAATCTTTGATTTTAAAATGACGTTTCAGATGTTCCTCAATATGCTGCTTCTTGAATGTCCTTAATCCACAAATGTCACATTCGAATCGTTTCTCTTTTAGATGAACTCGTTGGTAGTGACGACGCAAATATGATGCTAAAAATGATTTTCCACAATCTGCACAAAGTTTTCTGTGGATTAAAGAAACGAGTTAACACTTCCAGTCAAATTTTAAAGTGAATTTGTACGACTTACTGCTTCTCTCTGGGATTATCAGCTAATGGATTGCGGGGTTTTCGTTTCACGACAGTTTTTCCTGGATTTGCAGATGAAGACACTGTCTGCATGTCAGCAAATCCCCAAGTATCTAAAATAAATTATTCAATCAACATGATCCAAAATTAATTTTATAAATAATTATTTACTGTAAATTCCCTCATAATTTGGATGATTCTCAAGTTTAAATTGATAATTATATCCAGCTTGATCACCATCAGCATCTTGATCGTGTGATTCCGATTCAAAATTAATTGTATTTGAATTATACGAATCATTTTCAGACACTTCCAATTTTATTTTCACCGCCTGCGATATGTCTATAAAATTTTCTTCTTCTTTCGAATGTTCTTCATCTTGAAAAACTTGATATAATATTGCCTGATTGTTTATAAGCTCTTTCCGGAACTGACAAAAGTTTTTAACATTATCAAAACACTTTATACAGATAGTGTTTGAATATAATGGTTGCATTTTCAACTAAAATAAAGACATAGAAATAACAAAAATTAATAATTGATGCTTTCGGACTACTGGATCTCGGTAAATATTATGCTGATTGGAATTAAATGTTCATCCACAAAACTCCTTAAAACTGGATTATTTTATTCTATTCACATCAACTTCATTTGTTCAATAATAATCAATTCGATTCCACTAATACAGCATAAAGCAGCATAAAATTGAAATTTATGATTTTTCTATTTTTTTTTTTGTTTGTTATAATACCTCAGTTTGAGTGATATTTCTGAATTCTTCAGAAATTTGCGATGTTATAACTATCCTTTCGTCATTATCATCATCAAATATCCGCAAGCAGAATCTACAGTTGTTATTTGCACTGTTACTTTTCTCCATGATCCAATAGTTTGACAATTAAAAACATTAAAATATTATTTTCAATCTTTAATTTAGAGAAATTTAGTCAACTTTTAAACTTCCGCGATGTCAATTTTTTTTATAGCTGTGCCCCAATTCAAAAATATTTTGACCGTTACGACTGAAACTTTCCCAAATTAACTTTACTGGATTATTATGACGTAATCTGCTCCTTTTTAAAGCTCTTTGCATAAAAGTATGGACATTATGCAGTTCTTAAATGATTGCATCAATTAATTATGCGGGAAAATTAAGATTCTATCAAAATTTTGAAACCTTTGCAACCCTGTCAAGTTTGTTCTTGTTTTTAGCATGTTTTGAACGATATCATGCGTGATATTCTGCACTTTGCACTGTTCACTGCGTATTTACTTAATTTTTCTATTGTTTTTAAGTACCTGAGGTTCAAAAAACCAATCTAAAGTTTCAGAAAAACAGAGATTGTTCCAGACATAAGATTAAACTTTCTTCAAGTATACCTACCCAACATAGAAGATCAGTGCTGCTAAATGCGCACAAGTTAAAGCAAGAACACATTTCAACTCATCTATTACATCCATAATATTGTTTTCGTTTCGAATTTTTAGTTCTTAAAGTTTTCATTAGTTTTATTCATAAAAATGACTCAACGATCCCGAGTGATTGAACTGTACAAAAATCTACAATATTTATTGAGAGAATATCCAGTTGATCCAAAGAAAATGCAAATTGGATGCAAAAAAGCCTTTTTAAGGTAAGTGATCAAAGATAATAAGAGTCTGTTTGTAAATATTATGGATTGTTATGACTCAGAGTTGGCTTATTGACATTCTTGGTTGCTGAGTTCTTTTGACTTAATATCTTGATCAGGAGGTAGCTTAAATCTAAAAATCACATAGAAGCAACGACTTGTTTGTTTGTAGATCTAAGTCACATGAGCTAGCAACTCTGGATGCCAAAAATACACCAAAACATTAAACCTTTATTACTATCATAATGTCTAACAATTTATGTTATTACCAAAATAGGAATAAAGACGAGACTGACCCCAAAAAGATCGAGGAAATGATTGCGAAAGGAGAATATGTAAAGAAAGAAATTGAAACTTTATATGCACTGAAGAAGTATCGTACAATGAAAAAGAGATATTATGACTGAACATTTTTATGGATAATCAACTATTATTTTATTTAAATTTTCACTGTAAATAATATTTTTATTAATAAAATGAAGATGACACGGTGCTGTACTCTTTACGTAATATGCGTTTTTTATTACAAAGGTAAATTCGATAATTCAATGATCAAATGATATACTATAAACTTGTTTTTGAGACCGTGAATCCAAAGGGAAGGTCATAGAACTAAAGATAAGTACATGAAAAATTTGCATTCTATACAATCTCACTTTCATCAAAAAAAAACTTGTTTTGCAGGACGTTGATCCAAAAATCATTTAAAATTTATTTTTTGGAACCAAGAACTTAATATGAGCGAAGAATTTTTCAGTCTTTAAAGTATAGCAAATTATGATTAAAAATTTCACTTAGGGGTCATACATTTATGATGTCCGATTTTTAAAGGGGGAGGGGGTCTAAAAATCTATGTTTTTGATGAACAACATAAATAAACGACCTCTTATCACAAAATTATCTAAACTTCTCATCCTCTTCAAATATGTGATGAGTTACGTGGATTTTATATTCGCTGGCATTGCTGGGCATATCCGACAATTTAATTATTTCATTCAATGGAATTTTTGATGGAACTTTTTCTGTATCATTTTTCTTAAGACCAAAAGGATGAACGTTATATATTAAATAATCGTACATGTACATCTGCTTAGGACTAACGTAGTGTAGATTAACGATCAGATCTGAGCAGCAATCAAGTCCTCCATACTTCGAATTGTAGTACATCATGCGATTATACCAGTATGTATTATTTTTAGTCATTTGACCAAAATGCTCCATAACTCCAACAGGAAAGAATCTCTTCTGATTAAGAATGTCGTGATCGCCAATAAAAAGCGTATGATTCTCTAAACATTTTCCAAGTTCCTTATCTTCAGCTCCTTCATCCAAGATTTTACAATTATCTTTATCATGCATTAATTTTGTCGCAAACTTTTCTAAAGCCTTTTTGGATAGGATATACCCCCCTCCTGCATGATAACCGGAACCAAAAGAATTAGATGCATATCTGTGTCCAAAATATAATGAAGTTTTCGAATGATATTGTGACAACATGTACCGAACGTTCTCCATGACAAAATAACTAGGAAGATGAATCAATACCAAAAATTTTTATATAGCACTTAAATATCAAACCATGACTACTTACGAATCATCATCAGCCTTTAAAAACCAATCGGCTTCATCAAAGTGATAATTATAAATATATTGAAGTGCGAAACGCGTCTTATCCCAAAGACTCGACCTCTTCTCTTGCACTGGTAAACTAATGGTGTTCAAGTCTGAATCGGCAGCCGTGCTCATAAATAGCAATTTATTACATCTTTTGCCCCATGTATTTTTCACATGTATGGCCTTTTTCTTGTGATTTTCAGGCATCGTCAATACCCAACATAAAACACGAACATCTCTAGTTAACTCTTCAGCCATAGATCTATTGTACTGATCACGTGTGAAACTATCAGCATTTCGCATGTCCATTTGCTTTGTTTTTGGCTTCACAATTTTATACAGAGAAAATGTAAACTTTTTCGGGTAGATGAATATTGTTGATAGACTCATACCGAGAATAATCCCAAGGATTAAAATCAACATTAATCGAAAAGGTACATCAAAGCTATATTTTGTCATCTTTAGTAGCTTATCTGGATAACAATTATCAAGTACTCAACTTATTCTGACAGTATAATTCTACAGTTCCATCGCCAAAAAAGTATATCAAAATATTCTCGTTACACAAACAGCACCGATCGAAGCAAAGAATACGAAAGTACTGACTGAGATTATATCCTTGAATTAATTCTAAAGTCATCATCATTGAGAAATTTTAAGAGATGAAAAAGAGAGAAGGAGAGTAAATAAATATAATCACGTCTCGAAAAAAGCCGCATATTGTTTATAAACAACAACATTGCAAGAATATTAATTTTAAATATTTTTACGGTCCAAAGTAGAAACTGTTTTGTTCTGTTATTAAAAATTCAAATTTTATATGCAAAAACAATTAGTTGATTTTCCCCTTGAAAGGTTGGTACTTCCCTTCATACAAATGTTTAGTCTGTTTTTGATCTTTGAAAAATAAACATCTTTATTATTTTATCTTATCAGTATAAAATCTATCTTAATTTAACTTATTAATAAATAAGCATAATGGTGAATATACATTTTTCTTCAAACTTTCTATTTATATAGGTTTTGATATTTGAACATAGATATTTCTATTTATAGAATTTCAAACGCTCCTGCATAAATACAATGCATAAACGTCACTCAATACAGAAATGAGGACTTTCTTATTAATAAAACGAAGATGACACAGTGTTGTACTCTTTACGTAATATGCGTTTTTTTTATTACAAAGGTAAATTCATAAAGTAAAGGTCAAATGATGAATTTATAAATGCTAATGACAGTTTCAGCAAATAAACGTGTTTTTGAGTCTGTGGATCAAAAGGTAAAAAAAAGATTTTCAATAATCTCGAAAAATCACAATAAATCTTACGTAACTAAGAATCTCTAAAAACTCAATTGGCACAAGGAATTTCAATTAATAATATCAAATTTAAATCCATATGCAAAAAAAAATGCTTTTTATTTTATTTATTTGTATAGCTTTTAATAGACTTACTAATTAGTCTCGTGCATAAAATTAGGATATGTTAATTAAGATGACCCATGAAAACATCAAAATTGTTATCAAATGTGATAATTTCTTTGGTCTTTTTATTGCTTGGTGAGGAGGGGTTTGTTTCTAAATGATGTTAATTTTTGAAGATTAATATTTTTATCAGATGAAATACAGTATTACTAAAATTTTCTGTTTAAAATTTTAAACTCATCTCAATGTACCTCATAAATAAATGACCCCTTAATCTAAACAAATGTGACAGATCAAGATATTAGGGGTCAATATTTCAGTCTATGCAAATTACTTTTTTTTTACTTTTCTTAACCGCGTTAAAGAGTTGACCGACAACTATTGCAAATTTATTTTCAAACAAACTCTCCAAAGCTCCTTAAAATTCAAGATTTGTCATATGACTCAAAGAAGCATCCAGATAACGGCACAGCAATTTGACAAACAGTTTTAATATCAATAATGCGCTTTAGTCTTCAAAAATTTAAAAATAACTTTTTCGCATCTTTAATCACAGTTAGCAAATGGTCATTGACAAACAATGGCACGCTTAAACGCTGCCGTAAGAGCTTACTATTTGTCTTATAATCTCCATAATTTCACTTATCACTAATTACATTTTTGTCTCCACAATTCAATTATCTAAATTTCTCATCCTCTTCAAATATGTGATGAGTTACATGACTCTTATAATCAGTGGCATTACTTGGCTCATCTGAAGATTTAATTATTTCATTCAATGAAATTTTTGGCGGCAATTTTTCTGTTGAATTTTTTTCAAGACCAAACGGATGAACATTATATATTAGATAATCGTACACGTACATTTGTTGTGGATTAATGTAATGAAGATTAACGATTAAATCTGAACAGCAATCAAGTCCTCCAAATTTCGAATTATAGTACAGCATGCGATCATACCAAAAAGTATTATTTTCAGTCTTTGGATTGAAGTGTTCCATAACTCCAACAGGAAAGAATCTTTTCTGCTTAAGCTCATCTCGATCATCAATAAAAAGAGTTTGGTTCTCGAAACATCTTCCTAGCTCAAGATCTTCAGCTCCTTCATCTTCAATCCTACAATTTTCTTTATCATGCATTAATTTTGTCACAAATTTTTCCACAGCCTTTTTTGACAGGATGTAGCCACCTCCCGCATTATAACCGGAATCTACGAATTTTGATGCATATCTGTGTCCAAAATATAATGAAGTTTTCGAATGATATTGTGACAGCATGTACCGAACATTCTCCATGACAAAATAACTAGGAAGATGAATGAATACCAAATTTTTTATACAGCACTTAAATATCAAACCATGACTACTTACGAATCATCATCAGCCTTTAAAAACCAATCGGCTTCATCAAAGTGATAATTATAAATATATTGAAGTGCGAAACGCGTCTTATCCCAAAGACTCGACCTCTTCTCTTGCACTGGTAAACTAATGGTGTTCAAGTCTGAATCGGCAGCCGTGCTCATAAATAGCAATTTATTACATCTCTTGCCCCATGTATTTTTCACATGTATGGCTTTTTTCTTGTGATTTTCAGGCATTGTCAATACCCAACATAAAACACGAACATCTCTAGTTAACTCTTCAGCTATAGATCTATTGTATTGATCATGTGAGAAACTTCTTGCATTTCGCATGTCCATTTGCTTTGTTTTTTGATTCACACTTTTGCGTAAAGATAAAGTAAACTTTTTTGGGTATATGAATATGGTTGAGAGACTTATTCCGAGTATGATTCCAAGAAATAGAATCAACATTAATCGAAAAGGAACTTCTAAGTTGAACTTTGTCATCTTTTTTTCTTATCTCTCTAATTTGTAGTCTAAAACTATTTTTTGATGGCACTTAATATTTTTAATTAATTCATCTACATCCAACAGTTTAATTATTTTAGATTAACATCTAGATCTCTATAGTCGAATGCCGCGCAAAATCGAGGGTTGCAAAATTTTTTTTGACAGGATTTTTGTTTTAAAAACAGCACCGATCAAAACAATGAATAAAGAAATACTGAATGAGTCGCATACTTTTTTGTGAATAAAAGACTGAAGATGATAATTTCAGAGTCATCATCATCATCATTGAATCGTCTACGGAGATAGAAAAGAGAGAAGAAGAGAAAATTATTTAATCGCAAGCATCGTCTCGAGGAAAAAAGCCGCATGTTATTTTATAAACATTAATGATGATTTTTTTTCTCTCTCTTTTCTTATCACAGCAATTTAACAACCTGAATTGTGAAGGCAAAAGGAACCAACAGAGGTGACATAAACACAAAGTGTGTGAAAGGTTACGTGTATATTTTGACTCCACCTTTCAGCACATCAATATTCAAGAGGTCATAATTTGCGTTATTTTTTATATTGGAGATCGTTCGAAAATGATGTTCAAATTTTATAAAACAACAGGTTTTGAGTCAAAATAGGTATCTGTTCGTATGTGTCAATTAAAATTAAGAATTATCTATTAAAAATTTTTGGAGCAGATTTTTTTGGAACGTCACTCATAAATGAACCCTTGAAATCTATAGTTTGTGAGAAAACATCATCCTCAAATTTATTGCTATTTTTATCACTTGAAAAATCATGGAACATGATGTCAATTTATTATCTGATGGACTAATCTTATCAACTACATAATGTATCAAATGATAGATTTGTTGTTATGTTGATGAATTTAAATTTAAACTAATTAATTGACTTGTCATCAACTTTGGATTCATGAAACCAAACATATCAAATGTGACTAATCAAAAGTGATAGTTAACAATAATTTAAAACGTCCATCAAAAAATACAATACTGATTAATTTATGTTAATTAATTATTCGTTTTAAAAATAAACATATTATCTTTATATCACTATCAAAATGATAATAAAACTACAACTTAAGGTGAATATTTCAGAAGCTTTAATCAGCTTAAACATGACCTGCTGATTAATATCTAAATGAATCTTTTGGAGCCATAATATTATTGTCTGATCTAAACTTAAGTTTGGATTTTTTAAGTGATACATGATGAGAAGTTGCTATGAAATCTTTGTTGTAAAAAAATCTTCGACATTCTAAAATCTTTAAAAGATTAAATTTTTAAAGAGAACCAAACCTAATTTAACCCTTTTAACCTAAATATTTTGACAAAATCTAAACGTGTTTCTGACAATGGGTCCGATTAGCACTTCAAAAATTAATCATATCTTTAGTTGTGAATGAAAACCTTTTGTTGATTTATGAAAAAAAAAATATTGCATACTTTAAAGGCGCAAATTTAATATTGGAAAATATTTAAATATTTCAACTTTTTTCAAACATGAATATTCTCCAATATTCTCGGTCAAATTTTTAGTTCGAGATTGCGAAATCATTAAATTGAAAAAATCAAAACACTTAATTTTTAAAAAATTAATTAAAATTAATACATATTTGAAGCTAAAGATGATTTTCGTTTCGGTAATATGAAACTGTTAGATTATCCTACAGTAAAAATCGTTCACTTATAACGTCCATCAAAAAATTGGATTCTTAGACCCCTTTCCCCACTTTGTTACAAAATCTTCACAAATGTAACACAGCTTCAGAACCCCTTCTCCGCAATAAATTGAACACCATAAGTGAACGACCCCTAATCTCTCAAAATCCTACCTTTTTTTATATACAACTTGACCCATACAAAATCATTGGTCATTACTTTAGTCTTCTCAAAACAACAAAACATCCAATGGACCAGTCAATATTAATTTGCATGATCAAACATTTTTTGAAGATGACCTTTGAAATGAATAAATTTTATACACCCTTTTAACATTAAGGAACGTTGTTGTTGTTATTTGTATCCAAAATGTCTTTCAAACAAGCCATCAAATCAACCAAAGAATCAGAAAATTATATGGATGTTAATCAGTCACAATAATTACGAAAAAAATATTATTTGCTTATCGATTACTGAACGTAACTGTTAAATTCGTGTCTGCATGATTTAACTTGTAAAATATCCAAAACAGTAAGTTATTCATTTGCAGTCTCGCCATGACATAGAAATACATCATCATTACATGTGGTTCGATAAAAAAAGAATTAATTGAATTAAATAAATGTTGCGTCATCATGCAATCGATTATCGGCATTGCACTTGAAAAAGGAAGTTTGTGCACAAAAAAAATGTAAAAAATCGAACACGAGGTGAACAGTCTTTACATATGATTTACTTTAAAACAGCAGAAACAACAACAACAAGAACAAAAAGTAAATAAATAAAAAGAAGCAGCATTGCTAAAAGGCTTTAACATTTCTGTCTATAATGCGGCCACTTAAAATTCCAATGTGAGATTCTTTTCTTTTTTTACATACAAATATTCTTTTCTTCTTCTTTTCCTTTCATTTATTGAAATTCCTTTGTGCCAATTCCACTAGAGTCTGTAGACTTGCAAATTGAATTTAAACTTAAAAATTTCGAGAATTGTTCATAATTTTTTATTCAATCAAAACTCGATCATCCAATTTCATAATCGTTCAATTACGATCAGCGGGTGTTCCATTTTGAGCTTCTTATCAAATTTCACCGACTATCCCCTCACAGCATATTGCATTCGCAATTTAATATTAAATAGCTTGATGTTTAAGATTGAGAATCTTGGTCATTAGACTTTATATTGAGCGCATTTTTAAAATTTGAGGGATTCAACCCTCGTCCTCAAATTCTCTAGTTCCTCATTAAAAAAATGAATTTTTCATTAAATTTGAGACAAAAATATTTTTATTAATATAATTGTTTATTTCACACCCAAGTCGCACCTTATTTCTTCCCCTTATGTTCCTTCGGATTCCTGATCAATTTCCAAAGACAATTTCTCACCAAAATTAAATTGAATTTCAAAACCAATTACCTAACTTTTTAAGGACAAAAAACTCTAATTTAACAAAAGACAAAATTGGTATTAAGATGTAGATAATTCAACAAACTTATTATCAATTCTATTATTATGTTTAGTAGAAACAAATTACTTTATAATTCCAATTTAATTGACTTTAAAGATGCACAATCAACCACAAACGTGGTAGCGGTAAAAAGGCCAAAATAAAATTACAATTTCATTCTGGCTTCTGTTCTTTTAATGTTAAATATAGACCGAATATGCTACCATGTGTAAAATTACGAGCTACCGTGTGACTGAATGTGACATGATGTATTAAGAATATCTTCTTTTACTTTACATATAATTTCATGCTATTACACAATTAAATTGAGGTGAATAGAGTAATTTAAGATACATCTAATCATGCAATAAATATTTTTAAATTTACTTCCATAGCAGCGTGGAAATAAGTATCAATAAAGAAAACAAAAATAAGTTGAACGAATGAGAAGAATTCGCTCTGAGCACTTAAAGAGAAGAAACCGGCTCTCTCACGTTTGTTTTTAAAATATACTTTTTGTTTCTTTTGGTCTTCAGTGGTGCTACTCAGTCTTAATTTAATCGTTAAGTCGTGTGGAAGTGGACTTGAGTATCACATCCAGCAATTTCATGGGTAATAATAAATGTTTGGATTGAAAATAAATTAAATCAATTTGCTAAAGTTGAAAATTTATTAATAAAAAATTATTAGTGAATAGATATTGTCACATGATGACAATGAGAATGTAAAAAACAAATTGAGGTGAAGTGACAAATTAGAAAGTCTTTTGATGCTTGACTTTTCGCAAAAAAGGAAAAAAAAAAAGATTTAAAATAAAAAATTTACATGAAATTGTGAAAAAAAATATTGAGAATTTTTTGATGGTGAGTTCATGCGTTTGATTCATCGATATACATTCGGACAGATTGTTTAGTAACGCGACGTCTCAATAATTCGTAAAATACACTTGCATTTTAAGAAATTTATATTTTATTCAAAACTTTTGTTTTTGTTTTCGACAAAACTTGAAATTTGAATTAAGTATTAGGTACTAGTTTTGCAATTAAGTGTAAATAAGCAGTTAATTAGTTAAAAGAAATATTCGATACGTATATAGTTTAATAACAATGATGTTTATTCTTCAAAGATCAGAAACAGACTAAATATTTATATGAAGGGAACTATCAACTGTTCAAGGGGAAAATCTACAATCTGCATATAAAATTTGAATTTCAAATGACCGTTTGTGTATTCTCAACAAAACAATGATTTATTTAATATTTTGACCCTTCTTCACCTTCAATAAAATTATTTCTGCGAACAATTCTGATCGATCAGAAAATACCAGAAATAATTTAATTGATTTAAAATCAGTTCTTTCCTGAAATCCAGAGATAGCAAAACTCTTCCAAAAAACTTTAATCTCATCTTCAAATAAATTTTTCACCATAACCCCGAACAGTAAGCTCTTTTTAACCATGAAAATTTTTAATTATTTTCTTTTTTCAACCTTGATCAATCATCAATTCAAGAATCGCAAATCCAAAAATGTATGTATTAAAAAAAATCAATATACAATAATACACAGTCATCATGTACATAAAGAAGTAAATCACATATCTCGCTTAATATAATAATTTTCTTTTCTTCTCTGCTGTGTGCTTCTTTGTGTCCGTCTCAATCAACGCAACGATGATGATCCCTTTCGTATATAATGACTCGATACAATTAACTTCCACGCATAGCGTGCAAGTTATTGTATTTGGGTAGATTTCAAAATTTCACTTTTTTTGATTTTGTGAGCAAACGGAAGCACCAATCATGACGTTTTTGGTCTCGTTCGACTGGTAATTTTTGAATATCTATCACCTAAAGCATGTTTAGTTCCGGTTACTTCCATTGTGTTGGAACTAGACGCAAAAAACCGTTAAAAATCCATACTTTTGTATGGAAAATTTCTCAAGGAAGCATTTTTTAAGAATTTCTTTTATTTGATTCGATAGACCGTACCAAAAAACAAAATTGTGCTAAATAAAATCTGGACTTTATGTCCATTAAGTGACCTAAAAATGCAAAAAACTGTAAATTCTGCAAGAGTTGCGTGGTTTTTGATTCAGGCCTGGATTTTAATTGTTAGTAATGATAAGTGGCATAAAATGAAAGTTAAACATAGGAGCTACAAATAATCTCGGCTATGTTTATACCTACGATGCTTCTGTAAGAAGTTACAGCATTAAAAAGATTGACAAAAAATTTTAAAAAAATTTGTTTACGTTTTCATACGTTACGTAAACTTTACGTTACGTAAAATTACGTACGTAAAATTTGTATGAAAATAATCATTTATAGCCATTTAAAGACAGTATTAAACTTAAAAATCACTGGATCATGCTTAATTAAATCAAAAGGGAGAAAATGTTAACTGGATCTCATTAATTTAACATAAAAAGTTGCTGGATCTCATTTTATGATCATAAATGCTCACTGGATCTCAATTAATTACAATGAATGCTTACTGGATCTTAATTTAAGACTATGAATGCTCACTGGATTTTATTATATGATCATGAATGCTTACTGGATCTCATTCTTTGATCATGAATACTCACTGGATCTCAATTTATGACAATGAATGCTCACTGGATCTCAATTTAAGACTATGAATGCTCACTGGACCTTATTATATGATCATGAATGCTTACTGAATCTCATTCTTTTATCATGAATGCTCACTGGATCTCAATTAATTACAATGAATGCTTACTGGATCTCAATTAAAGACTATGAATGCTCACTGGATCTTATTATATGATCATGAATGCTTACTGGATCTCATTCTTTGATCATGAATGCTCATTGGATCTCAATTTATGACAATGAATGCTCACTGGATCTCATTTTATGATCATAGATGCTCACCGGATCTAATTTAAGGATCATGAATGCTTACTGGATCTCATTTTATGATTATGAATGCTTACGAGATCTTATTTAATGATCACGAATTTTAACTTGATCTCATTATATGATCATGAATGCTTATGAAACTTAATAATGTAAAGTTAGAAGATTTTATTTAATAGTACTGAAAGGTTTGAACGGAACGAAGCGAAGCGAAGTGGAGTTCGACATTCCTGTAATCTATAATAGTCGAACGGAACGAAGCGAAGCGAAGTGGAGTTCGACATTTCTCTAATCTATAAAAGTCGAACGGAACGAAGCGAAGCGAAGTGGAGTTCGACATTCCTGTAATCTATAATAGTCGAACGGAACGAAGCGAAGCGAAGTGGAGTTCGACATTTCTCTAATCTATAAAAGTCGAACGGAACGAAGCGAAGCGAAGTGGAGTTCGACATTCCTGTAATCTATAATAGTCGAACGGAACGAAGCGAAGCGAAGTGGAGTTCGACATTCCTGTAATCTATAATAGTCGAACGGAACGAAGCGAAGCGAAGTGGAGTTCGACATTCCTGTAACCTATGACAGTCGAACGGAACGAAGCGAAGCGAAGTGGAGTTCGACATTCCTGTAATCTATAATAGTCGAACGGAACGAAGCGAAGCGAAGTGGAGTTCGACATTCCTGTAATCTATAATAGTCGAACGGAACGAAGCGAAGCGAAGTGGAGTTCGACATTCCTGTAATCTATGACAGTCGAACGGAACGAAGCGAAGCGAAGTGGAGTTCGACACTCCTGTAATCTATAAAAGTCGAACGGAACGAAGCAAAGCGAAGTGGAGTTCGACATTCCTGTAATCTATAATAGTCGAACGGAACGAAGCGAAGCGAAGAGGAGTTCGACATTCCTGTAATCTATAATAGTCGAACGGAACGAAGCGAAGCGAAGTGGAGTTCGACACTCCTGTAATCTATGACAGTCGAACGGAACGAAGCGAAGCGAAGTGGAGTTCGACACTCCTGTAATCTATAATAGTCGAACGGAACGAAGCGAAGCGAAGTGGAGTTCGACATTCCTGTAATCTATAAAAGTCGAACGGAACGAAGCGAAGCGAAGTGGAGTTCGACATTCCTGTAATCTATAAAAGTCGAACGGAACGAAGCGAAGCGAAGTGGAGTTCGACATTCCTGTAATCTATAATAGTCGAACGGAACGAAGCGAAGCGAAGTGGAGTTCGACATTCCTGTAATCTATAATAGTCGAACGGAACGAAGCGAAGCGAAGTGGAGTTCGACATTCCTGTAATCTATGACAGTCGAACGGAACGAAGCGAAGCGAAGTGGAGTTCGACACTCCTGTAATCTATAAAAGTCGAACGGAACGAAGCAAAGCGAAGTGGAGTTCGACATTCCTGTAATCTATAATAATCGAACGGAACGAAGCGAAGCGAAGTGGAGTTCGACACTCCTGTAATCTATGACAGTCGAACGGAACGAAGCGAAGCGAAGTGGAGTTCGACATTCCTGTAATCTATAAAAGTCGAACGGAACGAAGCGAAGCGAAGTGGAGTTCGACACTCCTGTAATCTATGACAGTCGAACGGAACGAAGCGAAGCGAAGTGGAGTTCGACACTCCTGTAATCTATAATAGTCGAATGGAACGAAGCGAAGCGAAGTGGAGTTCGACATTCCTGTAATCTATAAAAGTCGAACGGAACGAAGCGAAGCGAAGTGGAGTTCGATACTCCTGTAATCTATGACAGTCGAACGGAACGAAGCGAAGCGAAGTGGAGTTCGACATTCCTGTAATCTATAAAAGTCGAACGGAACGAAGCGAAGCGAAGTGGAGTTCGACATTCCTGTAATCTATAAAAGTCGAACGGAACGAAGCGAAGCGAAGTGGAGTTCGACACTCCTGTAATCTATAATAGTCGAACGGAACGAAGCGAAGCGAAGTGGAGTTTGACATTCCTGTAATCTATAAAAGACACTCCTGTAATCTATGACAGTTGAACGGAACGAAGCAAAGCGAAGTGGAGTTCGACACTTCTGTAATCTATGATAGTCGAACGGAACGAAGCGAAGCGAAGTGGAGTTCGACATTCCTGTAATCTATAATAGTCGAACGGAACGAAGCAAAGCGAAGTGGAGTGATCTAATTAAAAATGTTCGAGCAAAGTTCGAACAACAATTAGTTTGAACGCAGTTCAAACTTGGTTGAGCGAAGCTCACAAATTTTTACATCCTGAACAAAGCATAGCGATTGAAAGCGTGAAAATATTTCCCAATCGTATAATATATGAGCAGGACTTTAAAAGTCTTTAGTAGGATTTTAGCAGGATTAAAATTTCAATTCATATTTTATATTTTTTATTATATATACTGTAATCTATCAGTTCAAATGTCTATGAGCAAGTGGCATGGAAGTTCGTGGCTTTCTATGTAAGTCGTGTTTTTTATATTTGTATGCCTACCTGCTGTGAAGTGTGAATTGTCAAAATTATAACATGAAATATTGTGTAATCCATGGATGCAGGTATTTCTGACATTAATATCCAATGAGGCATGAGAAAGAAAGAAAAATTGAAATATTAAAAAAATATTTAGGGATGATCCATGCACTTCACATAATCTCATACATAAATATAAATTATTATTCAATTTCCATAAGAATCAATCATTTTTTTGGATATTATGGGAAAGTATATAATTTAAATCCATAAATGTTATTTTTCAATTTTTAGTTTACACAATAAAAAAATTTTTTTTATGTTTTTTGAGAACATAATGCCTTAGACGTTGGTCGCACATGCTTGTTTGAGCATATCGTGTTACATAGAATTTAACGTTACATTTTCCGCATTTATAGATCAGGATGTGGATTATAAATCAATAATGACCATTAAACAGCGTTTTCTGTGCGGCTTTTGGATCAAATCTCAAATTTGAAACGGATTTCAGCAAATTTCATGTAATGACTCACAAGCTTTGGTTACAAAATTTGTCGCAAAAAATCCATCAAAATTAGCATCAAAAATGACCAAAAAGTATGCCAATGGTACCATCCAAAAGCTCTAATCTCACCAAATATAGAACACATTAAGGAAATCATGTCTAATGGGCTCAGAGTTGGATGGTACTACAACTGACTGACTGAAAAAAAATCATTTCACACGAACAATACACGAATATTCCTATTTTTAAGTATGTGGGATAAGCACACTTTATTTCTACAATACTATAAAATTGACAATACTCATAGACATAAATACAATATATTTATTTATTTATTTATTTACGTTACTTCCAATTCAAAATGCGTCATTGATTCTTTTATTAAAATTTTGACAAGCTTTCATCGCCAGAATAGTGAATTATATTAGCATTAACATGATATTTAAAATTTACGGAAGAGCTACTTAGTAATCAATTATTGTGTTCATTCATGTGGCAGATGTTGGCATAAAAATTGATTGTCATGTCTAAAAATCAGCAGGCAATGTGTCAACAAGTGTACATTGACTATTAAGTTAGACTTAGTGAAAGCAAGTTTGCGAACATTTTTTGATTTATTAAAATTCGACAATTTTGCCACACACTGAATATACATGTACACGAAAATAAAAGAGATGAGATTGAATTGAAATGATGACCTTACACTCTGTTCCTCGCATATAAATGACTTCAATGAGTGTATATGATGAGGAAAAGAAGAAGTCTTATTTATTATTTATTATTGTCAAAACAAATTTAAATTTTCATATTTTTTTAATGAATACATTTCTTTCGCCAATTCTATTCATCAAAAATTTTATTCACATCCAATTCAGATTTTAAGCTTGAAATAAATGCTGATTATTCATTGATGCAGAGATTATTAATATTGTTGCAAATATTTGTGTATGTGGATGAGAATAATGTTATTTAATTTTATTAAGCTTGACTAGTAATAAGGCTAGAAAGCATTACATTAAATTTGTTGCATCATGTTTGTTATAATTATGGCAAAAATGTCATTAGTCAACCAATTTAAGAAGTTTATTAGTATTTGCTAGATGTTTCGAAAATGAATACCCATTCGTTCGAAAATGATGTAAAATGTAGTAAATATTGATGAGGGTCCATTTTCTTATGATGTTCATCAAAAACTTGAATTTCCAGACCATTTTCGCCACTCTGTCACAAAAACTTCTAACAAAAAAAAATCTACTGTTTAAAACTGTCACACAGCCTCAGACCCCCTACCCCCTATAAATTTGACGTCATAAGTGAACTACCCCTAAATAAATTAGCAAATGCTCAAAAACTGTATCAAATATACGAACCGAGTTTCCTAACTGAAGTGAAATGGAAAAAGAGCTTCTAAATTTAGACTTAGACTGAGATTGAACCCTGGACATTAGGCATTGAAGACTGGTTGTTTACCACTTCAGCAACTAATCCCATTTCACCGTTCAAAGCTTGACAAAGGATAATCTATAGAAAAAAATCAGCAATCATCAAATTATTGAATTTAAAAAATTTTGGTAACAACCTTTCAAAAATTTAAAAAAGCTTCATCAATGGTCCAATCTACGATCTCTACGATCTCTAGATTCTATTTACTCCAGAAACATGCCCAAGTAACGTAACTTACAAATGATTCCTAAGG